>CM060929.1:437055464-439555464 GCA_030765085.1 Allium cepa
GGAAGAATTTGAATGGACCCAGTCGTTTTAAATGTTGAAATTACGTAACTGATACGGTTGTTCGTTTCGCGTTTTTCATCGCGTATGGGCACCGAAATACAGAGATGGATATACTGCGGAGACCAGCACGACGAGACGATCAAAACGGTATATGGATATTAGTGGTATGATCGAATTATAAAAATTCGAAATTTTATACTATGGAAAATGCATAAAAATCGCAGAAAAATAAGATCGACGGAGCCAAAGATGTCCGAATTTGGAAAAACGACAAACTGACAACTTGCTCAAAAGATGCTTTAGAATTTTTCTATGTGAAAATATTTTGGTTTTGAAAACGTTTATTTTCGTCGCTTTTTAGCTAATTAAATTAAAGTAATTTTACGCACGAAATAAACTTTCATATTTTCGGATGAAAATTTACCAGTTGCTATGCTTAACTAGACACATTCCAAATATCAAATTTATATTTCAAAATTTTATCGTTTAAAATTCCATAAAATTCCAATTAATAAAGTTATTAAAACCGGTTAAATTTACGGGTCGTTACATTCTCCCCCACTCAAAACTTTTCGTCCCCGAAAAGGAAGGAAGTAGAAGAATAGAAACAACCAAAAGAAAATAGACTTGAATTATATAATAAACAATTAGTTTAAACCATATAAATTCAATTTAAATAAATTTATATTCAACAATTCACTTTAAATCCAAGATAATTTATTAAGTTGATTTCATTTCAATTTATTAATATTTGATAACAAAAGATTCCTTCAGAACAAAAATTATTTATTTATCTCATTAGTTCATTGTTTTATTATCCAATTATACCTTATTAATAATTAATAGTCATATTTTATTCAACAAATTGATTTCTTCTTTATTTTAAATTATTATTAAATTAATTCCACTTAATATATCCTATCACATATATCAAGCATATTTATAGTTATTATAACTACTCAAATTTTAAATTTCTTTTAACATCAATTCGCATTGAAATTATTCAATTACATATTCAACTTTTGGATGGTTTTGGTAAGTCGTATTAAAATGTAATTCGGTATTATACAAGTTAATTTTCTAATCCAATTTGTTAAGTTTCAATATTCATTAAAATTCTGGCTTCGTTTAAAATTGAAATCATTCTTAACATAAATTTTAAGAATTTCCTTTTCAATTTACTTCAAACAATTTTGAAATAAATACATACATACGTCTAATATATCACATCAAATCAATAATTATATACCAATATGAATAAATCAAGTCATAATTTAGAAATTCAAATCTATTTAAATTTTCAAAACAAACCGTAACAAAGCTACAGAATAGTCTCTCCACTTCGAAACTCGAAAATAAACGTCGATGATGCGGCCGTCATCACCGAAATTATTTTCCAGCGAAAAAGGGAAGAGCTCAAATTCAATCATTTAAATTTCTTTTGCAAACCATTCTTATTCAAAAATATTTTAAATAATATACGTTTTAAACTTTTAAAACCGTAGTTCAAAATTATCGGAAATTAAATTCTCGAATTCTAGTTTAAATCCATTTAAATTTCAAATCTATTTTAATCCAGTTTTTTTTAAATCATTTCAAATTCCAAATCAAATTATAATCAAGTTTTATAAATTCATTCTTATATCTTAGGAAATAGTCAATGATTTATAAAACAATAATGAAAAATTAAATTTTAACATTTCGGACAACAGATTCATTAACATTTTAATTTCATAAAAATTTATACTTATGTATAATAAAATCATACAAAATTTATTTTAATTTCCAAATTTGAAAACAATATTGTGTCAGTTTGCTCTGCTCAAGTGTTTTAGAAATCCTATCGATAGCGTTGATCAGACGAATCGATCGGAAACCCAAATCAACATCAACAACTCAAACAACACAATATCTAAAACATTTTAAATATTAAGTTACAAATACACTTCCTTGCTTGACGTTACAAGAATGGATTTCAAGACAAGTATAGAGATCCAAATTTTATGGAAATCAAATCAAAGAGAATTCTAATTCGAATACAAGTTTGAAAGAAAAGATAAGATGATTCAATTAATAGAATCAGGAGATGGATAAGCTTATATTAATTTACGGCAACCTTTACTGGGTCGACCGTGACTTCAAAAATAAGATCGATGCAGAATTCCGAGGTGAATCTACATTTGATCTCAAGAAATCGAATTCAGGTATAGTAGGAGATAGTTAGCATCGTAAACCGAGGATACAGAAATCTCCGGTAAATCGATGTCCAGTGCAAAGGAGTTTCACCCTTTTACAAATAATTCGAAGACTGGCGAGACCGCCGATTCATTATAAAGATTATTTGAAGTGGGGTTATGGGATACTCCAGAATTAAAAGAAGACGAATAGTGAGAGATATGAATGAATTTTGAGACCGCAAAGAACGTTCGAAAATTCAAAGGAATTGAGTTAAAAGGAAGAGATTGAAACTCGAATGATAGTGATTCTGTAAATACATTTACCCTATATGCTAAGTTTTGCCTAGAGCTACCAAAAGCTCTGATACCAACTGTAATGACCCGCTATTTTGTACTATTCGCATCCGCACATGTCGGACTTGAATAATTCAAAATACCGAATTGTTAATTTAAAATTTGGCAAAACTCAGATATACAGTAAATAAATAATCACAGAATCACAGACACAAAGTAATAATATGCAGCGGAAGTAAAAGAGATAGTGGTTCATGAAGCTACTATATAAATATATAAGATACATCAGAGTTTACAACAGAAGAGGAATACGATACATCAAGTACAAATCAGAATACATCACTGGAATCATCGAATACTGAAAGCAGAATAGATGGCTGGATCTTCAAGCAAAGCTCCAACTCCAAAGGTGAGCCTCGAATACTGGTACACTCAGTCTGACCCGAGCGTAAAGCAAAACACAAAACACTCGAGTCAGGATTAATATTCTCATATCAATAAATCCAACTCAAGTGAAATAGCAATCGAAATACAAAGTAACTCAAAGGATGTAGGAATCACCATCCTCTAAGGATCCGTTAAACTATCTACTATGTAGTAGTGTACGCTAAATAGATAATGTCTATCAGTAATATAAAGTATCAAAATAGTGTTAAGGCGTTACCATTATTCGCCTTAACACATTTTATAAGCATCATAGTCTATAAAGCACTGTAAACTCCACCGTAAACTGGTGGGATATCAGGGAGTACTCCATAGGTATAACACAAAACAAATTCGTAGTGGTCGCGTATATAGGGATACAAGTATGACAAGGCACATGAGGCAATACCCAAGGTAGTGAAAATACCGTTCGCCTGATCCGGACTGGTGAGAACGCATCGCCGCAGCGATCGCAACACCGCGAAACAACACTCCTGAAAGTACGAGGGTGCACCAATCAATCACAAGTAATGGGTAGTAGTTACGAAGAAGTGTGTCCGCTCGAGGTGGCTAACCCCATTTGGTCCGGCACGGCTCCTGATTTTATTCATTTCCAATTTGACACAAGTTTCAAGGCTATCCATTATCATTCTCTTCCTTCAGTCATCACGTACATCATTCCCACCACTTCATTCTGGATCATCACTCCGCGTATAGTTATTAAAGTGGTTTTCGGCTTAGATAGAGAGTATATCCATAACCGATTCCGGTCTCTTTAATAACTTCGTAATTATTACACCGATTGGTCGTTTAATAAATTTCAAAAGCAAGTCAATTTCAATTTCAATTTCAATTCGAAAATCAACATTTAGTTTGTCTTTCTAAATCAATTTCCAAAGTTTACGTTTCAAAACTTCCAAATTACCATTTCAAAATCTTATAATTCGATTTCAACTTTCATTTAAACAATTCAAATATTAATTCAAGTCATATATAAATTTCATTCCGAAATCATTTAAAATGGTTTAATTTTCATTTCAATCAATGTAATTCATTTATCGATTTCATTCAATATTTATTAAGTAAAATTTATCATTCAAAACAACTTCTATTTAAATTCCAATTCATTTAAATCAATTACTTACGTTCAACTTCATTATATCAAAATTTCAAATTGAAATAAATTAAATTCGCCAAATAAATTCTTTAAATTACAAGTCTTACGTTAATTTCAATAAATCTCATTCATTTCAATAAATCACATTTTATTTCTTATTAAAGAAATTCGATTTTCACTTATTTATTGACTTCGTTACGAATTTCAAACTCAATTAATAAAGAACTAAATTTCATATATTCGAGAAGTTTAATTTCACTTATTAACTTATTTAAATTTTCCAAAGCTTAATTAATAAATAAAGAAACTAAATTTCATTTATTAACGAAGTTCAAATCCACTTATCCAAAGGTTCAATTTCTCTTATCAAAGAATTCAATTTTTATTCAATTATCAAATAATTAAATCTTATTTAATTATTAAATAATTTCAATCTTAATTATTAATGATTTCAAAACTTAATAATTACAAACTTGATTATAAATTCAACTTAATTATTAAATCATTTCCACTTAATTTTGAATTCAAACTTAATTATCGAATCATTTCAATTTAATTATAAATTCAACTTAATAATTTCGAACTTAATTAAAATTTCACATTTAATTATTAAATGATTTCAGACTTAATAATTTCAAAACTCAATTATTACTAATTCCAAATTACTTATTAATAATTCCAAATTTAATTATTAGATAATTAAATTTTAAACAGCGTTTTCATCAATTACTACATTAAAATTTGTTTCAGATTTCAATCTTACATTTTCCTTTCAAAATTTCAAATTCCAATTTCATTTCAAAACTTATTCTTTATTCGAATAAAATCATTATTTTATTTCTATATCAATTTATAGACCAATCGGTTTTTATTTAATTCTCTATCCTAAGTCAAGTTCATTTGAGTATTTATCATTTCAACCCGATTCCAATTCAATTCAAAATCAAAGTATAGCAAAGGGAACTAGCAGTGTGATAACAGGGATGGCGTCAAAGTAAATAAACAAGCAATAGCAAACATCAATGGCAATCCAATAATCATTGCAAATAATCCCGAAATAATCGTATTAATTCACATTGTTGTTTGTGCGAATTAATATAATTATTTCTAGAATCTACACTATCATTTCATGTAGATTAAAGATTATTACATTACGTTTTTCCACTTGTCGTTCAATTTCAATTTCAAATTTTACAACAATTTATCCAATATACGTTCAAGGTTCAAAGTGTAATTTATCAAATTCTATGTGTCAATTAACTTAACAATTAAAAGGGGTCATATTTTTCAAATTAACTAATCAAATTCCATACATATGTCGATTCACATTTTAAACTGTCCTACGTCAATTCAATTGCATAATATTTATCATTTTATACATTACAATTTAAATCCAATATAAACAACAATCAATCAATCAATTATCAACCAAACTGTATATCATCACATAAATAATTAACAGATAATAGTGGCAGATGTCATAGGTGAACAGGTACAGGCAATAGCATATATAACAGTGTAAATAACTAACAACAGCATATTTCAATTGTCGTTTCAATTGAAATCAAATTTAATAAATAAAAGAACATTAATCGTGAGTGATTGCTCACCTTTTGAGGATAGAGAGAACGGAAGATGACGTGGATATGAACACAGATACTGACAGTGGAATTCAAGCACGAATTTCCAAATTAAAGCTAGATTGGTATGAATTCAACGAACGAAACTGATAAATAGGAATTTAAAACGAATCAGAACCACCTTGATATAACTGGAACAAGTATACGTTATAATTTCCTCAAAACCCAAATTTTTAAAACACACATTTAAAATATATATGTATAAATTTAAAATACTGACATGCCTCATAAAATAGCTGTCGGCAAATATGTACAAACGCATACAATATATATTTTCAATATACCTATATGTATATATCACTACTTACTTAAATATAAACAAACAGTACATGAAATCATTTAAGACAATATTTATATGTGCACAAATTCAACATCAACACACCAGTCAATTCGTGTTGAGTAGTTATACCGACTTTACTTCGTATAAAGCATATATATTTAAATCAAACAATTTATATATGAAAGCTATGGGTTATGTATACAGCTAGCATATAAAGTAAATTGTAATAACTTTACTTCAAAATTCAACAGACTACATATATTATACAATTACTGATTTTATAGATTTGCATACTCTTAAAGTGTTGTACAGTCATAAGCCATATATACACATAAACCACACTTACATAACTCAAACATTAACATACAACATAAGACAAACCAGTAAATGTATATAAATGAACCATATAAACCCAACTTTATCTCACATAGATTCAACTTAGGACTTTAAAATATATATATATATATATATATATATATATATATATATATATATATATATATATGAATACCCTGAATTATATATATACTTACTGACCTTTTGAAATTAACTACCCATATACATAAAATCAACATCCATACTTGCTTATATATAAACTGCCATATATAAAATAACTATAAAAATCTTTGCACATATACTAAACCCAATATATTGGGTAACATATAAACAGATCTACCTGTGCATGAAAAATGAAATAGGTTGACAAGCTATGGGAAGAGAGGATGAAAGCTGGTGAGTGCGGCCAATCTGAGGAGAGAGTGCGGAAGTCGGAGCAGGGTTAGGTCGCTTCGGTGTTGGTGACTGAGGTGTGTGCGTGGGTTCTCGGCTTGGCTGTGGTCGGGATGGGTTGTTGGCCGACGTTGGAGGCGGAGGTAGGTGGCATCGGAGGTACGGGGTGCGGGGGTGGTGGCATACAGGGTGTGTTGTGGAGTCCAAGACTAGGCCATGCATTATTTTTTTCTTTCAAAATGAATGGTGGCAGCACTGTTTGGTGGTGATGCAAGACGGAGGGAGGCCGAGCGGGTCAGGTAGGAGGGGCAGCTGCTGTCAAGTGGTGAAAGGTCGACAAAGTTCGGTTGTAGGCGAGATGGTTGCAAGGCAGGGAAGATGCTGGCTTAAGTGGTGGCGGAAGGAAGAAAAATAAATAAAGTCGACTAAAAGGAAAAGAAAAATGGAGGAGCAGGCCTTTTAAGGTGAACAAACGAATGATGGAGGAAAAGAATATGAACAGTCTACAGGAAGCCTTTGGTTATAGTAAATATAGTCTATTCTATTAACGTAAAGTGACCGGAAAATGTGGAAGAATGTTGGGAATAGAATTAGTCAAGCACGAGATTTCAGGAGTTATTAAAGCCATTTGCTGTTTATTTTCTTTCAACCGTTGGAAGAATTTGAATGGACCCAGTCGTTTTAAATGTTGAAATTACGTAACTGATACGGTTGTTTGTTTCGCGTTTTTCATCGCGTATGGGCACCGAAATATAGAGATGGATATATTGCGGAGACCAACATGATGAGATGATCAAAACGGTATATGGATATTAGTGGTATGATCGAATTATAAAAATTCGAAATTTTATACTAAGGAAAATGCATAAAAATCGCAGAAAAATAAGATCGACGGAGCCAAAGATGTCCGAATTTGGAAAAATGACAAACTGACAACATGCTAAAAAGATGCTTTAGAATTTTTCTATGTGAAAATATTTTGGTTTTGAAAACGTTTATTTTCGTCGCTTTTTAGCTAATTAAATTGAAGTAATTTTACGCACGAAATAAACTTTCATATTTTCGGACGAAAATTTACCAGTTGCTATGCTTAACTAGACACATTCCAAATATCAAATTTATATTTCAAAATTTTATCGTTTAAAATTCCATAAAATTCCAATTAATAACGTTATTAAAACCGGTTAAATTTACGGGTCGTTACACTTCGTGCTCCAAAATTCTCCAAATCAGCTAAATACTTGGTTGCCCGAAAAAATAGGACACCCGGAGCTTAAGGGAAAAGAAAAAAAACTCCTGGTCAGTTGTGGGATTGGTGTGAGAAATCCAAAATACAGATATTTTAAAACAAAGGTATCTCATAAGACCACGCCACACATAAACATGAAGCTGGTTTTACCTTATGATAACCAGAACATTTGCTATACAAAATCATTTGATATTATTTTTAATGACATTCTTTTTGAAAATACTTTTCAAATAAACTTATGAATCTTAGCTGAAATTGTTACATTAGTTAAATTTGACGATAGAATAGGTTTACAATCAAGTTCGTAGGCGCTTATTGAAGCATGGATTTCCATAGAATAGCAGGTAAGAGACTACCTTACGTACGGTACATCTCTAAAGGAATGTATCAAGGATATATAAACAATCCCCGACATCTGGCGAGACGGGTCTATCCCTATTTAGCTGTAACTCCCCTAATTTTAAATAACATTATTTAGGAGATTTAATTAGATAAATAAATAGAATAACATAAAGATTGAAGTTGTTAAGAGATTGAGATTTGAATAATTATAAGGTGGTCGTGCCTTAGGTAAAGAATTAGAAAATGGAAATTTAAAATGAAGTAAGTAAAGGTAATAAAATAAGGGCAAAATAGGAATAAGTTATATTCTTATACCATAAACCCTTATCCCATTCTCATTTCCAACATTCATAAACAAAACTAAACATAGAGTTTGGTCGGCCACAATTAGAAGAAAACAAGAGGAAGATAAGCAAGAATTCAAGTAAGAAGCTTAACCAAATCAATTCAAGAGTAAGTATCTACCACCTTAACAACAAGCTAAAGTGAATAATAGATTACATCTCATTTTTATTGCATTCGGTTTCTAGATGAGCTCCGAATTTATTTTGCAAGAAAAACGCCATATTTTGACTATTTAAATGGATATATATGCTTGTTGATGATTTATGTTGTTTAATATAGATTTATGATAAGATTTGATTTGAAAAACCTATTAATTGACATACAAATGGCTTACATTTCCAATATAAGGTCAGAAACATTATTTTAGAGATTGGGTTCAAGATTCATAATTTTCTAAGTTGTTGTGAATTTATTATGAATTTTTTAGTAAAGAAAATGGTTAAATCGAGTTAAATTATTTTTGGCTACTATATTTTAGCTTTGGTAAAAATTTAAATAGTTAGAAAATATATTAAAAGTGATTTATGGGAAAGTTAGGAGAATTTTCCTAAGTATTTTGCTAAATGTACAAAATTATTTAGGGTATGGGACTTAAATATTTTATATGTTTAGAAAAGGAGAAGGGGCTATTTGATAAATGTTTTAAAATTGTTGATTACTGAATTCGGCAGCATTTTAGAAAAAGGTTTTGTAAAAGAATTGGCAACCAATTATATATTGACAAATAAGGCAAGTTAGTTGGAAATATATTAATTTAAAAGTTTAAAAATCAGTTTTGTAAAGGATTACTGCTTTGCTACTTATAACAGCCCCCTTTCGACACCATACATACACCCCTAACCAAGTCGAAACCAATACACATGGTATCAGTGCCTTGGTACGTTGTGAATTGGAGTTAGGCGGAAGGTATAGAGCCAAAACATGCTTTCCAAGAGGTGGAAGTAGCTCTTATAAACTTGGAACTATTTTGGCTAAAAATAATGCTTCCGAAGGGGTTGGAGTTTTGACTTAACTAACTTGCTTATGTTTGTATAAAGAAAGGGCTTTCTAATGGGTTACTGCCTTTTGTTTTTAAAAATCTTTTTTAATGGGGTGTTGGGGATGTGGTTTGGGGGAATGGTTGGGGTGTTGTGTTTGTGGGGGTACTTTTTCCTTTAAACTTTGAAGCTGCTTCTTCATGCTTTCGAAAGGATTGGTTTCAAAACCATCCACTTTATTTTACTTAGGGATAATGCTTTCGAAAGAAATACTTTCGCCCCAATTCTTTTAAGACCCTTTGTTCTATTAAAAGATAAACCTAAAGGTTTTGAAAGGAATGGTTTAAATTGTTTTTAAGCTATGTTTCACAAACTTTAACTTGAACCCAATGCTTTGGAAAGGTTTGCTTTAAGTAAGGGACTTTAACGCTTTCGAAAGGTATAAAAGAAAGGTTTCGAAGAGGAGATTCTCCAATATTTTTGAAAGGTATAAATGGAAGGTTTTCGATGCTTTCGGATGGAAAGTTAATGTATTTTGAGAAGAGGATGTCTAAGGTTTTATAAAGCTTTCAAAGGGATACTTTCAATGATTTCGAAAGGTCTACTTTTAAAGGTTTCGAAAGGTATGTTTTGGCCTTTCGGCCTAGTGTTTCAAGGTAAAGTAGTTGACTATTTTGAATGAGGTGCTTTCAATGGATTCAAAATGGACTGTTTAAAGTGTTTAAACAAGGGTTTTCGAAGGTGATATCTTGGATTTGAAACCTAATGTTTTCAAAGTTAAAAAAGGGCTTTAGCTTGTTTTAAAGGGATAGATTACCCTATTGATTTAGATTGTTATCAACATTGTTTTTTGTAACATCCTCGGATTTTAACCCAGTTTAATTTGATAATTGAATTAATTTTTTTAATTAATTTGTGAATTTAATAGAGTTTTTCAAAATAAATATTAGTTGTTTATAGATGTTAATTTCAAATATAATTTGAAAATGTGAAATTGAAATTCAAATGTTAATATATTGAAATTTAATTGGACTTAAAGAAATTTTATTTGAAACAAAAATATAATAAGTATGATTACTTAAGTTTGAGATGAAAATTTTAAAATAAGTATTTGTTAATAAATTTAATATCTTAAGTTTAAAAATATAAATGTATTAAAAATTATATTAACTAACATATAAATATTTATTTGTAATGAATAACTTTTCAAATCATTTGTTATAAATAACAATTTAATTTGAACATTTAAATTTGACTTAATCCTTTTAAAAATGATATTTGAGATTTAAATTTTAATAACAAGAATAATTTCTTATTTATTATAAACATATATTTTAGACCTGAGTTTTAAATAAGATTTAAATTAAAAGTTCAATTGTTTTAATATTCTTTCCTTTTAAAATTTTAACATAAGATAAGTTTGTTTTAAATTTTTTATATAAAGAGTTAAATTAAAACTCTCAAGCATATAAACATATGTTATATAATTGAATCAAAAGCATAAGTTACTTGTTAATAAATGTTTACATGAAGTCACTTTTATATTTATTAAAATCTAAAACTTGTTTATTAAAAAGATAAGTACACATTTATAATCATATAAATATTACATGATTACTTATTCATAACTTAAATAAATTTATAATTAAGAAAATAACATTTAAAATATTAATTAAATATTAAAACACTTGTAAACTTATTAATATATGTTAATGACAATTGTAAATAAGAGTGTATATGTGTAAGATAATTGGAACTTAAGGGGACAAGTGTCATTCTCTTAATAATTTAATTTACAATTAAAATTGTAAAATAAGAAGAAGAGATTTATTTCTTTTAATCTTCAGCTAACTCTTTTCTTCGTCTCAACCAAAACACAAAATGAATACAAATCAGAAATCTGAAAACAAAAGGAAGAAATAAATCTGGATATTCAAAATCAAATGCAAGATCTTCAGATTTTCTAATTCAATCAAGCAACAAGGTGTAAAACTACAATCAATCAATTCAAATGCTCAACAGCAACAAGATTATTTCAACATGCAGAAGAAAATTCAATAAGCCTGGAAAACAAAATTACAGTTTCTGTTCTCTGCATATAAGGTGAGTAAATCTTCATTTTAAAAACAGATTTGAACCTGTTATAAACCCAGACATGTGTGATGATTTATATAGTAGTTTTGTTTCAATTGTGTTATGAAGACGATTGCATGTTTGTATACAAAGATGATATGTATGTATGTGACTGTATAGATATGCTATGTTGAAATACAGGTTTTGATCATTCAATTTAATTCAAATCATCCAAAAACAATCATTATTTGGCCTTGGTAATTTAATGAAAGTTGTTTGTTAATGGATGATGATTGTGCTTAAAATCATTTCAGGATTTTTATTTCAGTAAATAAGTTTAAAATTTAGGAAATACAGTAAATTTTTTATTCATGTCAAAAATCAATAACCTTAATTTCTGCTATGGATTATATAGTTGGATTTGTAGTTAAAAATGATGATTTTAAACATGCATTTCATAATTTTTAAATTGATATTCGATTGGGAATTTGTAGATGAACTATTTCGGCAATTTAGTGAAATGCCGACGATCAACTCAATGATTTGAGTTGAATTGTTGATCGAAGCTTGCTTTTGTAATGTGGATGTAGGGAAAAATGTTCATGAATTTTTCCTATGGCTGTATTGTTCAGATTCGATCAATCTAGGGTTTAAGCTAGTATTTTGTTCGGCTTGGCTGTCGAGGCGATTGCGTAGTGGGTAGTGGACCGGAGTGGGTCGCGTTGGTGGGAGTATGAGCTGGAGAGTTCGAAGAAGTTTCGGTGATGATGGTAGGCGATTTTGAGGTGTGTGGCGTCGGCAAGGGTAAAGATTCTGGCCATGGTGGTTGCTGCAGTGTGGAGTTTATGCTCGTTTTTGATTCACGTGTTATTTGTGTGATCTGGGTGCACGATCGAGGTCGCGTGGGCTCGTATGAACATCGACGATGGTTGCAATGGTCTACGGTGGCCGGAGGCGATGGGGTAGGTGCACGTGTGTACGTTGTGCAACTGGAAAATATGGGTTTGGGGAAGATGAGGTTTTTCTCAGGATGGTGCTCGTGTTCTTCACGATGACGACTCAAATTGGGGGGAACTGGGTTTTGCTTTGGGGTAGGCACGCGTAGTTGAAGTGATCGACTCGAATTTTGGTCGTTTGCTTATGTGGTTAAGTACTGTATAAGATAAAGTTTACAAATTAAACTTGGTATTTTGAATTAATGGAATAAAGCTTAAGTTTTATAAAAATAAATATACAAAATTTAAACTTGTTTGAAATAAAGTTAATCAAACTTTAAAAAGTAATAATTGAATTTATTTTCAAAATTTAAATTGTTAAGATGATTTCTTTGAAAGTAATTTAAATTAATTAAATTTTGAATTTTAATTTAACAATTTTTTTTTCAATTTAAAGTATTAAATCCAAGATTTAAGTAAATTTTTAAGTAATGTTTTAAAAACTAAGTTTTCAAATTTATATTGAAAATGAATGAGTTTAAATTAGATGATTAAATTATTTTAAATTTCAAATTGATTTCTAAATGCTTTATTTTCAAATAAGGTTAATGTTATAATTTTGTAAACCAAATTAAATAATTTGTCCTTAAGTTATTAAGATTGGATTAATTTTAAATAATTAACTTGTGAAGAATAATAAGGTTAATTTGTTACTGTTTTGAACTTAAAAATACTTAATTATAATGATTTTTAATAAGTAAAAGATTAATTAAGATAAATGATTTTCTTAATTAATTAAGGATTTTTAAATATAAGGAGTTAACTAATTATTTAATTAATTTTAAATGGTTAGTTAATTGTTTGTTTAATTTTAAATAATCACTTAATTATGAATTAATTAAGTGTAATTACTTAATGAAGTAAATAATGGTGAATGTCTGAATGTAATTAAGTGAATGAAATTACTTATGGAAGTAATTAAAGTTGAAGTGATTAAGGGTTAATCACTAGATGTTATTAATCTAAGGATTAATTAATATAATTGATTTGAAGTTAATTAATTAAAAAGTGATTAATTAATTAAAGAATTACGGATCATTTAATAATGGAATAAATTGCTTGTCAAGTAATTAATTAAGAGAGTAATCACCTAATGGAAGTAATTAGAAGATAATTACTTATGTAAGTAACTAAGGGTTAATTACTTAGTTAATTTTAGTTAATTAATTAATGTGATTAATTAATTATGAATGAGATTAATTTAGGATTAATTACTAAGGGTAATTAATTAAAATTGTAATTAATTAATAAAGTAATTAATAAAGGATTATTAATTAATAATTACTTAATGAAGTAATTAAAGATTAATTAATTAGATTAATTAATCAAGATTAATATAATTAATTGTGACGCCCCACCTCTATACCCACGCTAGCCAAGGACACTACGGTGTAATGCCGTCAACTAGCGCGGAGAATAAGGCTGTTGAGGAGCGACCATCCGTGTAATTGCTTTGTGCGAGCACCGATATGTCCGATAGTACAACATGCATTTGGTTTCAGGAGGAAATCCAACACATCGATACAAACTCAAGGCTACTAGATAGTGGCTCTATATATCCTTCGGAAACAAACATAGAAATAAACATAACACAAATCAATCACAGACATCCATATCACAAAGGCGGAAAAGATATGAATATAACACATGAAAGTGTACATCAGAGTAGTGGTCAAACAAGAACCACAATATCACAAAAGAATGGTTGCAAGTGCTAGACAAAAGAATATGTATACATTTAGGAGTCTATATCTCAAAGGTATACAACAAAAACTACTAATCTAAGTAGTTAGCCAAAAGTCAGGATGATAATCCCAGAAGTGAAGTCAAGCAGAAGCACCTGTCACATCTCGGTCTGACCCGAGTATTATTTATAAGAAAATAATAAACGGATTAGTCTAGCTATAAATATCAGATAAAATGATATAGAGTAAGAGATATGACATAACATATGATAACCATAAAGCCATACTGTGATAACTATGAAAATTGAAAATCAACAAGAGATTAATCAATTTCACCAGAATCTTCTCAAAGATCAAAAGGAATGTCATACTCCTTATTTCATTCACCAAGCCACAAATATTGACAACATATAAATGCCAATCATAAAATTGGTGAAATTCAAATTCTAGAAATCATCAATAGAAATCCAGGAATCACTAAAAGGGGGAGGCCTATCACAAAACGAGAGCCTGAAAACTCACCAACACGTGTATCATAAAACGGACGCTATCCCATGGTCGCTAACCATAGAGTCGGTGCAACGACGTAGTACAACGGTACGCCCGAGGAACCAGAAACTCGAATAGTTTGAAACAACGTAGTACAACGGTACGCCCGAAGATCCGAACTCCATAAAAACGTGGGTCACTAGCCTACAAAAATTAGGTCGAAACCCAAAGAAATAAGTAGGTCGTTAGCCTATAATAAAAAGGAGACGAAACTCAATAAAACGAGGTACCGTCCCCTACGTAGACAAAGAAACATAGCATAGTGCTAGTCTAAAACACAAAAATGATCCTCAATGATCATCAAGAAAGTATCCATTACTCTAAGCTAGTAAATATATGAGCTTAGCTTCATGTCCCATAACCACTAGCTTAACTTAAATATTTATGAACAAATTGTAGATCTCCACTAGAAAATTGTCACAAGAGATTCAATCGAACAAGTCCAAGAATTAACCAACGAATTAAACGCAAGCGTTTCATACCACTTGGTTTACTAAGCCGTTTAATTAGATTTCTCATACGAGTGAGGTAAAGAGTTGTATATACTAGTAGATTGGAAAATGGTTTAAGAAACGAGTAGTAATAAAATAGTGTTGAAATCGTTTTGATGAAAGAGTTTTGATAATTACTACTAGTATTGAAACCTTTATATTTTTAAAGTGACAAATCACAAAATGATTGCAGAACAACCAATCACCAAAATTCACATACGAAGATGTGAGAAAATTCCAAAGAGATCGATATCAAATCCATCAAAATGGATATTTACAAAAATCCCAAAGAAAATGTCATCAAAGTCGATAATAGATGATAACAACAAAAGGGAATCAACACGAATTGATAAAATTGGAATCACAAGCTAAATAGGCAAAATAGTGCCCAGACAGCAGATTCAGACATCTGAAATCAATGATTCAGACGTCTCAATCTGGAAAAATAATTTTTTTCTAGAACACAATTCAGACGTCTGAACCCAATATTTCAGACGTCTGAAATAGGCAATTTTTAGCCTATTTCCTTTCTGGTCCAAAACAAACCAATTCAGACATCTGAAATATAGATTCAGACGTCTGAATCTGGGAATAAAAATCTTCCCAGAATAATATTCAAACATCTGAATCTAACGTTTCAGACATCTGAAACTGGGGTTCAGGGAATTCCCTGAACCTAGACCAAAAATGGCCGAAATAAATACCGGAAGCGATCGGACGAGCAATGAAGACTAAGGATTTACGCCAAGCGACAACCCAGCCTTAAAAGCTCTTCGATACACCTCAAATGTCAATGTCCAAATATCCATAATAGTATTTTCATAGATTTGGATTTCAAAACACCAAAAATTAGAATATACACCAAATTAATCCAAACCAAAACCAATTGCACGAGAATAAGTGTTAGGAATTCATACCTAACAATCGAAGATAATTTTAGACTAAGATGTGAGATAAAAATCTCATCTTTGAACCCAAAACTATGAAGAAGAAGCTATAAAGTAAAGACAAGGACAATCACTCTTCAATTCCAACCCAACAAGCTTGAATCTGAGCTAAGAATTGAAACTTTTCCTAAATTAGGTTTAGGAATTTCTGAAATTGGTAAGAGAATGAGTTGGAGAAGAATAAGAAGAGGAGGCCTACCAAAGCTTTTTTCTATAAATTTGGAGCTAGAACTTGATTTGCAAATGGAAACTAGGGCTTGGAGTTTTAATTTCCCATTCCTCTCTCCATTGTTGCTAAAGCTTGAGTATTAGGAAATAGAAATGAAACAATGAGGAGAAGAGGGGTGAAGCTTGGGTCTAATAGGATGAAACAAAACCAAAGCCCTAAGTGGAAAAGTATCAAAATTCCACTAACTCCAAACATATCAAAGTTTATACTCAAAAAGGTCGCAAACGGCGTTTTGGACCCAATGGAAGTGGTTCCAAGTCCTAATTCGACCGTATGCAAAAAGTAACTTTTCGGACCAAAATCCGACTAACGATAAAATATTTAAATATTCAATCGTAAAATATGCGGGTTGTTACCGACTCCCCTCCTTATAGAAATTACGTCCTCGCAATATTTAAGAAGAAAATATATAGTAACAACCATAAAAGAATATTCAACACAAAAGAAAATTGAAATAAGAAATTCACCTCAAAGAGCAAGAGAAAGTAAGTCCGGAAGTGTTCGCTCGATGAATTCTCTAGATTCCCAAGAGCAATCCTTAGGATTTGAGGACCATTGAACTTTCACAAGCGGAACATCTTTATTTCGAAGGCGTTTGACCTCCGAAGCAATAATACGAATAGGATGTTGCTCATAAGTTAAATTACGCGAAACTTCAATTTCTTCCAGAACACCGGGCTCAAGAATAGAATCGGCATCTCGAAGGCACTTTTGTAATTGAGAAACGTGAAACACGTCGTGAAAATAGTAGAAAATTGAGCCGGTAATAAAAGGCGATAAGCCACGTAACCAATACGTTCGGTGATAGGAAATGGCCCAATATATCGAGGTGCTAACTTTCCCGATCGACTAAAACATACAACACCCTTCATAGGTGAAACACGAACAAACACGAAATCTCCCACAGAAAATTCTAATTTCCTTCTTCGGTTATCGGCATAGGATTTTTGTCTACTTTGGGCTTCTTTCATCCTATGACGAATAAGGTCAATCTTCTCTGTGGAATCTCGAATAAAATCTGGACCTAAAACCAGCCTCTCGCCGGCCTCAAGCCAACAAGAAGGAGATCGGCATGGCCTTCCATAGAGTGCCTAAAAAGGAGCCATACTAATACTAGATTGGAAGCTATTATTATAGGAAAACTCAACAAGAGAAATATGATCTTCCCAACTTCCACCAAAATCAAGAACACATGCACGAAGAAGATCTTCAAGAGTTTGATTCACACGCTCGGTTTGTCCATCGGACTGGGGATGATAAACGGTGCTAAAATTAAGCTTCCTTCCCAAAGCATTTTGAAGACTCTTCCAAAATCCACCAGTAAACAATGGATCACGATCACTAACAATAGAAGAAGGAACTCCATGTAATTTAACAATTTCTTTAGTAAAAAGTTTGGCCAAAAGAGGAACGGTCCGGTTAGACCGAACGGGAATAAAATGGGTGGATTTAGTAAGTCTATCAACAATCACCCATAAGCTATCATGACCCGAACGAGAACGGGGAAGGCCATCAATAAAATCCATGGAAATTTGATCCCGCTTCTAAATTGGAATGTCTAAAGGTTGCAATAACCCACCGGGCCTTTGATGCTCGACCTTAATAAGTTGGCAAGTCATGAAATGCTTAACAAAGTTAGCGATATCAAATTTCATTCTCTCCCAATAATAAAGTCGCTTCATATCCACGTACATTTTACTACTACCGGGATGAATGGTAAATTTAGAACGATGTGAATCTTCTAAAATATCTTTACGAAGATCATTAATATTTGGCACGATAAGTCTATCAAAATTTCGAATACCGCCATGCGAATCAATATCAAAGTCTTTCAAACCTTCAATATCAGTTTTATCCTTAAAATTTTGGCTAAGAAGAGCCAATTTGGGATCTAGCTTTTGAGATTCAAGAATGCGGTCTAAAAGAGAAGGATGAGCCTCAAGGCTACATAAAACAAGAGATGGACATAAATCGGAAACACGATCTCGAATCTCACAAGTGGATAAAACCCTGAGATCGTTCCATTCAGATATCATCATAGAAACAACCGCTTGTTGCTTACGACTAAGTGCATCGGCAACGCGATTTCCCTTTCCGGGAGTATAAAGAATATCAAGATCATAAGCTGCAAGGAACTCGAGCCAACGTTGTTGACGCAAATTAAGTTCCTTTTGAGAAAATAGATACTTCAAAGATTTATGGTCCGTGTAAAGAATAAACTTTTCTCCCAAAAGATAATGACGCCAAATACGAAGGGCGAAAACAATAGCCACGAGCTCTAAATCATGAGTGGCATATCTAGTCTCGGCTGGCTTCAATTGCCTAGAAGCATAAGCAATAACACATTCCCTTTGCATAAGAACGGTACCCAAACCAACGCGACTAGCATCGGTATAAACAACCAAATCTTGATTCCCCTCGGAAATAACAAGAATAGGAGCATCAGAAAGGAGTTCTTTTAATTTTTGAAAAGAAGCTTCACATTTGTCCGACCAAACGTATTTAACACCTTTCTTAGTTAAGTTAGTAAGAGGCACGGAAATTTTGGAAAATTCTTTTATGAAGCGGCGGTAATAACTGGCCAATCCAAGGAAACTACGAATTTCCGTCACACTCTCCGGTCTCTTCCAATTTTGAATCGCTTCAATCTTTGAAGGATCCATGGAAATTCTGGATTCGGAAATAATATGACCGAGAAACTTCACACGAGATTGCCAAAAGTGGCATTTAGAAAATTTGGTTTTAATTGATTGCTCCTAAGAGTTTCCAACACAATCTGAAGATGTTTTTCATGTTCCTCCTCGGTTTTTGAATACACAAGAATATCATCAATGAAGATGAGAACAAATCGATCGAGGAAGTCTTTGAAAACTCTATTCATAAGGTCAACAAAATAAGTCGGAGCATTCGTCAAACCAAATGGCATAACAAGCCATTCATAAGATCCATAACGAGTACAGAACGATGTCAAAGGAATGCTATCCTCTACAATACGAAGCTGATGAAAACCGATAGCTAAGTCTAATTATGAAAAGACTCTAGCACCACTAAGTTGATCGAATAGATCATCAAGCCGAGGTAAAGGATTTTATTCTTGATAGTAAGATCATTAAGCTTGCGGTAGTCAATGCAAAGCCTAAGTGTACCATCAGATTTCTTCACAAAAATAGTCGAAGCTCCCTATGGAGAGGAACTAGAGTGAATAAATTGCTTCGTCTCCAATTCGGATAATTGTTTGCGCATCTCCTCATTTTCTTTATTGGACATACGATAAGGAGGACGAGTAATAGGTTGAGATCCAGGGATGAAATTTATTCTGAACTCAATTGCTCGCTTAGATGGTAATCCTAAAACGGGCTCAAATATGTCGGAAAATTCACGAACAACGTGAATAAGAGAAATAATATCCTCTTCGTCATCAGTATCGCCATCGTGAGGATTTAGTGAATATAAAGATGCAACCAAGCTGGAATCGGAATCTTTAAGGTCAATACAAATCTTCTTAACAGATTGAGGGTGTCGAAGATGAATAGTCCGCTCAGGACATAGGATTTGGGCTTCATAACGGTTAAGCCAATCCATTCCCAAAATCATTCCAAATCCTAAGTAGCGCATAACATGCAAGTCGGCACGGAAAGAAAGATCACACAAAATAATCTCGACATCTTTACACAATAAAATGATTGTTGCGGATCCACCAACTGGATTCGCAATTCTCAAAGAAGTCATTAAACACAAAACATCCAAAGAAAAAGTATCAATAAGTTCTTTTGAAATAAAAGAATGAGACGCACCCGTATCAAAAAGAACTCGAATAGGATTATCACGAAACAAAATAATGCCATCAAGGATAGAATGAAAAATACCTTGACCACGAGATGTGTTGCCAAGGGCTTGAGAAACATTAAGCTTTCCCTCCTTCCTACTTTGAAGTTTGGGACAAGAAGATAAATAATGATCCGAACTTTTGCAATAGCGACAAAAGAGATGTTTCGGACATCTATTGGCGTAATGGTCTTTAGAACCACAATTGTAGCATTGCCCACTACTAAGGGCAGAAGCCTTTGCTACCGGAATTGCTTGCTTCCCTTTCTTGTTGGAATAAGACCCTTTGAACTTAATAAGCCTTTTATTGTTGTTGTTGAATTTTGGTTTGGCACCCACAACATCGGCATCACTCTCTTTATCTGCCTCTTCAACTCGAATAGCGATATCAACAAGTTGATCAAAAGAAACTTCTAGCTTTAGACGCAATGGCTTCTTGAGATTTTTATTCAAGCCATAGACGAATCTCTGATTTTTCTTCAATGGGGTATTAATGTATTCAACCCCGTACTTAGAAAGAGATTCAAAAGAAGCGACATAGTCTGCCACGGAGGATTCACCTTGAACAAGGTCAATGAAACAGCGAGCCAAAGTCACCTTCTCAGCTTCTGGCACAAATTTTAATTCGAAGCGCTCTCGGAATTTCTCCCAAGTAAGATCTGCTTCATTTATTTCAGAAATCAAAAGCTCATACCAATCTAATGCTCTTTCTTGGAGCATACTAGAGGCCACCTGAACTCGGTGATGATCAATAAGGTTCATGCGAGAAAAGATTCTATCGCACGATCTCATCCAAGCCTGGACTTCGATAATAGTCTCGGAACCTTTGAATGGCTTCCCACCGAAATTGGTAAAATCACTGCACAACCGTGCAAATCCAGACCTAGGGTGCGTAGACTCCGGATTAGATCCGGCTGCTTGAGCATTCCTCACTAGATCAAGAAGCTGTTGGGCAGACATAAATACTCCATCCTGGGGAGTATCGTGAGATTAACTGGCGCTGGGACGGCCAGGTCTAACCATTTCTCTTCCTTTTGAAAAAAGAAGGAAGAAGAAAAAGGTTATTCACAAACGAATATCAAGCAATCTTGATAGATAAAACAAGGAATCATAAAGAAAATAGGATGAATCGGTACGAAGACTCGAATTAAATCCTAATGCACGATTCTTAAGATGGACTTAGGACGATGATCCCTATTAAATTATTCTACATTGTTTCGAAGTTTGGCTCTGATACCAAGCTGTGACGCCCCACCCTTATACCCACGCTAGCCAAGGACACTACGGTGTAATGCCGTCAACTAGCGCGAACAATAAGGCTGTTGAGGAGCGACCATCCGTGTAATTGCTTTGTGCGAGCACCGATATTTCCGATAGTACAACATGCATTTGGTTTCAGGAGGAAATCCGACACATCGATACAAAGTCAAGGCTACTACACAGTGGCTATATATATATCCTTCGAAAACAAAAATAGAAATAAACATAACACAAATCAATCACAGACATCCATATCACAAAGGAGGAAAAAGATATGAATATAACACATGAAAGTGTACATCAGAGTAGTGGTCAAACAAGAACCACAATATCACAAAAGAATGGTTGCAAGTGCTAGACAAAAGAATATGTATACATCTAGGAGTCTATATCTCAAAGGTATACAAAAAAAAACTACTAATCTAAGTAGTTAGCCAAAAGTCAGAATGATAATCCTAGAAGTGAAGTCAAGCAGAAGCACCTGTAACATCTCGGTCTGACCCGAGTATTATTTATAAGAAAATAATAAACGGATCAGTCTAGCTATAAATATCAGATAAAATGATATAGAATAAGAGATATGACATAACATATGATAACCATAAAGCCATACTGTGATAAGTATGAAAATTGAAAATCAGCAAGAGATTAATCAATTTCACCAGAATCTTCTCAAAGATCAAAAGGAATGTCATACTCCCTATTTCATTCACCTAGCCATAAATATTGACAACATATAAATGCCAATCATAAAATTGGTGAAATTCAAATTCTAGAAATCATCAATAGAAATCCAGGAATCACAAAACGGGGGAGGCCTATCACAAAACGGGAGCCTGAAAACTCACCAACACGTGTATCACAAAACAGGACGCTATCCCATGGTCGCTAATCATAGAGCCGGTGCGACAACGTAGTACAATGGTACGCCCGAGAAACTAAAAACTCGAATAGTTCGAAACAACAACGTAGTACAACGGTACGCTCAAAGATCCGAACTCCATAAAAACGTGGGTCGCTAGCCCACAAAAATTGGGTCGAAACCCCAAGAAATAACTAGGTCATTAGCCTATAATAAAAATGAGACGAAACTCAATAAAACGAGGTACCGTCCCCTACGTGGACAAAGAAACATAGCATAGTGCTAGTCTAAAACACAAAAATGATCCTCAATGATCATCAAGAAAGTGTCGATTGCTCTAAGCTAGTAAATATATGAGCTTAGCTTCATGTCCCATAACCACTAGCTTAACTTAAATATTTACGAACAAATTGTAGGTCTCCACTAGAAAATTGTCACAAGAGATTCAATTGAACAATTCTAATAATTAACCAACGAAGTAAACGCAAGCGTTTCATACCACTTGTTTTACTAAGCCATTTAATTAGATTTCTCATACGAGTGAGGTAAAGGTTTGTATATACTAGTAGATTGGAAAACGGTTTAAGAAACGCGTAGTAATAAATAGTGTTGAAATCGTTTTGATGAAAGAGTTTTGATAATTACTACTAGTATTGGTACCTTTATATTTTTAAAGTGACAAATCACAAAATGATTATAGAACAATCAATCACCAAAATTCACATAAGAAGATGTGAGAAAATTCCAAAGAGATCGATATCAAATCCATCAAAATGGATATTTACAAAAATCCCAAAGAAAACGTCATCAAAGTCGATAATAGATGATAACAACAAAAGGGAATCAACACGAATCGATAAAATTGGAATCATAAGCTAAATAGACAAAATAGAGCCCAGACAGCAGATTCAGACGTCTGAAATCAAGGATTCAGACGTCTGAATCTGAAAAAATAATTGTTTTCCAGAACACAATTCAGACGTCTGAACCCAATATTTCAGACGTCTGAAATAGGCAATTTTTAGCCTATTTCTTTCTGGTCCAAAACAAACCAATTCGGACGTCTGAAATATAGATTCAGACGTCTGAATCTGGAAATAAAAATCTTTCCAGAATAATATTCAGACGTCTGAATCTAACGTTTCAGACGTCTGAAACTGGGGTTCAGGGCATTCCCTGAACCTAGACCAAAAATGGCCGAAATAAATACCGGAAGCGATCAGACGAGCAACGACGACTAAGTATTTACGCCAAGCGACAACGCAGCCTTAAAAGCTCTTCGATACGCCTCAAATATCAATGTCCAAATATCCATAATAGGATTTTCATAGATTTGGATTTCAAAACACCAAAAATTGGAATATTCACCAAATTAATCCAAACCAAAATCAATTGCACAAGAATAAGTGTTAGGAATTCATACCTAACAATCGAAGATAATTTTAGAATAAGATGTGAGATAAAAATCTCACCTTTGAACCCAAAACTATGAAGAAGAAGCTATAAAGTAAAGGCAAGGACAATCACTCTTCAATTCCAACCCAACAAGTTTGAATCTAAGCTAAAAAGACAAACATTTCCTAAATTAGGTTTAGGAATTTCTGAAATTGGTAGGAGAATGAGTTGGAGAAGAAGAAGAGGAGGCTTACTAAAGCTTTTTTCTATAAATTTGGAGCTAGAACTTGATTGGCAAATGGAAACTAGGGCTTGGAGTTTTAATTTCCCATTCCTCTCTCCATTGTTGCTAAAGCTTGAGTATTAGGAAATAGAAATGAAACAATGAGGAGAAGAGGGGTGAAGCTTGGGTCTAATGGGCTGAAACAAAACCAAAGCCCTAAGTGGAAAAGTAGCAAAATTTCACTAACTCCAAACATATCAAAGTTTATACTCAAAAAGGTCGCAAACGGCGTTTTGGACCCAATGGAAGTGGTTCCGAGTCCTAATTCGACCGTATGCAAAAAGTAACTTTTCGGACCAAAATCCGACTAACGATAAAATATTTAAATATTCAATCGTAAAATATGCGGGTTGTTACATTAATTAAGAAGTTAATTAATTAAGATAAGTAATTACAAGTTATTAATTACTGTTTATGATTAATGAGATGATTAATTACAAGTTAATTATTTAATTTATTAAGGGAATTATTAATTAATAATGATCATTAGTTTGTCCCTATCCAAATTCCAGCGTTCGAAAATTGACATCCGTACTCCACTGTACTTAAATGTCGAAGATCCCGACATTGAAATTCAAGTCGTGCCGGAGCTTATATTATTCACCCATAATCTGTAAATGAAGATAAGCGTTATAGATTATATCGCTTATTGATATTTCTGTGTTTGAATCTATAATGGTTGATGTTGCTGCACTATTGTGTGTAAAACCCTTCGACTACACCGTACACACACAAATATGGATTTCACGAGGAAATCGGTTAAGTCACAGATATTTGAATTTAATTCAAAATAGTTTTAAAGATTGAATTTTGAATCTAAACGGTTTTAGAATTGAAATTGGGTTAAAAAAAGTGAAAAGCTTTTGAAAAGAAATTTTAAAAATAAAATTTATTTTGAATAACTTGATTGAACTTTTGAAATTTAAATAATTTGATCTAAATTTGAATTCAATATTTGAAATTGAATTCTATGATTTGGGAACTAGGGTTTGTAAAGGTTGTTCAACTATAAATTGATTTATATGGGTTTTAAACCATTTTAAAAGTATAGTTTTGATAATTTGAATTAAACCCAACTTTATATTTGAAAGGCCTTAACTCGTACAACTATAATCGAGTTTTCCGAAATGGAAACAAGTGGTTTCAATAATGAGAGTTTTTATATAAGGAAAGAATTTTCCAAATTATGTTGAAAAGATTTCAAATTTGAAATGGAATGATTTTGAAAGCTATATTTGAATCTTTGTAAAAGATAGTCGAACCCTATTCTGAAATTAAAGAGGATTTTTAAATGGTGTATATTTTATATATAAAAAGATTGAAATGGGAATTGCTTTGTAAGTTATAAATGAATCTTTGGAAATTATTTTGATAACTATGAAATGAGTCTTTGATTTAAAGACCGGATAAGTCAAATCCAATTTGAAAGGGAATTGTTTTGAAAGGAAATAAATGAATCTTTGTCAAAGATTGGTGTGTCTTGTTTTAAATTGAAAGGGGTTTATAAAGGTGAATCTTCTGTTAAGAAGATTTAAGTGTGAAAATTGTTCTAAACCATTGAAGGTTTTTGAAATGAATCTTTTTAAAAGATTTGGAATGGTAATTATTTTTAACCATTTGAATGAAATGTTTTGGCTTTAAGTTGTGACTTAACTGGAATCCCATTATCCATATGACTTTAAATATTTCGCTCATTATTCGGTTTAGCCGGGAGAGGACCTTTGTGTCATATAACCCATTCCGAATAATGATACGACTTATATGGATAGCATTTAAAGACCGGTGGTGAAGACCGGATATTTTTCGAAAACGAAAGGATAACCCATCGAATGTCTTTGCACCGACTGGTCTTCGGTATAGAGATTTGATCACCCTTTGTGATGGGGAGTCTGGACGTGATTAGGGACTATCCGGATTTGCAAGGGCTTCTTTGGAAGTGCCTTTGGTTCTGTTCGAACCCGGAATAGACTTGAATGGATGTGTGTCTGACGTTACACTTTGAGATGTAAAACCAGTTTCTATCAAATACATTTCTGTTTGGTGGCGGAGATTTATCCTCTTAGCTTAACACCCTTTTCTGAGACGTACGAGCTCAAAGATTATGTAGTTGATGGTTACTAGTGATACATTCCCAATTTGGTAATGTGGCATACGAAGTGCTGCTGATCATTTGTTGATCAAAGCATAGCTTTTGTGAAAAGTGTAGCTTTGTGGACGAGAGTTCGTCGAACTTCACAACCCGGAATGGTCGAAACAGGAAGAATGCGGCAAGGTTACTTCGGGGTAGCGCCCTCTAAGGGTATGTTTATTTCCTTCTAGATAGAGGTGGTATCATGGTATGGAGCCCAGATACTTAGCCTAAGTGTTTGTTGCAAATTTATTACTTTGTCGTTGTTGGTGAATCCCGAGATAAAGGTTAGTTACGACCGGAGGATGGCATACTCGTGTAGTAGTTACCTAGGTATAGAGGTAACCTGGCCTTGTGTTGGCAAAGATCCGGTAAGGTTCTCGGGACGTCCCTCCATAGGCGTACCCATGTGGCAATGGGAAGTTCCTTGGCCCGACCATTTATTGGAAATCAAATCACCAATACGCGCCTTGTACGGTTTTAGTTGTAGAACCTGCCATCTACTTATGGTGGTCACCATTGTTTAGATGGTAGCTATATTAGGCATAGTTCGGAATGTCTATGCTGGCTAGGATTTATATTATACTTTCAAAATGATTTTCTACACCGTGCACTTATAATAATAATATAAAAGAAATTTTCTCGTATCAAGCATATTTGACTATCATAAGAAGAAATCTCCTCCAATTCTGCGTTTGCATTGTGTGTGTGGCGGGAGCCCTTATGGTAGTTTCATTTTCAAAAAAAGCATTGCGGATTTCAAATTTATATTCTTTTGTTTGTTTTTAAGGATAAAATGTTTTTGTTTGCTCATACCAGTCCCACGACTGACCTGGAGTTTATTATTCCTTTCGTAAACTCTAGATGCCCACTATTTTCCACACGGGCAGTCTAGAGTTGGGTTTTTCAGATAGTAGATATAGATATCGTTTCGGTAGCTTTCAGCTCTCTCTTTGTTATTCTTTAGAGATCTTGGATATTGGAGTCTTTGGATTCACTAGACGAGACTTGCTTATCTTAGTGCAATTGATGGTGGTTCGAGCTATTTCTGGATTAGTGCTTTAGAGTTAGAGTTGTTGTTGTGGTTTGGAATTTTTGGTTCCGCTGCTATATCACATTGTTTCTGCTGTAACATTGTTATCTTGTATCTCTGACGTTTATTCATATTGTATCATTGTTGTATCGAATGTTGTATATCAATGATATTCATTCTTTTCTTCCGTTGTGTTGTTATACTTAATTGTGTTATAAGCGCCGGCACGACTTGAATTTCAACGTTGGGATCTGCGACATTTAAGTACAGTGGAGTACGGATGTTGATTTTCGAACGCTGGAATTTGGATAGGGGCATTTTTTTGTAAAGCATATATCATGGCCAAGATATTTGAGTAAAGCAAAAAGTATATTTTCCTTGTTTAAATATGATTTAAAGGGTTAAATCAATTTGAAAGAAAGTTTTCAAATAAAATTTGATGGGGTAGTTAACCCTATGTGAATGACTCTGATATTAGAATACCAGATGAGATTGGCGTACGGTCTCCCTATGCTTTAGCTAATAGCTCGTAGCTAATATAAGCCTAAAATTACAGTGTATAAGGCTTTGTCACAGGTAAGACTAAAATGATGTTACACACAAAAAGGAATGTACAAAAAAAGGAAGGTTATTGGCGAGCCTGCAAAACCATTAGGATTAGTTGACTCTAGGAGAAGTAAGTTAAGGACAGACCATCCAAGAGTGTGTCTATAGAAGTCAGATTATTTATTTTGTCTGGTAGTCCCGAGTTAACCAATGGTTAGTAGTTAGCCAAAAAAACTACATTGTTTGGATAGATAGTCCATTGATTACCTGATTTATGTGCATATATGATATTGCTATTATTGTTTTTATCAGTTTGATTACAGGATTCTGATTTGTTAAAGATTTTTTTTAAAAGGGATATTACTAAGGAGAAACCTGTTCCGCTAAGCGGTGTTGTCTCACTTAATATCAGTAAAGCGAGATGTAATAGTATTATTCACACTAGGCTTTATGTCTGACTCGAAGTTTATGTTCCCCTTAAACTCTCGGATGCTCAAAATTAATTTGAGTAGATTGAGTGTTAAGGTTTTTAGGTTTAGTAGGTTTGACGAATAAGCTTCCGAAGAGGTGCAGGAGGCAAAGTTAGGAGCCATTTAATTTTATTTCCATTATGATGTATTATGACTGATATGTTTATTTAGTATTCTGATCATCTAAGGGAGAATCTTCATATGTCGCTCTTGGCGTAATTTGTAATAATTATATTTGATCCTAACCTAGAAATCATTTTGGGATTATGCATCTGAATGTGAAATATTAATTTGAAATGTAATCAGAATAGTTGTTTTAAATCTATTTTGATTTTTATATCATATTTGTGTGCTTCTAATATTATGGATACCATTAACATTGCCGTATTTTATCACCGAAAGTTAATGCCATAGATGACTACAACATCAATAGCATTTAGCTTCGGGCCTCAAGATTGAGGATGTTATAACTTGGTATCAGCGCATGGGTTTATGAAAATTTAAAAAAAAAATTCAAACTTAAAATGATTTTGTAAACATGATTCTAAGAATTAGAGAAAAGATTAGGATATGGGATAAAACTATAGTAATGTACTTGTATTTACTATATATAAATTTACGCTTTACCTCTATTCTCCCATCTCTCTTAGGCTATTCTTTTGTATCTTACAAAGACTCGAATGTAGATTTTGGGATGTAAGATATGGATGCTAGAAGTGGAAGAGTTAACGGCGGTGGGGGAGCACCACAACTAATGGGAATGCCAGACCAAATACTAAGAGGAACCCAGGTCAGGCACAAGCTGCTAATGTGGGTATGAGAATGCAACAAGTTGACATGGGAGCTATGTATCAATTATTCGTTAATATGAAATAGGCTGGAGTTGCTATTGGATTAGTTGGGCGAAATGTTGAAGGAGGAAATTAGGGAGCTCCAATGGTCAATAATTATGTTGTGTGAGCAGAGATTATGCCAGGCTGGGTGGAAAACCATTTACTGGGACTGAGGACGCAATTGAGGCGGAGAATCGATTACTTCATTGCGAGTGGATTTGGCAGATTTGGGGCTTAATGATGAGCAGAGAAGGAGGCTTGCTTCTAGGAAACTACATGGAGTAGCACTGTACTGGTAGAACAGTGTTACGGTAGGAGTTAATGAAGAGACCATGAATTGGGCTGAGTTCAGAAGAAGGTTTGAGAAGAGGTTTATGTCAGAGATTGCGAAGTCAACCCTGCTTAAGAAGTTCGTTGAGTTGGAGCAGGGAGAAATGATAGTGCTTGAGTATGCAACCAAATTTGAGGAGCTATCAAAATATGGATATACTAAAGTTGATACAGTTATTAAAAGGAATGAGAAGTTCATTCGTGGGTTGAAGCTTGAGCTTGCTAAGGCCATATTATTGCGTATTACAAATCCATATGATATTGCTGTTGAGATGGCTTTGAGGCAGGAAGAGATGCTTGCTTTTCTTGAGGGTAACAAAGAGGGAGAGCTCAAAGAGGGCAGAACTAGATGAGGAAGTTTTTCCATAAGAAGGGAGCTTAAAAGAGTGGAGCTGCCAAAAAAGGAAAGATAGAAGTTATCTGTTATAAGTGTGATAAGAAGGGACACTATGCTCGTGAGTGCCGGACAAGTAAAGAGAAGAAAGATGGTGACAAGAAAAAATTGAGATGTTTCAACTGCGATCAAATTGGACATTATAAGAACCAGTGCAAAGAGCCCGCTAAGGATGGGAAAGGGAAAGTGTTTGCATTGGAACATCTACCTCGAAACCAACAGCAGAGGAAAAGGGAAAAGCTGTGCTGGGAGGTATGCTTTTGATTCATGGTGTATCAGTTAGAGTTCTATCTGATACTAGTGCATCGCATTCTTTTATATCTCATTGTTTGGTAGATAAGCTTAACCAAGAACCATCATACCTAGTTACTTCCTTAAGGGTTGAAAATCCGATAGGAGGATATGCAAAACTTGGGATGAAGTGTGATCAGTAGAGTTTGAATTGTTAGGTTACACATTTGTTTGCAGTTTGCATGTGTTTGATTTCATAGGGTTTGGAATTATTTTGGTTACGGATTGGTTAAGTAAATATGATGCTAGGATATTTTGTCATGATAGGAAAATATCACTTGGGCACCCTGACTGTAGTGGTCGTATGATATACTCCTTATAAAACCCTAGTTTTGAGGTTAATGCTTTATTGGGTGTGACGAGCAGCAAATCTGTATCCTTTGAATCGACAATAATCCATACATGTCCAACCCAAAAAGCACAGACTGACGAAAAGTCAAGAGAAAGAAAAGTAGAGAGAAGAAGAGAAGAGAAGAAAGAGAGAAGAAAGAACAAAATAAAACAATACTGCATCTCACACCGCAGCGGAAAATATATAATATCATATCAATGATCTTTACAAAACTGTATATATACATACATAAATCATAGTTCAACAATCAATCAATAGTTATCAGCTTGAACAGTTATAATAACCTGTCTTCACAAATGCCGACAATATAAAAAACTAAGCAATGCAGCGGATAATCAAGCAAATACGGATGTAAGAAAATAAAGATCTCCAGCTCTCCTGCTGAAACTCCAAAAGCATCAAATCTAGACCTGTAAATATACTCGGTCTGACCCGAGCATTGAAAGGGAAGAACGCCTGGATCAGTATGGTAAACCATCGTGAGAAACACACTCAACTGAATTTATTAAGTTACCAAAACTTTTCCTTTATCAAAACAAAAGTATCTCGTAAGACAAGTCCACACATAAGCAAGGACATGTTTTTACCTTACGATAACTAAAACATTTCATATCAAACTCATGTGATATTATACTAGTGTATAGTATACAAATAATATTTAAAATAGCCGAAATTGTTAGCATTATTAAATTCCAGCATACTGGTCTCTACAAATAAAATGGCAGGTATGTAGTCGAGTTTGGATTTCCATACAAATGACCAGGTGAAGGGACTATCTTTCGGCAGTACATCTCCAGAAGAATATACCGAGGACCATCACAAAGGATCCACTACCAACACAATACCGACCCACTTCTATAATTAGATAGTACCGAATATGTCATCCTCTGGTCGTTACCAACCTTTACCGAGGGCCCTCATAGCATACAAACCACAATAATCAGATACACGACGTCATAGCGTGTAATGATGTATCTAGAAGAGGATGATCAGATCCTATTACGGAATGACCCACTTAGCCTTGCGGCATCTAACCCTGTTTTGGTCATTTTTGGTCGATGAGGCCTGACGAGGTAACGATTACCTTTCATAATCGCATATCACATCACTTAGAATGCCACACGGCCATTTCCATTGACTACAAATTGCCTTCTACAAAAATACAACCCTTAAGCTCATATATCTCAAGGAGGGTGTTAAGCTAAGAGAAGTTGCCTTCTCCGCCACCACTGATGTACATTTGTAAAAACCAATGTACGTAATCTATAGAAATGAAATGTCAGACAAACATCCATACAATTTGTCCAGAAACAGGACAAACCGAAAGTATTTTCCTACCACATCCTGTCGGGAATCCCAAGGATTAGTAGCGAATAGTCCTCGCATTGGATATTTCATAATGAAGAGACCACTTCTACTGGATGTATATTGGGATTTTAACCCCAAACAATCAACAAGTAGTCCCCCACTATGAAAATCCTAAACATCAATATCATAAATAGGCAACCGCACAATCATTGCATATACGTTGGTCCGAAATGGTTTTCAGATAAATTTGATCACGGTCTCTTTGCACCAACAACGCAAAAGCTTTTCTCAACCTCACACAGCAACAAATCTCATAGATTTATCATGTCTCCAACTTTTAACTTGCTATCCTTCGGGCCAAGAAGGAAGCTCGATAAATTGGAGTAATACTCCGCACTATACGAATTAACATCCTCAACACAAATGATAATCAAGCCTACACAGAAGGCTGCATACTAAATGTACGACTAAATAGTTCCCACATCAAGTTGAGGAACTAAAATTTGGCAAAGTTTGATAGTCGGTTATTTAACTATCAAAACAAACAAACAAATATTTAGCATCATAACAATCACTAGGCCCTTTTAATTAATCTTTTATTAATTAAATCATTGCCAAATATTCACTTTAAATTATGTTTTAAAAAGATATAATCTCAAAACATTTCAACATTGGAAAACATTTCCAATTACTTATTCATAATAAATAATTCACAATTCAGTTTATATTTTCAACACTTAGAAAATATTGCATATCCTTAGATCACGATTAAGTATATATTTTATTCTTTAAGGAAAACGTTCACTTTAAACATCTTTTATTTAGGTCAAAATGGATGTTGCGTAAAACATCGTTACGACAACCCAAATTCACTAGTATAGGGATTCGAAAATATGATAGATATATAAACCCCAATACTATACAAAAATATTTCCTTTCGAAAATCATTTACTATAACAACAGTGTTATAGTCCATCATTTCCTCATTTCTCAAAAACGTCTATTTGAACAATAAATGTTGAAATCTATGTATTTGATATTTAACATATTTTAAAACAACTTTAAATCATTTTATTCCATTTAAAATATCAATTCCCAAAACATTTCTTTAATTCAAAAGGTTATTCACTTTACAAAGCATATCATTTTATTCAATATATTATTCACTGTCCAAAATTGTGAATATACTTCTCTTATCCAAATTCAATACTTACTAGATATTTATCAAAGGATAATCAACTGTCCAAAATCATGGATATATCTCCTTTATTAAACTTCTATATTTACTTAACAAATTCAATTTTTTCGGATTCATAAAACAATGTTTATAAATTCTATTTATATTTTTATAAAAACTTCCACTTATAAAATCCTTTTATTAACCAATTCCATTTATATCATTTATATGCCAAAAAACCAAATTATAATTTAATAACTTATAAATCATTTCTTTTACAAAATCCATTCATTTTATAGCTTCACAATTATAAATCTTATTCAGTTATAAAATTCATTTATAACTTCATTTTAACACTTATAAAAAGTCCTTTATAATTCCTTCATTCCGATTTATAAAAATATAAATTTTACAAATATTATATATATAAAACCATTTATAATTATTTAAAAATCCCACTTTAAACAAGCCTATTCTTTTAATAATTTACAAAATGTTATTAAAACTTATATAACTCCAAAATCATACTTAAGTATTATTTTCCAAAAGTCATAACTTTATAACAATAAAAAATATAACTTTCATTTATTAAAAATCAATCCCTTTCCTTAACACTTCAAAATTCAATAAACGTATATTTTCAAAATCATTTTAAAATCCTTTTTAAATACGAAATCATCACTTAAATATTTTTAAAATTCCAAAAGTAGGCCCAGTGCTACAATAACACCAAATACATCAATCACGACATCCAAAATATCATATATCATATGATAACAGAATATATAACAATATTTGTAAAATAAAACCAATAATGGTGAGGAATCTAGTTAGATCCCTCCAACGTGTCACCTGCAATAAATATACATATTAGAATATGTGTACAATGTCTGCTTCAAGACAGACGCGCGTACAAAGGGTCATCCGCCCATACACATGAACGTATAGGGTCATCTGCTTCACTAGGCAGGTATATATCCCAATACCAATCAATATATCATATATCATCCAAACAATCATCAATGATCATATAATAAATTATTTCTCACTTATATAAAAATATTAGTGAGTTAGAAAGAGTGAGTTGTACCTACTTTGCTTGTAGTTGTCGCGTTAGCGATCTATTCCGATTAAAATTAAACAGGCGTTTAATTTCAACCAAAATTTTTACTAGCTCAAGCAATTCCCATCCAGCTCTATAAGTTAGTGATCGTCAATACGTTTCCAACATAATTCGTTTCATGCGAAAAGGACCTCGTATGACAAAGTTACGCTATTTTTAAGATCATACGAATTAAAAGATAATTAATTTATAAAAAAATTATTTATTTTTAAACCTCCTTTAATCGGGGCCGTTCGTTTTAATCTGTAAAGACCCGTAAAATTCGGTAATTAAATTTCTTAATTTAAGAAGATTTTGGTAACTTAATGTTGAAGGAAATAAAAATTTAGTGAATTATTAATGGAAATAATAACTTGGATAAGATTGGTAAGTAAATTTTTAATAACTTGAATGTAACAATATAAATGTAAGTTAATTGTTAATAACTTGGATGTAATTCCAATAAGTGAAACAATGTAAATGTTGATTTTATTCTTATTGTAAATAAAAAATGTTCCAAAATGAAATGATTAAATTGATTTAAAATATTAATTAATATGCGCATTAATTTATAATGGGATATAAGAGGTAAATTAATAATTTAAAATTGTTAACTTACCAATAAAATAATGTATAAGGAATCGAAATGGAATAAATTAGTGCATGAACTAATGGTAGCACTTGCTGTGAGCTAATAAGTAAATTTAAAACGTAACAGTGCTAATTTAGGTTAATAATTAATAGGTGGAATGAAATGTCAATTAATGAATTTATCAAAATTGTAAAGTTATAATAACATATGGTAATTGGTTAGGACTAATAAAGATAACTAAATGTACTTTATTGATAATTAATATTATAATGGAAAGTGTGAATGTAAATTAAAAAGGAAACGTAAAATTTATTTATAAGGTGGTAATTGGTGTAATAGAAAGCATGTGACCAAGTAAATAAATTTATTTAGAGAATATTAATTGTAATTAATGAATCAAAGAAATAGTAACGGTCGTAGGTTACTATTTAATTGTCCTATTAATTTGTTGTTACTGTTATATTTGGGAATGAGATTTTATTATAAGTAAATAAAGGTAAGTATTGTATGAATATATGAATTAATGTATGATTTATAGTAATAGAATGAATCCATGTGATGTAAGTAATTTTATAAATAGTTGAAATAATAAGCCTAAGTGAAATTTTAAGGCTATGGTAACAATCATCAAAATTACCAGAATATATCTAGTTTACCAAATTTATTGTAAAACAAATACATTTAAATGAAAATAAATGTCTCATTTATATGGGTAAGAACTGTAATTGTAAAGTGTATATGCAATAAGCAACGGAAATGCATATTTTATTCACAAGTTAATATAAAGGAATGAAATGTGAGACAAGTATAACTGCGTTACAAAGTAATAATAGACTCAACTAAAGGATTGGAATTGAATCTAATCGGTTAAATTGGAATTTATTAAAATTAACTGGATTCAATTTATAATAAAGGGATTATTTTAAGTAAATGAAATAAATACTATATGTAACAACCCGCATATTTATCGATTTTATATTTAAATATTTTTTCGTTCGTCGGATTTTGGTCCGAAAAGCTACTTTTTGCAAACAAACGAATTGGGACTTGAGACCACCCCCATTGAGATCAAAATGCCGTTTGCGACCTTTTTGAGTATAAGCTTCGATATATTTGGAGAAATTTGATTTTTGCTACTTTTTCCCGCTTATGACTTTGGTTTGGACTGCACCCTTATTAGCTTAGCCCAACCCCTTCTCTTCATAACTTCTCCTCTTTAATTAAAACACTTCAAGCTAAAGTAAAAATGGTGGAAGAGATGGGAAAAGGAAATTCCTAAGCCCTAGCTTTCTTTGCAAATCCAACTTCAAGCTCCAAACTCAAGTGAACCCATTGGTAAGCACCTCCTTAATCTTCTCCAACTCTTTCTCCATTCAATTTCAGAAATTTCCTAAACCTAATTTAGGAAATATTTTACTTGTAAGCTTAGATTGAAGCTTCTTGAGTTGGATTTGAAGAGTGGTTGATTCTCCTTTGCTTTCAAGCATCTTCTTCAATCGTTTGGGTTCAAAGGTGAGATTTTTAATCTCACATCTAGGTCTATGATTATCTTTGATTGTTAGGTATGAATTCCTAATACTTATTCATGTGTATTAGATTTTGATTTGGATAGGTTTTGTGAATATTCCAAATTTTAGTGTTTTGAGTTCAAATCTTCAAAAATCATAGCTTTGTTGTTTGAACTTGTTTTTGGTGATGCATCGAAGAGCTTATAGAACCGGGTAGTCGATTGGCATAAACCCCTAGTGACCGTGCTCGCCCGATTGCATTTTGAAGAAGATAGCATCTTCATTTCATAGGCTGGAAAACAGCCTTAGTGCCAGTCAGTTGACTGGTTTTGAAATTCAGTCGACTGGCTGTAGCACATAGGCATTCCGAAGGAAAATTACAGAGGCTCGGGTCCTCTGGGTCCCTGCAATCAGTCGACTGGATTTTTAGGTTGGTCGACTGACTACAGGAAATGAAATTTTCATGTTTCTGCTTCAGTCGACTGACTGCAGAGGTCCAGTCGACTGATTTGCTCCTATTTGCCTATTGTGCCTATTTGTGCATATTTTTGCTCGGTTTCCAAATTTAATCGATTCGTGATTATCCGATTTGTTGATTTTCATTTATTATCGACTTTGATGTCTTTTATATCGGGATTTTTGGGAATATCCATTTTGATGGATTCAGATTGATTTCTTTGGATTTTTTTTTATTCACGTCTTTGAATGTGAATTTTGGTGATTGATTGTTCTACAATCACTTTTGTGATTTGTCACTTTAAAAATATAAAGGTTTTCTATACTAGTAGTAAATATCAAAACTCTTTCCTCAAAACGATTTCAACTCTATTTTCAATATCCAAACTCGTTTTTAAAACCATTTTTCAATCTATTAGTATATACAAACCTTTACCTCACTCGTATGAGAAATCTAATTAAACGACTTAGTAAAACGAGTGGTATGAAACGCTTGCGTTTACTTCGCCGGTTAATTCTTGGACTTGTTCGATTGAATCTCTTGTGACAATTTTCTAGTGGAGATCTACAATTTGTTCGTAAATATTTAAGTTAAGCTAGTGGTTATGGGACATGAAGCTAAGCTCATATATTTACCAGCTTACTGTAATTGACACTTCTTGATGAGCATGACGATCATTTTTGTGATTTAGACTAGCAATGTGCGATGTCTCTTTGTCTACGAGGGAGACTAAACCCCGTTTGTGTGAGTTTCTACTCACATATGTGGGGTAGCGCCCCATGGTCTTCGGGCCGTTCGTGTGTCAAAAATTAATGGCTAGCTACCATGAGATAGCTTCTCGTTCGTGTGTCAAAAATTAATGGCTAGCTACCATGAGATAGCTTCTCGTTCGTGTGATACATATGTTGGTGAGCTCTAATGCTCCCGTTCGTGTGATAGGCCTCCCTCCCATTTTTTTGTGATTTCTGGATTTCGTGTGTTGAATTCTGGAATTTTTGCTTCACCTATTTTTGTGATTTCTATTGATATGATTTATCAATTTTTGTGCATTGGTGAATTCGTGTGTCATTGACTTGTTGTGAATACAAGTTTTGGGTATGAAACCCTTTTTGGATCTTTGTGAAGATTTTTGTGATATTGATTAATCTCTTGTTGAGTTTCAATTGCATACCTATAGTAGTATGCCATTATGGATATTATATGTTTATGCCATATCTCTTATTCTATATCATGTTATCTGATATTTATAGCTAGACTGATCTGTTTATTATTTTCTTCTTAAATAATACTTGGGTCAGACTGAGATATTACAGGTGCTTCCTCATGGCTTCCTATCTGGAACCATCTTCTGACTTTTGGCTAACTACTTTAGTTTAGTAGTTTTTGTTGTATACATTTGAGATACAGACTCTATGATGTATATTTATTCTTTTGTCTAGCACTTGTATCTATTCTTTTTGATATTGTGGATCTTGTTCGACAACTACTCTGATGTACACTTTCATGTGTTATATTCATATCTATTTCCGCCTTTGTGATATGAATTGTTTGTGACTGATTTGTGTTATGGTTATTTCTGTATTTGTTTCCGAAGATATTATAGCCACTGTGTAGTATCTTTGAGTTTGTGTCGGTATGTCGGATTTCCTCTTGATAAAGTATTGCATGTTATACTATCTGACATATCGATGCTCGCACAAAGCAATTACACGGAGGGTCGCTCCTCAACAGCCTTATTCTCCGTGCTACTTGACAGCATTCACCGTAATGTTCTTGGCTAGCGTGGGTATAGAGGTGGGGCGTCACATCTTGGTATCAGAGCCAAACTTCGGAACAATATGGAATATTATAACAAGGATCATCGTCCTAAGTCCATCTTAGGAGTCGTGCCTTAGGATTTAATTCGGGTCTTCGTACCATCCTATCCTATTTTCATTTATGATTCCTTGTTTTATCTATCAAGATTGCTTGATATTTATTTTGAGAATAACTTTTCTCCTTCTTTCTTTTCTAAAGGAAGAGAAATGGTTAGTTCTAGCAGTCCTATCGCTGGTCAATCCAGTAGCCCTTCTCTGAATGGCGCATTCATGTCTGTCCAACAACTTTTGGATCTTGTAAAGAATCAAGAGTTTATCTGTGCTTTGAGTAAGAACCCCGAAATGGTTCTACCTTTGAAACTTGAAGATTCTTTCAATCAGCTTGTGGATGTTACTCTTCTTCATGGAGAGGTTGGTAAAGGAAGTGTTTGTGATATTGGGACTTCTAAGAAGAGGCATATTAAGTTCAAGAGCCTTAATCCCAATAAGAGAGTGAAGCAAACTACTTTTGTAGCAAAGACTCCAATCCCTAATCATGGAGGATACTACAATCGTAATTCTAAGGACCACTATGCAAAGGAGTGTCCGGAGCCACTCTTTTGTCGCTACTGCAAAAATACAGGTCATCATATTTCTGTATGCCCCATACTTCAAAGCAAGAAGAGGGTGGAACAAGAAACTTCGGTAGCCAAGACTCCTACCCCAAGTCGTAAACAATGCTACAATTGTGGTTCCACGGACCATTATGTAATTAAGTGCCCGAAACCCCTCTATTGCCGCTATTGCAAAGGCTCGGGTCATTACTTATCTACATGTCCCATTCTTCAAAGTAGGAGAGAGGGAGAGCTGAATATTGTGCAAGCTCCAGGTAACACTTCTCGTGGTCAAGGTATTTTTCACTCAATCCTTGATGACATTGTTTTATTTCGTGATCTTTCTATTTGAATTCTTTTTGATATGAGTCCATCTCATTATTTTTATATCAAAAGAACTTGTCGATTCTTTTTCTTTGAATATTTTGGGCTTGATGTTTTCTTTGGGAATTGTGAATCCGGATGGTGGATCCGCAACACTCAACTTACTTTCTATTGATGTCGAAATTACTTTATGTGATTTTTCTTTCCGAGCCGATATTTTTACTTAGTCTTCGGAATTGATTTGTGTGAAAGGATTGGCTTAATCATTATGAAGCCGTATCCTTTGTCCCTAGTGGACTACTTATCTTCGACATTCTTAACCTGTTAAGCAGATTTCTATTTCTCCTTTGTGATTTCGATTCCAACTTGATGGCATCATTTTATTCTTTAATCCCGCATGATGAGGAAAGTGTTGCTTCTCTCATTCATGTAGTTTGAGAATTTTCCGGTATTTTTGAGTTTGTCTTAGGATTATCACCTAAGCAATATCTTGTGTGGTGTTAAGGTCTTTTCTGCTCGACCTTGCCATCGATTTTCATTTGGCTACGAGTTGCGTGAGTTAGCACTCCACTTACGCACTCTGCACTCGTTACGATTCTTATGAATGACTTATTTTTTCCAGCTTATTTCATCCATTGTATAAATCGAATATTCTATGAATATTTCGATGAGACCATTTTTGTATTTATTGATTGTGGATGAAAATAGCAATTTACAAATTTTTGCAAATCTTTTTCATAAGATTTATTTATAAGTATAAATAGGATTACTGTTTTTAGAACGAACAAAGAGAATTTTCAAAAAGTTTTTAGAAACATGTTTATCCTATAAAAGATGATTTTGTGATTGTATTGCCTATTTAGTGTTTTAAGAATTTTGGTCGATGCGCTTGATTAACGTTATCGATAGGAATTTCCTAAACGCTTTGATGAGACAATCAGACACGATATATTGACTTGTAAAATGTAAATTTTTCTAGAAAGATTTTTACATTGAGATAATTGTGATTTTGAAAGTTTTAGCTTTTCGGGAAAGAAAATTATTTAAAAGAAGTTCTTTCTTTTCGATACTCTTATTCTTGTGATTCCTGTGGGGAACCAAGACTTTGTCTTTTGTACCAATGCTAATCGTATTGGTTTAGATGCCTCTCTCTTGCAAATGAGAACGTGCTATCACTTGTGCTTCTAAATCGTTATAGCTTATCGAGACTAGCTATGCCGCTCACGATCTAGTGCTTGCGGCTGTTGATTTCACTTTTAGAATCTGGCATCATCATTTTGGATGAGAAATTTGTTCTCTACCTCGATCATAAATCTTTGGAATATTTATTTTCTCATAGGGAACTTCATATTGGCTTGAGTTCCTTGCATCTTATGATCTTAATATTCTTTATACCCCGGTAAGGGTAATCGTGTCGTCGATGCTCTTAGCCGTAAGCAACAAGCAGTTGTTTCTATGATGATATCTGAATGGAACGATCTTGAGACCTTATCCACTTGTGAGATTCGAGACCGCGTATCCGATTTATGCTCATCATTTAGTTTGTGTAGCCTTGAGGCTCATCCTTCTCTTTTAGACCGCATTCTTGAAGCTCAAAGGCTAGATCCCGAATTGGCTCTTCTTGGCCAAAATTTTAAGGATAAAATTGATATTGAGGGTTTGAAAGATTTTGATATTGATTCTCGTGGCGGCATTCGGAAATTCGGTAGATTGTCGTGCCAAATATTAGTGATCTTCGTAAAGATGTTTTAGAAGATTCACATCATTCTAAATTTACCATTCATCCCGGTAGTACTAAAATGTACGCGGATATGAAGCGATTTTATTATTGGGAAGGAATGAAACTTGACACTGCTAACTTTGTTAAGCGTTGCATGACTTGCCAATTCGTTAAGGCCGAACATCAAAGGCCTGGTGGGTTATTGCAACCTTTAGAAATCCCAATTTGGAAGTGGGACCAAATCTCCATGGATTTTATTGACGGCCTTCCCCGTTCTCGTTTGGGTCATGATAGCTTATGGGTTATAGTTGATAGGCTTACTAAACCCGCCCATTTTATTCCCGTTCGGTCCAATCGGACCGTACCTCTTTTGGCCAAACTTTTTATTAAAGAAATTGTCAAATTGCATGGAGTTCCTACTTCTATTGTTAGTGATCGCGATCCATTGTTTACTAGTGGATTTTGGAAGAGTCTTCAAAAAGCTTTGGGAACGAAGCTTAATTTTAGCACCGCTTATCACCCCCAGTCCGATGGACAAACCGAGCGTGTGAATCAAACTCTTGAAGATCTTCTTCGTGCATGTGTTCTTGATTTTGGTGGAAGTTGGGAAGATCATATTTCACTTGTTGAATTTTCCTATAATAATAGCTTCCAATCTAGTATTGGTATGGCACCTTTCGAGGCACTCTATGGAAGGCCATGCCGATCTCCTTCTTGTTGGCTTGAGGCCGGTGAGAAGCTGGTTTTGGGTCCAGATTTTATTCGGGATTCCACAGAAAAGATTGACCTTATTCGTCATAGGATGAAAGAAGCCCAGGGCAGACAAAGATCCTATGCCGATAACCGGAGAAGGAAATTAGAATTTTCTGTGTGAGATTTTGTGTTTGTTCGTGTTTCACCTATGAAAGGTGTTGTACGTTTCAGTCGATCGGGAAAGTTAGCGCCTCGATATATTGGGCCATTTCCTATCACCGAATGCATTGGTTCCGTGGCATATCGCCTTTTATTACCGGCTCAATTTTCTGCTATTCATGACATGTTTCACGTTTCTCAATTACAGAAATGCCTTCGAGATTCCGATTCTATTCTTGAGCCCGGTGTTGTGGAAGAGATTGAAGTTTCACCTAATTTAACTTATGAGCAACATCCTATTCGTATCATTTCTTCGGAAGTCAAACGACTTCGAAATAAAGATGTTCCGCTTGTTAAAGTTCAATGGACTTCAAATCCTAAGGATTGTTCTTGGTAATCTAGAGAGTTCATCGAGCGAACACATCCGGACTTACTTCCTCGTGCTCTTTGTGGTGAACTTCTTATTTCAAACTTCTTTTGTGTTGAATATGCTTCTATGGTTGTTACTTCTTAATTTCTTCTTAAGTATTGCGAGGATGCAATTTCTTTAAGGAGGGGAGTCTGTAACAACCCGCATATTTATCGATTTTATATTTAAATATTTTATTTAAATATTTTATCGTTCGTCGGATTTTGGTCCGAAAAGCTATTTTTTGCAAACAGTCGAATTGGGACTTGAGACCACCCCCATTGAGTTCAAAATGCTGTTTGCGACCTTTTTGAGTATAGGCTTCGATATGTTTGGAGAAAGTTGATATTTGCTACTTTTTCCCGCTTATAACTTTGGTTTGGACTGCACCCTTATTAGCTCAGCCCAACCCCTTCTCTTCATAACTTCTCCTCTTTAATTAAAACACTTCAAGCTAAAGTAAAAATGGTGGAAGAGATGGGAAAAGGAAATTCCTAAGCCCTAACTTTCTTTGCAAATCCAACTTCTAGCTCCAAACTCAAGTGAACCCATTGGTAAGCATCTCCTTCATCTTCTCCAACTCTTTCTCCATTCAATTTCAGAAATTTCCTAAACCTAATTTAGGAAATATTTTACTTGTAAGCTTAGATTGAAGCTTCTTGAGTTGGATTTGAAGAATGGTTGATTCTCCTTTGCTTTCAAGCATCTTCTTCAATCGTTTGGGTTCAAAGGTGAGATTTTTAATCTCACATCTAGGTCTATGATTATCTTTGATTGTTAGGTATGAATTCCTAATACTTATTCATGTGTATTAGATTTTGATTCGGATAGGTTTTGTGAATATTCCAATTTTTAGTGTTTTGAGTTCAAATCTTCAAAAATCATAGCTTTGTTGTTTGAACTTGTTTTTGGTGATGCATCGAAGAGCTTATAGGACCGGGTAGTCGATTGGCATAAACCCCTAGTGACCGTGCTCGCCCGATTGCATTTTGAAGAAGATAGCATCTTCATTTCATAGGCTGGAAAACAGCGTTAGTGCCAGTCAGTCGACTGGTTTTGAAATTCAGTCGACTGGCTGTAGCACATAGGCATTCCGAAGGCAAATTACAGAGGCTCGGGTCCTCTGTTTCCCTGCAATCAGTCGACTGGATTTTTAGGTCAGTCAATCGACTGGATTTTTAGGTCAGTCGACTGACTGCAGGAAATGAAATTTTCATGTTTCTGCTTCAGTCGACTGACTGCAGAGGTCCAGTCGACTGATTTGCTCCTATTTGCCTATTGTGCCTATTTGTGCATATTTTTGCTCGGTTTCCAAATTTAATCGATTCGTGATTATCCGATTTGTTGATTTTCATTTATTATCGACTTTGATGTCTTTTATATCGGGATTTTTGGGTATATCCATTTTGATGGATTCAGATCGATTTCTTTGGATTTTTTTATTCACGTCTTTGAATGTGAATTTTGGTGATTGATTGTTCTACAATCACTTTTGTGATTTGTCACTTCAAAAATATAAAGGTTTTCTATACTAGTAGTAAATATCAAAACTCTTTCCTCAAAACGATTTCAACTCTATTTTCAATATCCAAACTCGTCTTTAAAACCATTTTTCAATCTATTAGTATATACAAACCTTTACCTCACTTGTATGAGAAATCTAATTAAACGACTTAGTAAAACAAGTGGTATGAAACGCTTGCGTTTACTTCGTCGGTTAATTCTTAGACTTGTTCGATTGAATCTCTTGTGACAATTTTCTAGTGGAGATCTACAATTTGTTCGTAAATATTTAAGTTAAGCTAGTGGTTATGGGACATGAAGCTAAGCTCATATATTTACTATCTTACTGTAATTGACACTTCTTGATGATCATGACGATCATTTTTGTGATTTAGACTAGCAATGTACGATGTCTCTTTGTCTACGAGGGAGACTAAACCCCATTTGTGTGAGTTTCTACTCACATATGTGGGGTAGCGCCCCATGGTCTTCGGGCCGTTCGTGTGTCAAAAATTAATGGCTAGCTACCATGAGATAGCTTCTCGTTCGTGTGTCAAAAATTAATGGCTAGCTACCATGAGATAGCTTCTCGTTCGTGTGATACATATGTTGGTGAGCTTTAATGCTCCCGTTCGTGTGATAGGCTCCCCTCCCCTTTTTTGTGATTTCTGGATTTCGTGTGTTGAATTCTGGAATTTGTGCTTCACCTATTTTTGTGATTTCTATTGATATGATATATCAATATTTGTGCATTGGTGAATTCGTGTGTCATTGACTTGTTGTGAATACAAGTTTTGGGTATGAAACCCTTTTTGGATCTTTATGAAGATTTTTGTGATATTGATTAATCTCTTGTTGAGTTTCAATTGCATACTTATAGTAGTATGCCATTATGGATATTATATGTTTATGCCATATCTCTTATTCTATATCATGTTATCTGATATTTATAGCTTGATCGATCCGTTTATTATTTTCTTCTTAAATAATACTCGGGTTAGACTGAGATATTACAGGTGCTTCCTCATGGCTTCCTTTCTGGAACCATCTTCTGACTTTTGGCTAACTACTTTAGTTTAGTAGTTTTTGTTATATACATTTGAGATACAGACTCTATGATGTATATTTATTCTTTTGTCTAGCACTTGTATCTATTCTTTTTGATATTGTGGATCTTGTTCGACAACTACTCTGATGTACACTTTCATGTGTTATATTCATATCTATTTCCGCCTTTGTGATATGAATTGTCTGTGACTGATTTGTGTTATGGTTATTTCTGTATTTGTTTCCGAAGATATTATAGCCACTGTGTAGTATCTTTGAGTTTATGTCGGATTTCCTCTTGATAAAGTATTGCATGTTATACTATCTGATATATCGATGCTCTCACAAAGCAATTACACGGAGGGTCGCTCCTCAACAGTCTTATTCTCCGTGCTAGTTGACAGCATTCACCGTAATGTTCTTGGCTAGCGTGGGTATAGAGGTGGGGCGTCACACTATAATTAGTGAATTAATTTACTCTAAATTGAGATGGGAATTGGTTTTAAAGAATTATAAATTAATAAGTAATACAAGGTGATAAAATTTATGAATTCTAGAATTTGAATTCAAATAGTGATTTAATTTATCTAATTTATAATAATTGGATTAATTGCAAATGAATGAAATTAAATATTTAATAATTACGTTAATTTAAAATTAAGTTGAAATTGAAGAATATTTATGTAATAGCTTTGAACCTAACGTAAATTTCCTCCATTTGACCATAATGAATTGAATAATAAAAATGAATAGTGAATTCAATGGAATTATTGAAGATTTAATTTACAATTTATGAATATAATGTTTGAATTTACGCCGAAATTTATGATTGAATCAACATTAAATTGACATCAAAATTTGTTTAAAATCATTGTAAATGATTAAGAAATTTTAAATGATAAGAATTGTCAATTTTAGAATTTTAATTGGAAATTTGATTTTATTTATTTATTTATAATTTATTAATTAGTGTAAAAATAGCCATTTTCGCCACTGACTCGGATTTCGACGAAACCAGTTTCATCGGATCCGTAACAGTGAATTATTGTAGGATTTCAAGTTTCATAGCGATCGGACTTGTCGTTTGATCGTACGGACTCGAAACGCCTTGAAATAAATGAAATAAAAATCAATTTGAAAAATATTGATTGTAGCATAACTTCTTCATACAATGGAATTTGGACTTGAAAATTGTTCCATCGTGTTTAAAATATTTAAAAACATCTATTTGGATATATGGGTTGACCCAATTTCATTCGAGAGTCGAAACGGGCTTTTTGTGCCAATTTGACGTTAGCGCGTAAATCTATCTTATCCATCCATTCAAATGTTCACCCTGCCTATATATATCCTGCTATAAACCCTAGCAGCTTCTGTTCCTCATTTCTATATGTTCTATTCACCTCCTCACTTCAATGGCAGACAAAACCTAATTCCAATTGCAATTCCAAATCAAATCCAAAGCTGAAATTTCAAACTCCAAAATATATGCCAAATTTTATATAATTTGAAGGTCTCGAAGAGTGTAACCCAGATCTGTAATTCGTTTTCCAGTTTGGATCTCTAGGTAGCCATAAATCGATGAACCATTTTCAGCCGTTCATCGCGCGATGTTGAACTTCACCTGATCCGAAATTCCTTTCTGGGTTTTTAGAGAGGGCCGGGGGGATCGCATCCATATGGATTTCGAGTGAGTTGACGGCCAGATTAGCAGGAAAAATTCGATTAGGGTTGGAAGCATAGGCGGCGGCGGCTGCGATTTTTGGCGATCGTGCTTCGCCGTGGGTGGTAGTGGAAGAGACGGCTTCTGGTAGGTCGCGCGGGTGGTCGCAGCAGCGTTAGGGGATGCGACGGCGGTGAAATCGAAGGCGGCTGAAGCTTGTGCATGCGTTTGGTGGCCTGGAGGTAGATGAGTGTGAACTGTAGATTGCATGTGAGAGGGGTGATGTGGCAAAGAGAGTGTGGTTTGTTTCCTTTTATTTTCTTTTATTCTAATTTTAATTTCAATGCGTTCTAATAATCATAACTTTCTCATACGAGGTCGAATTTACGCATGGGTTTTTTGCATTGGGATCGTACTAAAATTCCGAACATTTTGGCGCTTGTTTGGACGGATTCTGAGACCATTGAAATTTGGTTTTAAATTGGATTTAAATTCAATTTAAATTCAAAAGGTGAGTGTTTTAACCCACTCACAACTTCTAAAATTTCTTATATTTTGTTAAATTAAATTTGGTTCTGATTATGCATTTATTTATGATTTTTTTGTATATTTTTAATCATCATCTCAGTTAGTTGCATTTATTTAAATTAAATCGTTATTTAATTTATTATTGAATAAATCTGCCAGTTGAATACCTGTTATATATATTACCGGTTATCTATTGATATTGATTGATTATTTTGGATCATGATTGTGATGGATGTATGATTTTATGATGGATGAATGGATGTTGTATTTTACTATTATAAACTGCAAGTTATTATGCATTTTTATTGATTTGGGATTGCGGTCTGAAATGATATATAACCGTAATTTTTATTTTTAATTACGGATTGAAATGATAAACATCCATATCACTGGACCATATGGTAGAAAATTATATGCATACACCACGGTCTATATATATATATATATATATATATATATATATATATATATATATATATATATATATATGTTGAAATGATTTCTATGGTTTTTAAAGAAATATACGGATTATATAAATATTGATTTTATATGTTATATAAACGTCAAGTTTATTATTGATTTTAGCTATATATAAATAGGCTTGAAATATAAAATAAGCCTAATAATAAAGTTTGATTATTTTATATGCTAGGGTTTAATGAATATTTATTTTTGATATTATATAAATATTATTAAAATGCTTGAATTTAAGCTATGTATAAGTTTGTTAAATAAAAATTTAGTTTAATAATATAGTTTGATTTTTATTAAAATAAATGCGAGTAAGTAGTTAAATTTTATTTTAATATAGAGAGTATAATGATTTAAATAAATTAAGGTTGGGAGATAAATTGGAGATTTTTTTGGAACTGAATTTATTTAAGAATTAAACTCTAAAAGGTTGATGTGGAATTTATTAAATTGAAAATTTTAAAAGGGTATAATTATTATAATTGGATTTTTGGGTCTATGTGAATAAAATGAATATTTCAAGTATAAATGAATTGAAGAAAATATTTAGTATTTGAAATTTGAGTTTTGTTTAAAATGAAAATGGATTTATTATGTAAAATATTTCAAAACTAAATAATAGTAGATTTGATTTTTGAATCTAGATTATCAAATTTAGTTTTGGAATTTTGGAATATATAAAGCCTTGAAATATATCGAAATTAAAATGTTTCTATGTTATGAATTTCAATGTATGATGTTTTAAAGGTGTATAATTTCGAATGTAGGTTCCAAGGTATATAAATTTGAAACTGATATGATTTTTGGAAAATAGATATATTTGAAATAAAAATGATACCATATTGATTTGGGTTTTAAAATAGAAATGATATCATATTTATATGGTTTTGAAGTGGATATTATATTCTGGTTTTGAAGTATAATTGTTTTAAAATGGCCGCGGTGTTATAATAACGTTTGGTTGTTAAAGAGACCGGGATCGGAAGTTGTCATACTATCTGCCAACTTCGAAAACCACTTTAACAACCGTGTACGCGGTGGAGATTCCAGAATGAAGTAGGATGGTGGCGACGTTTTCTTTGAGGTAAATACGTGGACCCGACTCCCGTGAGTTGGCATAAGATGGCTAAAACAGGAGTGATTCTCGGGCCAATGAGGTAGCACCTTTGATTGGACACATCCCTTCGATATTATACTTTGAATTTTGTATTGATTCGGTGGCCACTATTGATTTTTTTTATATTTGGGGGTGTGGTGTAACAGCCTGCAAATCCGTATCCCTCGAGTCAACCCTATTCTACATCAATCAACTCAAGATGAATGGAAATATAAACCATTTGGGTTAAAGAAGAAGAGGTAGAAGAATAAAGTAGAAAACAACATCAGAATCTAACCATCGCAGCGGAATAAAATAGATAATAACAAAACTTTACAAAAAACAAATACTATATCAGTTTATACATACATCATCAGAGTTCCACATCAATAACATACAACTGGATACACAGCGGAATAATAATCAAATACGAAGTACGTATCGCCATCCATCCCGTCTCCTAAGCTCTACAGCATCATATCTTGTACTCTATAATACTCGGTCTGACCCGAGCATTACAATTAGACAACACCCGAGTCAGTCTGGAATACCAGCGTGAGAAATCACACTCAAATTGATTATTAAACTTTCAAAAATTCTTTTGAAAACAAAAGCATCTCGTAAGATCACGGCACAAATAAACATGTCGGGTTTTTACCTTACGATAGCTAAAACACTTTTTATTAAAATCCTCTAATATTATAATAGGGTCTATATACAAATACTTATTAAAATAGCCGAAACTGTTACATGATTAAATTCCAGCTACTAGCTGCAAAGTGGGTAATACAAACAAAACTTGTAAAAGACGCATAGAGAGAATGGATTTTCAACTAATGACTAGCCACTGGGGTACCACCTGTCATGGTACGTGGCCTAGATCACAGTACCGAGGATCACTTCCGACCCCCTACAACACAAGACCTGGACTATCCCTTATTGGATAATCATGAGTAAGATCACCCAGTGGTTGAGATCAGCAACCGCACCACTAAGCCGAAATAAAAGGGACATGTAGACAGGGATGACCTCACCCGGAAATGGGTGCTGCCCACCAAGCCTTGCTGCATAACCCCTGATTTCAGTCATTCCCGGTTGATGAGGCTTGAGGCTAAGCTTTACCTTTTAGAACATATCCCTTAGAATGCCCATCGTCCACCTGACGATGTTCCTAAAGCATTCATCCATACAAGTCCGTCCCGGGTTCGAACGGAGCCGAAGGTACTATTCCTACTACATCCATTTTGGAAATAATCCTCAGGATTAGTAGCGACTAGCCCTTGCACTTCACTGCTCCATCTTTGAATCTAAACTCGTTTTTCCATGAAAACATACAAACCGGATCGAAGTGGTTTTCGAGAAATAAATCTCGATCCCGGTCTCATCGAAACGATCAACGCATTTGGCGAATATTGATAGTCGGTGATTTAACTATCAATTAATATTCATAACAACCATCAACAATAAATAATTTCTCCATAATTATTTATTAATCTCAAAATATCTTCACAAGATATATTTCTATTTTCAATCCTTTGAAAACAGTTTCCAAATCACATTTTCTTATAGAATAAATTCCCAAATATTTATTTCCACTGAAAGTACCAAGTACAAAGCTTTAGATTTTAAAATAATAAAAAACATTTATTTATAAGATCTACTTTAATGTTTAAATTGAAAACTACTTCAATACTTTATTAAATATATATATACACACACACACACACTTTAGGAATATTTAAAAAAAGGTTACTTTATAAAATATAAAACTAGATTTTCTCTTTTAAAAACAAATTACCAAGTCACCTCAAATAATTACTACGATAATAGATTTGACAAATACCTATTTTTAGAATTTATACGTTTAGAAATAATAAATTTTCTAGAACATGCATTTTAAAACAATATTAAAGCTTTAACTTATATTTAAAAATTTACTTTGAAAACGTACTTGGCTATCCAGGGAAATATACTTCTCTTCGCATCCTTTAAAAATAAATCACTGTTTATTTTTAACCAAATTTACCCATTCCTTAATAAATTCCCAAATTGATTCCCGATTTACTTTATTTTGAATAAATGTCTTCGCTTACTCAATTTATTCCAAAACCCATTAACTTCAAATTTTTATTTCTTACATATGATTAAAAACCTTTTTAACTGAAAAATACCAATTTTAGATTTCCAAAATTTCCTTTGTTATCTTTTAAATAAATTTAAACCTTGAATTTTAAAACAATTCTTTAATCCTTTAAATAAGGTCACTCAAGTTTTAAAATTCATTATTTCTCTGTTTATTCAAAATCTCTTTTTCCTACTCGGAATTTATTTACTAGAATCTTAAATACGCTTTATTTCTTTTCCCATTTATTCTTAAATTTATTCAAATTTTCTATAATTATTTTCCTTAAAAATTCACTCTTTATTTTCTTTTCAAAATCCAATTCTATATATTTAGATAACTCAGAGTACCAAAATATTCAAGCAAACTATAGCATTCAACATTCCAATATAATTCATCATAGAATATCCAAATAATCATAACAGAGAATATTATATAATCTAAATAAATGTTGAGCAATCCAGTTGGATCCCTCGAACCTTTTTTCCCTGCATCCACAGACGTTAGCACAATATAAAATACCAATTCAACTTCGAGGTGGAATATCGCGGTATATGGGATTAATATAATATCATCTGCTATTATGCGGCGTATAGGGTCTCATCCGCTATAAAATGCGGAAAAGCAATCATTCCAAGATGTACTATATACTACTATATACAATATTGCACATCAAAATAATTCAACCATTCAACCCAATAATTTAAATTTAACTATTTAAATTAAAACTAAACCAGATGAGTGAGATTAACTCACCTTTGATTTTTGCAATTGCAATCCGATCCGAACCGGCTTGTTTTCTCCACGATTTTTTTGACCTTGTATAAGCATTAGATGATTTTATTAATATTTGAATTAATCTAATAATTAATTACCCTTTTTATATAAATTTAACTTAAGTAATAAATTTTATCTTAAACTAATGATTTAATTCTAGACAAATAATAAAATCTTAAACTAATTTTCCTTTAATCGATAATTTTTTTTTAGTAACTGAAATAATTAAATTAATTTTATAAAATAACTAATCACCCTAACACATATTTTAAAATAAACTACTAAGTTTAAAATATGCATATGTATATTTATTTTATTTATTTATTATTATTATTATTATTTTCGGTTTGAAACTATATATACATATAAAAATAGCTTATATTACCAATCAAACTTTATATTTCTAAATCTTATGTATATACTTTTTTTGTTCAAACCTGAAAGTATATATTATATCAAAACATAATTATTTAATGTCTTCTAGTATAATATTTTTCCCTCTTTTTATTTCTTTTTAACTTTTATAAAAAGAAATTTCTAATCTGTACATAAATATAAATTGGCTGTTTTAAAAATTCTAAATAAAACAATCAACTGATTCCCATATTTAAGCTAATCACTTATCAAAAAAAAATTAAGTAACCTTATCCTTAATCACCTCGACACTCGACATGACCTACGCGACTCGCCACAGGCCCCCTGTAGACCATCGATCAACCCGCTGCCCTATTCCTTGATCTCTCCATGCGTCCACGATCTCGAGCTCCAACCAGATCTGCCATTCGATAGCCCAACTTCTAGAAATTCGCAACCCTAACCTCCTCTGCTCGATACCTTACAAGGTCGAGCCCCTCCCACCGATGACATGGAATCACTCTCGAATTTGAAAGCAGTTATAATTTCGACTGGCAGCATGAAGAAGGGATGGCCATTGTTCTATTCGAATAGTTTGCTGCTCATTTTTTTATACAGAGGGTCGGTCGTTGTTTGAATTTGAGAGGACAAGGACGTGGTCTAGATCTGGAAGTGGGGGAAAATGAATGCGGTTGAAATGGAAAAAGAATGAAGACCTCATTCCGACATTATTATTTCTTCAGCTTTTATTTGAACGAGGGGAATAAAGTTTAGACGTGATATAAAGCTGAGGGAGGCGTGTTGGAGAAGGTGAGCAACAGTGATTTGAGAAAAGTTTTGATGTGATGGAATATACGGCTGAAGGTGGGTTTTGCCTAAGAAATATATTTTGTTTAAATCCCAAACGTCTCGGTTTACGTAGCTTAAAATCGCGAACTCCTATCGAGGCGTGCTACCAGGCATTTATAATGTTATATCTCTATTCCGAACGCAATGGAAAAGATTTCGAGTCCTAATTCGATCGTATGAGGAAGATAGCTTTTTGGATCAGTTATTATGTTGAATTTCAATATAGATTTCAGCGTGTTTATATATCGTACGCTCACACAACAACTCCAATCATTATGAAAATCGAAATCCGACAATAACACACTTTTACGGATCCAATGGAATTGGTTTCGTCGAAATCCGAGACTGTTACTCAGAAGGCTATATTTTAAATATCAATTTAAACGATAAATTTCAAAACTTAACAAAACACTTCCAAATTAAATTTTAACACCTTTACTATCTTCAGTTCTATCAATATAAATTTTACAAGCCTTCAAATTATTTTTAACAGGCTTAAAACTCCAGATTCAACATTTTACCCAAATTCCAATTATTAAATTCAATAAATAAATAATGATATTTGTAATTCAAGTTAAAATTAACCTTTCAATTAAATATTCCCATTTCAAACGCTCAAAAATTCCGGGTCGTCACATTCCTCCCCCTTGAAAGAATTTCGTCGCCGAAATTACTAGTTAGGAAGATTGATCCAATACCCGTTTATCTTTCCTAAAACCAAACAGTTTCTAACAACTTCCCAAAACAATCTTTTTATTAAGAACATCCTACACTGTTTCTAACTTTTCAAACTTCTCCCATTAGGTTCCCACCAATATCATATACCCAACAATTAAATTTCAATTTAAAACCAAATTTAAATTTTCAAAATTTCTCAAAAATTTTCTAACTGCATAAATTTTCGGAAAATTTCGCCAGCATCTCCTTTGCGCGGCTATCTCGGTACAACTACAAAATGCCTCTACGGGCCCCCAGATTTCAAAAGAAAACAAAAGCCAAGTGGCTAGATCAAAACCCAATCAAATTTCATACAGAAATTAAATACATACCTTTTTGTCGAGCAATTCAAATTTATCTTCTGAAATCAAAACCAATTTTCCTTTCCCTTTATAATACCTGCGTATCCTACTTAGCAATAATATCCGCGTATCCTACTTAGCAATAATATCCAATCACAGCTTTCAAAACATTTTATTGACTTCCTTACAAAATGTCAATATCTATTCATTTAAGCCGTATGATGTACATATATTTGATTAAATCTTCACTCAAATGCTTATTCATTATATTTTCCCGACACCCATATTACTTAAGAATTTCACAATTTCTTCTTAAGTTCAATATAAGTATTTTATGCGCTTCTTATATTTATTTTCACATCACCACTTAGTTTATATCTATTTTTATTCAAATTGGTTCTCCCATTTCCATATGAATTCAATTTATCTTCAACTCCAAATATTGAATTTTATCTTCCATTTATACTGATTCATATCATTATTTAAAATTAGTTTCATTCACTAATTTATTTCAATTTTCAATTTAAAATCGTTTTATCTTTAACAAAAAATTTTCCAAAAGTTTTCAAAAAAATTTCTAACTCCTAAAATTTTCGAATTTTTTTGGCAGAGTCTCCTTTGTACGGAGGAGCATTTGCAATTTAACAAGAGATATAAATATATATACTTCGACCCATCCGGTCAGAAAAACAAAAACAGTTCATATTTCTTATTTTTATTGCGTCGGTGTACCTTTATTTAGGATTTTTAAGCAAGCAGCTTATTATTTTAGCAATTAGCGTAACCAAAATCCTGCCAAACGGCCTTCAGGTACCTGTACTTGCTCAATTCAAACATATAAGCACTAAATATATGCAATTTATTAACATTTCACTTACTTTCAATAGCTAACACATAAATTTCACATATAATGCACGTTATATAATTTCAATAAGCACATATAAGGTTTCGACACTTATTACAAATGCTTACAACCGATTCTCAAGCCATTCCATTTAGTTTATGTGATTTACAACTTACTCGCTTATATTTAATTCATTCTAAGCAAAACAAACTCATACTCATTCCAATTGATTTCAAGATCATCCCATTTCACTTCTAATAACTCACAGGATTTTATCTAATCCCATTTCCATCGAACGACCCATTTCCTTATGCGATTCTGCAACATTAATGTCAATAAATAATTACTTAAGCTTTATAACCATTTAAATTAATTCCAACTCAATTTACATTTGATTCCATCCCATTTTAATTTATTCATGATCTTTTCATTGCATTTTCTTTCATGTCCAAAAAGTTTGATTCCAACTGATTTTATTAAACTCAACAACCAATATATTAAATAACCATCTCAAAATTTACTTAAATTATTTATTTTCTTCAAACTATTCCACCCAATAACTTAAGTTTATTTTATTCAACCAACTTCCATTTAAATCTTTGATTTGATTTCCCTTTGATCAAATCCTAACTATTTTACTAATTTATTCGATTAGTTTATTTTTTTATCCATCCTTAAATTTTAATTCACATTAACAATTCATTATTGAATTTATTAATAACAAGGTCATTCAATTTATTCTTGAGTTGGATTTGTTGACAACTCACACCAAATCTATTTTGATCCAATCCAATTTCATTCAACCACACCTTCAATTTATAATCCCATACTTGATTTCTTTTTCTTTTTTTTTAATCTTCAAAACCATTTTATTTAATTCCCTTGAGTTAAATCTTACTTTATATCCCAAGTTTGGATTTTTTTTATTTCATTTCCAGAATACCAATACTTTTATTCCGGCTTATTTATTCCCTTTTTAAATTTTATAAGCTACTCACTTATTAATATTCGTTCTTCCCCAACTATTTACAATCAATACCGTTCGTATTTTATTTTTTTAACTCGGGATTATATATTTAATTTAGCCAAGTATATATTTTTATTCAAATTTTAACTTTTATAAGCTTTCCCACTTATTTTAATATAATTCTTCTTAAGTTAAATTTCTATTGTAAACAAATTTCAAACTTATATAAGTTCCCAAATTTATTCTTTAAGCATTTCCAGTTTATTTCCAAAGTTTTAAGCTATTGCTTAAACATTTGGAATACTTTAAACCGACACGAGAGTTTTCAATAATCACATAAGTATTTCAAAATCCCTTTTGAAATTATTTATATCCAAAATCCTTTGGTAAATTCAATCTATCTCTTTGAATTTCAAAACCAACCCAGTTTTGCAAACAATTTCAATTCAAAACAATTTGGTAGCAATTTCTCTCTTGGAAACTCGAAAATGAACATCGATGATGCTGTAGTCGTCACCGAAGTTATTTTCTAGCAACCGAAAGAGTTTAATGCTTTTATCTCTTTTAAAACCCTTCAAATATTTTTAAATTCCAAATCTCTCTAGATTTCAAATCCGATTCAAAAATATTTCTCAAATATATATCATTTTTCCCAACTTTTTGAGAATCATTTTCAAATTCGAAGGAATTTAAATTCCCTAATTTTCAAATTCCAAATTCTTTAAATTTATATTCACACATTACTTTGGAATTTTATCTTAATTTAGTTATTAATCACACTATAATTCATACTTATAGTTTACATTTACAAATTTCATTTGTATATGAATCTGTTTCTAGTTTTTAATTATGATTTCAATTCCTCATTCAATTATGAATCACATTTACAAATCCCATTTATTTTATTAATTTATTCCTTAATATTTGGTTATTATTTCAATTTCTCATTCAATTCTCATACAATAATGATAACAATTTAATATTATCACTTTCTAACAACCAAGCATCCATATATAACTATAACAATTTACAAAAAATCATTTCTTTTATATACAAAAATAATTTTGGGTAAAATTATTTCATTTACCCTATTTAAAACAATACTGTGTCGGTTTATCTTGTTTAAGAGTTTAGAAATCCCTATCGATTACATGGCATCCCACACATCGACCAGAATCTATAAACACTCAACAGATAGGTCAACACAATATAAAAACATTTTATATTCACTAACAAATACGCGCTCATATCTATTAATACGCTCAATCTTATTCTAGAGTGCTACAGACTCTATCTAAATGGGTAATTCCCACCAGAGCCAAGGTTATCATCAACCTAAGCTCTGATACCAAATGTAACGGCCCGCAAATCCGTACCCCTTGAGTCAACCCTATTCTACATCAATCAACTCAAGATGAACGGAAATACAAACCATTTGGGTTAAAGGAGAAGAGGTAGAAGAATAAAGCAGAAAAACAACATCAGAATCTAACCATCGCAGCAGAATAAAATATAATAGATAATAACAGATCTTTACACAAAAACAAATACTATATCTGTTTAACATACATCATCAGAGTACATCATCAGAGTTCCACATCAATAACATACAACTCGATACACAGCGGAATAATAATCAAATACGGAAGTACATACCTCCATCCAAATCGTCTCCTGAGCTCCACAACATCATATCATGTATTCTATAATACTCGGTCTGACCCGAGCATTACTGTTAGATAACACCCGAGTCAGTCTGGAATATCAGCGTGAGAAATCACACTCAAATTGATTATTAAAGTTTCAAAAATTCTTTTCAAAACAAAAGCATCTCGTAAGACCATGCCACAAATAAACATGCCGAGTTTTTACCTTAAGATAGCTAAAACACTTTTTATTAAAATCCTCTAATATTATAATAGGGTCTATATACAAATACTTATTAAATTAGCCGAAATTGTTACATGATTAAATTCCAGCTACTAGCCACAAAGTGGGTAATACAAACAAAACTCGTAAAAGGCGCGTAGGGAGAATGAATTTCCAACTAATGACTAGGCACTGGGATACCACCTGTTACGGTACGTGGCCTAGATCACAGTACGGAGGATCACTCCCGAGCCCCTACAACACAAGACCCGGACTATCCCTTACCGGATAATCCCGAGTAAGATCATCCTGCATTTGGGATCAGCAACCGCACCACTAAGCCGAAATAAAAGGGACATCTAGACAGGGATGACCTCACTCGAAAATGGGTGCTGCCCACCAAGCCTTGCTGCATAACCCCTTATTTTCAGTCATTCCCGGTTGATGAGGCTTGAGGCTGACGTTACCTTTTAGAACATATCCCTTAGAATGCCCATCATCCACCTGACGATGTTCCGAAAGCATTCATCTATACAAGTCCATCACGGGTTCGAACGGAACCGAAGGCACTATTCCTACTACATCCATTTTGGAAGTAATCCTCAGGATTAGTAGCGACTAGCCCTCGTACTTCACTGCTCCATCTTCGAATCCAAACTCGTTTTTCCACGGAAACGTACAAAACGGATCGAAGTTGTTTTCGAGAAATAAATCTCGATCCCGGTCTCTTCGAAACGATCAGTGCATTTGGCCAATATCGATAATCGGTGATTTAACTATCAATTAATATTCATAACAACCATCAGCAATAAATAATTTCTCCAAAATTACTTATGAATCTCAAAATATCTTCACAAGATATATTTCTATTTTCAATCCTTTGAAAATAGTTTCCAAATCACATTTTCTTATAGAATAAATTTCCAAATATTTATTTCCACTGAAAGTACCAAGTACAAAGCTTTAGATTTTAAAATAATTAAAAACACTTATTTATAAGATCTACTTTAACATTTAAATTGAAAACTACTTCAATACTTTATTAAATATATATATACACACACTTTAGGAATATTTAAAAAAAGGTTACTTTATAAAATATAAAACTAGATTTTCTCTTTTAAAAACAAAATACCAAGTCACCTCAAATAATTACTACGATAATAGATTTGAAAAAATACCTATTTTTAGAATTTAAACATTTAGAAATAATAAATTTTCTTGAACACGCTTTTTAAAACAACATTAAAGCTTTAACTTATATTTAAAAATTTACTTTGAAAACGTACTTGACTATCCAGGGAAATATACTTCTCTTCGCATCCTTTAAAAATACATCACTGTTTATTTTTAACCAAATTTACCCATTCCTTAATAAATTCTTAAATTGATTTCCGATTTTCTTCATTTTCAATAAATGTCTTCGCTTACTCAATTTATTCCAAAACCCATTAACTTCAAATTTTTATTTCTTACTTATGATTTAAAACCTTTTTAACTGAAAAATACCAATTTTAGATTTCCAAAATTTCCTTCGTTATCTTTTAAATAAATTTAAACCTTGAATTTTAAAACAATTCTTTATTCCTTTAAATAAGATCACTTAAGTTTTAAAATTCGTTATTTCTCTGTTTATTCAAAATCCCCTTTTCCTACTCGAAATTTATTTACTAGATTTTAAAATCACTTTATTTATTTTCCAATTTATTCTTATATTTTTTCAAATTTTCTATAATTATTTTACTTAAAAATTCACTCTTTATTTTCTTTTCAAAATCTAATTCTATATATTTAGATAACTCAGAGTACCGAAATATTCAAGCAAACTATAGCATTCAATATTCCAATATAATTCGTCACAGAATATCAAATAATCAAAATAGAGAATATTAAATAATCTAAATAAATGTTGAGGAATCCAGTTGGATCCCTCCAACCTGTTTTCCCTGTATCCACAAACGTTAGCACAATATAAAATACCAATTCAACTTCGAGGTGGAATATCGCGGTATATGGGATTAATATAATATCATCTGCTATTATGCGGCGTATAGGGTCTCATCCGCTATAAAATGCGGAAAAGCAATCATTCCAAGATGTACTATATACTACTATATACAATATTGCACATCAAAATAATTCAACCATTCAACCCAATAATTTAAATTTAACTATTTAAATTGAAATCAACCAGATGAGTGAGATTAACTCACCTTCGATTTTTGCAATTGCAATCCGATCCAAACCGGCTTGTTTTCTCCACGATTTTTTTTGACCTTGTATAAGCATTAGATGATTTTTATTAATATTTGATTTAATCTAATAATTAATTACCCTTTTTATATAGATTTAACTTAGCTAATAAATTTTATCTTAAACTAATGATTTAATTATAGACAAATAATTAAATCTTAAACTAATTTTCCTTTAATCAATAAATTTTTTTTAGTAACTGAAATAATTAAATTAATTTTATAAAATAACTAATCACCCTAAACACATATTTTAAAATAAACTACTAAGTTTAAAATGTGCATATGTATATTTATTTTATTTATTTATTTATTTTTCCAATTTGAAACTATATATACATATAAAAATAGCTTATATTACAATCAAACTTTATATTTCTAAATCTTATGTATATACATATTTTGTTGAAACCTGAAAGTATATATTATATCGAAACAGAATTACTTAATGTCTTCCAGTACACTATTTTTCCCTCCTTTTATTTCTTTTTAACTTTTATAAAAAGAAATTTCTAATCTGTACGTATATATAAATCGGCTGTTTTAAAAATTCTAAATAAAATAATCAACTGATTCCCATATTTAAGCTAATCACTTAACAAAAAAATTAATTAACCTTACCCTTAAGCACCTCGACACTCGGCCTGTCCTACGCGACTCGCCACACGCCTCGTGCCGACCATCGATCAGCCCGTTGCAATATTCCTTGATCTCTCCATGCGTGCACGATCTCGAGCTCCACCCAGATCTGCCATTCGACAGCCCAACCTCTAGAAAGTTGCAACCCTAACCTCCTCTGCTTGATACCGTACAAGGTCGAGCCCCTCCCACCAATGACGTGGAATCGCTCTCGAATTTGAAAGCAGCTATAATTTCGACTGGCAGCACGAACAAGGGAAGGCCATTGTTTGATTCGAATAGTCTGCTGCTCGTTCTTTTATACAGAGGGTCGGCCACTATTTGAATTTGAGAGGACAAGGACGTGGTCTAGATCTGGAAGTAGGGGAAACTGAATGCGGTTGAAATGGAAAAAGAATGAGGACCTCATTCCGACATTATTATTTCTTCAGCTTTTTTTTGAACGAGGGGAATAAAGTTTAGACGTGATATAAAGCTGAGGGAGGCGTGTTGGAGAAGGTGAGCAACAGTGATTTGAGAAAAGTTTTGATGTGATGGAATATACGGCTGAAGGTGGGTTTTGCCTAGAAATATATTTTGTTCAAATCCCAAATGTCTCGATTTACGTAGCTTAAAATCGCGAACTCCTATCGAGACATTCTACCAGGCATTTATAATGTTATATCCCTATTTCGAACGCAATGGAAAAGATTTTGAGTCCTCATTCGACCGTATATTGAATTTCAATATAGATTTCAGCTCGTTTATATATCGTACGCTCACACAACAACTCCAATCACTACGAATATTGAAATCCGACAATAATACACTATTACGGATCTAATGGAATTAGTTTCATCGAAATTCGAGACTGTGCCTTAGAAGGCTATATTTTGAATATCAATTTAAACGATAAATTTCAAAAATTAACAAAACACTTCCAAATTAAATTTTAACACCTTTACTGTCTTCAGTTCTATCAATATAAATTTTACAGCCTTCAAATTATTTTTAACAGGCTTAAAAATCCAGATTCAACATTTTACCCAAATTCCAAATATTAAAATCAATAAATAAATAATGATATTTGTAATTCAAGTTAAAATTAACCTTTTAAATATTTGAAATAAATTAAATATTCCCATTTCAAAGGATCAAAAATTCCGGGTCATCACATATGGCTCGAGGTGGGCGGTAGCTGCGCGTTACCACCAGCCCGGATAGCAATTGGTATATCTACCCTGGCATTGCCTAGTTGTGTTGTGTTACCTACCCTAGCGCGCCTTGTACGAGTTTCTTTTTGTGTCGTACCTATGGAGTATCCTCTGGTAGCCTCCCAATCAGGAGGTATTACGGTACTGTATAGACTGTTGGCATTATTTGTGTTAAGGGGAATATTAGGTCACTCCTTAACGCTATTTAAAAGCAAGTTTATTTTACTATTAGACACTATTATAATAGCGAAATATTACTACATAGTAATTAGTTTAACGGATCCTTAGGAGATGTGAATCCTGAGCATCTCTTAAGTTACTGCACGCATGTTAGACACCGGATAGGAGATGTCAAATCCCGTAAACATCTCTGATGCCGTTTCACTCATATTTATTCCTTTTTATTTAACTTATATAAGATATTTTAGTTCTGACTCGAATGTTTTGTCTTTTCAATTCACTCAGGTCAGTCCGATCATTTCAGGATTTGGAGATTTTTATTCTGGAGGACGAAGACGAAGATTTGTATTACTATCATTTACTATATTATTCCACTACACCATTTTATTCCGCTGCATAATTATTATTCTATGGTATGGGTAACTCTGATATGTATTGTATAAATATAATATAATATTTTGTAAACAGCTTCATGAACTGTTTATTTGATTATTATATTTATCGCTCCGCTGTAAGATTTTTTTTTTTAATTTCTATCTCTACTTTTCTTATTTACCCTATAACAATCCGCCCTTTTGTATGGTTTAAGTCTGACGTGTGTGGCTTATCGTCGATTTAAATCCTACGGAAAGGCCGCCCGTTACATCTGGTATCAGAGCTTTGGTTTAGCGATAAACCTTAGCTTTGTGGGTTCTGACTCTTTATTAATAGGATAGTACTACCCTATGATGAGTCGCTGAGTGTATATATATGAGAGAGCGTATTTATTAAGTACAATGTGAGTGTAATAAATGATTATTTTTCAAACCCATGGTTTTAAAAATTGTTAATTTAAGATGATTGGATAATAAGATAATGAAATTTGGGGTAGTTAAGATTTATTTAACTTGTGTAAAGATTTATTCTCTACTTAAGTTGAAATTTCCATGCTTTCAAATTTATTTCCTTATTTTGTTTTTCAAACTATCTTTTGGTTGTCCTTATTATCCTTATCTTGCTATAGACCGGTATAGGCATCTTTCTATAATCTTTCTGTTTATAAATCTTTCTATAATCTTGATATACCTTTGGTAATCATTTTGAATCCACCTTTTTTGAGCTTGTGTTCTTGATTCTGGAGGATCTTGGAAAGATCACCTCCACCTTGTTAAACTTACCTATAACAACAGTTATCAGGTATAACTTCAATCTTCTTGTCATCTTATCTTAATCCTATTTCACTTTATCTTTTCTGTGCCCTTCCATACCTCATTCCTTTTCGGGGACGAAAAGTTTTGAGTGGGGGAGAGTGTAACAACCCTGTATTTTGTAATTATTTTATTGTATATTTTAAATATTTTAATGTAATATTTTGATTTAAAAACATATTTTACTTATTTGAAACGATTAAATTTATTATTTAAATATAATCTTGATTTTTATATGAGTTATAATTCCAAACTTGTGTAAGTTGAATATTTGCCTGAAATGCCGATTTTGGTCAAAATAGTCAAACTGAGACTTTTAACTTAAAATTTTAAAAGTTTAAAAATTTAATTTTTTTTCTTTTATTATGAAAGTACATAAAATTCTATGAACACCCCTTTTCGTTTCGTTGAGTTTGGATGTAAATTATGAAAGTTATACCCTTTACAATATTGTGCGTATATAGGGTTATTTAACAATGACTATTTTAAATTGTATAAGTTACTTCTTCTTGGTTATATTTTATTTTAATATATGATAATATGTTATATTATGTATATTTTGACTTTTAAGTATTTTTAAAATGATAATATAATTTTTCTAAAGTTTATTTCAATTTATTTCAATTTATAAAGCCCAGTTGGTATTTACTGCATTTTTCTTTATTTAACTTTCTATTTAATAAAAATTAAATTATTATTTTACCTTGAAAATGTTTTAAAACCATTTTTAATTCAAATTTTGTGTTATAATATTTTTTTTGTGAAGTAATAAATTTTCCAAAGTCATTGGAGATTTTCTTGTATTTTTTATGTCAGGGTTGCTATTTTTAAGCAATTTCTTATTTCCTTTTTCTATTTTACTTAGAATAAATTATTTATTTTATTTTATTCTTATTTAGTTTCGGTTTTAAATAACATTTCTGAGTTTATTTTGTTTTTATAAAATTAAAAAGAAAAGGAAATACAAAAGGTTTAGAAAGTTAAGAGATCTTAAAAGCCTGAAACGTAAAGACGTTTTATCCGTTTCTTTTTGCAATTAATACATCAATTTATCTTAGCCATTCCTTTCCTCATCCCTTGCAGCCGACTCCCTCATATTATTCATGAATTTTCATGCTCCAAACCCCTAAAAATCATGGCCTCCATCTTGAGAAAAAAAATCTGGTAATGGCTACATCTTTTTCTACCTTTTTCTTCTCATTTTCTATATATTTTGCCTAGTTTTCTATGCTTTCTGGATTGGCCTCTACCACCCACCATCACCACCATACTCTCTACCATCCCCTACCACTCTTCCTTGGCATCATCTCCAGCCATCATTTCAGATCCATCCACGGCCACACCTCCCTTGGTGACAAAACTCCACAAAATTGCAAATAATGTCCAAAACAATGCCCTAGCCCCACTATTACTTCACCACCTTCATACTTCACCATAGCCACCACCTCTAGCCACGACCACCACCTTGCTACCACCACTACACTTCATCTTAGCCTCTGTCCAGATCTGAAATTGACATGGCCAAGACTCCATGAACCAAAACTCCACAAAAACAATGCATAAAGCCTTGAAACATTCATGATAGCCACCTTATCACTTCATATCTTCATCCACCACCTTGGCCACCACCATAGGCCGCTACCACCACCTTTTCCAGACCTCCCCACACCCCTCCATCTACTGTCCAAACCTGTATAAGTATGGCCAAGCCCCACTTGACCCAAGGCCGAGCCTTGTTGTGCTCAAAAACTTCATATATGTTGCCTTGACCAATTGTATGCTTCATGTTATAACCCTACCACTCCATACACCTTCTAGCCGTGAGTTATGGTGCCAAACCTGAGCTATATCATCATCATGGCTGAACCCAAGAACCTCCTAGGCCAAGCATTTGAATGGTTAAAGCAAGGTCAAGTAATCTATTCCTTTGTTGCTTCGTATTTTCATTGTTTCAACATTGTTTTGCGTTGAATATTTATGTGTATATTGTCTTGTTTTGGTTACTGTTTACAAGACAAATATCAAGGCTCTCCATTCATTCAATTCAAAAGTCATGCTATATCGTGCTTGTCGTGCTTTTGGAATCGCACTTGTGTTTGTTGTTTTGGTCTTCAGCTTGAAAAGGTGAGTTTTTCTCACTCTGACATTTATACTTATGAAAAGTGAATTGATGACAAGTGTTTAGTAATAAAAAATGTTTATGCAAGTTAATGATGATCATATGATATGCTATGCCATGTTATTACCATATTATTACCATGTTAAAACTGTTAATTTTCACCTGACATCTGATATATGACTGTATATTGTGATATTGACCTTGTTTATATTATTTCTGCATATGATCACACTGCAAGTTCCCTGTTAGAAAAAAAATGTTATGGGCTGAAATGATAGGCCTGAATGGTTTAAAATTTTTCATTTTGACTTGGGATTGCGGGTTTGAAATGATAAAACCCGGATTTTCTTTGTAAATTATGGGTTGAAATGATATATTACCCATATCACTTTACCTAGCGTAGAAAATTATATACAGGCCCGTAGTTAAAATATGTTTTTCTAAAATTTTAAATATTTTAGAAATTTAATTATTATAATATTTTGATTTTAAATTTAATAAAAAAAGGATTTTTGTAAATTATTATTGATTTTCTAAATAATTGTAAGTGAAATGAATTAATGAAAAAGTTAGAAATTTTGAACGTAAGTTATTTTGGAAATTTTGATTTAATTATAATTGGAAATTTAATTGAATATGAAATTATGATAAATTTATGATAATTTCAATTTAAATGAATTTAAGGTGATTTTTATATCATATTAATAATTTTAATAAAGATGAAATGTGAAATGAATGAATATTGTAAGTTGAAATTTTGAAATATAACTAAAACTGGAAATTTATGAAATTGACGTAAAAGTGAACTTTTAGTTAAGTAAATAAAAATAAAACAAAGTTATATTTGAGGATTTGAACTTAAGTGTTAAGTTGAAATTTAATGTAATGGATTTTAAAAATTCAAAATTGCAATTTAATAAGTGAATTATTATTAAATCTTGATTTTTGAATGGAAATTTAACTTTATAAAATCATGAATTTGAGGAAAATTAAATGATGTTTATAAATGTGATAAATGTATGATTTTATAAGTTAAAATGTTTTAAATAAAAATATAATCGGTTGAGAAATTATATTGAATATTTGAAGTTAATTGACTGCATTTTTGAAATGCTATTAATTACAATGTAAATGATATTACGGCATTTGTAAATGCTGAAGTTGATGATAATGAACTAAAAAGCTAAATTGAATTAAAAGCTATTATAGCAATTTTTGTAAGTGCTATAAATTGTTGAATTTAACTAAGTTTGTTCGAAATTTAAGTAAACCCTATTACAACATTTTAAAATATCGTCTTTTGATAAATTGAACTGTTTTGAATGTAACTTTCCGTAGCGTTTTCTAAATACTGCAAAAAATGAATTTTCACTGTTTTAATAAACTTAAGTGAATAAATGAACTTTGGAAGTTGAAATTTTGGCAATTTAATAATTTAATTATTAAACATAATAACTTCATTTAATGATTAAAAATGATTTTGGAATATAAACTGTTTTGAAATATGAATTGAAATGGTATTTTAAATTGAATAAAATGAATAATGATTGAAATGTGGTACTGAAAGATATGATATTTTGATATTAAAATGATTTGAAACGAAGTTTCGAAAGATATGATATATTGATATTAAATGATTTGAAAAATGGAGTTTTGAAAGATATGACATTTTGATATATTAAAATGATTTGAAACGAATTTTTGAAAGATATGATATTTTGATATTAAATGATTTGAAAAATGAAGCTTTGAAAGGTTATGATATTTTGATGTATTAAAATGATTTGAAAGGAAGTTTTTAAAAGGATATGATAATTTAATACATTGAAATGGTTAGAAATGACTTGATATTTATTTTGATAAATATTTGAATTGAAAGATATGGTATGATGATATATTGAAATGGTTTGGAAATGATTTACTCTTTATTTTGATAAAGATTTGGGTTGAAATGATATTTTATTTTGAAGTATAAAATATTGTTTTAAAAGTTATAACTACGGGTTATAATAAAGATTGGTTGTTAAAGAGACCGGGATCGGATATTGTCTTATAGCCGTCCAATACCGAAAACCACTTTAACAACTATGTACGCGGTGGAGATTCTAGAATGAAGTAGGATGGCGGCGATGTTCTCGAGGTATATATCACGTGGACCCAACTCCCGTGAGTTGGCATATATGACTAAAACAGGAGCTATACCGGGCTACACAAAGGGTCGCACCCTTTCATCGAGCATGCTCCATCGGAAACCATTCTATTACTGCTGTGATTCGATTCGGTGGCGCCACTTTGATTCGGGGGTATTGTTCGAGGTTGGCGGAAGCTGCTGGCTTGCCGTCACCACCGGTCCGGGAGTGCAAACGGTGTATCCACCCTGGCATTGCCTCACGTGCCGTGTCATATCCTTATATCGAGCCCACTATGATTTTGGTTTTAAAGATCCGACCACGTTAAGGTTCACCATCTCCTTAACGCTATTTTCTATCTGATTATACTTTACTGATTAGACACTACCGTATATAGCATATATTACTACATAGTAAATAGTTTAACGGATCCTTAGAGGATGGGCGGTCCCAAGCATCCTTTAAGTTACTGATGCATTTTGTTACTGTTCACTTGAGTTGATTTACAGTTTATAAGTATTTATGTCCTGACTCGAGGGTTTTGTATTTTGCTTTACGCTCGGGTCAGATTGATTGAGTTAGCATTCAAGATTCACCTTCGGCGTTGGAGCTTTCCTTTAAGATCCAGCCATCTATTTTGTTTCAGTATCCAGTGGTTCAGTGATGTATCTGATTTGTACCTGATGTATCATGTTACTCTTTTGTTGTATCTTATTTAACTCTGATGTATCTTATATTTTATATAGTAGCTTCATGAACTACTATCTCTTTTTCTTCCGCTGCATTTTTATATACTCTGTGTCTGAGATCTGTGATTTTTATTTACTGTATATTCTGAGGTTTGCCAAAATTTTATTTACAACACGGTATTTTGAGCAATTCAATTCCGGCATGAGTGTCTGCCTATGCACTTATAATGGATGCGAATGGTTGAAAATACCTGGTTGTTACACATTCTTAAAGGCATATATATATATAACTTACCAAAAGATATAAAAAGTTAAAATGTTAATAAGTAAATGTAATAGATATTATACAAGTAATAAACTTGTGGTAATGAAAGTAATTAATGAGATTCTTTAGTAAATAAGAATTTGATGTTGAAATTTTTGTGAACTTAAGTTAAAATTGAAATGTTACTGTAATAATGGTAATAGGAAGTAAGTATTGTAGGTATAAGATGTTAAACTTAAGTAAATGAATAAACGAATGTAATGCAATAAAAAGGGGAAATTTTGAAAGAAATAAAATGTAAATTGAATAGATAAATTATTATATGAATGAAAAAGAGAAATCAAACAACAAATAGTATGAAATGAAATTTATAAGAATGAGCTTGATTTATTATGTGAAATTGTTGTTTGTTTTGGTTTATGGTTGTTTGGGGTAAGGATACTTTAAAATTGTTTGGACGTATGAATAATCTATTTAGCTTTATCAGAGACTGTTGAGTAAATGGTGCGCTCAGTAGTTATTTTTCATTCTGTGCAATTTGAAGTTTTGAACCCGAACAACTCTTTGTTTTGTTTGATATGAATGAATAATTGATTTGTATTGATTCTATGTGATGGTTGTTTGCTTATGGTTGGTACGTTGATTGTTTGTTGTTGTTTGAAACAACTTTAGATATTTCATTTTATATAATTGTTAACCTTTTTGGATTATATAAGTGAAATACAGGTTATGGAAGTAATTACTACTGCTTTTGGTTTTATAAATAAGCGTTATTTGCCCGACGAATAGGTACGTTTTTCGGATTATGGTTTTATAGCGTTATTATATTATTTTTCCCGTGTTGGGATATTTATTATTTTGGATAATATATGTTGTATATTATTATATTGATATTATATTTTCTCCCGAGCCTCTCCGTACAAAGGAGACTCTAATGAAATTTTCCGTAAATTTTGGACTTAAAAAATCTTGAAAAGATTTTCCAAACTTTATTTACTTGAATATAAAATGATTTAAGAGTTATAAATTGATATATTTTGTTTAAATTAATTGATTTTGTAAATTAATTTTTATAGATTTAATATTTTAATAGGATATATTATATCCTTAATTCTTTATTTTCCCTTCTTTTTCCTTTTCGGGGATGAAAATTTTTGAGTGGAGGAGAGTGTAACGAACCGTAAAATTTGGTAATTAAATTTCTTAATTTAATAAGATTTTGATAAATTAATGTTGAAGGAAATAAAAATTTAGTGAATTATTAATGGAAATAATAACTTGGATAAAATTGGTAAGTAAATTTTTAATAACTTGAATGTAACAATATAAATGTAAGTTAATTGTTAATAACTTGGATGTAATTCCAATGGTGAAACAATGTAAATGTTGATTTTATTCTTATTGTAAATAAAGAATGTTCCAAAATGAAATGATTAAATTGATTTAAAATCTTAATTAATGTGCGCATTAATTTATAATGGGATATAAGAGGTAAATTAATAATTTAAAAATGTTAACTTACCAATAAAATAATGTATAAGGAATGGAAATGGAATAAATTAGTGCATGAACTAATGGTAGCACTTGTTGTGAGCTAATAAGTAAATTTAAAACGTAACAGTGCTAATTTAGGTTAATAACTAATTGGTGGAATGAAATGTCAATTAATGAATTTATTAAAATTGTAAAGTTATAATAACATATGGTAATTTGTTGGGAAGAATAAAGATAACTAAATGTACTTTATTGATAATTAATATTATAGCGGAAAGTGTGAATGTAAATTAAAAAGGAAACGTAAAATTTATTTATAAGGTAGTAATTGGTGTAATAGAAAGCATGAGACCAAGTAAATAAATTTATTTAGAGAATATTAATTGTAATTAATGAATCAAAGAAATAGTAACGGTCGTAAGTTACTATTTAATTGTCCTATTAATTTGTTGTAACTGTTATATTGGGGAATGAGATTTTATTATAAGTAAATAAAGGTAAGTATTGTATGAATATATGAATTAATGTATGATTTATGGTAATAGAATGAATCCGTATGATGTAAGTAATTTTATAAATAGTTGAAATAATAAGCCTAAGTGAAATTTTAAGGCTATGGTAACAATCATCAAAATTACCAGAATATATCTAGTCTACCAAATTTATTGTAAACAATTACATTTAAATGAAAATAAATGTCTCATTTATGTGGGTAAGAACTGTAATTGTAAAGTGTATATGTAATAAGCAACGGAAATGCGTATTTTATTCATAAGTTAATATAAAGGAATGAAATGTGAGACAAGTATAACTGCGTTAGAAAGTAATAAAAGACTCAACTAAAGGGTTGGAATTGAATCTAATCGGTTAAATTGGAATTTATTAAAATTAATTGGATTCAATTTATAATAAAGGGATTATTTTAAGTAAATGAAATAAATACTATAATTGGTGAATTAATTTACTTTAAATTGAGATGGAAATTGGTTTTAAAGAATTATAAATTAATAAGTAATACAAGATGATAAAATTTATGAATTTTAGAATTTGAATTTAAATAGTGATTTAATTTATTTAATTTATTTAATTTATAATAATTAGATTAATTGCAAATGAATGAAATTAAATATTTAATTATTACGTTAATTTAAAAATTAAGTTGAAATTGGAGAATATTTATGTAAGCTTTGAACCCAATGTAAATTTCCTCCATTTGACCAAAATGAATTGAATAATAATAATGAATAGCGTATTCAATGGAATTATTGAAAATTTAATTCATAATTTATGAATATAATGAAATTTGAATTTACGCTGAAATTTATGATTGAATCAACATTAAATTGACATCTAAATTTGTTTAAAATCATTGTAAATGATTAAGAAATTTTAAATGATAAGAATTGTCAATTTTAGAATTTAAATGGAAATTTGATTTAATTAATTAATTTATTAATTTATTTAATTAGTGTAAAAATAGCCATTTTTGCCACTGACTCGGATTTCGACGAAACTAGTTTCATCGGATACGTAACAGTGAATTATTGTAGGATTTCAGGTTTCGTAGTAATCGGACTTGTCGTTTTATTGTACGGACTCGAAACGTCTTCAAATAAATGAAATTAAAATCAATTGAAATCAATTTGAAAAATATTGATTGTAGCATAACTTCTTCATACGATATAATTTGGACTTGAAACTTGTTCCATCGCGTTTAAAATATTTAAAAATATCTATTTGGATATATGGGTTGATCCAATTTCATTCCGAAGTCGGAACGGGCTTTTTGGGCCACTTTGGCATTAGCGCGTAAATCTATCTTATCCATCCAGTCAAATGTCAACCCTGCCTATATATATCTTGCAATAAACCCTAGCAGCCTTTGTTCCTCATTTCTATACGTTCTATTCACCTCCTCACTTCAATAGCAGACAAATCCTAATTCCAATTGCAATTCCAAATCAAAAGCTGAAATTTCAACCTCCACAATATATGCTAAATTTTATATCAATTCGAAGCTCACGAAGAGCGTAACCCAGATCTATAATTCGTTTTCTAGTTTGGATCTCTGTGTAGCCAGAAATCGATGAACCATTTTCGGCCGTTCAGCGCTCGACGATGAACTTCGCCTGATCGGAAATTTATTTCTGGGTTTTGTAAAGAGGGCCGAGGGGATCGCATCCATATGGGTTTCGGGGTGAGTTGACGGCTAGATTAGCGGGAAAAATTCGATTAGGGTTGGAAGCATAGGCGGCAGCGGCTGCGATTTTTGGCGATCATGCTTTGCCGTGGGTGGCAGTGGAAGAGATGGCTTCTGGGGGGGGTCGCGCATGTGGTCGCGGCAGCGTTAGGGGCGCGACGGTGATGAAATCGAAGGTGGCTGAAGCTTGTGCGTGCATTCGGTGGCCTAGAGGAAGATGAGTGCGAACTGTAGATTGCGTGTGAGATGGGTGACGTGCCAAAGAGAGTGTTTTTTGTTTCCATTTATTTTCTTTTTTCTAATTTTAATTTCAATGTGTTCTAACGATCATAACTTTCTCATACGAGGTTAAATTTACGCACGGGTTTTTGAGTTGGGATCGTACTAAAATTCTGAATATTTTGCCGCTTGTTTGGACGGATTCTGAGACCGTTGAAACTTTGGGTTTAAATTGGATTTAAATTCAATTTAAATTTAAAAGGTGAGTGTTTTAACCTACTCACAACTTCTAAATTTATTATGTTTGTTAAATTAAATTTGGTTGTGATTTTACATTTATTTATGATTTTTTGTATATTTTTAATCATCATCTCAGTTAATTGCATTTATTTAATTAAATCGTTATCTAATTTATTATTGAATAAAACTGCCAGTTAAATACCTGTTATATATATTATCAATTATCTATTGATATTGATTGATTGATTTGGATGACGATTGTGATGGATGTATGATTTTATGATGGATGAATGGATGTTGTATTTTATTATTATAAACTACAAGTTATTATGCATTTTTATTGATTCGGGATTGCGGTTTGAAATGATATATAACCATAATTTTTATTTTTAATTACGAATTGAAATGATAAACATCCGTATCCCTTGACCACAGGGTAGAAAATTATATACAGACACCGTGATCTATATATATATATAAATATGTTGAAATGATTTCTAAGGTTTTTGAAGAAATATAAGAATTATATAAATATTGATTTTAGATGTTATATAAACGTCAAATTTATTATTGATTTTAGCTATATATAAATAGGCTTGAAATATAAAATAAGCTTAATAATAAAGTTTGATTTTTTTATATAATAAGGTTTAATGAATATTGATTTTTGATATTATATAAATATTATTAAAATGCTTGAATTTAAGCTATGTATAAGTTTATTAAATAAAAATTTAGTTAAATAATAGAGTTTGATTTTTATTAAAATAAATGCGAGTAAGTATTTAAATTTTATTTTAATATAGAGAGTATAACGATTTAAAAAAAATAAGGTTGGGAGATAAATTGGAGATTTATTTGGAACTGAATTTATTTAAGAATTAAACTCTAAAACGTTGATGTGGAATTTATTAAATTGAAAATTTTAAAAGGGTATAATTATTATAACTGGATTTTTGGGTCTAGTTGAATAAAATGATTATTTCAAGTATAAATGAATTGAAGAAAAAAATTAGTATTTGAAATTTGAGTTTTGTTTAAAATGAAAATGGATTTATTATGTAAAATATTTCAAAACTAAATAATAGAAGATTTGATTTTTGAATCTAGATTATCAAATTTAGTTTTGGAATTTTGGAATATATAAAACCTTGAAATATATCAAAATTGAAATGTTTTATCGAAATTGAAATGTTTCTAAGTTATGAATTTCAAAGTATGATGTTTTAAAAGTGTATAATTTCGAATGTAGGTTCCAAGGTATATAAATTTGAAAGTGCTATGATTTTTGGAAAAATGATATCATATTGATTTGAGTTTTAAAATAGAAATGATATCTTATTCATATGGTTTTGAAATGGATATTATATTCTGGTTTTTAAGTATAATTATTTTAAAATGACCGCGGTATTAAAATAACGTTTGGTTGTTAAAGAGACCGGGATCGGAAGTTGTCATACTCTCTGCCAAATCGAAAACCACTTTAACAACCGTGTACGCGGTGGAGATTCCAGAATGAAGTAGGATGTTGGAGATGTTTCCTTTGAGGTAAATACGTGGACCCGACTCCCGTGAGTTGGCATAAGGTGGCTAAAACAGGAGCAATTCTCGGGCCAATGAGGTAGCACCTTTGATCTGACACATCCCTTCGATATTATACTTTGACTTTTGGATTGATTCGGTGGCCACTATTGATTTTTTTTATTTGGGGGTGTGGCTCGAGGTGGGCGGTAGCTGCGCGCTACACGTTACCACTAGCCCGGATAGCAATTGGTATATCTACCCTGGCATTGTCTAGTTGTGCCTGTCACCTACCCTAGTGCACCTTGTACGAGTTTCTATTTGTGTCGTACCTATGGAGTTTCCTCTGGTATCCTCCCGATCAGGAGGTATTACGATACTGTATAGACTATTGGCATTATTTGTTTTAAGGAGAATATTGGGTCACTCCTTAACGCTATTTAAAAGTAAGTTTATTTTACTATTAGACACTATTATAATAGAGAAATATTACTACATAGTAAATAGTTTAACGGATCCTTAGAAGATGTGAATTTCGAGCATCTTTTAAGTTACTGCACTCACGTTAGACACTGGATAGGAGATGACAAATCCCGTAAACATCTCTAGCGCCGTTTCACACATATTTATTCCTGTTGATTTAACTTACATAAGATATTTTAGTTCTGACTCGAGTGTTTTGTCTTCTCAATTCACTTGGGTCAGTCCGAGCATTTCAGGATTTGGAGATTTTTATTCTGGAGGACGAAGACGAAGATTTGTATTACTATCATTTACTATATTATTCCACTACACCATTTTATTCCGCTGCATTATTATTATTCTATGGTATGGGTAACTCAGATATGTATTGTATAAATATAATAGAATATTTTGTAAACAGCTTCATGAACTGTTTATTTGATTATTATATTTTATCGCTCCGCTGCAAGATTCTATTTTGTTTTATTTCTATCTCTGCTTTTCTTATTTACCCCATAACAATCCGCCCTTCTGTATGGTTTAAGTCTGACATGTGTGGTTTATCGTCGATTTAAATCCAGCGGAAAGGCGGCCCGTTACATAATCTCTTGAATCCAGGCCGCATGCTTTATCTTCTCCCCTACCAGGTTTATACATGACCGAACATACCCATAGCCACCGCAAAACCCTAATTCTCAAGCCACCAATAGTTTATCGTAATTTGATCGAGCAGTGCCACTTCGAAGCCCCTCACGCGAGCCACCATCGACAGAACTATGCGCAGCTCGGTCGCTTCTTGACATTGAAAAAGGCGAATGAAAAGCATGGCTTTGAACGCCAATCGCCGTCAATCCACCACTCCATATCACATCGTAGCCGTTGGATTTATAGTTCTCGACGATCTCTACAATTTACTAGTTGGAAGTTTTTCAAATTAATGCGTAGATTTAAAGAAAAACGAGGAGGAAGAGGATGCATTTTCGGCCATAGAATGGAAACTGGGGGGCTAACCCTATCTAGCTAGGGTTTAGTGTAAAATGAAGATAATTAAGTCCTTTTATAGAAAAATTACGTGACACTATTCATCCGGAATTTTTCGAACTCCAAACGAAGAATGTCGCCTATCGTTTATAATATTTTACCCTATTTCGAACGCAATCTATTACTTATAAAGGAAAACAGAAACCAGTTGTTTATTTGGATGACACATGTCCCGTACGACGTGGCAATCAGGGTTCATTTCTCACGTTTCCAATTCCCTAACCGCAGTTGTTTCCACTTCCTAAATCACATTTCATGGCCCTTAATCACATTTCCTAAATCACATTTCCTAAATCTCAAATTCGCTTCCATTTCCTCCCAGCAAACCTAACATAGTCCGTAATGGCGGATCCTCTATCCTCTATTTACTGTATGGGTACAGTTGGTGTGTGTTACTAACAACGACTGTAAACATTTCCATTTCCCACATCACATTCCGTAGCCCTTTCTTCTTCCTGAAAACAGAACTGCTTCTGTCTGTTGCTGGAAAACTAGGGAAGGCGACTATACTAATAAAGAAACAACAACAACACCTAATGGTATGGCTCAACGCCGCTTCGATCTGTTTACTGTATGAGTACAGTAGGTCTGTGCTACTAACAATGATTGTAAAACTAGGGAAGGCGACGGATTGGCAGCAGAAACAACAACACCTCATGGTATGACTCAATTGTCTTCAACCAGTCACAATTTATGACTTTTAGTTCCATTCGTTACTATATTTTTGATTTGGTTTTGTATACTTATTTATGCACTTTAAACCATATGCTCAACATTGGATCTCGGTTAAAATTTATTTGACAGTAATAGGAAATCCATTATCTCAACGCTACCTTTTTGTAAACTGTTGGTTTCTGTACTGATACAAAATATAATGTTGTCTAATATATTACAACATCCTAAGTTTTCCTATTGACATATGTTGGACTTGGACCTATGAAAACATCATTGGTTGCTGGTTCTTCAATTCGACAGGTCTTCATTCTATATTATTATTTACGTTAGTCCTTATTTTCGTCTGATAAATAAATGAACTCTTTTATGGATTACTTCAGGGAAAATTAAGTGTTATTTTCTACGGTCTATACTCCAAGTTACATAAAAAATTAATTACTGAAAACAGGTATTCCTAAGTTAGTTCAAACCATTGATTCATGATTCATTTCTATGTCAAATTGGTTCCGATACTGGATGCAATCTCCCCAGCAGCCTCACATCTTATATTAGTTTACTGGATTGAATTTGTGATATTACTATGGAGATGGGATAGAGACGACTTTGGAGTTATAAAGAGAATAGTATATTTATAATTAACCATAGAATTTATCCTCATTCCCAACTTTGACAAATGAGAATTTTTTTGTGGTGCACTGCTACTGTCATCCGAAAAATTCCTTCTTTGGTAACATGAAATTTTTAATAGCCCAAAAAGTTCCTTCTAACTATAATCATCTAAATATACAATTAGCATCAAGTAATATGTTTTTCTTATCAACCGCCTTATTAAATTAATGTACTTTATTACAAAAACAAATTGCTGAAGATAACTGTACGCCAACATTTTTTCATGCCTGGTCCTTCTCATGATGGTTCTAAACCAACTCAACTATCTATCTGTCTATGGGAGATACTTTCCTGATCCAAAGAGGAGTATGTAAATTGCTAGAAGTAATCTGAGGTATAACTTCTGTTTTGTGCTAGAACAACTATCGTTATATAATCATAATGTATAAAATTTGAACGACTATGTACTTGAGAAAAGGGTATCAGGTTGCAGATTACATCATTTTCTGTACAACTTAGGATTTATATGTATAAAAGGTGGAGCATAAATATACGACTTTCTGGTAGAATAGTTAAAATGGGTGGTAGAAGTAGTTGCTAAAAAATGCGAGTATTAGATACATTGACTTCAAACAAAGGCTGGTCATCTTACCTACATAAACAAACAATCAGTGTTTGTCAGACGTGTAATTTGTTTTATTGTTGAACACCAAACAGTCAGCAATGTATGGGATTTTAATAATCTCTGTACAGTGGTGTTTTATGAACGCCATTTTGTAATAACGAAGTGAAGCTCTGTTGTATGTTGACGTGATATCACTATACTGTACTAATGCAGTAAGATGATACCGTGACAGTGCTTGCTTACAAATTGGTAGCCGTATACAAATACTGTGAGTACTCCATAGTTGAACATACCGTATATCCTCATTACTGAACAATGTAGTGGGTCATCCGGAACTCGCATGCTTATTTCTGATTAGCGATGCATCGATTTCGTACTGTGAGTAATCAGTCTGTTTACATCTTATGATTGAATGCATATTCTGTTTACATGTTAACAGCGCTAACCTGCCAGGGTAAAATTATGACATGACTGTATCAACAGGTTGCACAGATCATACACGGCTGGGAACTACAATGTATGAAACAATATGAAGCAACATAAGTTGCTACTACTGTCATTTTGATTACTCAATGTGGTGTACCTTTCTATTTGATAAAAAAATGGGTGCTCCATCAGAATGCAATAACAGTGTCTTCAACGGTGATTTAAATCTTTCTACAGTTTGCATTTTTCATTATTACTGTATATATGAGGGTATACAACAAAATGATTCAGCCTACTGTCAATTAAACACGCATCTGCTGTTTACAATTCAGTCCTTTTTTCTACAGCTGTAAGTGTGATTATTTAAACGAATATGGCAATACTACAAATTAATTCATAAATTGAAGTTCTGTAGGTGTCTTTTAGTCCAGTGTTATTTATTTCTCTTGCTGTCGATGACAGGAACTGCAATTATATGGTTATTCGTAGGAATTCTAAGCATATACTCTTTTGTTGAACGTGCCCATTTCAGCGTTTACATGACTAAGTACGAAGACTGCTAGGTACGGACGACAAGTTTTTCTACTGGTCCCTGTTCAGCAGTTCTCTTTTTTGTCCACTGGGGGTGTGGGTGATTTCCTCCGCATCTAAAAATTGGACCACCAGACTATCGTTTCAGGTAATGCAAAAAATATTTATTCCCATGGCTTGGTGACCTGCAACTCTCTATTATTCCTCTCTATCCAACATAAAAATAATGAAGAGTAAAGCAATATTGAAAATTTGGACCTACTGCCAGCCTTGGTGGCCTAGGCATAAGAGGAGTGGTGTCTTAACATCACACCTACAGTTCACCCTAACATGCTATTTTTTTTGTGTATTTGCACATTTCAGACAATTTGGTGTGTGGGTTTACTTAATCAAGCATAATTTATCATTGAAAATGCATGTTGATTTTGGAGTATTTGAATATCTTGCAACATAGATAGTATGTTAAATTACTATCAGTAATATGAACATGGGTGGGTACTCATACCCCACTTTTGTGTGGTCCAAGCCAAAGTTTGATACTTCAAGTATTTAGGAGTTCAAAGATTATGTAAGCACAGTGAAGTACTTCAATAGTCATTCACATATTTGTATTTCACAGACTTGAAAACTTATGAACGGTCAACTGGTTCTTCCTTACTTCGATTACTCAGTACCATTTTCCCTTCCTTCTGAAGTAGCATAATTCAATGTGTTTTTAAAACAGAATTATCCAACAAAGTCTGTAAACAAACAGTACTGATTGTTAGCCAAGGTACTGGTTTTGTATCAAAACATTAGTGAATGAATATTTCCAGCAACATTAAGTCTTAGAATCAATAACTTAAATAGACAAAGTAATCTTTTCCATTCGTAAAAAAACACGACAGAATCTTCTTCTTTTATTCGCTATCCATCGTTCACATTGTTGTTGGTGTTGTCAATTTGTTTAACTAAAGGAAGCCGACTCTCATCAACTTATGTAGAGTAATGCAACTGCCCTTTCTGTCCGACTGACTGCAACTGTAGGTGTTTTCTACTATCACTTTGAACATAGGCATGCCATTGACGGTCTCCTCAGGTTCATGTTCCCTAAGTTTTGTGTATGATAGCTTTCACTGTCCTCCCATTCCATTGTTTATGATGCACAGAGTAATGCAGAGGACAAAGAGCAGCAGAAACACTCCCATTATAATCGGTAACTTCAAATAATCATTGAGGTTTAAATCTACTGATTAGGTGGTTCTGCATGCAATGGGTTATGACGCATACAATGTCGTGATCTCATATGCTAAAGAGATTGATAAACTAAACTCTTCATTACCCTCTTCTTTCTACTACGCCAATTCATTGCACAGTCTTAGAAGGTTTAAATGACTCTTTAGTTAACATAAGAACAGATCGTGACCATACTCTAATTTTCCTGACAAAGATAATGCTATTATTTTGTTTCTCACTTTTTTTTTCCTTTTTTTAAATACATTGCAGTTTAACCTTGCATCTCATTGATTTGATTTGGTGCTGACTTTTGGAACTCATAAGTTCATTATTTCAGTATTGTAAAATAATATGTTTTTAGTTTTCCCTTTTTTAACGTTTCACTGTCCATGGATTAAGTAAGTATGAAAAGGGTGATTTTTCTTCATTAGGAGGGGTAAACACATTTTATTTTGAATGAGTTTGATGCTTAAATTAGTTTGAAACTGTGGATTAGTCACAATAGTTCTTCATAAACATGTTTTTTCACTACACTATTTACACTACATTTTGTCATATCAATTTTTGAAGTGCGGAGATTTCTTATATTTTTATATTTGGAAATTTTTTAAGCAAGTGATGGAATGCTTTACGATAGTCAGCTGTTGGCCTTCGCTACGACTTACCTTCGTACTTCTGACCTTGGCACTAGCTTATGTGACCCATCTACGGTGTGGTGAAAGCTATAGAGCAGCGCTTAGCTTTATGCAACTTTATGATTCTACCATTCTTATACACGCTGCCGGTTTGAGTAAAGATAATGCACCAAACTCTTTTCCCAGGATTACTTTTTGGAGTTTGCAATAAAACACAGTCTACACTCAGCATACAATACGTAGCACGCACGGGTTCTTCTTCTTTAATTTTTCTTCCTTTACTTAACTCAAAGTATACATATAATTATCCAAGTAGTAATAACATTTGTGAGCTAAAAAAATATTAGATAAATACAATAAGGGAACAACATACCTGAAATATAAATAGCTGGTTTTGTAAAAGAAAACATTCCTTAATCTGATCTTCAACTGCCAAATATAATCAAATCCTACTACCCAACTTATTGAACCTTTTTTAAATGATTTGAATCAACGTATGTACTAAAGATGGGGAAAATGATCGTAAATAGACGACCATCAAATTTAACTGTGATTTAAATAGTCATAAATAGAAGATATATTCTATCCCATTTAATTATAATTTTCAATTTTTGAATTTTAAGGTTTTAGAAACCACAATTAAGAGTTTGAACTGCAAATACTCCTAAATTACTTTAACTCAAGTTTATTTTTCTCCTGGACTGTCTAACCTTATTGTTAAACTGCATTATGAGTTGCAAACCAGTCAGACTATTTATGTCCACCTTTCCTTTCCATTTATGTCTGTCCTATTAGCGAAAATGAGATATCATGTGCATATTGTGCATCGTTTTTTCCCCACCGTATGTTAGGTGGTAATATGCACCAGAGAGTGCTAAACCAAGATTGTTGAAGACGATTAGTGGATCATCCGGATTTATTTTCCCCTATTTGGAACTGAAATCGATGAACCTAAAAATAGTTTAGCACAAGTAATTAGTTAACTCTCATTTGTAGTATGATGGTCATCTTCTTCCCATTCTTGCCTACAAACCACCTTTACCAGTTTGACTATATTACCATACCCAGATTGGTAGTGTCATTATGAACATAGTTTTCAATATGCCATGTTTTTAGCTTTGAATAAATTGTATATTGCAATGCACGGTCCACATTATTTGCCAAATAACAAACAAACTAACCGACATACCTACTCCGCATTCATGTAGGAGACTGACGAATTTTTACACAACGCCAGCAAGACAGAAGACATTTTTTAACATGAGACTGAACCTAAATGTGACGTGCTTATTGTTGGTATGCAAATAAAATGTGGACGAGCGACGGACATGAAAAGAAAGAAGTAGTCCGTCACATGAATAAGCGCAAGATGAAGCAACTTCTTTCCACAACACTAACCTACTTCTGTATTCCCCTACGCTTAGTTGCGTGTCCACTTTAATCTCTTTGTACTTATTATTGTACTTAGTTCTCTCCCTCCGTAAAGAAAAGGCTACTCTACTTCTGTACTTTAATTTCTGTATGATAAACCCTGTGCATTATTGTTTGTACCCTTCTCTTTTCAACCACTGTTCAGTTGTAATAAATATCACACTATTATGCTGTCCAACGCACTGTAGTGTATGCAATGTGAACAAATTTTTATATTCCAATTTGTACATATCATTGCAGATTCATATAAATATAATACCCCACTTTGTACTCTATTCTTCTTCATGTTATCACAGGCTTCATCACAACTCCTCACCCATTCAACAACGCCGGACTATGTTAAAGTCAAAACAGGTCTTTTGTTCGACTGCAAGATTAATGAGACAGGTGACATATACTTCACTTACCGACTTCCTTTTCAACAGTTTATTTTCAGCGCTAATGGTGAAAAATGGTTAGATTGACGTACTCACTTGACATGATGTACATGTTAAAAAATTTAACCTCTATCAACTTATTCTTACTACGTTGATTCTCTGTACTCAACTGTTGCTACACCATTACAATGGCATTTCATATATACCGTGTTCTGCCTGCATTTTCTTCCTTCGTATTTTTTTTTCAAAGCTTAATTTTATGGTGACAGGCGACAGTTTAACACTGACCTATCCCAGTTTGTTGTTGTTACTATCCATAGCTGTGAAAACTGTATGCACCTCAGTCAACATATTTAACCAACATAACTGTCCACCCTCTGTACTGTATACAGATAATAAATCCATTATTTGTCACTAGGTTTGACCTACCCATTCGGTCAGCTTTCAATTTTGACAGATATATTAACTTCTTCTCCTTCGGTCTGTGTCCAATTTGTTTATATGAACTAAAAGTAGTTTTTACTACTGCGGGAGATTGCTTGCCCACTGTCTCACTGTTTGGTAGATTTTATACTGCTTATTCATCAGCTGACCAACTGAAGGAGTCGACCTTTTCATCAGATGAACAACTGAAGGAATCGGCCTTCACTACGGCCAGTTATACAGTTGGGTTCATTAGATAAGGTATTTTTAGTAATCCTGACTAAAATAATGACTAAATGAGGTCTGGTACTATCTGACGTCTGCGTAGTAAGAATCAGTTTTCTGTCATGAAATTTATAATGTTCTACAATTCCCCTGCTGATATGCTTTCTGACTTTGCTACTTTGAATCATTGCACTTCTAACACCCTGTCTGATTCAACTTCCACCACAAAATCGTTTCCATCTCAATGGCAATGACGGAAAATGTTGAAAACAGTGCAACAACTTACTGTTAATTACTGACATACATGTTTAGCCTGTTTCTACTCAACTTGCAACTTTAGTATCGTAGAAATAAATGTCTAACTGCAATGTTATTCCAATCAGTGGCATGTTGTTGTGTATGAAATGAAATATAAAACCTGCCTTCACTAGGTGTAAAATGAAGCATGCATTTCTGGTTTCCATCTTTTCACCCGTTACTATTTTACATGGTCATTACATTACACTAAACACGGTTTTTCGGTAAAAAATTAAATACATCAGTTTTAATTACATATTCCACTATATTAAACAACATACCTCTATATATACACACACACAGAGACACATATACATATAAATGTGTACGTGCACATATGTGTGTGCGAAATTCATTCAACTATGACCCAAACATATATATATATATATATATAGATACATACAGATACAGATATACATACATACATATATATATACATATATATACACATATGTATATATACATATATACATATACATATATATATGTATATGTATATGTAAGCGGTAAGCAAAGCGATATAAGTCTCACAACGCTTATCTGCCGCTTACTCATCGCCTATCTGCTGCTTACTTTCTTAGCATTAATTATTCATATCACCCTAAGTTTGTTTAATAAGACTGTAGTATGTGCATCCTCTATGTCTTCACAAACCGATGACAATGAAATATAGTTAACTAAAAACTTCATAGAATGCAAAAGGTAGAAATCAATTTTATTATCCGTTTAGTACGGTGCAGTTAGGTTCAAACCCGTCACATTTGGAAAATAACATCCTCCTATCTTAACATAAAAACTGCTCACCTAGCATCAACCCATTAAATATATACCAAGCGTATTCTGTTGCTAAATACAGCTTTTTACCTACAAACCAATTTCTTCCTCTTTACAACAGCATATCTCACTACCCATCTGTAGTAATTTATTGCTTAGATTCACACCCCCAAACACGTACAAATTACGCACGCTTAATCACTCATCGCTTAACTCTATCGTATCTCCACGAAATTTAGTTTTTTACCAGCCTTTACCACTTCCACATAGTTTTCAATGCATATATATCCATCACACTACAGTTACTCCTATACATAACCATATACTTGAAATCTACATTCCACTACTATATAAAACCGCTTTACACTGACACATTACAGTTTACAATAGCTTTAAATACCAATTTGACTATCGACACTGTCCGTGTGCGTAGCGCGGGCCACACACTATGCATTGAATATTTGATATAAATTGCATACCTCAACGTTGTATTTGCATTGAACAGTAGTAGCTTTTATCCTGTGTGCATGTTGGATATTTGATATAAATTGCATACCTCAACGTTGTATCTGCCAGTGACAAGAGAAGCTACTCTTCCCTACTCTCCAGAATAATAACAAGAGAAACGGTAAGACAAGAATGAGATACCATAGTTCAGCAAATCGGTAGCTCTTATAAGATGGAGGTGGTGCAACCAACAGAAGAGGAACAACACGAGGGGATTGAACAAAGAAGGCTGGATTCCTCAATCCACTACTGTTGACCAGGACAGAAGACTAGCTATGGGAAACTAGCTGACAACAGTGGAAGATTTCTTGCAAACTATTCAACCAAGGTTTTTGTTTATGTACTGGACCATAAGCTTTATCTGTTATTCATCTATTACATGCCTTGGAGGCTTGGTCCTAACTGAGACCATGATCTCTTTTTTATTTTCAGTTTTTTAATTTGGACATGATACATTGTTGTATTTTGAAATTATATAGTTTTTGGGTCATATAACAGTATTATCTAACTGTGACATGTTTGTATTTGAGATATGATGGCGTTTTATATATTATGTTGAATCAATATGATGAATCATATGAAATTACTATTTACTTTATATTATATCCATTTGTTTTAATAATTTCAATGTTATTTGTGCATGAAACTGTATAAAATCATAATTTTCTGTTAGTAACATATACAAATGTTACCAATATTTGTATTAAGAATGCTTATAAACGATACATAATCAAATGATGCAGGATGAAATTTATACTATCGACGGTTATAAGTGTTATTGTAATGATGATGGTAATTGTTCCTAAATAAGCATTTTTTTAACGCTAATAAGCGTTACGAAATATTACAATGGCAACGCTTATAATCGTTACAAATAAGTATGTTAATAATACTTATAAGTGTGACAAATTTGATTGCTCAATTACTCACATGTCGTCGGTGACACTTGAACAACGTTGCTGAAATTATTCTTAACACTTACAAGTGCTAGGAATTGTCTACTTCGGTGTAGTAATATCTAATCAATTGAAATCATTCATAACACATATAAGTCTTACAACATCACACAAAAAACCTCCTTCCCTCATTATCTAAACAAATGCCCGTGTGCGTAGCACGGGCCACGCACTAGTTGAATATATATATCAGGAGCCAATTTGATTGTATTTGAAAGATAGGTTTTCAAATCGACTATTTTAAATTTGAACTTCACTTAAACATATTTCTACACGTTTTAGCTTGCCTCGGACAAACTGTAAATCCAATTGACACGAAATTTGAAATCTTACAATAATATAACATTACGAATCTGATGAAACTAGTTTCGTCAAAATCTGAGACTGTTTAAAAATAACTATTTTTGCACGTCAATTAAATATTAAAATATTCAATTTCTACAAATCAACTTTTAATTCGACTTTAAAAGTTCTTTAACATCATTCTAATTTAACTAGGATTTAATTCAACTTTATAAATCACTTTTATTCATATTAAATCCAAATTCTAATTATTTCCTCAATTTTCAAATATTAAATTAACAATTTAATTATCCAATTAAATTACTATATTCGAAATATTATTTATTCATCTCATAAATTTAACTTTTAAATATTTAAAATTAATTAAATATACAAATTTCAAATGACAGAAATTTTGGGTCGTTACATTCTCCTCTACATAAAAGAATTTCGTCCTTAGAATTACCAAGTCAGAAAAATGTCACTAAATCCATTAACTTTTCAAAACAATTCATTCAAACTAGATTTACCAAACCTCTTAAGTGTTTAACTTTTCTCAAAATCCATTAGTTAAACTTCTTACAAAAACTTTTCTAAGTTTTCAAAAACATCATAGTTATCTTTTCAAAACCAACTGCTATTGTTTAACTTTTAATTCAAAAATCAAACTTTAGTTACCAAAAGTTTTCCAATTTTCCCAAAATTTTTCTAATACTTCAAATTTTTAGAAAAATTCTCCAACGTCTTCTTTGCGCCGTTCGATCCAATAAAAATAACAGTGTATATATCATAAATACACAACTCATCATCGAGGATGAGGCATCCCGTAGAGAAAAAAGTGTAAAAGTACGATATGTAATCCGAGATATGTACCTTATATATTATTAGCGAGCATATACGGCTAATATAGCGTGAAAGCGAGCGCCAAATACGAAGCAAGCGCCATCCACACCTACTAAACACTCAACAAACAAATGATAAACATGTATATATGAAAGTAATATCAATGTACAACATATACCAACAACTATATATGCCAATATAGCAAATGCCATCAATAAGCAACAAATCCAACCATCAAACAACTATCATCCCTAACATCCAACAAATCAACATCTATCCAATCAATCCATAACCAAATCAATATACATTTATTTTTCATTAATATTCATTGAATTGGTTTTCAATTTAATCATATTTGATCATTAACATTGGATTTACTAACATTCATTTATTCGTATTCAATTAGTTTACATTCACTAATTCATATTCCAATTTGTTCACTTCTAAATCAAATCAAATTAAATCAATTCTATTTAAATTTACTTCGCTTCCAATTTGGATTCAATTATTTATAGTTTTTATTTTTCATTAATTCAATTTCATATGATTTTTTTATACAATCAATTAACATTCATCTAACAATCAATGCATATCCAACATTTACCAAATTAATTTACTTTACATTCATTTAATTTGGTTCAACACATTTAATTTCAATTGGTTTGATATTCAATTTAGATTGAATTCTAGTATTCACTATAATCACATTTTTTTATACAACACTTTCAATATTATTATTAATTGACAGCTTCTTAACAACAACATTTTTAATGCTAATTCGTTATACATTTCATGTTGAATTTCCTTATATAACTCAAATTCATATTCATCACTTGACTCAATTAATTCACTTCATTAATTTACTTCGTTACCATAATCAACTTCATTTACATTACTTAAGTTACGTTTCATTTCAGCTTCATTAACATTCACTTTCACTATACAACTTAAGTTCACTGCTAATTCAATTGAAATTCTACCTTATTTAACTTTTTTATTTAAGTCAAATTCATATCACTACTCCAAATTCAGATTGGTTTTGCTTATCAAAATTGTTTAACCATTTTAACAATTGGTTTTACTTACCTTATCTCATTTTATAAGTTATACAGCTTATTTATTCATAATTCCATGAACATCTACCTAAGTTCACTTCCATTCACTAAAATCATTGTTTTTAATTTAAAATCCAGTTCACTTTATTAATTTTCCTTTAGTTACATTTCAAATCATATATCTAATTTGCTAACTCAAATTTATTTCAACTTTACTAAAGTAAATTCTTACTTCATATTATAAGTCCAAAACTCGTTTCACTTATATTTATCAATTTCAACTTGGATTTTAAATCCAATTTTTTGAACATAACAAAAATTCAATTTCAATTTATTATTGGTAGCAAATCCATCACACAAAAAATCAAAAATGATACTGATGATGTTGCAGTCATCACCCTTATTATTTCCTAGCAACAGTAGTGAATTCAGTGCTTTATATTCTTTTTAAAAATTTCTTTTTTTCATAAATCACATTTAAAAATCTTTTTACTTATATAATTTCACTTTTTCACTTTACTTATATAAGATCATTCCAAATTTTGTAACATCCCAGAATTTTTGACAATATCAATTTAATAATCGGTATTAAAATTAAATTGATATTGATAATTTTGTTAATAATAATTCAAATAGATTTAATAATCTTCTTTTAATAAATATTTAAATGGGTAGATTTTATCTTTTTAAAACTAATAAATTGTTTTCTGTTTATAATATATATATATATATATATATATATAATTGTATATATTGTAAATTGATAAAATTTGATTTGGAACTTAGTAAATGAATCAATTTCTAATTTTAATTTATATTTGGTAAATTGGAAATTTGATTTAAATTTAACATTTAGCTTTTCAAAGCAATTCAATAAACAATTATATGGTTTGTAAATATTAAAGATAAATCTTATTTGTTTAAATTTATATTTAATTAACTTGAATATGAATTTAAATTAGATTAACATTAAAAGCTTTGTTTTATTTTATTTTTAAATATTGTTTGAATTTATATATATAAGAGTTTAAAATACAATTTACATATGATCTTAATTTATTAAGTAATAGAAGTAATTTATGATCTCTTTTATAAATCATTTTAAATATTCTTTAATTTGTTATTTTCAAATGATAATGATAATACTAAGTTTTTATGAACATAACTAAATTTTGTTAGAAATAGGATTTGTTATTTTTAATTTTAACAAGAGTTATGTATGCATCTATATATAACTTGATTTTTTTTAAATTAGGTTTTATAATTTAATTTAAATTTGAATTTAATGTCTTGAAATTTAAAAGAATAAATACTTAAAAATATTTGAATAAGCTTATATTATTAATTTGTTTGTTTCATTTATCTTTAATAAATTTAAAAAGAGATAAATTCATTTAGATATACATAAGAATGATAAATTTAGATTTAAAAGTTTATAAACAATTTTAAATTAAAAATTAAAATATACTTAATACATGTGTTAGTCTCTTAACATACTTAAATGACATGTGTAAGCCATTAATTAAAACAAAGTGACAAATGTTAGAAACTAGAACAAGCGTTCCCTTTAATTTTTCTTTTTCTTTAATTAAGTCAAGAATTTGTTTATGTAAACACTTCCTTTTCTCATCTCATTTTCTTTTTTTTTTATTTTCAAATTCTTCTTCAAAACTTAAGGAAGTCTTCAGTTCTAAAATCGGCAATCTCATCTTCATTCAAAACAGAAACTTTTGATCAAAACAAACCTGTGAATCTCCCTCAAAACCAAACCTAAATCAAAATTCTGTTCAAAATCAAATTCCTGCAAAATCTGTAATTTCCTCTCAAAAACCCAACTGAAACCCATGTTTCCTCTAAACCAAAACCATCTGAATCATACTCAAGCTTGAAATGCAAATCTATTATAAAACTGTAGCCTTTCCAATTTCATCAAGCCTGCATTTTTATGGAAACATGCAACTAAGTCTTAAAGTTGAAATGCAAGTCTAGTTTCACCTATAACCTCTTCAAATTGTAACCTGAGATTCAATTCTGCAATTCAAGGGCCTGCATGCAACTGTAGTTTCATCCAAAAAGCATGCATGCAATTGTAGATCAAGGAATATGTATGCATCAGGAAGCAATTTGAATTTTTTTTTAAAAAAAGAATAAGAAGCAAACTGCAGTTTTTAAAAGTACTGAAGCAAATTGTTGAATCTGGAAGCAAAAGCATTGCAGTAATATAAGACTAACGTTTCAAAAGGCAAATCAAAGCATTCTGGTTCAGGCTTGTCAAACATTTGCTCTGCTAATAACATATCAGGTGAGTAGCATTTTATTAAATAAACTTAAGTATAAAATTAGTTGTTTATTTTCTCTGGTAACAAGAGTGTGTGTATGCTTTTTCATAAGTTCATTACTGAATGAAGGTTATGGTGCATGTTATTTTATAGGTATGTTTCTGTACTTAAGTTCCAGATCCTTGAATTTCTTAAAATTCTATACTTTGGATCTAATCTATGTTAGGTCTATGACTTAAACAAAAATAAAGTTGTGTAACATAACTAAAGTTTTAAGTTTTATCAAGTATGAATAAAAATCTGAAGTGTCATTGAAAAAATAATAATAAAACAGTATGGTCTCTGGGAAAACACTAAACAACAGAGTAATTCTGTTGAAAACAAGAATTTAATCATTTAAATTCTTTGATTTAAGATTATCAATAGGTTACCTGATCAAAAGCTCGAATTTTAAAATTAAAATTAGAACTTTTAGTTTGTTTTTGATTAAGTAATTCTGGTTTAACCAGAAATCATAATTTGGGTTGATTCTGTCGATCTAAGAAGATTGGGTGGCCAGTGATGTTCCTGGTGATAGAATGGTGATAGGAGAATTGAGGAAAAATGGTAATTGAAGAATTAATGCAGTGAGGCAGTAAAAATTTGGGATTAAAGTAATTAACCCTAGTTTTCTGTTACTTGAAGAAATTGTTCGGTGCGACTTCCATAGGTAACCGAGTTGTCCCAAATTTTGGGAGAAGGTAGTTGGGGTATGGAAGAGTTTGTGGCCGGAGGTGAAGATTCTCAGGTGATCGGAATTTGGGGATTTGTGCAATTTCCAGGTTCGACATTTTGTTCCAGATTCGAGCTCGATGCTCGGTTTTTGATTTGGGGTTTCCGCAGTTGGATTGAGGGTGGAATGGCTTTTGGTGATGACCGGTGACTTGAGCAGATGATCGCAAATGGCCGAAGGTGGCGAGGGGGTTGGTGCAGGTGCACGAGTCATGGCGTGTCAGCTATGAATTTGGGAAGATGGTACTCGAGTGATGTTTCGAGTGGAATCGTGATTTTACTCGAAGTTTGGGGTTGAATGTCTCGAAGATGAGGGGTAGTGGACTCGAAGAGGTTGTTGTTGTGGCTAGGGTTAGTTTATTTGTTACAGGTTGGGTAAATCAGACGGTTTTTAATTTGATGGTTTCAAATGAAATTGTTAACTCGAGTTTACTCGTGTTATTTTGGTTTGCACGAGCTAGTTATTGAAGTTTAGAAATTATCTTGTTTCAAATTTTAAACTGGAATTTGAAATATAAAGAAAAAATTTAAATTAAGTTTTAAATCTAAATTTTGAATTCAAATTTCATTTTTGAATCATAGCTGGAAATGAATGAAGTTTTAAATTCAAATTTGTTTAAATAAACTTTAAAAGGGTTTATTGTTTAAAAATATTTCTAAAAGAAAATTTGAATTTTAATTGGGAATTGAATGTAAAGAAATGTTTTAAACAAAGTTTAAATTTGATTCAAATCTGAATTTGAATCTTTGATAAGAAACATTTAAATATTTTGAATTTAAAAAGGAAATTGTTTTAACTATTGTAAAATCTCTTTTATAAGGAAAGTATTATTTGAAGGTTTTAAATTGATTTTAAAAACTTGTTAAAGTTAAATTAGAAGTTAATGAATTATAATTCATTTAATTATTAGGGTAATTAAATGGATAATTAATTTATTTAATAAATTAATGAAATAAATAATTACTTAAAGTAATTAAGGGTTTAATCTTAAGGGTTTAAGATTAATTATTCTTAGAATAATTAATTGTAATTGTAAGAATAATTAATTAAATAATATTTGATTTTAATTATTGGTTAGTAAATAATTAATCAAGTAATAAAGGATTAATTAAGCTATTGTTAGAACTTAATTAATTAAATAATTAAGGGTTAATTGATGAGTTATTAATGATTAATTAATTTGAAATTAATAATGATTTAAAATAAGTTAATTATTTTAGAGAAAAAATAATTAAGGAGTTGTCAATAGTTAATGAATGTCATTAACTAAGGATTATTTAATAATTAATTAATGTGATTAATTTTAATTTATTAATTAGATTAATTAATTAAGGATAATCAACAATGTAAGTTATTAAGTATAATTACTTATGGAAGTAATTAAGGAAATTAATTACTTATTGTAATTAATTGAGGTTAATTTGATTAGATTAAGTTAATTAATTCGGTTTAATTAATTTAGAATAATCATTTGATGATTTGTGAAGTATAATTACTTAATGTAATTAAATAAAGAGAAATTACTTAGAGAAGTAATTAATGGGTAATTACTATATGTAATTAATTGAAGGTGATTTGATAATTGAAGTAATTTAAGTATAATTACTTTGTGAATTAATCAAGGGATTAATTTGAGATAATTAATTAATGAATAATTGATTTATTTAGTAAAGTAATTAATGGTAGATAATTACTGAATGAGGTCAATCAAGGGTGATCAACAACTATGGTTTAAATTAAGATTAATTACTTAATGTATTTAATTTAAATAAGGTACTTAATTAAATTGTAATTAGAAATCATTAATTAATATAATCAATGATGTAATTAAGATTGATTAATTAAGGTTAATTAATTAATAATAAGTGATTAAGGGTAATTAATTAATATAATTAATTAAGGATTAATGTAATTAATTATAGTCAATTAATTTGTAAAGTAATTAAAGATTAATTACTGAGTTTGGTTAAGTATAATTAATTTGTGAAATTAATTAAAGGATAATTACTTGAATGTAATTAAAGACTAATTAATCAAGGGTGATTAATTAAGGTGATTGATTAGAGATTAATTAATTAATTAATTGTAATTAATTAATAATGATGTAAGTAAGATTTATATTGATAAAGTAATTAATTTAATTCACTTTAAATTAATTTGAATGATGTAATTAATTTAATTCATTTTAAATTAATTATATTTGGTATGATAAATCATTGCTTATATGGATGGATGATATTGTTTGCCTTGTTTGGTTTAAATCTCAGATATGAGATAAATAATGTTGAGTGATATGGATGCATTGTTGCATTGTGATAATGATTTGGATTATCTTTCGATAATTATAATATAGATTATCCGTTGTGATGATAATGTTGATTATCAATTGTGATTTGTGGATTATCTATCTGTGTGTATATAAATAATGAAATTGAATTGTTTTAAACTTTAAAACAACTTGGCCTTAAAAGACACGCTTTGGATTTTGATGAGACCGGGATCGAGTTTCCATATTTGGATATCCGAAAACCACATCGATCCAAATTAATGTTAGGTCGTGAATCCAAGTGGAACAAGTGAAGACTCGAGGTGTAGGAACTATACGTCAGTATAACTCTATGGGTGATTCCGTAATGAGTTTGACGGAATAGTACTTATAGGTTTGAGATGGGGATTTAAGTGCAAGGGCTATGGTCGTTGACTCTAAGGGTGATTCCAAAACGAGTGTAACGAGATAATGCCTTCGGTTTCGTTCGAACCCGGAACGAACTTGTATGGAGTGAATGCTTTCAGAACATCGTCGGGTGGACGTGAGAATTCTAAGTGATATGTCTTATAAAGGTAATCGTAGCCTCAAGCCTCATCAACCGGGAATGGATAAAACAAGGGAGGTGCAGCAAGGCTTCGTGGGTAGCCCCCACTTGAGAGCAAGATTTTCCCCTGTCTAGAAGTCCCTTTTATTCGGCTGTGTGGCCGGTTGGAACGTACGCCAACTGCGGGGTTGTCTTGTTCGAGACTGTTCAGTAAGGAATGGTCCCGGTCTTGTGTTGCAGGGGAGCGGGCGTACTCTAGGTACGTTGATCTAGGCCACGTACTATGACGGGCGGTACCCCAGTAGCCCAGCCATTGATGGAATCCAAAATCCAATAAGTGCCAACGGTTTTGATTGTATTACCCACTTTTGTGGCTAGTAGTTGGAATTTAATAGATGTAACAATTTCGGCTATTTCATATTTACTTGAAAACCCTAGACCTATTATAATATCACTGGATTTCCTATCAAATGTTTTGGTTAGCGTAAGGTAAAAACTTTTCCATGTTTATGTGTGGGAAGTCTTACGTGATACCTTTTCTTTTCAATGGTTTTTCAAAGTTAAGCAACTTTATCCTGTTACTCACACCAGACCCATGTCTGACCCAGAGTTTATCTTCTGTTTTCTTAAACTCTTGGGTACTCAAATTTTTACGAGTAGCCAAGGGAATTCAGGTTTTCTTTTGACGAATTATGGAGGAGCAAATGGAGCAAGAGGCTTCTACGTTATAGATAATAGTTCCGCTGTGTGTTCTCTGTGTTAATATTGTTTTGTTGAGTTGTATAACTAGACAGGTGTTTATAACTGTCTAGTATGTGATGAAAATTCTGCGTAACTCTGCTTATTATGATGCGTCATTTTGTGGAGTCGGATGGCGGGTCATTACAGTGGTATCAGAGCATTAGGTTGAGTGAATACCTAGGCTCTAGAGTGGTGTCTATCTTGAGAGAGCGTATTTGTAATTTTTATATATATAGATATATTTATTTCTACCTATCTGTTGGGTTACCCGTTCAGGTTTTCCAATATAAGTTATAAAGGTAGATGGGGTAGTAGTGTGTGTAACACGACTATCATTGGTTGGTGTTTGAATGTTTGAGGTTGGAAGTGTATCTGTCGAGACCGTAGACCTAATACCGTCTCGAGTGAGTTTTGCTTGGAGTAAGGATTTCATCAATCTCTGAAGGTAACTTGTAAGGTTCGGAGTCTATCTTTGAAATTGGATGAGTAGAATTTGGATCTGTCAGTTGGGCAGAAGTGAGTGATGGTATCTTGATACCTCAGGAATTAGCAGCTGTGTGATGAGACGCAGTGACCATGGACGTTTCCGAAGATTTTTCTTTGGAACGAGTTTAGGTAGTATATCTGCTTCGGTGTTGTGGCTGGGTTCAGCAGGATGTTTCTGTTTGCTTTGAGGTCCGAGTTTTCTCGAAGAGCCTTGGATTAGAAGTCTTTGGCGTCGGTGTCAGCAGTGTAGCTCGGAGTGTTCTGTGCTGGCAAGAAGATCTTCCGATTAGCAGTTTTTCTAAAGGAGTTCAGAAGCAGCAAAGTGGATCCATTTCTTCGATGGATTGGTTAGATAAGTGTAAGCTGTTCTGATTGGCAAAGAGAGAATTTTCTTTGGATATTGGACTGGTTGATCGCAAAGGTGACTTGCGGTAGATTGAGTGTTCTCTTGAGCTATCAGAGTTGTACAGCAGAAGCAGTTTGGGAGTGCTTTGGTTTTATCTTTTCCGGATAAGAGAAGTAAGCTAGTCTTATGATGTTTATGGAGTAGAGTTGATATTCTTGGTTTGGGATTGATCATGAGGAGATCATTTTGTTGGGTTGTTTGGGTCCAGTTTGTTTCTAGAGACATCAGCGAAGGTTGAGCTGATCAGGAGAGTTGAAGGCAGCCCAGGATCGTCAGAACTGTTTTGTGGATAGAAGAAATTTGGATTCCAGAATTGGAGATTTGATTTTGGGGAAGTTTTCTCTGATCTAAGTAGCTATAAGATTGGGTAAGATGGGTAAGTCAGATTCGAGGTGTTTTGGATCTTTTATGTGTTCTTGTGAGGATTGGTGTTTGATTTTCAAGGTTGAATTGCCAGTTTGGGTAACTGGGATTCGTTGTGTTTCACGTATCTCTGAGGGAGTACGTGTATGATCTATCTTTGGTTGTGGAACCAGCAGTTTAGGAGAACGTGATGAGTCAGACTTGTCTGAAGTCTGATATCCTGTTTAGTTTTGAAGATCTAGTTGATAGGAGCTCTGTAGTTTAGTAGTATAGATTGTTTGAATTCTGTAGAGCGAGTGTCCCGGTATATTTATACTTAGGAAACTCTAGGAAATCCTATCCAGAATTTTTTCTAGATAATTAGTTTTGTTTGTTTGATTAGGTGAATTGGTTGCTATGGTTGTTAGCATATGATTGATATATGCTTGTGTTTTAAAATAAAATCTTAAGATAGATTATTAAATTACCTTTTGTTTGAAATTTCGTGGACGAAATTCTTTTGAGGAGGAAGGATTGTAACATCCCAGAATTTTTGACAATATCAATTTAATAATCGGTATTAAAATTAAATTGATATTGATAATTTTGTTAATAATAATTCAAATAGATTTAATAATCTTCTTTTAATAAATATTTAAATGGGTAGATTTTATCTTTTTAAAACTAATAAATTGTTTTCTGTTTATAATATATATATAATTGTATATATTGTAAATTGATAAAATTTGATTTGGAACTTAGTAAATGAATCAATTTCTAATTTTAATTTATATTTGGTAAATTGGAAATTTGATTTAAATATAACATTTAGCTTTTCAAAGCAATTCAATAAAAAATTATATGGTTTGTAAATATTAAAGATAAATCTTATTTGTTTAAATTTATATTTAATTAACTTGAATATGAATTTAAATTAGATTAACATTAAAAGCTTTGTTTTATTTTATTTTTAAATATTGTTTGAATTTATATATATATAAGAGTTTAAAATACAATTTACATATGATCTTAATTTATTAAGTAATAGAAGTAATTTATGATCTTTTTTATAAATCATTTTAAATATTGTTTAATTTGTTATTTTCAAATGATAATGATAATACTAAGTTTTTATAAACATAACTAAATTTTGTTCCAAATAGGATTTGTTATTTTTAATTTTAACAAGATTATATATGCATCTACATATAACTTGATTTTTTTTAAATTAGGTTTTATAATTTAATTTAAATTTCAATTTAATGTCTTGAAATTTAAAAGAATAAATACTTAAAAATATTTGAATAAGCTTATATTATTAATTTGTTTGTTTCATTTATCTTTAATAAATTTAAAAGGAGATAAATTCATTTAGATATACATAAGAATGATAAATTTAGATGTAAAAGTATATAAAAAAAAATTAAATTAAAATATACTTAATACATGTGTTAGTCTCTTAACATACTTGTAACGACCCGTAAGTTTTCAATAGTTTTAAATGGTTTATTTAACGTATTTAATTGAATTTTGGTGGAATTTTAAATAATAATATTTTGGAACAAAAATTTTATATTTGAAATACGTCTTATTAAATATAGCAGATGTAAAAATTTCATCAGAAATTATGAAACTATATTTATTGTGTAATTCTATTAAATTCAAATCAGTTAAAAATTGATGATTATAAATTTATTTCCAAACCTGAATATTTTTCTATAGAAAATTTCTAAATCCTCTTCTGAATGAGGCTTCATCCTTCGTTTTTTTCTAAATTCGGACGTATACTGCTCCGTTTACCTTATTTCTGACCAATTAGCAGCATTTTTGGTTCCGATCATCGACTTTTGATCGGATGATTGTACCACTGATATCTGTGTACCGTTTTGATCGTCTCGTCAAGCGGATCTCTACTGTATATTTATTTCTGTGTCTTGAAGCCCAGTACATAGCGGAATTCTCGAAACCGGTAACCGTATCGATACCAGATCCATGACCATTTGTTTTCTTTTGCGCTCCAAAAATTTAAAACGCGCTTCAATCAATTGCTTTAAATTTTTCTCAGCTAGATAAATGGGTGACCGTTGCTTTTAAAACTGCCCTTATTTAATTTGTTACGTTTCATTGTTAATGTTTTATTCAATTTATATCCGTGACTTTCCTTTTTGCAACATGCTCTATTCCTATTTTCCTTCGTTTTCAAAAGTTAAAACGTTCAGTGGGGACACAATAAATATTTGCTTTTAACTTTTACTAAGTCATAGCGTGAACGTTGATTTCATTTGTTACTACTGTCCATTTAAACTTTTTATCAGTTAAAAACCAATAAATACTCTACCTACTAACTCCCTGGATTCACGCTTGCCTTTCCATTTTCTGCCCACTTATTTTCTATTTAAATTCTTGGAAACTCTACATTCCTGTAGCCTCATATTCTCCTTCCCCTGCAAATCCATTTTCCCTTACCTGTAGAAACCCTCCCCACTCATACTACATCACATCCGATACTTCATCATACAACCGGCCACGCAAGAACTGCCACTGCCTCTCCCTTTTCCGAGCGCATCTCCAACATGTAGCCTCGTTCATTTTTATCTTCCTCGTGCTCAGATCCGCGCGTGTCGTCTCATGCCGTCCAACACCTTTTCCCCTCCGCCCAGCTTGCCGTATGCTCCCCTCCACCCGCCTCCATTTAATAGTAGCTGCCAAGCCTCCCTCATCGAAGCTCCCCTCGCCTTTGCTTGCTGAGCCAGGCCGAGCTTCATAACGTCGAGACCTCCTCCTTCCACTTGGCCGCTTCTTTTTTCCCTGCTCTGGCCATGTGTTGCCGCTTTTCTTGGATGTGTATTATATATTAAGTAAGTTGTTCTGTACGTTAACTCATATCAGTATATTTATATATATAAGATTTTGCTGTTGTGTTTATATATATATATATATATATTTATTTTATATAAATCAAGTGTTGTACTAAGCTTTCGAAATCTCATATAGACATGTATATAACGAAGGTGGCTTTCGTGTATATGTGTTGAAATAGTGTTATATATATATAAAGTCTGTAGTTTCTTAATTTATAATTAGTATATACATAAGTTGTCTACGTATGGAGTTTGTAGAGTTGTATAAGCTATTCACATACGCATTAGTATATTTGTTTACATTAATAAACGTGTTGGTCTGCATAGGGTATAAATTTGTTTTGTACACGTAAGTATATAAGAGTATTCCTATTTCTTGTACCCTGTTTTAAGTCTGCATTTATATTTGTTTAATATGTTAGTAATTAGTATACTATAGTATATAGGCTGTGAAATGATTTATTTGCTTTTGTTTTCTTCGTGGTCTGTTGACCATATATCGAGTATAAAACTATTAGAGTATAGGTAAGTTATTATAATCAGTATATATATTTTAAATTGTATACCGTTAGTTATATTTTAATGTATATATTATTTATGTATGAAAGTATTTTATATGTAAGTATTTATATATAGATAATTTGTTTCTGGTTTTATAAATGTTAATATACATATAAAGTATATATGAGTTTATATGGGATTTCATATACGGATATTTTTAAATGAATATACAGCATAGGTAAGTATTGTGCATTTTATTAAGCATACATTCGGTTTTGTGAACATGGATGTTTTAGTTTAATACGTGTGTTTAATTTAAAGCATCATTTTGAAATATATAAATACATTTATATATATATATATATATATATCAAATCTAATATAGTTATATATATTTTTATATAAGTTCGCCTATATCAATATCTGCATCGACCCAGTTCTGATTATTTCATCTATTCGCATTATTAGCTTACCCATCAAATTTGTGCCAATATCATCTTTGCTTTGGAATTCGTAGGTTACTCTGTTGTCTATCCTCTCTAGCCTCGAAAGGTGAGTAATCACTCACGATTAACATTCTTTTATTCATTAAATTTGATTTCAATTGAAACGACAATTGAAATATGCTGCTGTATTTATTTAAATTTGTTATTTATGCTTTTATCTGTGACTGTTCACCTGCGGGATATGACACCATATCCTGTTGTTTATACTATATTGTTATTGATGATATATGCCTGTTATTTTGTATTTTCTGTTATCACTCTGTAAGTTCCCTGTAGTTTAGAAATCACTATGGGTTGAAATGATACATACCCGAACAGACTTTAGAATAGGAGAAAATCGTTATGGGTTGAAACGATAAACCCAAGTGATTTTCATTTAATTGAATTTGGGATTACGGGTTGGAAAGATATCCACCCGTATATATTTAGTATACGGGTTGAAATGATAAATATCTGTGACACTTGACTATATGATAGGAAATATATACAGACACCGTTGGTCCATATAAATATTTTGAAAATAATTTCTATAATTTTGGAAAGAAATATATGGTTTAATAAATTTGATTCTTAAGATATTATATAAATGAAAATTGTATATATAGACTTGGTAGTAATATTTGATTAAATTAGATTGATTTAATACATATAATACGGTTAAGTGTTTATGTAAATCTATATTTCAAATAGATTCTCTTGTAATAAGTTGAATAATTAAGATTGAGAGATAAATTTGGGTTTATTAAAATGGTATTTAAATAAGGATTTATTTAATTAAATCGATTTGAAATTTTCGAATGGGAAATTTAAAAGGGTATGATTTTATAAATGGATTTTTGATTTAAGTGATTTAATGAATATTTCACGTTTAAATAAATTAAAGAAAATATTGAGAAAATGGAATTTAAGGTTACTTGAATAATATTGAATCAAATGAGGGAGTATTTTAAGACCAAATAATAATGAGGTTAAATCGAGATCTATATGAAACTGTTAACTTGAACATTAAAATATTAAAGCTTTGAACTATATTGGAATTTAAATGGTTTATTATGAAATTCAGATCTGTATATGAAAACAATATAGTGAATTTGTTAGTTAGAAACTAAATTGAATTTAAGTGAAATTTAGGTTGAATCAATATAGTTGAGTTTATTATTTAGAAAACTAAATTGAATAAAATTTAGTTGAAACGTTGAATACTTAAAGTTTTGAAATATGTTGAATATAAAGGGGTATTTTGTGATTACAAATCCGAATTTGAGATCGATAAAATTGAAGTGGTTATTTTAGGAATTGAGTTGAATTTAAATTGATAAATTGAGATTGAATTTAATTTAAATGTGAAGGTCGGGTTGATGTTGAAACAATTTGTTAAGTTGAGGGAATTGAAAATATTTTACGGTATAAATTATTTAATATATCTAAATACTATGTTGGAAAATAGCTATATTTGAAGTGAAATGATATTTGATTTTGAGGTATAAATTAAGATGAAAGAACCACGGTGTTATAGTGTATATTTCTACCCTGTAGATAGTTCCATGGACCCTTAGAGGATGGTTATTCCAAACATCCTTTAAGTTATTGTATTTCAGTTGATATTTCACTTGAGTTGGATTTATTGATATAAGAATGTTAATCCTGACTCGAGTGTTTTGTGTTTTTCTTTACGCTCGGGTCAGACTGAGTGATACAGCATTTGAGACTCACCTTCGAAGTTGGAGCCTTGCTTGAAGATCCAGCTATCTATCCTTTCAGTCATCCTGTTGATTTGTTCAGAGAAGTCATCTGCGCATACTGGAGACTTCACTACATCTAAGATATTCAGTTGTATTTTATTTCTAACTCCAATGTATATAGTAGCTTCATGAACTACTATTCTTTATCTATTCCGCTGCATTATATTACTCTATGTCTGTGATCTGTGATGACTTATTTACTATATATGTTAAGTTTTGCCAAATTTTAATTAACAATTCGGTATTTTGAATTATTCAAGTCGGAAATGTATGGTTTTATTATCGATTTGAATGGTCCAAATTAGCGAGTCATTACAGTTGGTATCGGAGCTTTAGAAATTGTCTTGTTTCAAATTTTAAACTGGAATTTGAAATATAAAGCAAAAATTTTGAATTAAGTTTTAAATCTAAATTTTGAATTCAAATTTCATTTTTGAATCATAGCTGGAAATGAATGAAGTTTTAAATTCAAATTTGTTTAAATAAACATTAGAAGGGTTTATTGTTTAAAAATATTTCTAAAAGAAAATTTGAATTTTAATTGGGAATTGAATGTAAAGAAATGTTTTAAACAAAGTTTAAATTTGATTCAAATCTGAATTTGAATCTTTGATAAGAAACATTTAAATATTTTGAATTTAAAAAGGAAATTTGTTTTAACTATTGTAAAATCTCTTTAATAAGGAAAGTATTATTTAAAGGTTTTTAATTGATTTTAAAAACTTGTTAAAGTTAAATTAGAAGTTAATGAATTATAATTCATTTAATTATCAGGGTAATTAAATGGATAATTAATTAATTTAATAAATTAATGAAATAAATAATTACTTAAAGTAATTAAGGGTTTAACCTTAAGGGTTAAGATTAATTATTCTTAGAATAATTAATTGTAATTGTAAGAATAATTAATTAAATAAGATTTGATTTTAATTATTGGTTAGTAAGTAATTAATCAAGTAATAAAGGATTAATTAAGTTATTGTTAGCACTTAATTAATTAAATAATTAAGGGTTAATTAATGAGTTATTAATGATTAATTAATTTGAAATTAATAATGATTTAAAATAAGTTAATTATTTTAGAGAAAAAATAATTAAGGAGTTGTCAATAGTTAATGAATGTCATTAACTAAGGATTATTTAATAATTAATTAATGTGATTAATTTTAATTTATTAATTAGATTAATTAATTTAAGGATAATCATTTGTGTAAGTAATTAAGTATAATTACTTATGGAAGTAATTAAGGAAACTAATTACTTATTGTAATTAATTGAGGTTAATTTGATTAGATTAAGTTAATTAATTCGGTTTAATTAATTTAGAATAACCATTTGATGATTTGTGAAGTATAATTACTTAATGTAATTAAATAAAGAGAAATTACTTAGAGAAGTAATTAATGGGCAATTGCTATATGCAATTAATTGAAGGTGATCTGATAATTGAAGTAATTTAAGTATAATTACTTTGTGAATTAATCAAGGGGTTAATTTGAGATAATTAATTAATGAATAATTGATTTATTTAGTAAAGTAATTAATGGTTGATAATTACCGAATGAGGTTAATCAAGGGTGATTAACAATTATGGTTTGAATTAAGATTAATTACTTAATGTATGTAATTTAAATAAGGTACCTAATTAAATTGTAATTAGAAATCATTAATTAATATAATTAATGATGTAATTAAGATTGATTAATTAAGATTAATCAATTAATAATAAGTGATTAAGGGTAATTAATTAAGGATTAATGTAGTTAATTATAGTTAATTAATTTGTAAAGTAATAAAAGATTAATTACTGAATTTGGTTAAGTATAATTAATTTGTGAAATTAATTAAAGGATAATTACCTGAATGTAATTAAAGACTAATTAATCAAGGGTGATTAATTAAGGTGATTGATTAGAGATTAATTAATTAATTGTAATTAATTAATAATGATGTAAGTAAGATTTATATTGATAAAGTAATTAATTTAATTCACTTTAAATTAATTCGAATGATGTAATTAAATTAATTCATTTTAAATTAATTATATTTGGTATGATAAATCATTGCTTATATGGATGGATGATATTGTTTGCCTTGATTGGTTTAAATCTCAGATATGAGATAAATAATGTTGAGTGATATGGATGCATTGTTGCATTGTGATTATGATTTGCATTATCTTTTGATAATGATAATATAGATTATCTGTTGTGATGATAATGTTGATTATCAATTGTGATTTGTGGATTATCTATCTGTGTGTATATAGATAATGAAATTGAATTGTTTTAAACTTTAAAACAACTTGGCCTTAAAAGACACGCTTTGGATTTCGATGATACCGGGATCGGGTTTCCATATTTGGATATCCGAAAACCACATCGATCCAAATTAATGTTAGGTCGTGAATCCAAGTGGAACAAGTGAAGACTCGAGGTGTAGGAACTATACGTCAGTATAACTCTGTGGGTGATTCCATAATGAGTTTGACGGAATAGTACTTATAGGTTCGAGATGGTGATTTAAGTGCAAGGGCTATGGTCGTTGACTCTGAGGGTGATTCCAAAATGAGTGTAACGAGATAATGCCTTCGGTTTCGTTCGAACCTGGAACGAACTTGTATGGAGTGAATGCTTTCAGAACATCGTCAGGTGGACGATGAGCATTCTAAGTGATATGTCCTATAAAGGTGATCGTAGCCTCAAGCCTCATCAACCGGGAATGGCTAAAACAAGGGAGGTGCAGCAAGGCTTCGTGGGTAGCCCCCACTTGAGAGCAAGATTTTCCCCTGTCTAGAAGTCCCTTTTATTCGGCGGTGTGGGTGGTTGGAACGTACGCCAACTGCAGGGTTGTCTTGTTCGGGACTGTTCAGTAAGGAATGGTCCCGGTCTTGTGTTGCAGTGGAGCGGGCGTACTCCTCGGTCCGTTGATCTAGGCCACGTACTGTGACGGGCGGTACCCCAGTAGCCCAGCCATTGATGGAATCCAAAATCCAATATGTGCCAACGATTTTGATTGTATTTCCCACTTTTGTGGCTAGTGGCTGGAATTTAATAGATGTAACAATTTCGGCTATTTCAAATTTACTTGAAAACCCTAGACCTATTATAATATCACTAGATTTCCTATCAAATGTTTTGGCTAGCGTAAGGTAAAACCTTTTCCATGTTTATGTGTGGGAAGTCTTACGTGATACCTTTTCTTTTCAAAGGTTTTTCAAAGTTAAGCAACTTTAACCTGTTACTCACACCAGACCCATGTCTGACCTAGGTTTTATCTTCTGTTTTCTTATACTCTTGGGTACTCAAATTTTTACGAGTAGCCAAGGGAATTCAGGTTTGCTTTTGACGAATTATGGAGGAGCAAATGGAGCAAGAGGCTTCTGCGTTGTAGATAATAGTTCCGCTGTGTGTTCTCTGTGTTAGTATTGTTTTGTTGAGTTGTATAACTAGACAGGTGTTTATAACTGTCTAGTATGTGATGAAAATTCTGTGTAACACTGCTTAGTGTTGTATACTATGTAATTTTTATGTTATTAATATAAATTATTCGTTCCGCTGTTGAGATTCTGATGTTGTTTCTTTTTTCTTCTCTTTCTTTTCTCTTTTCTATCCCTTTCTTTCTTATTATGATGCATCGTTTTGTGGAATCGGATGGCGGGTCATTACAAATTTATTCATCTTATTTAGATCTATGACATTATAACATCTCTAACTTTGAAAAACAACTTTCAAATTTAACAGAATTCAACATTTTCAAAAAATTTAGTTTAAATTTATTTTCATTTATAACTCATATTTATAAATACATTCTTATAGTTTCACTTCTTATATATAAGATTATTTCATAATTGTAAATTATATTAATTATAATTTCATACTTTATAATTCATTTGCTTATATAATTTATTCTTCTACAATTATGGCGTTTATTGAGATTATGCAAACAACTTTATTAATTTATATGTATTTTTACATTTTCAAACAACCAAACAATCAGTTTATATACACTATAATAATTCCGAAAAAATTATTTCCTTCATACATAAAATATCATCGAGGTAAAATTATTTCATTTACCCAATTTAAAATAATACTATGCCGACCTGCTTCATTTAAGTGTTTGGAAATCCCTATCGATAACGTGGCGTCCCACATACCGACCAGAATTCTCAAATAGCTCAACGGATAAGCAAACACAATATAAAGCATTTTATATTCACTAACAAATACGCGCTCATATAGATAATACACTCAAACTCAATCTGGGGTGCTACTGTCCCTATCTATAATGGGTACACACCAAAGCTTAGGAATATACAAAATCTAAGCTCTGATACTAGCTGTGACGACCCGCAAATCCGTACCCTTTGAATCGACAATAATCCACACATGTCCGACCCAAAAAGCACAGACTGACGGAAAGTCAAGAGAAAGAATAGAAGAGAGAAGAAGAGAAGAAAAGAAAGAGAAGATAGAACAAAACAGAACAATACAGAATCTCACATCGCAGCAAAAAATATATAATATCATATCAGTGATCTTTACAAAACAAAAACTGTATATATACATTCATAAATCAGAGTTCAAGAATCAATCAATAGTTATCAGCTTGAACAGTTATACTAACCTATCCTCACAAATGCCGATAATATAAACAACTAAGCAATGCAGCGGATAATGAAGCAAATACGGATGAACGAAAATGAAGATCTCCAGCTCTCCAGCTGAAGCTCCAAATGCATCAAATCTTGACCTGTAAATATACTCGGTCTGACCCGAGCATTGAAAGGGAAGAAGGCCCGGATCAGTCTGGTAAGCTAGTGTGAGAAACACATTCAACTGAATTTATTAAGTTACCAAAACTTTTCCTTTATCAAAACAAAAGTATCTCGTAAGACAAGTCCACACATAAACATGGACATGTTTTTACCTTACGATAACTAAAACAATTCATAACAAACTCACGTGATATTATATTAGTGTCTAGTATCCAAATAATATTTAAAATAGTCGAATTGTTACCATTATTAAATTCCAGCATAGTAGGCTCTAAAAATAAAACGGCAGGTACGTAGTGGAGTTTGGATTTCCATACAAATGACCAGGTGAAGGAACTACTTTCTGGCAGTACATCTCTAGAAGAATGTACCGAGGACCATCACAAAGGATACTCTACCAACACAAGACCGGCCCACCTCTATAACCAGATGGTACCGAATATATCATCCTTCGGTCGTTACCGACCTTTACTGAGGGCCCTCATAGTATACAAACCACAATAATCAAATACACGACGTCATAGCGTGTAAAGATATATCTAGAAGAGGATGATCGTATCCTATGTGAGAATCACCCACTTAGCCTTGCTGCCTCTAACCCTGTTTTGGTCATCTCCGGTTGATGAGGCCTAACGAGGTAACGATTACCTTTCACAGTCACATATCACATCACTTAGAATGCCACACGGCCATTTCTGTTGACTACTAATTGCCATCCACAAAAATACACCCCTTAAGCTCATACGTCTCAAGGAGGGTGTTAAGCTGGGATAAGTTTTCTTCTTCGCCACCACTAATGTACGTTTTTAAAAACCAATGTACGTAATCTATAGAAATGCAATGTTGGACAAACATCCATACAAGTTGTCCAGGAACAGGACAAGCCGAAGGTACTTTCCTACCATATCCTGTCGGGAAATCCATAGGATTAGTAGCGAATAGTCCTCGCATTGGATATTTCATAATGAAGAGACCACTGCTACTGGATGTACATTGGGATTTTAACTCCAAACGATCAACAAGCAGTCCCCCACTATGAAAATCCAAAATATCAATATCATTAATAAGCAATCTGCACAATCGTCGCATATACGTTGGTCCGAAGTGGTTTTCAAATAAATCTGATCCAGGTCTCTTCACACCAACAACACAAAAGCGTTTCTCAACCTCACACAACAACTAAGTATCATAGATTTATCACGTCTCCAACTTTCAACTTGCTATCCTTCGGGCCAAGAAGGAAGCTCGATAGATTGGAGTAATACTCCGCGTTATACGAATCAACACCCTCAACACAAACGATAATCAAGCCTATACAGAAGGCTATGTACTAAGTGTACGACTAAATAGTTCCCACATCAAGTTGAGGAAGTAAAATTTGGCAAAGTTTGATAGTCGGTTATTTAACTATCAAAACTAACAAACAAATATTCAGCACCATAACAATCACTAGGTCCTTTTAATTAATCTTTTATTAATTAAATCATTGCCAAAAATTCACTTAAAATTATCTTTTAAAAAGATATAATCTCAAAACATTTCAACATTGGAAAACATTTCTAAATACTTATTCAATAATAAGTAATTCACAATTCAATTTATATTTTTAACACTTAGAAAATATTACATATACTTAAATCACGATTAAGTATATATTTTATTCTTTAAGGAAAACATTCTCTTTAAACATCTTTTATTTGGGTCAAAACGGATGTTGCGTAAAACATCGTTACGACAACCCAAAATCACTATTATAGGGATTCGAAAATAAGATAGATATATAAATCCCAATACTATACAAAAATATTTTCTTTCGAAAATCATTTACTATAACAACAGTGTTATAGTCCATCATTTCCTTATTTCTTCAAAACGTCTATTTCAACAATAAATGTTGAAATCTATGTATTCGATATTTAACACATTTTAAAACAACTTTAAACAATTTTATTCCATTTAAAATATCACTTCCCAAAATATTTGTTTATTTCAAAAGGTTATTCACTTTGCAAAGCATATCATTTTATCCAGTTTATTATTCACTATCCAAAATCGTGAATATACTTCTCTTATCCAAATTCAATACTTCTACATATTTATCAAAGGATAATCCACTGTCCAAAATCGTGGATATATCTCCTTTAATAAACTTCTATATTTAACTCAACAAATTCAATTAGTTTCGGATTTATAAAATAATGTTTATAAATTCTACTTATATTTTTTTTTAAACTTCCACTTATAAAATCCTTTTATTAACCAATTCCATTTATATCATTTATATGCCAGAAAACCAAATTATAAGTTAATAACTTATAATTCATTTCTTTTACAAAATCCATTCATTTTATAACTTCATAATCATAAATCTTATTCACTTATAAAATTCATTTATAACTTCATTTTAACACTTATAAAAACTCCTTTATAATTCCATCATTCTGATTTATAAAAATATCGATTATATATAAAACCATTTATAATTATTCAAAAATCCCACTTTAAACAAGCCTATTCTTTTAACAATTTACAAAATGTTATTAAAACTTATATAACTCCGAAATCATACTTAAGTATTATTTTCCAAAAATAATAACTTTTATAACAATAAAAATTATAACTTTCATTTATTAAAATCAATCCCTTTCCTTAACAATTCAAAATTCAATAAACATATATTTTCAAAATCACTTTAAAATCCTTTTTAAATTCGTAATCATCACTTAAATATTTTTAAAATTCCAAAAATAGGCCCAATGCTGTAACAGCATCAAATACATCAATCACGGTATCCAAAATATCATATATCATATGATAACAGAATATATAACAATATCTGTAAAATTAAACCCATACCGGTGAGGAATCCAGTTGGATCCTTCCAACCTGTCACTTGCAACAAATATACATATTAGAAACAATGTCCGCTTCAAGGCAGACGCACATACAAAGGGTCATCTGCTCATGCACGGGAACGCATAGGGTCATTTGCTCCACTAGGCAGGTATATATCCAATACCAATCAATATATCATATATCATCCAAATAACCATCAATCATCATACAATAAATTATTTCTCACTTATATAAAAATATTAGTGAGTCAGAAAGAGTGAGTTGTACTCACTTTGCTTGTAGTCATCGCGTTAGCGATCTATTCTGATTAAAATTAAACAGGCATTTAATTTCAACCAAAATTTTCACTAGCTCAAACAAATCCCAACCTAGCTCCATAAGGTAGTGCTCGCCAATACGGTTCCAACGCAATACGTTTCGTGCGAAACGGACCTCGTATGACAAAGTTACGCTATTTTTAAGATCACACGAATTAAAAGATAATTAATTTATAAAAAAAATATTTATTTTTAAACCTCCTTTAATCTAGGCCATGTGTTTTAATCCCTTGAATCTAGGCCGCATGCTTTATCTTCTCCCATACTAGGTTTATACATGACCGAACATACCCATAGCCGCCGCAAAACCATAATTTTTGAGCCACCAATAGTTGATCGTAATTCGATCGAGCAGCGCCACTTCGAAACCCCTTACGCGAGCCACCATTGGCTAGAACTATGCGAAGCTCGATCGCTTCTTGATATTGAAAAATGCGAATGAAAAACACGGCTTTGAACGCCAATCGCCGTCGATCCACCACTCCATATCACATCGTAGTCGTTGGATTTATAGTTCTCAACGATCTCTACAATTTACTAGTTGGAAGTTTTTCGAATTAATGCGTAGATTTGAAGAAAAACGAGGAGGAAAAGGATGCATTTTCGATCATAGAATGGAAACTGGCGGCTAGCCCTAACTAGCTAGGGTTTAGCGTAAAATGAAGATAATCAGGTCCTTTTATAGAAAAATTACGCGACACTATTCATCCGGAATTTTTTCGAACTCCAAATGAAGCATGCCGCCTGGCGTTTATAATGTTTTACCCCTATTCCAAATGTAGTGGAATATATATCAGGAGCCAATTCGATCGTATTTGAAAGATAGGTTTTCAAATCGACTATTTTAAATTTAAAACTCACTTAAACTGATTTCTACGCGTTTTAGCTTGCCACGGACAAACCGTAAATCTGATTGACATGAAATTTGAAATCTTACAATAATATAACATTACGGATCCGATGAAATTGATTTCATCGAAATCCGAGACTGTTTGAAAAATGACTATTTCTACACGTCAATTAAATATTAAAATATTCAATTTCTACAAATCAACTTTTAATTCGATTTTAAAAGTTCTTTAACATCATTCTAATTCAACTAGTATTTAATCAAATTTATAAATCACTTTTATTCATATTAAATCCAAATTCTAATTATTTCCTTGATTTTCAAATATTAAATTAACAATTTAATTACTATATTCGAAATATTATTCATTCAGCTTATAAATTTAACTTTTAAATATTTAAAATTAATTAAATACATGAATTTTAAATGACAGAAATTCTGGGTCGTTACATTGGTGTTATGGGGGCAGAAGATGAGTTTAATTGAATTTTCATTATCAAAGAATTCGTAGATGTCTTTGAACCCGTAGTAGGACTACCGTCGAAACGAGCTACTGAGTTTCAGATAGATTTAGCACCAAGAGAAGAACCGGTGAGTAGACTACCAAGCAGAATGACACCTACCGAGGTGAGGGAGCTAAAGGTGCGGTTGATGGATTTGGAAAGTAAGAACTTTATCAGACTAAGCAATTCACCATGGGGATCAACCTAGTGTTTCCAAGGAAACCAAAGGGATCATTTAGGTTATGCATTGATTATTGTAAGTTGAATGAGAAGACGATAAAGAATCAATTTCCCTTACCAATAATTGACCTTTTGTTCGACCAGTTAGGTGGAGCCAAAGTATTTTCCCGGTGGGATTTGGAAACAGGGTTCCATCGGCATAGAGTGGCTGAGGATATTATTCTTTTTACGGCGTTTAGAACCAGATATGGATTGTACTAATGGTTAGTAATGTCGTTCAGACTAACTAATGCACCATCATTCTTTGTAGCTTTAATGAACCGAGTTTTCCGAGAGCACTTTGATAGGTTCGTCTTGGTATTCATGGATGATATTTTGGTATACTCTAAATATGAAAGAGAGCATGAAGTTCATCTGAGAGTGGTGCTTGAGACATTGAGGCAGCATCAACTGAAAGCGAAATTTTCGAAGTACCATTTCTGGAAGAAGGAAGTGAAGTTTTTTGGTCATATAGTTTCAGAGAAAGGGTTGTCTATAGATCCAACTAAGATCGAGATAGTGAATAATTGAAAGAAACCTGAGACCGTGACTGAGATAAAGAGTTTATCTAGGATTAGCTGGTTACTATCGGAGATTCATTAAGGATTTTTCACAGATAGCAGCAACGATTACTTAGCTAACTCAGAAAGATGTGAAGTTTATCTGGACTGATAAGTGTGAGAAGGCATTTCAGAAGCTGAAACACTTATTGACAAATGCACGTGTGCTAGTTGTTTCAGAGAGGAATCCAACCTTAGTGGTGTACGCGAATGCATGTACAATAGGTTAGGAGTTGTGTTCATGCAAAGAGGTAAAGTGGTTGCCTATGCTTCTTGACAGCTCAGATCGCATGAGATTAGATATCCAACTCACGATTTGGAATTAGCTCCAGTAATTTGGCATTGAAGGTATGGTGACATTATCTTTTGCGAGAGAGATTCAAGTTGTATACGGATCATAAGTCACTGAGATATTTATTCTCTCAGAAGGAGTTAAATATGAGGCAATAAAGGTGATTAGTGATTTTAGCTGCTTATGACTTTGGTATTGAGTACACACCCGAGAAGGGGAATAAAGTTTCAGACGCCCTTGGAAGGAAAAATCAAAATGCAGTATTGGCAATGATAGCTAAGTGGATAGATTTAGGAGCATTGACTACATGCAAAATATAGTGGAGATCAGAGACTAGATCTAGAAGGAAACAGCTATGTTACCTTATTTAGAAGTTTGACCGGTGATGATCGAAAAGATTGCTTCTAAGCAAGGGAAGGATCCATTATTAGAAAGTTAAGCAATGGAACGAAGAGTAATGACATGAAAGATTTCAGTCTTGGCCAAAATGGGTGGTTTGGAAGAAAGGAAGACTATGTGTTTTGAACATGGAAAACATTAGGAAAGAAGTTCTTGGAGAATTCCATCATTCGAAATTCACTATTCATCTGGGAAGAACTAAGATGTATCGGGACATGGAAAGAAATTTCTTCTGGGAAGGCATGAATAAGGATATAGGCTTATGGGTGAAGCAATGTTTGAACTGTCAACAGGTAAAAGCTAAAAATCAGAAACTAAGTGGGTTGCTTCAGCCTTTAGAGGTTTCGGTATGGAAATGGGATTCTATCTCAATGGATTTTATAGACAGGTTGCCAAAGTCGAATCGAGGAAATGAACGTATTTGGGTTATAGTGGATAGATTGACCAAGTGTTTCCATTTCATTCTAGTTAAGTCAACCAGGACGACACTTGTTTTAGCTAAGTTCTTTGTGAAGAATATAGTTAGACTGCATGGAATACCTAGTAGTACAGTAAGTGATAGAGATTCTTTATTCACTAGCGAGTCCGGAAGAGTCTACGGGAGACTTTGGGTACCAAGCTCAATATGAGTACCGCTTACCATCTGTAGATAAATGGGAAAATGGAGAGAATTAAAAAAGTTTTAGAGTATTTGTTAAGAGATTGTGCACCTGATTTTGGGGGATCATAGGAAGACCATCTACACGTGGTCGAGTTTTCGTATAACAACAGTTATCAAGCTAGTATAGGGATGGCACCGTTTGAAGCACTGTATGGAAGGCTATGGAAGATCTCCCTTTTGTTGGTTAGAGACATAGGATAGGCTAGTTCTTGGTCCAGATTTGGTTAGAAAAGCTGCGGAAAAGATTGAGCTCATTCGAGCCAGAATGGAGGTAGCTTAGTCTAGGCAAAAAGACTTAGAATTCTCGGTTGGAGATCATGTTTCATCAAGATATCACTGATGGAAGGTGTAATTCTACTTGGAAAATCAGGAAAATTGGCACCGAGTTTAATTGGACTATTTCTTATTATAGTAAGGATTGGGAAACTAGCGTATAGAGTGGAGTTACCAAGTAGTTTGGACGGAGTCCATAATGTTTTTTATATTTCTCATCTAAGGAAGTGTATCCGAGATATAGAAAATACTATTGCACTGACTATGTTAGATGATTTAGTAGTGGAACCGGATATGACTATAGTTAGAAAGCCAGTTCGTACAGTCGCGAGTGATGAGAAGAGACTAAAGAAAAAGACAGTCAGATTAGACAGAGACCAATGGAGTTACGACAAGAGAGACTGCACTTGGGAAACTAAAAGTAGGATTAGAGATACATATCCCGACATATTTCATGTTATGTTTTACCTTTATGATTGATTTTTATGAGAAACTTAACGTAATTTCGAGGACGGAATTCTTTAAGAAGGAGAGTGTGTAACAACCATATTTTAATTAATATTATTTTTGAGATTTGATTAGATAAATTAAATAGAATAATGTAAAGATTAAAGTGGTTAACAGATTGAGATTTGTATAATTATAAGTCATCGTTCCTTAGTAATGAATAAGAAAATGGAAATTTAAAATGAAGTACAAGTAATAAGATTAGGGAAAAATAGGAATAAGTTATATTCTTATAACGTAAACCCTTACCCCATTCTCATTTCCAACATTCACAAAATAAAATAAAAAAAGAGTTTGGTCGGCCACCATTAGAAGAAAACAAGAGAAAGATAAGCAAGAATTCAAGTAGGAAGCTTAATCAAATCAATTCAAGAGAAAATTTCAACCTGCTTAACAAAAGGCTAAGGTGAATAGTAGATTACATCTCATTTTTATTGTTTTCGATTTCTTGATGAGATCCGAATTTATTTTTCAAGAAAAATTCCATGTTTTTATTGTTTAGATGCTTGTGTATGCTTGTTGATGATTTATATTGTTTCATATAGATTTTATAAAAAGATTTGATTTAGAGAAACCTACTAAATGAAATTCAAATGGCTTTCGTTTTTTATATAAGGTCAGAAACATTATTGTAGAGAAGGGTTTCAAGATTCATAATTTTTTAAGTTGTGGTTTTAGTATGAACTTTCTAGTAAAGAAAATGGTTAAATTAGGTTTAAGTTATTTTTGGCTATTATATGTTAGCTTTGGGTCAAAAAATTAAAATATGTTAGAAAACGTATTTAAAAGTGATTTATGGGAGATTTTGGAGAATTTTCCTAAATATTTCATTAAAGATATAAATTATTTAAGGTATTGGACTTAAATGTTTTATATGTTTAGAAAAGGAGAAGGGACAATTTGTTACATGTTTTAAAATTGTTAGTTATTGAATTCGGCAGCATTTTTAGAAAAAGTTTTGTAAAAGAATTGGCAACTAATCATATGTTGACAAATAAGGAAAGTTAGTTTGAAAGATATTACTTTAAAGGGTTAAAATTCAGTTTTGTAAAGGATTACTACTGCGCCATTTATAGCAGCCACCTTTCGACACCATACATCCACCTTCAACTAAGTCGAAACCAAAACACATGGTATCATTGCCTTGTTGCGTAGTGGATTGGAATTAGGCTGAAGGAATAGAGTCGAAACATGATTTTGAAGGGGTAGAAGTAGCTCTTATAAACTTGGAACCATTTTGGTTATAAATAATGCTTTTGAAGGGGTTGGAGCTTTCGACATAACCTACTTGCTTCTGTTTATATAAAGAAAGGGCTTTCGAATAGGTTGCCGCCTTTTGGTTTTAAAACAAGCTTTCGAAGGGGTCGGAACACTTGCTGCCGCATTAAACCCTTCGAATCAATGCTTTCGAAAGTGTGTTTTTTTTCCTTTAAACTTTGAAGCCGCTTCTCCGTGCTTTCGAAAGGGTTGGTTCTGAAACCATCCACTTTTTTTATTAGGAATAATGCTTTCGAAAGAAATGCTTTCAACCCAGTTCTTTTAAGACCCTTTATTGTATTAAAAGATAAACCCAGAGGTTTCGAAAGGAATGGTTTTAAATCATTTCGAAGCTTTGTTCCACAAACTTCTTCTTGAACCCAATGCTTTCAAAAAGTTTATTTTAAGGAAAAGGCATTAATGCTTTTGAAAGGTACGAAAGGAAGGTTTCGAAGGGGAGATTCTTCATTGTTTTCGAAAGGTTTACTTGAGTCTTTAAATGAAAGGTTTCTAATGCTTTCAAAAGGAAAGTTTAAAGGTTTCTAATGCTTTCAAAAGGAAAGTTTAAAGTACATTGAAAAGAGGATGTCTAAGGTTTTATAAAGCTTTCGAAGGGATACTTTCAATGATTTTGGAAGGTCTGCTTTTAAAGGTTTCAAAAGTTATGTTTTAGCCTTTTGGCCCAGTGTTTCAAGGTAAAGTAGCTAACGTATTTTGAAGAGGGCACTTTCAATGGATTCGAATGGGGACTATTTAAAGATTTTAAACAAGGGTTTCGAAGTAGATATCTTGGATCTAAAACCTAATGTTTTCTAAGTTAAAGAAGGGCTTTAATTTGTTTTAAAGGGATAGATAATTCTATTGATTTATGTTTTCATCAACATTGCTTTGTGTAAACATATATCGTTGCAAAGATATCTGAGTGAAGCAAAAAGTATATTTCCATACTTATGTATGATTTAAAGGGTTAAATCAATTTGAAAGTAATGTTTTTAAGGAAAATTTAATGGGGTAGCTAACCTTAAGTAAATAACTCAGATATTATAATACCAAATGGGACAGGTATAGGGTCGTACCCTAAACTTTAGCTAATAACCCCTAGCCAATAAAAGTCCAAAATTCTAGTGTGTAGGGCTTTGTCACAAGTAAGACTAAAATGATTTTACACACAAAAAGGAATATACAACAAAAAATAGGTTATTGTTGATCCTACAAAACCATTAGGATTAGTTGACCTGGGACAAGTAAGTTAAGGACAGACCATCCAGGAATGTGTCAAACAGAAGTTAGATTATTTATTTTGTATGGTAGGCCTGAGTCAACCAATGGTTAGTAGTTAGCCAAACAAAACTACATTGTTTGGATAGATAGTCCATTGATTACCTAGTTTATGTGCATATATGATATTTCTATTATTGCTTTAATCGGTTTGATTGCAAGATTCTGATGTGCTAAAGGTTTGTTTTAAAAAGGGTATTAGTGATGGGAAACTTGTTCCGCTAAGCGGTGTGATCTCACTTAATATCAGTAAACCGAGATGTAATAGTATTATTCACACCAGGCTTTATGCTTGACTTGAAGTTTATGTTTTTCCCTTAAACTCTCGGGTGCTCAAAAGTAATTCGAGTAGATTGAGAGTTAAGGTTTTCAGGTTTAATAGGTTGGACAAATAAGCGTCCGAAGACGTGCACGAGGCAAAGTTAGGAGCTATTTAATTTTATTTCCATTATGATGTATTATGCGTGTATGTTTATTTAGTACATGGATTATCCAACGGGGCTCTTCAAATGTCACTCTTGGTGTAATTTGTAATAATTATATTTGTTCAAAACCGGGGAATCGTTTCGGATTATGTATTTGAATATGAAATATTTATTTGAAATATGATTAGAAAATTCTGATATTATGGATACAATTAACATTACCGTATTTTGTCACCAAAATTTTATACTATAGATGATGCAGCATCTATAGCGCTAAGCCTCGGGCCTCAAGATAGATGATGCAACATCTGTAACACTCATACATGGCCTGGATAGAAACCGAATATGACATCACCCCGATCATAACCGACATATCCAGGATCCCATAGCATACACCATACACTCGACATATGGAGAGCGATCCAAAAAGGTGATGACCATGCGCTAATAGTTGCAAACCATATAGTCATACAGCGTACTCTATTTAAGCCATTACCGGGCGATGAGGCCTGAGGTAACGATTACCTTTCACATAGCACATTTCACTTTGAATGCCACATCACCATTCCATGATCACACAACTAATTTCTACAAACGTGTAACCCCTGAGCTCGTATGTCTCAGGAAAGGGAGTTAAGCTTAGAGAAGTAGCCTTCTCCGCCACCTTACAGATGATATGTTCATAGAGATCAATTGAAATTTAGAAATGCAACATCAGATATTCACCCATAAAAATTGTCTAAGAGCAGGACAAACTGAAGGCACTCTCTTACCACATCCTGTCGGGAGTTGCCCCTAGGATTAGTAGCAAGAAGTCGTTGCATCGAAGATCTTAAACGAAGAACTACTGCCACATATTATGATATGGAAAATTTCCCCTAAAGTTCAGTAACAAGCAACCCTACATTCCATCTTCTAAATCTTTTCCATGTCTTCACTTCAAATATGTCAATTGGTTCAAAGTGCTCTTTTGATAGGAATCACCCAAATCCGATCCTGATTCCTTCAAACCAATCGTCGATAAAAGAAATGTTAAGTAAATAGGGAATTATTCTTTCTATTTTTACTACCTATTATCAAAAATAACTTCAAGAGATATCTATCTTTTAAAACATTTCTTTCCGGTATATACGGGATCATTAAACCTCTCTTATCAAATCTTTTGATTACTTAAAACCTTTTCACATCTTGGAATAATTATAAATCATTTCATTTTCAATTAGGAAAATATTTTCCATATCATTTCATTTAAATATTAAAAAAGATTTCTCAATTCAAAAATAAAAAAATTATTTTAGTTAAAAACATGTTATATAGGATGCTAATCCAAATCAAATAAATATTAAGCGAGCATAATCTAAAGAAATTATCTAATTCGACTCAATATCAATTCCTCTATCTAACAAGTACTATGGGCGAAATAACGGTTGAATCACCTTTTAAATTCCACGAATAGTACGAGTTCGCTCATTTGGCCTTAACATCAATTATAAGAAGATTATCTCCATAAAATCCAAGTAGTTTAAATTTGGAAAACTTAATATTTTATATTTAACTCGTTTTTTGACATTTCTACCTTATCTATCCCTCGCCCAAGACAGTCCAGGTGAGCCAGGGCATTGGTTGCTCCTAAACATCTTCTTAGTTTAAGTACCTCACCCAAATCTCATGAATAAAAAAATCTAGTCTACTCATCAACTTTTAAAGCCAATATCAAATCACATGATTTCTTTGACAACTTTTTTTTAAATCATTTATTTAAACATTTTTATGTAAATTATTGAACATCCAAATAATTATTAAAACACCTAATTTATTTATTTGAAAACATTTATAAAAGATTTGGAAAAGAATCATTAAGTTTAAAACCATATTTCAAAAGTTATAGAAAAGTGCCGTGAAAGGTGCTTTTTAAGCTATATTGATCAAACCGGCTTTTCTATCATTTGGAAATTCAGTTTTATAACTCAAATAACTTTTAGAACATTATAAATTTTTTTAGAAATTATTTCGTATTTTTAGACAATTTTAAAATATCATTTTAAAAGAAATACCTTTACGGATTCCGAACTGCAAAATCGTGATTTTTCCAAAAACTTGTTTTACTCATATTTCAAAATCAACTTATCGAAATCTCGATTTTATTTCTTTGTCTGAAAACTATGAATATGACAATTTAGAATATTCTTATCTCAAAAAGTTTCAAGCTATATTTGATTCTACATATTCGTTAGACTTTTACAGCGTGAAATCGCGAACTACCATTATGCGACGCGCCTAATTTTGGCTCAATTTTCAATATTCATTAAAATTTGGAAAAACACTTTTAAATATTTATAAAATATTTCTTTATCATATTAAACCATTTTTAAGAGGTCAAACATTCCATATACACCATTTCATTCAATAAAGGAAAGTGATTTTCTTTGTGCTTATCGACGTGTATTAACGTGACTTGCATGTATATTCAGTAACCATATTAAACAACCATTGTTAATCATATCCACACATATATATCATCCAATAGTATATATAACTATAATTTAGGATTTTCTCACCTCAGGTTTAAATGACTAACTAAAAAATGGAATAGCTTCGATAATTCGAACTTTTAGCTCTCGATTACTTGGATTATTTCTCCTAAATGGCTCTGTTAACCAGATTTCAGGTTAACACCCCAAATAGTGCTTTGATGAGAAAGAGAAACTTGATTGAGTACTAATGAAAGTTATCCTTAATTATAATCTTTACAGTTTGCTTCAAGATTCGGTGAACCTCGATTTGAGTATCTCAATGTGGGCAAAAGGTTTAATCTTTCGAACAGAAGGTTTATTACCAAAGGTGAGCTTATTTGTAATCTCTAGGAATCTCTCCTTTATAACATAAATGGTGTTATCCCATTTTTTGGTCAAGACGGGAATAACAACAAATTGACAAGGAATTATGGATATCAGAACTGGAGATAAGGCTACAATGGATATCGTCAAAATTTTGTTGAACTCCGATCGGGACGAAATTGATTGGAAATGATGATAAGAACTATGAAAGGCTATGTTTCAAATTTCAGGATAATCGGAGTTCGTATGGAGGAAATATGATGGATTCAAGGTGGGAGAGGAATGTTGTTCGAACCCATCAGGTTCGAACCCATCAGGTTCGAACCCATCAGGTTCGAACCCATCAAGTTCGAACCCATGAGGCTCGCATCGATGACACTTCGAGTCAATGGGAACTAGATGGGTTCGAAAGGAGTAACTTCAGTGCAATGGACATGGATTCGAATGATGGACATGGACTCGAAGATAGTGGATGCGAACGATAGATATGGATTCGAAAATGATGGATACGAAGCAATGAAGATGGATTCGAAGCTGGTGATGGATTCGTAGAAAGTGATGGATTCGTAGAAAGTGATGGATTCGAAGTTGGTGATGGATTCGTGGAAAGTGATGGATTCGAAGTTGCTATGGATTCGAAGAAAGTGATGGATTCGTAGAAAGTGATGGATTCGTAGAAAGTGATGGATTCGAAGTTCGTGATGGATTCGTGGAAAGTGATGGATTCGAAGTTGCTATGGATTCGAAGAAAGTGATGGATTCGAAGATGATGGTTTCGAAACGATAGATACGAGGACTATGGATTCGAAGTAGAGCTGGATTCGAAGATGATGGACTCGAGAAAAATGGGTTCGAAAGACATGGTTTCGAAGAGGACGAAGCATGGGTTCGAACCAATCAGGACGCGCGAATTCTAGAACTTGGATCGATAATATCTTCCAAACCGTTGATCCAAATGCAATGAAATTTTTACAGGAGCTTACATACATGTTGAAGAATGTTCACACCAAATTTCAGCTCAATTGGATGGATTCTTGATCGATTCGAAAGTCACTTCGAATCGATCCCAAACTGGGCACGGATTCCGAGAACACGGGCCTGTGGGCCCCCCCTCACGTGCCGAGCAACCTCCCCAGGTTTTAGGCGGGATTTCAACCTTCCACGCCTATAAATAGAGCCCCTGGTCATTCAGAAAAGGGGTCGGAAAATTTGGATAGGAAAAGCAAGCCCAGACGCTGCTAAAATCATTCCATAGCATCATTACTGCTATTTTCTTCAGATTTGGTCACTACAACTGTTGTAATCACTTGTAATCTTCAAGGATAATCAATAAAAAAGAAAAAATTAGAGTGGACGTAGGCCGGAGATAGCCGAACCACTATAAAACTTGTGTCTCTGTTCTTTATTTTTGGATTGCGGTCTATTATTTGTTGAGATTTGTTGTTTGTGTTTGAATATCACTAATTTCTATTCATACACTGGTGCTTTCACGGTATTGGGTGTTTGTGACCGATTTTGGCGCAAACATTTTGGTGCTTTCACTGTGAACAACTAGCACCCGCTACATTGGATTTGAAGAGTTTGAGGAATTTGGATTTGGAAGACAATGGCTAGACAGGATAGCAGAAGGCTAAGGGCTGAGAGGAGCCAACAAGGAGGAAGTCAGCAAGCATCCTCCGGAGGTGAGGAAGGACGGGCTTCAGTCTACATAACTCGGGATGAAATGGAAGCTATGGCCAATTCTTTGCAGGAGAGATTGTTGAAAAGTCAACAGGAAATGATGCAAACTTTCTTGGAACAAATGAGAGCTACAGGAATGCAGAGCTTAGGAACAGCTACAGCAGCTGCGGATGCAGGACAAGGAGCTAGGATTGTGGAACCCAATGAAGGACAGGATACGGAGCCAGAAGGCAATCAACAAGGGCTTGGGGGCAGGCCCACAGGATTCAATGCAGAAGTACCTTTGGAAGGAATTCAGCAAGCTAGAACTAACGTTGCTGCTAGTGAGCCACACGAGGAATATGTACCAGAGTTCCCTCGGGGGCATGGGGGGCAACCCCTACCAGACAATACAGGGTTAGTAGAGATGATTAGGAAGACTGTGCGAGGTGGGTTGACAAACGGAGATTTGGAAGGAGTGAATAGAAGTCCATTCGTTCGGGAGATAAGGATGGCTCGGAATCCACCTAAGTTCAAGCTACCTAGCGTGGAGGTATATGATGGTAAGACGGATCCAACAGATCACTTAATGAGGTACACCAGACACATGGAGGTGCTGGGGGCATCGGAGGAAGTGATGGCCCGATGTTTCCCTTTGTATTTGAAGGACTTGGCTGCAATGTGGTTTAGGCAACTGGGAGAAGGATCTATCAGGACTTGGAAGGAATTAGTGGAAAAGTTTCTAGGACAGTTTCGGGTTCACGTTAAGAGGCCAAAGAACGTGATGACTTTAACATCGGTAAAGCAAAGAATGGACGAATCACTTAGAACTTTTCTAACTCGATTCAGCGCGGCAGTCGCTTCGGTGGATCGGCCTGATCCATCAATGGTTTTAATGGCAGCAGTATCAGGAGTCAAGGAGAATTCGGATTTCAAGGTATCTCTGATACGAGATCCCCCGCGAAATCTCGACGAATTCTTTCATGAGGCAGAAAGGTTCCTTCGACAAGAAGATGCAAGTACGGATTTAAAGTCAAAAAAGGTTAGCACAATCGAGGTTGGAGCGGTATCCAAAAACGGTTCGGATAGGGATAAAGGAAAAAGGAAGTTAGATGACGACTCTGGAAACGCTAGAAAACGATGGAAGGACCCAAAGTTTTCCACATACACTGGATTGAACGAGACGATGGAACGGATATACTTGGAAACTCGGAATCGCCTTCCCTACCGAAGGCCGGCTAGGAGGGAACCAACAGAGCGGGAAAGGACATCAGGAAGGCACTGTCTCTTCCATGATCTGGATGGACACGATACCAACAGCTGCAGGCACCTAAAGGATATAATCGAGGAGCATGTAAGGAATGGATAGTTGCAGCAATATGTTGGAACTCGGGATGCAACGGTGGAGCAGGAGCAACCGCCGACCACCTCACGCCGTGATGATGGGAGGCCCAGGGATGATCGTCGATTGATCATCCATTGACCAAGGTAATATGGAATAAGTAGCAAGCTGTTAGCAAACGGTAAAGTCATTTACACATGTACGGGGACGGAGATAGCCCCTAGGCACGCTCTGAATGATGATAACCCGGGACGGTATGGTTTGTGAAATTTATTTCTTGCTTTCAGATTGGACATTGCTTTTCTTTTTGGATTTGGTTTTGGAGCTTGGATTGAGCTCCTGGTTTTTCTTGCTTTTTTATTTGGATTTTCCTTTGGACAATTGTTTTTGGTTTTGGATTCTGGTTTGGATTTCTGGTTTTCTGGTTTTGGATTTGAATTTTTGGGTTTGGATTTGGATTTTGGATTTGGATTTCGGATTTGAATTTTTGGATTTGGATTTTTGGGCTTTGGAATAGATTTTTGGTTGGACTTTTATCTGGTTTTTGATAAATGGTCGTCGGGTATGGATTATGCCTAGCAAGGGGTGAGTCACTTTACCCAAACAAGGTGAGTTGACTCATTCAGGTCGTCGAGTATGTACTATGCTCGGCAAGGGTCCGGAGTGACCAGGATTCGGCCTAGGACTTAGGCCCTCTATTATCATATATTATTTTCAGGTCGTTGAGTATGGACTATGCTCGGCAAGGGTCCGGAGAGATCAGGATTCGGCTTAGGACTTAAGCCATGACATTTTACAGCGCCCAGGGACACTGGGCCAAGGTCGTCGAGTATGGACTATGCTCGGCAAGGGTCCGAAGAGATCAGGATTCGGCTTAGGACTTAAGCCATGGCATTTTACAGCGCCCAGGGACACTGGGCCAAGGTAGTCAAGTATGGATTGCGCTTGGCAAAAACCCGGAAAGGTTGGCTCAACGTCCAGGGACACTGGACCAAGGACATCAAGTATGGATTGCGCCTGGAAAGAACCCGGAGAGACTAATTCAACGTCCAGGGACACTGGACCACGGTCGTCGGATGCGGATCACGCTTGGCAGGAACCCGAAGAGGTTATGGATTTGGGTATCGACCCGGAGAGGTCCTGGCTTCGGTTATTGGCTATCGACCCAGAGAGGTCCTGGCTTCGGTTATTGGCTATCGACCCAGAGAGGTCCTGGCTTCGGTTATTGGCTATTGGATAAGGATGGATTGGAACTTGGTTGTTGACTTCGAATGGATACGGAATTGGCTAAGGCTTTGGTTATTGGATATGGAATTGGACGTCGACTCTAAGCAGTCAAGGATGATATACTCTGGCAATATGGCTTTGGACTTCGGATATTGGATTCAGAACTATTCAAAACACGTCTTGTTATCACAAGGCATGTTTTGGGGGGCAAGCTGTTATCCCATTTTTTGTTCAAGACGGGAATAACAACAAATTGACAAGGAATTATGGATATCAGAACTGGAGATAAGGCTACAATGGATATCGTCAAAATTTTGTTGAACTCCGATCGGGATGAAATTGATTGGAAATGATGATAAGAACTATGAAAGGCTATGTTTCAAATTTCAGGATAATCGGAGTTCGTATGGAGGAAATATGATGGATTCAAGGTGGGAGAGGAATGTTGTTCGAACCCATCAGGTTCGAACCCATCAGGTTCGAACCCATCAGGTTCGAACCCATCAGGTTCGAACCCATCAGGTTCGAACCCATGACACTTCGAGTCAATGGGAACTAGATGGGTTCGAAAGGAGTAACTTCAGTGCAATGGACATGGATTCTAATGATGGACATGGACTCGAAGATAGTGGATGCGAACGATAGATATGGATTCGAAAATGATGGATACGAAGCAATGAAGATGGATTCGAAGCTGGTGATGGATTCGTAGAAAGTGATGGATTCGTAGAAAGTGATGGATTCGAAGTTGGTGATGGATTCGTGGAAAGTGATGGATTCGAAGTTGCTATGGATTCGAAGAAAGTGATGGATTCGTAGAAAGTGATGGATTCGTAGAAAGTGATGGATTCGAAGTTCGTGATGGATTCGTGGAAAGTGATGGATTCGAAGTTGCTATGGATTCGAAGAAAGTGATGGATTCGAAGATGATGGTTTCGAAACGATAGATACGAGGACTATGGATTCGAAGTAGAGCTGGATTCGAAGATGATGGACTCGAGAAAAATGGGTTCGAAAGACATGGTTTCGAAGAGGACGAAGCATGGGTTCGAACCAATCAGGACGCGCGAATTCTAGAACTTGGATCGATAATATCTTCCAAACCGTTGATCCAAATGCAATGAAATTTTTACAGGAGCTTACATACATGTTGAAGAATGTTCACACCAAATTTCAGCTCAATTGGATGGATTCTTGATCGATTCGAAAGTCACTTCGAATCGATCCCAAACTGGGCACGGATTCCGAGAACACGGGCCTGTGGGCCCCCCCTCACGTGCCGAGCAACCTCCCCAGGTTTTAGGCGGGATTTCAACCTTCCACGCCTATAAATAGAGCCCCTGGTCATTCAGAAAAGGGGTCGGAAAATTTGGATAGGAAAAGCAAGCCCAGACGCTGCTAAAATCATTCCATAGCATCATTACTGCTATTTTCTTCAGATTTGGTCACTACAACTGTTGTAATCACTTGTAATCTTCAAGGATAATCAATAAAAAAGAAAAAATTAGAGTGGACGTAGGCCGGAGATAGCCGAACCACTATAAAACTTGTGTCTCTGTTCTTTATTTTTGGATTGCGGTCTATTATTTGTTGAGATTTGTTGTTTGTGTTTGAATATCACTAATTTCTATTCATACACTGGTGCTTTCACGGTATTGGGTGTTTGTGACCGATTTTGGCACAAACAAATGGAGATCAATCAGATATATTCCTTTAAAATTAAACTCCAGCACTTTCGACGGGTTTGAGTGATTAGGCTCCTTAAAAATAGAACCAATAACTAAACTCTAGATGGTATACGAAGGCCTTCGATCTGGTCATAAGGTTTCATCACTCCTAAGAAGTTGGATTTAACCTAGCCAGGAGATATGAGGTTTCAACTGTCGGATTAAGCTTAATTTTCCATATGTAGGCTATCCCGAAGGGTTTGAATGGAAGATTAATAACTACGGAAGGTTTGGTTGCTAATAACATATGACTATCTGATAATGTTAGTTGAGGGACTCCAATTTCGATGCTAGTAAATCCGAAAGGTTGCTACTTATATTCACCAGGCTCAGCTGTTGGTCCTACCAAAGCGTGAAAGTTAATAACTCAACATCTTTCCTAGTTTGAGGTTATAGCTTTAACCAATTGATCTTCAGACTTTATCAGCAAGAACCTTTCGGAGGAATTAACCTTGAAAATTGATATTACGATGTCAAAGAGTTTAGTAATCAATAAAATGATTCATAAATCAGAAGACTTCCCTTGCAATTCACAATAAGACTTCATTTTTATTAAATTTCCCCGATTTGATCACAAATTAGGGATATAGAATTATGATCAAGAAGTTACAAGTTTTTCGAATGTAACAAAGTCCGCTTAAAATAGGACCCCTTGGGTCTTATTTCTAGATGTAGGCGGCACTCCCTTCGACCTTATGCCTTCGACTAGTACGGAAGGTCGCCCCTTGTCCATAGTTGCAAACCTTTCGGTCTTACCGGAATACTACTTTTCTTACATGGTTGTAGGATCTCATTATGGATGGAAGGTTTGCTTATTGCATATCATCAACAAGTGCTGAATGCTACCGAAGGGTCTATTCCTTCACTTGTTTTTAGGAACCTGCTACCCTTGTCGAAAGATTCATCATTTGTACGGCATATGAACCTTCTGAAGGTAATGAAGGGTTTCTAGCTTTTGTGGACCCTTTGGCTTTGTTAGAGTTTACTTTTCCTACTCGACTACTGCCAAAATTTGTGTTTTCCTTGGATGATGGTGGAAGGTTGTTTTTCATTGACTTATGGACGTTGCTTTTGCCTAAACCTTCCAGTAATATTAGAATGTATCCTACAGCTGTATTATCTGGGCCGAAAGGCTTATTGCGGTTTCGAAAAAGTTGTCATAAGGTCATATTTCCTTGTTTCCACTTGTTTGCCTACTTCGGAGGGGTAAGCACCTCTTGAACATGATAGAATGATACTCTCCTTCTTCCATGAAAGGTCTTGAACCGCTTTATATTATTGACTACATCCCTTCGATCTCTTTGGAAGGTTTATTCCAGATTATTTTCCTTCTATCCTTTATTTGATACCTTATGGCTTAAGTGGAAGGTGATTTAATGAGTAAAATTTTCCCTCCCTCCTCATGCGAAGGGATGCTCTTTACTTTCCAAGTCATCCTCTCTAAGAATTATGGAGTTTTCGGCTTCATTTCCTACAAACGTAAGTTCCAAGCACAAGTAAAAGAGTTCTTTTAAACAATTTGACCTTTATCAAAACAAGGAGGTCATCATTTTTTTAAGGTTTAAAATTCTCTTATCAACAAGTTAATAATATGATCTGAGATCCAACTAAATACCATTTCGGTGTCCTAAAATGTTCCTTTTTCCCCTTTGAAAAAAATTAAAGTTGTAGCACTAAACCTTCCGATGGGACCAGAAGGTATTCCAACCTTTATTTATACTTATTATCGGCAGGTCTAAACAACTCAATGGTTTGTCCTTCCGACAACAATATTTCATTAGAATTCAAAATCCCTAAACCTTTCAATTCCTTTATGTTCTTCAAAATATCATATAATCAAGTAATTAATACATAAGTACATTTTTAGTCGTATAATATAAATTAAGAAATTCGACCAAAACATCCACATATCCATATATATATATATATATAAATTCATATTACACTTTTTAGAATGATCAATCAACATATATATTTCCAAAAATTAGACTAGCATCCTAGAATTAAATATCGAAAGTAACCAAAATAGCAAAATGATTTCTTCACTTTATCCTACATCCCACCTGAAAAAGGCTGAAGGTTAGGAACTAAATCGATGGGATTGACGACGATGGGCTCAACCCATATTGGCTGATACAAAGAATAAGTTATTAATGAAGGATTTTCTCCGGATACATCCCAGATGGCTAAATCCATCCAAAATGTGTTCGTGGCAAGGTCAAAAAACATAGAGTATTTTGCTTTTATAGGTTGATTAAGAAAATTTTGTTGTGGGTGGACTGCATTACTAGATTTTACGAGCAACCTCTTCCGCCTCTTGCGGAGGGTTTAATATGCTTAACGCAAAGCAACAACAACAATGAGGTGCTTCCACATTGACAAAATTAGGATGAACCTAATACAGATTCCCAGCAGCCGTTGATTCTATTTCTCTCTTGTTTTGTTGTGTTTTTTTAAACATGCCTATATAATGAAAATTAAAAGGGAGAGAGAGGAAGATGAATGGATCATGTTAGTGATTCTAGTGCTAAAGATAAGACATTCTTCCATTCTCTAGAAATTTTCATTAATGAATTTTGTCTTTTTATACGATTACTATTTTATTCTATTTTCAAACCAATTGTTGGTTAAACCTTATTTGACGAAATTCTGCAAATGGCAGCTCCGATTCGACACACTTTTTTGGTTCAGGTGTTACAGGTATAAGCTTACTTTCGAATTTCTCCCTAAGTCCATTTCATACAGACCGAAGGGACAATTACAAACATGTAACATGCAGTTGTTCTCATGAATATACGCTTCTTGCTACATATCACATATTCAGCTTGTTTGTACTATGTTTTCCCAGGCTACTTATCTGTTAGCTCGGATAGCCTTAAGAGATTAACTAAGCCAATGTGCATAATAGGTAAGAGCCTTCTTCAAAAATGACTTGATATAAAGATTTTGGGGTAGACGGCTTTTGTATGTGGCACATTCTCACTTCTCACCCGGCTTCTGTTAGAGATAGAAGAGATATTTCTCTTAAAGGAAATCAAAATATTCTAACATCAACAGTGAATATCGATAAGAAACACATTTTACTATATGTTCTTTTTACTAACATAAAGAAATTTGATTTCTATTTCGTTTATTGTTATGGGGGGCTCGAGTAAGGCCAGCTCTACCCTTCAAAGTCCCTACTTCAGAACTTGCAATGACTTAGGATAGGCTAAGAGTAGAGTTCAATTAAGGATGATCTTCGCAAAAAACCTTTAGATCCTAAGCTCAAATGCCACACCATTTTATAAAAATTCTCCAAGGCAATAAATATTTCTAAGTTAGCACTTCAAGAAGAAAGGGGGACTGAGATATCGAAATTTTACAGCATTTCATTAACGGAGATACTTGCATCATTTTCAAAGTGGAATGATTAAGTTTAATGAGAGGATAATCATGTTGAAAATAGAAAATTTTAAAAGTTGGCACCACAAATCTATAGAATTCATAATTGGTAATTCTGTTTAGAGTGCTAATTTCATGATATCTATTGGTTTTACATGATCTGTCTACCAAATCATAAGCATCTCAATACACCTTAGTAATGCCATGTAGCATAATTCACTATGACGCTTATAATATTGTAAGTACTACCTATTGTGCTGCTTTTCGTTCACACCTTGTTGACCTCTGACTCAGTCATTCCCCTCGAGGATTGATGTGCTTATTCGCTTTCTATTTGGGTCTAGGACTCCTTTCCTGATTAAGTGAATCTGAATTCCCCGCCATTCCTGCTTCTCAAAATTAGCAAGTCAAAGTGGCAATTATGTGAAAAGGAACTCACTCAAAATATTAAAGTCTCATCTTTATTTATAATGGGGGGATGATTGTAGATTTAGCTCTTTTTACTTCTTCAGCATTCCTGAAAATAGTTAATATTGAGTTGCACATAATTACCACAAGCTATCATTTACTTAATAAAGGCCCTGAGGGTACATTCATAACAAGATCTCGACATGGTAATTTTTGAACTCATTTCTTTATATTAAGGGAATCTGAGAACAAAAAAGGTTCGAAGTTCCCATTTGTGGATTCTTCTGGCAGCTGCCCCCTTTTTCTAATATTCTTTGACTTGTTTCTAATTACCTAAGATGGGAAGAAGTCCAAAATTTTGTACCTAGATTAGGGCTTTTAATAATCAATAGCCTTGGCATCCAAACCTTTTGGTATTAATGATAGACTCTTACAAGACATTATCAGATCTAGAATTAGGTATTAGGAAATGTCAAAATAATGCCATAGTCACTTTTCGGTATGTTTTGATAATAAATGATGGAGAACTAGAATACCGGCTCTAGTAAAAAGAAACGTTTAGAATATCGAGATGCCTTTTCTTGGCAATATGTGATAGAAACTCATTGTGTCATTTCCCACGATGAACGACATAAGAACAGAAGTTTATATTTGCTGATAAGGGACTAGTATCTATAATCTATAATAAACAGTGAGAGTCTAGAAAGCCGTATGTGGTGATTAGGTATCAAAGGCCAAAAATTCCTTACGCAACACTCGATAATTAGTAGAAAACCATAAATTCATCCATATTTGGTAACTAATAATGAAGGAATGGTGGTTTAGTCTGGCTATGTGCAACGAAAAACTGAACTACCATTATCGCCAATAAGTGATAGAAGACTAAAACTCCACTTTCAGAACCTTTTGGTAATAGAAGTCCCAGATACTGTTAATATTGGAAAATCAGAATATCATTTTCGATAACAAGTGATAGAAGAACGAAATGTCATATTTGGTAATATGTATTAGAAAAACGGGAGTGTTCATCCTAATAATGAGTGGCAGAAGGCCAGTAATCCAATTCAGCGTCGATAATGGAAGTCCAATAAACTACTTCAGGTAATAGATAATTGTTTTGTTGGTATTTGGTAATAGAAATTCAGAGCATCATATGATATAAGTCCCGAAATCCATTTTCGAAAATAAATAGTAAAAAGTCAGAGTACCATTTCTATCAATTAATAATAAAGGTTCAAAATTCCATTCGTGGCAATTAATAATAGAGGACCAAAATACCATTTCTGGTAATTAATAATAAAAGACCAGACTACCATTTCTGGTAATTAATAATAGAAGACCAGAATATCACTTTTGGTAATTAATAATAAAAACTAGAATACAATTTCTATTAATTAATAATAGAATATCAGAATGCCAATCTGGCAAGAATCCTCCAATTCTGTCTATTGAATATGCCATTTTTGGGAATTGAAGCTGCCTTGCATGATTTTGCTTTCTTGGGCCTAAGTTTTCTTTGTTTACTTGTCATTTTGCTTTTGGCCTAAGTCAGGCGGGGGACTCTTTGTCTGATTTTGTGCTTATTTAAGCAGAGCCTATTTGAGGCTGTTAGCCTTCTTTGACATTACCGACTTTTTGTGGTTGCTATTTTAAGCAATGCTGATCTCTAGCAGTGCCTTTTTTAGGCATGGACCATTCTTAGTCCTTAGGACATTTCATCCAGGTTTTCGACACGCTTGGCTAGCTTATTGTGAAGCAAGGCCCAAGGACTTAACCGACCTTCCTCTAGGAGTCGCTTTAACCTTCCGTAGCATGACGCGGCTAAGGGCTTATTCGGTACCTTGGCCAGCCATAGCATGGTGGGACCAATCGATTACTCATCCTCCCTCCAGGAGGTGCCTGATCCTAGCTATAGCGTGACTCGGATAAGGGCATGTGCTGCTTTATCCTGCCTATTTATGGTTTTGGCACGGATAAAGGCTTACGCCCTCCCCCAAGGAGGTTCCTTGACCTGGCCATCTTGGCTTGACCAAGGGCTTTCTACCATCATTGGTAGCCGACCTTTTTAGGCAGTCCAAGTTTAGGGAGATCTCTTCTCCCGATCATATAGACTTTTCTTATTTTGAAAATAGAGCTTTTATTTCATGGATTGATTAATCCTTAAAGAATTATTTCAGCTTTCCTTGTTGTAGAAAGTGTAGGACCATTTTTCCAAGTACTTTGCATTGGTTAGTATTATGTCTGCTCATGAGACGAAAATTGCAATATACTCCTTCAGACCTTCTCTCAAACCCCGGCTTTTTCTTTTGAGAAGGCCAATAGTTCAGTTCCTCTTTGATTTTAATATAGATGTCTTCGATTGACATTGTAGGATTGTACTCTCTAAGAAGTATTGATCTTTGAACCGTCTTTGACTGGCGTCTAAGTCTTTTCTATTCAGAATCAAATAGTTCTTCTTAAGGGATAGACTTTCTTTTCATGGCATGTTGGTTTTCCTCCAAAGGCTTTCCTTCCAATATCGAGGTTTTGGTTGGAAACTTCTTGGTTGTTCTTATGTTTCCGTCAGGCAGTTCTTTTGCCCGTCTTACTTTTTCAGCCGTGGATTTTTCCAGATGCTCATAGCTTTTCCATATGTGGCAGGCCTCACTTATGATCTTACTGCATTTTTTTGCGAACTTATCATAATCGTTTACCATTTCCTTTTCAAAGATGGTTCCTTGGGAATATGACTAGATAATTTTACTCATTTTGTTAAAAAATGTTGTCGCTTCCATCTGCTCTTTTCCCACATGCAAAAATGGGGGTTGGTCCTACATAAAAAGGGTTCAAGCTCCCTTTTTCTGGATCATAAGATTATGCCTTCTTTTTTTTTATAATCCTCATGGTTTCAAGCCTTAACCTTTGTTCCGTATTTTGATTAGATTCTTTGTTGTTTACATAAGAAAGTCTTGTGAGATGTGGCTCAAAAGGCCCTTGTTCGACCTTTTGAATCTTTTAGCGATAATCTAATTGGCAACAAGTGACTTTAATGTGAAACTATGTAATAACCGTGAATTTTGAATTACTGTCATAATAAATATTTTAAAAAGAAACTTTAAAAATTTAAATTCAAAAAAAAGAAGAAGAAGAAAGAATGTTTTAGTGCATGTGCATGGAAATATTGCACCGGATCGTGTACGTGCATTGCAAATTTAGTATGTACATATTTAATACACCTGTACTACTATTTCCTGGTCCATTTAAAAGTAAAAGTTTGTGTCACTTAATTCCTCTAAAGCAAAAGTGAACACAATTTACTCTTACTGTCACTTGTTTGTAAAGCAGAGTGGCCCATTTTAAAAATGCAAGTGAACATTTGCATTATATTCTTTATCATCATTTTACGTTGCTGCCATCATTCCTATTCTTGGCTAGCTGTGTGCTTTTACCCTCTTATGCATGTCTCCACATAAATGCTTTTGTACTAAAATATGGCCAGCACATTATTCATTTGACTAATACACAAAATTGAAAAGAAGAGTAGGATACAACTTTCCTTTGCTCATTTTTTTCCTAAAGCATCATTCTTTAGTTGCTTTCAAGAGCACAGCAAGCAATAATGGCAGCTCAGTCTTGATTCTTTTGGATTCTTCTTGCTAGTTGCTTTTGGAAACAATCTAATGTGAGTAACGAACTCACACATCTAATTTATACTCCTCACTTCATTGTTTCTAAACAAATAAAATATTTTGTTTCACCATTGTTCTTCATGAGCGCACAGTAGTGAGACAGGGCACTCTTGTTTCAGTTCGTTTGTGCCTTATACTTAACGTATAGCACAAAGTAAGGCAAGTCCAAAACTTCATGCATATGTACATTTATTGGTACACCATTACTTGTTTAGTTGATACCTGCACTAGAAGAAAAATTGTAAGTTCAGGCAAGTCAAAAGTTGTAAAACATATAATTTCAGTTCAGATCTACCCTGCTTTGTGCGCACATAGATGTTAAGGGAGTGCAATAATGTATGGCCAATATTGAGTCAGGTTTGTGTAGTTGAAATTTTGAAAATATAGTGAGTTCCAGGCCTTGCATTTCATACATAAGTTAGCTTTCTTTTTCTTTCTTTGCCAGGCCATTTTGATCTGTGTTCGAAAGTTAGTTTTGACAAAGTATGGAATCCAGACCTTTAATTTGTTCATGCACCAATGTATATGTTGGTCAGGCATTTACTTTTGTTCTTGCATGAAGCATGCTTGTGCATACAAGTAGGGTGTATGTGTCAAAGATTTGCATAGTCCAGGTTACTTTATTTTGAAATATATTTCACGTATCCTTGTATACACATGAGCTTGGCCATCTTAGTAACTTGAATTCAATTTTCATGTCACATTGCGTGCAAATGAAAATTGCGAGAGTATTTTGTCCAGACTCTTTTCTTTAGCATTTTGACCTTGCGTTGCGTTCCAGGTCATCTATGATTTATTAACTTCATTTTAAACATAAATTGTAGGCATGTACAAAAATCCTTTAGTGCGTGCACTCGAATAACTGCCAGGTCATATTTTTTTTGTTCATAAGACCTATTCTGTTTTTGGTTAAAAATCACTTTGCTACTTTTCGTTGTGCATGGAAAAAAAATTAGCGCAGGCTACTTTTATAAAAATTGGTGATGCGTACATGTAGTTTGAGGCAGTAAAATATTTTTTTAAGCTAAGCTTGTAAATGAGTTGACTGTCACTATCTTTTGTATATGTACGAGAGTGGAGAGTGTGTACCCAAGTTTCAAGTGTTTTACCATCTCAGCATGCACGTAAATATATTGCACCAAACATGTCAAGCATCAATTGATGTATATTATATTTCACGTACAGGGAAGGCTAGGCTAGTTCCATTTTACATTTTTGTGCTTAAACATATGTGCCAAACTCCAGACCATTTCCGTTTGTATGCTAAAAGTATATTGCAAAAATTCATATATTTTGATGAATATGTAGCAGTACAACCTACTGACTAATTTACATTGAACAGGTGTTTCGCTTTAAAATGAATTTTGTTGCCGATATTTAATCATAGAATTTTTATGCCGGTATTATATTTTTGAAACGTGTTGTTTTGATGGCATTTTTGACGAATAAAAATTACTGTTATTTTTGGACTTCAATAACTGTCAATTTAAAATGAATTTTTAAGCGGTTATCCCGCAACATTGATTTGTTATCCGTTTTTTTGGTGTTTTGTGAAGCGCAATTTCCTCATTGAAATTGTTATAGTGTTGCTATTTAATCATGTGTTTTAAAAATCGTTTTAAAATAAAAAACTTTCCAAAATTTTTACAGTTTGCACATTCAAAAGAATGAGGAAGCGATTTAAATGTTGCAGCAAAATTGAGGACTATGAACCCTTACTTTTACTGATTCAATTATTTTCGAACTTGTCCATTTGAGAACGTAAATTGTTATCTTTATAAAATACACAATTTTGCACTTTCAAGGAAAAGATGAAGAGATTTAAACGATTTAGCAAAAGTGTGGAGTATGGAACCACACTTTTATTATTTCGGTTAATTCCGGACTCGTTAGTTGAAATATTTGCTGTTTTGATGATTTTATTTGGCTTTCGAGCCACTCTGCTGGACCTTCGGGTCTTATGTTGGACCTTTGGGTCAATACCAGTACTAGACCTTCGAGTCATTTGTTGGACCTTCGAGTCATTTGTTGGGAGCCAAAAATATAGTACTTGGTAGGCTTCAGCCATATGAGATGCACGTGCGGCGTAGTTAAAACTCGCCATCTGCTGGGATCGATCCATCTTTTAAGTTGATTTTCTAGTTATCTTATTTTGATTCCTAGATTCTGTGTATTGCTGTTTTGAATTCAATTGAGAATTTTGAAGTTGATTTTGATGATGTTTAATGGGAATTATTCCTTTAAACTATGCTGATTACTATGTTGTATAGTCTGAACCGAGGCTATAATTTTGTGCATAGTCTCATCCGAGATTATAATTTGTGTATAGTCTCATCCGAGATTATAAATTTGTGTATTGCTGTTTTAAATTCAATTGGGAATTTAAAAGCTGATTTTGATGGAGTTTAAATTGAGATTTCTTCATTTAAACTATGGTGATAATTCCTTTGCATAGTCTCATTCGAGATTATTGATTTTGATGAGGTTTAAATTGAGATTTCTTTATTTGAACTATGTTGATTATCTATGTTGTATAATCTCATTCGAGATTATGATTATTTGCTCAAGTGTTGTTTATCATACACTTATTTCTGAAGTTTAAATTAGACTGATCCATTTATTATTTTCTTTTAAATAATACTCGGGTCAGACCTAGTTATTTCATGATAATCGCTATCTCTGATTCTGTTGCCGCTTCAGCCTTTGGGATATCACTCCATCTTTTGTCTAGTCTTCGAGGTGTGCTTTGGGTGTATAGGCTATCGTTTAGTGTAGGTTGATGTCTTTGTATATATACATTTTGTTCATGTGAACTATCGATCGTTGTAGCCTGTATTCCAGACTTGTCTTCTGCTATATATCTGATATTTCTGTTATGATGTGATTATACTATCAGTGTTGTTGTTATTATGAGTTATTCTGAATTTTTCTTAAGCCACCGTAGTTTCGTTTTAGATTTGGATTGAATTTATTTCTTTGGGAGTAATTTACACAACTCCTATCGATGTAATCAATACTCGTCTAAGGCATAACTTACGGATGTTCGCTTCTAACAAGCCTTATTCTTCGCAATAGCAGACGCTATTCCTTATAATAACATTTGTTGTGAGCATAGAGGTGGGGCGTCACAAACTAGCTCGATGAGAATCAAAGGATCGTAGTGTAGGGAAATCAAACAAAACGGAGTTTCAAGCCCTCCTTCTAGTGCCAAAATGTTAACCAGATTTTTAGTTAGTACCCAAGTAGTGCTTTGATGAGAAAGTGAAAATTGATTGAGTAGTAAGGAACATTATCCTTGATTTAATCTTTACAATTTGTTCCAAGAATCGCTGAACCTTGATTTGAGTATCTCAATGTAGGAAAAAGGTTTAATCTTTTGAACAAAAGGTTTAATACCAGAGGTGAGCTTATTCGTAAGCTCTGGGAGGCTCTTTTTTATAACATAAATGGAGATCAAACGGATATATTCCTTTAAAGTTGAACTCTAGCACTTCCGAAAGGTTTGAGCGATTAGGCTCCTTAGCAATAAAACCAATAATGAAACTCTGGATGGTATACGAAGGCCTTTGATCTTATCATAAAGTTTCATCACTCTTAAGAAGTTGGATGTAACCTGGCCGGATATGAGGGTTTCAACTATCAGATTAAGCCCATCTTCCCGTACGTAGGCTATCCCAAAGGGTTTTAATGAAGGATTAATTACTATGAAAAGTTTGGTTGCTACCAGTATATGAGTATCTAAAAATGTTAGTTGAGGGGTTCCAACTGTGATTCCAGTAAATCTAGAAGGTTTCTACTTATATTAGCTAGGCTCGAGTGTTGGTCCTACTGAAGGGTGAAAGTTGAAAACTCAACATGTTTCCTAGTTTGAGGTTATAGTTTTAACCAATTGATCTTTAGACTTTAACATCAAGAACCTTTCAGAGGAATTAACCATGAAAATTGATATTATGACAGCAAGAGTTAAGTAATCATTAAAATGATTCATAAATTAGAAGAGTTCCCTTGAAATTTAAAGTAAGACTTCACTTTTATTATATTTCCCTAAGTTGATCCCCAATTAGGTTTGCAGAATTATGATCAAGAAGTTGCATTTTTTTCAAATGAAAGAAAGTCCTCCCAAAATAGGACCCCTTGGGTCTTATTTATAGATGCAGGCGGCACTCCCTCCGACCTTATGTCTTCAACTAGTATGGAAGATCGCCCCTTGTCCACAGTTGCAAACCTTTCAGTCTTACCGGACGACTACTTCTCGTACATGGTGGTAGGCCTCTTATTATGGATGGAAGGTTTGCTTATTGTACATCATCATGGACTACTGAATGCTGCCGAAGGGTCTCTTCCTTCACTTGTTTTTAGGAACCGGCTGCCCATGTCGAAAGATTCATCATTTGTATGGCGTATGAACCTTCCGAAGGTATCAAAGGTTTCTAGATTTTGTGGATCTTTTGGCTTGATTAGAAGGTTACTTTTCCTACTCGACTACCGTCGAGAGTTGCGTTTTCCCTGGATGATGGCGGAAGGTTATTTTCCATTGACTTATGGACGTCGCTTTTACCTAAACCTTTCGGTAACATCGAAAGGTATCCTGCAGGTGTACTATCTGGCTCGAAAGGCTTTTTTCGCTTTTTTGGAAAAGTTTTTGTAAGGTCATATGTCCTTGTTTCCGCTTGTTTGGCTTTTTCGAAGGGTAAGCTCCTCTTGAACATTGTAGAATGATACCGTCCTTCTTCTATGAAAGGTCTTGAACCACTTTATATTGTTGACTGCATCCCTTCGATCTCCTCAGAAGGTCTGATCCAGATTCTTTTCCTTTTATCCTCTGTTTGAGGCCTTATAGCTTTAGTGGAAGGTGAATTTAATGAGTAATAGGCTCGGCCTTTACCTATAGATGCTTGGGTGGTCACGACCATGACTTAGGAGGTAGGAAAGGTGTGGCCTTCGGCTTGTATGATGTAACGTCACGGATTTTAACAAAAATTTTAAGAAAAGAAAAAGAGAGAAGTAGAAGAAGATAACAGAAAGTAGAGAGAGAGGAAGATAGAAAAATAGAAAATTTGATAATAGAAGATAGAAGAATTTTTTTTAAATAGAACGGGACAGAAGAAACAGAACGGAACAACAACAGAATCTCACAATTCGCAGCGGAACAACATATAATAATAAATGAATAATCTTTAAACAAAGAACTATATCAGTTATTACATTACATCACATTTTATTACATCATATCATCACATCAGAGTGTACAACAACATACAACAACAAACAATACAGCGGAAAAAGAAATACTATATAAACTAGTAATACGCCATGCCATCCAGCTTGCCTCCAGCAACTCCAGAATATCCAGAATATCCTGATAAACCTAACTCTTAACTGCCCGTGTGGAAATTGGTGGGCACCCAGAGTTTAGGAAGGAAAACAATAAACTCCGAGTCAGTCATAAGACTGGTGTGAGAACTCAAAACAGTTTATTTACTTTAAAATCAAAATAGAGGAATATTTTAAATCAATTCGCGATGCTTTTAAAAATGAGACTACCATAAGGCCTCCCGCACACACACACATGCAAACGCAGAATCGGAGGAGATTTCTCCTTATGATAGTCAAAGATGCTTGATACGCATTTAAAATAATATTTGATATTATTATTAGTGCATAGTGTAGAGAAAATCATTTCAAAAGTAAAGATATAAATCTTAGCCAACATACGACCATTATCGTATGCCTACTATAGCTACTATCCAAACAGTGGTGACCACCATAAGTGAATAGCAGGTTCTACAACTAATACCGTACAAGTTTCGTATTGGGAATTGGATTTCCAACAAATGGTTAGGCCAAGGAACTTCCCATTGCCACATGAGAATGCCTCTGGATGGACATCCCCGAGAACCAAACCGGATCTCTACCAACACAAGGCCGGGTTACTCCTAACTGAGTAACAACTGACCGAATATGCCATCCCTCGGTCCTTTGGGACCTTTTCACCGAGCGCTCGTAATCAATTCACACAATCATAAAGTGTTTTCAACATGAGTAAGTATCTGGGCTCCATACCATGATACCACCCTTTTCCAGAAGGAAATGGACACATCCTAAAGGGTGCTACCCCTCATAGCCTTGCTGCTTCTTTCCTGTTTTGACCATTTCCGGGATGTGAGGCTCGACGAATTCACGTCCACAAAAACATACTTTATACAAAAGCCATGCTTTGGGTCAACAAATGATCAACACAATGATCACTAAGATAGACGATCAAATAAATGATCCTATCACAAATAATCAACACAATGATCATTTCAGCATCACTCAGCATGTCACATTACCAAATTAGGAATATATCGCTGATAACTTCAACTATATAACCTCTGAGCACATACGTCTCAGAGAAGGGTGTTAAGCAAAAAGAATAAATTCTCCGCCACCAACAGAAATATATTTGAAAGAAATCGGCTTTATATCTCAAATTGTAATGTCAGACATACAATCCATACAAGTCTGTTCCGGGATCGAACAAAACCGAAGGCACTTACAAAGAAGTCCTTGCAATCCGGATATCCACAATCCTGATCGGATTCACCATCACATATGGAGAACTCAATACCGGAGCAACTCGGTGCAGAGTCAATCGATAGTTCATCCTATCGCTCTCGCAAATATCCGGTCTTCAACACCGATCTTCAAATGCGATTCACAACGACGTATCACATATTCGGAGTGGGTTATACGACCCCATGGTCCTTTCCCGGTTAACCCGAATAGTGAGCGCTTATTCAAAAATAAGTGTGCATTCAAATTCAATCCATTCACATCAAATACCCATTCAAAGGGAAATATTGATAGTCGGCTATTGAACTATCAATGGATATGCACACATCACCAGATTCCAAATAATTTTCCAAATTATTTATTTTCCAAAATATCTTTACTAGATATATAATTTCAACACTTCAAAAATAAATCAATATTTATTTTTAACAAGTTTCACTTTCACATATAAATTCCATAATGAATTTATATTTCAAGATATCCATGCATATGCGATTTCAATAATTCATTTCAATTTATCTTCAGAAAAAGATAAATTCTAATTATTCACTTCATATTGGAAAACATTTCCATACTTATTTATTCATAAGTAATTCACAAATTCCTTTTATTTTCAACACTTAGAAAATATTCAATATACTTAAATCGAATTAAGTATATAATTCATTCTTTAAGGAAATCATTCTCTTAAACATATTTATTTGGGCCAAAACGAATGTTACGTAAAACATCGTTACGACAACCCAAAATCACTAGTATAGGGATTCGAAATTAAAATAGATATATAAATCCCAATACTATACAAAACATTTCCTTTCGGAAATCATTTACTATAACAACAGTGTTATAGTCCACATTTCCTTTTATTTCTCGAAAACGTCTATTTCAACAATAAATGTTGAAATCTATGGTTTCGAATCTCAACACATTTTAAACCATCGTTAGATCGTTTTAATTCTATTTAAAACATCATATCTAAAACAATTTCTTTAACGTATTATTCACTATTCAAAAACGTGAATATACTATGTTCACAAATTCCATTATTTCTATTCTTTTTAACTTAAAGGATTATTCACTGTTTACAACGTGAATATAACTCCATTAATAGGTTATAACAATTAACTTATCAAAATAAGTCGTTTGCGGATTTATAAAACAACGTTTATAAATTCCATTTCTCTTTATTTATAAAAACTTCCTTTTTATAAATTCTTTTATTAACCTATTCCAGTTTATAACTCAATTATAAACTACAAGTTCATATTATAAGTTAATTACTTATAAAACGATTATTTTACAAAATCGTTTCTTAGAATTTCATAATTATAAATCTTATAACTTATGAGATTCATTTATTTAACCAAATCTATTCTTCAATTAACTTCACAAATTTATATATCTTACTATTTATAAATTTCATTTATAACTTCACAGTTTATAATTCTATAAATTTCATTCATTTATGAAATTCATTTTCACTACATTCAAACACTTATAAAAACTCGTTTTATAATGTCTATATTTCAATTTATAAATATCCATTTATAAATCTCTTAATATAAATCAGTTTATATTATTATTCTAAAACGTCTTTAAATTCCTTTATAATTTCATCATTTCGATTTATAAAATAATCAAATTTTATAAATCCTATATTTAAACTTTTATCATATATTCAAAAATCCAATCTAAATTATTTTATAAAATCATTAGTTCATATTTCTCAAAAATCGACTTTTAATCGTATTTCTAAAAATCAGCTTTTTAACTATATTTCACAAAAACCATAATTTTTATAACTTTAAAAATTATAACGTTTATTTATTTATAATGGATCAATTCCAAAAATATAGTATATTTTCAAAAATCACTTTAAAAATCATTTTAAAATCCCAAAATTTGGGTCCAATGATGCTACACACCAAATAGTCAATCACAACAACAACGATATCATATATCAATATGAAAATCCATCAAATATCAAAATATCTGAAATAAAATAAAAACTGTTGAGGAATCCAGTTGGATCCCTCCAACCTGTTTCCTGCATCCAAAAACATTAGCACAATACCAATTTCGCTCCAGTACGAAATTATCGCGGTACATGTTTTTAATAAATATTATCCGCTTACTAACGGCGTAATAGGGTCTCATCCGCTAAACAAAAAATGCGGGAAATCAACAACTGCAATATATACATATGCCAATATATATATATTGATATTATATATAATACCAATTTCACTGTTTATGAAATATTCGCGGTATATGTTTATAATAAATAACATCCGCTTACTAACGGCGCATAATGTCTATTTTAACAATCAATACATAACAATCATCATTCAAACATGCATTCAAATATTTTAAATCTAACTATTTAAAATAAAATCGAAACTTATTCGATTGAGTGAGAAGTTCTCACCTTGGTTTTAATTTCCGTTTTAGCGATTTATTTCGAATAAAATTAAACGCGCGTTTAATTTTACCCAAAATTCTCACTAACTCCAATCGACTCCAAACCAACTCCATCGCGTAGTGCTCGTCCATACGATTCCAACGCAACTGAGTTTGCATTTTTTCGACCTCGTATGAAAAAGATATACATTTTTGAAGTTACACGATTTTTTTATATAACAATTACAACTAAATTATAAATTTTTATACCCACTACCCCTCATCACCCTTGGATCCTTCATCATTGAATCTAGCCCGTCCATCCTTTCTTCCCCTTCATCACGCACGGCTACAGGAAGATGGCCGAACCCATTTAGCAATTTAGGGTTACAAATTTCAACACTTATACTCGACGATACCCCATCATACTACCACCACGTCGAAGAGCACGACCACCTCAACACTCGACCTGAAGGGCATACGGCTCGGCCCCCTCCTCCTCCTCATGTTGCATGCGCAACTGGCCACGCACGGCCCCCATTTGCTCCGCCTCGAGTCGACCAAACCACATCTCAGCCGTATAGATTGAAAGGCCACTCGATGCTCTCTAACTTTCGTGTTGAATACTTCGTCTAATTGTATATAGATTTGAAGTAATTAAGGAAGGAAGATCTACAAATGCTGGCCGTTGAAAATCAAAGGAGGCGGCTGCATATTATTATTAGGGTTTAGTTTTTTTTTTTTTTTTTTTTTTGTGATTTTAACTCTATTTTCAATTATTCCAATAATTTAACTTATTAAATTATCGATTTAATTATCCAATTAAATCCAAAAATTCAAATAAAAATTTATTCGACTTATAAATTCAATTATTAATATTTAAAATAAATTAAATATTCAAATTTTAATTAAATAAAATTCTGGGTCGTTACAATCTTTCCCCCTTAAAAGAATTTCGTCCTCGAAATTATAAGTAAGAAAATTACAGAATCTATTAATTTTCCAAAATTTATAATTAAACTTCTTTCAAATCTTTACTAAGTTTTCAAATCATACTTAGTTATCTTTTCAAAAACAACTACCTATTGTTTAACTTTCAACTCCAAAATCAAAGTTAAAGTTTTCAAAATTTTCCCAATTTTCTCAAAATTTTTCTAACGCCTTAAATTTTCGGAAAAATTCGCCATAGTCTCCTTTGCGCGGCTCGATCCGAAAAAAAAAATGACAGTATATATATCACAAATATACATCTCATCAAGTAATGAGGCATCCCGAAGGGAAAAAAGTATAAAAGTACGATATTTAATCCGAGATATGTACCTTATATTTTATTAGCAAGCATATACGGCTAATATAGCGCTAAAGCGAACTCCAAATGCGAAGCAAACGCGATCCGCACCTACTAAACTCAACAAACAACATGAGAAACATGCATATATGACAATAGTATCGATATACAACATATAGCAACATAACAACTATATATGTCATATAGCAAATGCAACTAAACAACAAATGCAAACATCAACCATCTATTAAATCTATATTCATTCATATTCTCATTAATATTAAATGAAATGGTTTTCAATTTAATCACATTTGATTCATTTACATTGGATGTTCTTACTAACATTCATTCTCAATTTTAATTAGTTTGCATTCACTAATTAAATCTAATTCACATTCAATTCTATTCAAATTTATTTACTTCTAATTTGAATTCAATTACATAGCTTCCAATTTCATTAACTCTTAATGAATTTTATACAACCAATCAACAATCATATAACAACCAAAGTATATTAATTTCAACCAAATTCCTTTGCTTATATTCATTCATTTTTTTATTCAACTTCTAATAACATTAGATTTTAATGAATCAACACTTATATTCATTATTTTATTTAATCCATTTGATTATTTACAACTCATATTCATAAATATATTAACTTCTTATATATATAAGTTTATTTCACAATTGGAAATCACTTTAATTATACTTCAATTCTTATAATTCTTTTACTTATACAATTATTCTTTAATTTAGATTATTCAAACAACCTAACAATCAACTTACATACAATTTAATAATTTTGAAAAATTATTTCTTTATATATAAAATATAATCAAGGCAAAATTATTTCATTTACCCAATTAAAACAATACTGTGCCGAATTGTTCTATTCAAGTGTTTAGAAACCCCTTCGGCATAGTTTGACTGACCGTGCTGACGAAGGTTCATATGCCACTCAATAAACCAATCATCACAATATAAAACAATTTCATATTCACTAACAAATACGCTCTCATAGCTATTATTACACTCAAACTCATTCTAGAGTACTACTGACTCTATCTCTAATGAGTAATACCCAACAGAACCATGGTTGTCGCTTAACCATCAGCTCCGATACCAAATGTAACAAACAGTACCGTCAGCGGTCACAACCGGTAGGCTTTTCAACCATCCCAGCCCCACCGTGGCTTACACTGGTATCCCAAACTTGCTTTTACGGCCAGCCTTTCGACTGTCACAGCTTACGCCTAACCAACCCCCTAAAAGAGGACGTGTAGGGGCAAGAGTCTCCCGTTCGCCACCAAACCGCGAAGCGAGAATCCCCCATCACATAGCCCAAAGCTTAGCAAGACTGGTGTGAGAACTCAAAACAGTTTATTTACTTTAAAATCAAAATAGAGGAATATTTTAAATCAATTCGCGATGCTTTTAAAAACGAGACTACCATAAGGCCTCCCGCACACACACACATGCAAACGCAGAATCGGAGGAGATTTCTCCTTATGATAGTCAAAGATGCTTGATACGCATTTAAAATAATATTTGATATTATTATTAGTGCATAGTGTAGAGAAAATCATTTCAAAAGTAAAGATATAAATCTTAGCCAACATACGACCATTATCGTATGCCTACTATAGCTACTATCCAAACAGTGGTGACCACCATAAGTGAATAGCAGGTTCTACAACTAATACCGTACAAGTTTCGTATTGGGAATTGGATTTCCAACAAATGGTTAGGCCAAGGAACTTCCCATTGCCACATGAGAATGCCTCTGGATGGACATCCCCGAGAACCAAACCGGATCTCTACCAACACAAGGCCGGGTTACTCCTAACTGAGTAACAACTGACCGAATATGCCATCCCCCGGTCCTTTGGGACCTTTTCACCGAGCGCTCGTAATCAATTCACACAATCATAAAGTGTTTTCAACATGAGTAAGTATCTGGGCTCCATACCATGATACCACCCTTTTCCAGAAGGAAATGGACACATCCTAAAGGGTGCTACCCCTCATAACCTTGCTGCTTCTTTCCTGTTTTGACCATTTCCGGGATGTGAGGCTCGACGAATTCACGTCCACAAAAACATACTTTATACAAAAGCCATGCTTTGGGTCAACAAATGATCAACACAATGATCACTAAGATAGACGATCAAATAAATGATCCTATCACAAATAATCAACACAATGATCATTTCAGCATCACTCAGCATGTCACATTACCAAATTGGGAATATATCGCTGATAACTTCAACTATATAACCTCTAAGCACATACGTCTCAGAGAAGGGTGTTAAGCAAAAAGAATAAATTCTCCGCCACCAACAGAAATATATTTGAAAGAAATCGGCTTTATATCTCAAATTGTAATGTCAGACATACAATCCATACAAGTCTGTTCCGGGATCGAACAAAACCGAAGGCACTTACAAAGAAGTCCTTGCAATCCGGATATCCACAATCCTGATCGGATTCACCATCACATATGGAGAACTCAATACCGGAGCAACTCGGTGCAGAGTCAATCGATAGTTCATCCTATCGCTCTCGCAAATATCCGGTCTTCAACACCGATCTTCAAATGCGATTCACAACGACGTATCACATATTCGGAGTGGGTTATACGACCCCATGGTCCTTTCCCGGTTAACCCGAATAGTGAGCGCTTATTCAAAAATAAGTGTGCATTCAAATTCAATCCATTCACATCAAATACCCATTCAAAGGGAAATATTGATAGTCGGCTATTGAACTATCAATGGATATGCATACATCACCAGATTCCAAATAATTTTCCAAATTATTTATTTTCCAAAATATCTTTACTAGATATATAATTTCAACACTTCAAAAATAAATCAATATTTATTTTTAACAAGTTTCACTTTCACATATAAATTCCATAATGAATTTATATTTCAAGATATCCATGCATATGCGATTTCAATAATTCATTTCAATTTATCTTCAGAAAAAGATAAATTCTAATTATTCACTTCATATTGGAAAACATTTCCATACTTATTTATTCATAAGTAATTCACAAATTCCTTTTATTTTCAACACTTAGAAAATATTCAATATACTTAAATCGAATTAAGTATATAATTCATTCTTTAAGGAAATCATTCTCTTAAACATATTTATTTGGGCCAAAACGAATGTTACGTAAAACATCGTTACGACAACCCAAAATCACTAGTATAGGGATTCGAAATTAAAATAGATATATAAATCCCAATACTATACAAAACATTTCCTTTCGGAAATCATTTACTATAACAACAGTGTTATAGTCCACATTTCCTTTTATTTCTCGAAAACGTCTATTTCAACAATAAATGTTGAAATCTATGGTTTCGAATCTCAACACATTTTAAACCATCGTTAGATCGTTTTAATTCTATTTAAAACATCATATCTAAAACAATTTCTTTAACGTATTATTCACTATTCAAAAACGTGAATATACTATGTTCACAAATTCCATTATTTCTATTCTTTTTAACTTAAAGGATTATTCACTGTTTACAACGTGAATATAACTCCATTAATAGGTTATAACAATTAACTTATCAAAATAAGTCGTTTGCGGATTTATAAAACAACGTTTATAAATTCCATTTCTCTTTATTTATAAAAACTTCCTTTTTATAAATTCTTTTATTAACCTATTCCAGTTTATAACTCAATTATAAACTACAAGTTCATATTATAAGTTAATTACTTATAAAACGATTATTTTACAAAATCGTTTCTTAGAATTTCATAATTATAAATCTTATAACTTATGAGATTCATTTATTTAACCAAATCTATTCTTCAATTAACTTCACAAATTTATAAATCTTACTATTTATAAATTTCATTTATAACTTCACAGTTTATAATTCTATAAATTTCATTCATTTATGAAATTCATTTTCACTACATTCAAACACTTATAAAAACTCGTTTTATAATGTCTATATTTCAATTTATAAATATCCATTTATAAATCTCTTAATATAAATCAGTTTATATTATTATTCTAAAACGTCTTTAAATTCCTTTATAATTTCATCATTTCGATTTATAAAATAATCAAATTTTATAAATCCTATATTTAAACTTTTATCATATATTCAAAAATCCAATCTAAATTATTTTATAAAATCATTAGTTCATATTTCTCAAAAATCGACTTTTAATCGTATTTCTAAAAATCAGCTTTTTAACTATATTTCACAAAAACCATAATTTTTATAACTTTAAAAATTATAACGTTTATTTATTTATAATGGATCAATTCCAAAAATATAGTATATTTTCAAAAATCACTTTAAAAATCATTTTAAAATCCCAAAATTTGGGTCCAATGATGCTACACACCAAATAGTCAATCACAACAACAACGATATCATATATCAATATGAAAATCCATCAAATATCAAAATATCTGAAATAAAATAAAAACTGTTGAGGAATCCAGTTGGATCCCTCCAACCTGTTTCCTGCATCCAAAAACATTAGCACAATACCAATTTCGCTCCAGTACGAAATTATCGCGGTACATGTTTTTAATAAATATTATCCGCTTACTAACGGCGTAATAGGGTCTCATCCGCTAAACAAAAAATGCGGGAAATCAACAACTGCAATATATACATATGCCAATATATATATATTGATATTATATATAATACCAATTTCACTGTTTATGAAATATTCGCGGTATATGTTTATAATAAATAACATCCGCTTACTAACGGCGCATAATGTCTATTTTAACAATCAATACATAACAATCATCATTCAAACATGCATTCAAATATTTTAAATCTAACTATTTAAAATAAAATCGAAACTTATTCGATTGAGTGAGAAGTTCTCACCTTGGTTTTAATTTCCGTTTTAGCGATTTATTTCGAATAAAATTAAACGCGCGTTTAATTTTACCCAAAATTCTCACTAACTCCAATCGACTCCAAACCAACTCCATCGCGTAGTGCTCGTCCATACGATTCCAACGCAACTGAGTTTGCATTTTTTCGACCTCGTATGAAAAAGATATACATTTTTGAAGTTACACGATTTTTTTATATAACAATTACAACTAAATTATAAATTTTTATACCCACTACCCCTCATCACCCTTGGATCCTTCATCATTGAATCTAGCCCGTCCATCCTTTCTTCCCCTTCATCACGCACGGCTACAGGAAGATGGCCGAACCCATTTAGCAATTTAGGGTTACAAATTTCAACACTTATACTCGACGATACCCCATCATACTACCACCACGTCGAAGAGCACGACCACCTCAACACTCGACCTGAAGGGCATACGGCTCGGCCCCCTCCTCCTCCTCATGTTGCATGCGCAACTGGCCACGCACGGCCCCCATTTGCTCCGCCTCGAGTCGACCAAACCACATCTCAGCCGTATAGATTGAAAGGCCACTCGATGCTCTCTAACTTTCGTGTTGAATACTTCGTCTAATTGTATATAGATTTGAAGTAATTAAGGAAGGAAGATCTACAAATGCTGGCCGTTGAAAATCAAAGGAGGCGGCTGCATATTATTATTAGGGTTTAGTTTTTTTTTTTTTGTTTTTTTGTGATTTTAACTCTATTTTCAATTATTCCAATAATTTAACTTATTAAATTATCGATTTAATTATCCAATTAAATCCAAAAATTCAAATAAAAATTTATTCGACTTATAAATTCAATTATTAATATTTAAAATAAATTAAATATTCAAATTTTAATTAAATAAAATTCTGGGTCGTTACAATCTTTCCCCCTTAAAAGAATTTCGTCCTCGAAATTATAAGTAAGAAAATTACAGAATCTATTAATTTTCCAAAATTTATAATTAAACTTCTTTCAAATCTTTACTAAGTTTTCAAATCATACTTAGTTATCTTTTCAAAAACAACTACCTATTGTTTAACTTTCAACTCCAAAATCAAAGTTAAAGTTTTCAAAATTTTCCCAATTTTCTCAAAATTTTTCTAACGCCTTAAATTTTCGGAAAAATTCGCCATAGTCTCCTTTGCGCGGCTCGATCCGAAAAAAAAAATGACAGTATATATATCACAAATATACATCTCATCAAGTAATGAGGCATCCCGAAGGGAAAAAAGTATAAAAGTACGATATTTAATCCGAGATATGTACCTTATATTTTATTAGCAAGCATATACGGCTAATATAGCGCTAAAGCGAACTCCAAATGCGAAGCAAACGCGATCCGCACCTACTAAACTCAACAAACAACATGAGAAACATGCATATATGACAATAGTATCGATATACAACATATAGCAACATAACAACTATATATGTCATATAGCAAATGCAACTAAACAACAAATGCAAACATCAACCATCTATTAAATCTATATTCATTCATATTCTCATTAATATTAAATGAAATGGTTTTCAATTTAATCACATTTGATTCATTTACATTGGATGTTCTTACTAACATTCATTCTCAATTTTAATTAGTTTGCATTCACTAATTAAATCTAATTCACATTCAATTCTATTCAAATTTATTTACTTCTAATTTGAATTCAATTACATAGCTTCCAATTTCATTAACTCTTAATGAATTTTATACAACCAATCAACAATCATATAACAACCAAAGTATATTAATTTCAACCAAATTCCTTTGCTTATATTCATTCATTTTTTTATTCAACTTCTAATAACATTAGATTTTAATGAATCAACACTTATATTCATTATTTTATTTAATCCATTTGATTATTTACAACTCATATTCATAAATATATTAACTTCTTATATATATAAGTTTATTTCACAATTGGAAATCACTTTAATTATACTTCAATTCTTATAATTCTTTTACTTATACAATTATTCTTTAATTTAGATTATTCAAACAACCTAACAATCAACTTACATACAATTTAATAATTTTGAAAAATTATTTCTTTATATATAAAATATAATCAAGGCAAAATTATTTCATTTACCCAATTAAAACAATACTGTGCCGAATTGTTCTATTCAAGTGTTTAGAAACCCCTTCGGCATAGTTTGACTGACCGTGCTGACGAAGGTTCATATGCCACTCAATAAACCAATCATCACAATATAAAACAATTTCATATTCACTAACAAATACGCTCTCATAGCTATTATTACACTCAAACTCATTCTAGAGTACTACTGACTCTATCTCTAATGAGTAATACCCAACAGAACCATGGTTGTCGCTTAACCATCAGCTCCGATACCAAATGTAACAAACAGTACCGTCAGCGGTCACAACCGGTAGGCTTTTCAACCATCCCAGCCCCACCGTGGCTTACACTGGTATCCCAAACTTGCTTTTACGGCCAGCCTTTCGACTGTCACAGCTTACGCCTAACCAACCCCCTAAAAGAGGACGTGTAGGGGCAAGAGTCTCCCGTTCGCCACCAAACCGCGAAGCGAGAATCCCCCATCACATAGCCCAAAGCTTAGCAAGACTGGTGTGAGAACTCAAAACAGTTTATTTACTTTAAAATCAAAATAGAGGAATATTTTAAATCAATTCGCGATGCTTTTAAAAACGAGACTACCATAAGGCCTCCCGCACACACACACATGCAAACGCAGAATCGGAGGAGATTTCTCCTTATGATAGTCAAAGATGCTTGATACGCATTTAAAATAATATTTGATATTATTATTAGTGCATAGTGTAGAGAAAATCATTTCAAAAGTAAAGATATAAATCTTAGCCAACATACGACCATTATCGTATGCCTACTATAGCTACTATCCAAACAGTGGTGACCACCATAAGTGAATAGCAGGTTCTACAACTAATACCGTACAAGTTTCGTATTGGGAATTGGATTTCCAACAAATGGTTAGGCCAAGGAACTTCCCATTGCCACATGAGAATGCCTCTGGATGGACATCCCCGAGAACCAAACCAGATCTCTACCAACACAAGGCCGGGTTACTCCTAACTGAGTAACAACTGACCGAATATGCCATCCCCCGGTCCTTTGGGACCTTTTCACCGAGCGCTCGTAATCAATTCACACAATCATAAAGTGTTTTCAACATGAGTAAGTATCTGGGCTCCATACCATGATACCACCCTTTTCCAGAAGGAAATGGACACATCCTAAAGGGTGCTACCCCTCATAACCTTGCTGCTTCTTTCCTGTTTTGACCATTTCCGGGATGTGAGGCTCGACGAATTCACGTCCACAAAAACATACTTTATACAAAAGCCATGCTTTGGGTCAACAAATGATCAACACAATGATCACTAAGATAGACGATCAAATAAATGATCCTATCACAAATAATCAACACAATGATCATTTCAGCATCACTCAGCATGTCACATTACCAAATTGGGAATATATCGCTGATAACTTCAACTATATAACCTCTGAGCACATACGTCTCAGAGAAGGGTGTTAAGCAAAAAGAATAAATTCTCCGCCACCAACAGAAATATATTTGAAAGAAATCGGCTTTATATCTCAAATTGTAATGTCAGACATACAATCCATACAAGTCTGTTCCGGGATCGAACAAAACCGAAGGCACTTACAAAGAAGTCCTTGCAATCCGGATATCCACAATCCTGATCGGATTCACCATCACATATGGAGAACTCAATACCGGAGCAACTCGGTGCAGAGTCAATCGATAGTTCATCCTATCGCTCTCGCAAATATCCGGTCTTCAACACCGATCTTCAAATGCGATTCACAACGACGTATCACATATTCGGAGTAGGTTATACGACCCCATGGTCCTTTCCCGGTTAACCCGAATAGTGAGCGCTTATTCAAAAATAAGTGTGCATTCAAATTCAATCCATTCACATCAAATACCCATTCAAAGGGAAATATTGATAGTCGGCTATTGAACTATCAATGGATATGCACACATCACCTGATTCCAAATAATTTTCCAAATTATTTATTTTCCAAAATATCTTTACTAGATATATAATTTCAACACTTCAAAAATAAATCAATATTTATTTTTAACAAGTTTCACTTTCACATATAAATTCCATAATGAATTTATATTTCAAGATATCCATGCATATGCGATTTCAATAATTCATTTCAATTTATCTTCAGAAAAAGATAAATTCTAATTATTCACTTCATATTGGAAAACATTTCCATACTTATTTATTCATAAGTAATTCACAAATTCCTTTTATTTTCAACACTTAGAAAATATTCAATATACTTAAATCGAATTAAGTATATAATTCATTCTTTAAGGAAATCATTCTCTTAAACATATTTATTTGGTCCAAAACGAATGTTACGTAAAACATCGTTACGACAACCCAAAATCACTAGTATAGGGATTCGAAATTAAAATAGATATATAAATCCCAATACTATACAAAACATTTCCTTTCGGAAATCATTTACTATAACAACAGTGTTATAGTCCACATTTCCTTTTATTTCTCGAAAACGTCTATTTCAACAATAAATGTTGAAATCTATGGTTTCGAATCTCAACACATTTTAAACCATCGTTAGATCGTTTTAATTCTATTTAAAACATCATATCTAAAACAATTTCTTTAACGTATTATTCACTATTCAAAAACGTGAATATACTATGTTCACAAATTCCATTATTTCTATTCTTTTTAACTTAAAGGATTATTCACTGTTTACAACGTGAATATAACTCCATTAATAGGTTATAACAATTAACTTATCAAAATAAGTCGTTTGCGGATTTATAAAACAACGTTTATAAATTCCATTTCTCTTTATTTATAAAAACTTCCTTTTTATAAATTCTTTTATTAACCTATTCCAGTTTATAACTCAATTATAAACTACAAGTTCATATTATAAGTTAATTACTTATAAAACGATTATTTTACAAAATCGTTTCTTAGAATTTCATAATTATAAATCTTATAACTTATGAGATTCATTTATTTAACCAAATCTATTCTTCAATTAACTTCACAAATTTATAAATCTTACTATTTATAAATTTCATTTATAACTTCACAGTTTATAATTCTATAAATTTCATTCATTTATGAAATTCATTTTCACTACATTCAAACACTTATAAAAACTCGTTTTATAATGTCTATATTTCAATTTATAAATATCCATTTATAAATCTCTTAATATAAATCAGTTTATATTATTATTCTAAAACGTCTTTAAATTCCTTTATAATTTCATCATTTCGATTTATAAAATAATCAAATTTTATAAATCCTATATTTAAACTTTTATCATATATTCAAAAATCCAATCTAAATTATTTTATAAAATCATTAGTTCATATTTCTCAAAAATCGACTTTTAATCGTATTTCTAAAAATCAGCTTTTTAACTATATTTCACAAAAACCATAATTTTTATAACTTTAAAAATTATAACGTTTATTTATTTATAATGGATCAATTCCAAAAATATAGTATATTTTCAAAAATCACTTTAAAAATCATTTTAAAATCCCAAAATTTGGGTCCAATGATGCTACACACCAAATAGTCAATCACAACAACAACGATATCATATATCAATATGAAAATCCATCAAATATCAAAATATCTGAAATAAAATAAAAACTGTTGAGGAATCCAGTTGGATCCCTCCAACCTGTTTCCTGCATCCAAAAACATTAGCACAATACCAATTTCGCTCCAGTACGAAATTATCGCGGTACATGTTTTTAATAAATATTATCCGCTTACTAACGGCGTAATAGGGTCTCATCCGCTAAACAAAAAATGCGGGAAATCAACAACTGCAATATATACATATGCCAATATATATATATTGATATTATATATAATACCAATTTCACTGTTTATGAAATATTCGCGGTATATGTTTATAATAAATAACATCCGCTTACTAACGGCGCATAATGTCTATTTTAACAATCAATACATAACAATCATCATTCAAACATGCATTCAAATATTTTAAATCTAACTATTTAAAATAAAATCGAAACTTATTCGATTGAGTGAGAAGTTCTCACCTTGGTTTTAATTTCCGTTTTAGCGATTTATTTCGAATAAAATTAAACGCGCGTTTAATTTTACCCAAAATTCTCACTAACTCCAATCGACTCCAAACCAACTCCATCGCGTAGTGCTCGTCCATACGATTCCAACGCAACTGAGTTTGCATTTTTTCGACCTCGTATGAAAAAGATATACATTTTTGAAGTTACACGATTTTTTTATATAACAATTACAACTAAATTATAAATTTTTATACCCACTACCCCTCATCACCCTTGGATCCTTCATCATTGAATCTAGCCCGTCCATCCTTTCTTCCCCTTCATCACGCACGGCTACAGGAAGATGGCCGAACCCATTTAGCAATTTAGGGTTACAAATTTCAACACTTATACTCGACGATACCCCATCATACTACCACCACGTCGAAGAGCACGACCACCTCAACACTCGACCTGAAGGGCATACGGCTCGGCCCCCTCCTCCTCCTCATGTTGCGTGCGCAACTGGCCACGCACGGCCCCCATTTGCTCCGCCTCGAGTCGACCAAACCACATCTCAGCCGTATAGATTGAAAGGCCACTCGATGCTCTCTAACTTTCGTGTTGAATACTTCGTCTAATTGTATATAGATTTGAAGTAATTAAGGAAGGAAGATCTACAAATGCTGGCCGTTGAAAATCAAAGGAGGCGGCTGCATATTATTATTAGGGTTTAGTTTTTTTTTTTGTTTTTTTTGTGATTTTAACTCTATTTTCAATTATTCCAATAATTTAACTTATTAAATTATCGATTTAATTATCCAATTAAATCCAAAAATTCAAATAAAAATTTATTCGACTTATAAATTCAATTATTAATATTTAAAATAAATTAAATATTCAAATTTTAATTAAATAAAATTCTGGGTCGTTACATATGAGGTGGCCATGGAGTGTAGGGTGGAAAAGAGGTGGTTTGGTTTGGTTTTGGACGAGTTTTAACTATAAGTATAAACACTATATATTTTAGTTTCTTTTTGCAAATTTTCCATAATTTCTTTAAGGATAGAAGCCATGAAAAAGGAGAGAAAGAGCTTGGAAATGAAGGAGAAGATGTGTAGGAATGAAGTTGAGAGTGTGTAGTACTTATAGGCAAAGAAGAGAAGGAAAATATCTACACACATATCACCATTTTCATCACAATCACATGCACCACAATCATCACCTTTCTTCTTACAATGCACGGCCCAAGTCACTTCTATCAAGGACAAGGTCATGTGCTTGTGCTTTGATGGTTAGTGTTGACATTGGGTTTTCTTAAAAGTTAAGAAATTTAGGAAATATCTTATATATTTTAGGTAATATTTATATACTTAACTACATGTGTATATGTGTGTTCATGTTTATGTGGATAGTCTTCATATATGCACATGTATATTTACATATGTATAATGCATATTATCCACAACGCTCACAACTTATTCACGTTAAATTGTTACGAATATTGATTTTGATTCTTGGATCATATTTTCTCTTCTTAATCAATGTACACATACTTGTAAAAAAAAGTTTAAAAATAAATTTTATATCATTATATAATAATCAAAAAATCTTACTTGATAACTAAAATAATTAATAAATCGTTTAAACTAAATTTAGATCCAAAAATCAATTATCCCAAAATAGTGAAATCTATAATAGTGTTGCAAAGGCAATTTAAATTTCAAAATAAAATAGGTAATTTTATTACATATTAATACTTATATATGTGTGTGTGTATGTACCCAGCTCCATGCATAAGTTTGGGTGGGTAAAGAGCTATTTACTGATAAAATGAATTCCTATCATTTTATCAATATTTCCCAAAGTGTATATTTTTCTTCTATACGTGTTTATTCAAAATAAGATTGCCAATATCATTTATTATTTACAACATCGTCATTTATGTTTAAAAATCTTATTTTTGATTATTTTCAAATTTTCTGAAGTGATGATTTTATGGGTCATTATAAAAACCAAGGTATATCCAGATTTAGGAAGCAGCTACATGCTTTTCTATGCACAGATTTTAGTATCCAAAAGTCTCTTGCAAGTCCCTTGCTTAATCCCTATTTTTGTATATAAGTTGATTTATGTTAATTTTTAGCGAAAGGATGATGAAATTTAGGTAGAAGATGGTCATTGGAGGCTAAAAGGTGTTAGGGAAGATTTAGAGATGATTTATAGTGGTTATGGCCTGCCATGGAGGCTGCACTAATCCTGTTCTCGAAATTAATTACCTGGCCTGATTACGATCGATTTAATTACCAACTAATCTGCCTATAATATGCCAAATTTCAAACAGTCATATCTTCTAAACCATAAGTCAGTCTATTTTGACCATTCTACATAATAAGAAACAATCATATCTTTCATTTGCAAGTAGTTTAAGATCCTAATTCGACCCATATCAAAATTTATAAGCACTACAAGATTTTTCAAGGTCAGAACCAATGAACAAAAATTATATGAGTGGAAATTGTCGCTAATTAACATTTCTTAAAGTTATATTACATTTAGACCCAATTTGGTTCTAAAAATAATATTTTTATGATCGAACAATACATAAAAATATGGATTATTACAACTAGAATTTCAAAACGTGCATATATAAATTTTATAAATGCATATATCGATAAACAATATCGATAGAATGTTTAAATTGGACTTAAATATATTGAATGCTAAGTAATTTTTAAAAAAAATTAGGTCCATGTGGCACCTATTATGGCCAAGCACAGACAATAAAGAAAGGGAGAGGATTTTGTGAGATTTAATTGAGAATTAATGGAGAAAGTTTTAAAGGAAGGAATTGAAAGGTATAAATGCTTACTTTTAAATATATTCTCTCTCACTAATAACACTTCAATTAATGTTTATTCCTCTCATCATCCATCCTAACCAAAAATAATGGCTTCTAAAGCATAAAAATTTTCAAATTCAAAATAAATTAAAATCAAGTATAAAATGTGGAATTATCCCTTGATTCTTGCAAATTTCGAAGATCGATTCTAGAAGTTATTGATTGTCGATCCAAGGTGTCATTTATAGGCAACATCCAACGTAACTCTCAGATTAATTATTCTTCCTTCTCATTTGAATATTTGACTATTGCATTGTTCTAAATCGGATCTACATATGTTCTTCATCCCTTCATAATATATATTCATCTCAAATCAATAGGTTTAGATTATTTGTCACCTTTGCTAATTTATTGTTATTTTATAGATATGTTTGATACTACCATGAATTTTCATATGCCCAACTTGCTAACATTTTTCTTTAGTTTTTGTAGTTTTGAAAAAAAAACTCGAAAGCTACTTCTACAATTATATGGCTAATTTTGGTTACAAAATTTTTGAATATTGTTCATGTAAGAAGAAAAGTTTTTCTTTGTCTAAACTTTATGGATGGACTTTTGTACGAATTTTAAATCGTTATCTCATTTTGTAAGTTTACTACTCTATAAAATACCTAAACTCTAGCTTAATTTCTAATTATAATTATAATCCAAAATTTTAATTTTATTTAATCCAACTTATTTACATAAACACATACATATACATATACAATATATGTATATCAATGTACCGTAAATTTCAATGTTCACAAATATATATTGTTCTAAATCTAAATGATAAATTGTAATTTTATATAAATGAAAATTTATATGGGTTGTTTCAATTCAAATTTATCGACTAAATCTTTAAAAAAAAAAAAAAATTTAATGCAAAACATTTCTTTAATTTAAATCAACCTCCTTAACGTTAATTTGGGATTTTGAATGACATGAAAATAACTAATGTGCTTTTAGTACATTTGTATTTCTATTACACACATGCACCCACATGTTTGTTTGGATAAATATTATGGACAACAAAGGCAAGTGTGAAGTAGAAATGGGTCCATCGTGGTGTAAATCCGAACATCTACATACATTCTCATTAATAGTGTACACTTCTTACCTATGGTACGTGCATTTCACATGAATAAATATTTGATATACTTGCAAACTAAAGAAAAAATCCTTTTAACATAATTGAATAAAAGGAAGATTTTATTTAAAACATTTAGATTGGATCTGAAATCCATTTTGGCATCACGGAATTAACGAAGATCCGATATGCAATTTTTTTGAAATGTTCCGATGTGGTAGGCTATCCAGACCGGGTATTCTACCTCTCATATGAAGCTGTTAGCCAACATCTTCTCCACTTCTTCTTTGAGATATCTTTACCTTTTAGGATTGAGAGGTTTATGGTTTTGATGGATGGCGGTTGCCTTTGGATTGATATTCTATGCATGACAAATCATTCTTTAATTGGTGTTGGTTATATCGGCGTGCCCCCAAGCGAAGATATCCTTGCTTTACTTGAAGAACTTAACCAACTTGGTTCCAACTTCTGAGCTAATCCCCATACTAATTTGAATGACCTCGCCAGGGTCGACGCAGTTTGTACGTATTGACTCAAGTGGAGTAGCAGGCCCTCCGTTAATGTTTGAATTTTGATGTGATGATCAAGCAGGTCATCATCAAGATCCGAGTTGATCTCTAAATCGCATTGTTCTAATGTTTAAATTATGTGCTCTAGGACATACTAGGGGCAAGACTGATGTCTATGTTCGAGTCGTGGGGTTGAGGTTGCCCCCAACTCTCATGGACGAATCAATCAGCATTGTGAGGGTTGGAATTGCTGAATTGGACATCCCTTCTTTCCATTGGGGTATGATTTGGTCAGTCCATGATGAGATGATATTTATTGTTTTTAAGGTGTAACGACCCGTATTTTATGTATCCAAGGATCGTAAAATATTTTATATTATTTATGTGAGGTCGTATGATTCTATAATCTTGGGATATGGCTCTTAGGGACATTTTACGTGACTATAATTTTTCTCAAACTTCATTGTGACCATTTTGACTATAAAATACTTGTTTAGGCTATAAACATTGATAGTTATTAAATTAGGATCTCAAATTGCTTTAGGATGATGGTTTTCCACTTCGTGGAGTGGTCGTCACAGAAAAATAAATTTACGATTAGGAAGTTATGGCTGTTTTAAGTTTTAACAGTTGTTGGCTAGAATTAGTGTGTAATTAGTAAGCCCATTAGTAAGTCCATTAGTCTAATTATAGAATCACTATAAAAAGAGGGCCGGAGAATCAAATTAAAACTTTTCCCACTCATTACAAATTAGATCTAAACTTAATTTGCTCTAATCCATCTAAGTTCATCCTAATTTCTCTCTAAATTAAACTAGATTGTTGATTAGTTATTAGATCATCAGCTAGAGGAAAAGATTATTGGTTTTCTTGATTTTGAAATGCATCTCATGGCTATCTGCATAAGATTAACATTCATATTGGTTAAATTTGGTAATTGGTGAGTGATTTATGCCTTCTTGCTATTCTATGTAGGATTATATGGTAGAACTGCATAACTTAACATGATTTTTGATAGTAAACCCTTTCTAAACCATAATTACATGTATGCATATACCTTAAATTGATTTAGAATTAATTTGATCGTGTTTATATTTTAATGTTTCATGTGATTTATGATAGATGTTGACTTGTTTTCCTTGTTTCTATGAATTGCATGTTCGAATGGATGAATTTGCTTATTATGCTATGATTAGATGTTATGCTTTGGTAATGTTTCTCAGTGTTGTGAATGCACAGGAAGATAGGTCGAGGAATTGAGAAAATTGGAGGCAAGTTGTTTGGAATTGGACGAAACTTGGTAGGTGGGCTTTAGAGGATGGCAAGAGGCTACATGATAATTCGCAAGTTGGTAGGAGTTAAACTCATAACTAGGCACTATGTTATGGGCATAACTCGACACTGAGTTATAGTGCTAAATGATGTGCACTTCTAGAATTTATGGATTGGAAGAGCTTACTAAATGGGGGTTGCCTATGGCTTAATGTAGGAAATTTTGCTAAGTGTTGGATGTGATGACGAGTTATCTCTATAACTTAGAAGCTTTAGATTGGGGTCAAGTGATCTAGGATGGATTGGCTAGGGTCTAAAGAACCGGAATGAGAGTACTAAAGACTTGGAAGAAGAATTAGCCTTAGGTTTCCTAAGTGTATAACTCAGCACCTAGTTATACTTTTAACTCAGCACCGAGTTACCATAGTGTAGGGTATGGTAGTGGAACTTCAGGACTGTTGTTGAGCTTAGGACATGCTAGAAGTGGTGATTCGTTTGCATCAGAGACGGATGGCAATATAATAGCATGATAAAAGCTTTGTATCTTCGGTTTATGACTCATGGTGGGAATAGGTACTGAAGTTTATAAACTATGTGTCTTCGATTTGTGACTAGTGTAGGGAGTAGGTACCTAAGAGGCTTATATTGAGACTTATGGAGTATGGGAATGTGGTGGATTCTTGGATAATGGAAACTAGATTGAGCAAGAAGGGCTCGGGATCCAGAGAAAATAAGAGCTCGTGTATGAATGTTCTAAGCAGTCATTGGTAACTCAAAGTTTTTTCTGTTGTACTTGATGTAGGGGTATCGTATGTGGGGACGCCCACGGGTCAATCAAGGGACTTATATACCTTGGACCAATGGCTTTGGGTCTAATGTCTAGCTTTAGGATATGAGACATGTATTGAGCTTTGGGATGCGTGATATGAGAGTACAATGAAAACTAAGACTCCTATTAGTTCCTGGAATTAAAGAGGCCATACGAGTTATTGTATATTCAAGGTACAAGGGTGAGTGATAATAGGTATTGCTTGATTGCTTTCTTTAGTGGGATATCACTTGAGGATATCATTGGGAGTAGGAAATGGAGATGGGAATATTTAGACATCCACTGTTGTATCTTGTATAGTACCTTTATAATATTATAGTGTAGCATGTTATAGTGTTATGTGCTAACTCTTTAGTTGCAAGGGTAGGTCAGGTATGGTTCGTGTACTCTTTTTTCATACCATATTTACCTATATTGTATTTTGAAATTTATTTGCCGCTCATAATAGATTGTTGTCTGACCTAGTTTTTATACTTTGCTTCTTATTATCTTAGGTACTCTTAAATGAGTAGACTGGAAAATAGGTCTAGATGATGCAGTAGCTATTTGGAGGACGAGCTAGACAGAGCTATCTTATATTATATACCTATATGGATTCTACGCTTATTCCGCCATGCAACACTATGGAGCCTTAGCAGTGACTGCTTATACTTGTATTTGAGATATTTATTGAGTTTGTTTTCCACTTTATAGACTCTATGGCATTTGATGTATAACTCTTGGATCAATACTCTGATGATTATTTCACATAGTTATTACTATCCCTTCCTTTATATATGTGATAATAAATTTTTTCCATGTGCTATGAGATATGACAGGTTATAGATGTGTTTGTAATTATTCTTATCGATGTTCATCCTATATCGGCAGGGCACAAATGCAGTGCACTATTTAGTTATTATCTATGCTGATGGTATAGGGTGGTCGTAACATTTGGTATCAGAGCTTTGGTTATGTGATTAATCTGAGTTGATATTATGATTTAGTGAAGATAAGGAAGGAGTTATCGTCTTAGACTGGATCATGGGAGTGTGTGTGTGTTTATATACACACACACAAAAGAAAGTGTATAATTGTTATAAGTTTGGTTTTCAATGTTGTATAATAGGATATTATATAGTATAAGTCGTATGCACATGAGCACTGTAGACACAGTTTTCTTTATAAAATATTGATTATTCTTATTAAGATAAGAATGAGCCGGCATATAAGGAACGCTACGAGGAATTCAACATCAAGAGTAGGATCAGGAGTTGCTATGATGAAAAATACGAAAACGAATGCTCCTGAAGTAGGGATGGGTAGAGATGCACCCGTGCAAGCACCTAGAGCTGAATTTGCTTAGTCAAGAAAGGATTATTCTACTCTTAAAGGGAAGCCATTTCAAGGGAAGGAGTCAGCCATGGAAGTGCTAAACTAGTTGGATACTTATTGAGCACATCTTCAGTGATATGGAGGTGGAAGATGCTATGAAGAGAAAGTTGGCTTCAAGGCAACTACATGGCCGAGCCATAAATTAGTGGAATGCCATTGCTATTGCTGCCCTAGAAGATCAGTTCATTGGGACAGGTTTTTTGAAAGTGACTGTAGGATCGTGTAATATGGATATTATCTAAAATACTTATATGGAATATAAAGTAAGTAAAAGTAGTAGTAGAATAAAATGACACTAAATATTTTTATACTGGTTCGAACTTTCATTCTACGTCTTGTCCTAGACTCCTTCTGGATTTAAACTGGCAACCCTCACTTAACCCGAAGGAATAGGTTTACACCGCCTGAGCAATCGAATAGGACATTGACCACTTGAGCAACTGAAAAGGATTTTCCCGCTTGAGCAACCAAACAGGACTTTTATACAAAGAAATGTTTTTTTGAGGTTATGTATTCTTATTTGACGTTGTGTATTCTTGTTACAACACAGATTTGTCAAAATGAAGCACACCCTTCCTATAATCTTTTCCTCAAGTATGGTATGTATATTTGTATGCTCGTGAAGATAAAGGAAGTAGAGATTGCTTTAGAAATGAAGACTTATAAACTTGATTTCACAATTTCTAAACAGCTAAATATTCAAGAGAGTAGAGAGTAGAAAGTTAAGTTATTTGATCTTGAATGAAGTGCATATATATAATGATTAAAGAGTTATAACTGTTTGCAAAGAGTTCTTTTGAATTGGAAATGGTCACAACCCTTCCAAGAAGAGATTCCTCTTCAAGAAGAAGAGACATCTTTTCATAAAATTTGAAAATATGACAGTTTGAACATGTTTAGTCGACTGAATATAAACATTTAGTCGACTAATTTAAAATAGAAATTTAATAGTTCGAAAATGCAGTACTTGGTCGACTAACTATTGGATTTAGTCGACTAAATCATGTTATTTTAAAAAAATTATAACATAGGTTTAGTCGACCGAATATGGAGATTTAGTCGACTAAACATATGCGTTTAGCAAAATATGCTGGTTTGAACTTAAGGAAAGATTTTAACAATGAATATTATACCTGTACCAACTTTAAACTCCATTTTGTCGAATGTTTGATAAATCTGAGCTCCTTATCATGAATCAAAATGTTGAAGTCCAAAATTCTCCCACTTTTTGATTGATGACAAATTCATACAAGATAAATTTTTATAAAAACTATAATCAATAACTCCCCCTGAATTTGTGCCGATATCTTCTAATCCTACAATTTTTTTTAGTTTATTGCGATATTTCTTCTCCCTCTTTGTCATCGACAAAAAAGAGAGGGTATATAATGGATTATATTTACATAACATAAGATTGGTTATAACAATATCAATGATAAACCATCGTCCAATATCCATTTTCCTCTCTTTTTAAGTGGTACCTGCAAAAAATATAGAATTAACATTGGTACCCACCTTTTGTTAGGAACCTAATAGTTTGGTCTTTGGAAACCAAACCCAAAAGGGTTCATAATTCCTCTTAAAAATAAAATCTTTATTTTTGTGAACATTTTCTATAAAAGATTTTATGTATTTGTTTCTAATCAAAGAATTATTGGTTTTAGGAACCCAAATCTTAATTGTTTTAGAATGATTTGGAACTTTTGAAACTGATTTTGCAATAATATTAATGTTCCTTTTAAAATTTTATATAAAGAGTTCATTTTCTTAGGAATACTTTTCGAGACTTGCGTATATCCAAGTCCTTTTTTATTTGAAATTATATGAGAATTTTCTATACTTTTAGAAAGATTCTCTCTTCCTTTGTTAAAATTAGAGACATTTTTAGTAATATCATCTAATTTTGTTTTAAGACTAGAAATATCTAATTCTAATATTTTAATATTAGTTTTCAAACCATGATTTTCAACTAAAAGAGCATCATTCTTTTCTTTTTGAGTTTCAATTTCTTGACTTAACATAGATAGTTGAGAAGTTGTATTAGAACAAGATTCCTGAGAAGTTTCAAGTTCTTCTTCTAAAGTTTCTTTCTCATTTATTAACATATCTACTTCAATTTCTGCCCTATTCAATTTTTCAAGCGTGTCTTTGTATTTTCTTTTGATTCTTCTTAGCTTATCAAGTAATTATGAATTTATATCAACTAAATCATTAAATGTTAAATCTCTCACCTCGTCGTTTGTGGCCATAAAATAGACGTTGGCTTGTTCAGAATCGTTGTCTGTGTCACCATTTGATGATAAAGATGATTCCGAATCATTCCATGTAATAGAGAAGGCTTTCTTTTTAAATATATCTTTCTTATTCTTAAGTTTATCTCCCTTTCGATCGGGACAGTCTTTCTGAATGTGCCTTATCTTGTGACATTCATAACATTCTAGAGTGGAAGACAATGGCTTGTTGTTGCTATTACTGCTGAAGCTGTGCTTGTTGTTTATGAATTTGTTGCTCTTTCTGAATTTCAGAAACTTTTTGAAATTCTTATCAATAAACGTCATATCTTCCTCATCTAAATCTGATACATGTTTTTTGCTTGGAATGCTATATTCTTCTTATCTTATGAATGTATTCGTTTTGCCTGAAGATTAACTTCATAAAACATTAGATTTCCTATCAACTCTTCTGGTTTAATGGTTAGAACGTCATTAGCATCTTCGACCGCTAAGACTTTTCATTCCAACTCATTCATTAAAGAGTTGAGGATTTCTGAAACAATATCAAAGTCTGAATATTTTTGTCCTAATGCTAAGAGAGAATGATATATGTCTTGAAATCAAGAATACATTTCATTTATTGTTTCATCTTGCTTCATTTTGAAATTCTAGAACTGATTCTTGAGCACAGAAATCTTATTCTACTTTACTTTGTTACTACCTTCACGTGTAACTTTATGTGTACGCCAAATTTCATAAGCAGTAGTACATATGCTAACTCTATTAAACTCAATTTTGCCTAATGCACAAAATAAGATATTCATAGCTTTGGAATTTGCAGTAGCATCTAGTTTTTGTGTGTTAGACCATTGTGAACATTCATTAGTAGGTATGTTATATTATGTTTGAGTAATATTCCAGGTTTCAAAACCATTTGCTTGCATATAAATTCACATTCTAATAGACCAATAGTTAAGTTCAACCCATTAAATAGTGGTGGTCGTGTAGTAGATTGACCTTCAATTGAACTTGTGCCAGTGTTGTTTACCATATTACTAAAATATTAAATAACTGTGTTACAGCTATAAGATGACCCTGCTCCGATATCAAATGAAAGTGACTTTAGGATCATGTAACGATCCTAACTCGACCTTCGAAAATCGGCACCTGTACTTCACTTGTACGCAAATGTAGCAGATACAAACGCCGAATCTGGCTCGCCGGAGCTTATAACACAATAAGTACAACAACACAGTGGAGGAAAAAGAATAATATCATATAACTCCAACGAGTGCAATATCCAATGATATACACAGTGATACAAATGATACCAATATCAGAGATACAAGGTAACGGCGGAAAAAAAACTCCAATGGAATGCATCTCCAAAAGAATCCAACACCATCTCGCAATTCCATCTCCAAAACCAAAGATAGCTTGAACCAAAGCACAAACAACCATCAACACTGAAGTGAGGCAACTCGATCCAAATGTGATTGCCAATATCCAGAGATAGAATGCTATCGACTTTACACCTACTATTCGACTATCTGAAAAACCCAACTCTAGACTGCCCGTGTGGAAAATTGTAGGCACCCAGAGTTTAGGAAGGTAACAATAAACTCCGGGTCAGTCATGGGACTGGTATGAGCAAACGAAAAAAGTTTTATCTTTAAAACAAACAACAAAAGACTCTAAAACGTTGAAAACCGCAATGCTTTTTGGAAGATGAAACTGCCATAAGGCCTCCCGCCACACACACATTCCAAGCGCACACTTGGAGGAGATTTCTCCTTATGACATTCAAAAATGCGTGATACGCGAAAACCATTTGATATTATTATTAGTGCATAGTGCAGAAAAGATTTCGAAAGTACAAAATTAATCTTAGCCAGCATACCACATTTCGTCGTATGCCTACTATAGCTACCACGTTAAATGGCAGGTTATACAACTAAAAACTGTACAAGACGCGTATTGGATGATTGGATTTCCAACAAATGGTCAGGCTAAGAAACTTCCTTACCGAAATGGAACGCCTTTGGAAGGACGCCCCCGAGAACCTAACCGGATCTCTGCTAACACAAGACCGACGCTAAATCACGTTTTAACCAAGCTATAACATAGGTAACTACCACACAAGTATGCCATCCTCGGTCGTTACCGACCATTATCCGAGGGCCCTCAACACCAACAACCACAAAGCAATAGATTTGCAGCAACCACATAGGTTAAATATCTGGGCTCCATACCATGATACCACCTTTTATCCAGAAGGAAATGGACATACCCTAGGGGCGCGACCCCTAAAAATCTTGCTGCAATATTCCTGTTTCGACCATTTCTGGGTTGTGAGGCTCGACGAAGTCACGTCCACAAAGCTATGCTTTTTACAAAAGCCATGCTTCGATCAACACCTGATCAGCAGCACTTCGTATGCCACATTACCAAATTGGGAATGTATCACTAGTAACCATCAACTACATAACCTCTGAGCTCGTACGTCTCAGAGAAGGGTGTTAAGCTAAGAGAATAAATCTCCGCCACCAAACAAAAATGTATTTGATAGAAACCAGCTTTACGTCTCAAAGTGTAATGGCAGACACACATCCATACAAGTCTGTTCCAGGTTCGAACAGAACCGAAGGCACTTCCAAAGAAGCCCTTGCACTCCGGTAATTCCCAATCGCGGTCGGACTCCCCATCATATATGGAGATCTCTATACCGGGCGCTAATCGATGCAAAGTCATTCAACGGGTTATCCTTTCGTTCTCGAACATAATCGGTCTTCACTACCGGTCTTCAAATGATATCCATAACGTCATATCATTATTCATAATGGGTTATATGACACAAGATCCTCTCCCAGATAAACCGAATAATGAGCGCAATATTTAAAAACATATGGATATGGGATCTCAGTTAAGTCACAACTTAAAGTCGAAAACCTTTCTTTTAAATGGTTTAAACAAATTACCATTTCCAATCTTTTAAACAAAAAGATTCATTTCACAAAGCTCACCAATCTTTCATAAAGAATCATTAATATCTTTCCAATTCAAACCTTTTATACAAAAGATACACTTTTAAGATCCTTATTCAATTTGAAAACAAATTCACCAATCTTTAACAAAGATTCATTCAAAGCCTTTTCAAAACAAATTTCCTTTCAAATTGGATTGACTCATCCAATTTTCAAATCAAAGATTCAATTTACAGCTTTGAAAACCATTTCCACAAAACAATTCCATTACAAATCTTTTATATAAAAGGTCCACCATTTAAAATGCTCTTCAATTTCAAATCAAGGTTTAACTATCTTTCATGAAGATTAGTTAATAGTTTTCAAAACTATTTCAATTAGAACTTGAAATCTTTCAACACAAATTGGAATTTCTTTCCTTATATAAAAGCTATTATTATTTGAAAACCACTTTTTCCGTTTAGGAAAAATCCGATTATATTTGCACGAGTTAAAGCCTTTTAAGTGTAAACTTGGGTTAAATTCAAATTACCAAAATAATACTTTTAAAATGGTTTAAAACCCATATAAACACATTTATAACTTGCAAAACCATTTTAAACCATAATTTCCAAATATAGAGTTCAATTTCAAATCTTTGAATTCAAATCAAACTATTTTAAATTTCAAAACTTTATTAAGTTATTCAAAATAAGTTTTATTTTCAAAAATCCTTTTCAAAAGCTTTTCATATTTAACCCAATTCCAAAAATATTTGGATTCAAAATTCAACTTTAAAAATCATTTCATAATATTAAATTCAAATATTTATGACTTAACCGATTGCCTCGTGAAATCCATATTTGTGTGTGTATGGTGTAATCCAGGGGTTTTACACAATAGTGCAACAACATCAATCATCACAGATTGAATCATATCAATATCGATAAGCGGTATGATCTATAACGCTTATCTTTATTCACAAATTCACAGATAAAGTCAATTTATTAATCACAAAGATTCACCATTACGATTCGATGTGGATTTCGGATAACCAACTGGAATCCGACTCCCTGTTGCATCGAAATTTAAATGCTATTTTACAGGCCAAGGGGTTTTCATATTCACACAGCAGTATATTCATCACAGATATCACAGCTCAGCACAAAGCAATTCATTTTACATAGCATCATAAGCACATAACATAGATATAAAACAATTCAATATCAATAGAATCCAAACATCCATAAGTAGGATTAATTAATTGTCTGATTAATTCAAATCAGATTAGTCACAATCCTGGTTAATTAACATTAATTTATTACAAACTTTAATCATTAATTAACCTTAAATCATTTATTAATTAATATTTAATTATAAATTTATTTATCCCTAATTATTCATAAATAAATCCTTGATTGATAACAATAATTAATTAATCCATAATTAATTATCATTCCTTAATCACTTCCATAAATTTAAAGGATAAACCATTTATCTTTATTACTTAATCCTTATTTAATAACCTTTGGAAATAAATCATCATTAATACATTAATTAACTTAAAATCTTTAAGTTAGATTAAGGATTATAAACTTAATTACAAAGTTTGTAAACTTTAAAACAAAAGTTATACAGATTAAAACACTTTTAACTTAATAAATTTGAAGTAATTTATTTTGAAAACAATTTGAGAATTAAATTTAATAATCACCTGATATTTAATTTTTCAAATCAAGATAATTTAATTTCAAAACACATTTGCGTTAAAACTTCATTTCTTATTGCCGTTGAAAACCAGATACATATTTTAAAACCTGGTTCATCCCTTCAAATACTCGAGCCAACATCGATTCTTACGCGAGCCAAACCACAAAATACACGAGCAACCCCCGAGCCAATTGCAGACTTACTCGAGCAAACAGCCCTTTCTTCTTCTCCTCTTTTCTTTTAACTTTGATTTGGTTTTAAAATTCATGATTGTTTAAAATCACTCGTGTATGCATTCGAATCCCAATCCGAGCCGCATCACGTTTTCTCGAGAGTAAACCCGAGGTACCATCATCTTCTTTAACTACCATACTTTCCAAATGCACAGAGTTCCGCGCGTGCATGTGCACAGTTCGTCGGAGCGATTCCGATCATCGTCGCTGATGCCAACAAGTCACCTACAACTTCCTCCATCGATCCTAATAACTAAATCTTCAAATTGAACTTGAAATCGAAATCGAGTTCGAGCACACCCAAACTGGAATGAACCCAGACCAACAAAATCGATCGCCGACGACAATCTCGGCAACCTGGAACCACACCGCTCCACCAAAAACGCGTCACATGATTGCACTTCGATCCTCTTTGGACCCGTCCCTCCCGGTGCCTTGACGTCGATGAAATCTCCCCTGCAAACCTCGCGACCAAAACTGAGCAATAAACCCTATAATCAAGTCGTGGCGGCACCTCGATCAACCAGAAAATTCTCGAGTATTTTTCCCATAAACTTCATCACTTACATCTCCTCTGACATCAAGCCCAAGACTCGGTTGTTTGTTGATCATCAGAAATCAATGTTTTTGTGTTTTCCGTTCAAACCCAAATACACACTTCAATTCAAAACTCAAAATCGCAATTTTATTATTAAAATTCAACATTTACGAGCACAAATCAGATTGCATGAGCAAAACAAGGAATTAAATCATTTGATTTTTTTTCATTAAAAGATCATTACTATAAAAAAAATATTTCCATTAGCCTATTTGTAAATTTTACTTATTTATATTTTATAAATAATGTTATACTCATAAGAACATTATTCCTTCAGCAATCTAAACCTAAATGTTTTGCGTTGGGATAATTTAAATTTCCAAATAGGTTTTAAAACCTGGAATGTGTGTACAGAGGCAAGTTTTGCCTGTTTCAGACATGCACATCATATTCAAGCATATATATACATACTTCTCACAATTTTATCTCAAGCATGATCACAAACAATCTATAATTACTAGATTTAAACACTAGGTATACTATTTTCTCACGGGCATTTCAAAATAAAGATGGTGAGGTTTGCTCACCTTGGTCAATGAAGAACAGAGAACATGTTTTGATCTGAAATCTGGAATTTCTTGATTTACTATTGAGTTAACTTGATCTTGGGTTGTTTGAGTTGCCTGATCTTTCTGAAATTTTTTCATGCTTGGTCTGGAAGTTGTAGTCGACCTAAAGCTTGATTGTTGAAATCTTTGCTTTGGAATGCTTCAGATTTTGAAATAGTTTTACTGCTTTGATTTGTTTCCCAGGTTTTGAAAATTATTTTGATCTTTGATCTTTGGTTTTGGTTTGGATTTCCAGGTTTAAGATGATCTACTAGTTTTGAGACAAATTTGTTTTCTGGTTATTATTTCGTTTCCAGATTTAAGTTTTTGAATTTGAGTTGCTTTACTAGTTTTGATTTTCAGCCCAGGTTTTCTTTCCTTATTTTAAAACATGTTTATACAAATTCAAATTAAAAGAAAATTCCTCATTGCCACTTGTTAAAACATGTTAACACTTGTCTATACACATTATATAAATCTAACACTTGTTAACATATAGGTATTTTGTGTTTTTAACCTTGTTTAAAAATTAATTTATAACTTTGTTTTATATCCCTCTTTTAAATAATTTTATAAATTTTGTTTTTAAACCTTTATTCTTTTATGTTTAGTTTTATTTGTTTATATGGATTGTCTCTTTACATGTGATTGATTGCTTTTAATTTTTTTTATAATATATATACAAATCACATTTATACAAATTTCATTTTATCTCAAGTTTAAATTTCAAGTGAAAAGATATCAAACCTTTTACTAAATCTTTTTCAATTAAAACTATTATATCTAATTTAATCATATCAAAAATCCAAAAACAATTTTATTTTCAAATAAAAAATATTCATTATCAATATATTTATTAAATTCCAAAATCAAATTCCCAATTATAATCCATTTATATAACTAAATGAAGATGTATCTTATTAAATTTGGAAAATTCCAATTCAACATTCTATCTAAAGTACGTATTTTTCTCTATCCTAGAATTTTCATATTAATTCATAATTACTTTTATAATTAAATCCAAAATTTTATATTAATTACTAAATTAAGTTGGCTTAAAAATCAGGAATGTTACGATTCCTCGTTAAGAAAATTTCGTCCTTGAAATTTGCAAGGGAGACAACAAAGGACAAATGAAAGATAGAGGAATATCTTTCCAGATCAAACTGAATATCTATTCTGCATTTGGCTTACCAAACCAGAATATCATCAATAATTATGAGAACGAACTCATTCAATACTTTACAAGATACACAGGTCATCAAGATCTACGAATATGCAAGGGCATTGATTAGTTTGAAGAGGATATGTGACATCCCGAAAATTGGGGCAATATCAATTTAATAATCTACATTAAAAATTAAATTGATTTGATAATATTTGTTAATAATATTTGAATTGATTTAATAATCTCCTTTTAAATAAGTATTTAACTGATAATTTATCTTTTGAAAACTAGTTTAATTGTTTTCTATTTACAATATATATCTATATATTTGTATATATTGTAAATAGTTCATCTTTGTTTTAAATTTAATAAATAAAGTTATGTTTTCTAATTCTAATATTTTTGGTAAATTTGGAAATTTGATTTAATTTAGTATTAAGCTATTAAATAATCATATGGCTTTAAAATACTTAAGATTTAAGTTTAATTCGTTCAAAATAATTTTAGCTTAAATTTAAATTAAACAAAAGGTTCGTTTGTTCTTTTTAAATATAGGTTGATACAATAAGTAATTTATTAATAAAGGGATAATTCTTTTATAAATCATTTTGATTTAATAATGAGCTATATTAATAATGTAAATCTTTACAAACGGATTTTAAATAAAATTGTTATTTCAACTTTAACTATATATATGTGTGTTTAAATGAAAGTTATGATTTGGAAACTAAAAATAAAGGTTTTCAAAATGTTTAAATTAAAATAAACATTATTAATATTAATATAAGTGTAAAATAAAATAAAATAGCCATGTACATAAGATATAAAGCTTACAAAGACAAGTATGAAAACATAAAATAAAAGTAAAACCAGGCTTTGTGTATTTGTAGGTTGATTCTAAAGCTTAGGAATGAAGGCAAGATCAAAGTAGAAATAAGATGCAGGCAAGAAATGATAAAATTAGCTAAGTAGGGAACACAAGTACTTAAACATTAAATGCCGGCACAACTTAAGTCGGTTCGAATTGCTTAAAAATCAACTCAGCCTCCTAATTAAAAGATCTTGCCTGATAAAACAAGAGTAAACAGTGTACCAGGCATTTGCAAAACCTAGTTATCACCTTCCCCTGAAACCTTTTATATATATCATGTCTTCTTATATTTTCATTCGTTCAACTCAACATAGCAAGCTTTTCCTTTTTATAACTGAAGCATCAACAACAAACTTCTTTATACAACTTGGATAAAGTTTGCAACTCAACTACAAACAAGAAGATTAAGGAAAATCAAAGAAAACCATTTTCCAGTTTTGAAGTCCAAAGCTTTCCAAATAAAAGTGCTCTGTCCATCTCCATCACAGTGAGTAACATCACCTTTAAAAGTTTAAATTTAAGATATGGTTGCTTGGTTGATGTCTGTAATATGTATGGTTGGGTATATATTTGTTTATTTTATCTCTGTATGTATGTACATAGCTGTTCCTGTAGCATTTTGATCTTTGCTTCAAGTATCAGTTTGATTTTTAAATCATCATCTTTTTACTTACTTGCTGTTTGGATTAGGACTTAATCAAAGGTTTTTGGATTAGCATAGATGGATGTTAAAAATTTATAGGAAAGTTAAATATAAACTTGAGTAAGCCTGGAAAAATGAAACAACAGAGCAAATCATAAAATAAGTCAAAATTTAATTGTCATGATCCATCAATTCAAGTTTATGAACTGATTACTAAATCAAAATTAGGATTTTTAAAACTCAAATCACATTTTTTAGTTGAGCCTTGAACATGCTTTACTGGGTTAATCAATTCGAGCATTTTGGGTTGCCTCTGGAAGTACCGTTGATCGGAGTGGTTGAGGTTTGTTCTGGAGGGAGATGGGTGATAGGAGAGGCCATGAAAAATGGTCGGAGGCACTCTCGATCACTGTGGCGATGGTGGTTTTCGTTTTCTGTGGGTAAACCTAGTTTGGGTTGAGTGGAGTTTTTAGGTCGGTTCAAACGCCTCGAAGCGTCGAATTCAACGGGGTTCTGGGAAGTTGAAGCTTGGTCATGGTCGAAGCTGTAGCCGGATGTGGTGGTACTCCGATGGTCGGAGTTTGAATTACGGTGGAGTTTCTAGGTTTCGAGAGGAACCTGATTTTTATTTCCAGGTGGAGTTTCGAACTTGTTTTCGATTCGTGCTGCAGTGATGATTTTGGGTGGTCGTGGTCGAAATGGTGGTAGTTAGCGACGTGGTGAGGTTCGTGTCGAGGCCGGAGGTGGCTGGGGCCACGGTGCACGTGCACCGTGCCATTGAAGTGCTGGGTGTTTTTTTCTGTGTGAAGAGTTTTCGACTGGGGAAAATACTCGAGTCACTCGAGTATGTGACTCGAAGTAAGGAAGGGGGAGACTCGAAGCAAGCTGGGTTTTGGTTCGAGACAGTGGATGGTTTCAGGTTTTAGCAAAACCTGATTTGTTTCAGTTTTAAAATTTAGTTCAAAATATGAACCAGGATTTAAACAGTGTTTGAATTCAATGTTAAAGTTAATTTAGATGAAACTTTTGAATCTAAGGTTTTCAAAATGAATTTGGACTTTTAATCAAGATTTAAAAATCAAGGCTTTAAAACAAAGTTTGGAATCAACGTTTAAAACTAATGGATTCAAGTTTACTTTGGATTCAAATCTGAAAATTTAAATCAGTTTTTAGGTATGAATGTTTTAAAAAAAAAATAGGTTCAAATAAAATGGTTTTGAAAGGTAAATATGTTTCAAATAAATGTTTAACTTGATTTTGAGAGAATTCGTTGATAAAAGGTTTTTGAATAGAAGTTAAATAAATTGTTTAACTTGAATTTGCAAGTAAAAAATACAATGTAATTTAAAAGCTAAATTTTTATCAAAAAGTTAAGTAATTTAAGTTAAAGATTTATCTTATATAAGTTTCATATGCAAGTAATAAATGTTATTTACATTTATTTTAAAAGATTTTAAATTGAATTTAAAATTTAGTTAATGTTAAATAAATAATCATTTTGAATCTTTAATTCAAAAATAGAATTTGAATTTAAATTCAAAATGTAATGTTCTAATACACTTTAATATTTATTACGTCATTAAATAAGAAATAAATTATCTTAAGATCAATTAAGGTATTGAATGATTTAATTAATAAGTTAATAAAGGAATGATTTATTAAATTTATAAATTAATAATTTAGATTAATTTATAATTAGAGATCAATTAAGAAGTAAATTAAGAAATGTTATTAGTTAATGAAGATAATTAACTAAAGATTATTAATTAATTAATATATGTGATTAATTTTGATAATTAATTAGATTAATTAGGTAACCTAATAAGTGTAATTACTTGATAAAAGTCATTAAGAGATTAATTACTTTTTGTAATCAAGTTTGATGATATGATTAAATTAAGTTAATTAATTTAGTTTAATTAATTTAAGAAAATCATTTGATAAATGGATGAGTGTAATTACCTAGTGTACTTAATGGAGCATAATTACTTGATAAAGTAATTAATGTTAATTACTGAATGTAATTAGGGAAAATGATGTGTTAATGAAGTAATTTGGATAATTACTTTTGAAATTAATCAAGGGATTAACTAATGGAGATAATTAATTATGGGATAATTAATTTATTAATATGAGTAATTAAGGGTAGTTAATTACTGGGTTGTTATTAATCAAGGGTGATTAATAATTGAGTTAAATTAAAGATGAATCATTTAATGTAAATTAATTTAAAAAAGTAATTTAATTTAAATCTAAATTAGAGGTCATTAATTAATATAATTAATGATGTAAATTAAGAATTGTTTAATTAAGGAATAATTAATAATGTGGTGATTAATTTATGTAACTAATTAAGAATAAATGTAATTAATTATATTTAATTAATAAATGAAGTAATTAAATGTTATTTACTATTAATGGTTTAGAATAATTCATTTGTGAAATTAATTAAAGACCAAATTACTTATTGAAATTAGAGAATAATTAATTAATTTGATTTATAATTAATGGTTGTATAAACAGGATTTATAGAAGGAGTAATTAATTTAATTCACTTTAAATTAATTAGAGATAGAAGTAGTTAATTTAATTCATTTTAAATTAATTACAAATGGTATGATTATAAATCATTGCTTATGGATGAATGATATTGATATTTCATTTGATGATTATGAATTCAGATATGACATGAATAATATCTATGTGATATGGATGCTTGGTTTAAATATGATAATATTTAATTATCTGTTTGGATGATAATATTGATTATCTGTATGTGATGATGATGATGTAATTATCTATTGTGATATTTTGAATTATCCATCTGTGTGTATTGATGATATTGGATTAAACTGTTGAGACTAAATAGACAACTTGGCCTTAAAAGACACGTTTTGGATTTCGATGAGATCAGGATGGGGTTACAACATTTGGAACATCCGAAAACCACATCGACTCCAAATTAACGATAGGTCATTAATCTGAAGTGAAGATGAAGATTCAGATTGCATGGGTTATTGTCGTTAACTCTGAGGGTGATTCCAAAATGAGTGTAACGAGATTATGCCTTCGGTTTCGTTCGAACCCGGAACGAACTTGTATGGATTGAATGCTTTCAACACATCGTCAGGTGGGCGATGAGCATTCTAAGAAATGTATTCTCTAAAGGTAATCGTAGCCTCAAGCCTCATCAATCGGGAATGGCTAAAACAGGGGAGGTGCAGCAAGGTTAGGTTGGTCATGCCCAAGCAGGACAAGGATATTCCCCTGTCTAGATGTCCCTTTATTTTCGGCTGTGTGGGCGGTTGATTGCAACAACTGCCGGTGTTATCTTATTCGGAATGTTCAGTGAGGAATGGTTACGGCCTTGTGTTGCAGGGGGTCGGGAGTGATCCTCGGTACGTTGATCTAGGCCACGTATTGTGACGGGCGGTACCCCAGTAGCCCTGCTATTGTATGGAATCCACAATCCAATAAGTGCCAACGGTTTTGATTGTATTACCCACTTTTGTGGCTAATAGCTGGAATTTAATGAATGTAACAATTTCGGCTATTTTTTATTTACTTGAAAACCCTAGACCTATTATAATATCACTGAATTTCCTATCAAATGTTTTGGTTAGCGTAAGGTAAAAAACTTACCCATATTTATTTGTGGGGAGTCTTACGTGATACCTTTTGTTTTCAAAAGGATTTTCAAAATTAAGCAAATTTAACTTGTTACTCATACCAGACCCATGTCTGACCCGGAGTTTATTTTCTGTTTTCTTAAACTCTTGGGTACTCAAATTTTTACGAGTAGTTAAGGGATTCAGGTTAGCTTTGACGAATTCTGGAGGAGCAATGGAGCAGGAGGCTTCAACGTTGTAGATATACATAAAGTTCCGCTGTGTTGGTATCTCTATATTGTTTTGAGTTGTATCGAGTTTGTATTAGCTAGACAGGAGTTTATAACTGTCTAGTATGTGATGTATTATCTGTATAACTCTGATGAATGTTGTATATTATGTAAATACTTATGTAATTATTATAATTTATTCGTTCCGCTGTGAGATTCTGATGTTGTTGTTCTTTCTTCTCTATCTTTTCTATTTTCTCATCCCTTTCTTTCTTCACGACGAAACGGATTTCTGGGCATAGAAACCCGTGTCGTCACAGTTGGTATCAGAGGCTAGGTTGAGTGAATACCTAGCCTTTTGAGTGATTTCTTTCCTGAGAGAGCGTATTTGTAATTTTGATAATATATATATTTATTTATTTCTACCTATTGTTGGGTTACCTGTTCGGGTTTTCCAATATAAGTTATAAAGGTAGATATGGTGGTGGGGTGCATAACACAACTACCAATGGTTGGAGTTTGAATGGTTGAGGTTGGAAGTGTAATTGTCGAGACCGTAGACCTAATACCTTCTCGAGTGAGCTTTGGGTGGTGTAAGGATTTCATCGATCTCTGAAGGAAACCTGTTAAAGTTCGGAGTTCATTTTTGAAGTGTAAGTTTGGTTAAGCTAGAGTTTGGATCTGTCGGTTGGACAGAAGCCAGTCATGATATCTTGATACATCAAGGTGTAGTAGCTGTGTGATTAGACACGGTGACTATGGATGTCTCCAAAGATGTTTCTTTGGGACAAGTTAAGGAAGAGTGTCTGATTCGGTGTTGTGGCTGTGTTCAGCTGGGTGTTTCTGTTTGCTTTGAGGTCCGAGTTTCTCGAAGAGCTTTGGATTAGAAGTCTTCTGGCTTAGCAGTTTTTTTTGGGGTAACTTCAGAAGCAACAGAGTAGATCCATTTCTTCGATGGATTGGCCACATAAGCGTAAGCTGTTCTGATTTGTAAAGAGGGAGCAGTATTTTGGAATTAGGCTGGATTGATCGCAAAAGTGACTTGCGATAGTTTGAGCGTTCTCTTGTGTTTCAGAGATTTTTCTGGATGTCTTCAAGAAGTAGAGATTTTCTAACATCTGGAAATTGAGTTTGGTGAAGTAGCTCGGATTTTGGAGGAACTTCAGTGTTTTCTTTTTGATCTGTGGAACCCTAATGATGGAATGCATTGTCCAGTTTGTGCTTGAGTTCATAATCAACATTTTCATCTATTCAGTCAGAGTTGCGCAGTGGAAGCATGGTGGCAGTTGTTTTAGAGTGGAAGCAAATGGATGTTGCAATGTTTGGATTGGAAAGTTCTACAGGAAATTTTTCAGGATCTGAGGCCAGGTTTGAGTGCACCTGTTTAATCTTTTTCGGATAAGAGAAGTGAGTTCTGTTTTCTGATTTGGAATAGAGTTTGTGTTCTGAGTTTTGGTTGATCTTGGAAAGATCATTTTGTTGGTTTGTCTTTGGTCCAGTTTGTTTCTAAGGACATCGGCAAGAGTTGAGCTGATCAGGAAAGATGTAGGCGGCCCAGGACCGTCCGAAGAGTTTGTGGATAAGAGACGAAGGAATTTGGATTCCCAAGTCGGAGATTTGATTTTGAATAAGTGTTTGATCTTTAGGATTGAATTGTCAGTTTGGATAACTGGAATTCGTTGTGTTACACGTATCTCTGAGGAAGTACGTGTAAGATCTATCTCTGGTTATAGAATCAGCAGTTCAGGGAGTTTTAGTTGTTGATTCAGAGTTGCCTGTAGTCTGATATCCTGTCTTGTTTTGTAGATCTTGATGAGTGGGAGTTCTGTAGCTTAGTAGTATTGGTTGTTTGGATTCTGTAGAGCGAGTAACCCGGTATTTTTACTTGAGGAAACTCGAGAGAAAAAAATTATTTCCGGAATTTTGTTTGGATAGTTAGATTTGTTTGTTTGGATGAATTTGTTGCTATGGCTGTTAGCATATGATTGATATATGCTTATGTTTAAAATTTAAATCTTTAACTAGATTATTAAATTACCTTTGTTTTAAATTTCGGGGACGAAATTCTTTAAGAGGGGAGGAATGTGACATCCCGGAAATTGGGGCAATATCAATTTAATAATCTACATTAAAAATTAAATTGATTTGATAATATTTGTTAATAATATTTGAATTGATTTAATAATCTCCTTCTAAATAAGTATGTAACTGAAAATTTATCTTTTGAAAACTAGTTTAATTGTTTTTTATTTACAATATATATCTATATATTTGTATATATTGTAAATAGTTCATCTTTGTTTTAAATTTAATAAATAAAGTTATGTTTTCCAATTCTAATATTTTTGGTAAATTTGGAAATTTGATTTAATTTAGTATTAAGCTATTAAATAATCATATGGCTTTAAAATACTTAAGATTTAAGTTTAATTGGTTTAAAATAATTTTAGCTTAAATTTAAATTAAAAAAAGGTTCGTTTGTTCTTTTTTAAATATAGGTTGATACAATAAGTAATTTATTAATAAAGGGATAATTCTTTTATAAATCATTTTGATTTAATAATGAGCTATATTAATAATGTAAATCTTTACAAATGGATTTTAAATAAAATTGTTATTTCAACTTTAATTATATATGTGTGTGTTTGAATGAAAGTTATGATTTGGAAATTAAAAATAAAGGTTTTCAAAATGTTTAAATTAAAATAAACATTATTAATATTAATATAAGTGTAAAATAAAATAAAATAGCCATGTACAAAAGATATAAAGCTTACAAAGACAAGTATGAAAACATAAAGTAAAAGTAAAACCAGGCTTTGTATATTTGTAGGTTGACTCTAAAGCTTAGGAATGAAGGCAAGATCAAAGTAGAAATAAGATGCAGGCAAGAAATGATAAAATTAGCTAAGTAGGGAACACAAGTACTTAAACATTAAATGCCGGCATAACTTAAGTCGGTTCGAATTGCTTAAAAATCAACTCAGCCTCCTAATTAAAAGATCTTGCCTGATAAAACAAGAGTAAACAGTGTACCAGGCATTTGCAAAACCCAGTTATCACCTTCCCCTGAAACCTTTTATATATATCATGTCTTCTTATATTTTCATTCGTTCAACTCAACATAGCAAGCTTTTCCTTTTTATAACTGAAGCATCAACAACAAACTTCTTTATACAACTTGGATAAAGTTTGCAACTCAACTACAAACAAGAAGATTAAGGAAAATCAAAGAAAACCATTTTCCAGTTTTGAAGTCCAAAGCTTTCCAAATAAAAGTGCTATGTCCATCTCCATCACAGTGAGTAACATCACCTTTAAAAGTTTAAATTTAAGATATGGTTGCTTGGTTGATGTCTGTAATACATATGGTTGCGTATATATTTGTTTATTTTATCTCTGTATGTATGTACATAGTTGTTCCTATAGCATTTTGATCTTTGCTTCAAGTATCAGTTTGATTTTAAAATCATCATCTTTTTACTTACTTGCTGTTTGGATTAGGACTTAATCAAAGGTTTTTGGATTAGCATAGATGGATGTTAAAAATTTATAGGAAAGTTAAATATAAACTTGAATAAGCCTGGAAAAGTGAAACAACAGAGCAAATCATAAAATAGGTCAAAATTTAATTGTCATGATCCTTCAATTCAAGTTTATGAACTGATTACTAAATCAAAATTAGGATTTTTAAAACTCAAATCACATTTTTTAGTTGAGCCTTGAACATGCTTTACTGGGTTGATCAATTCGAGCATTTTGGGTTGCCTCTGGAAGTACCGTTGATCGGAGTGGTTGAGGTTTGTTCTGGAGGGAGATGGGTGATAGGAGAGGCCATGAAAAATGCTCGGAGGCACTCTCGATCACTGTGGCGATGGTGGTTTTTGTTTTCTGTGGGTAAACCTAGTTTGGGTTGAGTGGAGTTTTTGGGTCGGTTCGAACGCCTCGAAGCGTCGAGTTCAACGGGGTTCTGGGAAGTTGAAGCTTGGTCATGGTCGAAGCTGTAGCCGGAGGTGGTGGTACTCCGATGGTCGGAGTTTGAATTATGGTGGAGTTTCCAGGTTTCGAGAGGAACCTGATTTTTGTTTCCAGGTGGAGTTTCGAACTTGTTTTCGATTCGTGCTACCGTGATGATTTTGGGTGGTCATGGTCGTGACTGGTGGTGGTTGGCGACATGGTGAGGTTCGTGTGGATGGCTGGAGGTGGCTGGGGCCGCGGTGCACGTGCACCGTGCCATTGAAGTGCTGGGTGTTTTTTTCCGTGTGCAGAGTTTTCGACTGGGGAAAATACTCGAGTCACTCGAGTATGTGACTCGAAGTAAGGAAGGGGGAGACTCGAAGCAAGATGGGTTTTGGTTCGAGACAGTGGATGGTTTCAGGTTTTAGCAAAACCTGATTTGTTTCAGTTTTAAAATTTAGTTCAAAATATGAACCAGGATTTAAACAGTGTTTGAATTCAATGTTAAAGTAAATTTAGATGAAACTTTTGAATCTAAGGTTTTCAAAATGAATTCGGACTTTTAATCAAGATTTAAAAATCAAGGCTTTAAAACAAAGTTTGGAATCCATGTTTAAAACTAATGGATTCAAGTTTACTTTGGATTCAAAACTGAAATTTAAATCAGTTTTTAAGTATGAATGTTAAAAAAAAAAGGTTCAAATAAAATGGTTTTGAAAGGTAAATATGTTTCAAATAAATGTTTAGCTTGAATTTGAGAAAATTCGTTTATAAAAGGTTTTTGAATAGAAGTTAAATAAATTGTTTAACTTGAATTTACAAGTAAAATACAATGTAATTTAAAAGCTAAATTTTTATCAAAAAGTTAAGTAATTTAATTTAAAGACTTATCTTATATAAGTTTCATATGCAAGTAATAAATGTTATTTACATTTATTTTAAAAGATTTTAAATTGAATTTAAAATTTAGTTAATGTTAAGTAAATAATCATTTTGAATCTTAAATTCAAAAAAGGAATTTAAATTTAAATTCAAAATGTAATGTTCTAATACACTTTAATATTTATTACGTCATTAAATAAGAAATAAATTATCTTAAGATCAATTAAGGTATTGAATGATTTAATTAATAAGTTAATAAAGGAATGATTTATTAAATTTATAAATTAATAATTTAGATTAATTTATAATTAGAGATCAATTAAGAAGTAAATTAAGAAATTTTATTAGTTAATGAAGATAATTAACTAAATATTATTAATTAATTAATATATGTGATTAACTTTGATAATTAATTAGATTAATTAGATAACCTAATAAGTGTAATTACTTGATAAAAGTCATTAAGAGATTAATTACTTTTTGTAATTAAGTTTGATGATATGATTAAATTAAGTTAATTAATTTAGTTTAATTAATTTAAGAAAATCGTTTGATAAATGGATGAGTGTAATTACCTAGTGTACTTAATGGAGCATAATTACTTAGGAAAGTAATTAATGTTAATTACTGAATGTAATTAGGGAAAATGATGTGTTAATGAAGTAATTTGGATAATTAATTTTGAAATTAATCAAGGGATTAATTAATGGAGATAATTAATTATGGGATAACTAATTTATTAATATGAGTAATTAAGGGTAGTTAGTTACTAGGTTGTAATTAATCAAGGGTGATTAATAATTGAGTTAAATTAAAGATGAATCATTTGATGTAAATTAATTTAAACAAAGTAATTTAATTTAAATATAAATTAGAGATCATTAATTAATATAATTAATGATGTAAATTAAGAATTGTTTAATTAAGGAATAATTAATAATGTAGTGATTAATTTATGTAATTAATTAAGAATAAATATAATTAATTATATTTAATTAATAAATGAAGTAATTAAATGTTAATTACTATTAATGGTTTAGAATAATTCATTTGTGAATTTAATTAAAGACCAAATTACTTATTGAAATTAGAGAATAATTAATTGATTTGATTTATAATTAATGGTTGTATAAGCAGGATTTATAGGAGTAATTAATTTAATTCACTTTAAATTAATTAGAGATAGAAGTAGTTAATTTAATTCATTTTAAATTAATTACAAATGGTATGATTATAAATCATTGCTTATGGATTAAAGATATTGATATTTCATTTGATGATTGTGAATTCAGATATGACATGAATAATATCTATGTGATATGGATGCTTGGTTTAAATATGATAATATTTAATTATCTGTTTGGATGATAATATTGATTATCTATATGTGATGATGATGTAATTATCTATTGTGATATTTTGAATTCTCCATCTGTGTGTATTGATGATATTGGATTAAACTGCTAAGACTAAATAGACAACTTGGCCTTAAAAGACACGTTTTGGATTTCGATGAGACCGGGATCGGGTTTCCACATTTGGAACATCCGAAAACCACATCGACTCCAAATTAACGATAGGTCGTGAATCTGAAGTGAAGATGAAGATTCAGATTGCAAGGGTTATTGTCGTTAACTCTAAGGGTGGTTCCAAAATGAGTGTAACGAGATAATGCCTTCGGTTTCGTTCGAACCCGGAACGAACTTGTATGGATTGAATGCTTTCAACACATCGTCAGGTGGGCGATGAGCATTCTAAGAAATGTATTCTCTAAAGGTAATCGTTGCCTCAAGCCTCATCAACCGGGAATAGCTAAAACAGGGGAGGTGCAGCAAGGTTAGGTGGGTCATGCCCAAGCAGGACAAGGATATTCCCCTGTCTAGATGTCCCTTTATTTTCGGCTGTGTGGGCGGTTGATTGCAACAACTGCCGGTGTTATCTTATTCGGACTGTTCAGTGAGGAATGGTTACGGCCTTGTGTTGTAGGGGGTCGGGAGTGATCCTCGGTACGTTGATCTAGGCCACGTATTGTGACGGGCGGTACCCCAGTAGCCCTGCCATTGTATGGAATCCACAATCCAATAAGTGCCAACGGTTTTGATTGTATTACCCACTTTTGTGGCTAATAGCTGGAATTTAATGAATGTAACAATTTCGGCTATTTTCTATTTACTTGAAAACCCTAGACCTATTATAATATCACTGAATTTCCTATCAAATGTTTTGGTTAGCGTAAGGTAAAAAACTTACCCATATTTATTTGTGGGGAGTCTTACGTGATACCTTTTGTTTTCAAAAGGATTTTCAAAATTAAGCAAATTTAACCTGTTACTCATACCAGACCCATGTCTGACCCGGAGTTTATTTTCTGTTTTCTTAAACTCTTGGGTACTCAAATTTTTACGAGTAGTTAAGGGATTCAGGTTAGCTTTGACGAATTCTGGAGGAGCAATGGAGCAGGAGGCTTCAACGTTGTAGATATACATAAAGTTCCGCTGTGTTGGTATCTCTATATTGTTTTGAGTTGTATCGAGTTTGTATTAGCTAGACAAGAGTTTATAACTGTCTAGTATGTGATGTATTATCTGTATAACTCTGATGAATGTTGTATATTATGTAAATACTTATGTAATTATTATAATTTATTCGTTCCGCTGTGAGATTCTGATGTTGTTGTTCTTTCTTCTCTATCTTTTCTATTTTCTCATCCCTTTCTTTCTTCACGACGAAACGGATTTCTGGGCATAGAAACCCGTGTCGTCACAGTTGGTATCAGAGGCTAGGTTGAGTGAATACCTAGCCTTTTGAGTGATTTCTTTCCTGAGAGAGCGTATTTGTAATTTTGATAATATATATATTTATTTATTTCTACCTATTGTTGGGTTACCTGTTCGGGTTTTCCAATATAAGTTATAAAGGTAGATATGGTGGTGGGGTGCATAACACAACTACCAATGGTTGGAGTTTGAATGGTTGAGGTTGGAAGTGTAATTGTCGAGACCGTAGACCTAATACCTTCTCGAGTGAGCTTTGGGTGGTGTAAGGATTTCATCGATCTCTGAAGGAAACCTGTTAAAGTTCGGAGTTCATTTTTGAAGTGTAAGTTTGGTTAAGCTAGAGTTTGGATCTGTCGGTTGGACAGAAGCCAGTCATGATATCTTGATACATCAAGGTGTAGTAGCTGTGTGATTAGACACGGTGACTATGGATGTCTCCAAAGATGTTTCTTTGGGACAAGTTAAGGAAGAGTGTCTGATTCGGTGTTGTGGATGTGTTCAGCTGGGTGTTTCTGTTTGCTTTGAGGTCCGAGTTTCTCGAAGAGCTTTGGATTAGAAGTCTTCTGGCTTAGTAGTTTTTTTTGGGGTAACTTCAGAAGCAACAGAGTAGATCCATTTCTTCGATGGATTGGCCACATAAGCGTAAGCTGTTCTGATTTGTAAAGAGGGAGCAGTATTTTGGAATTAGGCTGGATTGATCGCAAAAGTGACTTGCGATAGTTTGAGCGTTCTCTTGTGTTTCAGAGATTTTTCTGGATGTCTTCAAGAAGTAGAGATTTTCTAACATCTGGAAATTGAGTTTGGTGAAGTAGCTCGGATTTTGGAGGAACTTCAGAGTTTTCTTTTTGATCCGTGGAACCCTAATGATGGAATGCATTGTCCAGTTTGTGCTTGAGTTCATAATCAACATTTTCATCTATTCAGTCAGAGTTGCGCAGTGGAAGCATGGTGGCAGTTGTTTTAGAGTGGAAGCAAATGGATGTTGCAATGTTTGGATTGGAAAGTTCTACAGGAAATTTTTCAGGATCTGAGGCCAGGTTTGAGTGCACCTGTTTAATCTTTTTCGGATAAGAGAAGTGAGTTCTGTTTTCTGATTTGGAATAGAGTTTGTGTTCTGAGTTTTGGTTAATCTTGGAAAGATCATTTTGTTGGTTTGTCTTTGGTCCAGTTTGTTTCTAAGGACATCGGCAAGAGTTGAGCTGATCAGGAAAGATGTAGGCGGCCCAGGACCGTCCGAAGAGTTTGTGGATAAGAGACGAAGGAATTTGGATTCCCAAGTTGGAGATTTGATTTTGAATAAGTGTTTGATCTTTAGGATTGAATTGTCAGTTTGGATAACTGGAATTCGTTGTGTTACACGTATCTCTGAGGAAGTACGTGTAAGATCTATCTCTGGTTATAGAATCAGCAGTTCAGGGAGTTTTAGTTGTTGATTCAGAGTTGCCTGTAGTCTGATATCCTGTCTTGTTTTGTAGATCTTGATGAGTGGGAGTTCTGTAGCTTAGTAGTATTGGTTGTTTGGATTCTGTAGAGCGAGTAACCCGGTATTTTTACTTGAGGAAACTCGAGAGAAAAAAATTATTTCCGGAATTTTGTTTGGATAGTTAGATTTGTTTATTTGGATGAATTTGTTGCTATGGCTGTTTGCATATGATTGATATATGCTTATGTTTAAAATTTAAATCTTTAACTAGATTATTAAATTACCTTTGTTTTAAATTTCGGGGACGAAATTCTTTAAGAGGGGAGGAATGTGACATCCCGGAAATTGGGGCAATATCAATTTAATAATCTACATTAAAAATTAAATTGATTTGATAATATTTGTTAATAATATTTGAATTGATTTAATAATCTCCTTCTAAATAAGTATTTAACTGAAAATTTATCTTTTGAAAACTAGTTTAATTGTTTTTTATTTACAATATATATCTATATATTTGTATATATTGTAAATAGTTCATCTTTGTTTTAAATTTAATAAATAAAGTTATGTTTTCCAATTCTAATATTTTTGGTAAATTTGGAAATTTGATTTAATTTAGTATTAAGCTATTAAATAATCATATGGCTTTAAAATACTTAAGATTTAAGTTTAATTGGTTTAAAATAATTTTAGCTTAAATTTAAATTAAAAAAAGGTTCGTTTGTTCTTTTTTAAATATAGGTTGATACAATAAGTAATTTATTAATAAAGGGATAATTCTTTTATAAATCATTTTGATTTAATAATGAGCTATATTAATAATGTATATCTTTACAAATGGATTTTAAATAAAATTGTTATTTCAACTTTAATTATATATGTGTGTGTTTGAATGAAAGTTATGATTTGGAAATTAAAAATAAAGGTTTTCAAAATGTTTAAATTAAAATAAACATTATTAATATTAATATAAGTGTAAAATAAAATAAAATAGCCATGTACAAAAGATATAAAGCTTACAAAGACAAGTATGAAAACATAAAGTAAAAGTAAAACCAGGCTTTGTATATTTGTAGGTTGACTCTAAAGCTTAGGAATGAAGGCAAGATCAAAGTAGAAATAAGATGCAGGCAAGAAATGATAAAATTAGCTAAGTAGGGAACACAAGTACTTAAACATTAAATGCCGGCACAACTTAAGTCGGTTCGAATTGCTTAAAAATCAACTCAGCCTCCTAATTAAAAGATCTTGCCTGATAAAACAAGAGTAAACAGTGTACCAGGCATTTGCAAAACCCAGTTATCACCTTCCCCTGAAACCTTTTATATATATCATGTCTTCTTATATTTTCATTCGTTCAACTCAACATAGCAAGCTTTTCCTTTTTATAACTGAAGCATCAACAACAAACTTCTTTATACAACTTGGATAAAGTTTGCAACTCAACTACAAACAAGAAGATTAAGGAAAATCAAAGAAAACCATTTTCCAGTTTTGAAGTCCAAAGCTTTCCAAATAAAAGTGCTCTGTCCATCTCCATCACAGTGAGTAACATCACCTTTAAAAGTTTAAATTTAAGATATGGTTGCTTGGTTGATGTCTGTAATATGTATGGTTGGGTATATATTTGTTTATTTTATCTCTGTATGTATGTACATAGCTGTTCCTGTAGCATTTTGATCTTTGCTTCAAGTATCAGTTTGATTTTTAAATCATCATCTTTTTACTGACTTGCTGTTTGGATTAGGACTTAATCAAAGGTTTTTGGATTAGCATAGATGGATGTTAAAAATTTATAGGAAAGTTAAATATAAACTTGAGTAAGCCTGGAAAAATGAAACAACAGAGCAAATCATAAAATAAGTCAAAATTTAATTGTCATGATCCATCAATTCAAGTTTATGAACTGATTACTAAATCAAAATTAGGATTTTTAAAACTCAAATCACATTTTTTAGTTGAGCCTTGAACATGCTTTACTGGGTTAATCAATTCGAGCATTTTGGGTTGCCTCTGGAAGTACCGTTGATCGGAGTGGTTGAGGTTTGTTCTGGAGGGAGATGGGTGATAGGAGAGGCCATGAAAAATGGTCGGAGGCACTCTCGATCACTGTGGCGATGGTGGTTTTCGTTTTCTGTGGGTAAACCTAGTTTGGGTTGAGTGGAGTTTTTAGGTCGGTTCAAACGCCTCGAAGCGTCGAATTCAACGGGGTTCTGGGAAGTTGAAGCTTGGTCATGGTCGAAGCTGTAGCCGGATGTGGTGGTACTCCGATGGTCGGAGTTTGAATTACGGTGGAGTTTCTAGGTTTCGAGAGGAACCTGATTTTTATTTCCAGGTGGAGTTTCGAACTTGTTTTCGATTCGTGCTGCAGTGATGATTTTGGGTGGTCGTGGTCGGAATGGTGGTAGTTAGCGACGTGGTGAGGTTCGTGTCGAGGCCGGAGGTGGCTGGGGCCACGGTGCACGTGCACCGTGCCATTGAAGTGCTGGGTGCTTTTTTCTGTGTGAAGAGTTTTCGACTGGGGAAAATACTCGAGTCACTCGAGTATGTGACTCGAAGTAAGGAAGCGGGAGACTCGAAGCAAGCTGGGTTTTGGTTCGAGATAGTGGATGGTTTCAGGTTTTAGCAAAACCTGATTTGTTTCAGTTTTAAAATTTAGTTCAAAATATGAACCAGGATTTAAACAGTGTTTGAATTCAATGTTAAAGTTAATTTAGATGAAACTTTTGAATCTAAGGTTTTCAAAATGAATTTGGACTTTTAATCAAGATTTGAAAATCAAGGCTTTAAAACAAAGTTTGGAATCAACGTTTAAAACTAATGGATTCAAGTTTACTTTGGATTCAAATCTGAAAATTTAAATCAGTTTTTAGGTATGAATGTTTTAAAAAAAAAATAGGTTCAAATAAAATGGTTTTGAAAGGTAAATATGTTTCAAATAAATGTTTAACTTGATTTTGAGAGAATTCGTTGATAAAAGGTTTTTGAATAGAAGTTAAATAAATTGTTTAACTTGAATTTGCAAGTAAAAAATACAATGTAATTTAAAAGCTAAATTTTTATCAAAAAGTTAAGTAATTTAAGTTAAAGATTTATCTTATATAAGTTTCATATGCAAGTAATAAATGTTATTTACATTTATTTTAAAAGATTTTAAATTGAATTTAAAATTTAGTTAATGTTAAATAAATAATCATTTTGAATCTTTAATTCAAAAATAGAATTTGAATTTAAATTCAAAATGTAATGTTCTAATACACTTTAATATTTATTACGTCATTAAATAAGAAATAAATTATCTTAAGATCAATTAAGGTATTGAATGATTTAATTAATAAGTTAATAAAGGAATGATTTATTAAATTTATAAATTAATAATTTAGATTAATTTATAATTAGAGATCAATTAAGAAGTAAATTAAGAAATGTTATTAGTTAATGAAGATAATTAACTAAAGATTATTAATTAATTAATATATGTGATTAATTTTGATAATTAATTAGATTAATTAGGTAACCTAATAAGTGTAATTACTTGATAAAAGTCATTAAGAGATTAATTACTTTTTGTAATTAAGTTTGATGATATGATTAAATTAAGTTAATTAATTTAGTTTAATTAATTTAAGAAAATCATTTGATAAATGGATGAGTGTAATTACCTAGTGTACTTAATGGAGCATAATTACTTGATAAAGTAATTAATGTTAATTACTGAATGTAATTAGGGAAAATGATGTGTTAATGAAGTAATTTGGATAATTACTTTTGAAATTAATCAAGGGATTAACTAATGGAGATAATTAATTATGGGATAATTAATTTATTAATATGAGTAATTAAGGGTAGTTAATTACTGGGTTGTTATTAATCAAGGGTGATTAATAATTGAGTTAAATTAAAGATGAATCATTTAATGTAAATTAATTTAAAAAAGTAATTTAATTTAAATCTAAATTAGAGATCATTAATTAATATAATTAATGATGTAAATTAAGAATTGTTTAATTAAGGAATAATTAATAATGTGGTGATTAATTTATGTAACTAATTAAGAATAAATGTAATTAATTATATTTAATTAATAAATGAAGTAATTAAATGTTAATTACTATTAATGGTTTAGAATAATTCATTTGTGAAATTAATTAAAGACCAAATTACTTATTGAAATTAGAGAATAATTAATTAATTTGATTTATAATTAATGGTTGTATAAACAGGATTTATAGAAGGAGTAATTAATTTAATTCACTTTCAATTAATTAGAGATAGAAGTAGTTAATTTAATTCATTTTAAATTAATTACAAATGGTATGATTATAAATCATTGCTTATGGATGAATGATATTGATATTTCATTTGATGATTATGAATTCAGATATGACATGAATAATATCTATGTGATATGGATGCTTGGTTTAAATATGATAATATTTAATTATCTGTTTGGATGATAATATTGATTATCTGTATGTGATGATGATGATGTAATTATCTATTGTGATATTTTGAATTATCCATCTGTGTGTATTGATGATATTGGATTAAACTGTTGAGACTAAATAGACAACTTGGCCTTAAAAGACACGTTTTGGATTTCGATGAGATCAGGATGGGGTTACAACATTTGGAACATCCGAAAACCACATCGACTCCAAATTAACGATAGGTCATTAATCTAAAGTGAAGATGAAGATTCAGATTGCATGGGTTATTGTCGTTAACTCTGAGGGTGATTCCAAAATGAGTGTAACGAGATTATGCCTTCGGTTTCGTTCGAACCCGGAACGAACTTGTATGGATTGAATGCTTTCAACACATCGTCAGGTGGGCGATGAGCATTCTAAGAAATGTATTCTCTAAAGGTAATCGTAGCCTCAAGCCTCATCAATCGGGAATGGCTAAAACAGGGGAGGTGCAGCAAGGTTAGGTTGGTCATGCCCAAGCAGGACAAGGATATTCCCCTGTCTAGATGTCCCTTTATTTTCGGCTGTGTGGGCGGTTGATTGCAACAACTGCCGGGGTTATCTTGTTCGGGACTAGTCAGTAAGGAATGGTTCCGGCCTTGTGTTGCAGGGGGTCGGGAGTGACCCTCGGTACGTTGATCTAGGCCACGTACTGTGACGGGCGGTACCCCAGTAGCCCTGCCATTGTATGGAATCCACAATCCAATAAGTGCCAACGGTTTTGATTGTATTACCCACTTTTGTGGCTAGTAGCTGGAATTTAATGAATGTAACAATTTCGGCTATTTTCTATTTACTTGGAAACCCTAGACCTATTATAATATCACTGAATTTCCTATCAAATGTTTTGGTTAGCGTAAGGTAAAAAAACTTACCCATGTTTATTTGTGGGGAGTCTTACGTGATACTTTTTGTTTTCAAAAGGATTTTCAAAATTAAGCAACTTTAACCTGTTACTCATACCAGACCCATGTCTGACCCGAAGTTTATTTTCTGTTTTCTTAAACTCTCAGGTACTCAAATTTTTACGAGTAGCCAAGGGATTCAGGTTAGTTTTGACGAATTCTGGAGGAGCAATGGAGCAGGAGGCTTCAGTGTTGTAGATATACATATAGTTCCGCTGTGTTGGTATCTCTGTATTGTTTTGAGTTGTATCGAGTTTGTATTCGCTAGACAGGAGTTTATAATTGTCTAGTATGTGATGTATTATCTGTATAACTCTGATTGATGTTGTATATTATGTAAATACTTATGTAATTATTATAATTTATTCATTCCGCTGTGAGATTCTGATGTTGTTGTTCTTTCTTCTCTATCTTTTCTATTTTCTCATCCCTTTCTTTCTTCATGACGAAACGGATTTCTGGGCATAGAAACCCGGGTCGTCACAGGATAACTAACCATCCGTAGAATATATCTGGACCCAATAGAACAAACAAGGGATACAATCCCGAAACTTTTTAGTTTAGAACCAAATTATACCTATCAACCATAGCAACCAAAGCAAACAATTCATCTAAACAAACAATTCTGACCATCTGGAGTTTGTGTCCCTTACAAATATATCAAAGCTTCTTCCTCGAGCTGCCACAAAGCAATCAAAGAGTTTGAAAATGGAGCAAAGGAGATTGATAGAAAAGTTGTTTCCGTTGTTGTTACAGGGTATTGACCATTTGTAGTCGTATTCCCCTGTCCCCTATCTCGTTCTCTTCTTGCACTCATATTTACTATCAATGTATAGCAAGATAATTTATTGAGGTACACGGACGGATATCTTAGGGATACTCATTCTAGGGTATACTTCACCCTATTTCTAATAAGTTACCTAATGTGTTATACTCCTGAGCTAAAGTTCAACCTTCAGCACTGATACCACAGTAACGATCCTGACTCGACCTTCGAAAATCGGCACCTGTACTTCACTTGTACTCGAATGTCGCAGATTCAAACACCGAATCTGGCTCACCGGGGCTTATAACACATTAAGTACAACAACACAGCGGAAGAAAATGAATACTATCATATAACTCCAATGGTACAATATCAAATGATATGCGAAAGTGATACAAATGATACCAATATCAGAGTTACAAGATAACAGCGGAAAAAAATAACTCCAATGGAATGCATCTCCAAAAGAATCCAACACCATCTCACAACTCCATCTCCAAAACCAAAGATAGCTTGAACCAAAGCACGAACAACCATCAACACTGAAGTGAAGCAACTCGATCCAAATGCGATTGCCAATATCCTGAGATAGAATGCTATCGACTTTACACCTACTATTCGACTATCTGAAAAACCCAACTCTAGACTGCCTGTGTGGAAAATTATGGGCACCCAGAGCTTAGGAAGGGAACAATAAATTCCGGGTCAGTCATGGGACTTGTATGAGCAAACGAAAATAGTTTTATCTTTAAAACAAACAACAAAAGACTTTAAAACATTGAAAACCGCAATGCTTTTTGGAAGATGAAACTGCCATAAGGCCTCCCGCCACATACACAATGCAAGCGCACACTTGGAGGAGATTTCTCCTTATGACAGTTAAAAATGCTTGATATGCGAAAACCATTTGATATTATCATTAGTGCATAGTGCAGAAAACATTTCGAAAGTACAATATTAATCTTAGCCAGCATACCACATTTCGTCGTATGCCTACTTAGCTACCACGTTAAATTGCAAGTTATACAACTAAAAACCGTACAAGACGCGTATTGGATGATTGGATTTCCAACAAATGGTCAGGCTAAGGAACTTCTTTACCGAAATGGAACGCCTCTGGAAGGACGCCCCCGAGAACCTAACCGGATCTCTGATAAAAAAAGGCGATGCTAAATCAAGTTTTAACCAAGCTATAACATAGGTAACTACCACACAAGTATGCCATCCCCGGTAGTTACCGACCTTTATCCGAAGGCCCTCAACACCAACAACCACAAAGCAATAGATTTGCAGCAACCACGTAGGTTAAATATCTGGGCTCCATACCATGATACCACCTTTTATCCAAAAGGAAATGGACATAACCTAGGGGCGCGACGCCTAAAAATCTTGCTGCAACATTCCTGTTTCGACCATTTCCGGGTTGTGAGGCTCGACGAAGTCACGTCCACAAAGCTACGCTTTTCACGAAAGCCATGCTTCGATCAACACCTGATCGACAGCACTTCGTATGCCTCATTACCAAATTGGGAATGTATCACTAGTAACCATCAACTACATAACCTCTGAGCTCTTACGTCTTAGAGAAGGGTGTTATGCTAAGAGAATAAATCTCCTCCACTAAACAGAAATGTATTTGATAGAAACCAGCTTTACGTCTCAAAGTGTAATGGCAGACGCACATCCATACAAGTCTATTCCAGGTTCGAACAGAACCGAAGCACTTCCAAAGAAGCCCTTGCACTCCACGAATTCCCAATCCCGATCGGACTCCCCATCACATATGAGATCTCTATGTCGGGCGCTAATCGATGCAGAGTCATTCGACGGGTTATCCTTTCGTTCTCGAAAATACCCAGTCTTCACCACCGGTCTTCAAATGATATCCGTAACGTCGTATCATTATTCATAATGGATTATATGACACAAGGTCCTCTCCCGCCTAAACCGAATAATGAGCGCAATATTTAAAAACATATGGATATGGGATCTCAGTTAAGTCACAACTTAGAGTCGAAAACCTTTCTTTCAAATGGTTTAAACAAATTACCATTTCCAATCTTTTAAACAAAAAGATTCATTTCAAAAAGTTCACCAATCTTTCACAAAGAATCATTAATATCTTTCCAATTCAAACCTTTTATACAAAAGATACACTTTTAAGATCCCTTTTCAATTTGAAAACAAATTCACCAATCTTTAAAAAAGATTCATTCATAGCCTTTTCAAAACAAATTTCCTTTCAAATTGGATAACTCATCCAATTTTTAAATCAAAGATTCAATTTACAGCTTTCAAAACCATTTCCACAAAACAATTCCATTACAAATCTTTTATATAAAAGATACACCATTTAAAATGCTCTTCAATTTCAAATCAAGGTTTGACTATCTTTCACAAAGATTAATTAACAGTTTTCAAAACTATTTCAATTCGGACTTGAAATCTTTCAACACAAATTGGAATTTCTTTCCTTATATAAAAGCTATTATTATTTAAAAACCACTTGTTTCCGTTTCGGAAAAATCCGATTATATTTGCACGAGTTAAAGCCTTTTAAGTGTAAACTTGGGTTAAATTCAAATTACCAAAACAATACTTTTAAAATGGTTTAAAACCCATATAAACACATTTATAACTTGCAAAACCATATTAAACCATAATTTTCAAATATAGAGTTCAATTTCAAATCTTTGAATTCAAATCAAACTATTTTAAACTTCAAAACTTTATTAAGTTATTCAAAATAACTTTTATTTTCAAACTCCTTTTCAAAAGCTTTTCATATTTTACCCAATTCCAATTCCAAAACCATTTGGATTCAAAATTCAGCTTTAAAAATCATTTCATAATATTAAATTCAAATATCTGTGACTTAACCAATTGCCTCGTGAAATCCATATTTGTGTGTGTATGGTGTAGTCCAGGGGTTTTACACAATAGTGCAACAACATCAATCATCACAGATTGAATCATATCAATACCGATAAGCGGTATGATCTATAATGCTTATCTTTATTCACAGATTCACAGATAAAGTCAATTTATTGATCACAAAGATTCACCATTACGATTCGATGTGCATTTCGGATAACCAACTGGAATCCGACTCCTTGTTGCATCGAAATTCAAATGTTGTTTTACGGGCCAAGGGGTTTTCATTTTTACACAGCAGTATATTCATCACAGATATCACAGCTCAGCACAAAGTAATTCATTTTACATAGCATCATAAGCACATATCATAGATATAAAACAATTCAATATTCAATAGAATCCAAACATCCATAAGTAGGATTAATTAATTGTCTGATTAAAATTAGATTAGTCACTAATCCTGGTTAATTAACATTAATTTATTACAAATTTTAATCATTAATTAACCTTAAATCATTTATTTTGAAAACAATTTGAGAATTAAATTTAATAATCACCTGATATTTAATTTTTCAAATCAAGATAATTTAATTTCAAAACACATTTGCATTAAAACTTCATTTCTTATTGCCTTTGAAAACCAGATACATATTTTAAAACCTGGTTCATCCCTTCAAATACTCGAGCCAACTTCGATCTTACCCGAGCCGAACCAAAAAATACACGAGAAACCACTAAGCAAATTGCAGACTTACCCGAGCAAACAGCCCTTTCTTCTTCTCCTCTTTTCTTTTAACTTTGATTTTGTTTTAAAATCCATGATTGTTTAAAATCACTCGCGTATGCATTCGAATTCCAACCCGAGCCAACATCACGTTTTCTCGAGAGTAAACCCGAGCTACCATCATCTTCTTCAACTACCATACTTTCCAGATGCACAGAGTTTCGTGCGTGCATGTGCACAGTTCGTCGGAGCGATTCCGATCTTTATCGCTGAAGCCAACAAGTCACCTATGACTTCCTCCATCGATTCCAATCACTAAATCTTTAAATTAAACTCGAAATCGAAATCGAGTTCGAGCACACCCAAACTAGAATGAACACAGACCAACAAAATCGATCGCCGACAACAATATCGGCAACCTAGAACCACGCCGCTCCACCCAAAAACACGTCACATGATTGCACTTCGATCCTCCTTGGATCCGTCCCTCCCGGTGCCTTGACGTCGATGAAATCTCCCCTACAAACCTCGCGACCAAAACCCAGCAATAAACCCTAAAATCAAGTCGCGGCGGCACCTCGATCAACCAAAAAATTCTCAAGTATTTTTCCCATAAACATCATCACCTACATCTCCTCTGACATCAAGCCCAAGACTCGGTTGTTTGTTGATCATCAGAAATCAATGTTTTTGTGTTTTCCGTTCAAACCCAAATACAGACTTCAATTCAAAACTTAAAATCGCAATTTTATTATTAAAATTCAACATTTACGAGCACAAATTAGATTGCATGAACAAAACAAGGAATTAAATCATTTGATTTTTTTTCATTAAAAGATCATTACTATAAAAAAAATTTCCATTAGCCTATTTGTAAATTTTACTTATTTATATTTTATAAATAATGTTATACTCATAAGAACATTATTCCTTCAGCAATCTAAACCTAAATGTTTTGTGTTGGGATAATTTAAATTTCCAAATAGGTTTTAAAAACCTGGAATGTGTGTACAGAGGAAAGTTTTGCCTGTTTCAGACATGCACATCATATTCAAGCATATATATACATACTTATCACAATTTTATCTCAAGCATGATCACAAACAATCAATAATAGCCAGATTTAAACACTAGGTTTACTGTTTTCTCACAGGCATTTCAAAATAAAGATGGTGAGGTTTGCTCACCTTGGTCCATGAAGAACAGAGAACATGTTTTGATCTGAAATCCATAATTTCCTGATTTACTACTGAGTTAACTTGAACTTGGGTTGTTTGAGTTGCCCGATCTTTCTGAAATTTTTTCATGCTTGATCTGGAAGTTGTATTCGACCTGAAGCTTGATTGTTGAAATCTTTGCTTTGGAATGCTTCAGATTTGAAATAGTTTTACTGCTATGATTTGTTTCCCAGGTTTTGAAAATTGTTTTGATCTTTGATCTTTGGTTTTGGTTTGGATTTTCAAGTTTAAGATGATCTACTAGTTTTGAGAAAAATTTGTTTTCTGGTTATTATTTCGTTTCTAGATTTAAGTTTTTGAATTTGAGTTGCTTTGCTGGTTTTGATTTTCAGTCCAGGTTTTCTTTCTTATTTTAAAACATGTTTATACAAATTCAACTTAAAAGAAAATTCCTCATTGCCACTTGTTAAAACATGTTAACACTTGTCTGTACACATTATATAAATCTAACACTTATTAACATATAGCTATTTTGTGTTTTTAACCTTGTTTAAAAATTAATTTATAACTTTTTTATTTCCCTCTTTTAAATAATTTTATAAATTTTGTTTTTAAACCTTTATTCTTTTATGTTTAGTTTTATTTGTTTATATGGATTATCTATTTACATGTGATTGAATGCTTTTAAATTTTTTTTATGATATATATACAAATCACATTTATACAAATTTCATTTTATCTCAAGTTTAAATTTCAAGCGAAAAGGTATCAAACCTTTAACTAAATCTTGTTCAACTAAAACTATTACATCTAATTTAATCATATCAAAAATCCAAATACAATTTTATTTTCAAATCAACAACTTCATTGTCAATATATTTATTAAATTTCAAAATCAAATTCCCAATTCTAATCCATTTATATAACTAAATGAACATATATCTTATTAAATTTGGAAAATTCCAATTCAACATTCTATCTAAAATACATATTTTTTCTCTATCCTGGAATTTTCATATTAATTCATAATTAATTTCATAATTAAATCGAAAATTTTATATTAATTACTAAATTAAGTAGGCTTAAAAATCAAGAATGTTACAGATCATGTAATATGGACATTATCTAACTACTTGTGTGAAATATAAAGTAAGAAAAAATAGGAGTAAAATAAAATAGCACCAGATATTTTTATACTAGTTCGAACTCCCATTCTACATCCATTCCTAAACTCCTTCTAGGTTTAAACTAGCAATCCTCACTTAACCTGGAGGAATAGGTTTACACCGCTTAAACAATCAAACAGGACCTTGACAACCTGAGCAACCGAATAGGATTTTCCCGCCTAAATAACCGAATAAGACTTTGGTACAAAACAAATGTTTTCTTGGCTTTGCGTGTTCTTGTTACAACATTAGTTTGTTAAAATGAAGTACACCCTTCCTATAATCTTTTTCTCAAGTATCGTATGTATATTTGTATGCTCATGAAGATAAAGGAAGTAAAGATTTCTTTAGAAATGAAGAGTATAAACTTGATTTTCCATTTCTAAACAAATGAATATTCAAGAGAGTAGAGAGTAGAAAGTTAAGTTATTTGATCCAGAATGAAATGCATATATATAATGACTGAAGAGTCACAACTATTTGCAAACAGTTTTGTTGAATTGTAAATGGTCACAATTCTTCCTGGAAGAGATTCCTCTTCAGGAAGAAGAGACTTCTTTTCAGAAAATTTGAAAATATGACAGTTTGAATAAGTTTAGTCGACTGAATATAAACATTTAGTCGACTAAGTTAAAAACGAAATTTAATAGTTTGAAAATGCTGTATTTTTTCGACTAACTATTAGATTTATTCGACTAAATCATGTTATTTAAAAAAAATTATAACATAGGTTTAGTCGACTGGATATGGGTATTCGACTAAATCTATGGGTTTAGCAAAATATGTAGGTTTGAACTTAAGGAAATATTTTAACAATGAATACTAAACTATACCAACTTAAAACTCTATTCTGTCAAATGTTTGATAAGTCTTGAGCTCCTTGTCATGAATCAAAATCTTGAAGTCCAACATTTATGGTAAGGTTCGAGGGGAAATTCATTCCTACTGCTTAGAAATCATTTTTGTTTAGGAAGTTTGCTGTAACACAAAGAGATGACAGTTTCTTAGTGTGTAGTTGAATTCAATGATTTGTTATAGTATGGGATATCATTCATCAACACCCCCTTGAGGAAGAATGAGAAGTTCATCATCGGTTTAGATGACTACCTAGGGGAGAAGCTGGTAGATCATATAGACGAGCCGTTTGAGAAGCTTGTGTAGAAGATGCTTCGTCGTGAAAATTATACCCTAAGTCTAGGGTTGTTGATGTTGTTTTCACTGAGAGGGAAGATCCAAAACCATAACAAGGTGTTGGAGGCAAGAAGAAGTGGAAAGGAAAACGAAAGCAGTCTTAAGGAAAGGGTGATCGGGAAAAAGGAAAATGGGAACCTATTTGCTATGGGTGCAAGAAGAAGGGTCATTTGATTATGGATTGGAAGATGAATGATAAGAAGAAGTTTTAAAACTGTGATAAGCCTAAGCATTTAAAGAAGGATTGTCCAAAATAGTAAAGGATAAGCACGTAGTGAATGTGCATGCTTTGGACGTAGTCCCGACTTATCGAGTGCCCCCTCAGCTAAGGAGAAGGGGAAAGAGGTGGTCATTCAAGGTATGCTTTATATTGGTGATGTTCCTATTCAAATTTTTTGTCTAATACTGGTGCTTCACATTCATTCATACGTAAGGTAGATTAGGATTAAAGATAGTAGGCCTGCTATTGATTATGATAAATCCAATTAGAGGCTCGACTAGCCTATTCATGATTTGTAGCGGCTTAGTCTTATCGAGTCATGGATTCTCTTTTGTTTGTGATTGCTTGTTTTAAATTTTATGGAGTTTGGTATTATCTTAGGAATGCAGTAGCTGAAGAGGCATGCGGCTGTAGTGGATTGCGAGAAGTTGATGGTGACAATCGAACATATGGGCGGGCTAATTGTAGTGATTAGCTGCCTATCAAAGGACAGGCTGATGGTTAACTTTCTATATTCACCTAAGGTTCCACAAGAGGGATTGTCCTCAATGCCTATCGCTAGAGAGTATCCAAAAAATTTGAAGAAGTGATGAATTACCGCTGCATAGAGAGATCGAGTTTCAAATAAAGTTGATGAAGGAAGCCAAACCTATAGTTATCCTTTTAAGCATAGGGCTCCTAGAGAGCAAAAGGAGTTAGACGTGTAAGTGAATGACCTATTAAGGAGAAGCTTCATTCGTAGAAGCGTTTCTTAGTGGGGTGCACCAATAACGTCCACAACTAAGGCAGATGACTCTTTGAGGTTGTGTGTGGATTTTTGCGAGCTGAATAAAGTGAAGAAGAAAAACAAGTATTCACTTTCGCATATAGATGAATTGTTTGATCAGATGCATGGTGCGAAGGTGTTTTCTTATATGGATTCGGCGACGAGATTTCACCAGCTTAGAGTAGCAAAGGAGAGTGTGCCTATTACTGTGTTTCGTATGCCGTCGGGTTTTCATTGGTGATTAGTGATGCCATTTGGATTGACTACCGCTCCGGCATACTTTGCGGATCTCATGAATCGGATTTTTGGAGACCGGTTGGATACATTTGTGGTTGTGTTCACGGATGATATTTTGATCTACTCCAAAACTAAAGAGGAGTACAAGATACACTTGAGGATTGTGCTAGAGATATTGAGGAAGCATAAGTTGAGAGCGAAGTTCTCTAAGTGTCACTTATGGAGAGAAGAAGTGAGACTCTTGAGTCATGCCGTGTCGGGATAGTGTATAGCAGCGGATCCTACGGAGGTAGCAGCGGTCCAAGATTATAATCAACCTAAGAATGCTATGGATATGAGGAGTTTTCTAGGATTGGCAAAATTCTATTTATGCTTCATCAAGGACTTCTCGAAGGTAGCGACAACGTTGACCAATTTGACGAAGAAGAATCAGACTTTTTATGGGATGCGAAGTTTAGGCATACATTTATGAACCTGACGGAGGGGTTGACGAGTGCACCATTGTTGACCATTCCAATGAAGAGTGACAATATACACAGATGCCTATGGTACAAGATTTGGTGTGGTATTGATGCAGAAAGGAAAAGTTGTTGCCTATGCAAGTAGACAGCTAAAGCCGCATGAAAGGAATTATGTGACTCATGATTTGGATTTGGCGGCAATTGTGTTTAATTTGAAGGTGTAGAGATATTATCCGCTAGGAGAAAGGTTTGAGCTGTTTTCGGACCATAAATCCTTGAAGTATCTTTTCTCTCAAAAGGACCTCAACCTTTGTCGGCAACGGTGGTTGAAGTCTTGGCCTCCTATGATTTTGATTTTTCCTATACACTGGGTAAAGGAAATGCAGCTGCTGATGCGTTGAGTAGAAGACATTCTAGTTTGGGAGTGATGTTCTTGGAATGGAAACAGATTGAGTACATTTCTTGACATGATTTCAGACCTTAATGTGAGCTGGAACCAAAGATGTGGGCAAGTTTGTCGATCAGACTAACTCTAATTGAAAGGATCGGTATTAGTCAAAAACAAGATTTTAGGCTAGCAGATATTATAGCAAGGATAGGAGAAGGAGTAGAATATGAAGATGTGAAGCAATACAAACTTGACCGAGAAGTTTGGCTTCATAAAGACGGGAGGATGTTTGTTCCCAAGGCTGATGGATTTCAAGATGAAGTGCTAAGAGAGTGTCATCTTTCCAAATTGACTACTCCCCCTGTGGTAATAGGATCTGATGAGATATGAAGCGAACTTACTATTGGAAAGGCATGAAGAGGGGTGTTAGGGAATCCATCTCCCAAGTGTATGAAATGCCAATTGGTAAAGGAAGAGCAGAAGAAACCTAATGGATTGTTGCAACCACTAGAGATTTCTGAGTGGAATTAGGAGCAAGTATCAATAGATTTTATAGATGGACTGCCGAGGACTCGAGTAGTGTCTGATGGCATTTGGGTCATAGTAGATCGGTTGATCAAGTGTGTAATATTTATACATACCAAGTTAAGTAGAACGACATCCAAGCTACCACCGTTATATGTGAAATAGATAATATGATTTCACGGTGTGCTGAAGAGCGTTATGAGCGACCAAGACTCGTTGTTCACTAGTGGGTTTTGGAAGAGCTTATAAGAGGCGTTAGGGACCGAGCTGATAGGCAAACTTAGGGAGTAAACCATATATTAGAAGATCTCTTATGAGCATGCATTATAGAATTTGGAGGATCATGGGATGATCATTTGTGTTTGATAGAGTTTGCATACAACAATAGTTATCAGTTGAATATTGCTATGATGCCATATGAAGCATTTTATGGCCGACCATATAATGATTCTCCATGTTGGTAGGAAGCAGGAGAGAAACTATTACTTGGGCTAGATATGATTAGAGAGACATCAGAGAAGATTGAGATCATTCGACAACGAGTGAAAGCCGCTCATAATCGATAGAATGGTACGCTGATAAGAGACGTAGTGCAACAACCACAATTTTGATTAACAGTATTTAGGACATTTAATTAGATAAATTAAATAAAATAATGCAGAAAGATAAGGAGACTGTGATTTGATAATTGAATAGGTCGATCTTAATGAATGAATTAATAAGGTTGATTAGAACATTAATTAGATGGAGGATATATGAGGAGGACAAAATAGGAAAGAGGCACAATTTCTTAATACATACTCTCTCATTTTCATTACTCGATCACTTTCATTCAAGCAAACCTACATTAAAACTATGGTCGGCTAACACAAAAGAATTAAAGGAGAAGGAAACCTAAGACACCTAAGGAAGCATTAGGGTAAATCAACTCTACATTCTAATCTCAAATCTCACTAATCAAATCAAGGTGAATAATTATTAAACATCTCAAATTTTAATGGTTATTTTCAGTTTTGATTATAAATCTTAATCTTTGGCTTATATTATGCCATGTTCTACTTATTTAGATGATTATATGCTTATTGTTGAATTAATGGATTTATTATGAGATTATTTAATAGGTTTTAACTGTGAAATAATTAACTAAAGTTTTTGGCCGTTAAATTTTTATATGTTAAAGAATATAATAAATCAGACTTATTATGGTTTTTGGGGATTCTTCCCAAGTTTTTAAGATTTATTATGAATTATTTGAGATAGAAAGGCTTAATTAATATTTTATAATATTGATATAAAATTTTAGTTTGCAAATTGTTTTGGAAATGATAGTTCCGAACAGCGGTGGTTTTTGAAAAGAATTTTGGTAAAGAAAGTTGTTGTCCAAAGGTAGATTTTACTTTTAAAGGCAAAATACCAGTTTTCATGTTAATTGCGATAGTGTCATTCTAAAGTCATTGTTGCCGCTTTCCACCTTTTCGTGTTCGTTGTCTTCACCGCTAACCAAAGATGACACATATGATACCAGCTGTAACTGATATGAAATGGATTAGTTTTAGTGGTAGCCCGAAGTAAGGCATCAAAGTCAACACCACGAGCTTCAATGGTACCATTGCCGCATGACTTAAGTGCTGGGTTTTACATAAAGGGCATGCCACCGCATATCTACAGCATCACTGACCCTATTGCTTTAAAGATAATGATAATGGAACCGCATCTTATAACTTCAGCTATATAGTTTTGTTTTTTATCATTTCGACCTTAATGATTGCTGACTTTAATCTTTAACATCTGTTTTCGAAGAAGGCTAGGTGCCGCCTATTATCACTTTGACCTTAATAATCCCACTATTTTCTTTAAGGAATTTATTTCAAGACTCACCATTGTCGACACTTACCTTTTAAAGCTTTATACTATGTAAACCCAATTTTACATCCTATGACGTGACACTCTCTATGGATTGCGACACTTATGCTAACGGCCCTATTGCCATACATTTTATAAGCTAAAGACTTTAACATGGTTTTCGATAATGAACAAGGGTTATGACCCATAAAGGCAAAGTGGAGGTCATGCTTTATCAATTTAATAGTTTTATTAAATTTGACTACATTGCCTACAGTTTTAAGGCGATATAACCTCTAAGTGTTTTAGAGATTCATCAATACTATTTTGTAAAGGCATATATATCATGGCGTAAATATTTCAAATAAAGTAAAAGGCTATAAGTTTTCTTGTTTTGAACGTATGATTTCAAGAGTTAAATCTTTTATAATGATTTAAGTTTTCAAGGAAATAAAAAAGGGTATTCAGCCCAAAATTTTGACAAAGAGATTAGTGTCCCTGTCACTTTTAGATAAATGGTGATTGGATAAATTGACAAAGAGATTCGAAAACCAGATAGAACTGGGATAGGCAGCACCCTACACTTCATTTGTCAACCCCTATCTAATATAAGTCCAAAATTTCAACACGCAGGGCTTTGTCACGGGTAAGACTAAAAGTAGGTTTATGCACAAAAAGTGTAACGACCCGAAATTTTCGAACCCGAAATTTTCGGATAGTTATAAAAAAGAAGAAAGAGATAGAAGAAGAAGAACAGAAACACCAAACATCTCACATTCACAGCGGATAAAATATAATAATAAATAATAACAATTTAAAAAAGAATACTATATCTGTCGATTACATTTAATATACATCAGAGTTTCACATATATATACAGTCACCGAATATACAATTATCATGTCATATGATATATAATAATTATAATAGGGCGAAAGCACTACATACATTCTTGCCATCCAGCTCTACTTCTGAGTTCCAGAACGTACCTACCTGAAAATCTGTAATACTCGGTCTGACCCGAGCATTACATCAAAGTAACACCCGGGTCAGGCTGAAAACCAGCGTGAGTAAACCCAACTAACATGGAATACCAAAACAAACAACTTATATAAACCAGGGGTAACTTATCAATTTAACCAATTCACAATTTACTATAGGCAATGCTTATTTCACATATAAATTTCTAAGTCCAAACTCAGATAAAACAATCCAATTTACTTAAATCATTTCATTCAGCCTATTGATTTCACAAATCAACTTATAAAAATTCGAAGTGGTTTCGGGTATTTCCTAATCCCCGACCCCGGTCTCTTCGAAAACTCATGTTATCCTAACCCCAGTTATTCGAATGAAATACACAACATTTTATGTCAGAGATATCAACTCATTCAAAACATTCAATACCATTTAATCATCCATAAGCAAAGCTTAATCACATACAAATTTAATTTAATTAATCCTGATTGAATGACTAAACCTCGATGACTTAAATTCCTTCATTTAACATTAATTTATTTCAAATCAATTAATCAATCATCCTTTCATAATTCTTCTTAATCAATTACCCAGGATTAATTGTCCTTTAATTTCATTTAAGTAATAATCTTTAATTTATTACACAATATTTATTCTCAACCTAAAACAGTACTACTTCACAAATAATTGACTATATTAATTACTAATCTTTAATTACTTGTATAATTAATTTCTCATAAAGTACTTAGTACTGTTTAATTAGACTTAGTTAACCAATTTTTAATTACGCCACGAATTATATAAATAAATGACTTCCCATTTTTATATTTCAATTTATCCTATTCTAAATTAATTATTATATTAATTAAACCCGCAATATTAATCATTTTAATCTTACTTACTTAATAATAATTAGTTACAATCCATTTACTTATCATTTCCTAAATCCATCTTAAATTCATCAATTAGTGTAACTGTTTTAAAGGATTGTTAATTTTATCTAATTAATCTCCTGCTAAATTTACCTTCAATTACTTCTACTAAGTAATTATCCTTCTGATCAAATTCACTAATTTACCTTCAATTACTTCTACTAGGTAATTATCCTTCTGATCAAATTCACCAATTAATTTAAATCTAAATTACTTCCATTTATTAACCATCCATTAATTTATTTCATCCAGTAATTTCAAGTATCATTAATTACCTCACCAAGCAAATCATACTTTTATAATTTACATTAAGTAGTTATACTTTTCCAAATTCCACATTCGGTGATCCAAATTGCTCATGGTCAACCAAAATATACAAAACAGGCTAAACTAAATAGGTCACAGCCTGGGAAAAACCATGGCATTACAGATCACGTATTCGATTTATGACAACCAGATATGAAGCAGGTATATGCAGGAGAATCCATGCAGATGCACACTCAACTCACATACTCTTATGCTCATGTCAAAATATTTCAGTTTCCAAATAAAATCAGAAATGTAACTAAGTGATGTAAATATAAAAATACTTAAAGGATACGACCCAAACCATTTCAGCAATAGGATGACAAGGAAACAAGGTAGCAGGTTAAACATGTACAAGAATGCTTACACTGACACTAGATCATGAGTCCATGAGTTTGAAACTCACCTCGATTCTAACGAACTCAAGCTCGAACCCGGCATCGCGAAACCCTATCTGCAACTTCAGCTTCCCATCGCGTCTATGCTTCAACATCATAGGAGAGCGACTTCGATTCTTCACCATCTGAATGCGTCGCGGCCATGAACTCGTGTCGGAACCCACTGTTGTCACCCCAGCGCTTGCGATACCTTTAATCACCTATGGCTGCGGCCTCGAGCTTCGAACGAGCATCACCCAAATCGAAGTTGCAACTTCCTGAATCACAAGCCCTAAATCCAATACTCAAGTCGAACTCGATTTCGTGGCTCCTCGAAGTTGCCAAGATTCAAACACGGCTTTGGCCTTCCTTGACTTCGATTTTATTTTTTTATTTTTTTTAACGGGTTTCGATTCGAAAATTGAAGAAGGGGAACTCATATCGAACTAGAGGTTGAATTAGTGAGGGAAGAAGGAGAAACGAAGGCTCGACTTCGATTTTGAAGATGAAAGAGCGGCCATTTTTTTTCCTTTTCTTTTTTATAAATGAGTTTGATTCTGTTTGAAGAGTAGAGAGGAGATGGAGATAAAATATCGCCTTGGGGAAGCTTCTCGCATACGCGTTAAAAAAAATATCTCTGACTATATGTACTTTAAATTTATTATATTATAAAACTTTCAAACCGTCCCGTTAATTGCTATTAAATTTTTGAACTCCTCTTAAGGAATGCCACTAGGCGATTTTAGGGTTTTACCCGCGTTCCGAACTCAATGGAATGTTTTCGAAGCCTAATTTAGTTGTATGCGTGAGTTACGAAAGTAAACGATAAATTTTTAATTAAATCGATTAAAATAGTTCGAAATAGTTCAAAGCGTTTTGAACTGCCAGGGTCAAACGACAACTCCGATTGCTACGAAAATTGAAATCCGATAATAACTAACTATTACGGATCCAATGGAACTGGTTTCGTCGAATTCCTAGACTGTGCCTTGGAAGGCTATTTTCAAATGTCAATTTAAACGATATATTTTTAAAATTGAACAAATTACCATTAAATTGAATTTCAACCATTCTAATATCTTCAGTATCATCATTATAAATTTTATAAGCCTTCAAATTACTTAAACAGGCTTAGAAATTTATGATTCAACAATTTACCCAATTTCAATTATTAAATTCAATATTCAAACTATATAATTCAATGATTCAATTATCAAGTAAATATTAATATTTGTAATTCAAGTTTAAAATTAACTTCTAAATATTTAAAGTCAATTAATTATTCCATTTTAAATTGTTAAAAAAAATCCGGGTCGTCACATTCCTCCCCCCTTAAAAGAATTTCGTCCCCGAAATAACTAGTTAGTAAGAATAGACCAATACCCGTTAACTTTTCCCAAAACTCACAATTCAATATCCTACCAACTATCTTTTATAAAGACCAACTATCACCTTAACCAACTTCCTAAAACCTTTTATAGTTTCAAACAATAACCTTTTGCTCAATCATCTAAATTTCAATTTAAAACCAAATTTTGAATTATCAAAATTTTCTCATAACTTTTCTAATTCCCGAAAATTTTTGCCAGCGTCTCCTTTGCGCGCTAGCTCGGTACTACTACAAAAGGCCTCTACGGGATCCCAAATTCCAAAAAGAAAACAGAAAGCCAAGTGGCTAGACCAAAAACCCAATCCAATTTCATACAGAAATTTAAATACGTACCTTTTTGTCGGGCAACTCAAATTTATCTTTTGGAATCACATCCAATTTTCTTTTCCCTTTAATACCTGCATATCTTACTTGACAATAATATCCAATCATAACCCTTCCAAATCATTGTATACATTTTCCTACATAAGCTTCATATCTATTTCAAATTAGTTTTCCCCACTTTCCTACGAATTCAATTTACTTTAAATTTTGAATATTAAATTTTATCTTTCACGTATAACTGATTCATATTAGTTCATATACAAATTTACTTTAAATTTGAAATTTGAAATTGTTTTGTCGTTAACAAAATTTTCCTAAAAATTTTCTAACTCCCAAAATTTTGAAAAAATTTTTTTGCCAAAGTCTCCTTTGTACGGAGGAGTTTTTTCAATTTGACAAGAGATATAAATATATATACATCGACCCACCCGGTCGGAAAACGCAAAAACAGTTCATATTTCCTATTTTTATTGCGTAGGCGTACCTTTATTTAGCATTTTAAGCAAGCAGCTTATAAATTTAAGCAATTAGTGCAATCCAAACCAACCAAACAGCCTTCAGGTACCTATGCTATGTCAATTTAAATATGTAAGTGCCACATATAGAGAATTTATTAGCATTTACTCACTTTCAATAGCTAAACACAAGTATTACATAAACAACAAGTATCCAACGCTTCCCATAAGCGATTTATATAACTTTTAAAGCTAATTCAAATGCTTTCATCCAATTCATATGCCATTTCATTCCATTTTAATAGTTTACAACTCAAGTGCTTACATTCAATTTATTTTTCAATCCAAACAAGCTCGTATTCACTTCTATTGATTCAAAAATCAATTATATTTGCATCCACTACTTCATAGAATTTAGTTAAATCTCGTTTACGACAAATGACGCCCATTTTTACGCAAATTGATGATATCCATGTGAATAAATAATTACTTCAATTTTATAACCAATTTAAATTGATTCCGACTCAATTTCATTTAATTCCATTCCATTTTAATTTTAATTTTAATTCACCTTCTCAATTTATCAAGATAATATCCAAGCATATACTTAATTCATTTATACTTCAAATTAATATACCACCAAATTTAAGTTCAGTCTGATAATCCAATCCCAATCACAACTTGATTTAGTTTAGTTTTTTTTATTCAATCAGACTTCATCCAACTATTATTTAATTCAATTAACCCATTTCAAAACTTTCATTTACTTACTTATTTCATTTTCGAATTTATTTTATTAATACAAGGCCATTCTCAGTTTATTTCTATTAACTTGGGTTTTGTTTCGCAACTCAAACAATTTCTATTATAATTACTTCCCTATATTATTCAAATCACCCTTGAATTTTATTTGTAATTCAAACCCTCACATTTTCCAATCCAACTCTATTTTATTTTTTATTTTTTACAACATCTCCTCTTATTTAATTCATTATCAAATCTAAGTCGAATTCTATTTAAAATTCGAATTCATTCCCAAACCCATTATCAACTTACAAACCATTTATTTTCCCAAGTTAAATTTTATTAATATACTCAGTTAAATAATTATTTAGTCAATTAGCTTACATTCAACTTCTAAATCAATATTCGATTTTAATTACAAATTCACTTCATTAAAATTCCAGTTTGGATTTCTTCATATTCCAAAATTTCAACACCTTTATTTAAAATTTTTAGAAATGCCTTTTAAATTCACATCATACTATTAAAATAACTCTTTATAAAAATACTTTTTATAACTCGATGTCTCAACCAATCCATCCTTGTTCTCACAGAAATTCAGTCATACGTTGATCAGGCGTAGGCCTGGAAATCTATAAGTACTTGGTAAACCCGTTTTCAACACCCAGTAAAAATACTTGGAAAATAATTTATTGAAAATATAGAAAACAGTTTTTGAAAATAGAGGAAATTTCTTTGGTGAGGATGCTCTCTAAATCATCACCCCCATCCAAGGTCACAGTTAACCCGGTGGTTACGTTGCCATCCCGACAAAATCCCTAGATAACTGTAGGCCTCCGCACCCCTCGATTACACCATGAAACCCACGACAGATCGCAGCTACAACTGGGGTTATGTAGCTATCACAGCAAAACCCCATATAACTGTAGGCATCAGCACCCTCGAATTTCGCTGCCAAAAATGAAACTTCTCCACTCCACTTGACCACAAATCGCAGTCTACCGATGTTGCGTTGCCTTCCCGGCAAAATCAAGTGTAGACTGTTGGCACTCATCCTCCACACGATTTTTGCTATGGTCCCCACACTAGATCGCAGTGACATCGAGTTACACTTTCGTCACAGCATAACCCAAATGCCCTTGTAGGCATCAGCGCCCTCGACTTTCGCTACCCAATAATCCTCAGGAAGTAGTTTTGTCCGGACTCCTCACAGGATCAACTGTAGAAGCCCCCTTGGGGCTCAAGGCAGAACCACCCTGTGGCACTCCTGAGAAGTTCATTTTAAGGGAGCGCCTTTTTCCCCAGAGCCATCATCAAAACATTTTATACTATACACATATAGTATCTTCAAATCATACACCTAGTATGATCTCATACAAAACTTCTTTACACAAAATCGATTATTCCAAAATCGATAATTCTCAAGCTAGGCTTTCAAATTTCAATATTGATTTTACCCAAAAATCAAAAGCTTTTCCAAATCCAAAGATTCCCAAAACCTTTTCTAAAATCCTCAAAAGATCCTTTATATATATATATATATATATATATATATATATATATATATATATATACATATATATATATATAATTTTTAAAACTTTGGATCATTTCAAACTTGTATAAAACTCCTTTTATACTTCAAACACCTTCAAAAATCCTTTTCTTCCAGCAATAGATTTAACAAGGGGAGTTTCATCTTACATATAGCAAAGATACATAACTTCGTTTATTCAAAATCAAATATTCAGATTTGACTACTCCTTTCAACATCAATTTCATTCAAATCCGTACGATGTACACATATCATCCGTACACTATATCAATCTGATCGCTCATTCGATCACACAATTTCACTTTCCAACTAGTATCGTCCACCCGACTTCCTAGTGCGGACACTGATCAGGTTTCTTGATCAGAAACCGTCATTCTCTTTGCATAGCTAGAACTATGATAGAGAATATCTAGAACCAATCAACAATCCATATCCAGGTTCGCCGTCGAAAATCGAGTGAAAAATCCCAACTCGGATCGATAAATTATCTAGAAGTCCTGTGTTCGAATCTGGATCAAATCACTATGCGAATAGAATAATATACGTACATCCCACGTATTTATTTTCATTGATTATCAGCCAAATCAATTCCCTTTCTATTCACATTTCCATTAATTCCCTTTCACTTATTTAGAATTGCCTTAATTCTCATTGAATTATTACTTCAATTCTTATCTCAGTTGGGTATTTAAATCAATAACAATTTGAACTCCTACCAGTTTATATTTAGAAATTAGCTTGAAAATTTTAAAAATGGATAAGTAGTTAAAAAAAATTATTAGTTTGCAGTTTAGCTATAAAATAGTTAACTATTGTAAAATAGTCGGAGAATAGTTGAATAGTTTCAGAAATTTTAAATAATTGCAAAATAGCTGTAAAATAGAAATTAGTTTTGTGAAATAGTCAAAAAATAGTAATTAGTTTAGAAAACAGTTGAAAAATAGTTAGATAGTTCCAAAAATAATAGTTAAACAAATATAAAATAAGTTAGCTTTAAAAGGAAAGGTTGTACATATTTAATAGCATAGAAAAATAAGTTTATATGAAAACGGTTTATTTAAAATAGTCTAGAGTCAAACCGTTCACTTCCCCAACAATTCTACTTAAATTTCCACTTCCATTTAATTGACTCTGTTAACTTGAATAACTTCAATTTCTATTGAAATTGATTTAAATCCAATTCAACTTCAATTCTAATTAATTCAACCTTAATTCAATTGGTACAAATGGAATCCAAGTTTTAGCTTTAACCTATCTCGAATTATATAAATTCGAGTTGAATTCTCAAAGGTTGGTTTAACTCTTTAAACCAAATTAACTTTTATTTAATGTTTTTAAACAATTTAAATTTCTGAGTCCAATTCTTCATTTCAAATTATCTTTACTTATATATTTCAAGATTCAAATAAGAGCTCAATACAATTTTATTTGTTTTCAAAATTTAATTTATTATTCAATTTTATCTTCCAGTTTGAAGCCAGTTCTTAAACAAGTTTATTTTACAATTAAATTATTCAAATTTATTTTATTTATACAATACCATTCTCAATTTAACGATTTTTATTAACAATAGGATAATATCATCTAATTTATTTTAAAACGTCCATCCATTTTCAATTTTTAAATCTCAAACCCATTTTGAGATCACACAAATTCCCAATTCAAATCAACCATTTAACTTTCCAATTTAAATTCCAATTTACTTAATCCAAACAACCTTCCTCAATTTGAATTCCCGCTTTAAACTTCAAAATTCTTTCTTCTTATAAGTTCAAAACTTATATCACTCTGGATTTTTACATCACACTTCAGGGAAAAAATCAAAACTCAACCTCTTAGAGTTTATTTCAAATTATCTTTGATATCATGTATATCCATACATATATACATATTTATTTCTTGGCCCTCCCATCCATGTTTTAAAATTTTAAACCACCTTTGGTTTTAAATTCAAATAAATTTTCAAACAACCTATTATTTGCAACAAGTCCCGTTTATCCAAATAATACTTATTTATTATTTTTCATTACTTTGAAACAAAATTTTCAAATTCTGGGATCAAATTTAGAATTTCATTTTCAAGTGATTTAAATTTTAATATGGTTGTATTTCCGTTTTTACTTAATTTAATTCCAATTAAAGACTTCAATTTGGTTGCATTATATTACTTCTTAATTTTAATATCAATAATTAACAACCAATCATTGTAATATTTATTAGAAGGAAATATTGCTTTATATATCAAAATATATTTTATATAAAATCATTTAAAATCTTTATACAAGAAAATAACAAGTACGCGCTTATATATATATATATATTCTCAACTTATTCTAGAGTACTACAGACTCTATTAAATGAGTAATCTCCACCAGAGCCAAGGTTCTCGCTTAACCTTCAGCTCTGATACCAAATGTAACGACCCAAAATTTTCGTACCCGAAAATTTCAGATAGTTATGAAAAAGAAGAAAGAGATAGAAGAAAAAGAACAGAAACACCAAACATCTCACATTCGCAGCGGATAAAATATAATAATAAATAATAACAATTTGCAAAAGAATACTATATCTGTCGATTACATTTAATATACATCAGAGTTTCACACACACACACATATATATATATACAGTCACTGAATATACACTTATCATGTCATATGATATACAATAATTATAATAGGGCGAAAGCACTACATACATTCTTGCCATCCAGCTCTACTCCTGAGTTCCAGAACGTACCTACCTGAAAATCTGTAATACTCGGTCTGACTCGAGCATTACATCAAAGTAACACCCGAGTCAGGCTGAAAACCAGCGTGAGTAAACCCAACTAACATGGAATACCAAAATAAACAACTTATATAAACCCGGGGTAACTTATCAATTTAACCAATTCACAATTTACTATAGGCAATGCTTATTTCACATATAAATTTCTAAGTCCCAAACTCAGATAAAACAATCCAATTTACTTAAATCATTTCATTCAGCCTATTGATTTCACAAATCAACTTATAAAAATTCGAAGTGATTTCGGATATTTCCTAATCCCCGACCCCGGTCTCTTCGAAAACTCATGTTATCCTAACCCCAGTTATTCGAATGAAATACACAACATTTTATGTCAGAGATATCAACTCATTCAAAACATCCAATACCATTTAATCATCCATAAGCAAAGCTTAATCACATACAAATTTAATTTAATTAATCCTGATTGAATTACTAAACCTCGACTACTTAAATTCCTTTATTTAACATTAATTCATTTCAAATCAATTAATCAATCATCCTTTCATAATTCTTCCTAATCAATTACCCAGGATTAATTGTCCTTCAATTTCATTTAAGTAATAATCTTTCATTTATTACACAATAATCATTCTCAACCCAAAACGGTAACCAATCTTTAACTACTTCACAAATAATTGACTATATTAATTACTAATATTTAATTACTTGTATAATTAATTTCTCATAAAGTACTTAGTACTGATTAATTAGTCTTAGTTAATCAATTTTTAATTACGCCATTAATTATATAAATAAATGACTTCCCATTTTTATATTTCAATTTATCCTATTCTAAATTAATTATTATATTAATTAAACCCACAATATTAATCATTTTAATCTTACTTACTTAATAATAATTAGTTACAATCCATTTACTTATCATTCCCTAATTCCATCTTAAATTCATCAATTAGTGTAATTGTTTTAAAGGATAGTTAATTTTATCTAATTAATCTCCTGCTAAATTTACCTTCAATTACTTCTACTAAGTAATTATCCTTCTGATCAAATTCACTAATTTACCTTCAATTACTTCTACTAGGTAATTATCCTTCTGATCAAATTCACCAATTAATTTAAATCTAAATTACTTCCATTTATTAACCATCCATTAATTTATTTCATCCAGTAATTTCAAGTATCATTAATTACCTCACCAAGCAAATCATACTTTTATAATTTACATTAAGTAGTTATACTTTTCCAAATTCCACATTCTGTGATCCAAATTGCACATGGTCAACCAAAATATACAAAACAGGCTAAACTAAATAGGTCACAACCTAGGAAAAACCATGGCATTACAGATCACGTATTTGATTTATGACAACTAGATATGAAGCGGGTATATGCAGGTGAATCCATCCAGATGCACACTCAACTCACATACTCTTATGCTCATGTCAAAATATTTCAGTTTCCAAATAAAATCAGAAATGTAACTAAGTGATGTAAATAGAAAAATACTTAAAGGATACGACCCAAACCATTTCAGCAATAGGATGACAAGGAAACAAGGTAGCAGGTTAAACATGTACAAGAATGCTTACACTGACACTAGATCATGAGTCCATGAGTTTGAAACTCACCTCGATTCTAACGAACTCGAGCTCGAACCCGGCGTCGCGAAACCCTATCTGCAACTTCAGCTTCCCATTGCGTCTAGGCTTCAACATCAGAGGAGAGCAACTTCGATTCTTCACCATCTGAATGCGTCGCGACCACGAACTCGTGTCGCAACCCACTGCTGTCACCCCAGCGCTTGCGATACCTTTAATCGCCTATGGTTGCGGCCTCGAGCTTCGAACGAGCATCACCCAAATCGAAGTCGCAACTTCCTGAATCACGAGCCCTAAATCCTATACTCAATTCGAACTCAATTTCGTGGCTCATCGAAGTTGCCAAGATTCAAACACGGCTTCGGCCTTCCTCGACTTCGATTTTATTTTCTTTTTTTTAACGGGTTTCGATTCGAAAATTGAAGAAGTGGAACTCGTATCGAACGTGAGGTTGAATTAGTGAGGGAAGAAGGAGAAACGAAGGCTCGACTTCGATTTTGAAGATGAAAGAGCGGCCTAAATGAGTTCGATTCTGCTTGAAGAGTAGAGAGGAGATGGAGATAAAATATCATCTTAGGGAAGCTTCTCGCGTACGCGTTAGAAAAAAATATCTCTGACTGTATGTACTTTAAATTTATTATATTATAAAACTTACAAACCGTCCCGTTAATTGCTATTAAATTTTTGAACTCCTCTTAAGGAATGCCGCTAGACGATTTTAGGGTTTTACCCGTGTTCTGAACTCAATGGAACGTGTTTCGAAGGCTAATTTAGTTGTATGTGCGAGTTACGGAAGTAAACGATAAATTTTTAATTAAATCGATTAAAATAGTTCGAAATAGTTCAAAGCGTTTTGAACTGCCAGGGTCAAACGACAACTCCGATTGCCACAAAAATTGAAATCCAATAATAACTATCTATTACGGATCCAATGGAGCTGGTTTCGTCGAATTCCGAGACTGTGCCTCGGAAGGCTATTTTTAAATGTCAATTTAAACGATATATTTTTAAAATTGAACAAATTACCTTTAGATTGAATTTCAACCATTCTAATATGTTCATTATCATCGTTATAAATTTTATAAGCCTTCAAATTATTTAAACAGGCTTAGAAATTTATGATTCAACAATTTAACCAATTTCAATTATTAAATTCAATATTTAAACTATATAGTTCAATGATTCAATTATCAAGTAAATATTAATATTTGTAATTCAAGTTTAAAATTAACTTCTAAATATTTAAAATCAATTAATTATTCCATTTTAAATTGCTAAAAAAAATCCGGGTCGTCACAAAAAGGAATACACAAAGATGATAAATAGGTTATTATTGAGTCCATAAAACCATTAGGATTAGAGTGATCCTAAGAATAGAAAGTTTCGGACAGACCACCCAGTTGCCTTCTGAGAGGATATTAGAGAATTTGATACATCTGGTAGGCCCGAGTCTGCCACAGATTTATAATTACCCTAAGAAAACTATAATGTGGGTATACGTAGTCCACTAATTAGATAGATTAGTCATGATTACCCAAATTGCATGCATGCATATGATTATTCATATTATCTATTTTAATTATTATGGTTGTAGAAGTTTGATTTGCAAAAGATATATTTTAAAGGATATTAGTGAGGGGAAATTCCATTCCGCCCAACGACGTGGTCTCACGAGATATCTATAAACCGTGATGATATATTACTATTCACACAAGGCTTTCTATCTGACTCGAAGTTTATGTTTTTCCCATAAACTCTCGAGTGCTCAAAATTTGATTGGAGTAGGTTGGGAGTAAGGGTTTACAGGTTAGTTAGATTGGATGAACAAAACTTTTAGAGACATGCAAGAGGCAGATCTAGCTATGCAGGATCTTTTGTGCATGTATATATATAATCCATTGTGTTGAAACATCATTTTTTGTAATGTATGTAATGGAAGATGTTATGGCTTCTTAGTAGTAAACTGTGATTAACCAAGGATTCATCTTCATATGTCGCTCTTGGAGTATTTTGTAGTTGATATATTTTATCTAAACCAGCGCAATGTTGGGACTATGTAATGAACATGAAATATCATCTTTGAATGAAATGAGAAAGTTTGTTTGAAAGTGTGTTTAAAATATTTCATATTCTTGATGTTATTGATAAAATTAATATAGTCATGTTTTATTATCGAAAATCAATACTATTGATTACTGCAGCATCTGTAGTGGTTAGTTTCGGACCTTAAAATGGGTGATGTTACAACTTGGTATTAGAGCATAGTTTTGTGTAAAAATAAAAGAATTTGGAACTTTAAAATGGTTTTGGAAACATAATCCAAATGAATTAGAGAATAAGATTGGATTATGGGATGCTATATTAACGTACTTGTATTTGCTATATATAAATTTTTTCTTAATCTATATTCTTCCTCTCATTTAAACCATTCTTCAATATCTTAGTAAGGCTTGAATGAAGATTTAAGGCAGCATATCATGAGAGACGAATGATTGATGGATTCTGCATGAGCAGATGATGCAACCAAGTGTAAATGCTTTGCCATAACTCTCTTTGGGATAGCAATGATGCGGTTCATAATATTACCCCCACGATCAATTTAAAGACTAGATGATTTAGCAACTAAGTTTGTGGAGCAGTTTCGGATGCACTCAACTCGCCCCAAGGATGCGATGTCCCTGTCCAGCATGATTTAGGCTCAAGGATAATCATTGAAAGATTATTTGGAGAGATTTCATACAAATATTATAGAAATCAGTAATTCGAATGACCATGCGATATTAATGGCCATGACGAGAGGGATAGATCTAGAATCTTATTTCGACGATTGATTAGTTAGCAAGCCACCTGCAATTTTGGAGCTCTTTTACGCAAAGTAGACTAAGTATCTGAGAAAGGGGAACCCATGTGCTCCAGGAAAAAGAATGTTACGGGACCAAGCGGAGAGGGTATAGAAAGTAACATCGCAGTAAATCAGTCTGATGATAGCTCAGGAAAAGTTCGAGTGAATGCCCAAAACAAGCTTAGTCAGTAAAACAAAAGCGGAGATAGAGACCGAGAATGAAAGAGGGATTCTGGAAGAGAGAGGCCTTGGATTCCGATGTTCAATACTTATACACCGTTGAATACGTCCTTGGAGAATATCTATTTGTCTACTTGTAATACCATGTAATATAGGAAGCCGCCTCCAAAAGAACCAACTAAGAAGCAGAAACAAACAAGAAAATATAATCGGTCCCATGAATGTTATGGACATGACGCGAATGAATATAGGCATCTCCAGGACATTATCGAAAAGCTGATTTGAGAAGGAAGTTTCAATAATTTGTAAAAGCCCCATAGGATGGCAGACATGGGACATCGACCCCAACTAAATACAAGAACCGTACAGGGCTGAGTAGCATGCACGAACTGGGGGAAGATTGGTGATAAATACAATAGTCCGGGGACCGCACCCTGCAGATAAGAATTGGCAAGAGATGGAGCGCTATGCTTGCATGATTAGGCATGTAGATTTTGAATATTATTCGAATACAGAAGAAGGAGCTCTGGCGAAATAGCAGCGTATAATGAAAGATGATATTGTGTTTAGAAACAGAGATGTAGACAAGGTGGAGGCTCCAAGGATCGACCCAACGGTCATTTCGGCCATGATCGGCCCTACTTGGCGATAGGGATATTGGTAGATTGTGGGAGTTCGGTAAATATAATTTTCAAAAAAGCTTATGATCAAATAAAAATGGAAGTTAAGGACTTAAAGAAGTCTAATGCCCGCATACACAGCTTTAACGGTGTTGCAACTAAAGTCCTTGGAAGAAGGTGACCATAGGAGAGTGTGAATATTGTCGTTTGTTGTTTTGGATGTTGACTCTCCTTACAACGTTTTTCTAGGTCGACCGGCCCTAGCCGAATTTCGGGTAGCCCTTGCCCCCATAGTGTTTGAATTTGAAGTTTTCAATAGATAATGGCGTTGGAGTTATTCACGATGGTCAAGCGACTGGACGCGCCTGTTATGTCGCTGAGTTGAGGGATGCTCGGTGCAAAGTGAAAGGTAAGGGTGTGGACAAGACTGTCTACCTCCAAGCTACCGAAAATTGACAACTATGCCTAAGCCTTGACTCGGGCGCCAGAGTCGGTTCTATAGAGGTATAGATCTGAGAGATGGCAAGGAGAGCCTAAAGAGACCAAGGTTGCACCGGTTGAGCTGACAATTGATATCATAATCATCCATGATGACCCATCACGGGTCCTAAAGATCGAATCACAGCTCGCCCCCTCCCCCGATGATGAAAGAACTTGTTGGATTTCTCCCAACAAATCTAGACATGTTCGCTTGGATTCACATTGATATGTGTGGAATCTTGCCTGCTATTACAAGCCATCCATTGAATATCGACCCCAGGCATGTCCAGGTAAAGCAAAAAAGATGCAGCATAGACCCGGAGAGATCTATCGCTCTCAAAGAGGAGGTGGATAGACTTAAAGACAATGGATTTATTCGCAACGTCCTCTACCCTAAGTGGGTATCAAACCTTACAATTGTGAAACAGGTGAATAGGAAATAGAGAACATGCATCGATTACTCGGACTTGAACAAGGCATGCCCAAAAGACAGTTTTTCCCTTTCAAGGATCGACCATCTGTTGGATTTAACTATGGGACACAATTTCTATCTTTCATGGATGCATACTCAGGATATAACTAAATCTAGATGCACATTCTCGATCAAGAACATGATAGTTTCAATATTGATGTTGGATTATATTTCTATATGGTGATGTCATTTGGACTAAAGAATGCCGGAGCTACTTACCAACACCTAGTCAAAAGGGTGTTTAAAGATCGGATTGGAAAGACAATGGAAGTATATGTGGATGATATGCTCATGATGTCACAGTGATCAAGTGATCGCATTAAAGACTTGGCAGAAATTTTCGGAATCCTTTAGCATTACGAGATGAAAACTCATCCTTTAAAGTGTTCTTTTGGTGTAACATTAGGGAAATTCTTGGGCTTTATTGTTAACGCTATGGAATCGAAGCTAACCCGAGAAAATTCAAGCTATCTGCGATATCCAAGTGCCAAAGACTATTAAACAAGTACAGAGTCTGAATGGGAAACTTGGTGCCTTAAGCCGATTTATTTCAAGAGCTGTCGACAAATTCAATTCCTTTCTTTGACTTGATTAGGAAAGGGAAAAGAAACTTTAAATGGACACAAGATTATAAAGATGCATTTCAAGATTTGGTGAATCATTTGGAGAGATCATACATCTTATCAAAGCTGGTGGATCATGAAGATTTATACATCCATTTGGCTGTATCGGTACACGCTTTAAGTGTCGCATTACTCCATGAGGAGAATTGAATTCATAAACTTGTTTACCACATCAGCAAGTGATTGAAGGAACCTGAAAGGAACTATCCAAAAATAGAGAAACTGGCATACTGCTTGGTGATTGAATCAGGAAAGCTCTGCATGCACTTCTAGGCTCACCCGATCAATGTTTACACTGACCAGTTGTTACGACAGGTCCTACAGCAACCTAAGACTTCTAGAAGATTACTCAAGTGGAATATCTAGCATATTCAATTTGATATCACTTATCTCCCTTGAAGGGCTATCCAAGGTCAGGCACTGGCATATCTTATAGCAAAATTCACTATGCAGGATGAGTCCCCGAAGAGCACTGAAATCCTTACCATATGGTGGAAATTGTGTATTGATGAAGCATCTAATTATCATTGTTCAGGAGCTGAAATTGTCCTTGTAACTCCTGAAGATCGATCGATCTATTATGCTTTAAACCTTGATTTTCCAACGATGAAAAAATGAAGCTGAGTACGTCTCTGATTGCTCGACTTAAACTTGCTAGAGAACTGGGAATAAAGTCTCTTGAAATCTTTTGTGATTCATAGTTGGTAGTATACCAAGTCAGGAGAGATTATCAAGTTAAGGGGCAATAGCTTGCCCCATACCTTACCCAAGTCCAAGGGTTGTTAACTGAATTTGAATACTATGACCTTGCGCATATTCCATGGGATCAAAACAGAGAGGTTGATTCATTATAAAGTTTGCTAGCACCGACGATGCACAACAGATGGGCTTGGTTCTGATCGAAGTATTAAATGCCCCGAATATAAACCTGATGGAAATAAATCGGGTATTAGAGGTGGAGCCCATGAGGGAATCGTGGATGACTCCGATCAAAGACTATTTGCTACATGGTGTCCAACTAGATCAAAGGAATAAAAAGTAGAAAGTCCCTTCATAAAGCTTCGCGATATGTCGTGCAAGGGGAATTATGTCAAATAAAGGTTTCTCTGTTTCCCTACTCCAGTGTATCGCTCATGATGAGATAAAACGTGTCCTGAAAAAAGTTCATGAAGGGGAATGTGGCAATCACACTAGGGTGCAAACTCTAGCAAAGAAAATACTTTCTTACGGGTATTATTGGCCAACAATCAATCAAGACACCACTGACTATGTAAGAGATGCGATAAGTGCCAGATATATGTAAAAGTTCCAACAGCTCCACCGACGAAAATCACGCATATGGTCAGCCTAAGGACATTTTCCATGTGTAATATAGATATTATCGGTTCTTTATCGATCTCTTAAGGTAGTCAAAGTATGTTATCTTCGCAGTTGATTGCTTCACTAAATGGGCCAAAGCAAAACCTTTAGCCATGATCACAACCAAGAAAGTAATCAACTTCATCATCAGGAACATCATCTGTCATTTTGGTCTTCCACGAACTAATACAATAGATAATCGAACTTAATTGATAGCACTAAATTCAAGTACTTTTGCCTGAGGTATCATATTGGAAAGAGATTTGCAGCAGTCGCTCACCCTTAAGATAATGGGCAAGTTGAAGCTGTGAAAAAAATCATAAAATCCATTCTGAAGAAGTGTTTGAAAAAGGCTATAGGCAAGTGGGTAAATGAACTCCCAATAGCACTATGGGCTTATAGGACCACCCACAAGTCTGCGACTAGTCGTACTTCATTCGCCCTTACTTATGGTTCCAAAGCTGTTATTCCCATTGAGCTTGAAGTTCCTTCTCATCGAGTGACGTACTATGGTCTCGAAATGAATAAATATCTTCTCTTGGAATCTCTAGACTTTGTAGATGAGAAGCACAAAGAAGCGGATTTGAGGACAGCTGCATACCAATACCGAGTCGTCCGATACTACAACACCTAAGTCCGAAATAGAACTTTTGAAATCGGTGATCTTATCCTAAAACGGATTTTTCCTGCTCCGTTGCACATGAATACAATCTGGGAAGGACCATACGTCAGTGAACAGAGGCTAGGAGAGGGAACATTCAAGCTAGCGGCTGTTGATCGCATCACACTCCCAAGGTTGTGGAATAGTGGGCATTTATGATGCTATTTCACTAAGTTTATTTCTTTTTCATTCAATTGTATTTTCTTTCAAAATTGGCCTTAGCATTCGACGTTCAAGACATGTTAATAAGACAAATTATGTCATTCCTTTCCATTTAGCAAATAAATTTCTGATTATATTTATGTTTGTTGTAGCATTATGTTTTAATTACATTATAAAACTAATTGATGTTGGTATGTTCGAACAGGTCCCAGTGTCTGGAATAAATCAATCACTTCCTAATGGAACCAAACAAGATGAGCGCGGACCGACCATTCAGTTGATAACTTTCATTCATAACCTAATGGACAAGATACACAATGAGGAATGGATGTGACTCGACCATATGGTAATCAGATAAATCACGCCAAACGATGGGACTGAAATAAAATAAGAGCAATCGTGGCACGAACGATCACTCGCTAAATCAAACCATGAACTTGGGGGAAATCAGTCAATAAAGGAAAGTATGAGTATACTGCTCTTCAAAATAACTCTAAGTCCCTAGAGTGCGGCCTAGACAATAAACATAAATCGGGTGTGAATCGATCTAGACAATAAACATAAATCGGGTATGAATCGACCACCCACGAAATAACTCTAAGTTCCTAGAATGCGGAGTAGAGTATAAACATAAATTGTGTGTGAATTGACCACCCGCGAAATAACCCTAGTCCCCAAAGTGAGGACTAGAGTATAAGCATAAATTGGGTGTTAAACGACCCCCCCCATTAACTAACTCTAACCCTCAAAGTGCGGACATAAGTATAAACAGATAGATGAGTGCGGTTCGATCATTCACTATTCCATGAACTCTATCCTAAAACGGACAAGAGAAGTATAAATCCACTAAGGATGGATTTCAACCATCCAACATCTAACCCTACTAAACTAAGACTGGGGGTGGGAGTATAATTACTCAGAACACTGAATTTGACGGCGTAACACTAAGGCTTGAGCCTAGAATTTGATATGACTCAAGGCCACGACTACAAGGAGGCTTTGGGATAGAGCCAGTGGATTATAATTAGAATTAATGAACAACGAATTATAAGTACATTGAATGGAAAGTAATAGTTCAACTACTTATATAACAGTCCACACGAAAGCTTAAAAAAACAAAAACTTTTATTCACATGATAAGTTTCAAAATTATGGTCTAAGTTATTTCAAAAAACCAGGAATCGTACCTATACAACCACGACTAATAAAAGAAAATGACAAACAAACAACTACGCAAACTATGTATACACCGAGCCGAAATGAGGGCTATTTCTTCGATCTTTTCTCTTTTTGAACTTTTTAGAGTGGCACCATCTAACCTTTCGTTTGTTCTCTTCCTTGATCCTTTACCGCCTTTGGTGGGAGAGCATTCGAAGCTTGGAGGAAGTTCTTTGGGAATTGACCCACTAGGCAAAATGACTTGTAGTGGAATAAGTTATGGATCATTAATGTCCACCTTGGTGGGCTCAGCTTTGGACTTTTTTTTCAGTAACTCCTTCTTAATACACTTCTTCAGCTTGATCTCATCGAGCGTTTGGAGGTGACGATAATCATAACATCATCAGATTCATCCATTGGTAGCAGATCTTCAACCTTATCATCGTCGAGTGCTACGATGACTTGAGCATCGAGGCTTGGGACATCGGTGGCTACCGAAACCTCTGTTGATTTCTCCCGTTGCTTCACAGCAGGGTCACTTTTAGGAGTTTGGCTGGGAATCGGAGGACCTATAGATTTGTAAAAACAAGGAGATAAGCCTAAAACCAGTGGGCACGAAGATCAAAGCCTCTCGTAGATTGGAGAGTAAAATGGAATACTTGCATTCGGGTAGCTCTCAATTGTCGCACTATTGGGCACAAAGAACAAAACCTCTCTTAGATTGGAGAGTAAAGTGGAATACCTATATCCGGTTGGCTCTCGGTTATCCCTTAGGTGCCCCTTCTAGAATAAAGGTCAACACTTTGGATTGGTGACCGGGTTTATCTAGATCGTAGCTCAACTCTTTCCCCATACCAAAAGAAACCGATGCTCCAACCGCTTGGAAAGAAGAGGGTCCCTTATGATCAACTTTCGAGGATTCAGCGATACTTTTCCTTTACCGGAAGGTACAAAAATGTTGAAATATTAGAGTCTCACGAAAGCATAACATATAAGTGTGTGATCATGACGTATAAGTATGAACCTTAAACATGCATAAAGATTTCTATATGAGTGTAAAGAGATAGTGAAAAGTGTAGCAACCACCTCCTACCATCCAATCTAGCAACCACTATGCAACCAAAAACCTAATATTAGAGAGAGAAGTTTACCAATGAAAAGCTCAGGATGAGAGATCCTCGTATTTTCTTTAGTTTACCATGCACTTTTAGCCGAGTTATCTCCCCATTATACTCGGACCTGTCTAATTTATTTTTATGGAGCTTCCTAGTTTCATGCTCTATAATGCGAAAGCTCCATAACGCATGCAGTGACACATAATGCTATTGGCTCAATCTCAATATCCCCACAACGGTTGTGTCATAAAGGCATTTCCTCAAATGTGAGATGTTAAAAACATCGTGGATTCCTGTCAATTTATCTATTAGATCCACATGACAAGCAAGTCTTTATATCCTTTCCAAAACTCCAAAAGGTCCAACAAATCTTAGTGCCAATTTTCCAGACTTACCAAACCACACGACTTTTCTAAAAGGGAAGACTTTGATAAATACTAAGTCTCTAACCTCAAATTCTAACTCTTTCCTTCTCTCATCAGATTAGGATTTCTGGAGGTCTTACGTTGCCTTCATATGTTGCCTAATCAACTCTATTTTTTTCATAGTATCCCGAATCAAATCTGGTCCGAGTAGAATTTTGTCAGTGGTTTTACATCAACAATTTGGCAATTTTCATAGCCTCCATAGAGCGCTTCAAAGAGGGTCTTACCAACCGTCGCTTAGTAACTATAATTACATGGGAATAGTTAATGGTACATGCTACTCCTAGTGTCCTCTGAAGTCCATTATGCAAGCTCTCAATAGGTCATCTAATATACTATTCACCCTTTCTATTGGACATCGGTCTGTGGGTGATAAGTAGTGCTAAGATTCAACAAAGTTCCCAAAGCTGCCTGCAAACTCCTCTAAAACTCGCTAGTGAATAAGGGGTTCTTATCACTAACAATGCTGACTAGAATTCCATGTAATTGAACCACCTCCTTAGTGTAAATCTATATTAGAGATGTTATGGTCCATTTGTTCCTAATATGAATAAAATGAGCACTCTTAGTGAGTCTATCTACTATGAACCAAATTGTTTCATTGCCCTCTGACTCTTAGGCAATAGTTTTACGAAGTCCATCAAAATATGCTCCCGTTTTTAAGTTGGAATCTCCAATGGTAACAACCATCCTCCAACTTTCCCTTGCCCAGCCTTTATTTTTTGACATGTTCAACATCTAGGAAAAAACCTCGGCTACTTTTTCTTTATTCCCGTCCAAAAAAATTCTTTTAATATCCCTGTACGTCCTGTCTCCTCCGGGATGAAGTCATCTTTGAGTGGTGACAGTCTACAAGCACTTCCTCCAACACTGTCAATCATTGGGACACAAAGGCGTCCATCCATTCTTAAACATCCATTCCTGTCAACTGCATATCTACTAACGTGGAGAAAAAGTTCTCCTCTTCTCAACTTATCCAAAATCTCCAAAATCTTCTCATCCTTCTTTTTCTCAAGTCCAGTGTGGTCCTCCTGTATAGTTAAAGCGCTCGGCAGATTCAATGTGGTGGAGGTGCAAAAAGTCATAGTGGGGATACAACGAGTATATAGCGGGATATATCGAATGACTCTAAAATAGCATGTAAAACTCGTAATTAATGTTTTCACAAATATATAAATGATAATTAAATGAAAATTAACATTCAAATTTGAATTATAATTAATACATAAATAATTTTAAACAAAAACATCTGCAAATATATTATAAATAAACGTCAAACTATTATATAACATAATTTAATTTGGTAGAACATCGAAGTATTTTCATATCTGAAAATATATTAAAAATTTAATAATTTTTATAATGTATAAATGTCATTTTTTAATTCATTTCTTTTAAAGAAGATATAGCGGAAATAACGGGATATAGCGGAAATAGCGGGGCTTAAAGCGGAAAGGCTATATTTAGGGCTATATGGATAGCGGTAGACATCCGCTATGAGATATAGCAGGGTTTAGCGGGGTAATAGCAGGGCATTAACTGCATAGGGTCTATCAAAGCCAGTCTAACCTCCATCACTGCCAAAAAGCCTTGGATGTGTTCTTTTGGTAGTTGGATCGAAGTTGAAATTTGAGAGGAACTCTAACCACCTCCATTCATATATAGCACTTGAGGTAGTGTGCCTTCGACTGAGGGCATTGGCGACGACGTTCCCTTTTTCGAGGGTATATCGTATACCAAAGTCAAATTATGCTATATACTTCATCCATCTATGTTGCTTAAGGTTTAAAGATTTTGGAAAAATAAGCATTTGAGTGATTTATGGTAAGTGAACAACTCAAACATTTCTCCCAACTTATAGTGCCTCTACATCTTCAAGGCAAAGATAATAGTTGCCAACTCCAAGTTATGAACTGGGTATTTCTTCATGGTCCTTCGATTGCCTACTAGCATAGGCTACTACCCTTCCCTCTTGCATGAGAACTACTCCTGATCTTGTGCTACATGCATCGGTGAAAACTGTAAAAGGCTTTGTCCTATCAAGAATGGTAAGCATAAGTGCACTTATTAATAGTTCCTTAAGTTTCTTAAATGCTTTAGTGCATTTATCATTCCAAGTAAATACTGGATTCTTCTTAGTTAGGCAGATTAAAGGGACAGGTGTTTTTGCAAAGTCCTTTGTGAACTCCCTATAATAGAATGCTAAACCGAGAAAGCTCCTTACTTCCATTTCATTCTTTGGAACTCTTGACTCTTGAATAGGTTCCATTTTTGTGGGGTCCATCGCTAATCCAAGCTCAGAAACAATGTGTCCAAAAAAGTTACCTCCTTCCAAAATTTAAATTTGGCTCTAAGTGGGTGCCTACTCAAGGTCCCCAATATATCCCTTAAGTGATTATCATGCTCTCCTTCGCTCTTGATGAATACTAAGATATCATCGACAAACACCACAACGAACTTATTAAGCTGTCTCCTAAATACTCTTCTCATCAAATCCACAAAGTATGTGGGGGCATTCGTCAATTCAAAAGGAATCACGTCCCACTCGTAGAGTCAATTCATTGCGTGGAATGCAGTCTTCGACTTGTTGTCCTCTACGATCCTTAATTGATGAAATCCAGTTGCCAAGTCCAATAGGGAGAAAACCTTGGCCCCACAAGTTGATCAAACAGGTCGTCTATCCTAGGTAAGGGATATCTATTCTTCCTTGTCAACTTGTAGAGTTCCCTACAGTTGATGCATAGTCTCAATTAGTTGTCTACCTTAGTGGCAAAAATAATAGGAGCTCCCCATTCTAAAGTACTCCATCAGATGAATCCGTTCTGCAACAACTTTGAGATTTGCTAGTCCAACATGCGTCTTTCTTTAAGGGCCATGTGTCTTAATGGCAGAGCGACTAGTCTAATGTCCTTCTCCAAATCAATTCTAAACTCAATCTCCCTTTGGGATGGGAGTCCTAAGACTTCCTCATAGACATCAAGAAATTTTAGGAGAATGGGTACGGGTAAAAGCTCAACATGAGATAGGCTCAGCGAGTATAAATAACTTTACTTGACTGAGTCCAAGGGTGTATGGTGGACCTCTAAGTCTTGCCCTCTACAACTCATAATTTTACAACCCTCCTACCGTGATCTATAATTGCCCCATAGTATAATAACCAATTCATTCCCAAGATAATTCCAACCTCTCAAAATTTAGAACATAAATCAACGTCACATATGTTCACGACTAGGTCTTTGCAAACTAAAAAGAGACGTGTCGACCCTCCAAATCGGATTAGAGACTACTATTGGGCTGGCGACATATTAGGTTCGAAGATTTAAGGAGTTAACTATATCCTGGCTATAAATGGAATGCAATGCTCCGGAATCAAAAAGGTACGAATTATGGCCCTAAAAAGATTTATACCTTCCAATGCTGATTTCTCTTGGCCTTTAGAGGGTGGTAGACTCGAAACAGGGGCAGCCTCAATGGCATGTAGGCTCATCTACTTAGCCCATCCTTCGCCAACTTCATATATTAGTTTCTGAGGTACCCTTCCTTGTGGAAGCCATAACACTTTCCCTTAAAAGCTTCCTTCATCGAACTCACCCTACAATCTTTGCTACATGACCCTTCTTTTGGCATCTCTTACACACCTCTTTTCCTTCAACTTTCCTTTTGACTTCTTATTCACCCAAGAGTTCCCTTTCTTGGTTTGATTTTGAGTAAGTCTTGCCTTATGCTTCTCTTTCTCTTTTTCTTCATCACTAGCCGTCTACAGTAAATCCATCTCAACTAACGTCTTGTATGTGGTGCTAGCGGGCACTTTAGTTAACAACAATTCTCTAAGCAGGGATTTAGGCCCTTCACAAACTTCATAGCCTTTTTCATAGGTGTATCAATCAAGCTTATCTAGAAGTTAGCTAACTTTGTAAACTTACTAATTTACTCCTTTAAAGTAGAGTCTCCCGGCTTAAGCTATATAAATATCTCCAGTTGTAAACTTACTTCTATCTTTGACGTGAACCTTGACTCGAATCTGTCCTTAAATTCATTCCAATTGAAAATCCTATCAACATTCTCCTCAGCCATAATACTTCACCAATCTCGGGCTTCTCCTTTGAGGTGTCAAGATGCCATTCTCCTCTTCAGCCTATCCACCCAATCGAGCTCCTGGAATATCTTTTTGTAGTCATTTACCTAAGTCTTTAACTCCACAAAACCCTTTTTTCAAGAATATACTCTTCCTCCCATATTAAGAAAGTCTTTACACATTTTTGGAAAATTAACGTGACGAGGTGCTGCATTGGCAAGTGGGGCAGCGGTGCAGCTTGAGGAATAGGAACTTCACCTACTTGCTTGAGACATTGTTTAAAACATTCGGGCATCCCTTGAATGGCGGGTCTTCCTTGATCAAGGTTCCCAACCTCAGAAGAAGAATGATTATCAACAATATGAACTATCTGTAGGTTGAGCTTTTAGTTATATGTTCCTAAATAGTATTATATGTTGAAAGAAAGATTTGCCTAGTTTGTTAGCATATGTTCAAAAATAGTGTGTGTATATAGAGTAGGGGTTTTTGAAAAATATTTTCAAAAATAAAAAATACGCCACTCATACGTATACTTTTCTCCGTTGATTGGCTAACCTATGATCTAATAACAAATGTAACAACTCGTCCCATAACAGGCCTAAATCCCGACCCAGAAAAGGCCCATCGAAAGTAAGACTCGTTCCAAAGCAGGCTACTGGATAATAAAACGAACGATATAGAGCTATATATCTATTCATTTAGAACTCGCAGCGGAAAGGTGAAATATAATAGCATAAACAATACCCATTTTATTTCAAATTCCCATGTCACAAAACAAAGCCACAACGTAATATCAACAATAATTATTACATCATCTTGTTCAAAAGTACATTTTTAACTTTAAATGGATATACTAGAACATAGCATAAATCGATAAATAGATTAATTCCACAAGCTTCTCTCATCATCATCTTCATCTTGATCATATTCTTCTTCTCTAACCTATGTTGTAATAAGGAGGGTGTCAGAACAACAATGTTCGGTGAATAGAAAATCTCGAACCTTTCTATATCAGTATTTAAGCAGTATAATTCAAATAAGGATATGTCTTTCGCACTTTAAACTATATTCAAAGCCATTTAATAGTTCATATAAAGAATAGAGGTGGGCCCTCAAACAGCCACTTAATATCTTTAATCCCCGAAGTAGGTTTTCCACAATCCTCAAACAGCCACTTAATATCATATGTTTTTGAATTCCAATAGCACAAATTATTGGCATGTGATAGCCTATGCTTTTAAAGCTCGATGGTAATAGCTGTAACATGCTATAACATGTTTTTAAGCTACGATAGCATAAAGATCTGAGCAAGGAGATAACCTATTTTTATGACACTCGATAGCTTTTAACTTTATGTTAGACAATGTTTTCCTTAAACAAAAATGGTTTCTACTAAGTATCTTGATGTGGTTTTAAAAGGAAAAGATATTTTATCCCATTTTTAAAGAGTTTTGCAAAGGAAATTTTTACTTAACTATAAGTAATTTTTGTGTATAAAATGGCAATCATATGAACATATGTTTGTGCTGAATGATTTACTATATGTTTAATTTTATAGCTTGATTAGTTAATTTTGCATATGTTAGATGTCAATATGTTCACTTATACGTTTTATGCTATCACCCAACAATTATGGTCTTGGGGATTGAGAACTAATAACTGATAATGGTTGTTACAGTAGTGGGTATGGTTAGATTTCAACTCTTGAGTGAATATAATTACATCCAGGAGATCAGAAAGATCAAGTTGTGTTAGGATTACGAAATGATCAAAAGATATGACTTATTAACATTTTAAAACCAGGTTTAAGGGTGGAGACTAGTGTAGGTCGTGTCCTACACTCCAGCCGTAAAGCCCTCAGTTGGTCAGGTCTATGATTCTAATGCGCAGAGCATTCTTGATATTAAGGCTAAAATTTGGAGTTATGTACAAAAGGAACTAATAGCAGAGGAGCTCAACTATATTGTTCTTCTACCAAATTTAGGATATTGTTATTATTATTATTATTATTATTATTATTATTATTCTCCTACCGACATTAAGAAAATAATATTATTTTCTTCTAAATGAACCAGAAGACCGTTATGGTTGCTTATTCTATCATAGGAGTTTCTTGGTACTCTCATAGGAACAAAAGACTATTAGATTCTCTGATATATTTTTTGCTCGAGTCAGTATAATAAGGTTTTGGTTGGCATGTGAAAACTAATAGGTTAGTATTGAGCATGAGGAAACTATGTCATTGAATGGTCTACTTATAAGATTGGGCAATTATGGGAATGTGTGACCCTTTGAACTAGTGGATTCCTATTTTAAATTATAGCTTTATATGTTCTACTAAAGTCAATCCTTCATTATCAAACCAAAAGATAGATACTAAGTTAGGCTCAATTTACCATGGGGATTTCTATTCGGTTGAAATCATGCTTAATGATCACATTCATTATGCTTCATGTGTTCACCAAGATTTTAGAAACAGGAGATAGTCCAATTCATGTAGTAATCTTTAGTAGATCATTATGGGTATATCTTACTCCCCTTAGCACTTTTGAATTGACCACCATGTTTGGAACTAAAATAGAGCTTTTGTAAGATTTCATCGGCGGTTCCTCTCACATTGAGTAGATTCCTTTTTTTGCTTCTCAAAATATCTACTGTTTTCCCCTTTCTCATTCTCGCAACGTGTGGCTTCCTTGAATCACATCATTGTGATTTATTGGTGGTAGGAAATCCTTTGAGGATCATTCTCTAGGAAGTTAGAGATATCGGGTGGGGGATTCTCCTTATTACCTGATCGTGAGAATTTTTGATCTTCATTTATGAATTCCTCCAATGGTCCCCTTCCGACCATTTTTGGGTTAATCCCATCGAAGCTTGGAAGTTACCAGTCTTGTGCCTATCTGCCTTATGAAAGTCATAATAATCATCTCCCTTATTGGGTCCTGATCTGATTTTATACTTTACTGGCACATAGTACTCCATCTTGTCTTTATTAGTGTTAACCCGCCTTTTGGCAAGGCCGCAAATAAACGGATTCAACTAAATCGACTGATCATTCGTCGAGGCTGGTTTACGATGGATTTAGTCGACTGGATGAATGGACGATCAAGCATGGATAATAATCAAGGATTTATAGCCGGGATTCGGCATAGTTGATGGATGAAGATTATTGGATACTTGAAACTTAGGTTTTGATAAGTCGTAAGTTGCGCTGGATTTGCTTCGAGTCATATGGAGTTGAGCTTCGAGTCGTATGAATGATTTCTTCGAGTCTTCTAGGTGGCTCAACATAAGTGGCTTGGCATGGTTGCTCGACAAGGTGGCTCAGCATGGGTGGCTTAGTTGTGTTGGTGGCTAGACCGTGTTGGTGGCTCCTCATGGAAGGTGGTTCGTCATAGTTAGATCATGGTTTGGCCTTGGTTGTCGCTCGGCGCTGTGGTTCGGTCAGAGCAGCTCGGCAAGGTGGTTCGGCACTATGGCTCACCAAGGTGGCCTAGTCGTGGATAAGGTGACAAGGTAGCTCGGTCAAGTTGAGGGTCGGTAGTGGTGTGTGGCATAATTGCTTCGAGACGTTTGGCTCCTAGGATGTGGGTCGATAGGAAATGTAGCTAGGTCAGCTACATTATAGTTTGGTCACTTCTTGTCGTTCGGCTACGTGATAACATGGGTCAGCGTCAATGCATGGTTCGGCCGCATCAAGTCTTCGGGTTACTTCGTGTCCAAAGGGAACTTACTTCGAGTTGCCTTGGTGGGTTTCCTGGGTCGGCATCGTCTAGGTAGGAAGTTGGTCGAGGCTATAGGTTCGGGATCGACCATGGATTTAATGGGTCTTGGGTCACCCAAGAGGCCCAACTACCTGGATTTGCCTATAAATACAGCATGTGGGTCTCCAAATATGATGGATCTTCTTTTTGGCTCTCTTGCTTTCTATTTTCTAAGGCTAAGGCTACTCTACCATTTTGAAACTGTAACCAATTGTTACAGAATTAAGAAGGAAATTTCTGGAGTGGACGTAGGCCAGAGTTCACCAAACCACTTTAAAACTCTTGTTCTTTACTGCATCCATTTTAATTTTTACTGTTCTTCATATTTATACGCTCTACATAAATTTTGTCTATGATCTGTGACTGTTGTATGGTACTTTCATTGGAATTTGGGTGTTAGTGACCAATTTTGGTGCTTTCATTGAGAAATCTAGCACTCAGGGACTCAGAAGCTTGGAGTTTGGATTTAGAGGCTTAGGAACTTGGATTCTAGAGACTATGGCAAAGTAATCAACTAGGAGACAGAGGAAGGAAAGAAGTCAGCATGAGGGAAGCCAGGAGGCTTCCTTTGAAGCTAATCAAGCCTCTGTCTACATCACTAGGGACGAGATGCAAGTCATGATGAATTCCATGTAGGAACAGTTGAAAATGCAAGAGGAAATGATGCAGACACTTTTAAGACAATTTGTACAAGCAAAAATAGCAGAAACTTGGATCCATGGAGCTGGATCAGAAGGACTTAACTGGAAAGTAGATGGAGTGGTTCGGTAAGGGGCAGCCCCCAGTCAGCAAAGAACTGTCAATCTGGATGGACCGAGACTCGGGGGCATGCCGCCAGGTAATGCTAGACCAACCTATGAAGGGATACCAAATGACATCGCACAGCCTGAAACCAATAGGAATACAGGAGTATGTGACGAGGTGTATGTACCGAAATTCCCTCGAGGACTTGGAGGGCAGTTAGGAAATGTAAATGGGGGGCAACCCTTGGCAGGTAACAATGGATTGGCTGACATCATCAGGCGAACCATTCGCGGAGGTCTGACAAACAGGTATTTGGAGGAAGTCAACAAAGGTCCATTTACCCGGAACATCAGGATAGCTAGGAATCCACCAGATTTCAAGCTACCCAATCTAGAAGTATACAACGGTAAGACGGGTCCCACTGACCACTTGATGAGGTACACAAAGCATTTGGAAGTGCTGGGGCATCAAAGGAGGTCATGGCCCGATATTTCCCCCTGTGCTTAATTGATATAGCTACTATGTTGTTCTGACAGCTGGAGGATGGATCCATTGGAACATGGACATAACTGGTGGATAAGTTCTTAAGTCATTTTCGAGTTCACATAAAAAGGACAAAGAATGTGATGATGCTGATGTCACTTAAGAAGAGAGCGGATGAATCGCTCAGGACTTTCTTAACTCGGTTTAATGCAGCAGTTGCTTCGGTGGATCGACCAAATCCATCAACAGCTCCTATGGCGGCGGTGTCAGGGGTCGGGGATGATTCGAATTTCAAAGTATCATTGATATGGGATCCACCACTGTATCTCGAGGAATTCTTTCACGAAGCTGAGAGATTTCCTCGACAAGAGGATGCATGTTTGGATATGAAATCAAAGGAAGTAAACATGGTTAAGGATGGAGGACCGCCTGGTGAAAGCTCGGGTAAGGACAAGGGTAAAGGGAAGAGGAAGCACTGGGGAGAACCAAAATTCTCCATTTACACAAGACTAAATACAACAATGGAGTGGATATTCTTGGATACTCGGGATCGCCTCCCTTATCGAATGCCGACAAGGAGGGAACCCTTAAAATGCGAATGGGCATCAGGAAGGCATTGTCTCTTTCATGACCTGGACGAGTATGATACTAACAGCTGCCGACATTTGAAGGATATAATCGAGGAGCATGTAAGGAATGGTTAGTTACAGCAATATGTCGAAACTCAAAATGCGGCGTTGGAACAGGAGTAGCCACCGCCTATCTTGAACAATGAAGGCGCAAGGCCCAGAAATGGTGGCCGGTTGGTCATCAACTAATCGTGATGGTTTGGAATAAGTAAAAAACTCCAGGAAAAAGGCTAAATAACTTACTCATATACGGGGTTGGAGATAACGCTTAGGGCATGCTTTGAGATGATGTTTACCAAGATGCTCCGGTTTGTGAAATCTGTTTTTTCCTTTTGGCTTGGACATTTGCTTTTTTCTGCTTTTTTTTTGGAGTTCAATTTGAACTCCCGGTTTTGTTGGTTTCTTGGTTTGGATTTTGGTTTTGATGCTTTGTTTTTGATTTGGACTTTTGATATGGATTTCTAGTTTTCTGGTTTGAATCTGGGTCTCAGATTCAGTTTTGATTGACTTTTATTTGCTTTTTGGCTAAGTGGTCGTCGAGTACGGACTATGCTCGGCAAGGGTACGAAGAGACCAGGATACGGTAAGCCCGATATTATCTATCGGTTACTAAAACAGGTCGTCGAGTATGGACTATACTCGGCAAGGGTCCGGGGTGACCAGGATTCGGCTTAGGACTTAAGCCACGGCCTTACTCAACGTTCAGGGACACTGAACTAGGAACATCATGGCATTGTTTGACATAGGTCGTCAGATGCAGGTTGTGCTTGGCAAGAACCCGAAGAGGTTACAGATTCAGATATTGGCTATGAATAGCTAAGGATTTGGGCATGGACCCGGAGTAGTCTCGGATTCGTATATCGACTTAGAGAGGTTGTGAATTTGGTTACTCGATAAGGATTGGATAACGACTCGGAGTAGTCACAGATTGGGTAAGTATATGGCAATGGCACTTGGATAAAATGGATTGGATTATGAATCGGATGGTATGACTATGAATAACATATGGATTTTGGATATCGGATTTGAGGCTATACAAAATACACCTTCCTACTGCAAGACATGTTTTGAGGGGCAAGTGTTAACCCACCTTTTGACAAGACCGCGGATAGATAGATTCAACTAAATCGACTGCTCGTTCATTGGGGATGGTATACAATGGATTTAGTCGACTGGATGAATGGACGATCATGCATGGATAATAATCATGGACTTATGGTAGGAATTCAGCATAGTCAATGGACGAAGTTTATTGGATACTTGAAACTTGGGTTTCGATGAGTCGCAAGTCACCCTAGATTTGTTTCGAGCCATATGGAATCGAGCTTCGAGTCGTATGGATGATTTCTTCAAGTTTTCTATGTGGCTTGGCATAAGTGGCTCGGCAAGGTGGCTCGACATGGGTGGCTCATCTGTGTTGGTGGCTCGTTCGTGTTGGTGGCTCATGATGGAAGGTGGTTCGGCCTAGTTAGATCATGGTTCGTCCTTGGTTGTCGCTCGGTGTTATTGTTGGTCAGGGAAGCTCGGCAAGGTAGTTCGGCACAGTGGATAGCCGAGGTGGCCCAGTCGTGGATAAGGTAACAAGGTGGCTCGGTCAAGTTGTGGGTCGATAGTGGTGTGTGGCATGGTTGCTTTAATGCGTTCGGATCCTAGGATGTGGTTCGATAGGAAATGTAGCTAGGTCGTCTACATTATAGTTTGGTCACTTCATGTCGTTCGGCTCATGACTTCGGGTCGGCTACGTGATAACATAGGTCGGCGTGAATGCATGGTTCGGCCGCATCAAGTTTTCGGATTATTTCGAGTCCAAATGGGATTTATTTCGAGTTGCCTTGGTGGGTTTCCTAGGTCGGCAGCATATGGGCAGGAAGTTGGTCGAGGCTATAGGTTCTGGATCGGCCGTGGATTTAATGGGTCCTGGGTCACCCAGGAGCCCAACTACCTGGATTTGCCTATAAATATAGCATGTGGATCTCCAGATAAGGGGGACATTCTTTTCGGCTCTCTTGCCTTTTATTTTCGAAGGCTAGAGCTAATCTACCATTTTGTAACTGTAATTGATTGTTACAGCAATAAAAAGAAAATTTCTGGAGTGGACATAGGCCGGAGTTCGTCGAACCACTAAAAATTCTCTTGTTCTTTACTGCTTCCATTTTAATTTTTACTATTCTTCATATTTACATGCTCTACATACATTCTATCTATGATATGTGATTGTTGTTTGGTTCTTTCATTGGAATTTGGGTGTTAGTGACCAATTTTGGCACTAACAGTTAGTGCGTAAATGTACGAGATAGGTTGAGCTAAGCAATATAGTTTGACCTTGGAATATATTTCCATACCCTCTCTTATTTGAAGCAGGGAACCTGACTGATTCTACTTCTCTCCTTCTTTGTTGCAACTACTATATCAATTGAAAGATTTCGTCCATATAAACGAACTTATCAACTTGAAAGTGAAAGTCATGAAGGTCCCTATAACCATGAATATACATCTCCTTCCAAAAAAGTGTTCACAATCGTCCTTAAGATCACGGTCATTATTTTTTCTTCGTCTCTTACTTCTCGACCTTAGTGGCTCAGAGTTAAACCTTTTTAAGTAGTTTCTTAGAAACTCTCTAGGCCTTTGTTTGATATTAGACAAAAAATTACATCTATGGTTGGCTCTTTAGAAGTGAAAAAATGGGCCGAGAAATCATTAGCGAATTGACTCTAAGAGTAGATTGTCTTTTTGCAGTATCAATACCATTTGCTTATCGCCTCTAAGAAAATCACTAGGAACAATCTACATCTTACTATCCTTAGAAGATCATAAATGTTCATATGGCTTTCGAAAGCCAAACGGCCATCATTGGGTCCGTTGACCCAGCTATTATATAGCAGGGATCTTAACATAAGAAGGCAGCGGGACCTCCATTATTTCTTCAGTGAATGGGGCCCCTATAAATTATTTTTTAACCCTCGGGTCCATTTTTCTTTTCCCTTCCAAGTCCATCATATCATTTACCATCTTATGGTAAAGGTCCCCCTAAATAAGCTTCATCATCATTATAATTTTTCGGCTTGGTTTGTGTCCCTTTCAGAGAATGAGCTCGTAGATTGCATGTTAGGAGATATACGAATGCTTTTTGGCTTTATAACCATCTTTTGGGTTGATTGGTCATTAATTTCAACTCCTTTTTTCTTTAGGTCTTAACTAATTTAGCAGCTTCATTCTCCTTTTTTCTTTAGGTTCCAAAATGCTCTTCGCAAGGTTCTTATTTTTCAAAAGTGGGACGTTGATATCTCTATAGGGTGATTCGATCTCCTTCCCGTCATCTTTTTTCTTTTAGTTGTCCTTGATGAATCTAGCGATGCAAGCATTTGGATTAGCTCATGCATTGTTTGGAGTAGTTTTTGCATGGATTTAATATTTGCACTCTCATTTCCCATGACTACGGATGCTAAAGCTTGTCCCATCTCAATATTTTCCTCATCGAATCAAGGTGTTACGTTTTCTTTAAGGTTGGTGTTGTGCACCATTTCTTGTTCACTGACATTAACCTTCTTTGTTCTTTCCATTTAGTTTAATTCAAGTAAGATATGATAGTCAAGTTTAAAGAAAGAGTTTGGTAGCTTTCTCAGTGAAAGCACAAAAAATGTAAGTCCAATAACTAGGCATAACTTGTGTTTTAAAGTCAAAGAAGTTCAAAGGTACTTGGGAAAGAGAACTCCTTGGCAAGCATGCTTTTGGTTAAGCAGGTAAGTAGAAATATACGTAATTAGGTGAATATTCAAGTCCTTCGTTAGAAAGTCTTTGACCCAAACGAGACCACCTATTGCCAGAAAACCCCAAAAGCCCAATTTCTAGTCAAACCCCAAACGCTCTCTCAATACAATTCTAAAAATTTTGAGTTTCATTTTAAAAATCCTAATTTTCAAAGTAAATTCATGTTACAAACATGAATCGGTAATCCGTGATGATGTATTTTGACATATTCTTAAAGTTTCTACTGCTCTTCCTATTTTTCAGAAAATTTTCAAACTTAACTTACTTAAATGAAATTTTGAACCTTAATCGATGTTTAAACAAACAGGTTTTGTTTGAAACCCAAGTCCTAACAGTGATTAAGTAAAATGATATTAAATTTTGATTTTATCTTAAACTCTGTAACTTGGAAACAGTGAAGCACATATATGCACATTCAACACATAAAGTATACAGAGATCACATTTTTATATACACATGCAAAACAATCTTCATCACAGAGATTCATGTGCAATAAATATTTATCTACTTAAGCTTATTAAATAAATGTTTACTCACCTGATTGAATGTTGAACAGAGAGTTTTAATAGATGCTTGAAAACTGGAAACTTTGAATTGTTGTGATCTTGTTTTTAATCTGAAATGCTTAGTTGCTACTTTGATTTATGAACTGAAAACTTGAAATCTGAAGCTTATTTGTTGTTTGAGAAGGTTGCTTTGATATTCTAGGTTTGATAATTTGTTTACAAGCTTTTGAAAAATTCTTTGTCTTCAGGTTTGAAATTTTTTTTACAGGTTTGATCTTGAGTTTGAGAATTGGCTACAGGGTTTGAGTTTGATCTGTGATTTTCTTGTGGATTGAAAAATGTTTTACAGGTTAAGTTTTCTTGCTTTTGGAAATGAATAATAGGGGAAGAAATAGAAGAGAGTAGATAGGTGGCTCATATAGCTTAATTATGATTTATTAAATTTTTTTTAAAGAAAATGAAAAATAAAATTGACACTTGTTATTTCAACTTATATTTATCATTGACAATCCTTTATTAAATTACACATGTTATCACAAGCTTTTAAAATTAAACACTTGTAATCATGTATGTTTTATAAATTTTTAAAATGATTTAAAAGCTATTATATTAAATTTTCCTAGTTGATAAGTACCTTTCTAAATTAATAAATGTTTTTCTTAATGTATATAAATAAAATCCTTTAAAGAATTTAAAATAAAAACTAATTATACTCTATATAAAATCATATATAATATTTTTAATCCATTTTTAAATGTTAATATAAAACATTTTTATTTATTTTACTATTAAATAAGTAATTTCTAAATTTATATAAATAAATTTCTTTTAAAGAAAATATTATAAATCAAATCTTATTCTAATAAAAACCTTATTCATATATTTTTATATCCAAAATATTTTTAAGATATATCCTTGAAAATTTCAAATCTAAATCCAAATTCAGATTCAAATTCAAAATTAAAAATCCAATTCAAAATCAACTTAAATAATATATATTAATTTAAACAAATACATTATTACTTTGAAAATAATCATTTTATTTTAAAATCTATTTATAAAACAACACAAATTAAATTTGTAAATAATTATTTTATTTAAAAATCTATTTATACCTATATCTAAAAACATCACATTATTATTACTGTTTGAAATAACAAATTTTGCCAATTTTTTAAATAATTTAATAAGGAGATTATCACATTTTAAATTTCTTGAAATTCCGAGATATCGCATATATTCTCTTCAGTTTATTCCATTTTCTTTTCAAGAGTATATGGAATCATTAAGCCACATTTATTAAATCATTTGATTTGTTTAAACTTTCTTAAATCCTGGAATAATTCCAAATCATTTTCTCTTTCACTGAGGAAAACCTTTCCAAATCATTCATTAAATCTTGATCAAAGATTTCTTATATTCAAGCTATAACTTTTAATATAGGGAAAATATTCCCAAATCATTAATTAAATCTAAATCAAAGATTTATTTCATTCAAGTTATAAATTTTAATTTAGGGACAATATTCTTAACTCATTCATTAAATCTAAATCAAAGATTTATTTCATTCAAGTTATAACTTTTAACTTAGGGACAATATTCGCATATCATTCACTAAATCTAAATCAAATATTTCTTTCTTAACTTCAAATCATATTCTTGCAAATCGAAGATTTTCACAACAGAGCACTATTGCCTCCTTAAACATGGTACATTTCACTTCCAAGGACTAGTGGAAAGTAATCCTACATCATGAAGATCTTTTCTTTTATCTTGGAAAAAATTTAAATATGTTCTGTTAGAGCATTCGGGCTTTCATATTGATCTGTTCCACCCCTCGTCTAAAAGATAAAGCAAAGGTCAAGTAAGTTCAGGGCAGTAGTTGCTCCATTTCTAATCTTAGTTACACACCTAATTTTACCACTTAGCTCTCACAGGTGGGACAAATGTACTAGTCGTTTCCGCATACTTAATTTGTTATTACATTTAATATTCTTAACTTTTTTTAAGTGGTATAAACAATTCCTCTTAACCATTTATTCAAATTCTTATTAAAAATTCCAAATCATCTTCAAATTTCTTAATTATTCTTTTAAAATCATTCTCAAAAGATTTAGGAAATAATTGTTAAGTTTGAAAACTTAGTTTCAAAAGTTATTAAAAACTACTGCGAAAAGCGTTGCCAAAAGTGTTGCAAATAGTGATTTAAAAGCTATATTCTTCAAAACAACTTTGTATCATTTAGAAATCCATATTTTCAACTTAATTCTCTTTTAAAACATTTTAAATGATTTTTTGGATTTATTTAATATTTTTAAAACATTTGAAATATCAATTTTAAACTTTAGTCACTTTGCTACAAAAGCGCGATTTTTTTGGAAAATTGTTTTGGACATATTTAAAATATATAAGATGAAATCTGGATTCTCTTCCTTTATTTCTTTAAACATACTTAAATTTTTATAAAATATTTCTAACTCGTTTTAAAACAATTTCCAAAAGGTTTAAGCATTCCACATACACCATTTCATTTTCAAAAGGAAAGTGATTCCTTTGTACTTATGGACGCGTATTAACGTGACTTGGTAAAACAATTTAACAATCATATCAAACAATCAATACTTGATGATCAAAGAATATATAAGCATCCATAGCAATCATAACACATCATTAAATATGTATATATATAAATAGAGATGTTAAATAGAGTGTCTCACCAAAAACCAAAGCGATCAACTTCCTACCAACATTCTAATCAACTAATACTTCATTAACTACTTTCTTCTCCATTTAAACACTATCAACAACACAATCTCCCTTCCAATAGCTTGGTTGAGATGGAGTTTGGCCGAAAGTATAAAGAAGAAGCGGTAGAGCTTTGAACTTGAATTCCCAAGATTTTGATCCAAAATATAGGTTATCTTGTATCTGATTTTAGGCCCTTTAAATCTCAAATTTTAGAAAAGTTATTAACTAAAAGTTTTTGAAAATTCTTTTCTCTTAAATTTGGGAAAAAAGAATCATTTGAATCCCAGTTGTTTTGAAGGAGATATGATAGAATGAAAAGGAGCTACTGTCGGATAGACAAAAATGAAGCCCGAAAATGCACTTCAAAGAATTGAGTTTCAGTTATAACAATCCTCAAAACTAGTAAAAGTGATTAACATAAGCCACTAGAGTTTCATATGGTTTTTAAAAAATAATTTCTCAATTTGGATCATTTATGATCAAGTTATGATCAAAATAAAATGAGCTATTCTCTGGCTTAAAAATTGGGCTAGAGAATGCACTGGAAAGAAGTGGATTTTTGACATGGTTAAATTTAGAATAAGACAAAGTGGTAAACATGAGAGTTGTAGCCACTGCAAAAATACGTGGTTAAAAGAAATTCATTTTGGTTCAGTTTTGAAGAAGTTATGGCCGAGAGAAGAAGAGGAAAAATATGGAGAAAAGACGAGTTTGATTTGAAGAGAATGAACATTGATTTCTTTTGAATATTTTTTAAATATTTTGACATTATTTCTTTTTAATTTTTTCCTATGGCTTGGAAGACATTAAAGAGGTGAGGAAGAAGGTAAAAAGCTTAAGAAAAGAAGAAGAAGAAGAAGAAGAAGAAATATGAATGAAAGTGAAGAAGGAGATGGGTATTTATAGAAAAAGAAAGAAGTTGTAATATACCAAGATAACCTCTTATCAAATTACCGAACTAACCTTACTTCAACCTAAAGCAAACTCCTTTTTAAACACTTAACATAATCCAATCACTTCTTACTTTATATCCTAGTCACTTAAAGATTCAGTAAAGAAAAGTAATTATTTTGTTGGATTTTTATGTGATTTGGATTTGATGTTTACTTTTGACTTTTTTAAACTTACTTACTTTTCTTAATTATATTCAAGAAGTTTTCTGATTATATTTAGTAAAAGTACACATGTTTAGCTATTAAAATGTGTATATATAAGTTAAAACATGTTAATGAAGGTGTGATAATGTTGCGGCAACTTATTTTGAACAAAAAGTTGATTTTCGGCAAAACGTTTTCCAGCCACATTTTGACGTTTTTGTTAAACTATTAATTCATGTAAACCAAACTTCAAAATTGATTTGTTATTGTATTTAAATAATTAAAACAAGTATATTTGACTTATAAAATATTATAAAATAATATTCAAATCTATTTATAAAAATACGAAATTTATCAACTTTTATAAAACAAGTTTTATATATATTTATCAAACCATTATAAATTAAATTACTATTATTATCAAATGAGTTTAATATCGATTATATACTTTAAAAGGAACTATTTATCCTTTAAATAAATTTGTAACAAACCAAAATTTTGGATATTTGAATTGGAATATTTAATTGATTTTAAATATTTTAAAGTTAGTTTAACTTGAATTTCAAATATCACTATTTAATTGGCAATTAAATTACTGAATTTAATAACTGGGAATTGAGTAAAATAAGAAACATTGGTTTTTAAGCTTGTTAAAAATATTTCTGCTTATAAAATTTATACTGATAATACTGAAGATAGTTAATGTGTTAAAATTGAATTAAAAGGTGACTGGTTCAGTTTTAAAAACATATCGTTTAAATTGATATTGAAAAATAGCCTTCCGAGGCACGGTCTCGGAATTTGACGAAACTAGTCCATTGGATCCGTAATAATGTATTATTATCGGATTTCAAATTTCGTAGCATTTGGAGTTGTTTTGTGATCGTACGATAGAAAAACGTGCTGAAATCTGTATCGAAAATTGAATATAATAACTTGGTTCAAAAAGCTATCTTCTCCAAATGATCGAATTTGGACTCGAAACCTTTTCCATTGCGTTTGGAATATGGGTATAACATTATAAACGCCTAGCGGCACGCCTCGATAGAAGGTCAAGATTGAAAACTACGAATTCAAGGCGATTTAAATTTAAATATAAATAACATAATTGCATTGACTAGTCAAAATTTCACATCAGCTGTTTTTATCACTTTAGGCCACTATAGCAAGTTGAGTGAAACACGATAACGACTATTCTTGTTCCCCACTCCCATCTTAAAAAAATCTTCCTTCGCATATTTTTAGAACAAGCCGAGCATCTCAGTTCAGAAAAATAATAATAATAATAATAATGGTCGCCCCTTGATTTTTCTTTCCTATTCATACGAACGAAACCCATACCTATTCTTTTGCTCCTTTCATCTTCAAATCGAATTCGTCGAAGGAGGAAAAAAAGAAAGGGAATGGCGGAACAATTTTAAACATTCGAATACAGGCCAGATCGAATCTCGATATCTTGTATCGGGCTTCTCGTGAGGATCGAAGCAAGTAGGGATTTAATCGACGCGCGACTTGTTTTCGTTGGTCAGCACTGGTGAGAAGTTAGGTCCGATGAAAGCGCGCATGTACGCGTGCGTGTTGGAGGATAGGGGGATCGGTTGATCTTTGGAGAAGTGGATGGCATCGAAACTGGGTTGCTACAGTTTTGGCCAGAGGGAACTCGCGAGTGCCGGGACATAGAGATTCAATCAACGGTGATGGTCGTCGATGTGAGAGGAGTGGTACTCCGATGAGGCGCATGCGAGTCTTGCGATCGCGTTTTTGGGTGGTCAAAGCGTGAAGGCTTGGGGAAGGCTGCTCGATGATGTATTTCTCATGTTCGAGTAGGTAATTTGACTTTTATCATTTTATTTTAAAAGTTACTTAAGTTAAAACTGGTGGTACAACTTGTTGAATTATTGTTCTAGTTAGCAGAGAATTTTACAATAAAGTGAATGACCATTTGTGTTGTTTACTGGAAATATATACAATACATCATCTTACTGTTTAAGGTTTAAAATATATACAGAGGAAAATTATATATATTTTACAGTAAGATATATAAACCATTCTGCTTTAATTTAAATATATATATATATATATTAAATTTGGAAAGAAAATATAAGGATTTTAAACATTTGAGGAGTTTATGTGAAATCATATATATTTTTAATCTATATAGATCATTTTATAAGTACATATATATATATATATATATGTAGATTTCAAAGAAAATAAGTCACGACCCAATTTTTCGATGCCCGAAAATCGACATCAATATGTCCACTATATTAAATGCCGAATAGTCGAATGCCCGAAAACGCAGAGCTTAAGGGAAAGAAGAAAGAGGTAGAAGAAGAGAAAACAAAACAACATCAGAATCTCACAATCGTAGCGGAACAATATATAATAGATAAATGACTGATCTTTAAACAAAAAGAACTGTATCTGTTTTATGCATTACATCATCAGAGTATAACACAATCAATAGCAAAAAAATGGACAGTTATATTAACTTGTCCCCACAAACTAAATATGTACACAGCTTATACTGCACAGCGGAATATACATCAAGTACGAGTGATACATCTCGCCATCCAGCTCGTCTTCTGAGTCCCACAGCATCCTATCCTGTAGTTTATAATACTCGGTCTGACCCGAGCATTATAATAAAATAACACCCGAATTAGTCTAGAATACTAGCGTGAGAAAATACACTCAAATTAATTATTAAAGTTTTCAAAATCCTTTGAAAATCAAAGGTACCTCATAAGACCACGCCACAAATAAAATGCCAGGTTTTTACCTTACGATAACCAAAACATTTCCTATAAAATCCTCTGATATCATAATAGTGTCTAAGTACCAAAACTTATTCAAATAGCCGAAATTGTTGCATTCATTAAATTCCAGCAATACTAGGCTCTACAATCAAAACCGTAAAGGCACGTAGGGAGAATGGATTTCTAACTAATGACTACGCACCGGGGTACCACCTGTCATGTTACCTGGTCTAGATCAACATACCGAGGACCCCTCCCAATCCTCTGCAACAAAAGACCGGAGCTACCCCTTACTGGATAGTCCGAATAAGATCACCCCGTGGTTGGGATCAACAACTACCCCACACAGTCGAATAAAATGGACATCTAGATAGGGATGACCTTATCCTAATTGGGTGTTACCCACTTAGCCTTGCTGCATATCCCTTGATTTTCAGTCATTCTTGGGTGATGAGGCTCGCGGCTAAGCATTACCTTTTTAGAAACACATTCACTTGCTCGCCGTCTTCCTGACAATGTGCTGATAGCATTCATCCATACAAGTCCGTTCCCTGTCCGAACGGAACCGAAGGCACTACTCCTACTACATCTAATATGAAATCACCCTCAGGATTGGTAGCGATTAGCCCTTGCACTTCACTGCTCCATCTTCGACTCTAAACTCTTGTCTTCATCACGAAAACGTATTCGTTGAATCGAAATGGTTTTCAGATCACAAATCCGATCCCGGTCTCTTCGAAACAATGTTCGCTATTTCCCGGTAGACTCAAGCCCGGTTCTTTAGGAAATACACAGACGAGGATAAGATCGGATATCACCTCCTAACAGTTAATGGACGGATTTCCTTATAAACGTCCTAGAAGAACGAACGAGTTTATACGTATAGTATAGCATCTCGAACGGTAACTGTGCCATATAATTCCCGTACTCCTCCTAGATATCTCCAAAGTTACTTGTGTTAGAAGTGGTAGTACAACTTGTTGAATTATTGTTCTAGTTAGCAGAGAATTTTACAGTAAAGTGAATGACTATTTGTGTTGTTTAATGCAAATATATAGAATACATCATCTTACTGTTTAAGGTTTAAAATATATACGGAGGAAAATTATATATATATATATATATATATATATATGTATATGTATGTATGTATGTATGTATATTACAGTAAGATATATAAACCATTCTGTTTTTGTTTAAATTTACATATATATACATATATATATATATATATTAAGTTTGGAAATAAAATATAAGGATTTTAAATATTTAAGGAGTTTATATAAAATCATATATATTTTTTAATCTATATAGATCATTTTATAAGTACATATATATGCATATATGTAGATTTCAAAAAAAAATATACATATATACATTTTAAATTTACTAGTTTATTTTAGAATAATGTATTATGATGATTAACCTAATTAATTAACTTATTTAATTATTTTAGTTATTAAAAGTTTTTTTAAAAAAAAGAGAAGTTATTAGTTAGATTAAATGGAAATTAATTGCCAGTTATTCCAAGTATTGATAAACCGTATAATGTTATACAACGTCTTAAATCATGAAGAAACCAAGTCGAGATCAAAGTGGATTGCAAATAAAAAGCAAATGTGAGTTAATCTCACTCACATCTAGATTATCGGTTGATTTAAATAGTAAAATTTAAATTATTGGTTGATTGCTTGAATTGATGATTTATTATCAGTCTGGATGAGATATATTACATATAGTATATATATTGGAATGATTGATATTCCCGTATTATATAGCAGATGAGACCCTATGCGCCCCGCATAATAGCGGATGACCCTTTATACCGTGATGTCCCCCTCGAAGTGGCATTTGGTATTTTATTTGTTGTGCTAACATCTATGGACGCAGGAAAATAGGTTGGAGGGATCCAACTGGATTCCTCAAAATATTGAAATTATTTTCATAATCTATGATATGTTTATCGATATCGTGTGATAGATTGTATTGGATATCTAAGTTATTCGGTGCTATAGTTTAGATGAATCTATTTTGGTATTTTAAATATTGAAATATAATGAATTGGGGTCTTAAAGGAAATGAAAAGAGAATTTTGGGAATAAAGAATGAAATTGATGTTTTAGATTTAAATAAGAATTTTAAATCATAATAAACGGTGAATTTGGTGTAAATGGATTTTGGAATTGATTTTGGATAAATCAAGAGATAAATTTTAAAGGGAATTTAACTCAGGGAATCGTCTGAAATCGATTAAATGTTTTGGAAACTGTGATTTAAAGGATAATGTGGAATGAAAATTTATAAAGTGGATTTTGTAAATAAAGTGAAATGTTATCAATGGATAAATTAGAAAGTATAAATTCATGGTGGGAATTTATAAGGAGATGGGAAATGTGCTTTAAAAATAAAAAGTGGTTTTATTTTTTTAAAGTAGTGAAAGAATGTACAGGATTGGGACGTAAATTAAATTAGGATAAATCGAGCAGGATGTATAAAGGATTAGATGGGCTATAGTGGAATGGAAAGTGTATTTCCCTATAAAGCCAAGCATATTTTCAAAGGAGATTTTTATGTATAAGTTCGAAGTTTTAAAGTTATTTTAAAAAGAATGTTTTAGAGAAATTATTATTTAATCTTAATTATTTTAAGTAAATATTTATTAATTTAATTATAGAAGTGATTATTTTAAATTTTTAATTAGTATTATGATTTAAAAAGATAATTAAAAAATATTTTACTTTATATAATAATTTTATTTTTTAAGTGGTTTTGGCTAAAATTTTACTTGGAAATTATTATAGAATTTCATAACTATTGTTTGATTAAAGTGACTTAAGTAGTTTTATTTAAAATGTTTTAAGTATAATTTAAATTTTACTATTTAAATCAACCGATAATCTGGATGTGAGTGAGATTAACTCACCTTTGCTTTGCAATCCACTTTGATCTCGACTTGGTTTCTTCATGATTTAAGACCTTGTATAACATTATACGGTTTATTAATAATTGGAATAATCGGACAATTAATTTCCAATTAATCTAACTAATAACTTCTCCTTTTTTTAAAAGAACTTTTAATAACTAAAATAATTAAATAAGTTAATTAATTAGGTTAATCATTATGATACATTATTCTAAAATAAACTAGTAAATTTAAAATGTATACATGTATATTTATTTTCTTTGAAATCTTCATATATGTGTATATATTGCTTATAAAATTATCTATATAGATTAAAAAAATATGTGATTTTATATAAACTCCTTAAATATTTAAAATCCTTATATATTATTTCCAAATTTAATATATATATATATATAAATTAAGGCAGAATGATTATATATCTCACTGTAATATATATATATATATATATATATATTATTTTTCTCTGTATATATTTTAAACGTTAAACAGTAAGATTATGTATTGTATATATTTCCAATAAATAATAAAAATAGTCATTCACTTTACTGTAAAATTCTCTACTAGCTAGAACAATAATTCAACAAGTTGTGCTGCCAGTTTTAACACAAGTAACTTCTAAAATAAAATGATAAAAATCAAATTACCTACTCGAACACGGGAAATACATCATCGAGCATCCTTCCCCAAGCCTTCACGCTCTGACCACCCAAAAATGCGACCGCAAGACTCGCATGCGCCTCATCAAAGCACCACTCCTCTCACATCGATGACCATCACCGTTGATCGAATCCCCATCGCCTTACGCTCACGAGTTCCCTCTGGCCAAAACTATAGCGACCCAGTTTCAACGCCATCCACTTCTCCAAAGCTCAGTCGATCCCCCTATCCTCCCACGTGCAAGCGTATGTACGCGGCTTCATCTGAACCAACCTCTCGTCCGCGCTGACCGACGAAAACAAGTCGTGGGTCGATTAAATCCCTATTTGACTCGATCCTCACGAGAAGCCCGATACGAGATATCAAGATTCGATCTGGCCTGTATTCGAATGTTTAAAATTTGTTCCGCCATTCCCTTTCTCTTTTTTTCTCGTTCAATGAATTCGATTTGAAGATTAAAGGGGGAAAGAATAGTTATGGGTTTCGTACGTATGAACCAGAAAGAAAAATCAAGGGGCGGCCATTATTATCATTATTATTATAGTTCTGAACTGAGATGCTCGGCTCGTTCTAAAAATATGCAGAGGAAGATTGTTTTAAGATGGAAATGGAGAACAAGAATAGTGTTTTACTCAACTAGCTATAGTAGCCAGAAGTGATAAAAACAACTGATTTGAAATTTTGACTGGTCAATGCAACTATATTATTTATATTTAAATCGTCTAGAATTCGTAGCATACAATCTTGACCTTCTATCGAGGCATGCCGCTAGTCGTTAATAATGTTATACCCCTATTTTGAACGTAATGGAAAATGTTTCGAGTCCAAATTCGATTGTATGGAGAAGACAACTTTTTGAACCCAGTTATTATATTCAATTTCGATATAGATTTCAGCGCGTTTTCCTATCGTACAATCACACAAAAACTTCAAATGCTACGAAATTTAAAATTCGATAATAATACATTATTACGGATCCAATGGAACTGGTTTGGTCGAATTTCGAGACTGTGCCTTGGAAGGCTATTTTTCAATATCAATTTAAATGATATACTTTCAAAACTAAACCAATCACCTTTTAATTCAATTTTAACACATTAACCATCTTCAGTATTATTAATATAAATTTTTATAAGCCTTAGAAATATTTTTAACAGGCTTAAAAACCAAGGTTTAATATTTTACCCAATTCCCAATTATTAAATTCAATAATTTAATTGCCCAATAAATAGTGATATTTAAAAGTCAAGTTAAACTAACTTCAAAATATTTAAAATCAATTAAATATTCCAATTTCAAATACCCAAAATTCTGGGTCGTTACAAAATTTCTCGAATATTTATCCTACTATGTTGAAATCCGACTGTTTTCAATTTGAAATGGAAATCCAAAATCTTTATTTAATATCAAAATTAAGTTTTCCATTGTTATTTATCATATAAAACATGATTGTTTAAATTTGAAAATTCTACGTCTATATATTTAAAATAATTAAATATCCCATTTTCAAAGTGGTAAAATTACGGGTCGTTACATTCTTCCCTACTTAAAAGAATTTCGTCCCCAAAATTACCCCGAACCTAAACCACAACTTTTTAACCTAAATCATTATTTCACAAACTTAAACCCAATGTACCCAAATCATCCATATATGATATCGGATTTGATCTTCTATCCGAATCCACAACTTTATTTTCAAACTAGTTCGATCCCTCGGTCCTCTTGTGCGAACTCTGATCAAGCTTCTAGATCAGATACACTTGCTTTCCTTGCATAGCTCTCAACTATGATAGGAAACTCGAGTAACTAACCACAAACCAACATTAATGCTCGCCATTAAGAAATCGAGTGATAAATCCTTTTTCGGATTTGTGTAAACACCTCAAAATTCCGTACTTAGATATTAGATCAAAATTTGTATGACGAAATGATTTACATATAAATTACGTATTTATTCCTATTGGTTTTTCTCAGTTATACCAAATTCTCTTTATTCACATCCTTTATTTTTTTCACATTCTTTTTATTTTTAGCATACTTTCTTTAATACTAATATTTTTTATGAATCATTTCGTAAAACTATTACTTAAGTTTATTATATCTTATGAACATAATTATGTAAATCCATCACTTTTAAAAACTTATGTCCACATCCATATTAATGGTAGAATTCATTAATAAAACATTTTATAGGTTATAATTACATTTTAAAGACTCATTATTTTACTTAAGAGTATAAATAGTTCATGACTTAAATCTATTTTTGTATAATACCCTTTTACATCCTAATAGTATATATAGACATCCTAAATTCCGATCGATTTTATATCCGGGTGAGTTACAGTTTGTTGTAGGTTGCTATCATTTCAAATTCATAATTATAAAATTTATTTCCTATTTAATGCTATTATAAATTTCTTCATGTTTAAATCCATTTTATTTATAATCACATTTATAAATTATACTTATCCAATTTCATTTACTCAAAACATTTCACAATTGTTTATACTTTACCAAAAGTTTTCATAAATTCCTTAGCTTTGAGTTTGGTGTGATCAGAAATTTACGACTGTCCAAAATTGTCGAGAATCCCACTTTATATTATCAATTAGCGATTCTAAATTTATCTTTGGTATAAACACGTTTATAAATATTATTAATCAATTTATCAATTAATGATTCACATTATCTCTTTAACTTAAGAAAATTATATAGATCGAGTAACTCTAAAACAATACCAAGGAACTGGGTACTACCAATAGTACATATATCCTCTTAAAAATAAGAGTAATACTTAAGAGAAGTGTTTATCATCTGAACACATCTCCTGCCCTCTTTTAATTTATTTTCGAGCCATTCGAATTATTTATCATAAAATATCTCTTTTAAAATCCTTCAGAGATTACTTTTTTTATAAAACCTATTGTATAAATTCATCTTATATTAATTAACTTCATTTAGATTTCCATAATTCTTTTAAGTTACTCGAATGTAAATTATTATTCCTTTTATATTTACCTTTTACATAATCATTTTATATTATATCATTTTTATCTTATATGTTCATTTCATAAACCAAATTTATTATCAAACATCTTATAGTCAAATCGTGAAACTTGATTCACAAGATATTTGTACTTAAACTTTTAAATCAAACAATTTGATTAATTTATGATAGTAACTTAACATTATCATTTCTTAATTTATTATTATGGAATAAGTATTAAAGATCTTAATTACCTTATTGGATTTCTTACTTATCGATTATCTTTACGAAACATCTTATAGTCAAACTGTGAAATTCTAATCACAAAATGTTTATATTTAAATCTCACTAATCTTGATTTCTAATTATATAAATTTTCAAAATATATACTTTGTAATCAAATATAATCCTAGGTAAAATTATTTAATTTACCAATTTTTCAAAACAAAACCTTTATATATAGCATTAACAAATAGGTGCTCATATATAATACTCTCAACTCATTCTAGGGTGCTACTAACCCTATCTATAATGAGCTACTCATCCTAGGGTATTACTAACCCTATCCTTGATGAGTCTTTACCCCCACTAAAGCTAATGTTCTTGCTTAACCTTTAGCTCTGATACCAAATGTGAAGGCATGAATTTCCATACCCTTTGAGCCGACAATAAACTACACATGTCCAACTCAAATTGCATGAATAAACTGATCATAAGGGGTGAAAAAGAAAATAAAGACAGAATAGAATCTCACACAAATGGAATAATATATATAATATAGAACAATATCGTTATACTGGAAATTTTTTAAAGATACATATATCGGAGTCTAACCTAAATTCAGCTTGGATAGTTATAAACATATGTCCTTACAATTGCTGACAAACAACAAACCTCTACGCAAAGCAGATAATAGAATACGTCCATACATAGACGAATATCTCTAGCTCTCCTCTTGAAACTCCAACCATCTTCACTAAACCTGAAACTACTCGGATCTAACCCGAGTATTGAAAATACCCGGATCAGGCTTGATAAACCGGCGTGAGAAACTCAAATATAAATGGCAGTGTCATATATTAGCCTTGGAATAAAATCCGTTGAAAAGAAAGAATATCTCATAAGACCCTTGAGCTCTTATTTCTTCAGGAGGGTGTTAAGCTAAGAGAAGTTGTCTTTCCGCCGCCATAGATGTATGTTTGTAAAAATCAATCTACGTAATCTTAGAAAATGCACTGTCAGACATACATCTATACAAGTTCGTTCTGGGAATTGAACGAAACCGAAGGTACTTTCCTCGGCCGTTACTAGGCGAGAAGTCCTTGTGGTTTTTAGGTTTTTCATAACAACGAGAACCACTGCTATAATATAGTGAATCGGGAGTTTATCCCTAATTAATCAACAAGTAGTACCTCGTTATTATTCGTCATGGTATCTCTGTCTTCAAACATCTTTATTCTTCTAATACGTAAATTGGTTCGAAGTGGTTTTCGGATAGGAATCACCCAAATCCGACCCTGATTCCTTCAAAGCCAATCATCGCTTTAAAAGATGTTAAGTTCATATATGGATATCAATCATCAATCAATTGCTTCATTTTTATTTAATTCAAATATTTTTGTTAGATATATTCTCTTCAATTTATTCCATTTTTTTCAAGAGTACATAGAATCATTAAGCCACATTTACTAAATCATTTGACTTATTTAAATTTTTTTAAATCTTGGAATAATTCCAAATCATTTTCTCTTTTACTTAGGAAAACCTTTCCAAATAATTCATTAAATCTTAATCAAAGATTTCTTATATTCAAGATATAACTTTCAACTTAAGGAATATATTCCCAAATCATTCATTAAATCTAAATCAAATATTTCTTTCATTCAAGTTATAACTTTCAACTTAGGGAAAATATTCCCAAATCATTCATTAAATCTAAACCAAAGATTTCTTTCATTCAAGTTATAAATTTTAATTAGGACAATATTCCCAAATCATCCATTAAATCTAAATAAAATATTTCTTTCATCGAAGTTATAACTTTTAACTTAGGGACAATATTCCCAAATCATTTATTAGATCCAAATCAAAGATTTCTTTCTTAAATTTAAATCATATTCTTGCAAATCGAAGATTTCATAGTAGAGCATTACTGCCACCTTAAATATGGTAAATTTCACCTCCAGGGACTAGTGGAAAGTACTTCTACATCATGAAGATCTTTTCTTTTATCTTGAAAAAACTTTAAATATGATCTTTTAGAGCATTCGAGCTATCCTTTCGATTTGTTCCACCCCTCATCTAAAAGATAAAGCAAAGGCCAGGTAAGTTCAGGGTACTGGTTACTCCATTCCTAATCTTAGTCACACACCTTGTTTTACCGTTTAGCTCTCACGGGTGGGACAAATATACTAGTTGTTTCCACATACTCAATTTGTTATTACATTCAATATTCTTTACTTTTTGTTTAAGTGGTATAAACAATTCCTCTTAACCATTTATTCAAACTCTTATTAAAACTTCCAAATCATCTTTAAATTACTGAATTATTCTTTTAAAACCAATCACAAAATATTTATGAAAGAATTGTTAAGTTTAGAAACTATGTTTCAAAAGTTATTAAAAACTCCTACGAAAAGCGTTGCAAAAAGTGTTGCAAATAGTGTTTTAAAAGCTATATTCTTCAAAATGACTTTTATATCATTTAGAAATCCGTTGTGACGCCCCACCACTATACCCACGCTAGCCAAGAATATTACGGTGAATGCTGTCAACTAGCACGGAGAATAAGGCTGTTGAGGAGCGACCATCAGTGTAATTTCTTTGCGCGAGCATCGATATGTCAAATAGTATAACATGCATTTCTTTATCAAGAGAAATCCGACATACCGACACAAGCTCAAAGCTACTACACAGTGGCTATATGAATCCTTCGAAAACAAATATAGAAATAAGCATAACATAAATCAGTCACAGACAATTCATATCACAAAGGCGGAAGAAGATATGAATATATATAACTAACACATGAAAGTGTATGTCAGAGTAGTGGTCTAAAAAGATCCACAATATCACAAAAGAATAGTTACACGAAATACACAAAAGAATAAGTATACATTATGGAGTCTATATCTCAAATGTATACAACAACAAAAAACTACTAATCTAAGTAGTTAGCCAAAAGTCAGAGTAATGAATCCCTGGGGAGAAGTCAAGCAGAAGCACCTGTAACATCTCGGTCTGACCCGAGTATTATTTAATAAGAAAATAATAAACGGATCAGTCTAACTATAAATATCAGATGAAACGATATAGAATAAGTGATATGACTAAACACATAATAATCACAATGCCAAGCTGTGATATATATAAGTAGTTGGAATCATCAAGGGGTTATTCAATGTCACAAAATCTACACAAGAATCAAAGAAACGTCATACTCCCAATTTAGTTCACCAAACCATAAATATTGACGATAATATCAATGTCAATCACAAAAGTCAATGACACACAAATTCCAGAATTCAACACACGAAATCCAGAAATCACAAAAGTCAATGACGCACAAATTCACCAATGCACAAATATCGATAAAGCTTATCAATGGAAATCACGAAAATTGGTGAAACACAAATTCTAGAAATCATCTCAAGAAATCCAGAAATCACAAAGGGGGGAGGCCTATCACAAACGGGTGCATAAAGCTCACCAACACGTGTATCACAAACGGAATGCTAATTCCATGGTTGCTAACCATCACAAATTGAGCCGAAGCTCCACAAACGGCCCGAAGACCATGGGTTGCTACCCCACCAATTTGAGTCGAAACTCCACAAAACGGGGTTTAGTCTCCCTCGCAGACAAAGAGACATCGCACATTGCTAGTCTAAATCACAAAGATGATCGTCATGATCAACGAGAAGTGTCAATTACACTAAGCTAGTAAATATATGAGTTTAGCTTCATGTCCCATAACCACTTGCTTAACTTAAATATTTACGAACAAACTGTAGATTTCCACTAGAAAATTGTCACAAGAGATTCAATCGAACAAGTCCAAGAATTAACCGACGAAGTAAACGCAAGCGTTTCATACCACTTGTTTTACTAAGCTGTTTAATTAGATTTCTCATACGAGTGAGGTAAAGGTTTGTATATACTAATAGATTGGAAAACGGTTTTATAAACGAATTTGGTATTAAAAATAGAGTTGAAATCGTTTTGAGGGAAGAGTTTTGATATTTACTACTAGTATAGAAAACCTTTATATTTTTAAAGTGACAAATCACGAAGAAGGTTGTAGGAACAATCAATCACTAAAATTCACATACGAAGATGTGAATAAAAACCCAACGAAACCGATAAAGAATCCATCAAAATGGATATTCAAAAATCCCTAAAAAGGAGTCATCAAAGTCATAACAAATGATAACAACACATAGGAAACAACACGAATCGATTAAAGTTGGAAATTCAAACAACTAGGTAAAATAGGCAAAAATGCACCAGGTCGGTCGGCCGGCTACAGAGCTCGGTCGACCGAACCAGGGGTTGGAAGTGCTCGGGGCACTAGGTCGGTCGACCGGCCCAGGGGCTCGGTCGGCCGAAGCCTGTAACCGGCACTTCCAAACAGAGGCAGGAAGTGCCTGGGTAGCAGGTCGGTCGACCGGCCCAGGGGCTAAGTCGGCCGAACCTGTTGCCAGCACTCCCCTGCCCTCTTTCAAAAGAGGTGCAAACTCGATCAAATTGCATTCGCTCGTGCAACGGCGCTAAGGGTTTATGCCTATCGACTACCCGGCCCTATATGCTCCTCGATGCATCACCAGTGAATGTTCAAACATCAAAGTTAGGATTTTTAACGAATTGAACTCAAAACACCAAAAATTGGAATATTCACCAAATCAATCCAAACCAAAAGCAAATGCACACGAATAAGTGTTAGGAATTCATGCCTAACATTCGAAAATAAATATAAGCATAGATGTGAGATAAAAATCTCACCTTTGAACCCAAACGATTGAAATAGAAGTTTAGAAGCAAAGGAGAATCAACCACTCTTCAAATCCAACTCAAGAAGCTTGATTCTAAGCTAACAAGAGAAACATTTCCTAGATTAGGTTTAGGAATTTTTGAAATTGATAAGAGAATGAGTTGGAGAAGAAGAAGAGAAGCTTACTAATGGGTTCTTCTATTAGTTTGGAGCTAGAGCTTGATTTGCAAAAGAAAACTAGGGCTTGGAGTTTTAATTTCCTCTTCCACTCTCCATTAACATAAAAGCTTGAGTATTAGGAAAATAGAAAAGAAGTGAATGAAGAGGAGAGGGTTGGAACTGAGTTAAGTGGGGTTAATGGGCTCAGCCCAAACCAAGTCCTAAGTAAAAAGTAGCAAAAAAATCAACTTACTCCAAACATATCGAAGCTTATACTCAAAAAGGTCTCAAACGGCATTTTAAACTCAATGGGAGTGGTCCCGAGTCCTAATTCGACCGTATGCAAAAAGTAGCTTTTCGGACTAAATTCCGAGTAACGATAGAATATTTAAATAAAATATTTAAATATAAAATCGATAAATATGTGGGTTGTTACATCCGTCTTTTCAATTTAAATCTCTTTTAAAACATTTTAAAGGATTTTTAAGATTTATTTAATAATTTTAAAACATTTGAAATATCAATTTAAACTTTGGTCACTTTGCTATAAAAGCGCGATTTTTCTGGAAAATTATTTTGGACATATTTAAAAAATACAGGATGAAATCTTGATTTTCTTATTTTATTTCTTTAAAAATATTTAAACGTTTATAAAACATTTCTAACTCGTTTTAAAACAATTTCCAAAGGTTTAAGCATTTTATATACGCCATTTCATTTTCAAAAGGAAAGTGATTTCCTTTGTGCTTGTCGACGTGTATCAACGCGACTTGGTAAAACAATTTAACAATTATATCAAACAATCAATACTTAATGATCAAAGCATATAGCATCCATAGCAACCATAACACATCATCAAACATGTATATACATAAATAGAGATGTTAAATAGAGTATCTCACCGTAAACCAAAGCGATAAACTTCCTACTAACATTCTAATCAACCAATTCACTATCCATTCCTACTCCATTTAAACACTAGCAAACAACACCCTCTCCCTTTCAATATCTCAGTCAAGGCTTGAGATGGATGTTGGCTGAAAGTATAGAGAAGAAGCGGTAGAGCTTTGAACTTGAATTTCCATGATTTTGATCCAAAATATAGGTTATCTTGTATCTGATTTTTGGCCCTCTAAATCTCAAATTTTAGAAAAGCTGTTAACTAAAAAGATTTTGAAAATTATTCTCTCTTGCATTTGAAAAAAGAGTCATTTAATCCAAGTTGTTTTTAGGGAAATATGATAGATTGAAGAATAGCTACTGTCGGATTGACAAAAATGAATCCCGAAAATGCACTTTAAATAATTAAGTTTCACTTATAGCAAACCTCAAAACTGGAATAGTGATCAGCATTAATATTATAACCATTGGAATTCCAATGGTTTGACAAAAATAATTCCTTAATTTGGATTAGTTATGATCAAGCTATGATCAAAACAAACTGGGATGTTCTTTGGCTTAAAAACTAGGTTAGAGAATGCGTTGGAAAGAAGTGGACTTTTGACGTAGTTCAGTTTTGAACAATACAAAGTCGTAGACATGAAAGTTGTAGCAACTAGAAAAATACATGATTTGAGAAAAAAATTGCATTTTGGTATAGTTTTGAAGAAGTTATGGCCGAGAGAACAAGAGGTAAAATATGGAGAAAAGATGTGCTTGATTTGAAGAGAATGAACATTGATTTCCTTTGAATATTTTTTTTTAAATATTTTGACATTATTTCTTTCTAATTTTTTCCCTATGGCTTAGAAGCCATTAAAGAGGAGAGGAAGAAGGTAAAGAAGCTTGAGAAAAGAAGAAGAAGAAGAAGAAGAAGAAGAAGAAGAAGAAGAAATGTGAGTGAAAGTGAAGAAGTAGGTGACTATTTATAGAAAAAGAAAGAAGTGGTAATTTATCAAAATAACCTCTTACCAAATTACCAAACTAACCTTACTTCAACCTAAGCAAAATCCACTTTTTCAACACTTAACATCATCCTTTCACTTCTATTTCTTAGTCATTAAAGATTAAGTAAAGAAAATTAATTATTTTGTTGGATTTCGATGTGATTTGGATTTGATGTTTACTTTTGACTTTTCTTAATGGTGTTCTAGAAGTTTTCTAATTATATTTAGTAAAAGTAAAAAAGTTTAGTTATTAAAATGTGTAATATATGTTAGCGCCCAAATTTGGTCACTAACACCCAAATCCAAGCGAAAGCACCAAATACCAGTCACAACTCTCAGATAGAATATACGTGGAGGATATTAATATGAAGAACAATAAAAATTAAAATGGAAGTAGTAAAGAACAACAGATTTGATCGTGGTTCGGCAAACTCCAGCCTACGTCCACTTCAGAAATTTCCTTTTTATTGCTGTAATAATCGATTACAGTTACAAATGGTAGATTAACCTTAGCCTTAGGAAATAGAAAGCAAGAGAGTCCAAAAGAAGACCCCCTTTCTGGAGACCCCTATGTTGTATTTATAGGAAATCCAGGTAGTTGGGCCTCATGAGTGGTATAGGCCCATCAAGACCTTTGCCGAGCCTACACCCTTTAATGCAACTGACTCTAAGTTCTATACATGCCGACACATGCCTTCCTAGACGATGACTCGAAACAGCCCTAGCATTGACTCAAAGCAACTCGCTAGCCATCTTGGAGTCAGATGAGTGCCGATCCCAAGTCACTTCACTATAACCGAAACACCATCATGCCGACCCACTATCTTATGCTGAGCGGCATCTGCCGAACCACTAACCTATGCCGAGCGACGTCTGCTGAACACTACCTGAGCGGCGTCTGTCGATCCACTACCCTATGCCGAGTGGCAACGCCGAACCACTATCGTATGCCGAACCATTAATGTCGAACGAGGATGCCGAACCTGTGACACTGACTCCTTCCAATGCCGAACGACTCAAATGTCGACCCACATGTGTCCCTCGTCACTGGCCGAACCACCTCATCTAGGCCGAACCTCTTCACTGAAGCCGAGTCGCCTATGCCGAACGACCCACAACTTCCAGACCGAGCCGCCCAGGCCGATCAACCCAGAACTTCTAGACCGAGCCATGTATCTTCTCCACTTCTCGATCGAACGACATATCCAAGTGAACTTCATCTTTTTAAACCGAATCCATCATATTCCAGCCTCGATAATCGTGAAGTTAGTTTGGTTGAATTGCCTGTTTATGACCTTGACAAAGGGTGGATTAACAATATATGTTAAAACATGTTAACAAAGGTGCGATAACGTTGCGGCAACTCATTTTGAACAAAAAGTTGATTTTCGACAACTCATTTTCAGGTCACATTTTGATGTTTTTGTTAAACTATTTATTCATGTTAACCAAACTTCCAAATTATTTTGTTATTATATTTAGATAATTAAAACAAGTATATTTGACTTATAAAATAATATCCAAATCTATTTGTAAAAATACGACATCGATTTATTGGTATGCGATGAAATTTGTCACCTTTTATAAAACATGTTTTATATATATTTATCGAACCATTATAAACTAAATTACTATTGTTATCAAATGAGTTTGATATCGATTATATATATTTTTAAAAGGAATTATTTCTCCTTTAAACTAATTTCTCGAATATTTATCCTACTTTATCGGAATCCGAATTTTTTCAATTTCAAATGGAAATCCAAAATCTTTATTTAATATCAAAAATAAGTTTTCCGTTCTTATTTAACATATAAAACATGATTGTTTAATTTGAAAATTCTACATTTGAATATTTAAAATAATTAAATATCTCATTTTTAAAGTGGTAAAATTTCGGGTCGTAACGACTACCCACCACGAAACGCACTCCCACAATAAAATAGAGGGGTGGCCACCAAATCATCTCAAAGTCATAATATGGTATCAAAGAAATGTGTCCGATCGGAGATGCGACCTCACTTGGCCCAGCGTGGCTCCTGTTTTAGTCACATCTAAGTTGACTCACGGGAGTCGGGGTTATGTAGGAGTAAAGTCATGTAAATACCTCATATAGAATCGTTCGCCAAACCATCCTTATTCATTTCTGGAACCTCCTCCACTTACACAGTTGTTAAAGTGGTTTTCGTTATTGGCAAAGAGTATGACAATATCCGATCCCGGTTACTTTAACAACCAAACGCTTATCACACACCGGATGGTTCTTTTACATTTCCAAAAGTCAACTCAAAATTGATATCAAAATATCATATTCAATTCAAACGTATTACTATCTGAAATCATATTCACTTTCGAAATCATATTCACCTTCGAAATCATATCGTTTCCGAAATCATATTTTCTTCCAAAAAAATCATATTTCCAAAATAGGTTAAACCTTATTTCAAAATCATCATATTCAATCAAAATGTCATTTAAATCCCAACTTAGTTTATTACATTATTTAACCATCCTTGCTTTTAAATTAGGATTTGAATATAAACACTTCCACTTTACTTAGCCTAAAATTTAAAAAATAGTTTGAATAGTTATAAGTAGTTTAAATAGCATAACATAGTTAAAATAAATTTTTAAATAGTTAAAATACTCTAAAATATTTTAAAATACATTTAGAAATAGTTTAAAATTGATATAAGATAGTTAAATAGATTTAAAGTAGGTTAAATAGTTTTAAAATGGATTTAATAGATTTAAAATAAATTAAAATGGGTTAATTAGTTTAAAATAAATTAAATTGGGTTAAATAGATTTAAAATAGATTAAAATAAATTAACATGGTTTAAAATAGGTTAAAATAATTTAATATAGTTAATATAGGTTAAAATAATTTAATAATTTGAAAATCTTAATAATTAAAATCTTTAAAATAATATGTTTTAAAAACAGTTTATATTAGGATATGAATTTTAAATTCATATAAATTATTTCATTTCAAAACAATTGGACCATTTTCAATTTCCAAATCAAAAAAACCTAATTTCAAATCTTTCAATTCAAATTCCCAATAAACAATTAAATTCTATATCATTTTAAATCCATGTTTTGAAATATCAATTTAAATTACTCCAATTTCAATATATTTCAAACAATTTAAATAACTCAATTTCCAAAAATTTCATTTATACTTCAAATTTCAACTTTGAAATTCTAGTGTAATTCTTTAAACGATTCATTAAATCAATTCCAATCTTAACACTTAAAGCTTGGATTTTCAAAATTAATTCAGTTTATATTAAAAAAATTACTTCAAATATCATTTAACTGAATTCAAATTTAAGGATTAAAAATAGTTTAATTTAACCAATCTGGTGTCCGTATATAATTCTTTATCCAATAGTCAAGTGGTACGGATGTATATCATTTCAGACTGCAATTAATTTAAATTTAGGGATATATATCATCTCGATCCGCAATCCTAATTTAAAATTTATCATCCATAAATTCGCTCGAGTATTTCATTTCAACCCATAACAATTTTTCCCCAACTTATAGATCTTAGGGTATGTATCGTTTCAACCCATAGTGGTTTTCCTAAATAATAACTGAGGAAGCTTACAGAGTGATAACGGTACATAAATTAAACATAACATCCAGTCGTCCAAAATCAAAAATCAAACATCCATCATAATCATTATCCAATTCGACCAATAAATTTCAACAAATAACTAATTGTCATTAACAGGTAATTACCTGGCAACTTAAATTAAATATTAAATGAAATGACAATTAAACTCAAAATAAATTCAAATTACTGGCAAGATGATTTAAATATACAAAATGGCCATAAATAAATTTCTAATCACATCATAAATTTAATTTAACTAGCATAAGATACTTTAGAAGTTGTGAGTGGGTAAAAACACTCACCTTTGATTTTAAATCAATTTAAAAATCCAATTTAGGTCCCAGATTCAAAAAGTCTCAGAATTTAACCAAACTTGTTCCATGTCGTCTGAAATTTCGATACGACCGCAGCGGAAAAAAACGCTCATGAATCGGAGCTCGTATGTAAAAGTTATGCGTGTTAGAAGAATTAAAAAATTAAATTAAAACAAAATAAAATAAAAATGCACGATACCAGACACGTAATCGCTAACATGCACACGTACATCGCGCGTTCAAACTGCTTCACCATGCTCCAGCCGCCACCGTTTACGAGCCTACCACACCGCTTACGAGCCACCAACACCAGATCAGCGATCACCATCATGCTGCGCTCCCCAGGCCGCCCATCTCCATGGCCTAGCGACCTTTCCGCCGCCCCCAAGGCCATCACTGCCTTTGTCCCCCTTTATCATCAAATTCCGACAATTCACGACCATCTTGACATGAAAGGACGGCAGGTCCAAGGCCTGCACAACACCATCTTCACAACGACACCTCCCGATCATCGATTAGACGGCGATCCACCGTTGGATCGTCAAAACTAAAATGGACGACCGAGGTTCATCCTTACTTTCTAATCAAATAATGCAACCAATCGATAAATGAATTGTTGCAGTGGATTGCACGTGTCGAGAGCTTTCCAACGATGTATAATTTTGTTATAGTTTGGATGAGTTTGATTTTCGATTTGAAATGGGAACTGAATTTAAGGTTTGTAATTCAAAATTTGTTTCGGCCATTGGAAGAGGGGAATAGGCGATATAATTGTACATACAGAATAATGAAATGAGAAACAACTAGGGTTTATAACAGGCTATATATAAAGATCAGAAATAGAAATGAATGTGCTAAATTAATTTGGATTGAGAGGATAACTACGACCCAAAAGCCCGTTTCATTCTCGAAACAAAAATAGGATAATCCCATATATCAAAATAGATGTTTTAGATAGTTTTAAACTCAATGGAGCAGATTTCAAATTCTAATTCCATTGTATGAAGAAGTTAGCTTTTAAAATCAGCTTATTTCAAATTGATTTCAATTAAATTGATTTCTACACATTTCGAGCCCGTACGATCAAACGAAAAGTCTGATCATTACGAAACTTGAAATCCAACAATAATTTACCATTATGAATCCGATGAAACTAGTTTCATCAAAATCTGAGATAGTGGCCAAAATGGATAATTTCACGTTAATTAATTAAATTAATATTAAATTAATTGAATCACTTTTCAATTCAAATTTAATGATTTACAATTTTTCATCATTTTTGATTACTTGGCCATTTACAATAATTTAAAACAAATTTACATATCAATTCTTTGTTAAATATTACACTAGTTACAGTGTTCAATTTCAATTGTAATTAAATCTAATTAATTATAATTTGATTCCCATGAATTTGATTAAATTTGATTTCAATCTTTCTATTCAATCAATCATTACTCTATAGGCATAGTTAACATTGATTTACATCTTATTACATAAATATTCTCTAATTTCATCTTATTCTCCATTAATATAATATGAAATTACATTTAATTGCAAGTAATTTCCAATTTAATTTAACAGACTAACGAATAGGTAACATATAATAATTGTCACCTTTAGCTTTTAATCACAATTATAAGTTTATTACATAAAACAAATACTATAATTACTTACATAACACGGATTTTATTCAATTACCATTAGTTATATACTATTTCATTAATTAATTCAATATTTACATTTGTTTTCTTATATTCAATTCATAGCCAAGTATAACATTTAAATCATTTTAATTAATTGGAATTTTATTAAAATTATTAATAATTAACTTAAATTAACATTGTTACATTTCATTCTAGTTATTATTTCATTAATAAATCATAAATTTTTATTTCTCCTAATATTAAATCACAAAATCTTATTAAATTAACTATTTTTTATTATCAAAAATTACGGGTCGTTACACTCTCCCCCACTCAAAACTTTTTGTCATTGAAAAGGGAAAAGAAAGGATAAAGAATTAGTATAACTTATTCAAAATAATGAATTTATAAACAATTAATTTACAAAATAAAATAATTTAAATATAATACCAATTTATAAACAATTAAATCCTTTTATATCAAGTTAATGTAAGTTTGAAAACATTTCACAAAATTTTCTAAGTCCAAAATTTACGGAAAATTTCATTAGTCACCTTTGTACGGAGAGGTCTAAGAGAAATAATAATATCAATAATAAAAATATATCTCTAATATTTCAGAACAGTACATCCCAAACCATGGGAAACAACATAATATCGCTATAAAACCGTAATCCGAGAACGTACCTATTTGTCGGACAAACAACACATATTTATGAAACCAAAAGCAGTATGCTTCTATAAACCTATATTTCACTCATGTAATCCAAAGAAGTTAGTAATTATATAAACGAGTACATTCATGTTGTTTCAACTAATAACAACAAAACGATCATGACATAACAATAATCATTTGCAAATCAAATAGTACAAACATCATTTCAACAAAGAGAGCAATTATCCATCCATAGCAACAAGACAAATGGAGTGTTCGGGTTCAGAAACTTTTAGTCATATAAAATGATAAATAAACTACTAAGTACACCATACACTTAACAGTCTTAGATAAACTTAATAGATTATTCATATATTCTAAATAATTTAAAGTATCATCTCCCCAACGTCTCATAAGACAAAATAAATAATGATTTCAAGTATTATTCAAGTTCATTCTTATTAATCTTATTTCACATCATTTATTGTTCATAATTTTTCATTCGTACAATGATTATTTTCTTTAAATTTCATTTTTCACTTACCAAATTCATTTCCTATTAAATTACATGCATTACTTACAAAATTTCATTTCTCATTTATATATACAATGCTATTTTTCTCTTTTCGTTACTTACATTCATTGCTTACATAAGTTATTTTTATTTCAATTATTAAATTATCCATTATTATGTAAGTTCCTTTACAATTTAATTCATCATCAATAAATTATTACTTTTTCACCTTCATTCTTCCATATATGTAGTATTATTGAATATTAAATCCATTTCTAAATCATTTCAATGTTTTTCTGAAGTTAAAATCATTCAATTAATATAGTACTTGCTTTAATTATAAATGGCTTCAATGTTGACTTAAGTTTATAATTATTTACTTATAGTGTTCACCTTTTTCTTACCTTAATTGGTAATATTCAAATTATTTACTTAGGAAATAAGCTTATACATCTTAATTTGCCCTTTAAAACATAATTACATTGAACATTTTCATCATTTAAGTTTTACTTATATAATATTCCATTACATATTCCTACTAACATTACAACTTTTAACATTTGGGTAAGTTATATATATTGTAACATCCGGCCTTCTCATATGCTTTAAATCAACGATAAACCACACACGTCAGACTTAAACCATACAGAAGGGCCGATTATTATGGGGTAAATAAGAAAAAGCAGAGAAAGAAAGAAAAACAAAATAGAATCTTGCAGTGGAACGACAAAATATAATAATCAAATATACAATTCATGAAGCTGTTTTACAAAAACATTTGATTATTCTTATACAATATATATCAGACTACACATACCAAAGAATAATAACAATGCAGTGGAACAATGTGATGCAGCGGAACACTATAGTAAGTAATAGTAATAATACAATCTTCATCTTCGTCCTCCGGAAATATGGCCTTCCATTCCTGAAATGCTCGGGCTGACCCGAGCAAATTGAAAAGACAAAACACTCGAGTCAGAACTAAAAGATCTTATGTAAGTTAAATCAATGGTAAATAATATGAGTGGAACAGCGTCGGAGATGTTTACGGGATTTGACGTCTCCTATCCAGTGTCTAACGTGAGTGTAGTAACTTAAGAGATGTTCGGGATTCACACCTCCTAAGGATCCGTTAAACTATTTACTATGTAGTGATATACGCTATTATAATAGTGTCTAAAGTAAAGTATAATATACTGAAAATAGCGTTAAGGCTTTACATTTTCCACCTTAACACACTTTTATATTCCTATAGTCTATACAGTACCGTAATCTCCCCCGTACTGGGCGTCGTCAGAGGGCACTCTATATGTATGGTATGAAACAAAATCGTATAAGGCGCGCTAGGGTAGGTGACACGGCACAACTAGGCAATGCCAGGGTAGATATACCAATTACGCTTCCGGGCCGGTGGTAACGCATAGCCGCAGCTACCGCCCACCTCGAGCCACACCCCCAAATCAAAGAAATCAAAAGTGGTCACCGAATAAATCCTAAAGGCAAAGTATAATATCGAAGGGATGTGTCCGATCAAAAGTGCTACCTCATTAGCCCGTCAATCGCTCCTGTTTTAGCCACCTTATGCCAATTCACGAGAGTCGGGTCCACGTATTTACCTCAAAGGAAATGCCACCGTCATCCTACTTCATTCTGGAATCTCCATCACGTACACGGTTGTTAAAGTGGTTTTCGGAGTTGGTAGAGAGTATGACAACTTTTGATCCCGGTCTCTTCAACAACCAAACGTTATTATAACACTGCGGTCATTTCAAATAATTTATACTTAAAAACAAGAATATAATATCCATTTCAAACTATATAAATACGACATCATTTCCGTTTCAAAAATCCAAATCAATATGATATCATTTTTATTTCAAATTATATCCTTTTTTCCAAAATCATAGTACTTTCAAATCTATATACCTTGAACTCCAAAGCTTTGAAATATAACTTCGAATACTTAAATAGTTTAAATATTAAATTACTTTATATAATAAAATAGCTTTTTAAATTTCACAAATAAATTCCAAATATTGATTTGAACCTCCAGTTAAACCATTTCAATTTCCATATAATTATAACCTTTAAATATTCCACCATTTTAAAACTAATTCTTTGATAGTTCCATATATATCAAATTTAATTACTATTATTTAGATTTAAAATGTCTACTTAATAAATCCAACATAATTTAAGTAAAACTTTTGACTTCAACAACTGGATATCCTTTCAATTTATTTAACTTGATATATTCATTTAAATCAACTTGATATTCATTTAAATCACTCTTAAACTAAACTCAAGTTATAAAATCATACCTGTTAAAATATCAATTCCATTAAAATATCAAATCAACTTTATTCGAGTAAAATTCTTAAATAATTTAATTCACATCAATTCCCTGTTTATCTTCCAACCTCAGTTTTATTTAAGCCATTATAACTATATATACAATATAATTTAAACAGCTACTTAACCATATTATATAAAACCAATCAAAATTTATTATTCACTTATTTTATATTTCAAAGCAACTTATACATATCTAAAATAAATTATAAAATAACATTTACATAACATCTAAAATAAATATTTATATAACATATATATTTCTTTACAAACCATAGGAATCATTTAAAATATATATAAATATATAGACCACGGTGTCTCTATAAAATTTTCTATCCTATGGTCAAGTGATACAGATATTTATCATTTCAATCCACAATTTAAATACGGTTATATATCATTTCAAACTGCAATCCCGAATGAAATAAAGTGCATAACAAATTGCAGTTTAAAACAATATAAAATACAACATCCATTCATCCAATATCAATCATCAACCATTTATTACAATCATCATCCAATTTAAACAATAACATCAATATAGAGCATATAATAAATAACGGATAATTACCGACAGTTTATATTTAATAATAAATTAAACAATCTATCTAACTGGCAGTTTTTATGCAATAATAAATTAAATAACAATTTAATTTAGTAAATTAAATTTAACTGAGATGATGATTAAAAATATGCCAAACAATCATAAATGAATTTCAAATCACATCATATATCAATTTTAACACACATAAGAAATTTTAGAAATCGTGAGTGGGTTAAAACACTCACATTTTGAATTTAAATTGAATTTAAATCCAATTTAAACCCAAAAATTGAACGGTCTCCAAATTTGTCCAAACAAGCGTCAAAATGTCTGGAATTCAGATACGAACCTAAAAAAAGAAACCGTGTGTAAAACGGAGTTCGTAAGCGAAATTTATGCCGATTAGAGTGTATGAAATTCAATTTTAAATAAATAAATAAATAAAAGAACAATTACCTCCCAACATCGCCACACCACCCTTCTACTATCGTGCGTACGCGTTTTCCAGGTTTCGAACAAACCCTAGCACGAACGAACCAACCAGCCGCCACCACTTTCTCGCATCGCGCCTCTAGAAACGGTCGCCGCCACTTGCCCCAACGCGAGTCGCCTCCAGCCATACCCAAATCGACGACGTTCGACACCATATTCGTGCAGCCGCCGCCACCAGAAATAAGGTTTGCTGAACCCTAATTAGCAATTTCCCAGTGCCTCAGCCCACTATGCAACCTCCGACCACAATTAGACGACTCGACAATCTCCACGAAACCCCTCAACCAATTTCGTCGATTGATGACGAAATTAAAACCCTTAATTTCGGCTTCGACTGCAATTTCCGGTTGACTCGAGCATCATTTACAGAAACGAACGCTTGACGTAGATTCGTATCGATAAGATCTACGACATATAATTTTTCTGAATTTTTTGAGGAGTTTGAAATTTCAATTAGATTTTTGAATTGCAATTTGATCTAGAATTGTCTGCCATTGAAATGAGGAGGTGAAGAGGAATTGTACGTACATACAATTTACAATAAGGAACAATTAGGGTTTATAACAGGGTATTTATAGACAAAGCTGAAGGTAGAATAGATGGAGCTAATTTATAAACGCGTTTAACGATGAATGCCCCGAAAAGCCCATTCTGACTCCGAAATGAAGTTGGGTCAACCTGTATATCAAAATAGATGTTTTAAAATATTTAAACGCAAAGGAAAAGGTTTCAAGTCCAAATTCCGTCATATGAAGAAGTTATGATAAAATTAATATTTTTTCAAATTGATTTTAATTGATTTCAATTTCAATGATTTCAAAGCGTTTCGAGTCCGTACGATCAAACGAAAAGTCCGATCACTACGAAACTTGAAACCTTACAATAATTCACCGTTACGGATCTGATGAAACTAGTTTCATCGAAATTCGAGTCAGTAGCCAAAATGGCTATTTTTCCAGTTAATTAAATAAAATAAAAATTAATTAATTAAATCAAATTTCCAATTTCAATTCTAAAATTGACAATCCTTATCATTTTTATATTTTCAAATCATTCACACTAATTTAACAAATTTAGATGTCAATTTAAAGTGAATCAATTTATCAATTCCAATGTTAAATTTTCAATTTCATTATATTCACAAATTATAATTTAGATTCTCAATAATCCCACTGAATTACTTTTCATTCTTATTATTCAATTCATTATTATCCAACGGATGAAATTAACATTGGTTCATGGCTTATTACATTATTATTCTCAAATTTCATCTAAATCTCAATTAACACAATAATTAAAAATTAAATTTCATTTAATTGCAATAAATCCAATTATTAAATTTAAGTTAATAAATCTTGATTCTCACTCCTTTTATTAAATCAGCCATTAACTTATGGATAACTTTAGCTCTACTATATATCCAATTGCCCTAATGGTTTATAGTTATCAGCTAATTGCATATTAACTTGTAATTACTTACGTTAAATTGCAATGGATTTAGATCAAATTTAATAGATTAAATAAATGGGTAACCAATTAATAATTATGACCATTTGCCTAATTTAACCCCATTCCTACTTTAATATCAATTTACAAATATTATAATTTCTTACTAAACATTGATTTTTATTCAATTACCCTTTATTACGTATTATTACATCAATTTATATAACTTTGAATTCATTCCCAATTTACAACTTTCAATCAATTATAACTTTACAATTTGTTTCCAATTAATAGGTATTGTGTCACGACCCGTCTTCCACTAACTAAAAAGACGTATCATGAATTAAGAAAGAAAGGGGTAGAAAGAGAAATAAAGAGAAGAAAGAAGAAACAACAACAGAATCTCAACAGCGGAACGAATAAATTATATTAATAACATAAGTATTACATAGACATACAACAACTATCAGAGTTACACAGTTATACATCACATACTAGACAGTTATAAACACTTGTCTAGTTATTACAACACAGTACAAAACAACTCAAACAACGACTCGGAGAAACCAACACAGCGGAAAACTAGATAACTACAACGCAGAAACCTCCTGCTCCATTTGCTCCTCCATAATTCGTCAAAGTTAACCTGAATCCCTTGGCTACTCGTAAAAATTTGAGTACCCAAGAGTTTAAGAAAAACATAAATAAACTCCGGGTTGAACATGGGTCTGGTGTGAGTAACAGGTTAAAGTTTCTTAACTTTTGAAAAACCTTTGAAAAGAAAGGTATCACGTAAGACTTCCCACACATAGACATGGAAAAGTTTTTACCTTACGCTAAACAAAACATTTGATAGGAAATCCGGTGATATTATAATAGGTCTAGGGTTTTCAAGTAAATATGAAATAACCGAAATTGTTACATTTATTAAATTCCAACTACTAGCCACAAAGTGGGTAATACAATCAAAACCGTTGGCACTTATTGGATTTTGGATTCCATACAATGGCAGGCCTACTGGGGTACCGCCCGTCACAGTACGTGGCCTATATCACCATACCGAGGAGTACGCCCGCTCCCTTGCAACACAAGGCCAGAACCATTCCTTACTAGACAGTCTCGAACAAGACAACCCCGATAGTTGTCGCGAATCAACCGCCCACACAGCCGAATAAAAAGGGACTTCTAGACAGGGGTAAATCTCGCTCTCCAGTGGGAGCTACCCACGAAGCCTTGCTGCACCTCCCCTGTTTTAGCCATTCCCGATTGATGAGGCTTGAGGCTGCGATTACCTTTATAGAACACATCTATCTTAGAATGCTCATCGTCCACCTGACGATGTTCTAAAAGCATTCAATCCATACAAGTTCGTTCCGGGTTTGAATGAAACCGAAGGCATTATCTCGTTACACTCATTTTGGAATCACTCTCGGAGTTAACGACGATAACCCTTGCACTCTGAATCTTCACCTTCACTTGAGATTCACGACCTATCGTTAATTTGGATCGATGTGGTTTTTGGATATCCAATTATGGAAACCCGATCCTGGTCTCATCGAAATACAAAATGCCATCTTTTAGGTCCAACTTGTTTTATGTTTAAAACAATTTAATTTAATTATCTATATACACACAGATAGATAATTCACATCATCACAATAGATAATCATCACCACAGATAATCCATATTATCATTATCATAAGATAATCCAATTCATCATCACAATGCAACCAATGCATCCATATCACACATCATTACTAATCTCATATCTGCGATTCAAACCATTCAAGCAAATCTATATCATCCATATATAAACAAGGATTTAATAAGCACACCATATATAATTAATTTAAAATGAATTAAATTAATTACGTCATCTCTAATTAATTTAAAGTAAATTAAATTAATTACCTCAATCTATAAATCATGCTATTATAACAATTGATTACAAACTAATCAATTAACCACTAATTAATCATTCTTGATTAATTACCCTTGATTAATCATCCTATAATTATATTCAAGTAATAAATTTCACAAATTTATTTTCCTTAAACAAATATAGTAATTAACCTCTAATTACATCATTAATTAATTAATTATAATTAATCACATCAATCCTTAATTAATTACATTAATCAATTACTTTAATCACTTATCATTAATTAATTAATCTCAATTAATTAATCCTTAATCACATCATTAATTATATTAATTAATGATTCCCAATTACATTTAAATTTATTACTTCATTAAGTAATTAACCCTAAATTATTAATCACCTTGATCAATTAACTTCAGTAATTAATTATTCTTAATTACTTCATTGAGTAAATTGATTACTCCTAAATTAATTATATTTAATAATTAATTATTATTCATCCTTGATAAATTTTATTATTAATTAATTACCCTTAATTAATTACTTAATTATTTCCCAAATGACTTAATCAATAATTGGTTAAATTAATTACACCAAGTAACTAATTATTAATTACTTCTCAAAGTAATTATCCTCCATAATAATTACAAAAGTAATTAACCCCAACTCTTCATACTTTAAATAAATTGCATTCTGTAATTACTCATCTTAATTACTTCCCTAAGTAATTATTCATCTTATCAACCTATCAAATGATTATTCTAATTAATTAAGCTTAATTAATTAATTTAAACAAATCAAATAAATTAATTAATTATAATGAGTAATTAATATCTTTAATTACTTTCACAAAGTAATCATACTTAACCAAATTCTATAATGATTATCAAATTTAATTAATCTAATTAATTATCAAAATTAATTACTTAAATAAATAAATAATCCCAAGTTAATGACCTTCATTAACTTACCAAAAATTTCCTTAATTACCTTACTTAAGTAATTAATTTAATTTAATCAATTATAAACCACAAATTTATAAATACTTAATGATCATTTAATTAATCACTAATTATTTAATTAATTAAGTTTTTAACTTAATAAATCTTAACCTCTTGATAAACTAATTTCCAATCATTAATTTAAAATCTTAACTTATTTAATTAATGATTTTGTTTTCCAAATTAATAAATCTTAATTAATTAACCCATCCTTAATTAATTAATTCATAATACTTATTTAATTTATTAAATTAATTAATTAATTAACCATCTAATTACCTTACTAATTTAACAAACCAAAATCATTTAAATCTTTGATTTATTATAATTAAAACATTTCTTATTAATAATTTCATTATCATTAACAAAGAAATATTTAAAACAACTTACTTTTAAAATTTGTTTTCAAATTACATTTTAAATTTTAAATTTTAAATCTAAAATGAAGTCAAACTTAACTTTATCAAAGTTTTAAAAACATTTTAAAACCCTTTAAAACTTATACTAAATAATTTCTTATTTTATAAAGAAGTTTAGAGGAAATTTAAACCCACATTAATTTTAAATACAAATCCAATTTTAAATTACCTTAAACATTCAAAGTTGTTTTAAATCAACTTAAATTTAAAAACTTCCTTTATTCCTGAATTATGATTCAAGTTTGGATTTTTGATTCCAGATTTAAAACTTATGTTTAAATCTTCTACTTTAATTTAAAACTTTATCTTTAATTTCAGATTTATTTAAACCCCTTTTAAAGTTGCTTAAACATTTCAAAATTTTAAATTAAATTTAAAAACTAGAATTCAAACTCAGATTGAAAACCATACTTTATAAAATTAAGTTTTAAATTCTATTTTAAAAACCCTGCTCCAGATTTTTAAAACTAAATTTTCTTTTTAACTGGCAATATACAGGTTTCCCAAAGAAAGCTTTAAACATTTATTACCCAAGCCCCACTATAATTACCCCGAGAAAAATCCTTTAAAACTACGAGCAAAAACTCGAATTTACTCGAGTATAACTCGAGTCTCATAGATCTGCAAACCCAACAATTTCCACCTGACACAATTTCTTCACCGTGCATATGCACGGTGGTTCGGGCCACCTCCGGCCACCCCCAAGACCTCGAACAAGTCGACGTTCATTCTCCGATCCAACATCGATCATCAGACCCACACGAATATCACGGTATCAAAATTCAAGCACCCAAAGCAGAAACTTGAAGCAACATGCAACCTTCTCGAATCTGAAAAAAACTTCTCGTCCTCGCTCCTCCGGCCATCGGAGGCGCTGGAACTCCATCCAACTCTTCTTCAACATCTGAGCTACCCTCTTCCCAAATAGTAAAGCACTCGATCACATGTATCCACCATGCCGAACCAAACTACAGCACCATCCAGAAACTAGGTTTTCCAATTAAATCCAACAATCACCATCACCATAGTGTTCTTCCACTAGCTTCCCCCTTTTTCCCTAAATCACTGACCCCTTCTCTTCCTCCAGAAAGAACTACGGCCCTTAAGATCATCGAGTTCAACAGAATTTTCCCAAATTCCAATTTCTGGTTAAACCAGAAATACTCTTTAATCCCATAACTAAAAATAGTGATTTTTGTTTTAAAAATTGAATTTTAGTTTAAGCTTTTGATTCATATACCTAAAACAAAGAACCTGACAATTTATTTTAACTTATTTTTAAACTTGCTGATGCTTATTTATTTCCAGAGGAAATATAATTCAGTTTTACTTAACTAGATATTTTTTTTATCATTAAATTATAATACAACAAACCTACTTTGTCCAATGCTCAAGTCTTAACAAAGATTGTATTAATAGCAAGTAAATTTTGATTAATTCTTAACCCAGGAACAAGTACTACAGTATATAAAATATCACTATGCAATCATATAGAAACACACATTTGTATATATTTAACATAACAACTTATTTCAGATAAAAATCAAGCAACAGATCCAACTTGTAATAATTTTTTTAAATGTTGTTACTCACCTGAACAAATGAGGACAGAGCTCTTTTAATTTGAAAACTGTTTTTGAAAGCTTTTTCTTCTGATTATAACTGAGTTGTAGACTTTTGATTTAACTTGAGTGTTTGAGGTTGCTCTAGACTTGCATGCAGGTTAAAGAAACTTGAACTAGCTGTTAAAAACTTGCATGTAGGTCCAAGTTCCAGATTGCAGAGGCCAAACCCAAATTTTAAAGAAGTGTAGGCCATTTAAAACTTGCTTCAGATTTCACTTTATTCCCAGGTTAAAAGAAATGCAGAGTCATATGCTTGATTCCCAGATTTTTATATCTCAAACTTGATTTGCATATTGACTTAAATTTGAACTTGCCTCAGATTTAAACTTGCAGTTGCAAGCTTTTGGAGTTTTGAACTTGAGGATTTTCTTTAGAAAGGAATTACATATTTGATTTGTTTTGGTTTCTATTTTAAGGAGTTAATATTGATTTGGTTTTTGAGTGTTTGGAAATAAATGGTTTCAGCTGAAACATATCTTCTTACTTTGAAAAAATAAAGATTAGAAAGAAGGAGATTGAAAAAAACATGCTTTTATATAAGTATAATTGATTTATTAAAAATTTAAAAGAAAAATAAAAATAAAAGACACTTGTAAAAAAAGAAATAACACTTGTTACACTAGTCATTTAATTTAATTACACTTGTCATTACACCCCTTAGTTTAATAACATGTGTCTTGAAATTATAATATTTGTTTTTATCTATTTTAAAGGTAATTGAAATCCTCTTTATTTATTAAATACATATAAAGTAATTTCATAAATAAATGTATATGTATTTTTTAAAGGAAATGACATAAAACAATTTATATAAAGATGAAAGCTTACTTACAAGATTTATATATGTTTATTAATTTGAATTTCAAAATTAAATTCAATTTCAAATGTTATTTATACATTTAAAAATTCCAATTTTAAAACTAATTTATCAACATATTTTAATTTTAAAATAATAACATTGTCTTTTAAAATCTTATCTATATTTATACATTTAGTAATATTGTTTGAAAATAACATATTTATTAATTTAAATAATTTATAAAAGAAATAATAAATTACTTATCTTATTTATCTAAATTAAATGAATTTATGTTTAATATATAAATGGTATTTTAAATTTTCATATATAATCCAAACTATATTTGTTAAGCTATATTTAAAAAGAAATAAAATAAACTTTTGCCTATCCTATTTAAAAATTTAAACTATGCTTTAAAATATATTTAAACAATTTAAAACAATTTCTTTAAGTATTTTAAACCAAATAGTTATTTATTAAATAAAATAATAAATTTCCAATTTATCCAAATGAATATTAGAATTGAAAAACAAGATTTTATTTGTTTATTAAACTACAAATCAAAACATATCTATCTACAATATATATACATATATATATATATACATTATAAATAGAAAGCAATTTATTAGCTTTTAAAAGATAAAATTTACCAATTAAACATTTATTCGATTGGATTATTAAATCAAGTTAAATTTTATTAACAGAATTTATCAAATCAATTTAAATTTTAAATACAGATTATTAAATTGATATTGCCAAAATTCCCGGGATATCACATTCCTCCCCCCTTAAAAGAATTTCGTCCCCTAAATTTAAAAGAAAAGGTAATTTAATAATCTCATTTATGATTGAATTTAAACACAGGCATATATCAATTATATGCTAACAACCAAAGCAACCAATTTATCTAATCAAACAATTTTAGCTATCCAGACAAAATTCTAGATAAAATCTCCTCGTGTTTCCCCAAGTATATATATACCGGGATACTCGCCCTACAGAATTCAAACAACCAAAACTACAAAGCTACAGAGCTTCTCCTTATCTGGATCTATAAAACTAGACAAGATATCAAACTACAGACTAGTCTGACTCAACAACCAAACCTTTCTAAACAGCTGGTTCAACTTCCAGAGATAACTCATACACGTACTCCCTCAGAGATACGTGAATCTCATTAAATCCAATTATCCAACTAGCAATTCAATTCTTGAAAACCAAACACCAATCTAACCAAAACACAGAAGAGACCCCAAAACACCTTGGAGCTAGCTTTCCGGACTTATCAAAATTTTATAGCTCCCTCGATCGGAGAAAAACTTAACCAAAACAAATCTCCGACTCTGGAATCCAAATTTCTTTGTCTTTTATCCACAAAATTCTTTGGATGATCCTGGGCTGCCTACATCCTTCCTAATCAGCTCAAGCTTTGCTGATGCTTCAAGAAACAATCTGGATCAAAAACAATCAAACACAACGATCTCCTCAAGATCAACCTAGACCAAGATCACCAACTGTACTCTTCAAACATCAGAAGAACAAACTCGCTTCCTCTAGGAAAGACAAAATATAAACACTACCAAACTGTTTCCGCTGCACAACTCTAATCCAAAATAGATAAGAAAACGTTGATGAAGAACATGAGCACAAACTGGACATCACTTCCAGAAATGTGGCTCAACAGATCCATAAAGAAAAACTCAGAAATTTCTCCAAAAACTGAGTTGCTCCACCAAACTCTATTCTCAAGGAACCATCCTTCTACTAGCTGAACCACCGACATCAATCCTGGAATCCAGACGATAAGAAAACTCAATCTTCCGATACAGACAAACCTCTGACCCCTCAGAAGATATCCTAAAAATTTTTTGATCACCTAAGAGATCACTCAAACAATCGCAAGTCACTTTTGTGATCAACACATACCAATTCCCAAAGAAAGCTGTTCTCTCTTTACCATACAGAACAGCTTACTCTTAATTAGCCAATCCAATAAAGAACTGGGTCCACTCTGCTGCTTCTGAACTCCACCTCAGAACTGCTAAGACAGAAGACCTTCTGCTGGCACACAGAACATTCCGAGCTGAACTTGTAACGACCCGTATTTTACGTGTCGATAAAATCGTAAAATAGTTGCATTAAGTCGTTTGTATTGCTGGAGTCGTTTTGAACCTAAGTGGTAGGGTTTACGGCTTAAGGGGTTAGGCCGTGTAATAGCTAGCTCGTGAGTAGCCTAAGTCGTTCGGAGTTGAGTTGTATGGAGGCATGAGTCGTGACCGACTTAGTGCTTAGGTCGTGTGGAAGCTTGGGTCGTGTTGCCGAGTTAACGACTTATAGGAACTGGCCGACTTAGGGGTTGAACGGCTTAAGAGTTAGCGGCTTATAGGGTTGGCACCGAGTTAAAGTATGGCCGACTTAAGGTGTAGACGACTTATAGTATGACCGAGTCATGGGTTGGACCAACCTAAGGGATAGTGTTATGGCTTGAGTCGGTTGAACGAGTTACGACTCAAGGAGGTTGAGGGTTAACGGGCTAGCGACTTAAGGATAATAGTTAAGTCGGCATGTTTGTTGAGTCGTCATACGACTTAGGACTTAGGAACAATGCGGCAGTGTGTTGAGTCGTGAGTCCTGTTGAGTCGTTAGGTCGGCAAGGGTTATGTTGTAAGTCGTGCATACCTGTTGAGTCGTTGACTCGAGTCTGTAGGCTGTGTCGTTAGGTCGCGTCTTAGTTAGGTCGCTGAGTCGTGTGAGCGACTTAGTGTTAGGTCGCAGGGGGGCTATGTCGTTATGTGGCGTATAGTTGAGTCGTGAGCCGTGTTTGTGTTGGGTCGTTGAGTCGCATGCGAGTTGGGTCGGCTGTGCCGAGTTATAGGCTAGGTTGTAGGGTCTGTTGAGTCATGGACGACTCAAGGGATAGGTCGGCGGCGACTTATGGGGCGCGACTCGGGGGGGTTTCAGCCTATAAATAGAGGGGTTTGGCTCACTTTTTGGCACCGGATTTTGAAGCGACGAAGTGCTGCCATTTTGAGAACTCGACTACAACACTTCTTCACTTCTTTTCTCCACTCTAATCTAGTGCTAGCATCCATCCAAGATTGAAGATCAAATCGAAGATCCAAGAGCCAAAGTTGAAGATCTTCATCCAACAAAGAGAGATTTCATCGTTTGAAGCGAGATTTTGCCGGATCAAGCTTGGTTCCTTGCTGTCCAGATCTGGAGTTGTTTGTTTTTGGTTTGTTTAGGTGATTCGGTGAGTGGTAGTTATCTCTCACACTGACCCAAGGGAGTATATTGGATTGGTGGCTTGTTTATGTGTTAAAGATAGTGATTTCTTACATTTTCCCTAAGCATACATGTAGATCTATCACCTATGAAGTTTTGACACCCATTTTACTACATGTTAACTTATGCAAGTTCATTCACCAAGTTGTAGAGATAATGTTCATAATTCATGCTTATTAGGATGCATGTTAGACTTGAACTCTTTATTTACGGAATTGACATTATTGTTGTAATTGTTTATTTAGATCTTGTTTAAATGATTGATTGCTTGGATTAATGTTTGATTTGATTGATTAGTTGAACGATAACTTGATTCGGGAAATTGGTAGAAGATGATTCAAAAGCTAAGTGGAAAGGCTCTTGAATAAGGAAAGCTGCTTGTGGCATATGAAGCGGATGTTGAAGCTCATATGGATAGATTTGATGATGATGTTGAGATGGAACTTTGCCATGATGCGATGAGGCAAACCATGATGTTGAGATGGGACTTTGCTATGATGCGATGAAGCAAAGTATGATGTGAGAAAGACTTGGTTTAATCCAGACGGGATCATCCCAAGCATGTTGATAACTCGGTAATGCGATTCGAGTTGGTTGATAATGGTTAGCTTGAGAGGCGCTTGAGCTAGTATGGGAATAGTCGTCGAGGAGGATGACTAGAAGGCTGAGATTTTATCGTTCTTGAAGGTTCTAGCATGATCAAAGCAAGAGTACGTTGGAACGGACTGCGACGCCGTTCCAAGCACGGGCTGCGACGACGTGCTAGTACTCTGGGTAGTTGCGAAAATTCCTAGGCACGGGCTACGACGACGTGCGGAGTCATGTCTAGAACCGGGGTTACCATTAGCCCTTGACTGGCGGTCATTCAACTAACGATGACATCGAGGCAATGATAACAGTGATAGCCAGAGTCATGGATGTTTGATTGTACCATCATTCGATCTCAAGAGCGGTGTTTTCTGAGCGCTTATCTGATATTGGTTTAGGACTTGGGGGTTTGTGCTTGGAAAACATCGACCTTGACTCGAGTGATAATTACTTTACTTAAATTGTCTGCTTTGCTATGCTTGTTTATGCTTAGTGGGTCTGGGGGCTATCACTGTAGAATGAGGTGGAGTGGGATGGTTGAGTTCCTATTCCTTTTATCCTTTATGCTCTTTTGGTATGTTTGATAGTTAATTTACTGCTCACTAAGACTGTTGTCTGACTCAAGGTTTTATGTTCAACTCTTATTACCTTGGGCTGTTCATCCATGTTGGGATAGGCAGACTAGGTAGCAGGTGACAGGTGCTGTTCTTAGTGATTGACGCTGTTGATGACGAAGACGAGCTGGAGGCTAGCATATTAGTTTTCCTACTATATGTATTGGATGTTCCGCTGCTTATATATGTTTTGAGTGTTATGTAGTGAGGCTTGATGTATTGATTGTTCAGATGCTTGTATCAAACCTTTATGAAGTCTATATGATGATATTCTGTTATGAGCTTCACTATATACATATATTTCTCTATTGTATTTTGTCCATGCGCTGTGAGTTGTACGATAGAGTTTCTGTTTTATCTTACCCTGACTATCGTCCATGGCTGCCTAGCACGCCTTTCAGCGCACCATTCTCTTGTTTTAGTGCGGGAGTCATGGGCGGTCGTCACATTTGGTATCAGAGCTTTGGTTAATCGATTTTAGCCAACGCTCGCTGACGTAACTACGTATGAGAGACGTAATTGTATTTTGGTGGATGATTACTATATATAATATAGTAGTTTAGAAGAATTTGAACTCCTTATGTAGCTGTTTCTCAAGGTGTTCTAAATCATTCCTTTTTGTAGATATTAAGGATGAGTCGAAGTGAGAGACAAGCTGCTAGGGAAAGCCGTGCTGCTGGGGGAGCTACTGACTATGCTGCAATGTTCGAAGCTATGATTACTTCGATCATGAGAAGGATACCAACTTCAGGACCGTTAGTAGATGTTGGAGTTCAAGTTCAAGCTCCAAGACCAGTGGATTTTGCTAAGTTGTGTAAGGACTATACTGCTCTTGGAGGAAAGGTTTTCATGGGAATAGAATCAACCATAGAAGTTCAGAGATGGATTGATGCTTGTAGAAGGATTTTTGGTGATTTGGGAATCGAGGATGCAACTAAGAGGAAGCTTGCATCGAGACAGCTTCAGGGAAGAGCTGCTGATTGGTGGGGTTCTATCACTGTTGATACTCCAGAGGAAGAGATTACTTGGGAGCAATTCCAAGTTAGATTTGAAGCTAAGTTCATCTCTACGGTTCAGAAATCTGTTCTGTTTAAGAAGTTTGTGGAGCTCAAGCAAGGTGGGAGACCAGTTCTTGAGTATGTTTCTGAGTTTGAAGCTTTGTCCAAGTATGCTCGGTCGTATATTGAATCTCTCTATCAGAAGAATGAGAAGTTTGTGACAGGCTTGGACAGTTATCTTAGGAGACAGTTGGTGGATCATTTGGACGATCCGTTTGAGAAGCTTGTGGAGAAAGCTCTCAGGCACGAGAGTTTGTTTCCTAAGGAAGGGTCTGTTGTTGCCGTGACCAAGGAAGAGTCCAAACCACAGCAGGGTGGAAACAAGAAGAGGAAGCAGCAACAGCAGAAGGGTAAGGATGGCCAGAAGAAGCCAAAGGGCAAAGTGACCTGCTACAACTGTTAGCAGAAGGGTCATCTCTCCAGGGATTGCAAGAAACCAAGAGTGCCGGCAAAGTGTCACAACTGTGACAAACCGGGGCATTTCGAGAGGGATTGTCCAGAACCGAGGAAAGATAAGCAGATTGTGCAAGCTTATGCTTTGGGGGTTATTCCATCATCTTCGAAAGCTCCTACTGCGGAGGAGAAGGGGAAGAGTGTGGTGGTTCAAGGTACTCTTTCCATTTGTGGTGTTCCAGTTAGAGTGTTGTTTGATACTGGAGCATCGCATTCTTTTGTTTGTAGTGAACTTGTAGGCCGGTTGGGTTTGGAACCGGATATTGTTGAGAGACCATTGGTCATGACTAATCCAGTTGGGGGTTCGTCTTGTTTGTGTATGTTATGCCGTGGTCAAGTTGTGTCGAGTCATGATTGCTCTTTTGTTTGTGATTGTTTTGTTCTGAACTTTGCGGGGTTCGGAATTATTTTGGGTATGGACTGGCTTCGGAAGTATGCGGCAAGGATTGATTGTGAGAGGCTGGAGGTGACAGTCGAGAATGTGGAGGGGCGAAAGGTTGTGATACGATGTAAGCATGAGGAAGGCGTCTTCATGAGCTTCATGTACTCGCTGGTTGTTCCACGGGATGGACTGTCATCGGTTCCTATTGTGAATGGATTTGAGGATGTCTTTGACGAAGTCAAAGGATTACCGCCGCATAGGGAGATCGAGTTTTGTATCGATCTAGTTGAGGGAGCCAGACCAGTTGTGATGCCTCTTAGACGGATGGCGCCTAGAGAACAACAAGAGCTGAAGGTGCAGGTTGATGACCTTTTTCGGAAAGGATTCATTCGGCGTAGTGTGTCTGAATGGGGTGCACCAGTTGTGTTCGCAACCAAAGCGGATGGATCGTTGAGGTTATGTGTGGATTATCGTGAGCTGAATAAGGTGACTAAGAAGAACAAGTATCCATTGCCGAGAATAGATGACTTGTTTGATCAGCTTCACGAAGCTAAGGTGTTTTCTCAGATGGATTTGGCAACGGGATTTCACCAGTTGAGAGTGGCTAAGGATAGTGTGCCGAAGACTGCTTTTAGGACACCATCCGGTTTTTATGAGTGGCTGGTAATGCCGTTTGGATTGACTAACGCACCAGCATATTTTGTGGATCTTATGAATAGAGTGTTCAGAGATCAGTTGAACAAGTTTGTACTTGTGTTCGTGGATGCTATTTTGGTTTACTCCAGAAATGAAGAAGAGCACAAGACACACTTGCGCATTGTTTTGGAAATCTTGCGAAAACATCAGCTGAAGGCTAAGTTTTCGAAGTGTCACTTCTGGAAGAGTGAGGTGAGGTTCTTAGGCCATGTTATCTCTAGAAATGGAATAGCGGTCGATCCCGCTAAGGTGGCAGCAATCCAGGATTGGGTTAGACCTAAGAATGCATCTGATGTGAGATGTTTTCTTGGATTAGCAGGATATTATCGTCGGTTTATCAAAGACTTTTCAAAGATAGATGCACCGTTAACAGGATTGACGAAAAAGAACCAAGTGTTCAGATGGGATGATAAGTGTGAGCAAGCTTTCGTAATCCTGAAAGAGCGACTGACAAGTGCTCCTGTTTTGACTATTCCAAGTGGGAATGATGAGATGGTGGTTTACACCGATGCATGTGGTACTGGACTTGGAGCAGTGCTAATGCAAAAGGATAAAGTTGTTGCGTATGCAAGTCGACAACTGAAGCCGCATGAAAGGAATTACCCGACTCATGATTTGGAGTTAGCGGCGATTGTTTTTGCTCTGAAGATGTGGAGACATTATCTATTGGGAGTTCGATTCGAGTTGTTTACGGATCATAAGTCGTTGAAGTATCTGTTCTCCCAAAAGGATTTGAATCTTCGGCAGCAACGATGGCTAGAGTTCTTAGCATCGTATGATTTTGGTATAGCTTATACTCCGGGAAAAGGTAATGCAGTGGCCGATGCGTTAAGTCGAAGACATGCAGGATTGGGAGCCATGTTTTCGGAATGGAAGAGTCTCGAGTATTTGGTTGGATTTGATTTCAGGCCTAGGTGTGAATTGGAACCTGAGATGTTGGCAAACTTATCGATAAGACCTACTCTTGTGGAAAGGATTGGCGAGAGCCAAAAGCGAGACGATAAGCTTGTCAAGATTATTCGTGATTTGGAATCTGGATTGAATCCAGAAAAGGATATAGGATTCGAAGTCGATCGAGAGGGTTGGCTTCGGAAGCAAGGACGATTAGTTGTTCCTGATATAGATGGATTGAGAGATGGAGTTCTGAGGGAAAGTCATCACTCGAAGTTGACGATTCATCCAGGTGGAAATAAGATGTATCGGGATATGAAGAGAACCTATTACTGGAAAGGTATGAAGAAGGATGTTGGAAATTTCAATTCCAAATGTATGAACTGCCAGTTGGTAAAAGCCGAGCAGAAGAATCCTAGTGGATTGCTCAGCCATTGGAGGTTCCTACATGGAAGTGGGAGCAAGTATCGATGGATTTTATCGATGGGTTACCTAGAACCAGGGCAGGAAATGAGGGGATTTGGGTCATTGTAGATCGTTTGACTAAGAGTGCAAGATTCATTCCTGTTCGATCAACTAGGACTGCATCGAAGCTGGCTGAGCTTTATGTTAAGTGGATAGTTCGATTCCATGGTGTTCCGAAGAGTATAGAGAGCGATCGAGACCCATTGTTCACTAGTGGATTTTGGAAGAGCTTCCAGGAAGTTTTGGGAACCGAGTTGTGTTTGAGTACAGCTTATCACCCCCAAACAGATGGTCAGACTGAGAGAGCCAACCGAGTTTTGGAAGATCTCCTGAGGGCATGTGTTTTGGATTTCGGAGGATCATAGGAAGATCACCTTCATTTGGTGGAATTTGCGTATAATAACAGCTACCAGTCAAGTATTGGTATGGCACCGTATGAAGCATTGTATGGAAGACCGTGTAACTCTCCGACATGTTGGTTAGAAGCTGGAGAAAAATTTATACTTGGGCCAGAGATGATTCGACAAACTACGGATTGTATAGAGATCATTCGGCGACGAATGAAGGCAGCCCAAGATCGTCAGAAAAGTTATGCCGATAATCGTCGTAAGGATTTGGAATTCGACGTAGGTGATATGGTTTTTGTGAAGATTTCTCCTCTGAAGAATGTTATTAGATTCGGAAAGAAAGGAAAATTGACTCCGAGATTTGTTGGACCATTCCCGATTATCGAGCGAATTGGAAAGCTCTCTTATAGATTGGAGTTACCGGAAAAGATGGCGGGTGTGCACAATGTTTTTCATGTATCTTATCTACGGAAGTATGTGCACGACTCGAATACGGTAGTTTCTGCTGATAGCTGTGAAGATTTAGAGGTTGATCCAGTTGTTACGAGACCTCGTAAGCAGCTTTGTGTTGTTGAAACCGACATGAAACAGCTTAGGAGGAAGACGATTACGTTGCTCAAGGTACAATGGAGTGATGATGTTAACGACTGTACGTGGGAGGAGGAAGAGAGGATAAAGGCAGCTCATCCTGAACTCTTCGAGGTATGGCCCTAAGGTGTCGTGACATCTCACGAATTTGTAGCTTGTTCTAAGTCTTAGAATTCTTCATGCTATGCTAGTAATTGGATGCATGGTTTGTTGATTGCTATGGATGGTGGGCATGCGGAATAATTTTGATTTCTCTTGTTTGTTTGGAATTTCGGGGGAGAAATTCCTAAGGGGGAGAGAATGTAACGACCTGTATTTTACATGTCGATAAAATCGTAAAATAGCTGCATTAAGTCGTTAGTATTGCTGGAGTCGTTTTGAACCTAAGTGGTAGGGTTTACGGCTTAAGGGGTTAGGCCGTGTAATAGCTAGCTCGTGGGTAGCCTAAGTCGTTCGGAGTTGAGTTGTATGGAGGCATGAGTCGTGACCGACTTAGTGCTTAGGTCGTGTGGAAGCTTGGGTCGTGTTGCCGAGTTAACGATTTATAGGAACTGGCCGACTTAGGGGTTGAACGGCTTAAGAGTTAGCGGCTTATAGGGTTGGCACCGAGTTAAAGTATGGCCGACTTAAGGTGTAGACGACTTATAGTATGACCGAGTCATGGGTTGGACCAACCTAAGGGATAGTGTTATGGCTTGAGTCGGTTGAACGAGTTACGACTCAAGGAGGTTGAGGGTTAACGGGCTAGCGACTTAAGGATAATAGTTAAGTCGGCATGTTTGTTGAGTCGTCATACGACTTAGGACTTAGGAACAATGCGGCAGTGTGTTGAGTCGTGAGTCCTGTTGAGTCGTTAGGTCGGCAAGGGTTATGTCGTAAGTCGTGCATACCTGTTGAGTCGTTGACTCGAGTCTGTAGGCTGTGTCGTTAGGTCGCGTCTTAGTTAGGTCGCTGAGTCGTGTGAGCGACTTAGTGTTAGGTCGCAGGGGGCCTATGTCGTTATGCTGCGTATAGTTGAGTCGTGAGCCGTGTTTGTGTTGGGCCGTTGAGTCGCATGCGAGTTAGGTCGGTTGTGCCGAGTTATAGGCTAGGTTGTAGGGTCTGTTGAGTCGTGGACGACTCAAGGGATAGGTCAGCGGCGACTTATGGGGCGCGACTCGGGGGGGGGGGGGGGGGTTTCAGCCTATAAATAGAGGGGTTTGGCTCACTTTTTGGCACCGGATTTTGAAGCGACGAAGTGCTGCCATTTTGAGAACTCGACTACAACACTTCTTCACTTCTTTTCTCCACTCTAATCTAGTTCTAGCATCCATCCAAGATTGAAGATCAAATCGAAGATTCAAGAGCCAAAGTTGAAGATCTTCATCCAACAAAGAGAGATTTCATCGTTTGAAGCGAGATTTTGCCGGATCAAGCTTGGTTCCTTGCTGTCCAGATCTGGAGTTGTTTGTTTTTGGGTTGTTTAGGTGATTCGGTGAGTGGTAGTTATCTCTCACACGGACCCAAGGGAGTATATTGGATTGGTGGCTTGTTTATGTGTTAAAGATAGTGATTTCTTACATTTTCCCTAAGCATACATGTAGATCTATCACCTATGAAGTTTTGACACCCATTTTACTACATGTTAACTTATGCAAGTTCATTCACCAAGTTGTAGAGATATTGTTCATAATTCATGCTTATTAGGATGCATGTTAGACTTGAACTCTTTATTTACGGAATTGCCATTATTGTTGTAATTGTTTATTTAGATCTTGTTTAAATGATTGATTGCTTGGATTAATGTTTGATTTGATTGATTAGTTGATCGATAACTTGATTCGGGAAATTGGTAGAAGATGATTCAAAAGCTAAGTGGAAAGGCTCTTGAATAAGGAAAGCTGCTTGTGGCATATGAAGCGGATGTTGAAGCTCATATGGATAGATTTGATGATGATGTTGAGATGGAACTTTGCCATGATGCGATGAGGCAAACCATGATGTTGAGATGGGACTTTGCTATGATGCGATGAAGCAAAGTATGATGTGTGTAAAGACCCGTAAATCCGTACTCCTTGAATAGACACTAATCTCCATTGATTAATTCAAGATGAACGAAAATACGAACCCTTAGGGGTTTTAAGAAAAAGAATTTAAGAAAAGAAAAAGATAGAAAATTTAGATAGGGAAAAGAAGATAGAAAATTTTTAAAATAGAAGAAAAAGAGAAGAGAATAGAAAACATAGAAGATAGAACAAAACAGGAAAGAAAGAAAATAGATCATTTTAAAATAGAAATTAAAGAGAAATAGAACAGAAAGAAAATAGAGAAAATAGAACGGGACAGGAAACAACATAATCACATCAGAATCTCACAATTCGCAGCGGAACAACATATAATAATAAATGAATAATCTTTAAACAAAGAACTATATCAGTTATTACATTACATCACATTTCATTACATCATATCATCAGAGTGTACAACAATATACAACAACAAACAGTGTAGCGGAAAAAGAAATACTATATAGCTAGTAATACGCCATGCCATCCATCTTGCCTCCAGCAATTCCAGAATATCCAGAATATCCTGATAAACCTTACTCTTGACTGCCCGTGTGGAAATTGGTGGGCACCCAGAGTTTAGGAAGGAAAACAATAAACTCCAAGTCAGTCATGTGACTGGTGTGAGAACTCAAAACAGTTTATTTACTTTAAAATCAAAATAGAGGAATATTTTTAAAGTTAATTCGCAATGCTTTTAAAAATGAGACTACCATAAGGCCTCCCGCACACACACACAATGCAAACGCAGAATCGGAGGAGATTTCTCCTTATGATAGTCAAAGATGCTTGATACGCATTTAAAAGAACATTTCATATTATTATTAGTGCATAGTGTAGGAAAAATTTATTTCGAAAGTAGAATATAAATCTTAGCCAGCATAGACATTCCGAACTATGCCTACTATAGCTAACTATGTTCAATAGCAGGTTACCGCCACATTCCATAGCATGTTATACAACTAAAACCGTACAAGTCTCGTATTGTTTCTTTGGATTTCCAACAAATGGTCAGGCCAAGGAACTTCCCATTGCCACATGAGAATGCCTCTGGAAAGACATCCCCGAGAACCAAACCGGAACTCTGCCAACACAAGGCCGGGTTACCCCTAACTGGGTAACTACTGACACGAGCACGCCATTCCCCGATCGTAAACGACCTTTCTCACGGGATCCCGAAAGCCAACAACCACAAAGTAATAAATTCGTAGTAACCACATAGGTTAAATATCTGGGCTCCATACCATGATACCACCTCTATCCAGAAGGAAATGTACATACCCTAAAGGGTGCTACCCCTCATAACCTTGCCGCATCTTTCCTGTTTTGACCATTTCCGGGGTGTGAGGTTCGACGAAGTCACGTCCACAAAAACATACTTTATACAAAAGCCATGCTTTGGGTCAACAAATGATCAACACAATGATCACTAAGATAGACGATCAAATAAACGATCCTATCACAATAATCAACACAATGATCATTTCAGCATCACTCAGCATATCACATTACCAAATTGGGAATATGTCGCTGATAACTTCAACTATATAACCTCTGAGCTCGTACGTCTCAGAGAAGGGTGTTAAGCTAAAAGAATAAATTCTTCGCCACCAACAGAAATATCTTTGAAAGAAATCGGCTTTATATCTCAACTTGTAATGTCAGACACACAATCCATACAAGTTTGTTCCGGGCTCGAACATAACCGAAGGCACTTACAAAGAAGTCCTTGCAATCCGGATATTCACAATCCTGATCGGATTCACCATCACATATGGAGAACTCTATACCGTAGCTACTCGGTGCAGAGTAAATCGACAGGTCATCCTATCGTTCTCGCAAATACCGGGTCTTCAACACCGATCTTCAATGCAATTCACAACGACGTATCACATATTCGGAATGGGTTATACGACCTCATGGTCCTTTCCCGGTTAACCCGAATAGTGAGCGCTTATTCAAAAATAAGTGTGGCATTCAAATTCAAACAAATCACATCAATTACCCATTCAAAGGGAAATATTGATAGTCGGTTATTGAACTACCAATGGATATGCACAACATCACCAGATTCCACATAATTTTCCAAATTATTTATTTTCCAAAATATCTTCACTAGATATATAATTTCCAATACTTCAAAAATAAATCAATATTTATTTTTAAACAAATTCTCCTTTCCTTTATAAATTCAATAGTGAATTTATATTTCCAAGATATCAATGAATATTCGATTTCAATTATTCATTTCAATTTTCTTTTCAATTTATCTTCAAAAAGATAAATTCTAAATATCCACTTTATATTGGAAAACATTTCCATACTTATTAAAAATAAGTAATTCACAAATCTTTTTATTTTCAACCTTGGAAAATATTTAATATACTTAAATCGAATTAAGTATATATTTCATTCTTTAAGGAAATCATTCACTTAAACATATTTATTTGGACCAAAACGAATATTACGTAAAACATCGTTACGACAACCCAAAATCACTAGTATAGGGATTCGAAATTTAAAATAGATATATAAATCCCAATACTATACAAAACATTTCCTTTCGGAAATCATTTACTATAACAACAGTGTTATAGTCCATTATTTCCTTCTATTTCTCGAAAACGTCTATTTCAACAATAAATGTTGAAATCTATGGTTTCGAATCTCAACACATTTTAAAACATCGTTAGATCGTTTTAATTCAATTTAAACATCTCATTCAAAACATTTCCTTTAACATATTATTCACAATTCAAAAACGTGAATATACTACGTTAACAAATTTCATCAATTCCTATTCATTTTATTTCAAAAGATTATTCACAGTCAAAAATGTGAATATAACTCCATTAATAAGTTTCAACAATTTACTTATCAAAATAAGTTATTTGCGAATTTATAAAACAACGTTTATAAATTCCATTTCTATTTATTTATAAAAACTTCCTTTTTATAAATCTCTTTATTAACTTATTCGATTTATAATTTTAATTATAAACCAAAAGTCTAAATTATAAGTCAAACACTTATAATTTATTTATTTGCAAAAATCGTTCCTTTGAACTTTACAAATTTTATAAACCTACTGTTTATAAAATTTCCATTTATAACTTCACCGTTATATAATTCTATAAATTTCATTCTTTAATGAAATTCATTTTCACTCCATTCAAACACTTATAAAAACTCGTTTTATAATTTCAATATCTCAATTTATAAATATCCATTTATAAATCTCTTAATATAATTCAATTTATATTATTCTTTAAAACGTCTTTAATCTCCTTTATTATTTCACCATTTTGATTCATAAAATAATTAAATTTTATAAATCCTATATTTAAACTTTTCACAATAAATTCTAAAATCCCGATTTAAACTATTTATAAAATCACTAGCATCGTATTCTCAAAAATCAGCTTTTAACTGTATTTCACAAAAACCATAATTTTATAACTTTAAAAATTATAACGTTTATTTATTTAAAATGAATCTATTCCAAAAATATAGTATATTTTCAAAAATCACTTTATAAATCATTTTAAAATTCCAAAATCTGGGTCTAATGATGTTACACACCAAATAGTCAATCACGACTACAACGATATCATATATCGATATGATAATCCATCAAATATATCTGAAATCAAATAAAAACTGTTGAGGAATCCAGTTGGATCCCTCCAACCTGTTTTCCTACATCCACAAACATTAGCACAATACCAATTTCGCTCCAGTACGAAATTATCGCGGTATATGTTCTTATTAAATATTATCCGCTTAATAACGACGTAATAGGGTCTCATCCGCTAAACAAAATGCGGGAAATCAATAACTCCAATATATACGTATGCCAATATATATATATTGATATTATATATAATACCAATTTCACTGTTTATGAAATATTCGCGGTATATGTTTTTAATAAATAACATCCGCTTACTAACGGCGTATAATGTCTATTTTAACAATCAATAGATAACAATCAACATTCAAACATGCATTCAAATATTTTAAATCTAACTATTTAAAATAAAATCGAAACTGATTCGATTGAGTGAGAAATTCTCACCTTGATTTTAATTTCCGTTTCAGCTTTTATTTCGAATAAAATTAAACGCGCGTTTAATTTTACCCAAAATTCTCACTAACTCCAAACGACTCCAAACCAACTCCATCGCGTAGTGCTCGTCCATACGATTCCAACGCAACTGGTTTCGCGCGTTTTCGACCTCGTATGAAAAAGTTATGAATTTTCAAAGTTTGTACACGATTTATATACACAATTTATAACTAACTTTAATAATTTAAACACCCTAATCAACCTGGACCCTTGGATCTCACTGCTCAACATCAGGTCGTTCCTCTCTTCTTCCCTCCCTCACGTCTCTTTACAGTAATTAGGCCGCACCCTTGAACCCATCACCCAAAACTAGGGTTGAATCTTGCATCGCGATTACTCAACGAAATTCGATCAAACCACCTTCATCTCGAAGCTCATGACCTAAGCTATGCTCGGCCTCAATCCCCCTAAGCTCGGCCCCCTAGATTGCACGCAACACGAGGATGAACGGCAGATGGACGCGGGCCTGTAGCTTCCTCCACACGACTCCATATTCGATCATAACCGTTGGATCTCTAGTTCGTGTTGTGCTCTATCACTTTGTAGTTGAACATTCTTGCTAATTGTCGACGGATTTGGAGTTATCGAGGGAAGAAGAAGAGATAATTCTGGCCGTTCAGGGGGGGTGGCGGCTGTGCTTATGAAATTAGGGTTTGGAATGATTTTTTATCAAATTATGAAGAGAGTGGTGCTATTTATAGAGTTTCGTTCGACACTATTCATCCGGAAATTCCGAACTCCGATTTACGCGCCGAAACTGACGTACCTAGGGTTTATCCCGCGTTCCGGACACAATGGAATAGGTTTCGGAAGCTAATTCGGAAGTATGTGCGAGTTATGGCTGTAAACGCTCAATTTGAATTAAACCGATTTAAGTCGATTTCTAGGCGTTTTAATTCGTACCGGACAAACGGTAAATCCAATTGACTTGTAATTTGAAACCTTACAATAATATCACATTACGGATCCGATGAAACTGGTTTCGTCGAAATCCGAGACTTTTTGAAAAATGGCTATTTTCACTCGTCAAATTTAAATTAAAAATAAATCGATGCGTTTCGAGCTGCCACGATCAAACGATAACTCCGATTGACACGAAATTTGAAATCCGGTAATAACTAACTATTACGGATCCAATGGAACTAGTTTCGTTCAATTCTGAGACTGTTCAAAAATTGGCTATTTTCACTAGTCGATTTTAATATTAAAATATTCAAATTTCACAAATTAACTTTTAATTCGTTTTTAAAAGTTCTAAAATATTGTTCTAACTTCCATATGATAAAATAAAATTTTACAAATCATTTTCAATCATATTTAACTCTAATTTCAATTATTTCCATAATTTAACATATTAAATTATCGATTTAATTATTCAATTAAATTCAATAATTCAAAATAAAATTTATTTGACTTATAAATTCAAATATTAATGTTTAAAATTAATTAAATATTCATATTTTAATTTCTAAAAATTTTGGGTCGTTACAATCTTCCCCACTTAAAAGAATTTCGTCCTCGAAATTAACAAGTAAGAAAAGTCATAGAATCTATTAATTTTCAAAAATCCATAGTCAAACTTCTTACAATAACTTTACTAAGTTTTCAAGTCATACTTAGTTATCTTTTCAAAAACAACTACTATCGTTTAACTTTCAATTCTAAATCAAAGTTAAAGTTTTCAAAATTTCCAATTTTCTCAAAAAAATTCTAACGCCTTAAATTTTCGAAAAAATTCGCCATAGTCTCCTTTGCGTGGCTCGATCCGAAAAAAAAATGACAGTATATATATCACAAATATACATCTCATCAAGTAATGAGGCATCCCGAAGGGAAAAAAGTGTAAAAGTACGATATTTAATCCGAGATATGTACCTTATATTTTATTAGCAAGCATATACGGCTAATATAGCGCAAAAGCGAGCTCCAAATGCGAAGCAAACGCGATCCGCACCTACTAATCACTCAATAAACAACATGAGAACATGCATATATGAAAATAGTATCAATACATAACATATAGCAACATACTAACTATACATGTCAACATAGCAATGCATCCAATAGCAATATATATTCAACCATCAACTAACTACCATCCATAACCAATAGATATTCATTCATATTCTTATTAATATTCAATGAATTGGTTTTTCAATTTAATCACATTTGATTTATATACAGTGGATGTTCTTATTAACATTCATTCTCAATTAGTTTATATTCACTAATTTATATTCAAGTTGGTTCACTTCCAAATCAAATTCAATTCCATTCAAATTTATTTACTTCTAATTTGAATTCAATTACATAGCTTTAAATTTCATTAACACTTAATGAATTTTATACAATCAACTAATCAATCAAATAACAACCAATGTATATTAATTTCAACCAAATTCCTTTGCTTATCAATTGGTTTAATTTAATTGATTTTCATTCAACTATTCAACTTTCCAATAACATTAGATTTTAATGAATTAACACTTATATTCATTATTCCTTATCAACTTAATTCACATTCAATTGATTATTATTCAATCCATTCCTTCAATTCTGTTACAAAAGTTGAATTTCATTTATATAACTCAAGTTCATATTTATCACTTCACTTTATTAATTTACTTTGATACCAATATCAACTTCATTCAACATCTCTTAAGTTATACTTCTCTTTAACTTTAAATTCATTTTTATTTATAACTCATATTCATAAATATATTCATATAGTTTCACTTCTCATATATAAGTTTATTTCACAATTGTAAATCACTTTAATTATAATTCAATTCTTTATAATTCATTTTACTTATACAATTATTCTTTTATTTAGATTATTCAAACAACCTAACAATCAACTTACATACACTTTAATAATTTTGAAAAATTATTCCTTTATAATATATAATCAAGGTAAAATTATTTCATTTACCCAAATTTAAAACAAATATTGTGCCGAATTTTTCTATTCAAGTGTTTAGAGATTCCTATCAACAACGTTAATTACTCGTATTAACCAGAATCTATATACCACTCAACAAACCAACCATCACAATATAAAACAATTTTATATATTCACTAACAAATACGCTCTCATAGCTATTATTACACTCAAATTCATTCTAGAGTACTGCTGACTCTATCTCTAATGAGTAATACCCAACAGAACCATGGTTGTCGCTTAACCATAAGCTCTGATACCAACTGTAAAGACCCGTAAATCCGTACTCCATGAATAGACACTAATCTCCATTGATTAATTCAAGATGAACGAAAATACGAACCCTTAGGGGTTTTAAGAAAAAGAATTTAAGAAAAGAAAAAGATAGAAAATTTAGGTAGGGAAAAGAAGATAGAAAATTTTTAAAATAGAAGAAAAAGAGAAGAGAATAGAAAACATAGAAGATAGAACAAAATAGGAAAGAAAGAAAATAGATCATTTTAAAATAGAAATTAAAGAGAAATAGAACAGAAAGAAAATAGAGAAAATAGAACGGGACAGGAAACAACAGAATCACATCAGAATCTCACAATTCGCAGCGGAACAACATATAATAATAAATGAATAATCTTTAAACAAAGAACTATATCAGTTATTACATTACATCACATTTCATTACATCATATCATCAGAGTGTACAACAATATACAACAACAAACAGTGCAGCGGAAAAAGAAATACTATATAGCTAGTAATACGCCATGCCATCCAGCTTGCCTCCAGCAATTCCAGAATATCCAGAATATCCTGATAAACCTTACTCTTGACTGCCCGTGTGGAAATTGGTGGGCACCCAGAGTTTAGGAAGGAAAACAATAAACTCCAAGTCAGTCATGTGACTGGTGTGAGAACTCAAAACAGTTTATTTACTTTAAAATCAAAATAGAGGAATATTTTTAAAGTTAATTCGCAATGCTTTTAAAAATGAGACTACCATAAGGCCTCCCGCACACACACACAATGCAAACGCAGAATCGGAGGAGATTTCTCCTTATGATAGTCAAAGATGCTTGATACGCATTTAAAAGAACATTTCATATTATTATTAGTGCATAGTGTAGGAAAAATTTATTTCGAAAGTAGAATATAAATCTTAGCCAGCATAGACATTCCGAACTATGCCTACTATAGCTAACTATGTTCAATAGCAGGTTACCGCCACATTCCATAGCAGGTTGTACAACTAAAACCGTACAAGTCTCGTATTGTTTCTTTGGATTTCCAACAAATGGTCAGGCCAAGGAACTTCCCATTGCCACATGAGAATGCCTTTGGAAAGACATCCCCGAGAACCAAACCGGAACTCTGCCAACACAAGGCCGGGTTACCCCTAACTGGGTAACTACTGACACGAGCACGCCATTCCCCGATCGTAAACGACCTTTCTCACGGGATCCCGAAAGCCAACAACCACAAAGTAATAAATTCGTAGTAACCACATAGGTTAAATATCTGGGCTCTATACCATGATACCACCTCTATCCAGAAGGAAATGTACATATCCTAAAGGGTGCTACCCCTCATAACCTTGCCGCATCTTTCCTGTTTTGACCATTTCCGGGGTGTAAGGTTCGACGAAGTCACGTCCACAAAAACATACTTTATACAAAAGCCATGCTTTGGGTCAACAAATGATCAACACAATGATCACTAAGATAGACGATCAAATAAACGATCCTATCACAATAATCAACACAATGATCATTTCAGCATCACTCAGCATATCACATTACCAAATTGGGAATATGTCGCTGATAACTTCAACTATATAACCTCTGAGCTCGTACGTCTCAGAGAAGGGTGTTAAGCTAAAAGAATAAATTCTTCGCCACCAACAGAAATATCTTTGAAAGAAATCGGCTTTATATCTCAACTTGTAATGTCAGACACACAATCCATACAAGTTTGTTCCGGGCTCGAACAAAACCGAAGGCACTTACAAAGAAGTCCTTGCAATCCGGATATTCACAATCCTGATCGGATTCACCATCACATATGGAGAACTCTATACCGTAGCTACTCGGTGCAGAGTAAATCGACAGGTCATCCTATCGCTCTCGCAAATACCGGGTCTTCAACACCGATCTTCAATGCAATTCACAACGACGTATCACATATTCGGAATGGGTTATACGACCCCATGGTCCTTTCCCGGTTAACCCGAATAGTGAGCGCTTATTCAAAAATAAGTGTGGCATTCAAATTCAAACAAATCACATCAATTACCCATTCAAAGGGAAATATTGATAGTCGGTTATTGAACTACCAATGGATATGCACAACATCACCAGATTCCAAATAATTTTCCAAATTATTTATTTTCCAAAATATCTTCACTAGATATATAATTTCCAATACTTCAAAAATAAATCAATATTTATTTTTAAACAAATTCTCCTTTCCTTTATAAATTCAATAGTGAATTTATATTTCCAAGATATCAATGAATATTCGATTTCAATTATTCATTTCAATTTTCTTTTCAATTTATCTTCAAAAAGATAAATTCTAAATATCCACTTTATATTGGAAAACATTTCCATACTTATTAAAAATAAGTAATTCACAAATCTTTTTATTTTCAACCTTGGAAAATATTTAATATACTTAAATCGAATTAAGTATATATTTCATTCTTTAAGGAAATCATTCACTTAAACATATTTATTTGGGCCAAAACGAATATTACATAAAACATCGTTACGACAACCCAAAATCACTAGTATGGGGATTCGAAATTTAAAATAGATATATAAATCCCAATACTATACAAAACATTTCCTTTCGGAAATCATTTACTATAACAACAGTGTTATAGTCCATTATTTCCTTCTATTTCTCGAAAACGTCTATTTCAACAATAAATGTTGAAATCTATGGTTTCGAATCTCAACACATTTTAAAACATCGTTAGATCGTTTTAATTCAATTTAAACATCTCATTCAAAACATTTCCTTTAACATATTATTCACAATTCAAAAACGTGAATATACTACGTTAACAAATTTCATCAATTCCTATTCATTTTATTTCAAAAGATTGTTCACAGTCAAAAATGTGAATATAACTCCATTAATAAGTTTCAACAATTTACTTATCAAAATAAGTTATTTGCGAATTTATAAAACAACGTTTATAAATTCCATTTCTATTTATTTATAAAAACTTCCTTTTTATAAATCTCTTTATTAACTTATTCGATTTATAATTTTAATTATAAACCAAAAGTCTAAATTATAAGTCAAACACTTATAATTTATTTATTTGCAAAAATCGTTCCTTTGAACTTTACAAATTTTATAAACCTACTGTTTATAAAATTTCCATTTATAACTTCACCGTTATATAATTCTATAAATTTCATTCTTTAATGAAATTCATTTTCACTCCATTCAAACACTTATAAAAACTCGTTTTATAATTTCAATATCTCAATTTATAAATATCCATTTATAAATCTCTTAATATAATTCAATTTATATTATTCTTTAAAACGTCTTTAATCTCCTTTATTATTTCACCATTTTGATTCATAAAATAATTAAATTTTATAAATCCTATATTTAAACTTTTCACAATAAATTCTAAAATCCCGATTTAAACTATTTATAAAATCACTAGCATCGTATTCTCAAAAATCAGCTTTTAACTGTATTTCACAAAAACCATAATTTTATAACTTTAAAAATTATAACGTTTATTTATTTAAAATGAATCTATTCCAAAAATATAGTATATTTTCAAAAATCACTTTATAAATCATTTTAAAATTCCAAAATCTGGGTCTAATGATGTTACACACCAAATAGTCAATCACGACTACAACGATATCATATATCGATATGATAATCCATCAAATATCAAAATATCTGAAATCAAATAAAAACTGTTGAGGAATCCAGTTGGATCCCTCCAACCTGTTTTCCTGCATCCACAAACATTAGCACAATACCAATTTCGCTCCAGTACGAAATTATCGCGGTATATGTTCTTATTAAATATTATCCGCTTAATAACGGCGTAATAGGGTCTCATCCGCTAAACAAAAAATGCGGGAAATCAATAACTCCAATATATACATATGCCAATATGTATATATTGATATTATATATAATACCAATTTCACTGTTTATGAAATATTCGCGGTATATGTTTTTAATAAATAACATCCGCTTACTAACGGCGTATAATGTCTATTTTAACAATCAATATATAACAATCAACATTCAAACATGCATTCAAATATTTTAAATCTAACTATTTAAAATAAAATCGAAACTGATTCGATTGAGTGAGAAATTCTCACCTTGATTTTAATTTCCGTTTCAGCTTTTATTTCGAATAAAATTAAACGCGCGTTTAATTTTACCCAAAATTCTCACTAACTCCAAACGACTCCAAACAAACTCCATCGCGTAGTGCTTGTCCATACGATTCCAACGCAACTGGTTTCGCGCGTTTTCGACCTCGTATGAAAAAGTTATGAATTTTCAAAGTTTGTACACGATTTATATACACAATTTATAACTAACTTTAATAATTTAAACACCCTAATCAACCTGGACCCTTGGATCTCACTGCTCAACATCAGGCCATTCCTCTCTTCTTCCCTCCCTCACGTCTCTTTACAGTAATTAGGCCGCACCCTTGAACCCATCACCCAAAACTAGGGTTGAATCTTGCATCGCGATTACTCAACGAAATTCAATCAAACCACCTTCATCTCGAAGCTCATGACCTAAGCTATGCTCGGCCTCAATCCCCCTAAGCTCGGCCCCCTAGATTGCACGCAACACGAGGATGAACGGCAGATGGACGCGGGCCTGTAGCTTCCTCCACACGACTCCATATTCGATCATAACCGTTGGATCTCTAGTTCGTGTTGTGCTCTATCACTTTGTAGTTGAACATTCTTGCTAATTGTCGACGGATTTGGAGTTATCGAGGGAAGAAGAAGAGATAATTCTGGCCGTTCAGGGGGGGTGGCGGCTGTGCTTATGAAATTAGGGTTTGGAATGATTTTTTATCAAATTATGAAGAGAGTGGTGCTATTTATAGAGTTTCGTTCGACACTATTCATCCGGAAATTCCAAACTCCGATTTACGCGCCGAAACTGACGTACCTAGGGTTTATCCCGCGTTCCGGACACAATGGAACAGGTTTCGGAAGCTAATTCGGAAGTATGTGCGAGTTATGGCTGTAAACGCTCAATTTGAATTAAACCGATTTAAGTCGATTTCTAGGCGTTTTAATTCGTATCGGACAAACGGTAAATCCAATTGACTTGAAATTTGAAACCTTACAATAATATCACATTACGGATCCGATGAAACTAGTTTCGTCGAAATCCGAGACTTTTTGAAAAATGGCTATTTTCACTCGTCAAATTTAAATTAAAAATAAATCGATGCGTTTCGAGCTGCCACGATCAAACGATAACTCCGATTGACATGAAATTTGAAATCCGATAATAACTAACTATTACGGATCTAATGGAACTGGTTTCGTTCAATTCTGAGACTGTTCAAAAATTGGCTATTTTCACTAGTCGATTTTAATATTAAAATATTCAAATTTCACAAATTAACTTTTAATTCGTTTTTAAAAGTTCTAAAATATTGTTCTAACTTCCATATGATAAAATAAAATTTTACAAATCATTTTCAATCATATTTAACTATAATTTCAATTATTTCCATAATTTAACATATTAAATTATCGATTTAATTATTCAATTAAATTCAATAATTCAAAATAAAATTTATTTGACTTATAAATTCAAATATTAATGTTTAAAATTAATTAAATATTCATATTTTAATTTCTAAAAATTCTGGGTCGTTACAATGTGAGAAAGCCTTGGTTTAATCCAGATGGGATCATCCCAAGCATGTTGATAACTCGGTGATGCGATTCGAGTTAGTTGATAATGGTTAGCTTGAGAGGCGCTTGAGCTAGTATGGGAATAGTCGTCGAGGAGGATGACTAGAAGGCTGAGATTTTATCGTTCTTGAAGGTTCTAGCATGCTCAAAGCAAGAGTACGTTGGAACGGGCTGCGACGACGTTCCAAGCACGGGCTGCGACGACGTGCTAGTACTCTGGGTAGTTGCGAAAATTCCTAGGCACGGGCTGCGACGACGTGCGGAGTTATGTCTAGAACCGGGGTTACCATTAGCCCTTGACTGGCGGTCATTCAACTAACGATGACATCGAGGCAATGATAACAGTGATAGCCAGAGTCATGGATGTTTGATTGTACCATCATTCGATCTCAAGAGCGGTGTTTTCTGGGCGCTTATCTCATATTGGTTTAGGCCTTGGGGGTTTGTGCTTGGAAAACATCGACCTTGACTCTAGTAATAATTACTTTACTTAAATTGTCTGCTTTGCTATGCTTGTTTATGCTTAGTGGGTCTAGGGGCTATCACTGTAGAATGAGGTGGAGTGGGATGGTTGAGCTCCTATTCCTTTTATCCTTTATGCACTTTTGGTATGTTTGATAGTTAATTTACTGCTCACTAAGACTGTTATCTGACTCAAGGTTTTATGTTCAACTCTTATTACCTTGGGTTGTTCATCCATGTTGGGATGGGAAGACTAGGTAGCAGGTGACAGGTGCTATTCTTAGTGATTGACGCTGTTGATGACGAAGACGAGCTGGAGGCTAGCATATTAGTTTTTCTACTATATGTACTGGATGTTCCACTGCTTGTATATGTTTTGAGTGTTATGTAGTGAGGCTTGATGTATTGATTGTTCAGATGCTTGTATCAAACCTTTATGAAGTCTATATGATGATATTCTGTTATGAGCTTCACTATATACATATATTTCTCTATTGTATTTTGTCCATGCACTGTGAGTTGTACGATAGAGTTTCTGTTTTATCTTACCCTGACTATCGTCCATGGCTGCCTGGCACGCCTTTCAGCGCACCATTCTCTTGTTTTAGTGCGGGAGTCATGGGCGGTCGTCACAGAACTGCTGACACTGATGCCAAAGACTCCCTCATCCAAAGTTCTTCGAGAAACTCGGACCTCAAAGCCAAACACAAACAACTAGCTCGACTCTGCCACATCACCGAAGCAGACACACTTCCTTAAACTTGTTCCAAAGAAAACTTCTTTGGAAACCTTCCTATTCACTGCATCTCATCACGCAGCTACCACTTCCTGAGGTATCAAAATACCATCACACACTTCTGCCAAATCGACAGATCCAAGCTCAACTTATCCATCTTCAAAGATAGACTCCGAACCTTTACAGGTTACATTCATAGATCGATGAAATCCTTTTACCAAACTACAAAACTCACATGAGACGGTATTAGGTCCACAGTCTCGACAAATACACTTCCAACCTCAACATTCAAACTCCTACTAATGGTAGTAGTCCTTTACACGCACAACTACCTTATCTACCTTTATATCTTATATTGGAAAAACCTGAACAGGTAACCCAATAGATAGGTAGAAATAGCTATATATATATATATATATAATTACAAATACGCTCTCTCAAGATAGACACCACTCCAGAGCCTAGGTATTCACTCAACCTAATGCTCTGATACCAACTGTCACGACCCATCTTCCACTAATCAAAAAGACGTATCATGAATTAAGAAAGAAAGGGATAGAAAGAGAAAGAAAGAGAAGAAAGAAGAAATAACAACAGAATCTCAACAGCAGAACGAATAAATTATATTAATAACATAAGTATTACATAGACATACAACAACTATCAGAGTTACACAGTTATACATCACATACTAGACAGTTATAAACACCTGTCTAGTTATTACAACACAGTACAAAACAACTCAAACAATGACTCAGAGATACCAACACAGCGAAAAACTAGATAACTACAACGCAGAAGCCTCCTGCTCCATTTGCTCCTCCATAATTCATGAAAGCTAACCAGAATCCCTTAGCTACTCGTAAAAATTTGAGTACCCAAGAGTTTAAGAAAAACAGAAATAAACTCCGGGTCAGACATGGGTCTGGTGTGAGTAACATGTTAAAGTTGCTTAACTTTTGAAAACCTTTGAAAAGAAAGGTATCACATAAGACTTCCCACACATAAACATGAAAAAGTTTTTACTTTACGCTAACCAAAACATTTGATAGGAAATCCGGTGATATTATAATAGGTCTAGGGTTTTCAAGTAAATATGAAATAACCGAAATTGTTACATTTATTAAATTCCAACTACTAGCCACAAAAGTGGGTAATACAATCAAAACCGTTGGCACTTATTGGATTTTGGATTCCATACAATGGCAGGACTATTGGGGTACCGCCCGTCACAATACGTGGCTAGATCACCGTACCGAGGAGCACGCCCGCTCCCCTGCAACACAAGGCCGGAACCATCCCTTACTGGACAGTCCCGAACAAGACAACCCCGGTAGTTGTCGCGAATCAACCGCCCACACAGCCGAATAAAAAGGGACTTCTAGACTGGGGTAAATCTCACTCTCCAGTGGGAGCTACCCACGAAGACTTGCTGCAGCTCCCCTGTTTTAGCCAATCCCGGTTGATGAGGCTTGAGGCTGTGATTACCTTTATACAACACATCTATCTTAGAATGCTCATCGTCCACCTGATGATGTTTTGAAAGCATTCAATCCATACAAGTTCATTCCGGGTTCGAACGAAACCAAAGGCATTATCTCGTTACACTCATTTTGGAATCACCGTCAGAGTTAACGACAATAACCCTTGCACTCTGAATCTTCACCTTCATTTGAGATTCACGACCTATCGTTAATTTGGATCGATGTGGTTTTCGGATATCCAATTATGGAAACCCGATCCTGATCTTATCGAAATCCAAAACGCCGTCTTCTAGGTCCAAGTTGTTTTATGTTTAAAACAATTCAATTTAATTATCTATATACACACAGATAGATAATTCACATCATCACAATAGATAATCATCACCACAGATAATTCATATTATCATTATCAGAAGATAATACAATTCATCATCACAATGCAACCAATGCATCCATATCACACATCATTACTAGTCTCATATCTGAGATTCAAACCACTCAAGGAAATCTATATCATCCATATATAAACAAGGATTTAATAACCATGCCATATATAATTAATTTAAAATGAATTAAATTAATTACATCATCTTTAATTAATTTAAAGTAAATTAAATTAATTACCTCAATCTATAAATCCTGCTATTATAACAATTGATTACAAACTAATCAATTAACCACTAATTAATCATTCTTGATTAATTACCCTTGATTAATCATCCTATAATTATATTCAAGTAATAAATTTCACAAATTAATTTTCCTTAAACAAATATAGTAATTAACCTCTAATTACATCATTAATTAATTAATTATAATTAATCACATTAATCCTTAATTAATTACATTAATTGATTACTTTAATCACTTATCATTAATTAATTAATCTCAATTAATTAATCCTTAATCACATCATTAATTATATTAATTAATGATTCCTAATTACATTTACATTTATTACTTCATTCAGTAATTAACCCTAAATTATTAATCATCTTGATTAATTAACTTCAGTAATTAATTATTCTTAATTACTTCATTGAGTAAATTGATTACTCCTAAATTAATTATATTTAATAATTAATTATTATTCATCCTTGATAAATTTTATTAGTAATTAATTACCTTTAATTAATTACTTAATTATTTCCTAAACGACTTAATCAATAATTGCTTAAATTAATTACACTAAGTAACTAGTTATTAATTACTTCTCAAAGTAATTATCCTCCATAATAATTACAAAAGTAATTAACCCCAACTCTTCGTACTTTAAATAAATTGCATTCTGTAATTACTCATCTTAATTACTTCCCTAAGTAATTATTAATCTTATCAACCCATCAAATGATTATTCTAATTAATTAAACTTAATTAATTAATTTAAACAAATCAAATAAATTAATTAATTACAATGAGTAATTAATATCTTTAATTACTTTCACAAAGTAATCATACTTAACCAAATTCTATAATGATTATCAAATTTAATTAATCTAATTAATTATCAAAATTAATTACTTAAATAAATAAATAAATAATCCCAAGTTAATGACCTTCATTAACTTACCAAAAGTTTCCTTAATTACCTTACTTAAGTAATTAATTTAATTTAATCATTTATAAATCACAAATTTATAAATACTTAATGACCGTTTAATTAGTCACTAATTATTTAATTAGTTAAGTTTTTAACATAATAAATCTTAACCTCTTGATAAATTAATTTCCCATCATTAATTTAAAATCTTAACTTATTTAACTAATGGTTTTATTTTCCAAATTAATAAATTTTATTTAATTAACCCATCGTTAATTAATTAATTCATAATCCTTATTTAATTGATTAAATAAATTAATTAATTAACCATCTAATTACCTTACTAATTTAATAAACCAAAATCATTTAAATCTTTGATTTATTATAAGTAAAACATTTATTATTAATAATTTCATTATCATTAACAAAGAAATATTTCAAACAACTTACTTTTAAAATTTGTTTTCAAATTACATTTTAAATTTAAAATTTAAAATGAAGTCAAACTTAACTTTATCAAAGTTTTAAAAACATTTTAAAACCCTTTAAAACTTACACTAAATAATTTCTTATTTTATAAAGAAGTTTAGAGGAAATTTAAACCCACATTCATTTTAAATACAAATCCAATTTAAATTACCTTAAACATTCAAAGTTGTTTTAAATCAACTTAAATTTAAAAACTTCCTTTATTCCTGAATTATGTTTCAAGTTTGGATTTTTGATTCCAGATTTAAAACTTATGTTTAAATCTTATACTTTAATTTAAAACTTTATCTTTAATTTCAAATTTATTTAAACCCCTTTTAAAGTTGATTAAACATTTCAAAAATTTAAATTAAATTTAAAAACTGGAATTCAAACTCAGATTGAAAACCATACTTTTTAAATTTAAGTTTTAAATTCTGTTTTAAAAATCCTGCTCCAGATTTTTAAAACTAAATTTTCTTTTGAACTGGCAATATACAGGTTTCCCAAAGAAACCTGTAAACATTTATTACCCGAGCCCCACTATAATTACCCCGAGAAAAATACTCTAAAACTTCAAGCAAAAACTCGAATTTACTCGAGTATAACTCGAGTCCCAAAGATCTGCAAACCCAACAATTTCCATCTGACACAATTTCTTCACCGTGCATATGCATGGTGGTTCTGGCCACCTCCGGCCACCCCCAAGACCTCGAACAAGTCGACATTCATCCTCCGATCCAACATCGATCATCATACCCACATGAATATCACAGTATCAAAATTCAAGCACCCAAAGCAGAAACTTGAAGCAATAGGCAACCTTCTCGAATCTGAAAAAAACTTCTCGTCCTCTCTCCTCCGGCCATTGGAGGCATTGGAACTCCATCCAACTCTTCTTCAACACCCGAGCTACCCTATTCCAAAATATTAAAGCACTCGATCACTTGTATCCACCATGCCGAACAAAACTACAGCACCATCCAGGAACTAGCTTTTCCAATTAAATCCAACAATCACCATCACCACAGTGTTCTTCCACTAACTTCCCCATTTTTCCCTAAATCACTGACCACTTCTCTTCCTCCAGAAAGAACTACGACCCTTAAGACTATCGAGTTAAACAGAATTTTCCCAAATTCCAATTTCTGGTTAAACCAGAAATACTCTTTAATCCCATAACTAAAAATAGTGATTTTTGTTTTAAAAATTGAAGTTTAGTTTAAGATTTTGATTCATATACCTAAAACAAAGAATCCTGTCAATTTATTTTAACTTATTTTTAAGCTTGCTGATGCTTATTTATTTCCAGAGGAAATATAATTCAGTTTTACTTAACTAGATTTTTTTTCATCCTTAAATTATAATGCAGCAAACCTACTTTGTCCAACGCTCAATTATTAACAAAGATTGTATTAATAGCAAGTAAATTTTGATTAATTTTTTACCCTGGAACAAGTACTACAGTATATAAAATATCACTATGCATTCATACAGAAACACACATTTGTATATATTTAACATAACAACTTATTTCAGATAAAAATCAAGCAACAGATCCAACTTGTAATAAATTTTTTAAATGTTGTTACTCACGTGAACAAATGAGGACAGAGCCCTTTTAATTTGAAAACTGTTTTTGAAAGCTTTTTCTTCTGATTATAACTGAGTTGCAGATTTTTGATTTAACTTGAGTGTTTGCTGTTGCTCTAGACTTGCAAGTAGGTTAAAGAAACTTGAAATTGCTGTTAAAAACTTGCATGCCGGTCCAAGTTCCAGATTGCAGAGGCCAAACCCAAATTTTAAAGAAGTGCAGGCCATTCAAAACTTGGTTCAGATTTCACTTTATTCCCAGGTTAAAAGAAATGCAAAGTCATATGCTTGATTCCCAGATTTATATAGCTCAAACTTGATTTGCATATTGATTTAAATTTGAACTTGCCTCAGATTTAAACTTGCAGTTGCATGCTTTTGGAGTTTTGAACTTGAGGATTTTCTTTAGAAAGGAATTACAGATTTGATTTGTTTTTGGTTTATAGTTTGAGGAGTTAATATTGATTTGGTTTTTGAGTGTTTGGAAATAAATGGTTTCAGCTGAAACATATCTTCTTACTTTGAAAAAATGAAGATTAGAAAGAAGGAGATTGAAAAAAACATGCTTTTATATAAGTATAATTGATTTATTAAAAATTTAAAAGAAAAATAAAAATAAAAGACACTTGTAAAAAAAGAAATAACACCTGTTACACTAGTCATTTAATTCAATTACACTTGTCACTACACCCCTTAGTTTAATAACATGTGTCTTGAAATTAATATTATTTGTTTTTATGTATTTTAAAGGTAATTGAAATCCTCTTTATTTATTAAATACATATAAATTAATTTCATAAATAAATGTATATGTATTTTTTTTAAAGGAAATGACATAAAAGAATATATATAAAGATGAAAGCTTACTTACAAGATTTATATATGTTTATTAATTTGAATTTCAAAATTAAATTCAATTTCAAATGTCATTTATACATTTAAAAATTCCAATTTTAAAACTAATTTATCAACATATTTTAATTTTAAAATAATAACATTGTCTTTTAAAATCTTATCTATATTTACACATTTATTAATATTGTTTGAAAATAACATATTTATTAATTTAAATAATTTATAAAAGAAATAATAAATTACTTATCTTATTTATCTAAATTAAATGAATTTATGTTTAATATATAAATGGTATTTTAAATTTTCATATATAATCCAAACTATATTTATTAAGCTATATTTAAAAAGAAATAAAATAAACTTTTGCCTATCCTATTTAAAAATTTAAACTATGCTTTAAAATATATTTAAACAATTTAAAACAATTTCTTTAAGTATTTTAAACCAAATAGTTATTTATTAAATAAAATAATAAATTTCCAATTTATCCAAATGAATATTAGAATTTAAAAACAATATTTTATTTGTTTATTAAACTACAAATCAAAACTTATCTATCTACAATATATATACATATATATATACACATTATAAATAGAAAGCAATTTATTAGCTTTTAAAAGATAAAATTTACCAATTAAACATTTATTCAATTGGATTATTAAATCAAGTTAAATTTTATTAACAGAATTTATCAAATCAATTTAAATTTTAAATACAGATTATTAAATTAAAATTGCCAAAATTCCCGGGATATCACATATTGCACAAATTTAGTTACTTATCAACTTGCATCAGCCTTATTACATTAATTTACATTCAATTACCATTCAATATATATTAATTCATTAATTAATTCAATATTTACGTTTTTTTTTCTTACATTTGATTTATAGCCTAATATAACATTTACATTAATCCCATTTCATTCAATACATTAATTATTAACCTTAAATTAGCATTGGTTATATCCTAATGCATTAATATTTCCCAATTTCATCTCAATTCTTATTTATGTAATATTCAAACATCAAATTTCATTTAATTGCAATTAATCCACTTTATTACGTTTATATTAATAATCTTGGTTCCCATTCTGACTTTCTTATCAAACAACAACTATCATAATTACTCTCTAGCATTAATCTTATCAACTACAAATTATTACGTATTATTTTATCATTTTGCTTTAATCTCATTACCTAAATTTACGTTCAGTTATTATTAAGCAATATTATTTCATTGGTTAATTCAACACTTACTTCTGTTTACTCATCTTCTATTTTATAACCAAGTCAACAATTTATACTATTGCATTTTCATTATGACTTCACTTCAATTGTCAATAATTAGTTTTAATAATCGTTGCTACAATTCACTCTTAACATTTACTTCAATATAAATTATAAATTTTTTATTTCTTTCTAAATTTAATTACAGAATTTTTATTAAAATAAAAAAATTTACTTATTGAAAATTTACGGGTCGTTACACTCTCCCCCACTCAAAACTTTTCCTCCCCGAAAAGGGAGGAGAAAGGAAAAAGAAAGAATTAAGAAATCAACATATCTTACTTAAAATATTAAATTTATAAACAGATAAATTTACAAAATAGAATAATGTAAAATAAAATATACCAATTTATAATGATTAAATCTTTTATACTTAAATTATTAAAGTTTGGAAAAAACATTTTCAATTTTTTTTTTCTAAGTCCAAAATTTATGGAAAATTTCGGTAGAGTCTCCTTTGTACGGAGAGGCTCGGGAGAAAATATAATATTAAATATAACAATACACAACATATTTTTTCGAATAATATATATTCTAACACAGGAAAACAATATAATAACGCTATAAAACCGAAATCCGAAGGGGTACCTATTTGTCGAGCAATTTACGCTTAATTATGGAACTAAAAGCAGTAGCAATTTCTTCTATAACCTGTATTTCACTTAAATAATCCAAAAGGTTAACAATTATATAAAATGAAATATTTAAAGTGGTTTCAATCATAAACAAACAAATCAATACAAACATCAATCACTTGCACCAAGGTATACAACCATCCCATAGAATCAACATAAATCAATTATTCATTCATATCAAACAAGACAAATAGTTGTTCGGGTTCAAAAACTTCAAATTGTACAGAATGAAAAATAAACTACTAAGCGCACCATTTACTCAACAGTCTCTTATGAAGTTAATTAGATTATTCATACATCCAAACAATTTTTAAAGTATCCTTACCCAAACAACCATAAGCCAAAACAAACAACAATTCCAAATAACAAAACAAATTTTCTTATTATTAATTTTATTTCATACATTTGTTGTTTGATTTCTTTTTTTTCATTCATATTGTAACAACCCACATATTTTTCGATTTTAATATTAAAATATTAAAATTAAATATTTTATCGGTACTCGGATTTTAGTCCGAAAAGCTACTTCTTGCATACGGTTGAATTAGGACTCGGGACCACTCCCATTGAGTTTAAAATGCCGTTTGCGATCTTTTTGAGTATAAGCTTCGATATGTTTGGAGAAAGTTGAATTTTGCTATTTTTTACTTAGGGCTTTGGTTTAGGCTGAGCCATCAGTCCCAACCCCTTCTCCTCTTCATCTCTTCATTTCTCATATATTCAAGCTTTTATATTAATGGAGAGTGGAAGAGGAAATTAAAACTCCAAGCCCTAGTTTTCTTTTGCAAATCAACTTCTAGCTCCAAACAAATAGAAGAACCCATTGGTAAGCTTCTCTTCTTCTTCTCCAACTTATTATCTTATCAATTTCAGAAATTCCTAAACCTAATTTTGGGAATGTTCTTGTTTTGAGCATAGATTCAAGCTCATTTGGGTTGTGTTGAAGAGAGGTTGATTCTCCATTTGCTTTCACGCTTCTTCTTGTTTGATTTTGTAAAAAGGTGAGATTTTTATCCCACATCTTAATCTATAATTATCTCCGATTGTTAGGTATGAATTCCTAACGTTTATTCGTGTGCAATTGATTTTGGTTTGGATTGGTTTGGTGTATATTCCAATTTTTGGTGTTTTGGTCCAATTTATGAAAATCCTATTATGGATATTTGGACATTGATATTTGAGGCGTATCGAAGAGCCGTTTAGGCTGGGTTGTCGTTCGACGTAATTCCTTAGTCATCGCCATTTGCTCGGTCGATCGTTTCCGATATTCGTTTAGCCATTTTTGGCCTAGGTTCAGGGAATGCCCTGAACCCTAGATTCAGACGTCTGAAACGTAGTATTCAGACGTCTGAATATTGTTCTGGGAAGATTTCTATTCCCAGATTCAGACGTCTGAATATATGGTTTCAGACGTCTGAATTGGTTCATTTGGAACCAGAAAGGAAATAGGCTAAAAAGTGCATATTTCAGACGTTTGAAACACTTGATTCAGACGTCTGAATTGTGTTCTGAAAATCTTTATATTTCCAGATTCAGACGTCTGAACCACTTTTTCAGACGTCTAAAATTGCATTGTTTTGCCTATTTGCCTATTCGCTTGAGAATTCCAATTTAAATCGATTTGTAATGATCCTATTTGTTGTTATCATTTATTATGCCTTTGATGACTCCCTTTAGGGATTTTTGAATATCCATTTCGATGGATTCTTTATCGGTTTCTTTGGATTTTTATTCACGTCTTCGAATGCGAATTTTAGTGATTGATTGTTCCTACAATCTTCTTTGTGATTTGTCACTTTAAAAATATAAAGGTTTTCTATACTAGTAGTAAATATCAAAACACTTTCTTCAAATAATTTCAACACTATTTTAGTACAAAGCTCGTTTCTTAAACCGTTTTCCAATCTATTAGTATATACAAACCTTTACCTCACTCGTATGAGAAATCTAATTAAACGACTTTGTAAAACGAGTGGTATGAAACGCTTGCGTTTACTTCGTCGGTTAATTCTTGGACTTGTTTGATTGAATCTCTTGTGACAATTTTATAGTGGAGATCTACAGTTTGTTCGTAAATATTTAAGTTAAGCAAGTGGTTATGGGACATGAAGCTAAACTCATAGATTTACTAGCTTAGTGTAATTGACACTTCTCGTTGATCATGATGATCATCTTTGTGATTTAGACTAGCAATGTGCGATGACTCTTTGTCTACGAGGGAGACTAAACCCCGTTTTGTGGAGTTTCGACTCAATTTGGTGGGGTAGCAACCCATGGTCTTCGGGCCGTTTGTGGAGCTTCGGCTCAATTTGTGATGGTTAGCAACCATGGAATTAGCGTTCCGTTTGTGATACACGTGTTGGTGGGCTTTATGCTCCCGTTTGTGATAGGCCTCCCCCCTTTTTGTGATTTCTGGATTTCTCGAGATGATTTCTAGAATTTGTGCTTCACCAATTTTCGTGATTTCCATTGATAAGTTTTATCAATATTTGTGCATTGGTGAATTTGTGTGTCATTGACTTTTGTGATTGACATTGATATAATCGTCAATATTTATGGTTTGGTGAACGAAATGAGGTGTATGACATTTCTTTGATTCTTGTGTAGATTTGGTGATATTGATTAATCTGCCGTTGATTTTCAATTACTTATATATATCACAGCTTGGCATTGTGATTATCATGTGTTTAGTCATATCTCTTATTCTATATCGTTTCATCTAATATTTATGGTGAGACTGATCCGTTTATTATTTTCTTATTAAATAATACTCGGGTCAGACCGAGATGTTACAGGTGCTTCTGCTTGACTTTTCATCCAGGATTACCTCCTTGACTTTTGGTTAACTACTTAGATTAGTAGTTTTGGTTGTATACATTTGAGATATAGACTCCATAATGTATACTTATTCTTTTTTGTAGTTCATGTAACTATTCTTTTGTGATATTGTGGATCTTTTTAGACCACTACTCTGATGAACACTTCCTAGTGTAATATTCATATCTATTTCCGCCTTTGTGATATGAATTGTCTGTGACTGATTTATGTTATGTGTATTTCTATATTTGTTTCCGAAGATTATTATAGCCACTGTGTAGTAGCTTTGTGTTTGTATCGGTGTGTCGGATTTCCTCTTGAGATAAAATGCATGTTAGACTATCTGACATATCGATGCTCGCGCAAAGCAATTATACAGATGGTCGCTCCTCAACAGCCTTATTCTCCGTGCTAGTTGACAGCATTCACCCGTAGTGTTCTTGGCTAGCATGGGTATAGAGGTGGGGCGTCACAGCTTGGTATCAAAGCCAAACTTCGGAACAATATGGAATAATATAACAAGGATCATCGTCCTAAGTCTATCTTAGGAGTCGTGCTTTAGGATTTTATTCGGGTCTACGTACCGTCTTATCCTATTTTCTTTTATGATTCCTTGTTTTGTCTATCAAGATTGCTTGATATTCAATTTGGTGAATAACCTTTTTCTTCTTCTTCTTCCTTTCTAAAGGAAGAGAAATGTCTAGACCAGGCCGCTCCAGAGCCGTGCCATCTAGCACTCCACCCCAGGATGGAGTTTTTATGACTGCTCAACAGCTTCTTGATTTGGTAACTAATGCTCAAGCAGCTGGAGCTAACCCAGAACCTACTCACCCAAAGTCGGGATTTGCACGCTTGTGCAGCGATTACACTAATTTGGGTGGGGAGCCATTCAAAGGTTCCGAAACTGTTATTGAAGTACAGGCTTGGCTAAGGTCATGCGATCGAATCTTTTCTCGCATGAATCTTATTGACCTTCACCGAGTTCATGTGGCCTCTAGTATGCTCCGAGAAAGAGCATTGGACAGGTACGAGCTTCTTATTTCTGAGATTAATGAAGCGGATCTCACCTGGGAGCAATTCCGAGAACGCTTCGAGTTGAAATTCGTTCCTGAAGCTGAGAAAGTGACATTGGCTCGACGATTTATAGACCTTGTTCAAGGTGAGTCCTCCCTGACTGATTACGTCGCCTCCTTCTAGTCGCTTTCCAAATATGGGGTTGAATACATCAACACCCCTTTAAAGAAGAACCAGAGGTTCGTCTATGGCTTAAACAAAAATCTCAAGAAGCCATTACTTCTAAAATTAGAAGTTTCCTTCGACCAACTCATTGATATCGCTCTTCGTCTTGAAGAGGCGGATAGGGAGAATGATGTTGAAGTGGTGGGTTCCAAACCAAGCTTCAACAACAGCAAGAAGAGGCCAAACAAATTCAAAGGCCCCTATCCTAATAAGAAAGGGAAGCAAGCAACCTCCTTGGCAAAGACTTCTTCCTTTGGTCTTGGGGAATGCTATAATTGTGGTTCGAAGGACCATTATGCGAACAAGTGTCCAAAGTCTCTCTCTTGTCGCTACTGCAAAGGTCCCGGTCATGTTATATCCTCATGCCCCAAGCTTCAGGGCCGGAAAGAGGGAAAGCTTAATGTTGCTCAAGCCCCTGGCAACACATCTCGCGGCCAAGGTATTTCTCATTCTATTCTGGATGGAATTATTTTATTTCGTGATCATCCTATTCGAGTTCTTTTTGATACGGGTGCATCCCATTCTTTTATATCAAAAGAACTTGTTGATACTTTTTCTTTGGATGTTTTGTGTTTAATGACTTCTTTGAGAATTGCGAATCCGGTTGGTGGATCCGCGACAATCAGTTTATTGTGTAAAGATGTCGAGATTATTTTGTGTGATTTTTCTTTCGGAGCCGATTTGCATGTCATGCGTTATTTAGGCTTTGAAATGATTTTGGGAATGGATTGGCTTAACCGTTATGAAGCTCATATCCTATATCCTGAGCGGACTATTCATCTTCGACATCCTCAATCTGTTAAGCAGATTTCTATTAATCTTGAAGATTCAGATTCCAGCTTGGTTGCATCTTTATATTCTTTAAATCCTCGTGATGACGATGATGATGATGAGGGTGATATTATTTCTCTTATTCACGTCGTTTGTGAATTTCCGACATATTCGAGCCCGTTTTAGGATTACCACCTAAGCGAGCAATTGAGTTCAGAATTAATCTTATTCCTGGAGCTCAACCTATTACTCGTCCTCCTTATCGCATGTCCAATAAGGAGAACGAAGAGATGCGCAAACAACTATCTGAGTTGGAGACGAAGCAATTTATTCGCTCTAGTTCCTCGCCTTGGGGAGCTTCGGCTATTTTCGTGAAGAAATCCGACGGTATGCTTAGGCTTTGCGTTGACTATCGCAAGCTTAATGATCTTACTATTAAAAATAAATATCCTCTACCTCGGATTGATGATCTATTCGATCAGCTTAGTGGTGCTAGAGTCTTTTCACAATTGGACTTGGCTATTGGTTTTCATCGGCTTTGTATCGCAGAAGATAGCATTCCATTGACCTCGTTCCGTACTCGTTATGGATCTTATGAATGGCTTGTCATGCCATTTGGTTTGACGAATGCTCCGGCGTATTTCGTTGACCTTATGAATCGGGTTTTTAAAGACTTCCTCGATCGATTTGTTCTCATCTTTATTGATGATATTCTTGTGTATTCTAAAACCGAGGAGGAGCATAAAAAACATCTTCGAATTGTATTGGAAACTCCTAGGAGTAATCAATTAAAAGCAAAATTTTCTAAATGCCATTTTTGGCAATCTCATGTGAAGTTTCTAGGTCATATTATTTCCGAGTCCGGAATATCAGTGGATCCTTCAAAGATTGAAGCGATTCAGAATTGGAAGAGACCGAAGAGTGTGACAGAAATTCGTAGTTTTCTGGGATTGGCAGGTTATTACCGCCGATTTATCAAAGACTTTTCTAAGATTGCTGTGCCTCTGACTAGCTTGACGAAGAAAGGTGTTAAATACATTTGGTCGGACAAATGTGAAGTTTCTTTTCAGAAATTAAAAGAACTTCTTTCTGATGCTCCTATTCTCGTTATTCCCGAGGGAAATCAAGATTTCGTTGTTTATACCGATGCTAGTCGCGTTGGTTTGGGTGCCGTTCTTATGCAAAAAGAACGTGTTATTGCTTATGCTTCTAGGCAATTGAAGCCGGCCGAGACTAGATATGCCACTCATGATTTAGAGCTCGCGGCTATTGTTTTCGCCCTTCGTATTTGGCGTCATTATCTTTTAGGAGAAAAATTTGTTCTTTATACCGATCATAAGTCCTTGAAGTATTTATTCTCCCAAAAGGAACTTAATTTGCGTCAACAGCGTTGGCTCGAATTTCTTGCACCATATGATCTTGATATCCTTTATACTCCCGGAAAGGGAAATCGCGTTGCGGATGCACTTAGTCGAAAGCAACAAGCGATTGTTTCTATGATGATATCCGAATGGAACGATCTCGAGATATTATCCTCTTGTGAGATTCGAGACCGTGTCTCCGATTTATGTTCATCACTTGTGTTATGTAGCCTTGAGGCTCGTCCTTCTATTTTAGACCGCATTCTTGAAGCTCAAAGGCTAGATCCCGAAATGGCTCTTCTTGGCCAAAATATTAGGGATAAAATTGATATTGAAGGATTGAAAGAATTTGATATCGATTCTCGTGGCGGCATTCGAAAATTTGGTAGACTTATCGTACCAAATATTATTGATCTTCGTAAGGATATTTTAGAAGATTCTCATCGTTCTAAATTCACCATTCATCCCGGTAGTAGTAAAATGTACGCAGATATGAAGCGACTTTATTATGGGGAGGGAATGAAACTTGACATCGCTAACTTCGTTAAGCGTTGCATGACTTGCCAACTCGTTAAGGCCGAACATCAAAGGCCCGGTGGGTTATTGCAACCTTTAGAAATTCCAATTTGGAAGTGGGACCAAATTTCCATGGATTTTATAGATGGCCTTCCCCGTTCTCGTTCGAGTCATGATAGCTTATGGGTGATCGTTGATAGACTTACTAAATCCGCCCATTTTATTCCCGTTCGGTCTAACCGAACCGTTCCACTTTTGGCCAAACTCTTTGTTAAAGAGATTGTTAAATTACATGGTGTTCCTACTTCTATTGTTAGTGATCGCGATCCATTGTTTACTAGTGGATTTTGGAAGAGTCTTCAAAAAGCTTTGGGAACGAAGCTTAATTTTAGCACCGCTTATCATCCTTAGTCCGATGGACAAACTGAGCGTGTGAATCAAACTCTTGAAGATCTTCTTCGTGCATGTGTTCTTGATTTTGGTGGAAGTTGGGAAGATCATATTTCACTTGTTGAATTTTCCTATAATAATAGCTTCCAATCTAGTATTGGTATGGCACCTTTTGAGGCACTCTACGGAAGGCCATGCCGATCTCCTTCTTGTTGGCTTGAGACCGGTGAGAAGCTGGTGTTAGGTCCCGATTTTGTTCGTGATTCCACAGAAAAGATTGATCTTATTCGTCATAGGATGAAAGAAGCCCAGAGTAGACAAAAATCCTATGCCGATAATCGAAGAAGGAAATTAGAATTTTCTGTTGGAGATTCTGTTTTTATTCGTGTTTCACCAATGAAAGGTGTCGTACGTTTCAGTCGATCGGGAAAATTGGCGCCTCGATATATTGGGCCATTTCCTATCACTGAACGTATTGGTTCCATGGCTTATCGCCTATCATTACCGGCTCAATTTTCTGCTATCCATGATGTGTTTCACGTTTCTCAACTTCGGAAATGTCTTCGAGATTCCGATTCTATTCTTGAGCCCGGTGTTGTGGAAGAGATTGAAGTTTCGCCTAATTTAACTTATAAGCAACATCCTATTCGTATCATTGCTTCGGAGGTCAAACGACTTCGAAATAAAGATGTTCCGCTTGTTAAAGTTCAATGGTCTTAAAATCCTAAGGATTGTTCTTAGGAATCTAAAGAGTTCATTGAGCGAAAACATCCGGACTTGCTTTCTCGTGCTCTTTGAGGTGAACTTTTTATTTCAAATTTCTTTTGTGTTGAATATGCTTTTATGGTTGTTACTATATATCTTCTTCTTAAATATTGCGAGGACGCAATTTCTTTAAGGAGGGGAGTCTGTAACAACCCGCATATTTGTCGATTTTAATATTTAAATATTAAAATTAAATATTTTATCGGTACTCGGATTTTAGTCCGAAAAGCTACTTTTTGCATACGGTTGAATTAGGACTCGGGACCACTCCCATTGAGTTTAAAATGTCGTTTGCGACCTTTTTGAGTATAAGCTTCGATATGTTTGGAGAAAGTTGAATTTTTCTACTTTTTACTTAGGGCTTTGGTTTGGGCTGAGCCACTTATGTATTCAGTCCCAACCCCTTCTCCTCTTCGTCTCTTCATTCCTCATATATTCAAGCTTTTATATTAATGGAGAGTGGAAGAGGAAATTAAAACTCCAAGCCCTAGTTTTCTTTTGCAAATCAAGTTCTAGCTCCAAACTAATAGAAGAACCCATTGGTAAGCTTCTCTTCTTCTTCTCCAACTTATTCTCTTATCAATTTTAGAAATTCCTAAACCTAATTTTGGGAATATTCTTGTTTTGAGCATAGATTCAAGCTCATTTGGTTTGTGTTGAAGAGAGGTTGATTCTCCATTTTCTTTCAAGCTTCTTCTTGTTTGATTTTGTAAAAAGGTGAGATTTTTATCTCACATCTTAATCTATAATTATCTCCGATTGTTAGGTATGAATTCCTAATGTTTATTCATGTGCAATTGATTTTGGTTTGGATTGGTTTGGTGTATATTCTAATTTTTGGTGCTTTGGTCCAATTTATGAAAATCCTATTATGGATATTTGGACATTGATATTTGAGGCGTATCGAAGAGCCGTTTAGGCTGGGTTGTCGTTCGACGTAATTCCTTAGTCATCTCCATTTGCTCGGTCGATCGTTTCCGATATTCGTTTGGCCATTTTTGGCCTAGGTTCAGGGAATGCCCTGAACCCCAGATTCAGACGTCTGAAACGTAGTATTCAGACGTCTGAATATTGTTCTGGGAAGATTTCTATTTCCAGATTCAGATGTCTGAATATATGGTTTCAGACGTCTGAATTGGTTCATTTGGAACCAGAAAGGAAATAGGCTAAAAAGTGCCTATTTCAGACGTCTGAAACACTTGATTCAGACGTCTGAATTGTGTTCTGGAAATCTTTATATTTCCAGATTCAGACGTCTGAACCACTTGTTTCAGACGTCTGAAATTGCAGTGTTTTGCCTATTTGCTTATTCGCTTGAGAATTCCAATTTAAATCGATTCGTGATGATCCTATTTGTTGTTATCATTTATTATGCCTTTGATGACTCCTTTTAGGGATTTTTGAATATCCATTTCGATGGATTCTTTATCGGTTTCTTTGGATTTTATTCACGTCTTCGAATGTGAATTTTAGTGATTGATTGTTCCTACAATCTTCTTTGTGATTTGTCACTTTAAAAATATAAAGGTTTTCTATACTAGTAGTAAATATCAAAACTCTTTCTTCAAATGATTTCAACACTATTTTAGTACAAAGCTCGTTTCTTAAACCGTTTTCCATTCTATTAGTATATACAAACCTTTACCTCACTCGTATGAGAAATCTAATTAAACGACTTAGTAAAACGAGTGGTATGAAACGCTTGCGTTTACTTCGTCGGTTAATTCTTGGACTTGTTCGACTGAATCTCTTGTGATAATTTTATAGTGGAGATCTAGAGTTTGTTCGTAAATATTTAAGTTAAGAAAGTGGTTATGGGACATGAAGCTAAACTCATATATTTACTAGCTTAGTGTAATTAACACTTCTCGTTGATCATGATGATCATCTTTGTGATTTAGACTAGCAATATGCGATGTCTCTTTGTCTACGAGGGAGACTAAACCCTGTTTTGTGGAGTTTCGACTCAATTTGGTGGGGTAGCAACCCATGGTCTTCGGGCCGTTTATGGAGCTTTGGCTCAATTTGTGATGGTTAGCAACCATGGAATTAGCGTTCCATTTGTGATACACGTGTTGGTGGGCTTTATGCTCCCGTTTGTGATAGGCCTCCCCCCTTTTTGTGATTTCTCCATTTCTCGAGATGATTTCTAGAATTTGTGCTTCACCAATTTTCGTGATTTCCATTGATAAGTTTTATCAATATTTGTGCATTGGTGAATTTGTGTGTCATTGACTTTTGTGATTGACATTGATATAATTGTCAATATTTATGGTTTGGTGAACGAAATGAGGAGTATGACATTTCTTTGATTCTTGTGTAGATTTGGTGATATTGATTAATTTGTCGTTGATTTTCAATTACTTATATATATCACAGCTTGGCATTGTGATTATCATGTGTTTAGTCATATCTCTTATTCTATATCGTTTCATCTGATATTTATGGTGAGACTGATCCGTTTATTATTTTCTTATTAAATAATACTCGGATCAGACCGAGATGTTACAGGTGCTTCTGCTTGACTTTTCATCCAGGATTACCTCCTTGACTTTTGGTTAACTACTTAGATTAGTAGTTTTGGTTGTATACATTTGAGATATAGACTCCATAATGTATACTTATTCTTTTTTGTAGTTCATGTAACTGTTCTTTTGTGATATTGTGGATCTTTTTAGACCACTACTCTGATGTACACTTCCTAGTGTAATATTCATATCTATTTCCGCCTTTGTGATATGAATTGTCTGTGACTGATTTATGTTATGTGTATTTCTATATTTGTTTCCGAAGATTATTATTGCCACTGTGTAGTAGCTTTGTGTTTGTATCGGTGTGTCGGATTTCCTCTTGAGATAAAATGCATGTTAGACTATCTGACATATCGGTGCTCGCGCAAAGCAATTATACAGATGGTCGCTCCTCAACAGCCTTATTCTCCGTGCTAGTTGACAGCATTCACCTGTAGTGTTCTTGGCTAGCATGGGTATATAGGTGGGGCGTCACAGCTTGGTATCAAAGCCAAACTTCGGAACAATATGGAATAATATAACAAGGATCATCGTCCTAAGTCTATCTTAGGAGTCGTGCTTTAGGATTTTATTCGGGTCTACGTACCGTCTTATCCTATTTTGTTTTATGATTCCTTGTTTTGTCTATCAAGATTGCTTGATATTCAATTTGGTGAATAACCTTTTTCTTCTTCTTCTTTCTTTCTAAAGAAAGAGAAATGTCTAGACCAGGCCGCCCCAGAGCCGTGCCATCTAGCACTCCACCCCAGGATGGAGTTTTTACGACTGCTCAACAGCTTCTTGATTTGGTAACTAATGCTCAAGCAGCTGGAGCTAACCCGGAACCTACTCACCCAAAGTCGGGATTTGCACGCTTGTGCAGCGATTACACTAATTTGGGTGGGGAGCCATTCAAAGGTTCCGAAACTGTTATTGAAGTACAGGCTTGGCTAAGGTCATGCGATCGAATCTTTTCTCGCATGAATCTTATTGACCTTCACCGAGTTCAGGTGGCCTCTAGTATGCTCCTAGAAAGGGCATTGGACTGGTACGAGCTTCTTATTTCTGAGATTAATGAAGCGGATCTCACCTGGGAGCAATTCCGAGAACGCTTCAAGTTGAAATTCGCTCCAGAAGCTGAGAAAGTGACATTGGCTCGACGATTTATAGACCTTGTTCAAGGTGAGTCCTCCGTGACTGATTACTCGCCTCCTTCGAGTCGCTTTCCAAATATGGGGTTGAATACATCAACACCCCTTTAAAGAAGAACCAGAGGTTCGTCTATGGCTTAAACAAAAATCTCAAGAAGCCATTACTTCTAAAATTAGAAGTTTCTTTCGACCAACTCGTTGATATCGCTCTTCGTCTTGAAGAGGCGGATAGGGAGAATGATGTTGAAGTGGTGGGTTCCAAACCAAGCTTCAACAACAGCAAGAAGAGGCCAAACAAATTCAAAGGCCCCTATCCTAATAAGAAAGGGAAGCAAGCAACCTCCGTGGCAAAGACTTCTTCCTTTGGTCGTGGGGAATGCTATAATTGTGTTTCGAAGGACCATTACGCGAACAAGTGTCCAAAGTCTCTCTCTTGTCGCTACTGCAAAAGTGCCGGTCATGTTATATCCTCATGCCCTAAGCTTCAGGGCCGGAAAGAGGGAAAGCTTAATGTTGCTCAAGCCCCTGGCAACACATCTCGTGGCCAAGGTATTTCTCATTCTATTCTGGATGGAATTATTTTATTTCGTGATCATCCTATTCGAGTTCTTTTTGATACGGGTGCGCCCCATTCTTTTATATCAAAAGAACTTGTTGATACTTTTTCTTTGGATGTTTTGTGTTTAATGACTTCTTTGAGAATTGCGAATCCGGTTGGTGGATCCGCGACAATCAGTTTATTGTGTAAAGATGTCGAGATTATTTTGTATGATTTTTCTTTCCGAGCCGATTTGCATGTCATGCGTTATTTAGGCTTTGGAATGATTTTGGGAATGGATTGGCTTAACCGTTATGAAGCTCATATCCTATGTCCTGAGCGGACTATTCATCTTCGACATCCTCAATCTGTTAAGCAGATTTCTATTAATTTTGAAGATTCAGATTCCAGCTTGGTTGCATCTTTATATTCTTTAAATCCTCGTGATGACGATTAAGCCAATCCATGAAGCTTTTATACAGTTCATGAATCCTACAGCGAAACGACAAAATATAATAATCAAATATACAGTTCATGAAGCTTTTATACAAAAACATTTGATTATTCTTATACAATATATATCAGAGCTACACATACCAAAGAATAATAACAATGCAGCGGAACAATGTGATGCAGTGGAACACTATAGTAAGTAATAGTAATAATACAATCTTCGTCTTCGTCCTCCAGAAATAAGGCCTTCCATTCCTGGAATGCTCAGGCTGACCCGAGCGAATTGAAAAGACAAAACACTCAAGTCAGAACTAAAAGATCTTATGTAAGTTAAATCAATGGTAAATAATATGAGTGGAACGGCATCGGAGATGTTTACGGGATTCGACATCTCCTATCCAGTGTCTAACGTGAGTGCAGTAACTTAAAAGATGCTCGAGATTCAGACCTCCTAAGGATCCGCTAAACTATCTACTATGTAGTAATATACGCTATTATAATAGTGTCTAAAGTAAAGTATAATATACTGAAAATAGCATTAAGGCTTTACATTTTCCACCTTAACACAATTTTATATTCCCATAATCTATATAGTACCGTAATCTCCCCCGTACTGGACGTCCTCAAAGGGCACTCCATAGGTATGGTACAAAAAAAATCGTATAAGGCGCGCTAGGGTAAGTGACATGGCACAACTAGGCAATGCCAGTGTAGATATACCAATTACGCTTCCGGGCTGGTGGTAATGCATAGCCGCAGCTACCGCCCACCTCGAGCAACACCCTTAAATCAAAGAAATCAAAAGTGGCCACCAAATAAATCCAAAAGTCAAAGTATAATATCGAAGGGATGAATCCGATCAAAGGTGCTACCTCGTTAGGCCGTCAATCGCTCATGTTTTAGCCACCTTATGCCAACTCACGGAAGTCGGGTCCATGTACTTACCTCAAAGGAAACGCCGCCACCATCCTACTTCATTCTGGAATCTCCACCGCGTACACGGTTGTTAAAGTGGTTTTCAGAGTTGGCAAAGAGTATAACAACTTCCGATCCTGGTCTCTTCAACAACCAAACATTATTATAACACCACGATCATTTCAAAATAATTTATACTTCAAAATCAGAATATAATATCCATTTCAAACTATATAAATACGATATCATTTCCGTTTCAAAAATCCAAATCAATATGATATCATTTTTATTTCAGATTATATCCTTTTTCCAAAATCATAGTACTTTCAAATCTATATACCTTGAACTCCAAAGCTTTGAAATATAACTTCGAATACTTAAATGGTTTAAATATTAAATTACTTTATATAATAAAATAGTTTTTTAAATTTCACAAATAAATTCCAAATACCGATTTGAACCTCCAATTAAACCATTTCAATTTCCATATAATTCAAAGCTTTAAATATTCCACCATTTCAAAACTAATTCTTTGATAATTCCATTTACATCAAATTTAATTACTATTGTTTAGGTTTGAAATGTCTACTTAATAAATCCAATATAATTTAAGTAAAACTTTTGACTTCAACAACTGGATATCCTTTCAATTTATTTAACTTGATATATTCATTTAAATCAACTTGATATTCATTTAAATCACTCCTAAACTAAAATCAAGTTATAAAATCATACCGTCAAAATCTCAATTTTATTAAAATATCAAATCAACTTTATTCGAGTAAACTTCTTAAATAATTTAATTCACATCAATTCCATATTAATCTTCCAACCTCAGTTTTATTTAAGCCATTATAACTATATATAATATAATTTAAATAGCTACTTAACCATATTATATAAAACCAATCAAAATTTATTATTCACATATTTTATATTTCAAAGAAACTTATATATAGCTAAAATCAATTATAAAATAACATGTACATAACATCTAAAATCAATATTTATATAACCCATATATTTTTTTACAAACCATAGGTAATCATTTAATATATATACATATATAGACCACGGTGTCTGTATAAAATTTTCTATCCTATGGTCAAGTGATACGGATATTTATCATTTTAATCCACAATTTAAAATAAAAATATGGTTATATATCATTTCAAACCACAATTTAAAATAAAAATATGGTTATATATCATTTCAAATCGCAATCCCAAATGAAATAAAGTGCATAACAAATTGCAGTTTAATAAAATATAAAATACAACATTCATTCATCCAATATCAATTATCAACCACTTATTACAATCATCATCCAATTCAAACATTAACATCAATACAGAGCATATAATAAATAACGGATAATTACAGACAGTTTATATTCAATAATAAACTAAACAATCTATTTAACTGGCAGTTTATATGCAATAATAAATTAAATAAAAATTAAATTTAGTACATTAAATTTAAATGAGACGATGATTAAAAATATGCCAAACAATCAGAAATGAATTTCAAATCACATCAAATATCAACTTAACACACATAAGAAATTTTAGAAATCGTGAGTGGGTTAAAACACTCACCTTTTGAATTTAAATTGAATTTAAATCCAATTTAAACCCAAAAATTGAACAGTCTTCAAATTCGTCCAAACTAGCGGCAAAATGTCCTGAATTCAGATACGATCCTAACAAAAGAAACCGTGCGTAAAACGGAGTTCGTAAGAGAAAGTTATGCCAATTAGAGTGTTTGAAATTCAATTTTAAATAAATAAATAAATAAAAAGAACAATTACCACCCAACATTGCCACGTCACCCTTCTACTATCGTGCGTATGCGTTTTCAGGTCTCGAACAAACCCTAGCACGAAAGAAGCAACCAGCCGCCGCCACTTTCTCGCGTCGCGCCTTTAGAAACGGTCGCCGCCACTTGCCCCAACGCATGCCGCCTCCAGCCATACCCAAATCGACGACGTTCAACACCATATTCATGTAGCCGCCGCCGCCAGAAATAGGGTTTGCCGAACCCTAATTAGCAATTTCCTAGTGCCTTGGCTTTCTACGCAACCTCCGACCACCATCAGACGACTCCATTCGACAATCTCTACGAAACCCCTGAACCAATTTCGTCGATTGACGACGAAATTAAAACCCCTAATTTTGGCTTTGACTGCGATTTCCAGTTGACTCAAGCATCATTTACAGAAACGAATGCTTGACGTAGATTTGTATCTATAAGATCTACGACATATAATTTTTTTGAATTTTTTTGAGGAGTTTGAAATTTCAATTTGATTTTTGAATTGCAATTTGATCTAGAATTGTCTGCCATTGAAATGAGGAGGTGAAGAGGAATTGTACATGCAGACAATTTACAATAAGGAACAATTAGGGTTTATAACAGGGTATTTATAGACAAAGCTGAAGGTAGAATAGATGAACCCGATTTATAATCGCGCTGAATGATGAATAGCCCGAAAAGCCCATTCCGACTCCGGAACGAAACTGGGTCAACCTATATATCAAAATAGATGTTTTAAAATATTTTAAACGCAATGGAAAAGGTTTCAAGTCCAAATTCCATCGTATGAAGAAGTTATGCTAAAATCAATATTTTTTCAAATTGATTTCAATTGATTTCAATTTCATTGATTTCAAGGCGTTTCGAGTCCGTATGATCAAACGACAAGTCCGATCGCTACGAAACTTGAAACCTTACAATAATTCACCGTTACGGATCCGACGAAACTGGTTTCATCGAAATCCGAGTCAGTGGCCAAAATGGCTATTTTCCAGTTAATTAAATAAAATAAAAATTAATTAATTAAATCAAATTTTCAATTTCAATTCTAAAATTGACAATTCTTATCATTTTTATATTTTCGAATCATTCACACTAATTTAACAAATTTAGATTTCAATTTAAAGTTAATTAATTTATCAATTCTAGTGTTAAATTTTCAATTTCATTATATTCACAAATTATCATTTAAATTCTCAATAATCCCATTGAATTTACTTTTCATTCTTATTATTCAATTCATTATTATCCAACGGATGAAATTAACATTGGTCATTGGCTTATTACATTATTATTCTCAAATTTCATCTAAATCTCAATTAGCGCAATAATTAAATATTAAATTTCATTTTATTGCAATAAATCCAATTATTAAATTTAAGTTAATAAATCTTGATTCTTACTCCTTTTATTAAATCAACCATTAACTTATGGATAACTTTAACTCTACTTTATATCCAATTTCCCTAATGGTTTATAGTTATCAGCTAAATTCATATTAACTTGTAATTACTTACGTTAAATTGCAATGGATTTAGATCAAATGTAATAGATTGAATAAATGGCTAACCAATTAATAATTATTACCATTTGCCTAATTTAACCCCATTCCTACTTAATTATCAATTTACAAATATTATAATTTCTTACTAAACATTGATTTTTATTTAATTACCCTTTATTACATATTATTACATCAATTTATATAACTTTGAATTCATTCCCAATTTACAACTTTTAATCAATTATAACTTTACAATTTGTTTCCAATTAATAGGTATTGCACAAATTTGGTTACTTATCAACTTGCATCAACATTATTTCATTAATTTATATTCAATTACCATTCAATATATATTAATTCATTAATTAATTCAATATTTACGTTTGTTTTCTTACATTTGATTTATAGCCTAGTATAACATTCACATTAATCCTATTTCATTCAATCCATTAATTATTAACCTTAAATTAGCATCGGTTATATCTTGATGCATTAATATTTCCCACTTTCATCTCAATTCTTATTTACGTAATATTCAAACATCAAATTTCATTTAATTCCAATTAATCCACTTTATTACATTTATATTAATAATCTTGGTTCCCATTCCGACTTTCTTATCAAACAACAACTATCATAATTACTCTCTAGCATTAATCCTATCAACTACAAATCATTACGTATCATTTTATCAATTTGCTTTAACCCTATTACCTAAATTTTGCGCTCAGTTACTATTAAGCAATATTATTTCATTGGTTAATTCAACACTTACTTCTATTTACTCATTTTCTATTTATAACCAAGTCAACAATTTATACTATTACATTTTCATTGTGACTTCACTTCAATTGTCAATAATAGTTTTAATAACCGTTGCTACAATTCACTCTTAACATTTACTTTAATATAAATTATAATAATTTTATTTCTTTCTAAATTTAATACAAAATTTTCATTAAAATAACCAAATTTACTTATTGAAAATTTACGGGTCGTTGCATATATGTCTTAATGATTTTTGAAAATTACACAAGTTCATCTTGTTCATTTTTTTCCTTTTTTTCAAAGTTCAATAATTCATCTTCTAAAATTTCATTATTCTCAAGTTTACAATCTTCCAATTTTAATCACTTAGCATCTAATTACTTATATTTTTCTTCATTCTAGAAACTTCCAATTATTGAAATAATAAAGATTTCATTCATTTCAATAGTTGGAAACAACTAATTATCAAAAAAATTAAGAACTAAACTCCGGGTTCATTTTAGTTACTTTGAAAAACTATATATATATATATATATATATATATATATATATATTCTTTATAGATCAAATCATATTTAGAAATTCAAAATTAAGGTTTTATTCATCAAAATAGATGTGTAGTAAAACTACTACAGTAATCTCCCCACATTGAAACTCAAAAATGAACGTCCATGATACGTTCACTCATCACTGAAATTATTTCCCAACGGTTAAGAGGGGAGTACAGAACTTATTTCCCTTAAAAGTTCCTTTTAAAACTTTCTTTCAAATCATCTTGAAATATTCATATCAGGAAATACTTCTAAATACTACTAATATTATATTCCAAAACCTTTTGAAAGAAATTTCAAAAATCCCGAAACTTAAGTTCTCAAATTTCCAATTTATATTTACTTTACTTGTAAATCCTATTTTAAAACCAATATTTGCAAAATTTCTCTACCTAACAAACAACATATTACATCCAACTATATCATTATAAAAATTTATCCTTTATATACAAAATATATACTAGGTAAAGTTATTCATTACCCATATTTCAAAACAATATTGTGTCGGTCTGCCCTATTAAGTGTTTAGAAATTCCAATTGATGTCATAGCGTCCTATGTACCAACCAGAATTTATAAACACCAAACAAAACAAATTAACACAATAAAAAGCATTTTATAACACTAATTAATATGCTGTAACGACCCGAAAATTTCGACCTCGAAAATTCGACACTAATACGTCCACTGTAGAAGTGCCAAGCAATCGAATGCCGGAAATTCCAGATTGTTAGGGTAAAGAAGAAAAGAGGTAGAAGAAGAAACATAAACAACAGCACAGAATCTCACATTCACAACGGATTGAAATATAATATCAAATAATAGCATTTTATAATGAAAAGCTGTAATTGTCAGTTTACATTCAACATATCAGAGTACAACCATTCATACATAAACTGGACAGTTATAATTAACTTGTCCCAGAAAACAATCAAACAACTCCAACACACAGCGGAATATACTCCATACGTTCCTTCCATCCAGCTCGCCACCTGAGCTCCAGAACGTCCTAACCTGAAAATCTATAATACTCGGTCTAACTTGAACATTACATTGAAGTAACACCTAGGTCAGGCTGGAAACCAGCATGAGTAAAACCATATAACATGAAATACTAAGGTATAAAACTTAGTTGAAATCCCGGGTAACTCGTACCTCACTACGAGTTCTTATCTTGCTTATAATCAATACTTATTACAAAACATTATTTAAGAACTATTACTCAGTTGAATGGCTATGTCACTTAATTTATTACAGTCCAGCCTATTTGATTCTAAACTCAAATCTATAAAGAATTATTATAGATTACAAATCGAAGTGGTTTCGAGTATTTGCCGATACCCGAACCCGGTCTCTTCAAATCCAATGTCATTATTAGTCCAAGTTGTTTAAGTGAATACAATTCGATTTTAAATACAGGGTGTCACATTTACATAGCAATTCATTATCAATAGATAACCCACATTATCACAGTTCAACCAAACATATCATACCTCAAAAACATCATAATTTATCAGATTAGAGACATTAATCCAAACATTCAACACAATTTATTCATCCATAAGCAAGATTAATTTGTCACCCAATCTAATTAATTTAATTAACATAAAATAAATAAATTACCTTTAAATCCTGATTAATTAACATGAATTAAACCATTTAGTTAATTATTTAATTAATTATTCTTTAATCATTTAATCATTCACATAATTAATTAACCTTTAATTACTTACATAAAATTAATTATTCTTAGTAAATTTCATTAAGTTATTATCCTTTAATTACATTAATTAATTATCCTATAATTACTTAAGTTAATTAATTAACCCTTAATTACTTAAGTTCCTAATTAATCTAAGATAAACCAATATCTTAATTAATTACTTAATTATTATTTAAGTTTATTTAATAGACCTTGGAATTTATTTATCATTAACATATAAATTACCTTAAGACCTTTAAGTTAATTAATAATTAAAAACATCTTACCTTCTAATTAACTACTTAATCATACTATTCAAATTTATTTAAATAAACCTAAGAATTAATTAAAATAAGGACATATAATAAATGCCTTAAACTTGATTAATTTAAAACAATTATTTCAAACCTTTAACTAACCCCAAAACTTAAAGAAAACATTTATTATAAAAAAAATTAGTTAATAAAATTATTCCAAAACTTGTTTTATTCCAACCTTTAAAATATAAAAACAATGCTAATATACTAAAGCCCAGACCCAAGCCAAACCCGGTGGCTTCCCTTATACAAACCCAAGTCCATCTCTCTTCTCAAAAAACTTACGTACAATCCGACACCTCCTCGAGTCCAATCCCAAGTTCATATCTTCTTCCTCCTATTACTCTAATCCTATAGCCATATCTGACACCCAAAAACACGTGTGCACGTGCACATCTCATCGGAGCGTCTCCGACCAACGTTACTACCAGCAGTAAGATGTCGACGACATGCCGACCATCCCCAACCACCTAAAACCCCAAATGAACCCACAAATCAAAATCGAGCGAGCGAACAACAACAGGCACTAGAACCCATCACCAAGATCCACCACGCATCACCATCTCCGTTCACCAGTGACCCTGTCATCATGCCTGCACCTTCGCCTGACCTTCGTCTTCCCATCCCTCCACCTCCGGTCCATCTCGATGCCACCATGACGACGAGATTGCCCAGTAAATAACCAGACCAAAACACAATCAAAATCCCAAATCTACCCCGCCGCGCCATCACGACGATCTAGAAATTCGCCGGTTATTTTTCCTACCACCCTCGACCCACGAGCTACCTCCAGCTTGAACCCCGACCTTCCCAGAACCTCCGATCGCCAGAGATCAACAAAAACCCAATTCTCGTTCATCTCGTGAAATCTCCTCAACCACACACTTAAAAATCTTGAAATCTTTATTAAAAATCATGGTTTTCAATCACGAATCCAGTTATACAATCAAGAATTGAGAATTTAACAATCTAATTTTGACTAAAATTGATTTTCACTGTAAATTTTTATTCTCGAAATAATTTCTTGATATATTCATTTGAAACTATTTTTAAAAGAAAATTCACATTCTATAATCACTTTTCTTTTAATGATCATTACCTGGAATTGATTGGAACAAGAGAAATCGATTTTTGAATTGGTTTAGTTTATTGAAAACAACAGAGGCAAGTATACTGACATGCATAGATATATACATAATACTGCAGCTATATTTCAAGCAATATACATTCATGCAAACATTATTCTGAACATTAATTCAAGAATTTTTCTTTTTCACATGCATCAAAGAAAATCAAATTAAGTTTTTCTTTTTAAAATAGTTGTTTTCTCACATATAGATGAACAGGACAATATTTTGAAAATCTGAAAATCTAGTTTTGATCTTTGAAATAGCAGGCTTGGATTTGAACTTTGATTGGGTTGAGTTGAATTTGATTCTAGCTTTGCTTTAGATTAAAAGCTTGAGGTTGACTTAGTTTTTAGTTTGATTTTTATCTTCTCTAGTTTGGCTTTCCAGGTTTTTGTTGTTTCTTTTTTTTACAGCCTTGCTTTTCTAATATTTTATACAAATTGAGAATGAAGAAAACCATTTAAACAAGAAATTTGACACTTGTAATTTTGCATGCTATTTAGTTTACAAATGTCTAAATGCATGTATTACAAAGCTTACAAATGTTTTAAATCTTTATTCAATATTTCTCATGTTTTTATATTTATTTTTATTAGTCTATGTTTATATCTTTATATACAAATCATAACTAGTACATGTATATTTAAAAAGAAAGCATAATAAACTCTTTTTATTTAATCTCATTTTAACTATCATACTTTAATTAATAAATATTTATCGTTAGGGTTTTAAACATATATAAAATTTAACTTGAAATAGCTTTTGAAAATTATTATATTAAATTCAAAACATAACCACCCAATTATAATATATATATTACATTGAATTCTAATTATAACATATATATACACTTATAATTTTCAATATTATAAGGTTTGCATAAATCTTATATATATATATATATATATATATATATATTTACCATAAGATTTATCATTTCCAAATATTTATAATTCAATATTTATTATAGATTCAAATTCATATACCTATCCAAATATTTATCATAATTTTATTTGTTCAACATACAAATCAGTATTTTAATAAATTTAATCCTGTTAAATTCCAATTAACAGATGTCCAAAAATCTGGATTATCACATTACTTCCCCCTTTAAATCTTTTCGTCCTCGAAAGGAACGAAGCCAGAATTTTATTAAAACGACCATTATCGGTTAAATTACCCTTTGAACATTTTTAACTATAAACTCCTTTTATTTCAAAATTTTAAAAATACTTTAAAATCTACATAATATTATCAAAATAGATTTATAAAAATACTTTTTATAACTCGATGTCCCAACAAGTCTATCCTTGTTCTCACAGAAATTTGATCGTACGTTGATCAGGCGTAGGACTAAAAATCTACAAGTACTTAACAGACCCGTTTTCAACATCTAGTGAAAATACTTAGAAAACATTTTTGAAAATATAGAAACCTTTTTGAAGATATAAAAACATTTTTAGTGAGAATGCTCTGGAAATCATCACCCTCTCCATAGTCGCAGTTAACCCGATGATTACGTCGCTGTAACATTCCTGAGAATTTATCAAGTTTAATTTGGCAATCAGATTTATTTTGAAAATAAATTGTGAATTGTTTTAGAGATTTCTAGAATAAATGAACATTTTTTGATTATAAATAGAAAATTTGATTAGAAATTTAAGTATAAGTAGCTTACAAATAAAGAATGGATTTAAAAAATATAATGTATCAAAAAATAAAAATAGAATTTAAAAGCTTTAAAAAAAAACTAATGATAGTTGTTTTCTAAGATATTAAATATATTTGGAAGGTGTATTTATTATCAAAGAATTAATGTATTAATTTTCAACATATTATTTTTAAGTTAAATTTTCATATATGAATAAAGGTGATTAATTGTTAATATGAAATTTTTACATTCCTCTTTTCTTTTAAAAAGTTGTACAAAATAAATAGATAATAAAATATATATATATAGGTATGAATGTAAATTGTATAAATATATTAGTGTATAAACATGTTGAACAAAAAAATTAAATGTAAGGATTATTTGGGATAAACTTTTGTTTGCGTAAATATAAAAATAAAAAGTAGTACATTTATTTATAAAATAAATATGATATAAATTTATTTTTAAAATTCTTTTATCTTTGTATAATTACAAATGTAAACATACATAATGGAGATAAGTAAGCAAATCAACATGCATAGATTCCATAATCAATTTCTCTTTACAAATGGCATTCAAATTTTTTAATTGAATAAAAAATGAAATTAAAAATTATAAAATCTTTTCAGTTTCCCATGAGAAATCATTAAATATCTCAGGAAATCTGTTATACAGTAAACAAAGATTTGGGTATCTCAACACCCAAGAAAAGATTAAACTAGAAAGAAGAGAAAGTAAAGAAAAAATCAGAAAAGAAAAAAAAAGAACATCATTCTCTTCTAAAAGAAAATCTGAAACAAATCTTTGTTTTTCAAAGCTTCAACCTGGAAGCAGATCAAGTTCAAGATCGAAGCAATTAAACTGAAGAGAAAGAAAAAAAAAAGGGTCAAAGAAACCAGATTTGCAATGGTTTTTCCAGAATCATTTCTTCCCAAGCTCTGTTTTTTCATTTTACTATCAAGAGCAAAAATAACTAATCCAACTTCAAGCTTTTGCTTCCACTTCTTAGGTAAGCTTTTAACTTCAAAGTTTAATAAATTTTTGTTTTCAAAACCAAGTTTTTAACATAAAAACAATTCCAAATTGCAGATTTATAAATGAATTCGCAGCTGCAGTTTGGCCAGGAAATAAATGCAAGTTTCTCTGGGAAAAAGGAATTAAGGCAAGTAAATTTCCTTTTTTAAAATTTGAGTTTAATATTGTTGATCAGTAACAAAAACAAAAGATTTTAGAAATTGTATCAATCTAAGTTGCACGGAATTCAAAGTAAGAAAAAAAAACATGAAGTCTGCAAGCTGGAAAATAAAGCAAAGTTGAAGCTTTAAAAACAAATTCAAAACTGTAAGTGAAATAGATTCTTTTGTTTGTTATTGATGAAGTAAACAAGTAAATACAACGGGAGATTGAGCAAAGTTTTGTATTTACAAACTTCTGCAGATCTAATCTTCAAAAGAAATTAAAGAAAACAATAATTCAGGCTTGCTTCTCCTCTGTTTCTTCTCTGTTACAAATAACCAGGTGAGCAAACCATCTAACCCTGATTTAGCTTGATGTTTTGTGAAGTATGATATGAAATATGGTTGGATGATAGTGTGAACTTGCCTGCATGTTTGAATATATAGATTGAATTGTACATATATGGATGTTTTTTCTGGGTTTCCAGGTTCTAGACCTGTTAAAGTAAATAAGGTATATAAGAGAATCTAAACCTACTTCTCTGTTTCTTCCCATCATCAATGTGAGCAAAACTTTTTATTTAAACCTTGATCTGGTTATCTATTGATAAATGAGTGAAGTAATACTAGGATGGGTTTACTTGAATGAGAATCTGTTTGCACATATGTATATACATTACTGTGCATGTTAAAGAATCAAGCAAATTGCCTTTGCTTTTCCTACAGGTTTTCAAAACCTGCTCAAAACTCTGAACCTAATCTTCTAACTCCCCTTTAGGTATTGAAATTCAAATAAAAATTGTTTGAATGATCGTAATCTAAATAAAAAAAATTATTCGATATTGTCAACATATAAAATTACAGAATATAAGAAATGTCCGAGAAAAATTAAATCAAGTCAAGATTTTGATTGTTACGTTTTTAAGTTTTGAATTCATATTTGAATTCGTGTTGGTAAATCATGATTTTTGGTATAGATACTAAAAATATTAAGTGAGTGAGTAAGGTGGATTTATGAGATGAACTGAAAATATGTTTTTATGAATATCCGATGATCGACGAATTGGGGTTCGTCATGCTTGGGTCAGGAGTTGGTTCGAGCATCAAGGAGTATCAGAAAAATATAAACTGAATTTATAAATGGAGACAGTGCGGTGATGGTTTAGGGTTTAAGAACCCAATTTGGTCGAGGCGTTCATCATGTTCGTATAGCAATAAGGGTTGATCGGGGTGAATCGAAGCTATGGGGATCGATGAGTTGAAGTGTTGTGAAGCTTTGGACGAAGTCACGTCATCTCTGATGGTCATTGGCGTCGCCGGTGAATGAATTACCGATCGAGATAGTTCAGTTGTTTTTCGAAAACTGTTCAATTTCGATTTATAAATGGTTTCGTAAAATTTGTTGCTCGAATAAATTGCAGTGGTCATCGATGATGCGGCGGTGGTCGCATCAATGATCAGAGGCGGCAAACCTGAGTGTGCACGTGCACCAGTGGTCACTCGTATCTGGTGGAGTCGCGAAATTTGGGGAAGAAGATGTTAGCTCGAAGAAGCCCAGGGACAAACTCGAAGGATTTTCACTAATAACTCGAAGTCGAGCTCAAAGCAATCTGTGGTGCGCCGGGGTCAAAGAAAAAAAAAACTGGAACGAATTTCAAGTTGGGAAAAAAAAGTGCGGGCAATTTTTGTTAAACCTCGAAGCGGGGGAACAATGGTCTCGAGTAACACCCGAGAAGCTCTCGAGTACAAGCATTTCCAGTTTTAGTATAAAAAAAATGTTTTTGAAACTAGTAAGTTTGGAAATGTTTAAACTTATAATTTTAAAAGAGTTATTTTAAATAAACTTAACCATGAGATGAAGGAGTAATCAAATGTTTTTGAAGTCGTTAACTTAAAGGTTAAGTTGGGTTATATAATCAAGGATAATAAATAAATGATTAGAAGTTTAATAAATCAAGAAATTAAGGAATAACCAATTCAAGAATGATCAATTTCTTAAAAGTAATTTCTTAACGAGGGTAATTAATGATGAATAATTAATGATTTGAAGATTTATGAATCAAGTGTTTTAAAAGGTTAGTTAATTTAAAGAATAATTAATTATTATGACTAAATTAATAGAGGCAGTTAATTTGAAAATAATTAATTAAGTAAAAGCAAATCAAATTATGAAAGTGATTAAGGAATCGTAATTAATAAAGGATTAATTTATTTAATCGTTGAAATTAACTAAAGATAATTTATTATTAATATAAGGTTAATTAATTTATAATTAGGGGTTATAAATTAACAAAATTAATAAATGAAGATTAAATTAATGAAAACAATTACAGATAATTAATTGCTTAAAGATAATTACTTAATTAAAGGTAATTAATTAATAATTAAAGGTGGGTTATCAAGTAGTTAACATTAATTTAAGATTAGGGATAGTTACTTATCGTAATTAATTAAGGATAATTAATTTAATGGTAATTAATTAATTGAGGGTTAATTAATCAACTAAAGATAATTAATTAAATGGTTAATTAATAATTAAATTTAATTATTTAATAATTAAATGTTGATTAATTATAATTAAAGATTAATTAAATTATTAATAAATGGTTAAATTAATAAATGATTAAATAATAGTGGATCAAAATGACTTGTAATTTATTAACGTTGATTCACAAGGATATGTAATTCATAAGTACTCAATCCGATTTGAATTAATCCAACAATTATCTAATTTTACTTATGAATGTTTGGATTTGATTGGATGATTGGATTGTTTGATATCCCTGATTGTGATGCTCTGTTTTGATTTGAGCTATGTTTACTGTAATTTATTATCTATGATATATACATGTGATCTCTGAATGAATGATAAGCGTTACAATTGGTTGGTACCGCTTATCAAATATAAGCGTTATAGTTTATACCGCTTATTAAATATATTGCTATATTTGAATCTGTGCTGATTGATGGTGTGGCACTTTTATTGTGTAAAACCCCTGGACCACACTTATACACACACAAATATGGATTGCACGTGGTACTGGGTTAAGTCACAGATTTTGAAAAAATTTTAAACATTGGATTTTTGAATCCAAAATAGTTTTGGAATTGAAAGCTTTTGAAATTACATTTCAAAAATAAAGGTTATTCAACTTATAAATGTGTTTATATGGATTTTTAAACCATTTTAAAAGTGATGTTTTGGGAATTTGAATTTAACCCAAGATTTTAAACTTGTATAGAGATAATTCGGTTTTTTCTAAAAACGAAAACTATTTGTTTTCAAATAATAAAAGCTTTCACATAAGAAATGAACTTCCAGTTTGTGTAAAAGGTTTCCAAGTCTAAAATGGAAAATAGTTTTCCAAATTATGAATAAATCTTTGGGAACATGTTTTGAAAGCTATAAATCTTTGAATTAAAGATTTCATTGAGTTAATCCAATTGAAATGGAAATTGTTTTGGAAATCCATAAATAGATCTTTGTGAAACTAGGTGTACTTTGTGAAATAAATCTTTTTGTTAAAAGATTTAGAATGGTAATTTGTTTAACCATTTAAAAGAAAGGTTTTGGGTTTTATAAGTTGTGACTTAACTGAAATCCCATATCCATATGTTTTTAAATATCGCGCTCGCTATTCGGTTTAGCCGGGAGAGGACCTGGTGTCATATAACCCATTCCGAATAGTGATACGTCGTTATGGATTGCATTTGAAGACCGGTGTTGAAGACCGGGTATCTTCAAGAGCGATAGGATAACCTGTCGATTGACTCTGCACTGAGTTGCTCCGGTATAGAGTTCTCCCTATGTGATGGGAAGTCCGATCGGGATTGTGGATACCCGGATTTGCAAGGGCTTCTTCGGAAGTGCCTTCGGTTCTGTTCGAACCCAGAACAGACTTGTATGGTTGCATGTCCGACACTACACTTTGAGATATTAAACTGATTCCTATCAAATACATTTCTGCTTGGTGGCGGAGAATTTATTCTCTTAGCTTAACACCCTCCTCTGAGACGTACGAGCTCAGAGGTTATGTAGTTGATATTTATCAGTGATATACTCCAAAATTTGGTAGTGTGGCATGCTAAGTGCTGCTATGTGTTGATGATCATTTATTGATCATTTGTGATCAAAGCATGGCTTTTGTATTAAGCGTAGCTTTGTGGACGAGACTGCATCAGGATCTCACACCCCGGAAATGGTCGAAACAGGAAAGATGCGGCAAGGTTATGAGGGTCGCGCCCTTTAGGGTTTGTCATTCCCTTCTGGTAAAGGGTGGTATCATGGTATGGAGCCCATATACTTACTCATGTGGATACTGCAGATCTATTACTTTGTGATTGCTTTGTGGTTGTTGGATTAGAGGTACCTCGGATAAAGGTCCCAAAGGACCGGGGGATGGCCCGCTCGTGTAGTAGTTACCTAGTTACAGAGGTAATCCGGCCTTGTGTTGGCAGAGATCTAACCGTAACGTTAGTTTCTCGGGACGTCCCGCCAGAGGCGATCCCATTGACAGTAGGAAGTTCCTTAGCCTGACCATTTGTTGGAAATCCATTCATCCAATACGTGCCTTGTACGGTTTTAGTTGTAGAACCTGCCATTTACTTATGGTGGTCACCACTGTTTAGATGGTAGCTATAATAGGCATAGTTCGGAATGTCTATGCTGGCTAGGATTTATATTATACTTTCGAAATGGTTTTTCCTCACTTTGCACTTATAGTAATAATATCAAAGAAATTTTCTCGTATCAAGAATATTTGACTATCATAAGGAGAAATCTCCTCCAATTCTGCGTTTGCATTGTGTGTGTGGCGGGAGGCCTTATGGTAGTTTCATTTTCTAAAAAGCATTGCGGATTTATTTTAAAATTCTCTTGTTGTTTGTTTTAAAAGACCAAATATTTTTGTTTGCTCATACCAGTCCCATGACTGACCTGGAGTTTATTGTTCCTTTCCTAAACTCTGGGTGCCCACTATTTTCCCACACGGGCAGTCTAGAGTTGGGGTTTTTAGATAATCAATAGTAGGTGTAGATTCGATAGCTTTCAGCCTAGGATTTGGCAATCCTTTGCGGACGAGACTTGCTCTTCTTTGTGTATTGTGATTGGGAGTTCGAGCTATTGCTAGATTGGTGTTTTGAAGATGGAGTTCTTTCTTGAAGACTATATTGGAGATTTTTGTTCCGCTGTTAGTGTTGTCTTTTTCTTTCCACTGCTTTTGTCTTGTATCATATCTCTGATGTATATTTATTATATCATTCTGTTGTATCAGATATTGTATCATGTTGTATATTGATATGCTATTCTTTTCTTCCGCTGTGTTGTACTTTATGTGTTATAAGCTCCGGCACGACTCGAATTTCAACGTTTGAATCTGCGGCATTCAAGTACAGTGGAGTACGGATGTCGATTCTCTAATGATGGAATTTGGACCGTGACATTTTGGTATCAGAGCGAAGGTAAAACTTTAGCTCAGGAGTATAACACATTAAGTAGCTCATTAGAGATATGGTAAAGTATACCCTAGAATGAGTAATCCCTAAGATATCCGTTCGAATGACTCAGTAAATTCTCTTACTATCCACTAATAGTAAGTATGAGTGCGAGAAGAGGACGAGATAGGGGACGGGGACATACCAGTACAAATGGTCAATACCCTACAATAGCGGAATAACTTTCTTCTCAATCTCCTTTGATTCGATTCCAAATTCTTTTTATTGCTTTTTATCAGCTCCAGGAAGAAGTTTCGGTGTGATGGTGGCCCTACGGATCGTCGTAGAAAATTCTTACTTCGTATCTTCATCGGGTTCTTATCAGTTTTTCGACCTAAACTCTAATGAATTTGTAATTTGAAATTGGAAATTTTAAAATAAGTAAATTGGTTAATAAGAATATAAGCTAAATTTGAATAGTATCAATAAAACGATATCGGTTAAAACCAAATTTGAAATTCTATTGTAATCTCTTGTGTATATCAAAGTCCAAAGAGAGACAGGTTATACATACTTTGGGGTATTCCGATCCGAATTTGGAATCCATATCTAATGTTTGAGAAATTGTAGAAGATTAAATCCATCTATCAATCTATCTATTCTATGGGATCCGATATATTCTACGAACGATCAGTTATCCCTTCGAACTAATCAATGCCCTTGCATATTCGTAGACTGGTGGACCCGAATATCTTGTGAAATAATTGTATGAGTTTGTTCTCATGTTGTTGATATTCTGGTTTGGTAAACCGAATGCAGAATAAATATTTCGATATGAATTGATCAATTATTTCTTTATCTATCATCTTTTCTTTCTCGTCTTCCTAGCAAATTTCGAGGACGAAATTTTTTTTAAGGAGGGAAATCTGTAACATTCCTGAGAATTTATCAAGTTTAATTTGGCAATCAGATTTATTTTGAAAATAAATTGTGAATTGTTTTAGAGATTTCTAGAATAAATGAATAGTTTTTTATTATGAATAGAAAATTTGATTAGAAATTTAAGTATAAGTAGCTTACAAATAAAGATTGGATTTAGAAAAATATAATGTATCAAAAAATAAAAATAGAATTTAAGAGCTTTAAAAAAAAATTAAAAAAACTAATGATAGTTGTTTTCTAAGATATTAAATATATTTGGAAGGTGTATTTATTATCAAAGAATTAATGTATTAATTTTCAACATATTATTTTTAAGTTAAATTTTCATATATGAATAAAGGTGATTGATTGTTAATATGAAATTTTTACATTCCTCTTTTCTTTTAAAAAGTTGTATAAAATAAATAGATAATAAAATATATATATATATATATATATATATATATATATATATATAGGTATGAATGTAAATTGTATAAATATATTAGTGTATAAACATGTTGAACAAAAAAATTAAATGTAAGGATTATTTGGGATAAACTTTTGTTTGTGTAAATATAAAAATAAAAAGTAGTACATTTATTTATAAAATAAATATGATATAAGTTTATTTTTAAAATTCTTTTATCTTTGTATAATTACAAATGTAAACATACATAATGGAGATAAGTAAGCAAATCAACATGCATAGATTCCATAATCAATTTCTCTTTACAAATGGCATTCAAATTTTTTAATTGAATAAAAAATGAAATTAAAAATTATAAAATCTTTTCAGTTTCCCATGAGAAATCATTAAATATCTCAGGAAATCTGTTATACAGTAAACAAAGATTTGGGTATCTCAACACCCAAGAAAAGATTAAACTAGAAAGAAGAGAAAGTAAAGAAAAAATCAGAAAAGAAAAAAAAAGACCATCATTCTCTTCTAAAAGAAATTCTGAAACAAATCTTTGTTTTTCAAAGCTTCAACCTGGAAGCAGATCAAGTTCAAGATCGAAGCAATTAAACTGAAGAGAAAGAAAAAAAAAGGGGGTCAAAGAAACCAGATTTGCAATGGTTTTTCCAGAATCATTTCTTCCCAAGCTCTGTTTGTTCATTTTACTATCAAGAGAAAAAATAACTAATCCAACTTCAAGCTTTTGCTTCCACTTCTTAGGTAAGCTTTTAACTTCAAAGTTTAATAAATTTTTGTTTTCAAAATCAAGTTTTTAACATAAAAACAATTCCAAATTGCAGATTTATAAATGAATTCGCAGTTGCAGTTTGGCCAGGAAATAAATGCAAGTTTCTCTGGGAAAAAGAATTAAGGCAAGTAAATTTCCTTTTTTAAAATTTGAGTTTAATATTGTTGATCAGTAACAAAAACAAAAGATTTTAGAAATTGTATCAATCTAAGTTGCAGGGAATTCAAAGTAAGGAAAAAAAACCTGAAGTCTGCAAGCTGGAAAATAAAGCAAAGTTGAAGCTTTAATAACAAATTAAAAACTGTAAGTGAAATCGATTCTTTTGTTTGTTATTGATGAAGTAAACAAGTAAATACAACGGGAGATTGAGCAAAGTTTTGTATTTACAAACTTCTGCAGATCTAATCTTCAAAAGAAATTAAAGAAAACAATAATTCAGGCTTGCTTCTCCTCTGTTACAAATAACCAGGTGAGCAAACCATCTAACCCTGATTTAGCTTGATGTTTTGTGAAGTATGATATGAAATATGGTTGGATGATAGTGTGAACTTGCCTGCATGTTTGAATATATAGATTGAATTGTACATATATGGATGTTTTTTCTGGGTTTCCAGGTTCTAGACCAGTTAAAGTAAATAAGGTATATAAGAGAATCTAAACCTACTTCTCTGTTTTTCCCCATCATCAATGTGAGAAAAACTTTTCATTTAAACCTTGATCTGGTTATCTATTGATAAATGAGTGAAGTAATACTAGGATGGGTTTACTTGAATGAGAATCTGTTTGCACATATGTATATACATTACTGTGCATGTTAAAGAATCAAGCAAATTGCCTTTGCTTTTCCTAGAGGTTTTCAAAACCTGCTCAAAACTCTGAACCTAATCTTCTAACTCCCTTTTAGGTATTGAAATTCAAATAAAAGTTGTTTGAATGATCGTAATTTAACTATAAAAAAATTATTCGATATTATCAACATATAAAATTACAGAATATAAGAAATGTCCGAGAAAAATCAAATCAAGTCAAGATTTTGATTGTTACGTTTTTAAGTTTTGAATTCATATTTGAATTCGTGTTGGTAAATCATGATTTTTGGTATAGATAGTAAAATTATTAAGTGAGTGAGTAAGGTGGATTTATGAGATGAACTGAAAATATGTTTTTATCAATATCCGATGATCGACGAATTGGGGTTCGTCATGCTTGGGTCAGGAGTTGGTTCGAGCATCAAGGAGTATCAGAAAAATATAAACTGAATTTATAAATGGCGACGGTGCGGTGATGGTTTAGGGTTTAAGCACCCAATTTGGTCGAGCCGTTCATCATGTTCGTATAGCAATAAGGGTTGATCGGGGTGAATCGAAGCTATGGGGATCGATGAGTTGAAGTGTTGTGAAGCTTTGGACGAAGTCACGTCATCTCTGATGGTCATTGGCGTCGCCGGTGAATGAATTACCGATCGAGATAGTTCAGTTGTTTTTCGAAAACTGTTCGCTTTCGATTTATAAATGGTTTCGTAAAAATTGTTGCTCGAATAAATTGCAGTGGTCATCGATGATGCGGCGGTGGTCGCATCAATGATCAGAGGCGGCAAACCTGAGTGTGCACGTGCACCAGTGGTCACTCGTATCAGGTGGAGTCGCGAAATTTGGGGAAGAAGATGTTAGCTCGAAGAAGCCCAGGGACAAACTCGAAGGATTTTCACTAATAACTCGAAGTCGAGCTCAAAGCAATCTGTGTTGCGCCGGGGTCAAAAAAAAAAACTGGAACGAATTTCAAGTTGGGAAAAAAAAGTACGGGCAATTTTTGTTAAAACTCGAAGCGGGGGAACAATGGTCTCGAGTAACACCCGAGAAGCTCTCGAGTACAAGCATTTCCAGTTTTAGTATAAAAAAAAGGTTTTTGAAACTAGTAAGTTTGGAAATGTTTAAACTTATAATTTTAAAAGAGTTATTTTAAATAAACTTAACCATGAGATGAAGGGGTAATCAAATGTTTTTGAAGTCGTTAACTTAAAGGTTAAGTTAGCTTATATAATCAAGGATAATAAATAAATGATTAGAAGTTTAATAAATCAAGAAATTAAGGAATAACCAATTCAAGAATGATCAATTTCTTAAAAGTAATTTCTTAACGAGGGTAATTAATGATGAATAATGAATGATTTGAAGATTTATGAATCAAGTGTTTTAAAAGGTTAGTTAATTTAAAGAATAATTAATTATTGTGACTAAATTAATAGAGGCAGTTAATTTGAAAATAATTAATTAAGTAAAAGCAAATCAAATTATGAAAGTGATTAAGGAATCGTAATGAATAAAGGATTAATTTATTTAATCGTTGAAATTAACTAAAGATAATTTATTATTAATATAAGGTTAATTAATTTATAATTAAGGGTTATAAATTAACAAAATTAATAAATGAAGATTAAATTAGTGAAAACAATTACAGATAATTAATTGCTTAAAGATAATTACTTAATTAAAGGTAATTAATTAATAATTAAAGGTGGGTTATCAAGTAGTTAACATTAATTTAAGATTAGGGATAGTTACTTATCGTAATTAATTAAGGATAATTAATTTAATGGTAATTAATTAATTGAGGGTTAATTAATCAACTAAAGATAATTAATTAAATGGTTAATTAATAATTAAAGTTAATTATTTAATAATTAAAGGTTGATTAATTATAATTAAAGATTAATTAAATTATTAATAAATGGTTAAATTAATAAATGATTAAATAATAGTGGATCAAAATGACTTGTAATTTATTAACGTTGATTCACAAGGATATGTAATTCATAAGTACTCAATCCGATTTGAATTAATCCAACAATTATCTAATTTTACTTATGAATGTTTGGATTCGATTGGATGATTGGATTGTTTGATATCCCTGATTGTGATGCTCTGTTTTGATTTGAGCTATGTTTACTGTAATTTATTATCTATGATATATACATGTGATCTCTGAATGAATGATAAGCGTTACAATTGGTTGGTACCGCTTATCAAATATAAGCGTTACAGTTTATACCACTTATTAAATATATTGCTATATTTGAATCTGTGCTAATTGATGGTGTGGCACTTTTATTGTGTAAAACCCCTGGACCACACTTATACACACACAAATATAGATTGCACGTGGTAATGGGTTAAGTCACAGATTTTGAAATAGTTTTAAAAATTGGATTTTTGAATCCAAAATAGTTTTGGAATTGAAAGCTTTTGAAATTACATTTCAAAAATAAAGGTTATTCAACTTATAAATGTGTTTATATGGATTTTTAAACCATTTTAAAAGTGATGTTTTGGGAATTTGAATTTAACCCAAGATTTTAAACTTGTAAAGAGAAAATTGGGTTTTTTCTAAAAACGAAAACTATTTGTTTTCAAATAATAAAAGCTTTCACATAAGAAATGAACTTCCAGTTTGTGTAAAAGGTTTCCAAGTCTAAAATGGAAAATAGTTTTCCAAATTATGAATAAATCTTTGGGAACATGTTTTGAAAGCTATAAATCTTTGAATTAAAGATTTCATTGAGTTAATCCAATTGAAATGGAAATTGTTTTGGAAATCCATAAATAGATCTTTGTGAAACTAGGTGAACTTTGTGAAATAAATCTTTTTGTTAAAAGATTTAGAATGGTAATTCGTTTAACCATTTAAAAGAAAGATTTTGGGTTTTATAAGTTGTGACTTAACTGAAATCCCATATCCATATGTTTTTAAATATCGCGCTCGCTATTCGGTTTAGCCGGGAGAGGACCTGGTGTCATATAACCCATTCCGAATAGTGATACGTCGTTATGGATTGCATTTGAAGACCGGTGTTGAAGACCGGGTATCTTCAAGAGCGATAGGATAACCTGTCGATTGACTCTGCATTGAGTTGCTCCGGTATAGAGTTCTCCCTATGTGATGGGAAGTCCGATCGGGATTGTGGATACCCGGATTTGCAAGGGCTTCTTCGGAAGTGCCTTCGGTTCTGTTCGAACCCAGAACAGACTTGTATGGTTGTATGTCTGACACTACACTTTGAGATATTAAACTGATTCCTATCAAATACATTTCTGCATGGTGGCGGAGAATTTATTCTCTTAGCTTAACACCCTTCTCTGAGACGTACGAGCTCAGAGGTTATGTAGTTGATATTTATCAATGATATACTCCCAAATTTGGTAGTGTGGCATGCTAAGTGCTGCTGTGTGTTGATGATCATTTATTGATCATTTGTGATCAAAGCATGGCTTTTGTATTAAGCGTAGCTTTGTGGACGAGACTGCATCAGGACCTCACACCCCGGAAATGGTCGAAACAAGAAAGATGCGGCAAGGTTATGAGGGTCGCGTCCTTTAGGGTTTGTCATTCCCTTCTGGTAAAGGGTGGTATCATGGTATGGAGCCCAGATACTTACTCATGTGGATACTGCAGATCTATTACTTTGTGATTGCTTTGTGGTTGTTGGATTAGAGGTACCTCGGATAAAGGTCCCAAAGGACCGGGGGATGGCACGCTCGTGTAGTAGTTACCTAGTTACAGAGGTAACCCGGCCTTGTGTTGGCAGAGATCTAACCGTAACGTTAGTTTCTCGGGACGTCCCGCCAGAGGCGATCCCATTGACAGTAGGAAGTTCCTTAGCCTGACCATTTGTTGGAAATCCATTCATCCAATACGTGCCTCGTACGGTTTTTGTTGTAGAACCTGCCATTTACTTATGGTGGTCACCACTGTTTAGATGGTAGCTATAGTAGGCATAGTTCGGAATGTCTATGCTGGCTAGGATTTATATTATACTTTCGAAATGGTTTTTCCTCACTTTGCACTTATAGTAATAATATCAAAGAAATTTTCTCGTATCAAGCATATTTGACTATCATAAGGAGAAATCTCCTCCAATTCTGCGTTTGCATTGTGTGTGTGGCGGGAGGCCTTATGGTAGTTTCATTTTCTAAAAAGCATTGCGGATTTATTTTAAAATTCTCTTGTTGTCTGTTTTAAAAGACCAAATATTTTTGTTTGCTCATACCAGTCCCATGACTGACCTGGAGTTTATTGTTCCTTTCCTAAACTCTGGGTGCCCACTATTTTCCCACACGGGCAGTCTAGAGTTGGGGTTTTCAGATAATCAATAGTAGGTGTAGATTCGATAGCTTTCGGCCTAGGATTTGGCAATCCTTTGCGAGACTTGCTCTTCTTTGTGTATTGTGATTGGGAGTTCGAGCTATTGCTAGATTGGTGTTTTGAAGATGGAGTTCTTTCTTGAAGACAATATTGGAGATTTTTGTTCCGCTGTTAGTGTTGTCTTTTTCTTTCCACTGCTTTTGTCTTGTATCATATCTCTGATGTATATTTATTATATCACTCTGTTGTATCAGATATTGTATCATGTTGTATATTGATATGCTATTCTTTTCTTCTGCTGTGTTGTACTTTATGTGTTATAAGCTCCGGCACGACTCGAATTTCAACGTTTGAATCTGCGGCATTCAAGTACAGTGGAGTACGGATGTCGATTCTCGAATGATGGAATTTGGACCGTGACAGTCGCCATCACGACAAAATCATAGATAACTATAGGCACTCCGCCGCCCTCGATTACACCATGGAACCCGCCACAGATCGCAGCTACACCCAGGTGTTATGTTGCCATCACGGAAAAAACCCATGTAACTGTAGGCATCAGCGCCCTCGAATTTCACTGTCAAATGAAACTTCACCACCCCTACATAGATCGCAGACTACATCAGTCGAGTCATAATGTAACCTGTAGGCACTCACTGCCACACGACTTTCGCTATGTCTTCATAAATCGCAGTCTACTTATGTTGCGTCGCCCTCCCATCGAAATCAAACATAGACCATTGGCACACGATGCCATACGACTTCCACTATGGTCCATAGTAGATCGCAATGACATCGAGTTACACTATCATCATAGCATAACCCAAATGTCTTGTAGGCATCAGCGCCCTCGACTTTCGCTGCCCATATACAATCCTCAGGAACATCAGTTTGTCCGGACTTCCTCCTCGGATCAAATTTAGAGTCCCCCCTTAGGGCTCAAGGCAAAACCACCCCATAGATCTCTTATGAAGTTCATTTCATGGGAGCACCTTTTTCCCCAGAGCCAATTTCAAAATATTTTATACTATACACATATAGTATCTTTCAAATCATACTCTTTGTGGTTCACATAAAATCTCGTATACACAAAATCGATATCTCAAATCGATAGTTCCAAACTTGGCTTTCCAAATTCCCAAAATTGATTTTTCCCAAAAATCAAAAGCCTTTCAAAATCAGTGAGTTCCAAAAACCTTTTTCCCAAAATCATTCTCATAAAATCATTTATATATATATATATATATATAGACACACACACACACATAATCTTGAAAAATATTAGATCACTTCATGCTTATATAAATTTCCTTTTATACATTAAATCTTTTCAAAATTCTTTTCTTCTCGCTTTAGATTCAACAAGGGGGAGTTTATCATGTATAACAAATATATATAACTTTAGTTATGCCAAGTTAAATATTCAAGTTTGATTTCCTTTATAAAGTTATTTACCATATTACTTACTTTTCAAAAAGTGAATTTTAATCATAGAAATATCCAACTTCCACTTTTATTCATATATATTTCTCAAAATATACTTTTCTTTTCAAAAATCATTTTTCTTTCAAAATTTCAATATCTATTACATTTAAGCACGTACGATGTACATATACCATCTGTATGCAACATCAAATCTGATCACTTACTCAATCACACGATTTCACTTCCGAACTATTATCATCCACCCGACTTCCTAGTGTGGACTCAGATCTGATTTTTTGATCAGAAACCATCATTCTCCTTCATAGCCATAACTATGATAGAGAATTTCCAGAATCAATCAAAAATCCGTATCCACGGTTCGCCATCGAAAATCGAGTGAAAAATCCCAACTCGGATCGATATACTATCTCGAAATTCTATGCTCGAAATCTGGATCAAATCATTATGCGAATAGAATAATATATGTACATCCTACATATTTATCTTGATTTTAATTCTATTCACCTATTCATAATTGCTTCCATTTCCTTTTCGGTTATCACTTCAATTATAAACAGTTTGCACTCTGAACACTTGAATTTCAGAAAATAGCTTGAAAAAGTTTAAAATAGATAAGTAGTTGTGAAGTAGTTATTAGTTGTAAATAGCAGTAGAATAGTTAAGTAATTATGAAATAGTTGTAAAAGAGTTAAATAGTTGCAAAATAATTATAAAATAGAAATTAGTTTGTAAAACAAATGAAAAATTGTTGTAAAATAGAAATTAGTTTCAGAGTCAAACTGGTTCAATTCCCCAATCTCCCATTCCACTTAATCTTCAATTTCCAATTTCCACTTCCATTAAATTGATTCAATTCCAATTCCATTAAATTGATTCAATTCCAATTCAAGTTGAATTAACTTCAATTCCTATCCCAAATTCAAATTAATTCCTATTTGAATTTAAACTTATTCAACTTCTATCTCACTTCCAATTAATTTAATTCATTTGAATTTATCTCAATTCCAATCTCAATTTTAAATCATCTCGAATTACATAAATTCGAGTTAAATTTGTAAATGTTGATTTAATTCTTTAAATCAAATTAACCTCTAACCTTTTATTCACAACTTAAGTCTTTAAACAATTTAATTTTGAGTCCAAATTTTTAACATTCATTTGAATTACTTTTACTTAACTTATCTCAAGATTCAAATAAGAGTTCAAAACTTTTTAGACAGTTTGATCTTCAAAATCCAAATTATTACCCATCTTTATCTTTAAACTTTGAAACCACTTCTTAAACAATATCAGTTTGCAAGTTTATTTTTAACATTTAAATCTTAAGTTCAAAGTGATCACATTCAATAATTTTAAATTCATTTCATAAATCAAAATCATGTAAATAATTCCAAATTAAAGTTTTATTCCATTTAATTTCAGTAATGGATATACACATTATCTCACATCTACTTCTTAATTCATTTAAAACAATCCAATTCACAATTTCATTGATTATTAATAACAACAGGATGGTATCAGGTTAAGCAAAAGTAAATAAATATCCAAATTGTTTAAAACATCCATCATTAGCATCCATCTCACATTTTCAAAACTCAAATTTGTTTTGAGATCACACATAACTCCCATTCAAACTAACCATTTAACTTCCCAAAGTTAAATTCAGTTCATTCAATCCAATCAACTTTACTAAATTTGAATTCTCAATTTCAAATTTTAAACTTCTTATCAGTATCCCTTCTCACTCGTAAGCTCAAAAACTTATTACATTTCAGGGAAAATTCAAAACTCAACACTTAGTGTTTACTTCCAATCAACTTGTTATTATATATATCCCACATATATACATATTCATTTCTTTTACACCCCAAGACATATTTTAAATTTTAAACCATACTTGGTTTTTAGTTCAAAACATATTTCTTTAAAATTTAAAACAATTCTTGTTTTATGACAAGATTCCTACATTTAAAAATATTATTTATTATATCTTTTAACACTTTAAAATAATTTAAATTTTGAGGACTTAGATTTTAAAACTTCACAATTTAAATCCTTTTCAATTTACAAGTCATACTTATTTAAATGTTACTTTCTTAAAACATTTCATTTTGCTTTATCATTAGTTATCATTAGAAAACAAACATCCCATTATTAGATACCATAACCATTTTATGATAATAACTAAGATTATTATATCTGGAAACCAATTCACTATATATTATCTCTTAATTTGTTGGAAAAAGTAAAATTAAGTAACTTAGTTCAGCATTCTGAAAACACTTCTACAAATTTCAGGATTTTGTTCTCTAGTTTGAATCCATTTCAAGCTTATCTTATTCATTTCGTTTATATTATCTAATTTCAATAAATATATTTCCACTTAAATTCTTATGATCTAATTCAATTTCTATAACCAACAACCAATTATCTTAATATATAGTAATTAGAAAAATAATTGCTTTATATATATATATATATATATATATATATATATATATATATATCAAAATATAAGCTTATACAAAAATCATTTTTAAAACCATTTTTAAAATTATTATATACGAAAATAACAAGTACGCTCTCATACTGTGACGCCCCACCTCTATACCCACGCTAGCCAAGAACACTACGTAGTAATGCTGTCGACTAGCACGGAGAATAAGGCTGTTGAGGAGCGACCATCTGTATAATTGCTTTATGCGAGTACCGATATGCCGGATAAAAATATAACTTTTCATCTCAAGAGGAAATCCGACGTACCGAAACAAACTTAAAGCTACTACACAGTGGCTATAAAGGTCTTCGGAAAAAAATATAGAAATAAACATAACACAAATCAGTCACAGATAATTCATATCACAAAGGCGGAAATAGATATAAATATTACACATAAAAGTGTACATCAGAGTAGTGGTCAAATAAGATCCACAACATCACAAAAATGAATAGATACAAGTGCAAGACAAAAATATGTATACATCAAGGAGTCTATATCTCAATTGTATACAACAAAAACTACTAAACTAAAGTAGTTAGCCAAAAGATCAGATGATGGTCCGATAAGGAGTCAAGCAGAAGCACCTGTAAAATCTCAGTCTGACCCGAGTATTATTTAAGAAGAAAATAATAAACAGATCAGTCTAGCTATAATTATCAGATAAAATGAGATATAAGAAGAGATATAATAATAAAACGTATGATAACCAAAAATGTCATACTTCAACAAGTATACATTAGAAAATTACGAAAGTCATACAAAATCTCAAGAATCTCATAGCATCAAAAAGAATGTCATATTCTTCATTTAATTCACCAAGCCACAATAAATGACATACATATCAATGCCAACTGAAAAAGGTGGTGAAACAAAAATTCCAGAAATCATCAAATAGAAATCCAGAAATCACAATAAAAGGATGGCCAATCCCATAAAAATGAGCCGGAGCTCCTCCTGACAGGGTATAGTCCCCCATTGCGAACATTGAGCCGAAGCTCCTCCTGGTGAGTCGAAACTCCTCCTGACAGGGTATAGTCCCCCATTGCGGATATTGAGCCGAAGCTCCTCCTGGTGAGTCGAAACTCCTCCTGACAGGGTATAGTCCCCCATTGCGGACATTGAGCCGAAGCTCCTCCTGGTGAGTAGAAACTCCTCCTGACAGGGTATAGTCCCCCATTGCGGACATTGAGCCGAAGCTCCTCCTGGTGAGCCGGAGCTCAATAAAATTGAGGTATAGTCCTCCTCATGGACAAAGAGACATCGCACATTGCTAGTCTAAACCATAAAATGATCATCAAGAAGTGTCAATTACAATAAGCTAGTAAATATATGAGTTTAGCATCATGTCCCATAACCACTAGCTTAACTTAAATTTTGCGAACAAATTGTAGATCTCTACTAGAAAATTGTCACAAGAGTTTCAATCGAACAAGTCCAAGAGTTAACCAACGAAGTAAACGCAAGCGTTTCATACCACTCGTTTTACTAAGTCGTTTAATTAGATTTCTCATACGAGTGAGGTAAAAGTTTGTATATACTAATAGATTTCGAAAATGGTTTTATAAACGAGTTTGGTATTGAAAATAGAGTTGAAATCGTTTTGAGGAAAGAGTTTTAATATTTACTACTAGTATAGAAAACCTTTATATTTTAAAATGACAAATCGTAGAATTGATTATAGAAACAAACAATCATAAAAATTCACATTCGAAGACGTGAATAAAATCCAAAGAAATCGATATCGAATGCATCAAAATGGATGTTCCCAAAATTCACGATGAAAATGTCATCAAAGTCCATAATAAATGATACAACAAAAAGGGAATCAACACGAATCGATTAAAGTTGGAAATATACTCAAAAATAGCCAAAATAGGCAAATTAAACAATTCCAGACGTCTGGTAGGTGTTCCCAGACGTCTGGCCCTAGTATTTGGAAGTATATGTGTTTTCTCCCTTCTATTTTTAATTCGTGGGCCATTTCAGACGTCTGAAATTTTCAACCAGACGTCTAAATTTGATTTCAGACGTCTGGATTTTGTTTCAGACGTCTGGATTTAGTCTCTGCCTTTTACAGACCTCTTTCCAGACATCTGGATTTTTCAACCAGACGTCTGGATTTGGTTTCAGATGTCTGAAATTAATTTCAGACGTCTGAAATCTTCTGCTAGGCAAAAAAAACATCCTAGACCAAAAATGGCAAATCCAAACCGAAATGCGATCGAACGAGCGATGGATGCTAAGGATTTATGCCAATCGACAACCCAGCACTATAGGCTCTTCGATGCATAACCAAAAACATGTACAAACATCAAAGATTGGATTTTTAAAGATTTGACTACAAAACACCAAAAATTGGAATATTCACCAAATCAATCCAAATCAAAAGCAAATGAACATAAATAAGTGTTAGGAATTCATACCCAACAATCAAAGATAGTTATAGACATAGATGAGAGATAAAAATCTCACCTTTGAACCCAAATCAATGAAGAAGAAGCTTGAAAGTAAAGGGAGAATCAACCACTCTTCAACACAACCCAAATGAGCTTGAATCTATGCTCAAAAAGAAGAACATTCCCAAAGTTAGGTTTAGGAATTTTCTTAAATCAAAGAGAGAATGAGTTGGAGAAGAAGAAGGAGATGCTTACTAATGGGTTCTCTTTGATTTTGGAGCAAGAACTTGAGCTAGCAAGAGGAACTAGGGCTTGGAGTTTCTAATTCCCATTCTCTTCCACCATTTTTGCTTAAGCTTGAGTGTTAGGAATATGAAATGAAGTAGTGAAGAGTTAGAGTGGGTTGGGACTGAGTTAGTAAGTGATTAATGGGTTCAGCCTAAACCAAAGCCCTAAGTGAAAAAGTGGCAAAATTTCACTATCTCCAAACATATCGAAGTTTATACTCAAAAAGGTCGCAAACGTCATTTTGAACTCAATGGGGGTGGTCTCGAGTCCCAATTCGACTGTTTGCAAAAAGTAGCTTTTCGGACCAAAATCCGACGAACGATAAAATATTTAAATAAAATATTTAAATATAAAATCGATAAATATGTGGGTTGTTACAGACTCCCCTCCTTAAAGAAATTGCGTCCTCGCAATACTTAAGAAGAAAATAAAGAGTAACTACCATAAAAGCATATCAACACAAAAGAAAATTGAAATAAGAAGTTCACCATAAAGAGCACGAAAGAGTTAGCAAGAACGGGATCGCTCGTTGAATTCTCTAGATTCCCAAGAGTAATCCCTAGGATTTGAGAACCAGTGAACTCTCACAAGAAGAACATCTTTATTCCGAAGGCGCTCAACCTCCGAAGCAATGATGCGAATGGGATGTTGCTCATAAATCAAATTGGGTGAAACTTCAATTTCCTCAATAACACCAGGCTCAAGAATAAAAATCGAAATTCCTAAGGCATTTCCATAGTAGAAAGACGTGAGAAAACGTCATGAATATCAGAAAATTGAGCTGGTGCAACGACGTAGTATGATAACAGTACGCCCGATAAACTAGAAACTCAAATAATTAGGGACAACAGCGTTGTACAAAAACGGTACGCCCAATGAACCAAAGCTCGAATAATTTTGGAACACCAACGTAGTACAAAAATGGTACGTCCAATGAACCGAACACCATAAAAGAACATCAGACACTAGTCCATAAAAGAAATGAAATGAAACTCAATAAAACGAAGTACATCAAAACGTCTGATGAACTTAATAAATAGATAATTCCATTCAGACATCACCAAAGAATCAACCACTTGTTGCTTACGACTAAACGCATTGGCAACACGATTTCCCCTTTCTGGAATAAAAGAATATCAAGATCATAAGATGCTAGGAACTCGAGTCAACATGAAGTTCCTTATGAGAAAATAAATATTCCAAGGATTTATGATCGAGATGGAGAACAAATTCCTCCCCTAAAATGATGATGCAAAACTCTAAAAGTAGAAACAATAACCACGAGCACTAGATCATGAGTGGTATATCTAGTCTCGATAGGCTATAATGATTTAGAAGCATAAGAGATAGCACGTTCTCTTTTGCAAGAGAACGACATCCAAACCAATACGATTAGCATTGGTACAAAAGATAAAGTCTTGGTTCCCATCGGGAATCACAAGAATAGGAGTATCGGAGAAGAGTTCTTCTTTCCCGAAAAGCTAAAACTTTCAAAATTACACTTATCATTATGTAATTGTCTTTCTAGAAAAAATTTCTTATTTCAAATCAATTTATTGTGTCAAATTGTCTCATCAAAGCGTTTAGGAGATTCCTATCGATAACGTTGATAAAGCGCATCGACTAGAATTCTTAAAGCGCTCAATGGGCAATACAATCACAAAACCATCTTTTATATGATAAACATGTTTCTAAAAACTTTTAAGAATATTCTTTGTTCATTTTAAGAACAAAAAATCAAATTGTACTTATAAATAAATCTTATGAAAAAGATTTTCAAAATTTTAAATTTCTATTTTCATCCAAAATCAACAAATACAAGAATGGACTTATCGAGATATTTACAGAATACTCGATTTATGAAATGGATGAAACAAGATGGGCAAACTGAATGACATAATAAGTCATTCATAAGAATCATAACGAGTGCGGAATGCGGTAAGTGGAATGCTAACTTCCGCAACTCGTAGCTAATGAAAATCGGTGGCAAGGTCAAACTGGAAAGACCTTAACACCACTCAAAAGATTGCTTAGGTGATAATCCTAAGATAAGCTCAAAGATTCCGGAAAATTCACAACTACCCAAATGAGAGAAATAACGCTCTACTCAACATGTGAGCTTAAAGAATAAAATGATGCCATCAATTTTTTAAATCAAAATCATAAAGGAAAAATAGAAATCTGCTTAACAGATTGAAAATGTCGAAGATGAATAGTCCACTCGAGAAAATAGGATATAGGCTTCATTAATGATTAAGCCAATCCTATCGCACAAATCAATTCCGGAGCCTAAGTAAAAATATCGGCTCGGAAAGAAAAATCACATAAAATAATTTTCGACATCAAATAAAAGCAAATTGAGTGTTGCGGATCTACCATCCGGATTCACAATCCTCAAAGAATTCATCAAGCCCAAAATATTCAAAGAAAAAGAATCGACAAGTTCTTTTGATATAAAAATAATGAGATGAAACCCATATCAAAAAGAACTCGAATAAGGTCACGAAATAAATAATGCCATCAAGGATTGAATGTAAAATACCTTGACTGAGAGAAAAGTTGCTAGGGGCTTGCAGCTTTCCTTCTCTCCTGCTTTGACGCTTGGGACACGAAGATATATAATGATCCGCACTTTTGCAATAGCGGCAAGAAATAGGCCTTGGACACCTATTTATATAGTGGTCCCTAGAGCCACAATTGTAGCAGTCTCCACGATTAGGGATGGGAGTATTTGCTATAGAAGTCTCTTGCTTCGCCCTCTTGTTAGGATTAGGACTTTTGAACCTAATAAAGGGATGCCTCTTCTTGTTGTTGTTGGCGCTCGGTTTGGCACTCCCAACCTCGACGTCACTTTCTCTATCGCCCTCTTCAAGACGAAGAGCGATATCAATAAGCTGAATAAATGAAACCTCAAGTTTCAAGAGTAATGGCTTCTTAAGATTCTTATTCAAGCCATAGACAAATCTCTGATTTTTCTTCAATGGGGTATTTATATACTCGACCCCGTACTTAGAAAGAGATTCGAAAGATGTGACATAGTCTGTCACAGAAGATTCACCTTGAACAAGGTCAATAAAACGTTGGGCCAAAGTTACTTTTTCAGCCTCCGGCACAAATTTCAGTTCGAATCTTTCTCGGAATTGCTCCCAAGTGAGATCCGCCTCAACGATTTCAGAAATTAAAAGCTCATACCAATCTAATGCTCTTTCTTGGAGCATGCTAGAAGCCACCTGGACTCGATGTAGATCAATAAGGTTCATGCGAGAAAAGATACAATCGCATGATTTGAGCCAAGCTTGAATTTCTATAACACCTTCGGATCCCTTGAATGGCCTTCCACCCAAATCAGTGTAGTCTCTGCACAAGCATGCAAAACCGGATCTAGATGAGTAGTCTCTGGAATGGGACCGACAGCTTGAGCATTCTTTACTAGATTAAGAAGCTGCTGGGCAGACATAAATACTCCATCCGGTGGAGTAGCACTAGATTGACCGGCGCTGCGACGGCCAGGTCTAACCATTTCTCTTCTTTAAGAAAGACAAAAGAAGAGGAAAAAGTTATTCTCAAAATAAATTTCAATCAAACTTGACTGATAAAACAAGGAATCATAAAGAAAATAGGATGAATCGGTACGAAGATCCGAATTAAATCCTAAAGCACGACTCCTAAGATGGACTTAGGACGATGATCCTTGTTAAATTATTCTACATTGTTCCGAAGTTTGGCTCTGATACCAAGCTGTGACGCCCCATCTCTATACCCACGCTAGCCAAGAACACTACGGAGTAATGCTGTCGACTAGCGCGCAGAATAAGTCTGTTGAGGAGCGACCATCTGTATAATTGCTTTGTGCGAGTACCGATATGCCGGATAAAAATATAACTTTTCATCTCAAGAGGAAATCCGACATACCGGCACAAACTCAAAGCTACTACACAGTGGCTATAAAGGTCTTCGAAAACAAATATAGAAATAAACATAACACAAATCAGTCACAGATAATTCATATCACAAAGGCGGAAATAGATATAAATATTACACATAAAAGTGTACATCAGAGTAGTGGTCAAATAAGATCCACAACATCACAAAAATGAATAGATACAAGTGCAAGACAAAAATATGTATACATCAAGGAGTCTATATCTCAATTGTATACAACAAAAACTAGTAACCTAAGGTAGTTAGCCAAAAGATCAGATGATGGTCCGATAAGGAGTCAAGCAGAAGCACCTGTAAAATCTCAGTCTGACCCGAGTATTATTTAAGAAGAAAATAATAAACGGATCAGTCTAGCTATAATTATCAAATAAAATGAGATATAAGAAGAGATATAATAATAAAACGTATGATAACCAAAAATGTCATACTTCAACAAGTATACATTAGAAAATCACGAAAGTCATACAAAATCTCAAGAATCTCATAGCATCAAAAAGAATGTCATATTCTTCATTTAATTCACCAAGCCACAATAAATGACATACATATCAATGCCAACTGAAAAAGGTGGTGAAACATAAATTCCAGAAATCATCAAATAGAAATCCAGAAATCACAATAAAAGGATTGCCAATCCCATAAAAACGAGACGGAGCTCCTCCTGACAGGGTATAGTCCCCCATTGCGGACATTGAGCCGAAGCTCCTCCTGGTGAGTCGAAACTCCTCCTGACAGGGTATAGTCCCTCATTGCGGACATTGAGCCGAAGCTCCTCCTGGTGAGTCGAAACTCCTCCTGACAGGGTATAGTCCCCCATTGTGTACATTGAGCCGAAGCTCCTCCTGGTGAGTCGAAACTCCTCCTGACAGGGTATAGTCCCCCATTGCGGCAATTGAGCCGAAGCTCCTCCTAGTGAGTCGAAACTCCTCCTGACAGGGTATAGTCCCCTATTGCGGACATTGAGCCGAAGCTCCTCCTGGTGAGTCGAAACTCCTCCTGACAGGGTATAGTCCCCCATTGCGGACATTGAGCCGAAGCTCCTCCTGGTGAGTCGAAACTCCTCCTGACAGGGTATAGTCCCCCATTGCGAACATTGAGCCGAAGCTCCTCCTGATGAGCCGGAGCTCAATAAAATTGAGGTATAGTCCTCCTCATGGACAAAGAGACATCGCACATTGCTAGTCTAAACCATAAAATGATCATCATTGATCATCAAGAAGTGTCAATTACAATAAGCTAGTAAATATATGAGTTTAGCATCATGTCCCATAACCACTAGCTTAACTTAAATATTTGCGAACAAATTGTAGATCTCCACTAGAAAATTTTCACAAGAGTTTCAATCGAACAAGTCCAAGAATTAACCAACGAAGTAAACGCAAGCGTTTCATACCACTCGTTTTACTAAGTCGTTTAATTAGATTTCTCATATGAGTGAGGTAAAAGTTTGTATATACTAATAGATTTCGAAAATGGTTTTATAAACGAGTTTGGTATTAAAAATAGAGTTGAAATCGTTTTGAGGAAAGAGTTTTGATATTTACTACTAGTATAGAAAACCTTTATATTTTAAAATGACAAATCATAGAATTGATTGTAGAAACAATCAATCATAAAAATTCACATTCGAAGACGTGAATAAAATCCAAATAAATCGATACCGAATGCATCAAAATGGATATTCCAAAAAATCACGATGAAAATGTCATCAAATTCCATAATAAATGATAACAACAAAAAGGGAATCAACACGAATCGATTAAAGTTGGAAATATACTCAAAAATAGCCAAAATAGGCAAATTAAACAGTTCCAGACGTCTGGTAGGTGTTCCCAGACGTCTGGCCCTAGTATCTAGAAGTATATGTGTTTTCTCCCTTCTATTTTTAATTCCTGGGCCATTTCAGACGTCTGAAATTTTCAATCAGACGTCTGAATTTGATTTCAAACGTCTGGATTTTGTTTCAGACGTCTGGATTTAGTCTCTGCCTTTTCCAGACCCCTTTCCAGACGTTTGGATTTTTCAACCAGACGTCTGGATTTGGTTTCAAACGTCTGAAATTAATTTCAGACGTCTGAAATCTTCTGCTAGGCAAAAAAAACAGCCTAGACCAAAAATGGCAAATCCAAACCGAAATGCGATCGAACGAGCGATGGATGCTAAGGATTTATGCGGATTTATGCCAATTGACAACCCAGCACTATAGGCTCTTCGATGCATCACCAAAAACATGTTCAAACATCAAAGATTGGATTTTTAAAGATTTGACTACATAACACCAAAAATTGGAATATTCACCAATTCAATCCAAATCAAAAGCAAATGAACATAAATAAGTGTTAGGAATTCATACCTAACAATCAAAGATAGTTATAGACATAGATGTGAGATAAAAATCTCACCTTTGAACCCAAATCAATGAAGAAGAAGCTTGAAAGCAAAAGGGAGAATCAACCACTCTTCAACATAACCCAAACGAGCTTGAATCTATGCTCAAAAAGAAGAACATTCCCAAAGTTAGGTTTAGGAATTTTCTGAAATTAAAGAGAGAATGAGTTGGAGAAGAAGAAGGAGATGCTTACTAATGGGTTCTCTTTGATTTTGGAGCAAGAACTTGAGCTAGCAAGAGGAACTAGGGCTTGGAGTTTCTAATTCCCATTCTCTTCCACCATTTTTGCTTAAGCTTGAGTGTTAGGAACATGAAATGAAGTAATGAAGAGTTGGAGTGGGTTGGGACTGAGTTAGTAAGTGATTAATGGGTTCAGCCTAAATCAAAGCCCTAAGTGAAAAAGTGGCAAAATTTCACTATCTCCAAACATATCGAAGTTTATACTCAAAAAGGTCGCAAACGTCATTTTGAACTCAATGGGGGTGGTCTCGAGTCCCAATTCGACTGTTTGCAAAAAGTAGCTTTTCGGACCAAAATCCGACGAACGATAAAATATTTAAATAAAATATTTAAATATGAAATCGATAAATATGCGGGTTGTTACACATACACACACTCAACTCATTATAGGGTACTACTGACCCTATCCTTAAAGTGTAAACCCACCAGAGCCAAGGTTCTCGCTTAACCTTCAGGTTTGATACCAAACTGTAACGACTCGGAATTTTCGACCTCGAAAATTCGACACTAATAGGTCCACTGTAGAAGTGCCGAGCATTCGAATGCCGGAAATTCCAGATTGTTAGGGTAAAGAAGAAAAGTGGTAGAAGAAGAAACAGAAACAACAGTACAGAATCTCACATTTGCAGCGGATTGAAATATAATATTAAATAATAGCATTTTACAATGAAAAGCTATAATTGTCAGTTTACATTCAATATATCAGAGTACAACCATTCATACATAAACTGGACAGTCATAATTAACTTGTCCTAGAAAACAATCAAACAACTCCAATACACAGCGGAATATAATCCATACGTTCCTGCCATCCAGCTCGCCACCTGAGCTCCAGAACGTCCTAACCTGAAAATCTATAATACTCGGTCTGACCCAAGCATTACATTAAAGTAACACCCGGGTCAGGAGGGAAACCAGTATGACGACCCAGGATTTTCAACAATTTAAAATTTGATTGATTAATTGATTTTAAATATTTTAAAGGTTAATTTTAAACCTGAATTCAAGATATCAATATCTACTTGATAATTATATAGTTTAAATATTGAATTTAATAGTTGAATTGGGTAAATTGTTGAAATCTGAAATTCTAAGCCTGTTTAAAATAGTTCGAAGGCTCGCAAAATTTATAATGGTGTTACTGAAAATAATGGAAGGGAAGGAATTTAATTCAAAGGTGGTTTGTTCAATTTTGAAAATATATCGTTTCAATTGAATTTAAAAATAGCCTTCCGAGCCACAGTCTCGGAATTGGACGAAACCAGTTCCATTGGATCCGAAATCGTTAGTTATTATCGGATTTCAAATTTCGTGGCAATCGGAGTTGTCGTTTGACCCTGGCAGCTCAAAACGCTTCGAAATTATTTTAATCGATTAAATTAAAATTTGATCGTTTTCTTCTGTAACTCGCACATACGATCGAATTAGCTTGCGAAACCTGTTCCATTGTGTTCGGAATGCGGGTAAAACCTTATAAATGCCTGACGGCATATCTGATTCGGAGTTCGAGATTTTGAGAATGCTAAACGAAATATTTTCAATATTCGATTATATAAACTTAATTAAAGTAAATTGCATCACTCCACTCACGTGATTTCGCTCCGGCTTGCACCCGAAGCCACTTTTAGGAATATCTTCCCCGTTGCTTTCAAAGGAATGGAACTAACAATCGAAAAGAATCAAAATAAATGCCCGAGCTCAGATTTTCTTCAAATCCCTTCTCCTCAATTCGAAACCATAGTTGTTCACATAAAAAAAAATGGTGACGCGGTCGAAATCGAGTTCGAACTCGAAGGGGGGGGACGAAGCGCAGTCGCGATTGATTAACTGTAACGACCCGAAATTTTCGAACCCGAAAATTCCGGATAGTTATGAAAAAGAAGAAAGAGACAGAAGAAGAAGAACAGAACACCAAACATCTCACATTCGCAGCGGATAAATATAATAATAAATAATAACGGTTTACAAAAGGATATTATAACTGTCGGTTACATTTAATATACATCAGAGTTTCACATAATATACAGTCATTGAATATTTACAATTATCATGTCTCAAATAATCAATAATATAAATACAGCGGAAATACTCCATATGCTATTGCATCCAACTCGCCTCTTGAGCTCCAGAACGTACACACCTGGAAAATCTGTAATACTCGGTTTGACCCGAGCATTACACCAAAGTAACACCCGGGTCAGGCTGGAAACCAGCGTGAGTAAACCCAAACATGGAATACCAAACAAACAACTTATATAAAACCCGGGTAACTCAAACCAATTTTACAAGTGCACAATATATTATAGACATAAATAATTTCACACATTCATTTCCTACGTTCCAAAGCTTAGACTTAAATAGCCCACTTTCTTTTAATCACCTCATTCCAATATATAAACTTCACATACCAATCTATATTCGAAGTGGTTTCGGGTATTGACTAATACCCAACCCCAGTCTCTTCGAGACTCGTGTCATCCATGTTGAGTCACAAGTTCTATGAAGGTTTTGATTTCTGACAAAGAAATAAAGGCGATCGACAAAACAAAGACATCATGGCTATAAAGAGGCACAAAAGAGCTACATATGGTACTCTAGATTATAGGTTGATTATTTGATATTGTAATAGTGATAAACTTGTTAAAATCTATCCTCAAATAATCATGCATCTCAATATAATCGATATATATATGTTTAAAAAAAGCATTTGCACATTTGTTGAGCAAATTAACAGAGACCGGTCGACCGGTCATAAATTAGGCGGTCGACCGTTTCTGTGTAAAATGCACATAAACGTGCACACATGCACATAACGACTATATATTTGAAATCCTGTCTACTGGCCAATTTTTGACCTGTCGACCGTTTTTAAACAGAGAGAAACCTTTTCCAAAAGACACTTCTTTCTCCAATGGTTGCATCTCTTACCTTTCATCAATGATCATATCTATTAATGGCTACTGTTCACAAAGAGTTACAACCATTTTTTTCTCTATATAAACTCATATAAATCATTGATTCAAAACACATGAAAATATATGTTTTTCTACTCTAATTTCTGATCTTACTTTCTAAATACTCCTGCATTCTAAAAGCTCTCAATTATTTTAATTGCTTATTGAATCATTGAAATTATTTCATATCTTTTGATTCAATAAGTAATATACTTCCCTTAATCTTCACAAAACATCATTCATATATTTTGAGGATAAGATTATAGGAAATTTGTACTACAAGTGACAAAACTGTGTTAGCAAGAACACATACCGTCAACAAACAATTATATTCATCTTTGTTGAAGTCCTCGGTGTTGTAAGAGGCAAGTGTTGAAGTCCTCGGTGTTGTAAGAGGCAAGTGTTGAAGTCCTTAGTGTATTAGAGGCGTGAAATCCCGTTCGTTTGCTCGGGTGTTGTAAACATGTTCCTCCGGGTGAAGCAAGGTAGTTAATAGTGAAAATCCAGATAGAAGTCTGGGACTGGACGTAGGACGGTGCTCCGAACCAGTATAAAAATCTCTGGTGTGATTTTTCTATTTTTATTTACTTTGCTACTATCATCTATTTCCGCATTTATATTATAGTCCATATTACACGATCCGTGTGTACTATACTAGCACCTGCACTTGTACACTATCACACTTTTTATTTGGTATCAGAGCACGGCCATCATATAACCGTAACACGGTTATTTGATATATTCTTGTAATATGGAAAATAACGCAAGTACTAGCACTCAAAACACCACTTACATGGAAGGTCAATCGACACAAAGACCTCCATTTTTCAATGGTCTTAATTATAGTTATTGGGCAACACGTATGTCATTCTTTATGCAATCAAATAGTTATGATGCTTGGAATGCAACTCAAAACGAAATAGTAAATCCAACAACTGATTATTCAGAATGGACTGCGGCTGAGGAAACGGCAGCAGACGTAAATGCAAGAGCAATAAATATGTTGTTTTGTGCATTAGACCAAAATGAATATAACTGTGTTAGTATCTGCACTACTGCATATCAAATTTGGCAAACGCTAAAAATCACTCATGAAGGTACTAACAAGGTTAAACAAGCCAAAATAGCCATGCTGAAAAGTCAATTTCAAAATTTCAAAATGAAACAAAATGAGACAATCAATGATATGTATTCACGGTTTCAAACTATCCACCATGCACTTATTGGCTTAGGACAAAAGTATTCTGATTTTGATGTTGTTTCAACAGTCCTACATTCTCTGACTAGTGAATGGGAAGGAAAAGTATTAGCAATTGAAGAAGCTAATGACCTTTCCGTCATGAAGCCAGATGAATTGATAGGAAATCTAATGTCCTATGAAGCTAACTTGCAGACTAGAAAGGAACAAAAAGAAGAAAAGAAAAATGTGGCATTCCATGCTGAAAAAGATGAATCAGAATCTGAAGACGAAGATCTGGCTTTCATAGCAAAAGGTTTCAAAAAATTCCTAAAACAGCGAAAAGCCAGTCGTTATAACAGAAAGAAATCTGGATTAAATAAACCAACATCATCCTCTATAGAATGCTTCAACTGTCACAAAAAGGGGCACATGCAGAAGGATTGTCCAGAACAAAAGAAGAAGTCAGAAAATGACAAATTCAAATATAAGAAGGACAAGTCAAAGAAACGAGCCTTCTCAGTAACATGGGATGATTCAGACTCATCTTCATCAGAAAGTGAAAGTGATTCGGAGAATGAACAAGCTAATGTTTGTTTTATGGCAACAGAAGATGAGGTACAAATTCCTACACTTGATGAATTACTTGATATTAATGCTGAATTGATAGTCAAATATAAAGACATAAAACGTCAATTAAAAGTAGTCAAAGCAGATTTAGGTAGAGCAGAATTTGAACGAGAGATGTTAAAAGATGAGAAGAAAATATTAGAAAAAGAACTTAAAAAAATTCAAGAATCATCATCTAATGTTGACTCTCAACTATCTCTTTTGAGTCAAGAAATAGAAGCTCAAAAAGAGAAAAATAATGCTCTCACTACTGAAAATCATGAGCTTAAGGCAAAAGTCAAAATTCTAGACCTAGAAAAAGCTAGTTTACAAACAAAGTTTGATGACATTACTCAAAATGTCTCTAACTTTAACAAAGGTCGAGAGAATTTGACAAAAATCATTGAAAGTTCACAATCTATTTCGGATAAACAAGGTTTGGGATATAAAAAACAAGAAACCAAGAAACATCTTGGTAATAAAAGAAAGAAGAGAGTACAAAAAACTGAAGCTAAGAAAAATCTTAGTTTATTATACTCCAAACCGAAACCAGTTGTGAAATTTCAAAAGAAAAATATCAAGACTATCAAAATATGGGTTCCTAAAACAAATAACAATTTGATTAGGAACAAATATATTCAGAATTTCATGAATACTGTGCATCATAATACTAATTATGTATATAAAGGGGATACCAGACCCATATGGGTTTGGACTCCTAAGACCTAACTCTTAGGACCCCATAAAAAGTGGGTACCATGGACTTAATTTTATTTTTTGCAGGTCCCACTTAAGAAAAGAGGAAAGTGGATATTGGACAGTGGTTGCTCAAAGCACATGACTGGAGACAAGAGCTTATTAACAAATATTACATACTCAGATGGTGGCTCCGTCACTTTTGGAGATAATTCAAAAGGCTATATCATCGGCAAAGGCGATGTGAGCAATTGCGGTACATTTAACTTACCTCTTATTACTAATGTCATGCTAGTTAGAAATTTAAAAAACAATTTACTTAGTATTAGCCAGTTATGTGACAAGGGTTTTACAATTTCTTTTTCAAATAATAAGTGTAGTATTTTAGATAAAGACCATAATTAGTTTTCGAAGGTTATAGAGACAGAAATATATATATTCTGAATATGAATATTAATCATAATTCAGATATGTGTCTTGTGGCTAATGATAATGATCCATGGCTATGGCACAAACGCTTCTGTCATATAAACTTCAGAACTATTGACAAGCTAGCCAAAAACAATCTAGTTAGAGGACTACCCAAAATGAGTTTTAAGGTTAACAACATTTGTGATGCATGTCAATTAGGAAAATTGACCAAATCATCTTTTGAATCCAAGAAAGTCATATCAACATTACAACCACTTGAGTTACTACACATGGATTTATTTGGACCTACTAGGGTTCAGTCAATAAATCACAGTCAATATGTGCTTGTAATTGTTGATGATTTCTCTCGTTACACATGGACAATTTTCTTAAAAAATAAAAGTGACACTTTCGATCATTTCAAATCTTTCTTCAAAAGAATTCAAACATCAAAAGGGATAAAAGTTAAAAATATAAGAAGTGATCATGGCGGAGAGTTTGAAAATAATGAATTTGAACATTTTTGTACAAAGAAAGGTATATGTCATAATTTTTCGTTTCCCAGAACTCCACAACAGAACGGAGTTATAGAACGGAAGAACCGAACTTTACAAGAATGTGCAAGAACATTATTGAATGGAACCACCTTACCAAAACATTTCTGGGCAGAAGCCGTCGCAACTACCTGTTATGTTTTAAATCGTGTGTCCATAAGACCTCTTACCAAGAATACTCCTTATGAATTATTTAACAAAATAAAGCCTAAAATCTCATACTTCAAAGTTTTTGGTTCCAAGTGTTTTATTTTAAATACGAAAGACCAGCTTGGCAAATTCGATCCAAAAGCCGATGAAGGAATATTTGTCGGTTATTCGGAACGAAGTAAGGCCTATCGTATATTTAATAAATGAACCAAAACTATTGAAGAATCACTTCATGTCTCTTTTGATGAATTCTATCAGCATCCTCACACTATATCAGATGATGACGAATCAATAGTCACTGACAATCCAATTATCACGAATATTGATTCTGACTAGGAAATAATTATTGAGAATATTCCTCAAATATGTTGGTTACAATCACCACCAAGGACATTAAGAGACCATCCGGCCCAAAATATAATCGGTGAAGTAACATCACATGTCAGAACAAGGAGTCAACTCAATCAAATGGGTCATGTTGCTTTTCTCTCAAATATCGAACCTAAGAATCCAAAAGAAGCTGCTATAGACGATTACTGGATCATTGCCATGCAGGAAGAACTAAATCAGTTCGAGCGCAATGACGTTGGGGAACTTGTTCCAAGACCAACTGATCAGTCAGTTATTGGTACTAAATGGGTCTATAAAAATAAGGCTGACGAACAAGGAAATATCACCAAAAATAAAGCAAGATTAGTAGCACAAGGGTATAATCAGGAAGAAGGTATCGATTATGAAGAAACTTTTGCACCAGTTGCTCGACTAGAAGCTATTAGAATCCTATTATCTTTTGCTTGTCACCATAATTTCAAACTTTATCAGATGGATGTCAAAAGTGCTTTTCTCAATGGATTTATCAAAGAGAATGTCTATGTCGAACAACCTCCTTTGTTCGTACATGAAAAATATTCTGACCATGTGTTCAAACTTAAGAAAGCTCTGTATGGTTTAAAACAAGCACCTCGTGCTTGGTATGAACGATTACGTAGCTATCTTATTAACTCAGGATTTCAAATAGGCAAAGTCGATCAAACTTTGTTTATCAAACATTCTCAAAAAGATATTCTAGTTATCCAGATATATGTACACGATATAATCTTTGGTTCAACAAACGATAAACTCTGCAAGGAATTTGCAAGTATTATGACCAAAGAATTCGAAATGTCTCATATGGGAGAACTATCTTATTTTCTTGGACTTCAAATCAAGCAACTTTCAAACGGTATTTTTATCAATCAAGAAAAATACTGTGGAAATCTTATCAAACGCTTCGGATTAGAAAATACATCTGGTAAACCAACTCCTATGAGTACAACTACACATCTTGAAAAAGATGAAAATGGTAAGAGTGTTGACCAGAAATTATATCGAAGCATGATTGGTTCTCTTCTTTATCTTACAGCAAATCGTCCAGATATATTGATGAGTGTTTGTCTATGTGCACGCTTTCAAGCAAATCCAAAGGAATCACATCTACGAGCAGTGAAACGCATAATTCGTTATCTTAATAATACCAAAGATTTCGGTCTTTTTTATCCAAAAGAATGTCCATTTGAATTAGTATCATATAGTGATGCTGATTTTGGCGGATCGCGAACGGATAGAAAAAGTACAGGTGGTACGTGCCATTTTATTGGAAAATCACTTGTCTCTTGGTTTAGTAAGAAACAGAATTGTGTTTCACTATCAACATGTGAAGCTGAATATATATCAGCGGCTCTCGCTTGTACTCAAGTACTATACATGCAACAAACACTTCAAGATTTTGATATTCATTTATCAAATTCGATTATATACTGTGATAACACAAGTGCTATAAATCTCTCTAAGAATCCAGTGAATCATTCTAGAACCAAACACATTGATATCCGTCATCATTTCCTTAGAGATAATATTGAAAAAGGATATATATGTCTTGAATATGTCCAAACTGATAATCAAATAGCGGACCTTTTTACTAAGCCTCTGCTCGAATCTAGTTTTATTAGATTATGAAGAGAGCTTGGTTTAATTTCAAGAAAAGATCTTGACTAGTAATTTCTAATGATTGTTTTTCTTTTATATTTGAACTAAATTTTTTTTTTTAATTCCTGTTATCAAAAGGAGACTATTTATTTCTTTCAATAAGAGCCTCTTCTTGCTTTCATGGTCAATATTCTTTATTCAATCTCAACCACAGGCTTATATACATGGAACTTCTTTATAAACTTGTCAAATTTTCTCTCTTTATTTCATCTTTCTTTTTCTAAGCATAAGGCTCTATACATTATTCTCTATGGCTCACATTTGTGATAAATGTGCTCACAAATCACACATTTCCGTTACAAATTCTGAGCCAGAGGAGTATTATTCTCCTGAAACACCAAAACAAAAACCAAAGTATCATTACCAATGCCTTCGTACTCCTAGAAGTACACCAACCTCAAAACGAGTTAAGAAGGCTTGCAGGAATATATATATATATATATAAAGAATACAGATCACATATTCAGGGGGAGATTCAGAACTTCAGATATATGTTGTCATCAATCAAAAAGGGGGAGAATGTTGAGTCACAGGTTCTATGAAGGTTTTGATTTCTGACAAAGAAATAAAGGCGATCGACAAAACAAAGACATCATGGCTATAAAGAGGCACAAAAGAGCTACATATGGTACTCTAGATTATAGGTTGATTATTTGATATTCTAATAGTGATAAACTTGTTAAAATCTATCCTCAAATAATCATGCATCTCAATATAATCGATATATATATGTTTAAAAAAAGCATTTGCACATTTGTTGAGCAAATTAACAGAGACCGGTCGACCGGTCATAAATTAGGCGGTCGACCGTTTCTGTGTAAAATGCACATAAACGTGCACACATGCACATAACGACTATATATTTGAAATCCTGTCTACTGGCCAATTTTTGACCTGTCGACCGTTTTTAAACAGAGAGAAACCTTTTCCAAAAGACACTTCTTTCTCCAATGGTTGCATCTCTTACCTTTCATCAATGATCATATCTATTAATGGCTACTGTTCACAAAGAGTTACAACCATTTTTTTCTCTATATAAACTCATATAAATCATTGATTCAAAACACATGAAAATATATGTTTTTCTACTCTAATTTCTGATCTTACTTTCTAAATACTCCTGCATTCTAAAAGCTCTCAATTATTTTAATTGCTTATTGAATCATTGAAATTATTTCATATCTTTTGATTCAATAAGTAATATACTTCCCTTAATCTTCACAAAACATCATTCATATATTTTGAGGATAAGATTATAGGAAATTTGTACTACAAGTGACAAAACTGTGTTAGCAAGAACACATACCGTCAACAAACAATTATATTCATCTTTGTTGAAGTCCGCGGTGTTGTAAGAGGCAAGTGTTGAAGTCCTCGGTGTTGTAAGAGGCAAGTGTTGAAGTCCTTAGTGTATTAGAGGCGTGAAATCCCGTTCGTTTGCTCGGGTGTTGTAAACATGTTCCTCCGGGTGAAGCAAGGTAGTTAATAGTGAAAATCCAGATAGAAGTCTGGGACTGGACGTAGGACGGTGCTCCGAACCAGTATAAAAATCTCTGGTGTGATTTTTCTATTTTTATTTACTTTTCTACTATCATCTATTTCCGCATTTATATTATAGTCCATATTACACGATCTGTGTGTACTATACTAGCACCTGCACTTGTACACTATCACACTTTTCAATCCAAACCCAAATTATCAGAGTGAAATACTCATTATTCCATATCAGGAATATCATCTCATTCAGGCATCCAATACCATTTCATCATTCATATCAATTTTGATCATTTTCGAATTAACTCAATTGATTCTGTCGAAATTTCTAACCCCAACCATTTAGATTCCTTCATCTAGCATTGATTAATTCTAAATCAATTAATTAGACAACCTTCAATATCCATCTTGATTAACCACCATAGATTAATTCTTTTTCAATTCCATTCAAGTAATCACCTTTAACTAATTTCTCGATATTGATTTCTCTTAACCCAAAATCAATAAGTAGTCTTAGTTAATTTATAAGTAAATCAATTACTTCATAAGTGAATTGTCTATATTAATTACATTAATTCTTAATTACTTAGTAATTGATTTCTCATAAGTCATTATTTATTGAATTGATTTAATCTTAATTAATCAATTTTTTTATTACATCAACTATTATATATATTAATGATTTTCAATTATAATTTAATTTGTTCTAATCTAAATCAATTATTTTAATTCATCCACAACATCAATCATTCTCGATAAATCTCAACCTGTAATTATCTACTCTTTTTTTCTAAATTAATTCGACTAAACTAACTTAAACCTTAATGAATTCAAACCTTTACTTACTAATTACTCAACTTGATTAATTAATTAATTTAATTAATAAATCTTCCATTTCAATTACCCTCTATTCCGATGAATCACAATCATTAAGCTTCCTATTTATGATTTAAGTTTTAAACAATTTGAAAACCCAAATACTTCGAGTCAAACCATAGTTAACTCGAAAACCAAACAAAACCAAGGTCACATCGTCATCAGTACACATCAAATCAATTTAATCATTCAACCATCTATTAAAATTTAACCAATTGAATTTAAATTAAAAACCAACATAGTGAGATTTACACATCCTTGATTTTGAAATCCAAATCCATCTTGACCATTATCACCCAAATCCAAATTAACTAAAAGTTAAGTCAATAAATCAATTTCTTATTTATAACACTTTAGAATCTTATTCTAAAATCGGGAATTTTATTATCATTAATCTATAGTTTAACTTAAGATCTTTATGTCTAATTCATAATAAACATTTTGATTCCTTAATTTCTTCTTAATCACCCTATTAATTAAATTTCAAATCTGACCTGCCTGCTTAGTATAAATAACACATACAACTCAGATTAATATATATATTAAACAACATCAATATTTTAAAGAAGGGTTTAAGAAGTTAATTTAAAACTTGATTCTGTTAAAATTTAAACCTATAGGATATTCTCAAATTTGACTCGAAACAAATTTGGGGAAACTCACCTGCTAGATCAACCCCACGAGTCTCCAAAACCCTAGCCAAACTCCCCCTAGCAACGATCACCGAGACCCCTTGCCAAACCAGTGGCCATCTTCTCCTCGCAAGCCCGAGACGCTCCACGCTCACCTCTCCCAATCAGCAATCAGGTCGCGACCTCCCATCCATCTCGTATTCGTATGCACCGTGAAATGTCGAGAATAGGTCGACATCCCCCCCTCGAGCTCTGGCCTCCCTTGCACGCGAAGCAAGCAGCTTATTTATTTACGCAATTAGTGCAATCCAAATCCAGCCAAACGGCCTTCAGGTACCTGTACTTACTCAATTTAAATATGTAAGTGCCATATATAGAAAATTTATTAGCATTTCGCTTACTTTCAATAGCTAAACACATGTATTACATATACAACAAATGCCAAATGCTTCCCATAAGCGATTCATATGTTGTTTCATTTAAGTTTTAATGGTTCACAACTCAATTTCTGACATTCCATTGATTTTTAATCCAAACAAGCTTATTTTCACTTCACTTAATTCGAAAACCAATTTATTTAATCTCTATCAACACACAGGAATTTAATTACTTTTGTTTACGTCATACGACGATTCATTCTATACAAATTCGACAATATTCGCTTAATAGAGTATTTATTTAGTTTATAACTATTTTAAATTAATTTCAACCCATTCTGCATTTAATTTATTTCTTTTCTAAATTATTTACGAACCATTCATTGCCTTTCATTTTATTTCAGCCTTGGATTCATCCAAACAATTTTTTTTTTAGACTTTGCTCAATCAAACTTATAAATTAACGACCATTTCCAACTTAATTTAATCCAAGCTTTCATTTAATGGGCTTTCACTCTTATTCGAAGCCAAGCTTCCATGAATTTTAAACTTAAGTTAATTTACTTTAGTTTATTCCGATTTCAAACTTAAGTTTGCTTCTATTTGATTCTCATTTAAGCAACTTCCATTAAATTCAGTTAGCCCATCCATTTTAAATTTTAATTTTAAATTTACCTTCTCAATTTATCAAAATAATATCCAAGCACATACTTAAACTCATTTATATTTCAAATTAATATGCTATCGAACTTAGGTTCAGACCGATAATCCAATTCCAATCACAATTTTGATTTAGTTTTTATTCTATCAAACTTCATCCATTTATTATTTAACTCAATTAACCCATTTTTAATTTTTAATTCAATTACTTAATTCGTTATCGAATTTGTTTTATTAATACAAGACTATTCTCAATTTACTTCTGTTCACTTGGGTTTTGTTTGCAACTCAAACCATTTCTATTATGATCACTTCTCTTATATCCATTATATTTGTAAATTCATTAAATATTATTAGAATCACACTTGAATGTTTTACTTGTAATCCAAACCATCGCATTTTCAATCCAACTCTATTTTATTTCCATTTTATAGCATCTTCACTTATTCAATTCATTATCAAATCCAAGTTGAATTCTATTTACAATTCTAATTCACTTCCAAGCTCTATTATTAATTTACAATCCATTTGTTTAGCCAAGTTACATTTTCATTAACATACTCTATCAAATAATTATTTATTCACTTACTTCCATCTATTAATTCAATATTCGATTTTAATTACAAAATCACTTCATTAAAATTCTAGTTTGGATTTCCTTTTTATTTCCCCAAAATCCCAACACTTTTATTTAAAATTTTAGAAATGCTTTTAAATCCACATTATACTAATAAAATAGCTCTTTATAAAAATACTTTTTATAACTCCATGTCTCAACCAGTCCATCCTTGTTCTCACAGAAAATCAGTCATACGTTGATCAGGCGTAGGACTGAAAATCTATAAGTACTTGGTAAACCCGTTTTCAACACCCAGTGAAAATACTTGGAAAATAATTTTATTGAAAATATAGAAAATAGTTTTTGAAAATAGAGGAAATATCTTTGGTGAGAATGCTCTGGAAATCATCACCCCCATCCATGGTCACAGTTACATCCCAGGGTTGCGTTGCCGTCGCAGCAAAAGTCCATGTAACTACAGGCCCTCCGCGGCCTCTCAATTACGACATGGATCCCACACAACAGATCACAGTTACATCCAAGGTTACGTTGCCGTCACAGCAAAAGTCCATGTAACTGCAGGCTCTCCGCGGCCTCTGATTTTCGCTATCTGAATGAAACCACTCCACTCCTACATAGGTCGCAGTCTACCGATATAAAATCAAACGCAGATTGTTGGCTCTCAACGGCACACACGACTTTGACTATGTTATACACTACTCATAATCCTCAGGAACTAGTTTTGTCCGGACTCCTCACAGGATCAACTTTAGAACCCCCCCTTGGGGCTCAAGGCAGCACCACCCAGTGGCACTCCTGAGAAGTTCATTCCAAGGAAGCTCCTTTTTTTCCCAGAGCCATCATCAAAACACTTTATACTATACACAAATAGTATCTTTCAAATCATACACCTAGTATGATCTCATACAAAGCTCCTTTACACAAAATCGATTTTTCCCAAAATCGATAATTCTCAAAATAGGCTTTCCAAATTCCAATATTGATTTTACCCAAAAATCAAAAGCCTTTCCAAATCAAAAGGTTCCCAAAACCTTTTCCAAAATCCTCATAAGATCCTTTATATATATATTCAGATATATAAAAAATTTAAAACTTTGGATCATTTCCAACTTGTATAAAATCCTTTTATACTTCAAACACTTTCAAAAATCCATCAGAGTGAGATATACTCACTTATTCCCATTTGGATTATCACTTCAATTCTTATCTCAGTTGGGTATTTAATCAATAAAAGTTTGAACTCCGACCAGTTTATATTTAGGAAATAGCTCAAAAATTTAAAAATAGATAAATAGTTGAAAAATAATTATTAGTTTGTAAAATAGCCATAAAATGGGTAACTAACTGTAAAATAGTTGAGAAATAGCTAAATAGTTTCAGAAATTTTAGATAATTGTAAAATAGTTGTAAAATAGTAATTAATCTGTAACATAGTTGAAAAATAGTAACTAGTTTAGAAAACTATTGAAAAATGGTTAAATAGCTCCAAAAATAATTGTAAAACAAGTATAAAATAATTTGTCTTTAAGAAAGAAAGGTTGTATATATTTAATAGCTTAGAAAAATAAGTTTATATCAAAACAATTTATATTGAAAATAGTCAAGAGCCAACTGTTCACTTCCCCAACAATTCAATTTAAATCTCCATTTAAATTGATTCAATTCCAATCCAAATAACTCCAAATTCCATTGGACTTCATTAATCCCCAATTCAAGTTGAATCAATCTTGATTCCTTCCCAAATTTAAATCAAATTCTAGTTGATTTTAATCCTGTTCAATTTTAATTATAATTTCATATTATTCCAATCAATCTGAATTATTATCAATTCAATTTCAGAATCCAAATCACTTCAATTTAATCCAATCCAATTTCTCATTTAAAATTTTTAAACTTATATATTTTCAATCACCAATCCAATTAATTCAAACCAAATTCAATTTTGAACTAATTCTATTTAAATCTTGAATTTAAACTATCTCGAATTATATAAATTCGAGTTAAACTCTCAAAGATTGGTTTAACCCCTTTTTAATCCAAATTAACTTTTATTCAAAGTTTTTAATCAATTTAAGTTCTGGGTTCAATTCTCAAATTTCCATTTTAAATTATCTTCACTTATATATTTCAAGGTTCAAATAATAATTCAATACAATTTCATTTTAAAATTTTAATTTATTATTCAATTGTATCTTCTAGTTTGAAGCCAGTTCTTAAACAAGTTTATTTTACAATCCAATTATTTAAATTTATTTTATTTATACAATACCATTCTCAATTTAAAGATTTTTATTAACAATAGGATGATATCATCCAATTTATTTTAAAACGCCCATCCATTTTCAATTTTTAAATCTCAAACCCGTTTTGAGATCACACAAATTCCCAATTCAAATCAACCATTTAACCTTCCAAGTTAAATTCCAATTTCATCTCGAAATTTCCAATTCTGGTTGCTTTTCTACATTTATTTAACTTTCCCAAAGTTAAATTCCAATTTACTTAATCAATTCAACCCCATTTAATCCTTAAACTTCACAATAATAATCTTCCCACTTAAAAACTTACAACTTGGGTATCACATCCCGTTCCAAATTCCAAGCTCAACATTTAGAGTTTATTCAAACTATTTTTGATTTATGTATATTCCTTATTCATACAAATTATTTCCTTTACACATAAGGTCATCCTTAAATTTTATTTTATTTTAAACCACTTTTGGTTTTTAATTCAAATCAAATTTCAAACAACCCATTGTTTGCAACAAGTCTCCTTTATTCAAATAATGCTTATTTATTATTTTTCATTACTTTGAAACAAAATTTTCAAATTCCGGGACCAGATTTAAAATTTTATTTTCAATCCATTAAATTTTAATTTGGTTGTATCTTTGTTTCTACTTAATTTAATTCTAATTCTAGACTTCAGTTTGGTTGTATTATATTACTTCTTAATTTTAATTTCAATAATTAACAACCAATCACCTTAATATTTATTAGAAGGAAATATTGCTTATATATCAAAATATATTTTCTACAAAATCATTTAAAATCTTTATAGAAGAAAATAACAAGTACGCGCTCATATATATATATTCTCAACTCATTCTAGAGTACTATGGACTCTATTAAATGAGTAATCCCCACTAGAGCCAAGGTTCTCGCTTAACCTTTCAGCTCTGATACCAAATGTAACGACCCGAAATTTTCTAACCCGAAAATTCCAGATAGTTATGAAAAAGAAGAAAGAGATAGAAGAAGAAGAACAGAAACACCAAACATCTCACAATCGCAGCGGGTAAAATATAATAATAAATAATAATAGTTGCAAAAGAATACTATATCTGTCGATTACATTCTAATACATCAGAGTTTCACATTGTACAATCACTGAAAATTTACAATTACCATGACTCAGATTATCAATAATATATATATATATATACATACAGCGGAAAACACTCTATACGTGCTTGCCATCCAGCTCGTCTCCTGAGCTCCAAAATGTACCTTACCTGAAAATCTGTAAAACTCGGGCTGACCCGAGCATTACACCAAAGTAACACCCGGGTCAGGCTGGAAACCAGCGTGAGTAAACCAAACTAACATGGAATACCAAAGCAATCAACATCTATAAACCCGGGTTGACATATTAATTTAACAAAATTCGCAATTAGCTATAAACAACACTTATTCCACCTGTCAATTTCTAAGTACCAAACTTAGATAAAATAATCCATTTCACTTAAATCATTTCATCGTATTGATTCCACAAATCAATTTGTAAAAATTGATTGTGGTTTCGGGTATTTCCCAATACCCGTCCCCGGTCTCTTCGATCCTCATGTTATCCTAACCCAAGTTATTCAAATGAAATACACAACATTTCATATTAGAGATATCAACTCATTCAATTTATCCAATACCCTTCAATCATCCCTAAACCAAGCTTAACCACATACGAATCAATTCAATTGATCTTAAATTGAACTTCAAGCCTCTATCACTTAGATTACTCCATTTAATATTAATTAATTCCAAATCAATTAATTAGACAACCCATCATTTTTCGTCTTAATTAATCACCCTGGATTAATTATTTTCCAATTCCATTCAAGTAATCTCCTTAATTAATTCCACGATATTAGTTGTTCTTACCCAATCAATGAGTGACCTTTAATTTCTTCACAAATTAATTAACTATTTTAATTATGTTAAACCTTAATTACTTATACTAATTAACTTCTCATAAGTCACTTATTTCTGATTAATTCATTTAATTAATCAATCTTTAATTACGTCACTGATTGCAAAATTAATGATTTCCAATTATATTTTTAATTTATCATAATCTAAATTAATAACTTTAATTCAACCCCAACATTAATCACTCTCGATGAATCTCAACCTGAAATTAATTATCCTTTTATTTATTTCATTTAAATACATTAATTTCTCCTTTATTTAACTATCTTAATAAATATCTTGATTAACTACACAAAGTAATTATATATATTTTTTTATTTACATTAAGTATTTCTTATCACCCATCCAACGATTATTTAAATTAAATCAAACTTAATAAATTTACTCAAACCTTAATTAATTGGTTCAAAACCCTAAATCACTAATTAATCACTTCAAATCATTAATTAAATGAATTAATTTATCATCCATTTTAATTACCCTACTAATTTGATGAATCACAAATTATTACCTTTGTCAACATTTAAATTGGAACATTTCTTTATTAATGACTTCAGTTTAAACTAAATTAAAACCCAAACACTTCGAGTCAAATCACAATTAACTCAAGAAACAACCAAAACCAAATTACCAGATCATCAGTTACATCCAAATAATTCAATCATTCATCCAATTAATTAAATTTAACCATTTAAATTTAATTAAAAACCCTACAGAGTGAGATTTACTCACCTTTGCTTTATTAGCAATCCACCTCAAACTTGCCTTGGTTTCCTCGGTTTCAACCTTGTATAAATAATTATATGATTTTGTTAATATTTGAATCAAATCAACAACTAAATTTTCGTTTCATAAATTTAATTAATTAACAATTAAATTTTAACCGATGATTTACTTTCAATTACGGATTTAATTTAAAATCAAAGGATTAAAATTTAACTAATACTTTTATCTTTAAACCAATTTCCTTTAAATAAATTCAAGAATTAAATTGTCTTGACAACTTACTGTAAATCAATAGTGTCTTTTACTAACAACATGTAATAATTCATCCAGTAATACACGTCTATTACAAAAACATATAGAAGTTATACCTCAAAGCCAACTGCCGAACTGAAAATCAAGCAAACCCAAGCCAAATTGAGTTAAATAAATCTGAGTTAAAATAAATCCAGTAATAATTCAACTCAGATTTTCAGGTAAGGTACATTTTGGAGCTCAGGAGACGATCTGGATGGCAAGCACGTATGGAGTGTTTTCCGCTGTGTATATATATATATATATATATATATATATATATATATATATATATATACATATATATTATTGATAATCCGAGTCATGGTAATTGTAAATTTTCAGTGATTGTACAATGTGAAACTCTGATGTATTAGAATGTAATCGACAGATATAGTATTCTTTTGCAACTATTATTATTTATTATTATATTTTACCCACTGCGATTGTGAGATGTTTGGTGTTTCTGTTCTTCTTCTTCTATCTCTTTCTTCTTTTTCATAACTATCTGGAATTTTCGGGTTAGAAAATTTCGGATCGTTACAACCAGCATGAGTAAACCCGTATAACATGAAATACTAAGGTATAGAATTTAGTTGAAATCCCGGCTAACTCGTACCTCACTACAAGTTCTTATCTTGTTTATAATCAATACTTATTACAAAACAATATTTAAGAACTATTACTCAGTTGAATGGCCATGTTACTTAATTTATTCAGTCCAGGCTATTTGATTCTAAACTCAAATCTATAAAGAATTATTGTAGATTACAAATCGAAGTGGTTTCGGGTATTTACCTGTACCCGACCCCGGTCTCTTCGAATCTAATGTCATTATTAATCCAAGTTGTTAAGTGAATACAATTCGAATTTAAATACAGGGTGTCACATTTACACAGCAATTCATTATCAATAGATAACCCATATTATCACAGTTCAACCCAACATATCATACCTCAGAAACATCACAATTTATCAGATTAATGACATTAATCCAAACATTCAACACAATTAATTCATCCATAAGCAAGATTAATTTATCACGCAATCTAATTAATTTAATTAACACAAAATAAATTAATTACCTTTAAATCCTGCTTAATTAACATTAATTAAACCATTTAATTAATTATTAATTAATTATTCTTTAATCATTTAATCATTCACATAACTAATTAACCTTTAATTACATTAAGTAATTATCCTTTAATTACATTAATTAATTATCCTATAATTACTTAAGTTAATTAATTAACCCTTAATTACTTAAGTTCTTAATTAATCTACGATAAATCGTTATCTTAATTAATTACTTAATTATTATTTAAGTTTATTTAATAGATCTTGGAATTCATTTATCATTAACATATGAATTAACTTAAGACCTTTAAGTTAATTAACAATTAAAAACATCTTACCTTCTAATTAACTACTTAATCATACTATTCAAATTTATTTAAATAAACCTAAGAATTAATTAAAATAAGGACATATAATAAATACCTTAAACTTGATTAATTTAAAATAATTATTTCAAACCTTTAACTAATCCAAAACTTAAAGAAAAAATTTATTATAAAAAAAAATTAGTTAAGAAAATTGTTCCAAAACTTATTTTATTCCAGCCTTCAAAATTAAAAGAAAATGCTAATACACTAAAGCCCAGACCCGAGCCAAACCCGGTGACTTCCCATATACAAACCCGATTCAAAAATCCTTCTACCCCGACGCTCTCTCTTTTCACAAAACTCACGTATAACCCGACAACTCCCAGAGTCCAATCCCGATTTCATATCTTCTTCCTCATATTACTCTAATTCTACCGCCACATCTGATACCCAAAAACACGTGTGCCTGTGCACACCTCATCGGAGTGTCTTCGACCAACGTCGCTACCACCAACAAGACGTCGACGACATACTCGACCATCCCCAACCACCCAGAACCCTAAACAAACCCACAAATCAAAATCGAGCAAGCGAACAACACCAAGCACCAGAACCCATCGCCAAGACCCACCACGCATCGCCACCTTCGTCCACCAGTGACCTTGTCATCATTCCTGCACCTTCGCCTGACCTCCATCTTCCCATCCCTCTACCTCCGGTCCATCTCGATGCCACCACGACGACAAGTTTGCCCAGTAAACAACCCCGACTAAAAAGGCAATCAAAACCCTAAATCTACCTCGCCGTGCCACCACGACGATCCAGAAATTCGTCGGTTATTTTTCCTACCACCTTCGACCCACGAGCTGCCTCCAGCTTGAACCCCGACCTTCCCAGAATCTCCGATCGCCAGAGATCAACAAAAACCCAATTCTCGTTCATCTCGTGAAATCTCCTCAACCACACACTAAAAAATCTTGAAATCTTTGTTAAAAATCATGGTTTTCAATCACGAATCCAATTATACAATAAAGACTTGAGAATTTAATAATCTAATTTTGACTTAAATTGATTTTTCACTGTAAATTTTTATTCTCGAAATAATTGCTTGGTATATTCGTTTAAAACTATTTTAAAAAATAAACTCACATCATTATAATCACTTTTCTTTTAATGATCATAATTCGAAATTGATTGGAACAAGAGAAATCGATTTTTGAATTGGTTTAGCCTGTTGAAAACAACAGAGGCAAGTATACTGACATGCACAGATATATACATAATACTTCAGCTATATTTCAAACAATATACATTCATGCAAACATTATTCTCAACATTAATTCAAGAATTTTTCTTTTTCACATGCATCAGAGAAAATCAGACAAAGTTTTTCTTTTTAAAATAGATGTTTACTCACCTATTGATGAACAGAGGAATAGTTTGGAAATCTGAAAATCTGGATTTGATCTTTGAAACAGCAGGCTTGGATTGAACTTTGATTGGGCTGAGTTGAATCTGGTTCTAGCTTTGCTTCAGATTGAAAGCTTGAGGTTGACTTAGTTTTTAATTTGATTTTTATCTTCTCTGGTTTGGCTTTCTAGGTTTTTGTTGTTTCCTTTTTTATATAGCCTTGCTTTTTTAATATTTTATAAGAATTGAGAATGAAGAAAACCATTTAAACAAGAAATTTGACACTTGTAATCTTGCATGCTATCTTAGTTTCCAAATATCTAAATGCATGTATTACAAAGCTTACAAATGTTTAAAATCTTTATTCAATATTTCTCATGTTTTTATATTTATTTTTATTAATCTATGTTTATATCTTTATTTATAAATCATAATTAGTACATGTATATTTAAAAAGAAAGCATAATAAACTCTTTTTATTAAATCTCATTTTAACTATCATAATATATAAAATTTATCTTGAAATAGCTTTTGAAAATTATTATATTAAATTCAAAACATAACATCCCAATTCTAATATATATATATATATATATATATATATATATATATATATATATATATTACATTGAATTCTAATTATAATATATACATATACACTTATAATTTTCAATATTATAAGGTTTGCATAAATCCTATATATATATATATTTTATTTACCATAAGATTTATCATTTCCAAATATTCATAATTCAACATTTATTATAGATGCAAATTCATATACATATCCAGATATTTATCAAAATTTTATTTGTTCAACTTACAAATCAGTATTTCAATAAATTTAAACTTGTTAAATTCCAATTAACGGATGTTAAAAAATCTGGGTTAGCACATATGCTCTCTCATATATATACACTCAACGAATCATTCTAGGGTATTACTACCCTATTTCTAGTGAGTCAGACCCCACAAAGCTAAAATTATCGCTAAACCAAAGCTCTGATACCAACTGTAATAACCTGCCTTTTTGGACGGTGTAAATAGACGATAAACCACACGCGTTAGACTCAAACCATGCAAAAAGGTAGATTGTTATGGGGTAAATAAAAGAAAGCAAAGAAAGAAAGAAACAAATACAGAATCTCGCAGCGGAATGACAAAATATAATAATCAAATAAACAGTTCATGAAGCTGTTTACAAATAACATTGATTAAACTTTATAATACAGATCAAAAGTTACATATAGCAAGAATAAATAATAAATAAATGCAACGGAACAACATGATGCAGCGGAATAAATATAATACATAATAATAGTACAAAATCTTCGTTTTATCCTCCAGAAAGCAGTCTTCGATAAACTGAAAATCTCAGAAACACTCGAGTGAATTGAAAAGACAAAACACTTGAGTCAGAACTAAAAGATCTAATGTACGTTAAATCACCAGTAAATAAATATGAGTGTAACGGCATCAGAGATGCTTATGGGGTTTGACATCTCTTATCCAGTATTTAATGTGAGTGCAATAACTTATGAGATGTTCGAGATTTCCACCTCCAAAGGATCTGTTAAACTATCTACTATGTAGTGCAATACGCTATTATAATAGTATCTACAGTAAAATTAAGTATTAAAATAGCGTTAAGGCGTTACCCATATCCCCTTTAACACATTTTATATATTCTCATAGTCTATACAGTACCGTACGCTCCTCCATGAGGTTTACCCAAAGGCACTTCATATGTATGGTACAAAATAAACTCGTAGAAGGCGCGACATTGCATGTGAACACGGCAATCGAGGCAATGCGATGGTAGATATACCAATTGCGAATCTAGACTGGTGGCAACACATAGCAGCTACTACCGTCCATCTCGGAACACACTCCCATAATCAAAATTGAGGGGTGGCCACCAAATCATCACAAAGTCATAATATGGTACCGAAGAAATGTATCCGATCAAAGGTGCGACCTCACTTGGCCCGTCATGACTCCTTTTTTAGTCACATCTAAGCTGACTCACAGGAGTCAGCGTTATGTAGAAGTCGGGGTCATGTAAGTACCTTATATAGAATCATTCGCCAGACCATCCTACTTCATTTCTGGAATCTCCACCACGTACACAGTTGTTAAAGTGGTTTTTTGTATTGCCATGGAGTATGACAATACACGATCCCGGTCTCTTTAACAACCAAACGCTTATTACACAATGGATGGTTCTTTTACATTTCCAAAAGTCAACTCACAATTGATGTCAAAATATCATATTCAATTCAAACCATATTACTTTCCAAAATCATATTTACTTTCGAAACCATATTCACCTTCGAAATCATATCATATTTGAAATCATATCGTTTCCGAAATCATATTGGCTTTCAAAAGATTATATTTCCAAAATAGGTTAAACCCTCATTTGAAAATCATTATATTCAATCGAATATGTCATTTAAATCCCAACTTAGGTCATAACATCATTTAACCGTATTCGTTTTTAAATCAAGGATTTGAATATAAACACTTCCACTTACTTAGTCTGAAATTTAGAAAATAGTTTAGACAATTATAAATAGTTTAAATAATTTAACATAGTTAAAATAAATTTTAAATACCTAAAATATTCTAAAATATTTTAAAATAGATCTAAAAATAGTTTTAAATTGATATAAGATAGTTAAATAGATTTAAAATAGGTTTAAATAGGTTAAATAGCTTTAAAATAGATTTAATAGATTTAAAATAAATTAAAATGGGTTAATTAGTTTAAAATAAATTAAACTGGGTTAAACAAATCTAAAATAGATTAAAATAAATTAACATGGTTTAAAATAGGTTAAAATAATTTAATATAGTTAATATAGGTTGAAATGGTTTAATAATTAGAAAATTGTAACAACCCTGTATTTTCTGATTATTGTAATTGTATATTTTAATTATTTTAATTTAAATTACAAATTTAAAAACGTTATTTTATTTATTAAAATGAATATATTTTGTTAATTGAAATATAAATTTTGATTTTGATGTGGATTAGAATTTCAAACATGCATAAATTTAATATTTCCAGAAAATGTGAATTTTGGTCAATCTGGTCAAACTTTTACTTTTAAATTTAAATTTTAAAAGTTTGAAAATTTGAATTTTATCTTTTATTATGAAATTAAATAAAATTTCAAGAACACTTCTTTTCGTTTCGTTGAAATCCGAATAATATTGTGAAAGTTATGTTTTTTACAAAATTGGGTGTAAATTGTTTTATTTAACACTATTTTTTTATTTTAAATTATATAAATAATCTTTTTAATTGTCATATCTTATTCTAAATTGTATTATATGTTATGTTACATATATTTTTACCTTTAAAATATTTTTAAAGTGATGTTTGAATTTTTCCAAAGCTCATTGAATTTATTTTCTATTTTTAAAGGTTAGTTTCCATTTTTCTGCTATTTTCTTCATTTAAATTATATTTAATTAAAATTTATTTATTCATTTTTATGTATACATTTTATTTTTATTTTTTTATCTTTATTTATAAATATTTTTCATGTACATAAAAAAATTTCAAAGTTTATTCCATTTATTTTCAAATTTTCTAGACTAGTTTTCATTTTCTGTGCTATTTTCTTAATTTAATCATATATAATTAATATTTATTTATTTATATTTTGTTTATTTGTTATATTTCGTATTTTATCTGAATTTATATATATATTTCAATTATATAAAAATTTAAAAAGAAATATCGGATATATGAAGAGTTTGAAACCCTTTGTATGCTTAGTCTCTTTGTATTCTTGTCCTTTCATTTTCCGATTGCCTCTTCATTTTTGATTGGCCGACCACTTTCTTTTGTTATTTCCATGACTTCCCTCTTCCATTCACGTGAATTTGTTTCTTCTCATCACAAACTCACGGCTCCAAAGCTTCAAGAGAGAAAAAAATATAAAAACAATGGCTTTTCTTTTCACATTTTTCCCTCTTCTTCACTGATTTAGCCTTCCTCTTCTTCATGTTTGCTTGGCCTCACCTCTCTCCTTGCTGACCACCATCCTCTCTACCATCTACAGCAGCACCAACCCCCTCTCCTCTAACCACCACCTCTGGCCATGACCATTAGATGAAGCCACCACCTCAAATTTGCAAAGCACTTCACCAAAACAATGCTAGACAAGCCTATACTCCACTATTGCCTTCATAGTTGCCTTTGGCCACCCCTTAGCCACCACCACCATCATATACTTCACCTCTGGATGCCCCTTTCACTACTACCTAGATCTGACCTGACATGAAGACCCCATGGCCGAGCGTATATGTGGTCATAGCCGAGTCAAAATGCACCAAAAACTTCACATATTTGCCTTGAACCCATGTATGCTTCATGTTGTAACTCTTCCACCACCTTCATTCACTTGTAACCTGACCTTTATGGTTTCCATACCTGACCCAAACCAGAGCCTATTGTGGTGAGATCAAGCCCATTTGATCATGTGACAAGCTTATGTTGTCGTGTGCAAGTCTTTTGCTTCTAAGGTTTGGTCATCTCTCTTATTTTGCAACTGTTCTGCAAACTAAAGTTGTTGATTATATTTGTATGTCGATATCTATATTTGTGCTTATGTATGTTCTATTTTGTGTTGTTTACAAGGGTCTCCATCAATTCAAATCAAATCGTGCTTGTCGTGCCTTTAGAATCGCTCTTTTGTGTGTTGTTTGTCTCCAGCTTCGTAAAAGGTGAGTCTTTCTCACTCTGACATATTTACTTATGAAATAGTAAATTGATGGCAAGTGTATAGTAATATAAAATGTTTATGCAAGTTAATGATGATCATATGATATGCTATGCAATGTTATTACCATGTTAAAACTGTTAGTTATCACCTGACATTTGATATATTGCGACATTGACATTGTTTATATTGTTTATGCATATGATCACACTGCAAGTTCCCTGTTAGAACAGAATCACTATGGGTTGAAATGATACATACCTGAATGGACTTTAGAATAGGAAAAAATCATTATGGGCTGAAATGATAGGCCTGAGCGATTTTTATTGTATTTTATTTGACTTGGGATTGCGGGTTTGAAATGATAGAACCCGGTTTTTCTTTGTAAACTGCGGATTGAAATGATATATATCCTTATCGCTTGACCTACGTTAGAAAATTATATACAGACCCCGTGGTATATTTTTAAATGATTTTTATTAAAATATGTATTTTTAAAAGTATGAAATTTTGATTTAAAAATATATATTTTATGGTTTTAAGAAAATTAAATATTAAGTCTTGAAATTGTGAATTTGAGTACGTAAATTTGAAGTGATTGAGATTTTAGACTTTAAATTTTATTTTAAAATGTAAATAAATAATGGAAATTAAATTTTAAGTTTTGAAATTGTATTTGAAGTAAAATTTTAAGTTTTAGTTAATTTATATGTTAATAAACAGTGAATTTTGACTTAATAAATGAATGGAGTTTTTAAATTGAATATTTGATCTAAAAATTTTGTTGTGTTAAATCATATGTTAAAATGATTTTTAAATGTGAAATTTTGAAGTCTAGAAATATGATTTTTATGTTATAATAAAAATTTGGAGTTTTATTATTATTTTTGAAAAGCTAAAATGAAATCTGGAATTTTATAGCATTTTCAAAATGTTGTAGTCTTTTGACAACATTTTTAAATGCTATTGTTTTGAATCTAACAATGTTCGAAATAACTAAATATCTATTACGACATTTTATAAATGCCGTTATTATTGAACTAAACCATTTTTGGAAGCTATAAGCTACGATAGTACTTTATAAATGTTGTCGTTGCTATAATTTGACAATGTTTGAAATGTTATAGATTTTAACACTGTTTGAGTTATATTTTAAAGTGTTAAATGATTTAACTTTTGGAAATTGATTAATTGTGAAATTTAAGAAGTTTTGAATATATTTTAATATTTAAATTTGAATTTTTAAGGAATGTAAATTTCAATTTGAATTTAAATAGGGTTTACTTGGTTATGTGTTAAATGGAATGAAATGTAATGAGATAAATGAATTTTTGAATGGAATTTTTAATGTATTTTGTAATGATACATGAAATAACAAATGAATGACTTATTTGATTTAAAAATGATATTTAAATTTGAATTTGAATTCAAATAATGATTTGATAATAAGGTTTGGAAATAATTTGATCTTTATTTTGATAAAGAATATGAATTGGAATGATATGTACTTTTGATAAATGAATATTTGAAGTTTATATTGGTATGAAAGAATATTTAGTTTAATTGTAAATTGAGTTTATTTAAATAATATTGGATTTATGAAATGAATATTTCAAAACTAAGTAATAATGAAACTAGATTTGAGATATATGAAATTATAAAATTTAGTTTTTGAAATGTGGGATATTAAAGCTTTGAAATATATTAAAATTTGAGTAGTTTAATTTGTGGATCAAATCTATATTTGAAATTGATATGATTTGAAATGGTTGTTGGGAAATTTAATTGAAACTGATGGTTTGAATTGAATTAAGTTGGAAATTGAAAATTTGGGATTAATTAAATGAATTATAAAATGTAAAGAATTAAATGAATATCCCATGATTTCAAATGTATGATTTTGAAATGTTATGATTTTCAAAGTGTAATTTTTTCAAGTATTTTTGGTTTCGAAAGAGTTATAATTTGAAAATATTATGATTTTGAAATGAATATATGTTTTCGAAGTATAAACTATTTTGATTGAATAAATAGTTTTGAAATAAAAATGGTTTTGGTTTCGAAGTATAAACTATTTTGAAAGAAATATAGTTTGAAATGAAATGATTTGATCTTTTTGAAGTATAAACTATTTTGAAACGACCACGGCGTTATAATAACGTTTGGTTGTTAAAGAGACCGGGATCGGAAGTTGTCATACTCTCTGCCAACTTTGAAAATGTGACGCCCCACTCCGAGAGCCTCGTTAACAAAGAGTATTACATAGATAATACTGTCGGCTAACGCGGACAATAGAGTATAATGGAAGCGACCATGTGCAATCTTACCTTAACTATTCACTAAATAAGTCGAAAAGTAGAAACACATTAAAATTCGACCTATTCAATAAATATTTAAAGCAAAACTACAATGGCTATAGGATCTATCAGAAGAAAATATAACAACTCAAATGTAATATACATCACAGAACAGTCAATCATAATATACACATACACCGATACACAATAGAGTATACAAAATAATACATGTCAGGTGAAACTAGGGCTTGCTAATTTCTATTTCTCTTTCCTTTCCCCCATTTCAGTTCTTAGTTTGAAAAATAAAATGAAATGAAGATGAAATGAAGAGAAGGGTTGAGCTAGGGGGTTAAGTGGGCTAGTGGGCTGAACCCAATCCCAAACCCAATAGGAAAAGTAGCCAAAATTTCACAAACTCCAAACATATCAAAGATTATCCATTGGTAAGTTCATCTCCATCTTCTCCATCTCTTCTCCTCTTCAATTTCTGTAATTTTCCTAACCCTAACTTAGGAAATACTTTCTTTGATTCTAGATTGAAGCTTGTAGTGTTGAAGTGGAGTGTAGTTGGTTGATTCCTTGCAATTGTGCTTCTTCATCTTCTTGTTTTGTGTAAAAAGGTGAGTTTTGAACTCACATCTACTTCTCTTGATTTCATTGATGTTAGGTATGAATTCCTAACACCTTGTTCATATGCACTTGCATTTGGTTTGGGTTGAATTGAGGAATAATCCAATTTTTAGTGTTTTTGGGTTAAAATCTTTGAAATCCTAACTTTGATGTTTTAATCATGTTTTGGCGATGCATCGAGGAACATATAGGGCCGGGTTGTCGATTGGCATAAGCCCTTAGAGCCAATGTTCGTCCGATTGCATTTTGGGAAAGTTTGCTCTTCATTTGAATATGGTTGGAAAACAGCCTAGGCAAGATTCAGTCGACTGAAAACTCTGCACAGTCAACTGAACCTGAAACCCGAGAGTTTCCAGGCATGATTCAGTCGACTGAAAAACTCTGCACAGTCGACTGAACCTGGAAACAGAAAGTTTCCTGAACCTAGAAAATTTCCAGGTACAGGGTCAGTCGACTGAAAAACTCTGTTCAGTCGACTGAACCTGCTGTTTCAGCCCACTTTGCCTTTTTGGATTGAATTTTCAATTTGAATTGATTCATGATGATCCTATGTATGATTATCAATTGTTTTGACTTTGATGGTTCCTTTTAATTTTAATCCATGGGTTTTTTATGAAATAATCTCTCGAATCGCATTTAAAAGTTCGTTTCTCTAATTTAGAAATTCTATTTAAAACACACACACTTTCGCACTTCGAACGAAGTGGGAGGGTGATTAAATGGTTGGGCAAAACACGGACCATGAATCTGTGCGTTTATCCTTCCGATTAATCCTTGACCTATTCGATTGATTGTTTTGACCTTCGGGTTTGGTTTATCGATGATATGAGGTAAACTTTGTACTGTTTTGAGTGTGAAAGGGACTGACAGATAGTAAACCGTTTAGTGCGAACGAGTGGTTATGGGACATACGTTAACACTTTTCGGATTCCTTTTCGAGAGTTGTGACACATTCCGCCAGTTAGTGGTGTCCAGCACTGGGTCTTCGACCTTCACCACTACGGTTTGTTGCCTCTGGGATAGTGTCTTCGGACTGTCTCCCTAGGTTTGTTGCCTTCGGGTATGTTGCCTTCGGGTGTGTGCCTTCGGGTTCGTTGCCCTATATAGTTTCGCTCTGATGTTGGCCTTATGTGCCGCATGGGTGATACTTGGGTTTGGAGTCTTCGGGCTCATGGATCCTTGTTTGTACAGTACTGAGCTCGAGCAAAATTTTATGATGTTTCATTGATATGTATATTCCCTTAATATCGCCCTTCGGTGTTGGTCTTTGTGAGCCGCATGGAGTATAGCGATTACCTTGTGGAACTTGTATACCTTATGGGTATTTGTTATTTGCCTTTTGGCTTGTTTTGGGATATTTGTATCCTTTGTTTCTATATGTTGCCGATGATATGAGGCTTGCTCTATATGATTCATTTCTTGTTGATGATTGTGTTATCTCCTCTAGAGATATTTGTTATACTGTATGACCTTGCAGGTTTATTATTGTTCAGTTAATCAAACTGATTTGTTATCTAGACTGATCCGGGTATTTTATACTCGGGTCAGACCGAGATGTTTCAGGTTAGGTGCTTTTGGGGACTTAGCCTATTTTGCTTCCGCATGGACTATTCGCTAGCTTCATTTTGTTATAGCGTCTTTTGTAGTCCTTATCTGCTGTAACTTTGATTTATACTCTTTCGTCTCGTCTGTATATTGTGGTCTCCTGTACCACCTGACATGTATTATTTTGTATACTCTGTTGTGTATCGGTGTATGTGTATATTATGATTGACTGTTCTGTGATGTATATTACATTTGAGTTGTTATATTTTCTTCTTATAGATCCTATAGCCATTGTAGTTTTGCTTTAAATATTTATTGAATAGGTCGAATTTTAATGTGTTTCTACTTTTCGACTTATTTAGTGAATAGTTAAGGTAAGATTGCACATGGTCGCTTCCATTATACTCTATTGTCCGCGTTAGCCGACAGTATTATCTATGTAATACTCTTTGTTAACGAGGCTCTCGGAGTGGGGCGTCACAGAAAACCACTTTAACAACCGTGTACACGGTGGAGATTCCAGAATGAAGTAGGATGGTGGCGACGTTCTTGAGGTATATTGCGTGGACCCAACTCCTGTGAGTTGGCATAAGGTGGCTAAAACAGGAGCGATCTCGGGCCAAGTGAGGTCATTCCTCCGATCGGACACATTCCTTCAATAATATACTCTTACTGGTGATTGATTAGATGGCCATCCTTCGATTTTGATATGGGAGTGTGTTCCGAGGTTGGCGTATGTGGCTGCGGCGTTACCACCAGCCCATGTGCGTAATTGGTATATCTACCCTGGCATTGCCTTGTGTGCCGTGTCACCTACCATACCGAGCCTTTACTATGAGTTTGTTTTTCTCCCGTAGCCCGTGTGGTATCCTCTGACAGTCTCCCGGAGTGGAGATTTTATCATTTATTATGAAAGTACATAAAATTTTAAGAATACTGCGTTTTGTTTCGTTGGAAACGGATTTAAATTGTGAAAGTTATGTATATTTCAATATTGAATGTAATTTGTTTATTCTGCAATTTTGTTATTTTAAATAGTATAAATTTTATTTTTCTTTGTCATATTTTATTGTAATATGTATTGATATGTTATTTTATGTATGTTTTTGTCTTTTAATATTTTTGAAGTGAGGTAGGAATTTTTCTAGAGCTAGTAGTATTTTTCTTGTAATTTCCATACCCTATTTTCAATTTTTAAACATTTTCTTTAGTTCTTTTCTATTTTTCTCCAATTTAATTATTTATTTTATTTTAGAAATCATAAATAAATTATTTTATTTCAAAATTTTGCTTTAGAATATTTTTAAAATGAAGTAGATATTCTTCCAAAGCCAATGATGTTTTAATTGTAATTTTTGAACCCTGTTTTCAATTTTTAAGCAATTTCCTTAATTTTTTTATATTTTCTTTAAATTTAATTGTATATTTTTATTTTATTTCACTTGTTTAGATTTTTAGATGTACTTGATGAAGTTTATTTTGTTTTACTTGATTTAAAAGAAAAGGAAGTATGGAAGGTTTTAAAAGCTAAGAAACGTAAAGTCGTTTCACCGTTTCTTTTACCGTTTCTTTTTCAATCAATACATTGGCCATTCCTTATACTATCTTCAGCTGAATTCTTTTTCTTCATTTTCACGTGAAAAATCTTCCTCGTCTCATTTTCATGGCTAGAGAAAAATTGGTAATGGCTTCTCTATATTTTTCTACTTTTTCTCCTTCCTTTTTGCTTGTTTTTGCCTTGTTTTCTTTGTTTGTTTTACTCGGCCACCACTAGCTAGCCTTGGCCATCACCTCCACCACCTTCTCCTCTTCACCATCCACCACTTAACATCATCTCCTCCTCTGACTTGACCAGGCCGCGCCCTCCCCCTTGACAAAACTCCACACAAAAGCCTTGAAAACTCCTTAAAAACATGTTAGCCTAGCCTAGTTGCTTCACTACCTTCATCCACCACCAAGGCCGCCACCTTAGGCCACCACCACCACCTTGATATAACCACCACCCATCACCTAAGCTACTGTCTAGATCTGAAACCTGAAAGGGTGAGCCCAAACATGCCTTAGCCGAGCCCAAAAAGTTCACCAAAACTCTTATATATGCCTTAACCTTTTATATTCTCTACATTTAAACTCCTACTCACTTCATCACCTTATAACCGCGCCTTTTCCTACCCATACCTGATCCAAACCATGCTCAAACCTGACCTTATTAATCCCCTAGGTCATGCAAACAATCATAGGAAGCAAGTGCAAAGTCTTTGGTTTTGTTTCATACATCTATTTCTAACATTGTTAAGTATATCTTGTTTTTGAAACTTATGTTTCATATATTTGTTTTGTTTGAATGTATCCAAGGCTATAAATCTTTGGCTCTCCACTCTCAAATCATATTCATGCTTTCATGCCTTCGAAAATCTTTGTTGTGTGTAGTTGTTTGTCATCTCCAGCTAATACAAGTGAGTAAATCTCACCAGATGTTTATACTTATACAAATGTGAATTGACACCCTGTGAATCTGTAGAACTATATTATCATGTTATATATGCTTATATTATTATCATATGATGTTCACACCTGTTATTACACTTATTATATTATATGTTACTGTTATTTCATGCTATTCTGTTAATTTTATCTGTTCATCACACTGCAAGTTCCCTTTAGATTAGAGTCACTATGGGTTGAAATGATACATACCCGAACGGACTTTAGAATAAGGGAAGATTGTTATGGGCTGAAATGATAGGCCTGAATGATTTTCAATTTATTTCATTTACTTGGGACTGCGGGTTTGAAATGATAAAACCCGGATTTTCTTTGTAAATTACGGGTTGAAATGATATATTACCCGTATCACTTTCCTAGTGTAGAAAATTTTATACAGACCCGTAGTTAATATATGTTTTCTAAATTTTTAAAATTATTTTAGAAATGTAAATATTAAAACATTTTGATTTAAATCTAATTAAAAAGGATTTTTGTAAAATATTATTGATTTTCTGAATAATTGTAAGTAAAATGAATTAATGAAAAGTTAGAAAATTTCGAACGTAAGTTATTTTGGAAAATTTGATTTAATTATAATTGGAAATTAAATTGAATATGAAATTATGATAAATTTATGATAATTTGAATTTAAATGAATTCAAAGTGATTTTATATCATACTAATGATTTTTAATAAAGTTGAAATGTGAAATGAATGAATACTTTAAGATGAAATTTTGAAATATAACTAAAATTTATGAAATTGACTTAAAAGTGAACCTTTAGTTAAATAAATAAAAATAAAACTAAGTTATATTTGAGAATTTGAACCTAAATGTTAAGTTGAAATTTAATGCAGTGAATTTAAAATTGAACATTGCAATTTAATAAGTGAATTATCATTAAATCTTGATTTTTGAATGGAAATTTAACTTTATAAAATCATGAACTTGAGGAAAATTAAATGATGTTTATAAATGTGAAAATGTATGATTTTATGAGTTAAAAATGTTTTAAATAAAAAAATAATGATTGGTTGAGAAATTATATTGAATATTTGAAGTTAATTGACTGCATTTTTGAAATGCTATTAATTACAATTTAAATGTTGTAGTTGATGATAATGAACTAAAAAGCTAAACTGAATTAAAAGCTATTATAGCAATTTTTGTAAGTGCTATAAATTTTGAATTTAACTAAGTTTATTTGAAATTTAAGTAAACCCTATTACAACATTTTAAAATGTTGTCTTTTGTTAAATTGAACATTTTTGACTGTATCTTTCCGTAGCGTTTTCTAAATTCCACGAAAAGTGAATTTTCACTGTTTTGATAAACTTAAGTGAATAAATGAACTTTGAAAGTTGAAAATTTTGGAAATTTAATTATTGAACATAATAACTTCATTTTAATGATTAAAAATGATTTTTTTTGAATATAAACTGTTTTGAAATGTGAATTGAAATGGGATTTTAAATTGAATAAAATGAATAATGATTTGAAACGAATGTGGTTTTGATATTTTGATATATTAAATGATCGAAATGTGGTTTGAAAAGATTTGATATTTTGATATATTAAAATGATCTGAAAATGGAGTACTGAAAGATATGACATTTTGATATTAAAATAATTTGAAAGGAAGTGCTGAAAGATAAGATATTTTGAACGATGTTTTGAAAGGTTATGATATTTTGATATATTAGAATGATTTGACAGGAAGTTTTGAAAGGATATGATAATTTAATATATTGAAATGGTTAGAAATGAGTTGATATTTATTTTGATAAATATTTGAATCGAAAGATATGGTATGATGATATATTGAAATGGTTTGGAAATAATTTAATCTTTATTTTGATAAAGATTTGGGTTGAAATGATATTTTATTTTGAAGTATAAAATAGTTTTTTTTTAAGTTATAACTACGGGTTATAATAACGATTGATTGTTAAAGAGACCGGGATCGGATATTGTCTTATAGTCGGTCAATACCCAAAACCACTTTAACAACTGTGTACGCGGTGGAGATTCCAGAATGAAGTAGGATGGTGGCGACGTTCTCGAGGTATATTACGTGGACCCAACTCCCGAGAGTTGGCATAAATGACTAAAACAGGAGCTATACCGGGCTACACAAAGGGTCGCACCCTTTCATCGAGCATGCTCCATCGGAAACCATTCTATTACTTTTGTGATTCGATATGTGGTGCCACTTTGATTCGGGGGTATTATTCGAGGTGGGCGGAAGCTGCTGGCTTGCCGTCACCACCAGTCCGGGAGTGCAAACGGTGTATCCACCCTGGCATTGCCTCGCGTGCCGTGTCATCTCCTTATAGCGAGCCCACTACGATTTTGGTTTTAAAGATCCGACCGCGTTAAGGTTCACCATCCCCTTAACGCTATTTTCTATATGATTATACTTTACTGATTAGACACTACTGTATATAGTGTATATTACTATATAGTAAATAGTTTAACGGATCCCTAGAGGATGGGCAGTCCCAAGCATCTTCTAAGTTACTTGTATCTTTGCTACAGTTCACTTGAGTTGGTTTACATTGTACAAGTATGTATGTCCTGACTCGAGTGTTTTGTATTTTTTATTTACGCTCGGGTCAGCCCAAGTATTCACAGATTTGGATTTCCACTTTCTGGAGATTGAAATCACTGGAGATTATCTGCTTGTCTAGTTCTATCTTTTCAGTCTGTTGGTCCTTTCAGCTCTTGTATTAGTAGATTTCTTTGTAGTGAGACTTCTTTTGTACTTTATTTCTCCTGTTGTATTTTATGTAACTCTGATATATTTATATAGTAGCTTCATGAACTACTATCTCTTTTACTTCCGCTGCATTTTAAATACTCTGTGCCTGTGCTCTGTGATTATTATTTACTGTATATTCTGAGATTTGCCAAATTTTTATTTACAACGCGGTATTTTGAGCAATTCAATTCCGGCATGAGTGTATACCTATACACTTATAATGGATGTGAATGGTTGAAAATACCTGGTCGTTACAGTTGGTATAAGAGCTTTGGTAGCTCTAGGCAAAACTCAACATATGGAGTGAATGTATTTACAGAACCACTTTCATTCGAGTTTGAATCTCTTCCTTTTTGACTCGATTCCTTTGAATTTTGGAACGTTCCCTGCGGTTCCAAAATCCATTCATGTCCCTCACTATTCATCTTCTTTTGGTTCTAGAGTATCCCATAACTCCATTTCAAAATGATCTTTATAATGAGTTGGCAGTCCCGCCAATCTCAAAATTTGAATTGTAAAAGGGTGAAACTCCTTTACAATTAGCATCGATTCACCAGAGATTTATATCTATCCTTGGTTTAGATGCTAATATCATTTATTATCCCAAACTCTAACTCTTGAGATTGAATGTAGATTTACCCTAGAAAATCCACATTGATCTTATTTTTTAAGTCACGGTTGACCCGGTTAAGGTTGCCCGTGATTTATATAAGCTTATCCATCTTCCTATTCTGTTATTTAATCATGTCATCCTTCTTTCCAACTTATTTTTAAATCAGAATTCCTTTGATTTGAGTTAATTAAAATTTGATTCTCTATCCTTCATTGAAAATATGTTCCTGTATGGTGTATTTGTGAACTAATATTTAAAATTAAAATGTTTTATATATTGTGTTGTTTGAGTTGTTGATGTTGTGTTGGGTTTCTGACGATTCGTCTAATCAACGCTATCGATAGGATTTCTAAAACACATTGACAGAACAAACTGACACAATATTATTTTAAAATTTGGTTAGTGAAATAAAATTTTGATATATAAGTAAATTTATCGAACTTAATAAATTGATTTAAAATTGATTATTTGAAATGATAATACTTAATTTATCATTTATTGTTTTATAAATGAATTTATAGATAGTTGTTTATAAATTGAATTGGGAACTGAAATGAATTTAGAACAAGAAATTTGAGAATTTAATTTCCGATGGTTTCAAACCTTGTGTTTAAAGTTTTAAAAGGTTATATTATTTAAAGTATTTTTGAATAGAAATTTGTTTCCAAAGAATTTTAAAGTTTAAAAATTAGTGCTCTTCTCTTTGTCGCTGGGAAATAACTACGGTGATGACTGCAGCATCATCGACATTCATTTTCGAGTTTCGAAGTGAAGAGACCGCCCTGTAGTCTTGCTACAGCTTTGTTTTGGGAATTTAATTTGGTTTGAATTTTCTAAAATATGACTTGATTTATAATATATAATATAGATATATGATTTAAAAATTTGATTCGATAAGTTATGTACATACATTTATTTATCTCTAAATGGTTTGATGAAATCGGAAATTTAATTATTAAATTCAATTATAAAAAGAAAATCAAAATTTTGAATGAATATTCAAGGATGAAATGATTTAATTGGAAAGTTTTATTTGTACAATGCAATTGCATTCAAATATAACTTACCTTAATTTTTCAAAAGTTAACAATGTAATTGGATAATATACAATATAAAAAGATTTTATAAATAAAATTTGGGTGGTTATAATAAACGTTATACACTTATAGATGTTATACACTTAAATTTTAGTTATAAAACGATTAACAGAGGTAAATAGAATAAAAGGGTAATTGAATAATTTATAATAAAATAATGTTAGAAGAACTAAGAATAAAAGAAAGCAGTTATAATAAGTGTAAGTATATTTAACATAAGTGATAAATATATTGAGCAGAATAAATTTAATTTAATTAGGAATAAAGAAGAATTAAATGTATTAAGTACATTATGAGTATAATAAATGATTATTTTTCAAACCCTTTGGTTTTAAAAATTATTAATTTAAGATGATTGGATAATAAGATAATGGAATTTGAGATAGTTAAGATTTATTTAACTTGTGTACAGATTTATTCTCTATTTAAGTTGAAATTTCCGTGCTTTCAAATTTATTTCCTTACTTTGTTTTCCAAACTATCTTTTGGTTGTCCTTATCATCCTTATCTTGCTATAGATTTGTATAGGCATCTTTCTATAATCTTTGATATATCTTTGGTAATCATTTTGAATCCACCTTTTCGTGCTTGTGTTCTTAATTTTGGAGAATCTTGGAAAGATCATCTCCACCTTATAAAACTTACCTATAATAATAGCCATCATGTATAATTTCAATCTCTTTGTCATCTTGTCTTAATCTTATTTCATTTCTATTTTTTTCTGTGCTTTCCCGTACCTCATTCCTTTTCGGGGACGAAAAGTTTTGAGTGGGGGAAAGTGTAACAACCTTGTATTTTGTGATTTATTTTAATTGTATATTTTAATTATTTTAATTGAATTTTGATTTAAAAACTTATTTTATTTATTTTGAATTATTAATTTTGTTCTTTTGGCCATTCCTTATACTATCTTCAGCTGAATTCTTTTTCTTCATTTTCACGTGAAAAATCTTCCTCGTCTCATTTTCATGGCTAGAGAAAAATTGGTAATGGCTTTTCTATATTTTTCTACTTTTTCTCCTTCCTTTTTGCTTGTTTTTGCCTTGTTTTCTTTGTTTGTTTTACTCGGCCACCACTAGCTAGCCTTGGCCATCACCTCCACCACCTTCTCCTCTTCACCATCCACCACTTAACATCATCTCCTCCTCTGACTTGACCAGGCCGCACCCTCCCCCTTGACAAAACTCCACACAAAAGCCTTGAAAACTCCTTAAAAACATGTTAGCCTAGCCTAGTTGCTTCACTACCTTCATCCACCACCAAGGCCACCACCTTAAGCCACCACTACCACCTTGATATGACCACCACCCATCACCTAAGCTACTATCCAGATCTGAAACCTGAAAGGGTGAGCCCAAACATGTCTTAGCCGAGCCCAAAAAGTTCACCAAAACTCTTATATATGCCTTAACCTTTTATATTCTCTACATTTAAACTCCTACCCACTTCATCACCTTGTAACCGCGCCTTTTCCTACACATACCTAATCCAAACCATGCACAAACTTGACCTTATTAATCCCCTAGGCCATGCAAACGAGCATAGGAAGCAAGTGCAAAGTCTTTGGTTTTGTTTCATACATCTATTTCTAACATTGTTAAGTATATCTTGTTTTTGAAACTTATGTTTCATATATTTGTTTTGTTTGAATGTATCCAAGGCTATAAATCTTTGTCTCTCCACTCTCAAATCATATTCATGCTTTCATGCCTTCGAAGATCTTTGTTGTGTGTAGTTGTTTGTCATCTCCAGCTAATACAAGTGAGTAAATCTCACCAGATGTTTATACTTATACAAATGTGAATTGACACCCTGTGAATCTGTAGAACTATATTATCATGTTATATATGCTTATATTATTATCATATGATGTTCACACCTGTTATTACACTTATTATATTATATGTTATTATTATTTCATGCTATTCTGTTAATTTTATCTGTTCATCACACTGCAAGTTCCCTTTAGATTAGAGTCACTATGGGTTGAAATGATACATACCCGAACGGACTTTAGAATAAGGGAAGATTGTTATGGGCTGAAATGATAGGCCTGAATGATTTTCAATTTATTTCATTTACTTGGGACCGCGGGTTTGAAATGATAAAACCCGTATTTTCTTTGTAAATTACGGGTTGAAATGATATATTACCTGTATCACTTTTCCTAGTGTAGAAAATTTTATACAGACCCATAGTTAATATATGTTTTCTAAATTTTTAAAATTATTTTAAAAATGTAAATATTAAAACATTTTGATTTAAATCTAACTAAAAAGGATTTTTGTAAAATATTATTGATTTTCTGAATAATTGTAAGTAAAATGAATTAATGAAAAGTTAGAAAATTTTGAACGTAAGTTATTTTGGAAAATTTGATTTAATTATAATTGGAAATTAAATTGAATATGAAATTCTGATAAATTTATGATAATTTGAATTTAAATGAATTCAAAGTGATTTTATATCATATTAATGATTTTTAATAAAGTTGAAATGTGAAATGAATGAATGCTTTAAGTTGAAATTTTGAAATATAACTAAAATTGGAAATTTATGAAATTGACTTAAAAGTGAACCTTTAGTTAAGTAAATAAAAATAAAACTAATTCATATTTGAGAATTTGAACTTAAGTGTTAAGTTGAAATTTAATGCAGTGAATTTAAAATTGAACATTGCAATTTAATAAGTGAATTATCATTAAATCTTGATTTTTGAATGGAAATTTAACTTTATAAAATCATGAACTTGAGGAAAATTAAATGATGTTTATAAATGTAAAAATGTATGATTTTATGAGTTAAAAATGTTTTAAATAAAAAAATATAATTGGTTGAGAAATTATATTGAATATTTGAAGTTAATTGACTGCATTTTTGAAATGCTATTAATTACAATGTAAATGCTGTAGTTGATGATAATGAACTAAAAAGCTAAATTGAATTAAAAGCTATTATAGCAATTTTTTTAAGTGCTATAATTTTTGAATTTAACTAAGTTTATTTGAAATTTAAGTAAACCCTATTACAACATTTTAAAATGTTATCTTTTGTTAAATTGAACATTTTTGACTGTATCTTTCCGTAGCGTTTTCTAAATGCCACGAAAAGTGAATTTTCACTGTTTTGATAAACTTAAGTGAATAAATGAACTTTGGAAGTTGAAAATTTTGGAAATTTAATAATTTAATTATTGAACATAATAACTTCATTTTAATAATTAAAAATGATTTTTTTTGAATATAAACTGTTTTGAAATGTGAATTGAAATGGTATTTTAAATTGAATAAAATGAATAATGATTTGAAATGAATGTGGTTTTGATATTTTGATATATTAAATGATCGAAATGTGGTTTGAAAAGATATTATATTTTGATATATTAAAATGATTTGAAAATAGAGTTCTGAAAGATATGACATTTTGATATTAAAATAATTTGAAAGGAAGTGCTGAAAGATAAGATATTTTGAACGAAGTTTTGAAAGGTTATGATATTTTGATATATTAAAATGATTTGAAAGGAAGTTTTGAAAGGATATGATAATTTAATATATTAAAATGGTTAGAAATGACTTGATATTTATTTTGATAAATATTTGAATCGAAAGATATGGTATGATGATATATTGAAATGGTTTGGAAATAATTTAATCTTTATTTTGATAAAGATTTGGGTTGAAATGATATTTTATTTTGAAGTATAAAATATATTTTTTAAAGTTATAACTACGGGTTATAATAACGATTGGTTGTTAAAGAGACCGGGATCGGATATTGTCTTATAGCCGGCCAATACCGAAAACCACTTTAACAACTGTGTACGCGGTGGAGATTCCAGAATGAAGTAGGATGGTGGCGATGTTCTAGAGGTATATTACGTGGACCCAACTCCCGTGAGTTGGCATAAATGACTAAAACATGAGCTATACCGGGCTACACAAAGGGTCGCACCCTTTCATCGAGCATGCTCCATCGGAAACCATTCTACTACTTTTGTGATTCGTTATGTGGCGCCACTTTGATTCGGGGGTATTGTTCGAGGTGGGCGGAAGCTGCTGGCTTGCCGTCACCACCGGTCTGGGAGTGCAAACGGTGTATCCACCCTGGCATTGCCTCGCGTGCCGTGTCATCTCCTTATAGCGAGCCCACTACGATTTTGGTTTTAAAGATCCGACCGCGTTAAGGTTCACCATCCCCTTAACGCTATTTTCTATATGATTATACTTTACTGATTAGACACTACTGTATATAGCGTATATTACAACATAGTAAATAGTTTAACGGATCCTTAGAGGTGGGCGGTCCCAAGCATCTTCTAAGTTACTTGTATCTTTGCTACAGTTCACTTGAGTTGGTTTACATTGTATAAGTATGTATGTCCTGACTCGAGTGTTTGTATTTTTTATTTACGCTCGGGTCAGCCTAAGTATTCACAGATTTGGATTTCCACTTTCTGGAGATTGAAATCGCTGGAGATTATCTTCTTGTCTAGTTTTATCTTTTCAGTCTGTTGGTCCTTTCAGCTCTTGTATTAGTAGATTTCTTTGTAGTGAGACTTCTTTTGTACTTTATTTCTATGTAACTCTGATATATTTATATAGTAGCTTCATGAACTACTATCTCTTTTACTTCCGCTGCATTTTAAATACTCTGTGCCTGTGCTCTGTGATTATTATTTACTATATATTCTGAGATTTGCCAAATTTTTATTTACAACGCGGTATTTTGAGCAATTCAATTCCGGCATGAGTGTCTACCTATACACTTATAATGGATGCGAATGGTTGAAAATACCTGGTCGTTACAGTCGTGCCTTTGGAATCGCTCTTGTGTGTGTTGTTTGTCTCTAGCTTCGTAAAAGGTAAGTCTTTCTCACTCTAACATATTTACTGATGAAATAGTAAATTGATGGCAAGTGTATAGTAATATAAAATGTTTATGCAAGTTAATGATGATCATATGATATGCTATGCGATGTTATTACCATGTTAAAACTGTTAATTATCACCTGACATTTGATATATTGCGACATTGACATTGTTTATATTGTTTATGCATATAATCACACTGCAAGTTCCCTGTTAGAACAGAATCACTATGGGTTGAAATGATACATACCCGAACGGACTTTAGAATAGGAAAAAATCATTATGGGCTGAAATGATAAGCCTGAGCGATTTTTATTGTATTTTATTTGACTTGGGATTGCGGGTTTGAAATGATAAAACCCGGGTTTTCTTTGTAAACTGCGGATTGAAATGATATATATCCGTATCACTTGACCTAGGTTAGAAAATTATATACAGACCCCGTGGTATATTTTTAAATGATTTTTATTAAAACATGTATTTTTAAAAGTATGACATTTTGATTTAAAAATATATATTTTATGGTTTTAAGAAAATTAAATATTAAGTCTTGAAATTATGAATTTGAGTACGTAAATTTGAAGTGATTGAGATTTTAGACTTTAAATTTTATTTTAAAATGTAAATAAATAATGGAAATTAAATTTAAAGTTTTGAAATTGTATTTGAAGTAAAATTTTAAGTTTTATTTAATTTATATGTTAATAAACAGTGAATTTTGACTTAATAAATGAATGGAGTTTTTAAATTGAATATTTGATCTAAAAAATTTGTTGTGTTAAATCATATGTTAAAATGATTTTTAAATGTGAAATTTTGAAGTCTAGAAATATGATTTTTAAGTTATAATAAAAATTTGGAGTTTTATTATTATTTTTGAAAAGCTAAAATGAAATCTGGAATTTTATAGCATTTTCAAAATGTTGTAGTCTTTTGACAACATTTTTAAATGCTATTGTTTTGAATCTAACAATGTTTGAAATAACTAAATATCTATTACGACATTTTATAAATGCCGTTATTCTTGAACTAAACCATTTTTGGAAGCTATAAGCTACGATAGCACTTTATAAATGCTGTCGTTGCTATAATTTGACAATGTTTGAAATGTTATAGATTTAAACACTATTTGAGTTATATTTTAAAGTGTTAAACGATTAAACTTTTGGAAATTGATTAATTGTGAAATTTAAGAAGTTTTGAATATATTTTAATATTTAAATTTGAAGTTTTAAGGAATGTAAATTTGAATTTGAATTTAAATAGGGTTTACTTGGTTATGTGTTAAATGGAATGAAATGTAATGAGATAAATGAATTTTTGAATGGAATTTTTAATGTATTTTGTAATGATACTTGAAATAACACATGAATGACTTATTTGATTTAAATTGATATTTAAATTTGAATTTGAATTCAAATAATGATTTGATAATAAGGTTTGGAAATGATTTGATCTTTATTTTGATAAAGAATATGAATTGGAATGATATGTACTTTTGATAAATGAATATTTGAAGTTTATATTGGTATGAAAGGATATTTAGTTTAATTGTAAATTGAGTTTATATAAATAATATTGGATTTACGAAATGAATATTTCAAAACTAAGTAATAATGAAACTAGATTTGAGATATAAGAAATTATAAAATTTAGTTTTTGAAATGCGGGATATTAAAGCTTTGAAATATATTAAAAATTGAATAGTTTAATTTGTGGATCAAATCTATATTTGAAATTGATATGATTTGAAATGGTTATTGGGAAATTTAATTGAAACTGATGGTTTGAATTGAATTAAGTTGGAAATTGAAAATTTGGGATTAATTAAATGAATTGTAAAATGTAAAGAATTAAATGAATATCCCATGATTTCAAATGTATGATTTTGAAATGTTATGATTTTCAAAGTGTAATTTTTTCAAGTATTTTTGTTTTCGAAAGAGTTATACTTTGAAAATATTATGATTTCGAAATGAATATATGTTTGAAATTTTTTTGGTTTCTAAGTATAAACTATTTTGATTGAATAAATAGTTTTGAAATAAAAATGGTTTTGGTTTCGAAGTATAAACTATTTTGAAAGAAATATAGTTTGAAATGAAATGATTTGATCTTTTTGAAGTATAAACTATTTTGAAATGACAACGGCGTTATAATAACGTTTGGTTGTTAAAGAGACCGGGATCGGAATTTGTCATACTCTTTGCCAACTCCGAAAATCACTTTAACAACCGTGTACGCGGTGGAGATTCCAGAATGAAGTAGGATGGTGGCGACGTTCTTGAGGTATATTACGTGGACCCAACTCCCGTGAGTTGGCATAAGGTAGCTAAAACAGGAGCGATCTCGGGCCAAGTGAGGTCATTCCTCCGATCGGATACATTCCTTCGATACTATACTCTTACTGGTGATTGATTAGATGGCCATCCTCCAATTTTGATATGGGAGTGTGTTCCGAGGTGGGCGTATGTGGCTGCTGCGTTACCACCAGCCCGTGTGCGTAATTGGTATATCTACCCTGACATTGCCTTGTGTGCCGTGTCACCTACCATACCGAGCCTTTACTACGAGTTTCTTTTTCTCCCGTAGCCCGTGTGGTATCCTCTTACAGTCACCCGGAGTGGAGATGGCATGATATTGGATGGACTACTGGGACTATTACGTGTGAAGGGTGATATGGGTAGCCTGGAACGCTATTTAAAAGTATGTTTATTTTACTGTAGACATTATTATAATAGCGCAATATTACGACATAGTAAATAGTTTAACGGATCCTTAAAGGATAGGCGATCCCAAGCATTCTTTAAGTTACTGATGCATTTTTTGTTACTGTTCACTTGAGTTGATTTACAGTTCATAAGTATTTATGTCCTGACTCGAGTGTTTTGTGTTTTGCTTTACGCTCGAGTCAGATTGAGTGAGCTAGCATTCAAGATTCACCTTCGGAGTTGGAGATTTTCTTGAAGATGCAGCCATCTATTTTGCTTTCTGTATCCAGTGATTTTAGTGATGTATTCTGATTTGTACCTGATGTATCTTGTTACTCTTCTGTTGTATCTTGTTTAACTCTGATGTATCTTATTTTTATATAGTAACTTTATGAACTACTATCTCTTTTATTTCCACTGCATTATTATTTACTATGTGTCTGTTGTTTGCGTAAAAAATGGTCACAAACACCCAATACCGTGAAAGCACCAGTGTATGAATATAAATCAGCGATATTCAAACACAAATCACAGATCTCAGCAAATAACCCAAATACGTTTGCACAAAAGATGGGCAAACAACTCCAAGTTGTATGATTTAGTTGATTTTATGTTGTTCGTAATGATTTAGGTGGTTTATGCAAATACGTAAAAAGCAGGGACTGAACTGTAAAAGACACACAGATTTATAGTGGTTCGGCCAAAATGTGCCTACGTCCACTTTATATGTTATTCTCCTTTTCCAATCCGATTACGAGTACAAAGCTTGTAGTACAAGTGTATGAAAGTTGTTTGAAAGTTCCTTCCAGGTTTGAGCTCTCAAACTTCTCCCTCATTGTTGTACCCCTGCCCCTCTATTTATAGAGTGAGGCAGGGGGCAGAGGTCCTGGGAGTATATAGCTGCTGGTGGGCCTGGGCTGAAGCAATCTGGCCTGGCAGCTTTCTGGTTCGGCGGCGTCTTGGTTCGGCGGTGAGTGGTAACATGGGTGATTCGGCAGGTAGTGGAGATAGGGGTTCGGTGGTAGGTTGGATCGGTGGTAGCATGGTTCGGTGGTAGCATGGTTTGGCTATGCTTGGTCCGGTAGTTGTAGGCTAGGAGTTCCATTCGGCAGTGGGTTTAGAGGTGTTGGTTCGGTAGGAACAGGGAGAAGGTTGGTTCGGCTAGGAGTTGCTTTGGGTTTGGTTCGGTAGGAAGGGGGGCAGGAAATGCCGAATGAGACTTCGTGTTGGGAATGCCGAATGAGACTCCACTTATGAGAATGCCGAATGCGACTTCATTTATGAGAATGCCGAATGAACCATGTGGAGTTCGAATACCGGACGAACTCAAACACTTGAACTTCCGGACGAAACCGAGGGGTTTTAAGTACCGGATGACACTTGAACTCGGGGAGTGTAGTGTCGAACGAACTCTTGCCTTGCTTCCGATCGATTTTCAATCCGGACCTCCATCATTCCTTGCCAATTTGTCGATATTCCAGTTTTGACCAAAAAATGGGATAACACTTTGCCCCCCAAAACATGCCTTGTGATAACAAGGCGTGTTTTGAATAGTTCCGAATCCAATATCCAAAGTTCATAGCCATATTGCCAGAGTAGATCATCCTTGACTGCTCCGAGTCGATATCCAATTCCAAATCCAATGACCAAAGCTTGAGCCAATTCCATGTCCATCCGAACTCGACAACCGATCCCCAAACTATCCTTATCCAATAGCTAATATTCGAATCCAGGACCTCTCTGGGTTGATATCCAAATCCATAACTTCTCCGGGCTCTTGCCAAGCGCAATCCACACCTGACGGACGTGATCCAGTGTCCCTGGACGTTGAGCTAACCTCTCCGGGTTCTTGCCAATTGTAATTCACAGTTGACGACCTTCTTTCCGGGTTCTTGCCAAGCGTAATCTACACATGACGACCTTGGTCCAGTGTCCCTGGACGTTGAGCTAACCTCTCCGGGTTCTTGCCAATTGTAATTCACAGTTGACGACCTTCTTTCCGGGTTCTTGCCAAGCGTAATCCACACATGACGACCTTGGTCCAGTGTCCCTGGACGTTGAGCTAACCTCTCCGGGTTCTTGCCAATTGTAATCCACAGTTGACGACCTTGGCCCAGTGTCCCTGGGTGCTGTAAAATGCCATGGCTTGAGTCCTAAGTCGAATCCTGGTCCCTTCGGACCCTTGCCGAGCATAGTCCATACTCGACGACCTGAAAGTAACAATTGATAATATAGGGCCTAAGTCCTAGGCTGAATCCTGGTCACTCCGGACCCTTGCCGAGCATAGTCCATACTCGACGACCTGAATGAGTCAATTTACCACGTTCGGGCAAAGCAACTCACCCCTTGCCAGGTATAATCCATACCCGACGACCGTTTATCAAAAATCAGATAAAAATCCAGTCAAAATCCTATCCAAAATCCAAATCCAAATCCAAAATCCAAATCCAGAATCCAAATCCGAAAATCCAAATCTAGAATCCAAATTCAAAATCCAAATCCAAAACCAGAAAACTAGAAATCCAAATCAGCATCCAAAGTTGAAAATAATCGTCCAGAGGAAAATCCAAATCAAAAGGCGAGAAAAACCAGGAGCTCAATCCAAGCTCCAAAACCGAAAACCAAAAAGAAAAGCAGTGTCCAATCCAAAAGCAAAAGATAAATTTCACAAACCATAGCATCGCAGCTTATCATCATTCAGAGCATGCCTAGGGGCCATCTCCGTCCCCGTACATGTGTAAATGACTTGGTTGCTTGCCAATAGTTTGCTACTTATTTCATATTAACCTGGTCAAGGGACGATCAACCGACCATCATTCCTGGGCCTCCCACCATCGTAGCTTGAGGCAGGCGGCGGTTGCTCCTGCCTCGCTGTTGCATTCCGAGGTCCAACATATTGTGGCAGCTGTCCATTCCTCACATGCTCCTCAATTATGTCCTTTAAGTGCCTGCAGCTGTTGGTGTCGTGTCCATCCAAATCATGGAAGAGACAGTGCCTTCCCGATGTCCTTTCCCGTTCTGTTGGTTCTCTCCTAGCAGGCCTCCGGTAGTGAAGGCGATTTCGAGTATCCAGGTATATCCGCTCCAGTGTTTCGTTCAATCCTGTGTATGTGGAAAACTTTGGATCCTTCCATTGCTTCCTAGCATTTCCAGAATCACCGTCCAACTTCCTTTTTCCTTTGTCTTTATCCGAACCGTTGCTGGATGGTCCTCCCACCTCAACTGCATTAACCTTTTTCAATTTTAAATCCGTACTCGCATCTTCTTGTCGAAGGAACCTTTCTTCCTCGTGAAAGAATTCGTCGAGATTCCGTGGGGGATCTCGTATCAGAGATACCTTGAAATCCGAGTTCTCCCTGACTCCTGATACTGCTGCCATTAAAACCATCGATGGATCGGGCCGATCCACCGAAGCAACTGCGGCACTGAATCGAGTTAGAAAAGCTCTAAGCGATTCATCCATCCTTTGCCTTACCGATGTCAATGTCATCACGTTCTTCGGTCTCTTGACATGAACCCGAAACTGTCCCAAAAACCTTTCCACCAATTCCCTCCAAGTCCTGATAGATCCTTCTTCCAGCTGCCTGAACCACATCGCAGCTAAGTCCGTCAAGTACAAAGGGAAGCATCGGGCCATCACCTCCTCTGATGCCCCCAGCACCTCTATGTGTCTGGTGTATCTCATCAAGTGATCCGTAGGGTCTTCCTTGCCATTGTATACCTCCACGCTAGGTAGCTTGAACTTAGGTGGATTCTGAGCCATCCTTATTTCCCGAGTGAACGGACTCCTGTTTACTCCTTCCAAGTCTCCGTTGGTCAAACCACCTCGCACAGTCTTCCTGATTATATCTACCAATCCACCGTTGTCTGTCGGAGGTTGCCCCCGAGGGAACTCCGGTACATACTCTTCGTGTAGCTCGTTAGTAGCAACGTTGGTTCTAGCCTGTTGAACTCCTTCCAAAGGTTCTCCTGTGTTGAATCCTGTGGGCCTGCCCCCAAGCCCTTGTTGATTGCCACCTGGCTCCGTATCCTGTCCTTCATTGGGTTCCGTAACCCTAGCTTCTTGTCCTGCATCCACAGCCGTTGTAGCTGTTCCTAAGTTCTGCATCCCTGCGGCTCTCATTTGCTCCAAGAAAGTTTGCATCATTTCCTGTTGACTTTTCAACAACCTCTCTTGCAGTGAATTTGTTATGGCTTCCATTTCATCCCGGGTTATGTAGATCGAAGCCGGTCCTTCCTCACCTCCGGAGGATGCTTGTTGACTTCCTCCTTGTTGGCTTCTCTCAGCCCTTAGCCTTCTACTGTTTTGCCTAGTCATTGTCTTCCAAATCCAAACTTCTATCCGATGTAGCGGGTGCTGGTCCTTCTCAGTGAAAGCACCAAAATGTTTGCGTAAAAAATGGTCACAAACACCCAATACCGTGAAAGCACCAGTGTATGAATATAAATCAGCGATATTCAAACACAAATCACAGATCTCAGCAAATAACCCAAATACGTTTGCACAAAAGATGGGCAAACAACTCCAAGTTGTATGATTTAGTTGATTTTATGTTGTTCGTAATGATTTAGGTGGTTTATGCAAATACGTAAAAAGCAGGGACTGAACTGTAAAAGACACACAGATTTATAGTGGTTCGGCCAAAATGTGCCTACGTCCACTTTATATGTTATTCTCCTTTTCCAATCCGATTACGAGTACAAAGCTTGTAGTACAAGTGTATGAAAGTTGTTTGAAAGTTCCTTCCAGGTTTGAGCTCTCAAACTTCTCCCTCATTGTTGTACCCCTGCCCCTCTATTTATAGAGTGAGGCAGGGGGCAGAGGTCCTGGGAGTATATAGCTGCTGGTGGGCCTGGGCTGAAGCAATCTGGCCTGGCAGCTTTCTGGTTCGGCGGCGTCTTGGTTCGGCGGTGAGTGGTAACATGGGTGATTCGGCAGGTAGTGGAGATAGGGGTTCGGTGGTAGGTTGGATCGGTGGTAGCATGGTTCGGTGGTAGCATGGTTTGGCTATGCTTGGTCCGGTAGTTGTAGGCTAGGAGTTCCATTCGGCAGTGGGTTTAGAGGTGTTGGTTCGGTAGGAACAGGGAGAAGGTTGGTTCGGCTAGGAGTTGCTTTGGGTTTGGTTCGGTAGGAAGGGGGGCAGGAAATGCCGAATGAGACTTCGTGTTGGGAATGCCGAATGAGACTCCACTTATGAGAATGCCGAATGCGACTTCATTTATGAGAATGCCGAATGAACCATGTGGAGTTCGAATACCGGACGAACTCAAACACTTGAACTTCCGGACGAAACCGAGGGGTTTTAAGTACCGGATGACACTTGAACTCGGGGAGTGTAGTGTCGAACGAACTCTTGCCTTGCTTCCAATCGATTTTCAATCCGGACCTCCATCATTCCTTGCCAATTTGTCGATATTCCAGTTTTGACCAAAAAATGGGATAACATCTGTGATCTGTGATTATGTATTTACTGTATATTTTGAGATTTGCCAAATTTTATTTACAATGCGGTATTTTGAGCAATTCAAGTCCGACATGTGCGGATGCGAATGGTTGAAAATATCGGGTTGTTACAAAAATCTTAATATTTAAAATCTTTAAAATAATATGTTTTTAAAACAGTTTATATTAAGATATGAATTTGACATATCAATTATTTCATTTCAAAATAGTTGGACCATTTTCAATTTCTAAATCAACAAAACCCAATTTCAAATCTTTTAATTCAAATTCTCAATAAACTATTAAATTCTATATCATTTTCAATCCATGTTTTGAAATACCAATTCAAATTACTCAAATTTCAATATATTTCAAAGTTATATTTTAAACAATTTTAATAACTCAATTCCAATAAAATTCATTTATACTTCAAATTTCAACTTTGAAATTCCAGTTTAATTCTTTAAGCGATTCATTAAATCAATTCCAATCATAACATTTAAAACTTGGATTTTCAAAAATAATTCAGTTTATATAAAATAAATTTTACTTCAAATATCATTTAACTGAATTCAAATTTAAGGATTAAAAATCGTTTAATTTAACTAATCCGGTGCCCGTGTATAATTCTTTATCCTATGATCAAGTGGTACGGATGTATATCATTTCAATCCGCAGTTAATTTAAATTTACAAATATATATCATTTCAATTCACAATCGTTAATTAAAATTTAAAATCCATAAAATCGCCCGAGTATATCATTTTAATCCATAATGATTTTTCCTTAATCTATAGATCGTTTGGGTATATATGGTTTCAAACTATAGTGATTTTCCTAATAATAACTAAGGGAACTTGCAGAGTGATAACAATTTATAAATTAAACATAACATCCAATCATCCAAAATCAAAAATCAAACATCCATCATAATTATCATCCAATTTGGCCAATAAATTTCAACAAATGACTAATTGTCATTAATAGGTAATTAACTGGAAATTTAAATTAAATATTAAATGAAATGGAAATTAAATTCAAAATAAATTCAAATTAACTGGCATGATGATTTAAGTATATCAAACAATCATAAATAAATTTCTAATCACATCATAAATTTAATTTAACTAACATAAGATAATTTAAAAGTTGTAAGTGGGTTAAAACACTCAACTTTGATTTTAAATCAATTTAAAAATCCAATTTAGAGCTCAAATTCAAACAGTCTCAGAATTGATCAAACCAGTTTCATGTGGTCCGAAATTTCGATACGATCGCAAGGAGAAAACCGCGCATGAATATGGTTCGTATGTAAAAGTTATGCGTGTTAGAACAATTGAAAAATTAAATTAAAACAAAATAAAATAAAATAAAATGCACATTACTAGACATGTAAGCCCTAACACGTGCACATACATCGCACGTTCGATCCACTTCACCATGCTCCAACAGCCACCGTTCACGAGCCCACCACGCTGCCTACGAGCCACCAACACTAGATCGACGATCACCATTATGCTACGCTCCCCAGGCTGCCCATCTCCATGGCCTCGTGACCGCTCCGCCGCCCCTAGGCCATCACCGTCTCCGCCCTCTTTTATCATCAAATTCCAGCAATTCACGACCATCTTGACGTAAACTGATGGCAAGTCCAAGGCCTGCACAACACCATCTTCTCAACGACACCTCCCGATCGTCGATCGGATGACGATCCACTGTTGGATCGTCGAAACCCTAAAATGGACGGCCGAGTTTCATCCTCACTTTTTGATCAAACGATGCATCCAATCAAAAAATAAATTATTGTAGTGGATTGCACTCGTCGAAAGCTTTTCAACGATATATAATTTTACTATAGTTTGGATGAGTTTGATTTTTCGATTTGAATTGGGAACTGAATTTAGGGTTTATAATTGGAAATTTGTTTCGGCTATTGGAAGAAGGAAATAGGCAGATAGAATTGTACGTATAGAATAATGAAATGAGAAACAGCTAGGGTTTATAGCAGGCTATATATAGACATATCAGAAATAGAAATGAATGGGTTAGATTGATTTGGATTGAAACGATAACTAAGACCCAAAAGTCCATTTTGTTCCCAAAACAAAAATGGGGTAATCCCATATATCAAAATAGATGTTTCAATAGTTTTAAACTCAGTGGAACAAGTTTCAAGTCAAATTTTATTGTATGAAGAAGTTAATTTTTAAAATCAGCTTATTTTAAATTGATTTCAATTAAATTGATTTCTACGCGTTTCGAGCTCGTACGATCAAACGACAAGTCCGATCGTTGCGAAACTTGAAATCAACCATAATTTACCATTAAGAATCTGACGAAACTGGTTTCGTCGAAATCCGATACAATGGCCAAAATGGCTGATTTCACGTTAATTAAATAAATTAGTATTTGACTAATTAAATCGTTTTTCAATTCAAATTTAATAATTTACAATTTTTCATCATTTTTTGATTACTTGGCCATTTACAATAATTATAAAAAAATTACATATCAATTCCGTGTTAAATATTACAATAATTACCTTGTTCAATTTCAACTGTAATTAAATCCAATTAATTATAATTTAATTCCAATGAATTTGATTAAATTTGATTTCAAACTTTCTATTCAATCAATCATTACTCTATAGGCAAAGTGAACACTGGTTTATATCTTATTACATAAATATTCTCCAATTTCATCTTATTCTCCATTAACGTAATATTCAATTACATTTAATTGCAAGTAATTTTCAATTTAATTTAACAGACTAACGAATAGGTAACATATAATAATTGTCACCATTAATTTTTAATCACATTTAGAAGTTTATTATTTACAATAAATACTATAATTACTTACATGATACTGATTTTATTCAATTACCATTAATTATATACTATTTCATTAATTAATTTGATATTTACAATTGTTTTCTTATATTCAATTTATAACCAAGTATAACATTTAAATCATTTCAATTAATTGGAATTTCATTAAAATTGTTAATAATTAACTTAAATTAACATTGTTACATTTCATTCTAGTTATTATTTCATTAATAAATCACAAATTTTTTATTTCTCCTAATATTAAATCATAGAATCTTCTTAAATTAACTATTTTTAATTATCGAAAATTACGGGTCGTTACATCGACTATCCAAACACCTAACTTATGAACTACACATGCGGCAAATAATTATAGTAATGAGGAGTACAAGTTGCTCGTAATTGAATCCATGACAAATCGTTCATATAAGATAATAAATCCTACAACCTATAGCTATACATATTTTAGAAGTTAATCAAAGCTTTTAAGAAAATGATTGAGCTTCATATCCATCTAGGTAAGGGAATATGATTTTTCCAATTTTGTTTTGAATGGGTTAACAAGTGTGTTTTTTCATTGTCACAAGTGTACGACCAAACATGTGCAAAATTTGTGTTTTACAACGTATTAATTATGAAGTTTTTTTTTTTGAAAACCCGACGGACCAGTAAAATCCCGAGGAGGGTATAGTAAAGTCATCCGCTGATCCAAGCCCCCATACCCCCGGGTAAATTTATATAGGATAGGGAAGTACATAGTAGGAATCGAACCGGGGTCTTTTTAGCAGAATCCAAGCCTCATTTCCACTGCGCCGCACCCGCGGACATTATGAAGTTACTTTTGTGTAATCACGCTTATTCTCAAGCAACGTCTACAGCTTGTTTGGTCGGGACAATGACCTGTCACACAATAGGTCGTTAATTAAATTTCCAGCACCATCAAAAACTTGATGCTCTAATGTTGTTGTTATGAAAGTTATTTTGTTCACTTACTAGTATTTAGGTAAAAAAAGAGACCGGTGTCTTCTTAAAACCGTACTCATGATATAAGAGCAAAAATTAATAATAATAAAAATATATTTAGAGAAGATCACACTTATCCTTTAAGTCATATAGTTATCATGGGTAGACGGATATGTTCCTACATAGGACTAACATGTTAATACACACATACATGCACATACACATATATATATAGATATAGACATAAATTTAGATATACATACATATACATAGATATATACATTTACATTTACATGCATACATATACATACATATATAGACACACACAGATATGTATATGTATATATATAATGTTCAGTCTCATCCATGTTTCCTAACATATTGATAAAATATCAAGTAAAACATATATTATGTTCTATCTCATCCTTTGAGATTTTGACACAAAAAGACGAGGAGGAGATCTTGAGGTTATACAATTTTCTAATTAAAAAGTAACCTTCTAAAATGAAAAGGGTAAACCCTAAAGACTACATCATAGGTATATAAGAAACTTTTATATATTGAAAAAACTAATGTAAATAATATCATTTTTCACTAAGGTGATAAATATAAAATAGAAAATGTGAAATGAGCAATATCTAAAACTGAAAAATAAAACATAAAAGTTGAAAAATATACTAAGTAGTGTTTTAAACAATTAGAATACAACTTGTATTTTTAAAACTCACTAAAGACTCGCCAATAATTTTTCTAAAAAAATTCATTTCCAAACTGGATAATAAAAGTTCAAAACTATATTTCTAGATGTGGGATAGTTAAAACAATTGTTTTAAGGATGGTAAATTTTGAAGGATTTAAATGAAGACAAATAAAACACCATCTACTCAACTGAGTTGGAAAAAACCGAAAGCTAATTAAATTGGACCACGTCCGTTTTCAACCTTTATAACATTCAACAGCCGCATTCTAAATTATCAAAATTGTTGATTTTATAAGGGAAATGTTATCATGTGCAATTAGAACACATGTTAAGATTGTAAATTTATCCAACTAATCTCTTGAATTCCACATATCAACTTTTCTGCAAGGATAAAATAGTTATTCAGATTAGTTTTTATTTTTTATTTTTTTAAGGTAAGAAACAATTATTGCTATCATATGCCTTTAACAAAACACATTTGATAAAGCCACAATGATAGATTTTGTAAATAATAAGTGATTCTTCTTAATTTTCTGAACAAAATAAAAAAGGCCATCTATCAGACTCGTGAGCTAAATTTTCCGTTGGAATATTGAATTGAGGTAATCAGAGAGAAGGACAAAATTTGAAAAAAAGTTAGGATGAATGACAACAAATTTTAGTTTTGAGTTTATCATTATATTCAGTTTTTACAGTATAAAAATGCTAGTTCTAACTAACATTATATTCAGTTTTACACTGTACATAATGCTAATTATAATTAGCATTTTTTTTCGGTCTATTTCTTCTTATTCAAAGTTTGTCCTTCAGCTCAGAAATGAAGCTTGTTGTCTTTCAGCCTATTTTTATTTTCAAAGTTCGTCCTTTTGCCTATTTTCCACTATTGAATTTGTGTCATTGGTTTGAAGTTTGGTGAAGTGTATTCAGTTTACAGGTAAATAGGTACAAGGAAAAAGTTGTAAAAATTTTTAGTTTAAGCGACAACAAGTTTGTTTTTTAGCCTGAAGGACAATTTTTAGTGTAAACTGAAAATGATAGTTATAACTATCATTCCGTGATTTACACTAAAAAGTGTCCTTCAGTTTATTTATAGGAGTTTTTAGGCTCAAGGAAAAAGTTTCAAAAAAATTTAGCTTTAGAAACAAAAAGTTTGCTTTTTAGGTTGAAAGATATTTTTCATCACAAATTACATAATTATAATTGCTTTTTTATTCACACTAAAATGTGTACTTCCCCATGAAGATAAAAAAATACAATGGTCCCAATAGTTTGTGTTTTGGTTAATTTTGGATTCAAATTTCAGCCTCCATGTTTATTTATCACTATCGTTGTTGATGTTTTTGTAAATTTTCAATTTGGGTTTGCAATCGGAAAGATGAGATGCGTACAGACTAAAGGAACGCTGTCTCGGCTTCAGGCGTTTTTAGGAAAAACAATTAGGAAGCATATGAATCTGTATAAATCAGAAACTAAACTTCGCTATTGCCAGCAAAGATTCATCCTCTTAACAAGTAATCTTAAAAATACATCAAATTCTTTACATAAATCGTCAATTTTTTTTGATAAAATATCAAATCGTTCTTATCAACTCTTGGCTCCTTCCTAAAGCGAAAGAGATGAAGTGTCATTCATTCTTATAAATACCGTTGTCATTCTGCTCCAAGGTTATTTGGATTTCGGAACCCAATTCTTTCAGGTGTGTTCTTTTATTTCTTAATTGCATTTTGATTTAGATCAGATATGTGCTACTTCGCTTAATCTTGTTTGTTGTTATTTTTGAGGCTGTTGAATTTACAATTTGCGAATTACATTCATGTAAAAGTCCCCCTCTAATCTTCGAATACAATTGCTGATACAAGTTTTATTTATTTGTTTAAAATATTATATATTGTATTCAAACCGCTGGAATATGCATTTTAATTGCTTTTAGTTATTATCCGTACTTTGTTTTTTGGATGAAAATTATTATTTAAATAATGGATTTTTTTTCCACTTTTGTGTTCGGCAAAAGTACCTTAACATGTTGTAGCTGTCCCCTTGTCATTTATCATCCCTGTATAGCTGCAGAATTAATTTTTAGGACGATGGGAATGATTTTTGAAGAACTGAATTTTGATGGTTTATTCAAATTTAACGTGATTATTTGGTTATTAGGATATGGAAAACAAAGTATTTGACCGCTATTCAGCGTGATATAATGTTATCAATTTATTTATTCTTGATAGTTGCATAAACATTTCACATAGATATATACTTACTTTTTTCTAAACACTCCTTTTAGACCTTGATAGATATGTTGGCGTTCAATTGATGCACACGTACTTTGGCAATGTAGGAGTATGGGACTGAAAATGCATATGGTGATTATGTTGGATGGTCTACAAATATAAATTACTAGTACTACAGTATATGGAAATCGAAAAATTATTTTTGAACAACTTCGAAAAAAGAACCATTAACGAAATTCGGAAAACATTTGAAATACTTGAACTTTTGACAAATAAATGAGCTTTTACTGCCAAAACTTGAGTTCCTTTTGGATATATTTGGTTATTTCAAAAGAATTTTGAATTTTTCTAAAATAGCATCATTTGTTTAAACCATATTTGTGTGATTGTGTCTGTGTATACTACATGTGTGTAGTGTATGTTTGTGAGTGCGTATGTACACACATAATCACTATTTAAAAGTCCAAATAAGCATTAAAAAACTGGTTTGAGATAATCCATGGAGCAAGTCGATAGTGTGAGATATCTAAGAAGTCGTGTTAAATATAAAATCTTTTGTTTCTGTCCCTTTTATTTTACGTTAATGGAAATATTTTATTTGAAGATAGTATTATCTTATTAGAGGTGGAGCCTTAACGTAACGATTAGGTCACCCGTATAGTGATCTGGGTGTCCAGGTTCGTGTCCGGAAACAGTCTCATCACAATGCAAGGAAAAGACTACGTATATTATCAACCTTCACATAGCTCGCTATCGTGCAGGAGCCTTGTGCATTGGGTTTCACCTTTTTACCTTTAATATTATCTTATTAATGTTTGAGCCACAGATGAAAACAATAAGGAGCATAAAAGAAGTCAAATCTATAAATGTCGTTTGAGCCAGAGAGACCCTTGGTATTACTGTTAACTAGTACAGTACTTGTGGGTTGACTGTGCAATATATAATTTTATCTTTTATAAATCCAAATTGAATTATTAGCTGATAAGTATGCCCCTGTTCAACAAGTGACTGAATTTTCATTTCAACTTTACAACGAAAAAAATTAGAATTTCATGTTTGATTGATTACCGAATAAAAACAAGTGTAGGCGTCTTATCGTGGTTATAAAAAACTTTGGTTTATTCTATAAAAAAACCAATGTATTGCTAGAATCGAACGCAAACAGACACAATTTTTTTAAAAGTTACTATCAACTGTCCAATTATTATCTATAAAGGAAACTTATAAAACATTTTGGTAAAATGGGTTTGGAAATATCTTTAGCACTCCTGTTTGCATTGTCAATAGGGACGATTGCAATTTGCTTCAGTATTTTTGTTGGTAGTATTCTGGACTAATATTTATTTTTCTATACTAATTTAGGATACCCATTTAGTTACAACCGAGACAAGTGCTAAAGGTACTTAAAATAAGATGGTGCTGAATTTTGACCTCAATTATCCACCTATTGAAGGAAGTTCTGCATCACAAGTGTCTTCGGCTGATTCAGACTCAGGAAATTTTGGTTCTCCCGCTGATGTACATTTGCTGGATGATGATATTCAAATATTATCTTCTCCACCGCCTTCCTTGCAAGTTTGTCCACCACTCTTCCTTCTATCATCATTATCCTTACATATCTTTGTATTATTTTCCTTACATATCTTTGTTATGATGAATTTAGAAGTAAGCTTGTACTGCGATGAACTTTCGAAGTAGGATTGTCCACTCCTGTTTAATTTATATGTTCATTCTATAATCTTTAACATGAGTTGATATATCAGTTAACCTAGGCTTTAGGATAAGCATGTGTGCACTTCACATTTCACCCACATCATGTAAAAGGATACCAGATGTTAATTATGCTTGAGCTTGATTAGTTGCAAGATGGGTGACCACATGTGTGTGTAAAAAAAAAATAAAAAAAAAAGAGGGTTTTGTGAGACAGTCATTCAATGGAATTACCTGAATAAACTTTCATTAAAGTTACCATTGCAGTTCATTTATTAGCTACTGAAACTATATTGCATCAATAACTAATTTATTCCCGGATGCGGGTTTCACGGGAAGAGAGAAAATTTGTAGTGGGACCGTGAAATTTTGAAGCAATGGAACCCATTTTCTCTCTGTCCACTGCTTCAGGAAAGTTTAACAATGCTCTTGTAGTTTGTATAATGAGATGTTATATAGTTTAATGCAAGCTATAAATGCATATTTCATACCAAAATAGACTACCTTACAGAAATCAAGTTTCTCTTTCCTTTTGGGCAATTTACAATATTTATTCTCTCTATGAAAAAAACTTATTAATGATATTTGGTTGCTTTATTGAATTTTATCATCATATTTTTAGTGGTGGCAATCTAGAGAGAACCATCTACCTAGTACAAACCTCGAAGCAAATTCAGAAAGGCTTCCTGCAGAACAAGGTATAGTTCACTTCTGTTCAAAATAACTGAAAATTGGGTTCCCTAAGCACAAAGAAGTTTGTTATTGTTATTTTGCTAAAAATCTTTATTGTTAGTTAGCACTAATTTATGCTTTTGCCAAAATCACTTCTTGTTTACAAATGCATGAATAGATGCACATGAACCAGGAGTCTACATTTTTTCCTACATATCTTTCTTTGTTGGCATGTAAATATTTCATTCAAATTAGGACATTCCAGAAACATATTTCATTTAAATTCTTTAATTAGACTTACCTAAAAAGTACATTCCAGAAACAGACTTGGGTGTAAACATATTGTGAGGATAGGTATACACAAAAATGTACGCAATTCTTTGTATGCACAAATTTGGATTGTGCATGTTCGAATAAATTTTGGAATGCACATATGCAAATACAACCATCAACGTAGAAGAAGCCTATTATCATGATAAGTTTTACTCCAAACCTATTTTGGGGATAACTTTTTTGGAGAAGCTTGTTTTAAAAATTTTGTTTTCGAATTATGAAATTTCGAACAAATTGTTGATACAGGATCAGTTGTTGTTGAATCTGTGGCGGTACTATCATCTTTCAATGGTGGTCACAATAATGCCCAGGTTTACACAAATCAGCAGTATTGTACTAATCTGATGCTTTTTAACCCAGGAGGTAACCCATTCGAGGTATTCAGATATGTGCGCGTGCGCGCGCGCGCGCGTGCGAATTACTACAATAATCATCTACATATTGTGTGTACTTGGTTCTTTGGTTGAATATCCCACACGAAGTTTATGGTTTTGGACCTAATTTTTGTTTCTTTTTCTTTTTTGGCAGTTTCAGGAAAACATTAACTACATTTTGCCTACACCTCCTATGTCTGCTCCACCAGCGCTGCCATTATCATCTAGGGCTCCCATGCCTGATCCACCAGCACTATCATTATCTCCTAGGACTCCTATGCCTGCTCCACCAGCACCACCGCCTCCTGGGACTGGTTTGACCTTTGCTTGCCCTATCTGCCTTGATGTAATTTCAAATCCATGCTCTACTGCCTGTGGACATATTTTCTGTGAACAATGCATTGATGCCTCAATCAAAGCTTCTGTCAAGCAAAGGAAAGGGCGGTTGTGCCCCAACTGTCGTACAAAACTCCCTCCCAGAAAGAGCTTCCACCGAGTCTATCTTCCAAAATTGAACTAGGAATCCTAAAGAGGTAATAAAGAGCTTTCATCGAGTCTATTTTCCAAAAACTAAACTAGGAATCCGAAAGAGATGAGAAAGAGCTTTCATCGAGTCTGTTTTCCTAAAATGGACTGGCAATCCAAAAGTGTTAATCCGTTCAGTTTTTATTGCTGCATTCTTAAAGCATGTTATATATTTTGTAAGAAAGTTCATGTAATGAAAATTTCTGCTTTTTCTTCTTGCAAAATTTTGTTTTTAGCTTATAGCAAATAATGCTATTCTGATAGTTTACGGAGTTGGTTTAAATAAATAATGTCTGCAATACACACTCAATTGCTTTAAAAAGCCTGCATCGATACTCGCCTCGAGGAGCGCCTTGAGGAAATGAGAGATAAAACGTTTGGAGGCTTTCCCCAAAAGGATTTTTTAACCTAAAGCTTACACCTCAACAACTTGAGGCATACATAGCGTATAAAGTGTACACCTCGCACGCCTTAAACTATCTAGACATGCGACTCAAGAATAACCTTTAGTTGCAAATATTGACACTAACAGAATTTATTAAACTTCAATTATTTAATGGAAAACAAAAAGAGAACAAAATTTAATAAAATGAAAGTTAGTATATTTTTACGTTTCAATTTCAATATTGACATGACTAAGTAATATTGTTTATTAAACAACGATCAAAAGCTATGTAATGGATTTTCTCTTTGCTATTTAAAGAAAATTTCTTAATAAACTTAATTGAATCTCCAAGTAAATTTTGCGGATCGATTTGAATCGAAAGAAGGGATCGGAAGTGGAATTTTGCGGAGTCTCCAAATAAATTTTGAGGAATCGTAAGTGGAATTATGTAGATTCCAGCTATTTATTTTTAATCATTTAAAAAAGGAAGATGTATACCTATTTAGAGTCAGACCTGAAGGATTTGTTCTTTATTTTTTACGTAGGCTAATTTAAAATCTCTCATTTCATTGTATGTTGTGCATTTTATTTTTACCTAAAAAGCTTACGTCTCAACGTTTCGAGGTTTACGTTTCACCTCACGGACCTGAAAACGCCTCATACGTTTCACCTCACAGACCTGAAAACGCCTCATACGCACATACATACATATACATACATACATATATATACATACACATACATACATACATATATATATAATACTAGGGTATTACTACTACACTACCAATTTTTCTATAAGCACTTGCAATTTTATAAAGGGGAGTTTTGTCAAACACCATTCTAAACGTTTCAAAATACACTTTCGACCCCTCCCAAAAAACAAGTTTTGCGAAACAAATTTGAAATTATTTTCATGAAAATACACAATTTTTTTGGCATATTCGCAGTTTTTTTTTGCAAATATTTGCAGTTTGCAAATATACGTTGAAAATAATCATAGAATGTTTCATGAAACTTTTATTGGGAGGGGGAAGAAGTAGAATAAGTTTGAAAATAAGGGTTTGTTCCTAGTTTCCACTTTTATAGATTATATTTAGATCAAAGTTTGTATTTCGAGTATTATATTATAATATTCTCAAGGTAATTATACATACTTTCCTATTTTTCCCGTGTTTTTTTTAAATCAATGTTCAAAACATTGCTTTTAATCAGTCTGTTATATTCTGGACAAAACTCAAAATTTGAACCAACAATGGATGAGTCAAATTAATCAAAATAAGTTGATAATAATTTAGAGGCGTTAGCTTCAAATCAACGACTGTAGCATGTAGTTTCAAAGGCATATAATATCAAGATTTTGAAGATCTTAAACGTAGTAGAATGAGTAAAAGCAATTTTCACTAGAGTGTTATATTGTCAAATCAATTCTATTGCATAAAGAATTCAATCTCTTCCTGTTTTTGTTCTGTTTTCTTATAATTCTCAAAATAAAATACTCCTCTGCCATATGCTTTACATATTTCCCCTTGATTTATTTTTTTCTTTCTCACTCTCATTTCACACTTTGATTGCTGTTCCAAAACCTAAGTCAACTTCAATAAAAACGTGAGGAAAAGCAAATGATATTTGTTCCATTATTTTTTACCCATAAAATCTTCTGTCGCATACAAATACTTCTCTATTCTTGAAATTTTAGTTTGCTTGAGTAAAGTTCACAAGTTTATATTCCTAAAACTTTTTCATTATAAATTTTCCCTATTGTCTCATTGTTTAGGTTGCGTTTACTTACAGTGCTAATTGCTTAATAATGAACGTTGATTGGTGAATACTAAATGCTAGAATGGTTGTTTATATTAAGGTTTTGAATGGATTTTATTTCATTAAATCAAACAACAATTATGATAGGATTACCCCCTCAATATCAATAAATAAATAATGGCTCTTTTATTTCAAATGGATTCGATTAAAAAATAATAATCAAATAATCAAAATGCGAAACTATATTTGATAAATACATGGAAACTATCACCAGTTTTGATTAAACTAAACGTGGTTAATTTTTTCAAGAAATAAAATCGTAATATTCCCCTTTTAAAAATTATTAATAGATTGTAAAAAAGATGACAATTCTTTGGTAATTGAAAAAAATAAACTAATATAAAATGAAAAAGAGATAGAGGTAGTAAGATAAAATTATCTAAACTCAATCACTACTTATAAAGTTAGAATTTAGAAATCCATCTAATGGTATAATTAGAAAAACTTATTATTCACCGTTCAGAAGTACTAATAATAATAACAGATACATCACATAGGAAAATTGTATAATTAGTAAAATTGTACGACAGGTTTTGAACAATCATTACTTAGTTCTAAACACTTTCTTTTTTAAATTGGATAATTAGGTGGTAGATAGTTGTGCTACAAGTCTTAGATAATATATAATGTACCACAAGTCAACATACGTCAAGTGGTTCGAATCACGCGCTATGCAAGAATCGAACCTGTGACCACATGGACCAAAGTTAGAACACATTATCAATGGGACGATGGTGTTGGACAACTTTATAACTTTTTTATCACTTATTTTTAATTATATTTTGAACCGCTTATTGCAAACTTACACACCATTACTTTTATATGAGATTCCTTAAGGGGACTACTTATTTCCCACAATTGACACTATGAAACCAGTGCTTCTTTTCATGTTCGGGTGATGTTCTTTGATGTGAATAATTAAGTACCTGAAAAATATAAGTTCTGAGTGATAAAGCCTGAACTTTTGTTGGTTTCACATATTACTTTTGATTATTGTTGTTGTATTTTCCACCAATCATATAAAGGATTAGGTTATTGGATATTCATTTTATGCGTAATCAGCTATATTTTTATTTATTTTCCCTTGATTCCCCCATTTTCCCACCACTTCACCTTTTTCTGATTTTAGATTTGAAAAAAAAACATGCAAAAATTCTAGGACAATCCATATTCCGGACATATTTTTTTCTCACTTTTTTACATAATCACAAAAAAGGAAAATCAAATTAATCATTCATCATATGTTTAACATGACATATCCATACGTTTGAAGAAAATGCCTCTTCTGTCTATGTATTTAATGATTGTACCTAGAGCAAAGTTGACGTTGTCCTTGACTTTCTACTTCCCATTTGATTAGTAATTAAGCATGCATAATTGGTTGGGGGCATGGATTTAGTTGATTTCCAGCATTTGTTTAATATCATAAAGCTTTGTGGTAACTGATCTTATGTTTATTTTGAAGACAATGGATTTAGAGAAAAAAATAATCGCTTCCCATGCATCAGATGATGAGAAATCAATTTGATCAAGAACGTAGAGGGAAAGAAAACAGAGTGTTTGCGGCTTAAAATTTGCTTATCCACTTTCCTAGTGGCATGCTTTGGAATGTTGGTACTGCAAAACTAAAAAGGTTTGATTTGTAATTGTAGGTTTTAGTTCTGTTCAATAAAATTACATGTTTGCTTGCATATGTTCTCATGTGACTGGCCGTAGAATTGATACTGTTGTATATAACTTTATACATGCATGCATATACATACATACACATATACATATACATACATGCATAAATACATACATATATAATATATATTTATATATTTAATCAAAATAAAGAGCAAAACTTTTACGAAAAATCAGTTTATTATGTGGTTTAAACTTCAAATTATATTATATATTCTATATTATTAATGGCACAGCCTCCTCAAGCTGTTTCAACTACTATCGCAATTATACATACTTGTGTAACGGTATACTAATTTGTTGAGTTCTTGATATTAGCCTGTACTTGCAATTTGTTTTAGAATGAACTTATTATCCATTGCACACCTTTGCAGAAAGCTTCTTTAGCACTGTATTTATTGAGGTCCATGATGCTATACTACAGCAAAGCCAAAACTTAGTTATGTTGAAGTTCATACAGAATCATGGACCTCCAGAAAAAAAGGAAAAAAAAAAAAAAAAAAAATCTAGGGCAACATTATAGGCGTAGGCTTACAAAGAGGTATAAGTAACATAAAATTCTACCACGTCTGAGCATCATGTTATCTTGAGAGTATGTTACCTTTATCAACTGATGATGTAAAGGATGCTAACATTCCTTTGAATGCTTTCTTTTTATGGTAATTTGTTTTCATTGTACTATTTAATTAGTTTATTGACAAAATAGTTGGAATTTATGAAGTTTAATTGCTCTGATATCTGAGTTTTGTAAATGACTTGCTTTCTACAGCATGGAAATGACTGGATTGAAATTGAAGGTACTCTAACATTCCTTTGTGGGATTGAGTAAGCTGTTATAAGCATATCATGTTTATTTATTTATTGTTCTATATCAATGACGTTATATATGATTTTGAAATAATTAGAAGCTACATATAAATTTGATGTCATTTAATGTAACTACCAAAATAACTATCAGAACATTCATTTGAAATCTGAAGTAATAAACAGTAACTAATTTGTGTGTTATGTGAGAATAAAATTCAATATATATACAATAAATTACAGTGTTTGAATTTGAGGTGCAATTTACTTCGCAATAAGTTAGTAAATTTTGCATTGTGAAAATACTGACATAAAATCAGGTAGAAGCATAATGAAGCGTACAATGGAAAAACAAAGTCCCAGAAAGTATGAATTCTCCCGAATATAATATCAAACTAAAGGTTCCAAAATAACAAGTTGTTGTATTTGCGTCGTTATTTTGTGTAATATCCGTGTATTGTCTAAATGCAGCATCCTATATGCTCTTTTTACTGCTAATATGAGATTATACCATTAGGCTGTTAGCACCTGAAGAAATACGTGAATTTCTTTAATTGTTTTTTTTTATATTCTCTATATAACATTCTCTTTATTGATTTTGTTAGAGCAAGTGTTGCCAACAAACTCATTTATGCTTGTTTACGTCACTTAATTTAATGCAGTTTTTGCAGAAAATACAAATTTTGGTTAACTTGTTGATTAAGTTCTCTTAAGACGACTCAACCGCTAAATTTTGTTTCCGGTCATAGTGGGCGAACTGTTAGAGATATTATTGCTTTTGAGTGACACTGACCATGATTATTCATTATGGTACTATAATTCCATGTTTCGGTTTTCTAAGTGATGATAATTAGTGTTTGCAAATACAGCTTTCACCATTGAATAAAAATACATATTTTTAGCTTTGCACCTTAGCAAAATTATTTACCACTATCATAAATTTTTGAATGTTTCAATTCCTCAAAGTTTTGAGTAGACAATACAATTTAATTATGTATTACCTGCGACACATCACTTACTTTCAATAATACATTTATTATGTGAATTTCGACCCTACCAACATACAAGTTTACGACATATGTAAAATCTGTCTCAGGTTGAAGGTGCTTCTGGGGTCAGAGAAAGCTTAAACAGCCCAGCTGGTAACAGGTTTACTTTTTGCGTCAAACCAACATCATTCTAATATGCTGGGGCAGCTTAGCAGCAAATAAAATAAATGAAGCTGGGTTACCATGAAGAATCAATACGAAAGGTAAAGACGTGAAAGTTGAGGTATAAACTAAACATATGAAAGCGTGATCTAAAAATTACAACTTTGCTCTTTATATCCGATCAAACATTGTTATAGGGGCTTCATAACATATTTTTTTTTTCTGAACCTGTCACAAAAATATTAATTATCCTAGCTCACCAGCAAATTCGTTTTCAACATTCCACCATACACTGCACGCCTAAGAACTTACAAATTGATTCGTAAAGTCCATCAGGATCTGATTTTGAAATTAATTCGACTTATTGATGAATTAATATAATAAATATCTCTGTCATTAAAATGGAAAATCAAATTGTAAGCAGCCGACATGAATGAGAACAAATAGGAGTTGTTACATTGTTGACAAAAGGGGAGTTTCCATATTTTATGATCGTCTGTAGGAAAATCATACTTATATTCTCTTGCTATTGTGATTGTTTGTGGGTTAGATAGCTTGGTTGTTTGGCTTATGTTAAAGATATTTTTTGATTGGTTGTTTTGCAACATTTGTACCGATCCTGTTTCTTTCGTTACTAGCTTTGATTGTGTATTAGTTAGAGTTTAGATTTGATATTAGTTGTTTTAATTGTACCAGACACTACAAAAACACAGCATTTTACCGATGCCAAAAAGGCGTCGGTAAAATGGATACTGACGCCTGGCCGACGCCATTCAAGGCATCGGTAAAAGTATGTGAGAGAAAAAATCTACCAACGCCGGAAAGACGACAAGTGTGTTGCTATTACTGACGTCCTACAAACGACGTATTGTCGATGCCTTACCAACATCATTTAGCTGACGCCATTTCGACGTCTTGTTGATTACATTTTAAATTATAAAAATTGGAATTGCCGACGCTTTTTGTAACGAGCGTATTTTTAGCTATTTAAATTATTAAATTTAATGTAATTATTAAATAAAAATGGTTAAAATTGTGAGAAATGCGGATTACGGATCTTAAGGCTAGAATTAACTCTAGAGGGGGAGGGGGGAGAGGAATAGTGTTTAAAGGAATTACTAATTCTTTTTGAGTTTATATTAATTTGAACACAAATGTATGCAATATTTAGACACAGATATGATCATAGTATCAAACACAGATGCAGATATAAAGTAAAAACAATAAAGGAAAGAACACACCGAATTTTATACTGGTTCGAAGTTACCCAACATCCAGTCCCGCAACACAAGTACGGATTTCCTTTCAAAATCAATTCTTACAATTACACCCTCGATTTCAAGGCCATGAGGTACACCGCTCTAGATTCACAATCATCTGGGTAGAGATATTTGATTTTACGGACAACAAGTTCACCCGATTGATTTTTCAGGCTACAATCACACATTTTCTCGCTTGATTGATTTTTGAGGCTACAATCATATCTTTTCTCACTCGATTGATTACAAAGAAGTCTACAACCCTGAATAACACTGGGATCTTGTTGAGATAGTGATAGAGAATCAAACCGGAGATGATCTAGTTAGATTCAATGGTGATTTTGGCAGAGTAATGGTAAAAATGTGTATAAAGTAATTTGAGGAAGAAGAGTGAAATCAGAGAAATATATGAATATAAATTCGTTTAAAACAGCCCCTATTTATAGTAGAACAACAGTCATGGCCATTCGTGAAAGGATATGACGAATAGACACTTCCTTTGAAATTCAAACTTTTGAAATAAACTGTCACCTTGTCGACAAGGGTTCCTTGGGGTTGTCGACAGGCCAAAGTTATTTTTGGTAATTTGTTCTTCTTTAAAAGTAACTTCTATTTTGTATTAAAACTATTCTAAACTTTATAAATATACTTAACTATAGTTAAAATACATAAGTATAGAAAATAATATTTTGGTATATATAAAATTTTATTATAATTTTATGTTTAAATCTAAGTATAAATATTAAAAGTTAAATATATTATAATTAAAAGATAGTTCAAAACCAATGATTATTTGACTTTGAAAATAAAGATTATTTTGAGGCTAAAAGTATTTTAAAACCAGGATAGATGTTTTGATTTAAAAAAGAAGAATTTGAAATCATTTTGAAAATAAGATATAATTTTGTAAAACATTTGAATAAAAGTTAGTGGATACAAAACAATGTTCTACTAGATTTTTCGTAGGTTTCATGCTATTTAGGGTTCCATCCTTTTAACGGGCTCGAAGTGGATTCCATTCCACGAATAAAATGGATTTTAAGATGTCAGTGTTTTTTTAGGAGTTTTAATAAAATTCCTAACTAAATTACTTATATTGAAATCTTGAACTCTTGATAATCTTAATACTCATGAGTCTTGAATCTTGATGTCTTCGATTTTGAGTTTATCAGTTCTTGAATCTTTATATTGTACAGTCTTTATTCTTTGGTACCTGTATATATATATATCCTGCATATACATATATATCTAAACAATAATGTAAGTATTTATATTTTATAATCTTATTTTAAGGTTGTTGTCATCAAAAACAACTTCTCAGGGACAAACAATCTTCCCTTTTTTATGATGACAACCTTTGTTTATAAAATATTACTTCTATCCTAATAACTCCCCCTAAAACTAATAACTCCCCTTTAATCTATGTCTAACTATCCTATTTTATACTTCTCCCCCTTTGTCATCAACAAAAACTAACTCCAAACTATATAACTCCCCTTAATCTAATACTATATGACATGTGATTATAATGATAGTGTTATCATAAATAATCAACACTTAATTCTGACACTAAAACTTAGCAGATTATGTTTCAGATTCTTAACTAGCAAAACATTAGTAATAATAGAAGTTTCAGAGTTACCGACATTGCTGATGCCAATCACATATCCTTTTGAGTTGTCTCCGAAGTTAACCAGTCATCCGTCTTTGTATATTATATTATTCAGCATATCCGGATTACCATTCATGTGTCTAGAGCATCCACTATCGAGTATCCATTTATTCTTTTTGATATGCACAATTTGTCCATTGTGGATTGATTCCTCAACACCCCTAAAACATATTTCCTACACATCATACAATTTTGGTAGACAACTTGAATTTGAATATCGATTATATGCAGACTCATGAGACAATGATGATCTGAATATTTCTAAACTAGTATTAACAAGTTTTTTAAACATAGCCATTTTAAAAGCTTTTTCAAAATTCATATTATGAAACTTTGAAAACCTTGCTCTGATACCAAATGTGAGAAATGCGGATTACGGATGTTAAGGTTAGAATTAACTCTAGAGGGGGGAGGGGGGGTGGGTGAATAATGTTTAAAGGAATTACTAATTCTTTTTTAGTTTATATTAATTTGAACACAAATGTGTGCAGTATTCAGACACGGATATGATCATAGTATCAAACACAGATGCAGATATGAAGTAAAAGCAATAAAGGAAAGAACACACCGAATTTTATACTGTTCGGAGTTACCCTACATCCAGTCCTGCAACACAAGTACGTATTTCCTTTCAAAATCAATTCTTACAATTACACCCTCGATTTCAAGGCCATGAGGTATACCGCTCCAGATTCACAATCCTCTGGGTAGAGATACTTGATTTTACGGGCAACAAGTTCACCCGATTGATTTTCCAGGCTACAATCACACCTTTTCTCGCTTAATTGATTTTCCAAGCTACAATCATACATTTTCTCACTCGATTGATTACAAAGAAATCTATAACTCTGAATAGCATTGGGATCTTGTTGAGATAGTGGTAGAGAATCAAACCATAGATGATCTAGTTAGATTCAATGGTGATTTCGGTAGAGTAATGGTAAAAATGTATATAAAGAAATGTGAAGAAGAAGAGGAGTGAAATCAGAGAAATATATGAATATAAATTCGTTTAAAACAGCCCCTACTTATAGTAGAACAACAGCCATGTCCATTCGTGAAAGGATATGACGAATAGACACTTCTTTTGAAATTCAAACTTTTGAAATAAATTGTCACCTTGTCGACAAGGGTTCCTTAGTGTTGTCGACAGGCCTAAGTTATTTTTGGTAATTTTTTTTTGAAAATAACTTCTATCTTGTATTAAAACTATTTTAAACTTTATAAATATACTTAACTATAATTAAATTACATAAATAAGTATAGAGAATAATATTTTGGTATATATAAAATTTTACTATAATTTTATATTTAAATCTAAGTATAAATATTAAAAGTTAAATATATTTTAATTAAAAGATAGTTTAAACCAAGTATAATTTGATTTTGAAAATAAAGATTATTTTGAGGCTAAAAGTATTTTAAAATCAGGATAGATGTTTTTGATTTAAAAAAGAAGATTTTGAAATCATTTTGAAAACAAGATATAATTTTGTAAAACATTTGAATAAAAGTTAGTGGATACAAAGCAATGTTCCACTAGATTTTTCATAGGTTCCATCCTACTTAGGGTTCATCCCTTTAACGGGCTTGAAGTGGATTCCATTCCACGAATAAAATGGATTTTAAGATGTCAGTGCTTTTCTAGGAGTTTTAACAAAATTCCTAACTAAATTACTTATATTCCAATCTTGAACTCTTGATAATCTTGATACTCATGAGTCTTGAATCTTGATATCTTCGATCTTGAGTTTATTAGTTCTTGAATCTCTATACTGTACAGTCTTTATTTTTTGGTTCCTGTATATATATCATGCATATACATATATGTCTAAACAATAATGTTAGTATTTATATTTTATAATCTTATTCTAAGGTTGTTGTCATCAAAACCAACTTCTCAGGGACTAACAAAAGTAAAAAAAATTGAATGATTTTTAATGTAAGTTATTGGGTACGAACTTGGATAGCAAAACATTAGTAATAATAGAAGTTTCAGAGTTACCGACATTGCTGATGCCAATCACATATCCTTTTGAGTTGTCTCCGAAGTTAACCAGTCATCCGTCTTTGTATATTATATTATTCAGCATATCCGGATTACCATTCATGTGTCTAGAGCATCCACTATCGAGTATCCATTTATTCTTTTTGATATGCACAATTTGTCCATTGTGGATTGATTCCTCAACACCCATAAAACATATTTCCTACACATCATACAATTTTGGTAGACAACTTGAATTTGAATATCGATTATATGCAGACTCATGAGACAATGATGATCTGAATATTTCTAAACTAGTATTAACAAGTTTTTTAAACATAGCCATTTTAAAAGCTTTTTCAAAATTCATATTATGAAACTTTGAAAACCTTGCTCTGATACCAAATGTGAGAAATGCGGATTACGGATGTTAAGGTTAGAATTAACTCTAGAGGGGGGGGGGGGGGTGGGTGAATAATGTTTAAAGGAATTACTAATTCTTTTTGAGTTTATATTAATTTGAACACAAATGTGTGCAGTATTCAGACACGGATATGATCATAGTATCAAACACAGATGCAGATATGAAGCAAAAGCAATAAAGGAAAGAACACACCGAATTTTATACTGTTCGGAGTTACCCTACGTCCAGTCCTGCAACACAAGTACGTATTTCCTTTCAAAATCAATTCTTACAATTACACCCTCGATTTCAAGGCCATGAGGTATACCGCTCCAGATTCACAATCCTCTGGGTAGAGATACTTGATTTTACGGGCAACAAGTTCACCCGATTGATTTTCCAGGCTACAATCACACCTTTTCTCGCTTAATTGATTTTCCAAGCTACAATCATACATTTTCTCACTCGATTGATTACAAAGAAATCTATAACTCTGAATAGCATTGGGATCTTGTTGAGATAGTGGTAGAGAATCAAACCATAGATGATCTAGTTAGATTCAATGGTGATTTCGGTAGAGTAATGGTAAAAATGTATATAAAGAAATGTGAAGAAGAAGAGGAGTGAAATCAGAGAAATATATGAATATAAATTCGTTTAAAACAGCCCCTACTTATAGTAGAACAACAGCCATGTCCATTCGTGAAAGGATATGACGAATAGACACTTCCTTTGAAATTCAAACTTTTGAAATAAATTGTCACCTTGTCGACAAGGGTTCCTTAGTGTTGTCGACAGGCCTAAGTTATTTTTGGTAATTTTTTTTTGAAAATAACTTCTATCTTGTATTAAAACTATTTTAAACTTTATAAATATACTTAACTATAATTAAATTACATAAATAAGTATAGAGAATAATATTTTGGTATATATAAAATTTTACTATAATTTTATATTTAAATCTAAGTATAAATATTAAAAGTTAAATATATTTTAATTAAAAGATAGTTTAAACCAAGTATAATTTGATTTTGAAAATAAAGATTATTTTGAGGCTAAAAGTATTTTAAAATCAGGATAGATGTTTTTGATTTAAAAAAGAAGATTTTGAAATCATTTTGAAAACAAGATATAATTTTGTAAAACATTTGAATAAAAGTTAGTGGATACAAAGCAATGTTCCACTAGATTTTTCATAGGTTCCATCCTACTTAGGGTTCATCCCTTTAACGGGCTTGAAGTGGATTCCATTCCACGAATAAAATGGATTTTAAGATGTCAGTGCTTTTCTAGGAGTTTTAACAAAATTCCTAACTAAATTACTTATATTCAAATCTTGAACTCTTGATAATCTTGATACTCATGAGTCTTGAATCTTGATATCTTCGATCTTGAGTTTATTAGTTCTTGAATCTCTATACTGTACAGTCTTTATTCTTTGGTTTCTGTATATATATCCTGCATATACATATATGTCTAAACAATAATGTTAGTATTTATATTTTATAATCTTATTCTAAGGTTGTTGTCATCAAAACCAACTTCTCAGGGACTAACAAAAGTAAAAAAAATTGAATGATTTTTAATGTAAGTTATTGGGTACGAACTTGGATAAAATTTTGAAATAGTTAATTTCGAACATTCTGCGATAACGAGTATTGAAAAAAATTCTACATATTGACAATGTCTAAAATCAATAGTGAAATTGGATAACGGGAATTGAATGACTGTAAAATAGAAATAGTTGTTCTATAATTTTAATTTATTTTAAAAGTTAAACCTTATAAGTTCATTAATTTATATTTCAAAAGATGGCGTTTGATTGAATAATCAAAATTGTTTAAATTTAATGTTGCAATTATTTGGATAATTGAATTCTGAATTTAATATGATTGAAAATGATGCTGAAAGTTGATTTATATTTTGTTTAAATAATAATGGAGATTGTTAAGAATTAAAATTGGATTAAAGTCAAAAATTAGAAATTGAAAATTTTCTATTATAACCGAGACGTTAAAATAGCGATCCGGGGCATGTCTCGGATTTCGATGAAACCAGTTCCATTGGATCCATAATAGTGTGTTATTATCGGATTTCAAATTTCGTAGCGTTTGGAGTTATCGTTTGATCCTACGGAATATAAGTGCGTTGAAACTAAATATCGAAAATTTAATATTTTAATAGGATTCAAAAAGCAATCTTCTATATACGATCGAATTAGGCATCGAAACATGTTCCATTGTATTCAGAATAGGGATAAAATATTATAAACGCCTGGCGACACGCTTCATTTGGAGTTCGTCCGAAAAAGGTTGAAAATAATATTAAAATAATAAGGTTATACGCGTATATACACACAGTAAACCCTAGCAAGACAGCCGTGGCTCCACCAAAGGATTTAATGGCCAAAATCATCCCATGTTCTTCCTCATTTATCTCTCGATCCAAGCTATATTTTTGAAAACTTCCTAAATGGAAAGTGTAGAGCTCTCCGAGCTCTACAATATCAACGGGTGGAGATATGAACTGATGGAGTTTGAAGGTCGCCGCTATCTCTGGTTGTTCGTGCGCGTTTCATGAGGAGCAGTGGATGCCAAGTTTCGAATGGCTCTGGCCGCTGGTGGAGGTTGTGGAGGGCTTCGAAATGGCATTGCCTGATTGTTGGCTCTTTGAACGTGGTGGTTGCGTTAGGTAATTGATCAAGTGCGAGATGGGTTTTTGACGTTCGAACATTTCCTGTAGTCGCGTTTAGGAAGAAGATCATGCACGGCCTAGATTGATGATGTGAGATTGTGCGGCCCAGATCTGTTTGGTATATTAAAAAAAATTGTTTATAATTTGCATTCAAACTTGTAAAAAATCATAACTTCTTCATACGTTATCAGAATTGGACGAAACGTGATGCGTTGGAATCGTGGTGACGAGCACTATGCCTTGGAACTGATTTGGAATCGTTTGGAGCTAGTTACAATTTTAAGTCAAGTCAAACGTTGTTCGATTTGGTTTAAAATTGAAAACTCAAGGTAAGTGTTTTATAGGCTCACAACGTACTAGAGTATTTTATGCCAGTTAAATTTGAATATTGAAGTGGTATAAATTTATTGATTGCTGTTTGATGAATTTAATTGTCATCTAAATTATTATTTGGATTAATCGTTACAAATTAAAATTGATGGTTAGATTTGAAACTGGAATTGAGTTGCTAGTAAAAACACCCGATATTAATAACTATGAAATTGTTGCGAGTTATATTGATTGTTTGGATGATTGATTGCGATGAATGCTATTGATATTTTGGATGATTTGGATGTTTATTTATTCTGATATATCCTATTATCACCCTGTATATTATTTACAGCATATAAAGTGTAAATTTAATTATTTTGAATAAATTAAGAAATAGGTTTATATGATATATACCCATGACACTGTGATTTGGATTGAAATGATATATTCCATCCCTGAAACTAAATTGAAATAAATGATCACTCGGCCATAGGATAGAAATTATATACGACACCGGATTGGTTAAATTAAATGATTTTAAAATTTTGTTTATTTGAAATTATTTAAATAATTGATTTAAAAGAAATAAAAATTGAATTTATTGAAATCGAACTATTTTCGAACTTGAGCTTGAAATGTTATAGTTTTAATTTGAAATGGTTTAAAAAAATTGAGGTTGGGATTTTGAAGTTATAATCGAAATATGATTTAATTTCGTAAATTGATTTGTTTTAAAGGATAGGACTTTATTTGATCTTTGAATATTACTAAGTAAAAGTGATACAAAAACTATATTTCGAAATTGAGCTTGGAATTGAATTATATTTGAAGTTTGAGATTTTAAACCGAATATTGAAGGGTAATTTGATTTAAATGTTTTGAATCGATATTTTGAAAATCAAACTCGAAATTGATAAATTGAAATGGTTTTGATTTCGAATTGGAATGGTTTTAATTTTGAAATTGAAATCGAATTAATCGGATTTGAAAGTGGAATTGAACTAATTGAAATCGAAGTTGAAGTTGATTTGAATTGAAATCGAAATCGAGTCAATTGAATGGAAATTGGAATCGATTGAATTAGGAAATTGTACTTGAATCGGACTGACTTTGAAACTATTTTCAAATAAATTATTTAATATAAAACTATTTAAAAGCTGTCTTCTTAAATATACAAATTATTTTGGTTTTTTCCCAAATTATTTTTCTATATAAACCATTTTGATACTTAAGCAATTTTAATTAAACTATTTTAACCATTTAAACTATTTTTAACTATTTTAACCATTCAAATTATTTTTAACTATTTTAACAATTTACACTATTTTTAACTATTTTAATTATTTAAACTATTTTAAAAACTATTCAAACTATTTTCTAAAAATTCAAGTTGGTCAATAGGATGAAATGTCTATATTTAGATCTTTGATTTAAATATGAATTGGGTTAAATGAAGTTATAACCTAAATTGAAATTCGAAACAAATTTTGAAATCGGAATATTAAAACGAACATGATTTTGAATTGAAATGGTATATTTTTGAGTAAATATGATGATTTCGAAATGGATTTGATTTCGAAGCGAACATGATATTTTGATATCAAGTATGAACTGTTTTCGAAACGTAAAAGTACCAACCGGTGTGTAAAACGACGTTGGTTGTTAAAGAGACCGAGCCGAATATGGGCACACACTCTGTCGGTACCGGAACCACTTTAAAAACTTTGTATGCGGAGGAGACTACAGAACGAAGTGGTTGGATTTGACGACGATTGCTGGATTTGAAGAAAGAGAACGATGATGGACACTTGTGTCAATTTGAAATGACTAAAATAGGACGGCTTGACAGGGCCAAGTGGGCTAATTACCCCGAGCGAACATCCGTTCTTCGATTTTCTTGGACTCGGTCCATATTATTACTCTTATTGTTGGTTTCGATTGTTGCACCTTGACTGGGATAGCCTCCCTTTGACTCGATATGGAATGGATGGACGCAGTGGGCAGCCATGGCTATGATGTGTTACCACAAGCCCTGCGGCCCGAATTGGTAGTATCATACTTTAGGCATTGCCTCACTTGCCTTGTCATACTTTTATCCCTAAACGAGACCTATACGATTTTGGTTTAGTGTTGTCGTATCACGGCGCATCCCTATTCATCGACCGTTTAACTGGTGTTTTATATGCCAACTGTACGACAATGCTTAAAAACGCATTAAGGGAGATTAATGTAAAGCCTTAACGTTAAGAAAATATTTATTTTATTGATTAGACATTATATATGTAGCGTATTCTACTACATATAAATATTTTGTCGGATCCTTAAGAGATGGAAAATCCCGTAACATCTCTTGAGTTATTGCACGCACGTTATACACTGGATAGAAGATTTGAAAACCCGTAAGCATCTCTGACGCCGTTACACTCATATTTTATATACGATATCGATTGACTTACATAAGGATATTTTATTCCTGACTCGAGTGTTTTGTTCTTTTCATTACGCTCGAGTCACTCTTGAGTTTTTCAGCTTATTGAAGATTTATTCTAGAGGACGAAGACGAAGATTTGGTATATTATTACTATTATTATTCCTGCATCATGATGTCTGCTGCATTACTTTATTTAACCATGATATATATATATATATGTGTGTGTGTATATATATATATAACTCTTATAAATGTTGTATAGATTATAATCAAATGTTGAATATAAACAGTTTCATGAACTGTTTACTTGATTATTATATTTTGTCATTCCGCTGTGAAGTTCTGTGTTTGTTTTTCTTCTTCTTTTCTTATTTTTCTAAATTAACCCCAATGATTATCTATGTTCTGGATTGTTTGGATTGGACATGGGTGGATTATTGTCAAATTAAACCTTTTGAAATGCGGGTCGTCACAATTGGTATCAGAGCCTTGGTTTAGTGGTAACCTTAGCTTTGTGGGGGTAACTCATTAGAGATAGGGTTAGTAGCACCTTAGAATGAGTTTGAGCGTATTAATATATATGAGCGCGTATTTGTTAGTGAATATAAAAATTGTTTTATATTTTGTTAGTTGATTTGTTAAGTGGCTTATAGATTCTGGTCAATACGAGTAACTAACGTTATTGATAGGCATCTCTAAACACTTGAACAGAACAAGTCGACATAGTATCGTTTTGAAATGGGGTAAATGAAATAATTTTACCCTGATTATATTTTATATATAAAGGAATAATTTTCAGAAATTATTATGGTTTATATAATGTGAATTGGTCGTTAGAAATGATAATATTGATCATTATAGTTTATTGTTTGATTAGTTAATACTCCTAAACTATTGGCTATTATATGATTTAAGAAAATGAAATCGTATAAATGTGATTTATAAAATATAAATTGCAAGTAAAATGAATGCAAAATTGAGAATTTGAGAAATTTAAATTCCGATGTTTTTGAAAAAGGTTTTCAAGGTTTGGAAAATAATATTAGTACCATTTAAAAGTGTACACAAATACAAATTGTTTTCAAATAAATTTTTAAAGGAATGAATTCAGTACTCTCCTCTTTTGTCGTTGGAAAATAATTTCGGTAATGACTAAGTAGCATCATCGACGTTCATTTTCGAGTCTCGAAGTGGGGAGACTTTTGAGAAGCTTTGCTTCGAAATTGTTTTGATAAATGGATTTTAGTTTAAACTTCAAAAGTATGATTTGATATATAAAAGATACAAGTGTATATATTTATTTCAAATGATTTGAAATGAACCCGGTGTTTAAATTATTAAGTTCTATTAATTAGCAATCATCAAATTATTTGAATGAAATGAAATATTTGAAGAACCAGAACTATTAAAATAAGAAAAGTAAGAATCTAAGCTAAATGTTTTAAGGAACTTTAGAGTTGAAAGTTTGCAACTCTTAAATTGAAAGTAAAGAAAATTTAAACAAGTTAAAATTAGTGAACATTCTAATTAAGTAAAATGAATCAAATTAATTTGTATAATACCAGATTGCATTCTAGTACACATAACAAGACTTACCAAATGCTAAAGATTAAAAATATGATTTGGATATGTAATGGGATAGAATACAAGTAGACAAAGCTTAAAAGGAATTAAAATGTATATAAATGAAAATTTTGTTGTAATACTAAACGTTATATACTTAAATATAATATGAAATGATCAGTGACTAAATGGAATAAGTAAGTGAGCTTAAGGAAGTAGATAAATAAATTAAATAATATCTTTGTAAATTGGTTATAAAATTAAATATAAATTTGCAAGGAAATTTTGAAATTGAATTTATAATTTTTGAGATAACTATAAACTTAGATAAAGTCATATATAAGAAGTCGGACTTTTATAGAATGATCATAAACTAAAGTGATGATTAATAGAATGTTTCACAAACAAGTTTGTTATCGAATGAAGTGTTTCGCGAAATGTAAAGTTTATGGTTTAGGACTTTGATAAAGATTAGTTAAACAATATGTTAAATTAATTGAATATGAATGTTAAAGGAAGGAAGCTAATATTGAATGATGAAATGAACTTTAACTTATGGAAAGCTAAACGAAATGAATAAGTAGAAGAAGTTAGTGAATTGTATTAATAAAAGGATCAAACGAAATAACATTGATTTAAAATGAAAATGAGCTTAAGTGAAAATGAATGTGAATGAAAAGGATTGGGTGTAACTAAGAATTAATTGGAAAATGAAATTGAATTGAATTAAATGGTATAGAATGTTTAAAATGAATTTAAGTAAGCAAATTTTATGGAATGATGTTTAAGAAATGATGCTATTAAAGAATATGCTATGTAAAGAAACATATATACTACGCAAATAAGGGATATGAATAATGGATTATGAATAATTGATTGTAAATGAAAAGAAGGTAAATAAAAGAAATTTAATATAGATGAATTTGGAAGAAATCTATTGAAAGTTAATACGTAAGTTGTACGTATATTATTTTATTCGCATAACGATTTGATCCAGACTTGAGCACATAATTTCGAGATAATTTATATCGATACGAGTTAGGATTTTTCACTCGATTCTCGACGGTTTTGTATGCATATATACTTATTACCATCTTATACATATAACGAATGTTTAAGCTACTACGTACGTTCAGAATATTGCTATAGTTGGGCTTACGATTCGCTCTTTTTTGCATCAAATTAGGTTAGTGTGTGGAATACATCTTCGTCCATTCTCTTGTTATCTCCATACCTTGACTCTGAAGCTCCTCGATTCTAGTTCGGTATTTCGTTTATTTTGCATTTTACGTATTCATTAAAAATTTATACATACCACAAACTCTGTGGAAGCATCATCTACCAGCTATTGGCAGTGGACTAGTCTGATGACTTAATCCTATGAGTTTTATAAAAGAGTTACCAATATGAAGGCTCACTGTGCAGCTTTTCATATTGAAATTTGAATTAAATATACAATCATATAAGTTTGTTTTTAATTTATCTAAAATGTTAAATAAATTTAACAAATAAATGCATATCATATCATTAAGATGATCTGCGTATGATCCGAAGCCATCGGTATGCAATCTAGAATTTCTGTTCCTTCTTTCGAAATTCTGTTTCGATATTTTCTTCAATTCTTTCGTCTTCCAATGCTGCAAGAACTACTTGTATATTTCTTAAGAAAGGGTTGGATGCTTTTTGCCACTCCCATGCATACTATAGTCCATTCACGGTATTTTTTGGACATTGCGGCCGACCAAGCCTTATGCACTAGCTCTTCGTGAACGCCTTCTTTCAAAGAGAATTTTCAATACAAATTGAATATATTATTTATTGCCATATTTTGAGAAAGGACATTTTTCTCCTTAAAGATAATCAATTGAATAACAGAAATATATATATGAAAATATGTTAAAACTGACTGAGACGCTCAAACTAGGCGATTGGTATCATCAGTGAAGCTAGAGCTTCAGATGGTACAGACAATGCTAATTCTTCACTGCGAGTAAACATTGGGAATTTGGATTTCAAAGGAAATGATAAAAAAATAAATTATGAAAAGAAACGATGAGGAAGCTGAGAAAGAAAACGATTTTGTTGGCGTTTGTGTGGTGGAGTAGCTGTCGTGCTCGGCAAGGTGAAGGTGTACCGTGGGATGCGGCTACTATCGGGTGCTTTGGCTGGTGGTCTGAGATCGAGGGTGCGGAGGCTAGCGACCAGAAAGTGGAGAGGAGGCAGCGATTCAGGTTGGCTGTGTGTTTGGGGTGGCTGTCGGCGTGGGTTTGTTGTCACGATGTTTAGGGGCTAGGCGACTAGAAAGATAGAAAGGGGGAGGGGCGCGAGTTGGAGGGATGTTTAGAGTAGGCCGGAGGAGGTTCGATTGAGGCTGGGTTGGATGGAAGGCCAAGAGCTGCTGGCAGCACACGGCAGTGACTGTGAGGTCGGAGGAAGGTGGGCGCGCTATGGGGAAGAAGTGGCGGTGAATAGGGTCGAGTTCAGGGGAAGGATGGGTGATGTGGGTAACGACAATGAGGATTGAGAGAGAGGGCGAGGTGATCGACATGAAGAACAAGACGAAGGAGGGAGCATGGGCAGGTTATCACAGGAACAACAAATTATATATAAAAACTTAGTTTGATATTATTATTATTATTACTTTTCTCTCGTATGAGTAAGACAAAGAAGGGGAAAGGGAGAATGAAAGGACAAATCAAAAAATATTATATCGAAACCCAACAATACTGAAAGTCAAAAGCTGAAAATATCAATTGCTGATGGTTATTTGTTTACACGGTGGATAATGAAAGGACGTAGGAAACTCAAGAGGTCCAAATACGGAACCGATACGGTAAATTGTTTCGCAGATTTCGCAGCACACCGAACACCGAAATGCATAAATGAATATAATGTGGAGATCAGCATGATGAGACAAAAAAAAATGGTACACAGATATGAATGACATGACCAATCAATCAAAATTCGATATATGCTGCCAAAATGTTGCTAAACCGTCGACAATAAGATAAACATGGCAAGAGTAGTCCGAATCCAGCGAAACGAATTATGACATCTCATTCAGAAAATAATTTGCATTTTTATTTTGTAAAAATATTCAGATATTAAAAATATTTTATTTCCAGCAATTTAACTGATTTTATATTTTAAATTGAAAATTTCACAACCAAACTTACTTAAATATTTTCAAATGAAAATCTGCCACTTGCTATGCTTCAATATACACATACCAAATATCAAATTTTCATTTCTAAAATTTTATTGTTTATTTTTAAGAAGTTTTTTAATTAATTACTTTATTTAAAACCATTAAAATTTCCGAGTCGTTGCATTCTCCCCGCCTCCAAACTTTTCTTCCCCGAAAGGAATGAGATAGAAGAATAGAAGCAATAGAAAGGAAAGACAGATTTGAAATTGAAAGTACTAGATACAACAATTAATTCAAAACCATATAAATTTCATTTTTGGACATCTTATTACTTACATTTATATTGTATACTATTCAATTACATGTTCTCATTACATTCGAACTTTTTCCAGGTAAGTTTTATTGATCTTTTCATATGTAACTGAGCACTATACAATTTTAAATTTTATTTACAACATTTCTATTAAGCAAAATTTAGTTTGAAAATTTTATTACTTAAGTTTTCTCTCGTATAACCCTCAATTACATATTCACATTACATTTTAACTTCTTTTTTTGAATATTCCAGGTAGGTTATAAATGTTTTAGAAAGCAACTGAATATTATAAAAATAAATTTTATCCTATTTCAACTGTTTCAAGTGGTTTCAATTTCATTTCTCATTTTAGACACCCCAATTGTTCAAAAAATTTGTCATTTCAATAATTGAAAACCATCACTTAACATAAAACTTGAGAGTTAATTTTCGGTTTCACTTCAAACCATTTTGAAATATATATATATATATATATATATATATATATATATATATAATACATCAAATCATAGAAGAAATTCGAATCAAATCCATTTTCCAAAACAAAATTGTAGCAAAGCTACTCAGTGTCTCTCCGCTTTGAGATTCGAAAATGAATGTCGATGATGCTGCAGTCATCGGCGAAATTATTTTCTAGCGACATAAGAGGAGAGTACTGACTTACTTTTTTTAAAATTCTTTGGAAACAATTTTCATTCAAAAATACTTTAAAATATTAATATTTTCAAAACTTTGAAAATCAAATTTTGGAAAGCACCTAAACTTTAATTCTCAAATTCTTAATTTAAATTCATTTTATTTGCAAATCAAATTTATAAACCATGTTTATAAAATTTCAACTCCTTATAACATACAGCAATAGTTAATGATTTAGGAATGTTGAAAAAATAATAAATGATAATCTAGTATTATTATCTCTAATAACCAATTAATTTAACTATCCAATTTCAAAAAAATTTACTTTTATATATAAAATATATTCATGCATAAAATTATTTCATTAACCAATTTCGAAAACAATATTGTGTCAGTTTGCTTTGTTCAAGTGTTTTGGAATTTCTATCGATAACGTTGGCCAGACGAATCGATCGAAACCCAAAATTCAAATTTAACACCTCAAACAACACAACATAAAATATTTTATATCAATAACAAATACGCTTCCTCATAGGATGATTCAAAAATGGATTTTAGAACAAGAATGGAGATTCAAATTTAGAGGGACCCTAATCTAAACGAATTCTAACTAAGGAGATAGGCTTGGAAGGAAGATAAGATGATTAAATTACAAAAGAGGAAATGTGGATAGACTTACATTAATCGTGGCGACCTTAACTGGGTCAACCGAGACTCCATTTCAGAAATAATGTGCCAAGGAATCAGGCTTCATACCTCCAGAAATTACATTTAAATTTTTTGGCTTTCAGTTGATGACTCCTAAGACTTTGGAGAACATAGCTCAAATGAGACTCATGTTCCTTCTCTGACTTGAAAAAGATGAGAATTGGTAGAGTTAGGGATATGTCCTAGAGACAATTATGTAAGTTGTTACATATATCTAACTCATTGACTAATCTTGTTTGAAATAAAAGTTATTTTCTTTTATTACATACTTGATATAATGTGATTATATTAATTCATTAACTTAATTAAAAGTATATTTAATAGAAAATCGGTAAATGGTATATTTTGTGATAGTAGTTACAAAGTGTTGAAACCGCGAGTAATTTATCACAACGAAACAAATATACCATTTGAAATGTTCCTAGTGAAGATGCATCGAGACTGAATATTGTTGTATCCATTGAGACTAGAGCATGTAACACTCTCCAAATGTTTGGCAGTGTATTACTCATGACTGCTGAGGGCGTCTAGTGGTTACATATTAATAGTTATTGGATAACTACAGAACTACTCGCTCGATAGTTTTCTATTGGTTAATATAACTATGGTCAAACAAAAAATATCGATGTGACTGATTTACATAGTTCTCTCTACTTAAGAATACCGTGGATCTTCAATATGAAAGCTCCACTTTGGTTATGGCCAAATCATGGCATTGCACCCATCGAATGACTATAGTTGGGTCGAGTGGAAGTATTGGAAGTGAAGCACTATTCAAGAGAGAATTCGTCTCTTCAGTTATATGTAGTTCGAACCAAAGCATTTCAGTTAATAATAATTGTTATTATTGAACCAAGGACTTTGTATTTGGACTATAAATTTGAATGTGGATGAGGTTAGAATTTTGACCATTACCAAATTGCATAAGTCGAAAGTGATATAATTTTGATGAAGAGAATTGGTGTAAATAAATGTCACAACTGGGTAACGCTTGTTAAACTAAAATTGGATTTTACCGAAACTGAGTAAGCGATAAATTTGGCCATAATGTCACACCACTTGCTAAGTGGCGTGTGAACGTTAACATTAAAATAGTTCGATATTAATCTTTGACCAAATTTACACCCAAGGATTACACAGCCGAAATGATGAATTCGCTTAAGACCGAACGATTTAATTAATTTATTATTGTTATAAATTAATTAAATTAATTAATATTTATGAAATATTAATTACAAAATTTGAATATGATTTGAGAAAATAATAATATTATATATATTTATAGCAGTTACAAATATATCGATCAATATACAATATCGACAAGCGATTAAATTAGATTTAATTGCATAGTATTTTGGTTTAGACTTAGATGGGTTTAAGATCCATCATTAAGGCTGCAAAATTTCAGTTTTGGGAAGGTCTAGGGGTGGCTAAAACTTAGGGAATCGGTTTGGAGATACGGAGTTGAGATCAAGTGAGAATGGGTAAAAGGGTTTTCCTCGTTTCTCTCTGTTACAACCCTATATATATGTATATGTGTGTGTATGCACACAGACACACACACATATACATATATCTCTCTTTCTCTCTTAAATAATGACTAGCCTTTTTAGCCGCCATTACCTTCTACATTTCTGCTTAAAACATAGCTCTCAATCCACTCCAAAATTCTCAAATATATTTCAAATTAAAATAATACTATTCGATTGTTAGAGGTCGGTGATTTCAGACTTGCAATCTAACGAATCAAGAACAGTAAAAGGAAGAGAAGTCATTGCTTCAACGTGGATTCAAAAGCATCATTAAATTGGTAATTTTAATTCATATTACAGTAATTATATTATATTCTATGATCCTATAATGAGTAATTTCATATCTGTTTAAGTATATTGCTACTATATGCTTAGTTAGGTGAGGTCTTTGTAAGTAGATGTAGTTGTCACAAATCAGTTTGGCTATGTGCATAATTTGTTTACTACAATATTTGATTTATGTATAGATAAATGTTGTATGCTGTACAAAATCAATTTTTTTCATTAATAATTGTTATATGTATATATATATATTAATAAATTCATATATATATATATATTAGTGTATATTTCTCTCTCATAATAGTATATATGCATATATGAGATATATATATATATATATATATATATATAATTTAAAAAAAAATAGTATGCTTATTTATATATAATATGAATTTACAATTCCAAAATTAATTATCATACATGTATTCATATTTTAAGTTAACTTTTATTGAATTTTTGAATTGTTTATTATATATAAAATAATTTTTACATTAAAAATTCAATTTTATATTTAAAAAATATATTATATCATTTCAGAAACGTATAGAAAAAACTTACGAATTTTTCAATAAGGTTAATTATTTTTAATAATTAATATTATTTTGGAAATCTTGTTTGTGATTTACTAAAAATAATAATTTAATCGAAAAAAAATTCAAACTTTTTCTTAACCTTTCATTCAAGATCCTAGAATTTCTAGAATTTTAAAATTTGAATTTTTAATAATATATTATTTTATGTATATTAAATAATTATTCCTGAAATCAATGTATTTATTTTTAAAAATAATATTTCCACTTTTAAAAATCTTTAGATGGTTTTTAAGCTCTATTTTATGATTCTAAATTTTTTAAAATTGTAAAATTTTATTTTTCAATAATAGATTATTTTATGTTAATTATTTATGGATGAAAACGTTATTTTATTCATAGTATATACAAATTAAAATACTAAAATTATTATGTTTGCAAAACAAAGTTAATTTTGAATTATAAATAATTTTTAATAATTATTCTCTCTTTTTCTATATATATATATATTTATCTATATATAAATGTTTTATATTCATATATTCTATATAACATATTATACATACATATGTTTGTGTGTGTGTGTGTGTGTGTATTTTGTAACACATATACATGCACATATTTGGGCAACATACATGATATGCAAAATGAGCTAGTATGTATGTTGCGATGTAAATCCTAACATCTACATATGGGCGTATTATATCTCTCATGGATTATTATGTTACACATGCACTCACACATATATTTATAAGATACATTTATGTATAAACTAAATCGAATAAAATTAATTTCATATCTTAACATATTTGAATTTAAATAAAATAAATAATTTTATTTAAATAAAATTTAGAAATGTTCTAATTCAGTTAGACTTCATAGGACCAATAAAGATCCAATAGGGTAATTTTTTTGAAATTTCACCCATAACTTCCACTAAGGGCTGGTCCAGTTCCAACAGCGTCATCAGAGCCCAATAGTCTATGCGGTCTAAATTAGTCATATTAGGACTAACTAATTAAGTTTGCCCACTTAGTACAGTGTCTAGAAAGGTAATGTTTAGGATTGGAATTGGGTAATCAAGTACCATGTCCTACCTGGTTACCGGTCTGTCCCGAAAGGTGAAGTGAGTCCCAAAGTTGCTCCTCATAGAAAAGGCCCAATTTAATTTGGGCCTTGGGCTAATTTTCAAAATCGTTTTGAAAATTAATTTTAAATATTTTAAATTTAATAGTTAAATTTAAAATAAAACATATTTATTATAAAAGTTATAATACTGCATAAGTTTTCAAAATGTTCGAAAGGATAATGATATTTTTAAAATGTTTGAAAATATTTATATAATAATTTCAAATTTATTAATAAGATTAATAAAATAAATTAATTAAATATGTTAATTAATTAATGCATATATGCATGTATTATATATGTTGATATATGTTATGTTATTTTAAAATGTTTATGATAACATAAGTATACATGTATGTATACAAGATAAATTTTGAAATTAATAAATTTTAATAAAAATTGTTTAATTGAATAAATTAATTAAAGATTAATTAATTAAATAAAATACAAATATATATGATACATGTGTGTTACACTATAAAGGTTATAGTATACACTATAAATGTTATAGTTGATATGTCCAATATAAAAGTTATATTGGAATACTAATTTAAAATTAATTAAAGAGTTAATTGATTAAAATTAATTAGTTAGATTTAACTAATGATATATTATACGTAAGACTATCATATAAGTATTGTGAAATATAAAAATTATATAACAATAAAACTTATATGATATGTGTATAAACTAAATGTGGAACATTAAAGAAACCTAAATAGTCTTGGGAAATAAATACATATGTAAATTTACACATACCATGATTTCTGATGTGTCTGACACTTGGATCGTTGGGGTATTTCATAAGAAATATATTATTCTATAAGTCGATATCACTCAATTTATATATATTGATGATTATGAATCTTCAATATAATGTTGTCCTCTATCATATATATATATATATTAATAAATTACATACATACTCCTTAGTTGTTGAGCAAACTCAAGCTAGGGATGTTATGTATAATATTATTAATATATTGAACAAATGAGGTAAGATGGCTATATGTATTTGTTGAGCAAACTCAAGATACATATACAATACTTAGGCCATCATGATACGGTAGGTATGAGCGAATAATCTCTTTCGATTTGTTGAGCAAACTCAAGGTCGAAATGAGATTAGAACAAAGAAAAATGGGTTTGGAGTTGTATGTGATACAACCGATAAGAAGTTATCCATCGTTTGTGGGGCTATTATTTGTTGAGCAAACTCAAGGTCAGAATACCAAAATAAACGAGTCCTAACACCCACGGGTGAAGTTGTAAGACTTCTATGTTTCATCTTGGGGTTTGGAGAAACATAAAAGACTAGTGGGAGCCTTAATAGAAAAATGAAATGGTAACATTTAACCTTTCTAATATTGTAAGAATATATGCTATATAATGTTATACTTTTCTACAATATCACTCCATATGATATATAATGATGCATCGATAAGTAGTAATCAGACATTGTTGGGCAATTTACGATTAATTGTGAGTGAAGTTGAGTTAGTTTCTTTCAATAAAGTCATGTACTTAAGAGTAGTACACAAGGTTCTAAACAACAATTTACAAAATCATACAAGATAATGGTTTGTAAGAAATCTCAACATATCCTAGGCCAAGGAGTTGGCAGGTTGTGCGAGTCGAAGGATTGCACACAATAGTTGTTTATGAGGGGTCTTATTTGAATCTCCAAAAAGTTTTTTGGAAAGGTCTGTCATCAAATGACATATTTATGTTTTAAACATAATTTTTGTAAACTAAAATCAGTTTTATAAATAAAATCGTTCACAAAGCATTTATGAATCTCTATTCTATTTGCACTAAGAAACAATTGTTGTTACAAGATATATCAATTTTATTGTGAAGGAATTTCTTTGAGAAATTTTTGATAGTTAAATGGAATTGGATCCGATCCATTGATAGGACTAATTATATGAGATAAAGTGAAATTAACTAACCTAAATGAACACATAGCATTAGAATGTCTAATAAATGTTCTCGTACATCGAAGAGATACTATGAGTTTCTTATTAATGTCGAAAATATACATTCCTCTCGGTTGTTCAATTAAACCTATTTGGTATGATGCGCAAATCTGAAAGAATTCCAAGTACGCTATCAAAATATGATTTTGGTGATCGTAACTAAAGAGATGTGATCCATTAGTCGAGATTGTGTCTTTATTGGAAAGACTAATGTGGTTGGAATTAAATGAGCAACGTTGATAAGAATAATATCGCAAATTTCAATTATTGAAATTAGCATAACATATTTGGTATTCAACATGCTCAAGTTAATTCAGATTTACTCACAAAATTATCGCTCGATAAGACTTAGTGTTTGGTGCTTATGTATTGAAATTGAAAATTCTAAATAATGATTTAGAGTGAGCCGTTTGCACATAACCAAAAATGCCTCAAAGTTAGTGGGAGCGATATTGGGTTTGTGGGTCTTTGGATATGATCCAAGAAATGATATGAATGCATCATTTTGTAAGCATCAGGATTGAATAAGTATTTTGATAGAAATATCCAATAGTTTGATTTTCAATCAAAATCTAGAGGAAGCGTGTGTTCATAAGAAAAAACGTTAAAAGGTACATTGATATTTCTAAACTATAAGTAAACGACACATTGTTAATTTTAACAATATGCTTGTATTAAAATCAACTTTAGTTGTTTTAATACTCAATTTTGGATTGTAAATATAGCGAGTGTAAAAGATATAGGGATTGTCCCAAAATGATATGTTACGTATTGAATACAATTGTTGATTGGATGTTTAGATGATTTATTGCTTTATCAGTTAGCTTGGATTTATTCCCACATTTGGAGCAGGTGACCTTTTATATATACCCGCTTGTAGCAGATGAACCATATTATATAATTTATATTATTTGTGATACAAGGGACATGTCGGAGGGTTCCTACAAGATTCCTTGCCATTTTTGATTGTAATTTGAATAATATTTCTGTTATATGAATTATTGGATATTAAACCTAATTGTTGGCACTATTAGTTATGACATTGTTTATGTTTAAAACTAAAATCTGTTGTGATAGTGAATCAATGTCGATGTTGGTTAAGCGTTTAGTAGCTATTGGCCTCAAATTAGTATATTTAAATTACTATAAATTGCTATTTGAGTTAAAGTTGGTTTTTGAGACGGGAAATGATTTTAAAGTCAGAAATTTGGTATTGGAAATATTTTGTTTTAAATGATTTAGCTTCTATTTTACTCCAACCTTCTTATCCGTCCTTTCTAAATTATTTAGAAATGAATTTAAAATGTCCTACAATATTTAATATTGTTTTAAAAGTTTTTTATTTAAATTCAATATTGTTTTAAAATTTATTCAGTTATATTGAATATTGCTTTAAAGGGTATTTATTTATATTTAATTTTTTTTAGAAGTTATTGATTTAAGTTAATATTGTTTAAGATTACTTATAAATATTTTAATATTTGAAAGTTAATTATTTAAATAATTAATATGGCTTGAAACTAATAATGATTATTAACAATGTTTTGGAACTTAATTATTATTATTTATAATAATGGTGAAGATCAACTATTGTTGTTTATTAATAATGTTTTAAAATTATTAATTATTATTATATAATAGTGTCTGAAGTAAATGATTATTATTTATTTATGAATGTTTCGATATTTATAAATAGAGTTTTATAAATAGACTTGGGTTTTATAAGAGGAGTTTATAAATGTTTGGAGGCTTAAAGGAAAATTATTTATAATATATAGAGAGAGCTTTGCAAATGGTTTTAAATATCTGTAAAGGAATTTTATAAATGGGTTTAGGTTTATAAGAAGAGCTTTATAAATGGTTGCATAGATTTATAAAGGGTATATAAATGACTTGATAAATGATTTAAAAATATTTATAAATGGTTTTGAAGATTATAAATAGTTTATAAATGATTTTAGAGATTCACAAGGAGTATACAAATGATTTTAGAATTGAATATACTCATATTGTTGAGATAAATACATGAATATTTTTTGAGTATTGAAAATATAGTTATTTGTAAATATATATCTTTGTAGAAGTATTTTCATACAAATATTTACAAAGCGATTTTTTAAGGAAAAAATTAATTAAGGAGGCTAGCGGTTACTTATATGCTTAACCAATGTTGGTTTTCCCTTTGGAATAAAATCCCTAATTTGGATGTGTGTTTGTTGATAGTTAAATCACCTATTATCAAATATGGACCAAAAACGTAACTTTGAAAATATCTAGGAGAAACATGTGAGTTATATGGCAGTCATCTCCGAAGATGCTGTAATGTGCATATAAATCTCATTTCGTTCTATTGGGACAATGATAAGGAAATCCATTCATTAACAGTTAAGAGGTGATCTTTGCTCTTATCTTTGACTATTTATTTCCTAAAGAACCGAAGTTGAGTTTACCAAACATTATCAAAATTTGTTTCGAAGAGACCGGGATTGGATATGTTATCCGCAAACCACTTCGATCCAACTCAAGCGTTTTGAAATGAAGACATCTTAAAGATGATGGAATTTGAAGACGGAGCTCTCGAGGGTTTCATTCAGTCCCATAACGAACTTGTATGGATGAATGCTGGCATTGCATTGGTGCTTGGAGGGAAATGTCAGCATTGCAAGTGGAAAGTGCTATATAAAAGGTAAAATGTAGACTCAAGTCTCATTAACTGGGAAATGACAAAAATCGAGCATGCAGCAGGGCCTAGTGGGTCGCTTCCATTAAGGTATGGTCATTTCAAATCTTGATCGATTATTATCTACTCATTTATTGTAACATCCCGCCTTTTTGTACGTTTAAATCGACGATAAACCACACACGTCAGACTTAAACCATACAGAATGGCGGATTGTTATAGGATAAATAAGAAAAAGTAGAGAAAGAAAAACAAAATAGAATCTTGCTGCGGAACGATAAAATATAATAATCAAATATACAGTTCAAGAAGCTGTTTTACAAAACATTTGATTATACTTATACAATACATATCAGAGTTACACATACCAGAGAATAATAGATAACAATGCAGCGGAATAAAAGGGTGTAGTGGAATAATATAATAGATAATAATAAATCTTCGTCTTCGTCCTCCAGAATACGGTCTTCCAAATCATGAAATGCTCAGGCTGACCCGAGCGAATTGCAAAGACAAAACACTTTTGTCAGAACTAAAAGATCTTATATAAGTTAAATCAATAGTAAATAATATGAGTGGAATGGCGTCAGAGATATTTACGGGATTTGATATCTCCTATCCAGTGTCAACGTGAGTGCAGTAACTCAAGAGGTGCTCGGGATTCACATCACCTAAGGATCCGTTAAACTATTTACTATTTAGTAATATTTCGCTATTATAATAATGTCTATTAGTAAAATAAACTTACTTTTAAATAACGTTAATGTAATGACCCGCCATTCATCTCTACAGAATGACGCATCATTAATAAAGAAGAAAGGGATAGAAAAAAAGAGAAAGAAAGAGAAGAAAGAAGAAACAACATCAGAATCTCAATAGCGGAACGAATAAATTATATTAAAAACATAAATATATACAACTAATGTCAGAGATACACAGATCACATACTAGACAGTTATAAACACCTATCTAGTTATACAACTCAATACAACACAGAGAAAATACAGAGATACCAAACACAGCGGAACACTATACATATCTACACGCCGAAGCCTCCTGCTCCTCCTCCAAAATTCGTCAAAGCTAACCTGAATCCCTTGGCTACCCGTAAAAATTTGAGTACCCAAGAGTTTAAGAAAAATAGAAATAAACTCCGGGTTAGACATGAGTCTGATATGAGTAACAGGTTAAGGTTGCTTAACTTTGAAAAACCTTTTTTTTGAAAAGAAAGGTATCACGTAAGACTTCCCACACATAAACATGAAAAAGTTTTTACCTTACGCTAACCAAAACATTTGATAGGAAATCCGGTGATATTATAATAGGGTCTAGAGTTTTCAAGTAAAATACAGAAATAGCTGGAATGCTTACATCTCACGTTCCAACATAGTTGGGTACAACTAAAACGTACGACACTTATTAGATTTTGGATTCTATATAATGGCAGGGCTACTAGGGTACCGTTCGTCACAGTACGTGGCCTAGATCAACGTACCGAGGATTACTTCCAATCCCCTGCAACACAAAGCCGAAACCATCCCTTACTGGACAGTCCCGAACATGACAACCCCACAGTTGGTGTGCATATCCAACTGCCCACTAAGCCGAATAAAAAGGGACCTCTAGACCGGGGAAAATCTCGTCCTACTTGGGCATGACCCACTTAGCCTTGCTGCACCTTCCCTGTTTTAGCCATTCTTGGTTGATGAGGCTTGAGGCTACAATTACCTTTATATAACACATCTATCTTAGAATGCTCATCGTCCACCTGACGATGTTCTGAAAGCATTCAATCCATACAAGTTTGTTCCGGGTTCGAACGAAACCGAAGGCATTATCTCGTTACACTCATTTTGGAATCACCCTCAGAGTTAACGACGATAACCCTTGCACTCTGAATCTTCATCTTCACTTGAGATTCACGACCTATCGTTAATTTTGATCGATGTGGTTTTCGAATATCCAAATCTGTAAACCCGATCCCGGTCTCTTCGAAATCCAAAACGCCATCTTTTAGGTCCAAGTTGTTTTAAAATTTAAAACAATTCAATTTCATTATCTACATACACACAGATAGATAATTCACATAACACAATAAATAATCAACATTATTATCACAACAAATAATCCATATTATCATCACAATGCCACCAATGCATCCATATCACAACATTACTTATCTCATATCTGAGATTTCAAACCATTCAAGGCAACAATATCATCCATCCATATATAAGCAATGATTTACAATCACACCATCTGTAATTAATTTAAAATGAATTAAATTAATTACTTCTATCTCTAATTAATTTAAAGTGAATTGAATTAATTACATACATCAATATAAATCTTGCTTACATATCCATTAATTAATTACAATTAATTAATTAATTATCCTCTAATTAATCACCTCAATTAATTATTCTTTAATTATATTCAAGTAATTATCCTATAATTAATTTCACAAATTAATTATCCTTAACCAAAAACAGTAATTAACCTTTAATTACTTCATTAATTAATTAACTATAATTAATTACATTAATCCTTAATTAATTACATTAATTACCCTTAATCACTTATCATTGATTAATTAATCTTAATTAGTCAACCCTTAATTACATCATTAATTATATTAATTAATGATCCTTAATTATATTTAATTAATTATCTTATTTAAATTAATTACATTAAGTAATTAATCTCACTTTAAACTATAATTATTAATCACCTTTGATTAATCACATTTTGTAATTAACTACCCTTAATTACTTATCAAATTAATTACTCCTTAATTAATTTCTTTAATTAATCCCTTGATTAATTATAAAATAATTTAACCCAAATTACTTCCACAATAAAATCATCTTCCATTAATTACATCCAGTAATTATCATCAATTACTTCACTAAGTAATTATACTTCATTAATTACATTAAGTAATTATTATCAAATCATCAAGTGATTAAAATTAATTAAACATAATTAATTAATCTAAACTAATCACATTAAACTCAATTAATTACATTGAGTAATTATTTATCCAAGCATCCAGTGTTTAAACTTAATTAAACTTAATTAATCAACTTAAACAAAGTACATTTAAACTTAATTAGTTACATTAAGTAATTAATTCCTTATTAAGTAATTAAAATTAAAGCAATTCCTCAAATGATTATCTTAAATTAATTAACCTAATTAATTTTTAAAATTAATCATATTAATTAATTGTTAAACAATCCTTAGTTAACGACCTTCATTAACTATTAACCATTCTTTAATTACTTTTCTTAAGTAGCTAACTTTCATCAATTAATATTAATTATAAATTAATTAATCTTGAATAATCAATTAATTAACCTTTAATTATTAAATTAATTAAGTGTTAACTGTAGTCTAATTAATTCTTAATTACTTGATTAATTAATTACTAATCATTAATTAAATCAAATCTTATTTAATTAACAATTCTTAAATTACAAGTTAATTATTCCTTAATCAACTAACTTAAACCTTAATTAATAATTTAAAACCCTTAATTACCTTAATTAATTATCCATTCCATTAATTAATTAAATAAATAAATTATCCATTTAATTACCTTAATAATTAAATGAAATTACAAATCATTAATTTCTAAATTTACTTTAAGATCAAACTTTATTCTTATTAAGGATCAAGTTATCGTATACAAAGTATTTAAATCAATTTACTTTAAATTTACTTTCAAATAACATTTTAAATTTAAGATTTAAAATGAATTCAAATTATCTTTAACAAAATTTTAAAACACATTTCTAAACCTTCGATTTCACAAGTTAAAGAAATACTCATTTAATAAAGAAGTTTAAAAGAATTTAAATCCAAATTCATTTTTAAAGTCAAATCAATTCTGAATTACACTTTAAACATTTCAAATTGTTTAAATCCTTTTAAATTTAAAACTTTCCTTCATTTCAAAACTGAAATACATATTTAAATTTGAATTCAGATAAATCTTTAGATTTTAAAACTCTACTTACATTTTTAAACTTTATTTTGTTAAAATTCAAACTACTTAATCATTTTAAAGTAGTTTAACAATTCAAGTTAATTACATTATGTGACGCCCCACCTCTATACCCACGCTAGCTAAGGACACTACGGTGTAATGCCGTCAATTATCACGGAGAATAAGGCTGTTGAGGAGCGACCATCTGTATAATTGCTTTGTGCGAGTACCGCTATGTCGGATAGTATAACATGCATTTGAAGAAAATCCGACACACCGATACAAACTCAAAGCTACTACATAGTGGCTATAATAATCTTCGGAAATAAATATAGAAATAAACATAACACAAATCAGTCACAGATAATTCATATCACAAAGGCGGAAATAGACATGAATAAATATAACACATAAAAGTGTTCATCAGAGTAGTGGTCAAACAAGAACCACAATATAACAAAAGAATGGTTACAAGAGCTAGCCAAAAGAATATGTATACATCTAGGAGTCTATATCTCAAAGGTATACAACAAAAACTACTAATCTAAGTAGTTAGCCAAAAGTCAGGATGATAATCCTAGAAGTGAAGTCAAGCAGAAGCACCTGTAACATCTCGGTCTGACCCGAGTATTATTTAATAAGAAAATAATAAACGGATCAGTATAGCTATAAATATCAGATGAAATGATATAGAATAAGAGATATGACTAAACGTATAATAATCACAATGCCAAGCTGTGATAAATAAGTAATTGAAAATCAACAAGAGATTAATCAATATCACAAGAATCTTCTCAAAGATCAAAAGGAATTTCATACTCCTTATTTCATTCACCAAGCCACTAGTATTGACAACATATAAATGCCAATCATAAAATTGGTGAAACATAAATTCTAGAAATCATCAATAGAAATCCAGAAATCACAAAAAGGGGGAGGCCTATCATAGAACGGGAGCATGAAAACTCACCAACACGTGTATCACAAACGGGACGCTATCCCATGGTCGCTAACCATAGAGCCGGTCCAACGACGTAGTACAATATCGGTACGCCCGAGGAACTTGAAACTCGAATAGATCGGAACATCGACGTAGTACAACGGTACGTCCAATGAACCGAACTCCATAAAAGAATATGGGTCGCTTAGCCCACAAGAATTGAGTCGAAACTCCAAATTAAATAGGTCGTTAGCCTATAATAGAAATGAGACGAAACTCAATAAAACATAGGTCGTTAACCTATAAAAGAAATGAGACGAAACTCAATAAAACATAGGTCGTTAACCTATAAAAGAAATGAGACGAAACTCAATGAAATATATGTCGTTAACCTATAAAAGAAATGAGACGAAACTCAATAAAACGAGGTACCGTCCCCTGCGTGGACAAAAAAACATAGCATATTGCTAGTCATAATCACAAAATGATCGTCATGATCATCAAGAAGTGTCAAATAAACTAAGCTAGTAAATATATGAGCTTAGCTTCATGTCCCATAACCACTAGCTTAACTTAAATATTTACGAACAAATTGTAGATCTCCACTAAAAAATTGTCACAAGAGATTCAATCGAACAAGTCCAAGAATTAACCAACGAAGTAAACGCAAGCGTTTCATACCACTCGTTTTACTAACCTGTTTAATTAGATTTCTCATACGAGTGAGGTAAAGGTTTGTATATAATAATAGATTGGAAAACGGTTTAAGAAAGGAGCTTTGTAATAAAATGGTGTTGAAATCGTTTTAAATAAAGGGGTTTTGATATTTACTAGTATAGAAAACCTTTATATTTTAAAGTGACAAATTATAGAAGTGATTGTAGAAACAATCATTCACCGAAATTCACATTCGAAGACGTGAATAAAATCCAAAGAAATCGGTATCAAATCCATCAAAATGGATATTTCGAAAATTCCCAAAGAAAATGTCATCAAAGTCGATAATAAATGATAACAACAAAAGGGAAACAACACGAATAGATTAAAGTTGGAAATTCAACAAAATAGACAATATAGGCAAAATTGGCAAGTAGGAGCAGGTCGGCCAACCGGACTCCCTGAGTCGGTTGACTGAACCAAAGGTGGAAGTGATCGGGTAGCAGGTCGGTCGACCAGACCCTGAGCTCGGTCGGCCGGAGCCTGTAACCTGCACTTCCAAAACAGAGGCAGGAAGTGCTCGGGTAGCAGGTCGGTCGGCCGGCTACAGAGCTCGGTCGGCCAGACCCTGTTGCCAGCACTCCCATGCCTATCTAATGAATGCCCATCCCTTTCGAATTGCAATCGGTCGAGCAACGGCACTAAGGATTTACGCCATCGACTACCCGGCCATATAAGCTCTTCGGTTCATCACCAAAAACATGATCAAGACATCAAAGCTATGATTCTTAAAGAATTGAACCCAAAACACTAAAAATTGGAATATTAACCAAATCAATCCAAATCAAAAGCAATTGCACAAGAATAAGTGTTAGGAATTCATACCTAACAATCGAAGATGATTATAAGCATAGATGTGAGATAAAAATCTCACCTTTTCACAAAAACACAAGATTGAGAAGCTTGAAAACAATGGAGGATCAACCACTCTTCAATCCCAACTCAAGAAGCTTGATTCTAAGCTTTAAAAGAAGAACATTCCCAAAGTTAGGTTTAGAAATTTCTGAAATCGATAAAAGAATGAGTTGGAAAAGAAGAAGAGAGGCTTACCAAAGTTTCTTCTATTAGTTTGGAGCTAGAGCTTGATTTGCAAAAGAAAACTAGGGTTTGGAGTTTTAATTTCCCATTCCACTCACCATTAATCTCTTTAGAACTGAAAAGTAGAGGAAGAGGGAGTGAATGAAGAGGGGGTTTCAGTTTGGAGTTTTAAGTTAGAACATTGGGCTGAACCCAAACCCAAACCCAAAGTGAAAAGGTGGCAAAAATCAACTTACTCCAAACATATCGAAGCTTATACTCAAAAAGGTTGCAAACGGCATTTTGAACTCAATGGAAGGGGTCTCGAGTCCCAATTCGACTGTTTGCAAAAAGTAGCTTTTCGGACTAAATTCCGAGTATCGATAAAATATTTAAATATAAAATCGATAAATATGCGGGTTGTTACACATTAATCCTTAATTAATTACATTAATTACCCTTAATCACTTATCATTGATTAATTAATCTTAATTAGTCAACCCTTAATTACATCATTAATTATATTAATTAATGATCCTTAATTATATTTAATTAATTATCTTATATAAATTAATTACATTAAGTAATTAATCTCACTTTAAACTATAATTATTAATCACCTTTGATTAATCACATTTTGTATTTAACTACCCTTAATTACTTATCAAATTAATTACTCCTTAATTAATTTCTTTAATTAATCCCTTGATTAATTATAAAATAATTTAACCCAAATTACTTCCACAATAAAATCATCTTCCATTAATTACATCCAGTAATTATCATCAATTACTTCACTAAGTAATTATACTTCATTAATTACATTAAGTAATTATTATCAAATCATCAAGTGATTAAAATTAATTAAACTTAATTAATTAATCTAAACTAATCACATTAAACTCAATTAATTACATTAAGTAATTATTTATCCAAGCATCCAGTGTTTAAACTTAATTAAACTTAATTAATTAACTTAAACAAATTACATTTAAACTTAATTAGTTACATTAAGTAATTAATTCCTTATTAAGTAATTAAACTTAAAGCAATTCCTCAAATGATTATCTTAAATTAATTAACCTAACTAATTTTTAAAATTAATCATATTAATTAATTGTTAAACAATCCTTAGTTAACGACCTTCATTAACTATTAACCATTCTTTAATTACTTTTCTTAAGTAGCTAACTTTCATCAATCGATATTAATTATAAATTAATTAATCTTGAATAATCAATTAATTAACCTTTAATTATTAAATTAATTAAGTGTTAACTGTAGCCTAATTAATTCTTAATTACTTGATTAATTAATTACTAATCATTAATTAAAATCAAATCTTATTTAATTAACAATTCTTAAATTACAAGTTAATTATTCCTTAATCAATTAACTTAAACCTTAATTAATAATTTAAAACCCTTAATTACCTTAATTAATTATCCATTCCATTAATTAATTAAATAAATAAATTATCCATTTAATTACCTTAATAATTAAATGAAATTACAAATCATTAATTTCTAAATTTACTTTAAGATCAAACTTTATTCTTATTAAGGATCAAGTTATCATATACAAAGTATTTAAATCAATTTACTTTAAATTTACTTTCAAATATCATTTTAAATTTAAGATTTAAAGTGAATTCAAATTATCTTTAACAAAGTTTTAAAACACATTTCTAAACCTTTGATTTCACAAGTTAAAGAAATACTCATTTAATAAAGAAGTTTAAAAGAATTTAAATCCAAATTCATTTTTAAATTCAAATCAATTTGAATTACACTTTAAACATTTCAAATTGTTTAAATCCTTTTAAATTTAAAACTTTCCTTCATTTCAAAACTGAAATACGTATTTAAATTTGAATTCAGATAAATCTTTAGATTTTAAAACTCTACTTACATTTTTAAACTTTATTTTGTTAAAATTCAAACTACTTAATCATTTTAAAGTAGTTTAACAATTCAAGTTAAAAAATTTATTTATTATTCTATTATATATACATATTTATATATATTTTTAAAAAAACTGAGATTTAACTTAAACTTGAATTCCAGATTTAAAACTCAGATTTAAAACTTATTTAAAACTTTGCTTTCATTTTAAACCCAAATTTTTAGTTTCATTTTAAATTTTTTAAACAGAACAGGTTATACTTTAAAACCTGTAACACTAACACTTTACCCAAGCCCATACTTCTTTGCTTATCATCTTTAAACTTCAATTTTAAAAATTATATAACAAAACATTACAGGTTTCAGTTTAAAACCTGTTACCATTACTAAACCCGAGCCAGTGCAGTTTTGCTTCGAGTCAACAGGCTAAAAACTTCGAGCAAATCATCAGACCACCAGAGAAAAAATTCGAGACAACTTCTCTGCTCAACCAACATCACCAGAAAACAAGTAGCGCATCGTGCACATGCACGGTGACGCCGCACAACTCCGATCATCAACAATGATCTCCTCAAGTCGCCAATCACCCTCGAACCTGATCTCGCTCAACAGATCATCACTTCAAACTCGAAATTGAATTCGAGTACACAACTTCAAACTTGGAACAAAAAGAACAACCACCTCCAAACACTGTCAACGCTTCGTTCCCGACCTTCCAACCACCGTAATAGCAGTGACTCGGGCCACAAACTCGTCAATGGCCATACTCCATCCCTCCAAAACTCACTGCACTCGATCAAACATAAAGGTCGTGCCGATCAATTAACTAAGCCTTCCAAAAACTAGGGCTACAGATTCAAATCGACTACGCGCTCCTCCAAAATGAATTTATTGATTTTCCTGGCATTTTTCCTCTAATCTATGCTCACTCCCCCATCAACACTGAAGATTACAACATCCAAAATCATAAAGATCACCAGAAACCACCAATTTTCCATTTTCTATTTATCCCAGAACTGCACTCTCCTCCTCAAACTATTAACTATGATTTTAGCTTCAAAAATCATGTTTTAGGATAAGAATACAATTTACATTCTTGAATTTATAAATTAAGATATTTGAATTTTTACTTATATTGAGTTTGCTCAGTTTTTCTCTTGATTCCCAATGATATTTCCAATTTATTTAATTTAAATCAATTTTTAACTAAATTTTGTGATGGAACACACAAGTTTCTTTTGAAACTTTAGTTTTAACAGAGACTAAACTAAGAGGTTTTGAATTTAAATCAAAACCAGAACTTAAATCTGGAAACAGAGATGTCACATACATCATACAACAGGAATTCAACAATATATCTTCACAAACATACTTATAGATATACACAATTGCAATATTTTCCACAGCAATAACATGCAACCATAATTTACCTTAAGTTTAAAAGTTACTCACTTTTTTAAAACAGAAGACAGAGCCTCCAATCCTGTTGCTTGGGTTAAAACTTGAACGTTGAAATGCCTCTGATTTTTGAAAAATAGTTTTTGATCTTGAAAAAAAACTTTGATCTCTGAACTTTAAAAATCTTGAGTTGCTGGAGCTTAAAACTTGATTGTTAAAAAGGAACTACATGCATGCAGCTGCTTTGATTCCCATATTTTAAATGATGCAGGCTTCAGATTTTAAGATGGTGACAGATTTGCTTTGAAATTTTACAGGGTATAGATTTACAGGGAATTGGTTGGAAAATGTTACAGGGGAAAATGATTTTGGAGATGATGACAAGTTATTTTTTCTGGAAATTTGAGAGTGGTATGCAGGCTTGAGATTGGAAGTGGATTACAGGTTTTAAATGTTTCAGGTTTAAAAAAAAATGAAGATGCAATTTCAAACTTTGCTCTTGTTTCTGGTTTTGTGAAGGTTGTTCTGAGATTTGATTTTTGAGGAAGGTTTCAATTGAAGTTTTTCTTAGTTTTAGATTTAGAAAAATAGAAAAAGAAAGGGAAGGGAAGGAGATTTATAAATAATAAGGCTGAAATTATAAAAAAAATCAAAACAAAAGAAAAACTAAATTACAATTGCCACTTGTCTTCAAATTTTAACATTTGTCATATAGATATGTTAATTAGTTAACACATGTCTTTAAGGTAAATTAGTTATAATTAAATGTTAATTAGTATTTAGTTAATATGTTAAATGTAGTTTATGCCTAATTAATTAGTTATATGTAATTAAAGTTTTAATATAAGAATATGCTTAAGTAATTAGTATATAAGTATATATATATATATATATATATATGTATAGATAAATTTAAAAGGAATAAAACAACTGTTTGTATAAATAAAAATTATACAAATATTATAAAATCCAACACAATTTAAAATATCTATACTTTGAAGTTCAAAAACTCTAAATTCAAATTCAAATCAAATTCTAAAATTCAAATTTGAAACTATTTTTATTAAAATCTATTTGTTAAAAACAATACATCATTATATTTTGAAAATAACAAATATGACAACCTTAAATAATTTATAAAAGAAATTGTTTCCGTATTAATAAATTACTTATTTTATCACACTATATCAAAATAAACCTTATTGTTAGTTTATTTAAATTTAAACTCAAAATCAATTTAAACAAATTAGATTTCTATCTTAACAATTTAAAACAATATAGTTATTTATTAAATAGCTTTTTAAAAGTTTAACTTTAAAAATAAAATCATAATTCCCAATTTTTCCAAAGATATATATATTTAGAAAACATGATTTATTTATTTATTAAATTTAAAACAAGGCTTATCTATTTACAATATGTACATATTTTATATACATTATAAATAGAAAACAATTATTAGATTTTAAAAGATAAAATCTATCAATTAAATATTTATTTTAATTGGATTATTAAATTAATTCCAATCTTATTAACAAAGATTATCAAATCAATCTAATTCTTAATTCAGATTATTAAATTGATATTGCCTAAAATTCCGGATCATCACATTCCTCCCCCTTAAAAGAATTTCGTCCCCGAAATTTAAAACAAAGGTAATTTAATAATCTATTTCAAAAATTTAGTTTTAAAACACAAACATATATCAATGATATGCTAACAACCATAGTAACCAATTCATCCAATCAAAACAAATCTAACTATCCAGACAAAATTTTGGATAGAGTTTCCCCGAGTTTTCCAAGTATATATACCGAGATACTCGCTCTACAGAATCTAAACAATAAATACTACTAAGCTATAGAGCTCCTACTTATCAAGATCTACAAAACTAAACAGGATATCAGACTACAGACGAGTCTGACTCAACAACCAAACCTCCTGAACTACTGGTTCCAAAACCAGAGATAGATCATACACGTACTCCCTCAGAGATACGTGAAACACATCGAATCCCAGTTATCCAATCTAGCGATTCAATCCCGAAAACCAAACACTTATCCTCACAAGAACACAGAAAGATCCAACATATCACAGAGCTAGCTTTCCAGACTTACCAAAACTTACAGTTCCCTTAGATCAGAGAAAACTTAACCAAAACCAAATCTCCGACTCCAGAGTTCAAATTCTTTCGTCTCTTATCCACAAAACTCTTCGGATGATCCTGGGCAGTTTACATCCTTCCTGATCAGCTCAACCCTTGCTTATGCCTCTTGAAACAAACAGAACCAAAATCAACCCAACACAATGATCTCCTCAAGATCAACCAAAACCAAGAACAAACTCTACTCCATAAACATCAGAAGACTGAACTTACTTCTCCTTATCCGGAAAAGACAAAATAGAAACACTCCCAAACTGTGTCCGCTGCACAACTCTAATCCGAAGTAGATAAGAAAATGCTGATGAAGAACACGAGCACAAACTGGACATCACTTCCTAGAAATGTAGTTCAATAGATCCCAAAGAGAAAACTCAGAAGTTCCATTAAATCCTGAGCTGCTTCACCAACCTTTATTTCTAGGAACCATTCTTCAACTAAACTGAACCACCAGTTCCACTCCTGGAATGCTAGTCGATAAGAAAAACTCAATCTCCAGATGCCTCAAGCAAAAGATTACCCAAGAGAAAACTCAACTATCGCAAGTCACTTTTGCGATCAACCAAGATCAATTTTCAAAGAAAAACTGTCCTCTCTTTACCCAACAGAACAACTTACACTGGTCTAGTCAATCCATCGAAGAAATGGATCCATTCCGCTTCTTCTGAACTCCACCTCCAAAAAAACTACTCAGCCAGAAAACTACCTGCTAGCACACAGAACACTTCGGGCTGCATCGCTGACATAGATGCCAAAGACTTTCTAATCCAAAGTTCTTCGAGAAACTCAAACCTCAAAGCCAAACAGAGACACCCTACTGAACTCAGCCACAACGCCGAAGCAGACACACTACTCTAAATTTGTCCAAAGAAACATCTTCGGACATAATCCATAGTCACTGCATCTCATCATGCAACTACTACTTCCTGAGGTATCAAGATACCATTACTTGCTTCTGCTCAGCCAACAGATCCAAACTTCAAAGATGAACTCCGTGCCTTAGCAGGTTTCCTTCAGAGATTGATGAAATACTTCATCACAACAAAGCTCACTCGAGATGGTATTAGGTCTACAGTCTCGACAGATACACTTCCAACCTCAACATACAAACTCCAACCAATGGTAGTCGTGTTACACACCACTACCTCATCTATCTTTATAACTTATATTGGAAAACCCGAACAAGTAACCCAACAGATAGGTGTGTGTGTATATATATATATATATATATATATATATATATATATATCAAAATTACAAATACGCTCTCTCAAGAAAGAAAACACTCCAAAGCCTAGGTATTCACTCAACCTAGCGCTCTGATACCATTGTAACGACCCGCCATTCATCTCCACAGAATGACGCATCATTAATAAGGAAGAAAGGGATAGAAAAAAGGAGAAAGAAAGAGAAGAAAGAAGAAACAACATCAGAATCTCAACAGCGGAACAAATAAATTATATTAACAACATAAATATTACATAGTATACAACAAATATCAGAGATACACAGATCACGTACTAGACAGTTATAAACACCTGTCTAGTTATACAACTCAATACAACATAGAGAAAATACAGAGATACCAAACACAACGGAACACTATACATATCTACACGTCGAAGCCTCCTGCTCTATTGCTCCTCCAAAATTCGTAAAAGCTAACCTGAATCCCTTGGCTACTCGTAAAAATTTGAGTACCCAAGAGCTTAAGAAAAACAGAAATAAACTCCAGGTTAGACATGGGTCTGGTGTGAGTAACATGTTAAGGTTGCTTAACTTTGAAAAACCTTTTTTTTGAAAAGAAAGGTATCACGTAAGACTTCCCACACATAAACATGGAAAAGTTTTTACCTTACGCTAACCAAAACATTTGATAGGAAATCCGGTGATATTATAATAGGGTCTAGTGTTTTCAAGTAAAATATAGGAATAGCTGGAATGCTTACATCTCACGTTCCAACATAGTTGAGCAGAACTAAAAAATACGGCACTTATTGGATTTTGGATTCCATACAATGGTAGAGTTACTAGGGTACCGCCCGTCACAGTACGTGGCCTAGATCAATGTACCGAGGATTACTCCCAATCCTCTGCAACACAAAGTCGAATTCATTCCTTACTAGATAGTCCCGAACAAGACAACCCCGCAGTTGGTGCGCATATCCAACTGCCCACTAAGCCGAATAAAAAGGGACCTCTAGACAGGGGAAAATCTCGTCCTACTTGGGCATGACCCACTTAGCCTTGCTGCACCTCCCCTGTTTTAGCCATTCTCGGTTGATGAGGCTTGAGGCTACAATTACCTTTATAGAACACATCTATCTTAGAATGCTCATCGTCCACCTGACGATGTTCTGAAAGCGTTCAATCCATACAAGTTCATTCCGAGTTCGAACGAAACCGAAGGCATTATCTCATTACACTCATTTTGGAATCACCCTCAGAGTTAACGACAATAACCCTTGCACTCTGAATCTTCATCTTCACTTGAGATTCACGACCAATCGTTAATTTGGATCGATGTGGTTTTCGGATATCCAAATCTGGAAACCCGATCCCTGTCTCATCGAAATCCAAAACGCTATCTTTTAGGTCCAAGTTGTTTTAAAGTTTAAAACAATTCAATTTCATTATCTATATACACACAGATAGATAATTCACATAACACAATAAATAATCAACATTATTATCACAACAAATAATCCATATTATCATCACAATGCAACCAATGCATCCATATCACAACATTACTTATCTCATATCTGAGATTTCAAACCATTCAAGGCAACAATATCATCCATCCATATATAAGCAATGATCTATAATCACACCATCTGTAATTAATTTAAAATGAATTAAATTAATTACTTCTATCTCTAATTAATTTAAAGTGAACTGAATTAATTACATACATCAATATAAATCTTGCTTACATATCCATTAATTAATTATAATTAATTAATTAATTATCCTCTAATTAATCACCTCAATTGATCGCCCTTGATTAATTTTTCTTTAATTACATTCAAGTAATTATCCTATATTTAATTTCACAAATTAATTATCCTTAACCAAAAACAGTAATTAACCTTTAATTACTTCATTAAATAATTAACTATAATTAATTACATTAATCCTTAATTAATTACATTAATTACCCTTAATCACTTATCATTGATTAATTAATCTTAATTAGTCAACCCTTAATTACATCATTAATTATATTAATTAATGATCCTTAATTATATTTAATTAATTATCTTATTTAAATTAAGTACATTAAGTAATTAATCTCAATTTAAACTATAATCATTAATCACCTTTGATTAATCACATTCTGTAATTAACTACCCTTAATTACTTATCAAATTAATTACTCCTTAATTAATTTCTTTAATTAATACCTTGATTAATTATAAATTAATTTAACCCAAATTACTTCCACAATTAAATCATCTTCCACTAATTACATCCAGTAATTATCATCAATTACTTCACTAAGTAATTATACTTCATTAATTACATTAATTAATTATTATCAAATCATCAAGTGATTAAAATTAATTAAACGTAATTAATTAATCTAAACTAATCACATTAAACTCAGTTAATTATATTAAGTAATTATTTATCCAAGCATCCAGTGTTTAAAATTAATTAAAATTAATTAATTAACTTAAATAAATTACATTTAAACTTAATTAGTTACATTAAGTAATTAATTCCTTATTAAGTAATTAAACTTAAAACAATTTCTCAAATGATTATCTTAAATTAATTAACCTAATTAATTTTTAAAATTAATCATATCAATTAATTGTTAAACAATCCTTAGTTAACGACCTTCATTAACTATTAACCATTCTTTAATTACTTTTATTAAGTAATTAACTTTCATCAATCAATATTAATTATAAACTAATTAATCTTGAATAATCATTTAATTAACCTTTAATTATTAAATTAATTATGTAACAACCCTGTATTTTGTAATTATTTTATTGTATATTTTAATTATTTTTAATGTAAGATTTTGATTTAAAAACTTATTTTACTTATTTTAAATGATTAAATTTATTATTTAAATATAATCTTGATTTTTATATGAGTTATAATTCCAAAATTTTGTAAGTTGAATATTTGCCTGAAATGCTGATTTTGGTCAAAATAGTCAAACTGTGACTTTCAACTTAAAATTTTAAAAGTTTAAAATTTTAAATTTTTTTCTTTTATTATGAAAGTACATAAAATTATAAGAACACCACTTTTCGTTTCGTTGAATTTGGATGTAAATTGTGAAAGTTATACCCTTTACAATATTGTGCGTATATAGGGTTATTTAACAATGACTATTTTAAATTGTATAAATTACTTCTTCTTGGTTATATTTTATTTTAATATGTGATAATATGTTTTATTATGTATATTTTGATTTTTAAATATTTTTAAATGATAATAGAATTTTTCCAAAATTTACTGTATTTATTTCCTATTTTTAAAGGCTGTTTTCTAATTTTCTGCCATTTTCTTCATATAAATTATATTTAATAAAAAAAATTTTGTGAATGCACTTTTATTTTTTTTGTTACTTTTTTTATAAATATTTTACAAGTCCATGAAGATTTTCTAAAGTTCATTTGGATTTATTTCTAATTTTAAAGCCCAGTCTACAATTTTAAGCCATTTTCTTATTTTAATTATATATAATTAAAATTTATTTATTTATTTTATGCACTCCATTTTATTTGCTGTTTTTTACTTTATTTTATTCATTTTACATGTATTTAAATTTAAGTAAATTTTTCCAAAGTGTACTGAAGTTATTTCTAATTCTTAAGTCTAGTTTCCATTTTCCTGTGCTATTTTTCTTATTTAATCATATCTAATTAATATTTAATTTTTAATATTTTGTTTATCTGTTATATTTTTGAATTTTAACTGAGATTTTAATTATTTTCACTTATTTGGATGTATATAAATATATATGAGAAATTTGAAAGCGTTAAGAGCTAAGAAACGGAAAAACGTTTTATCCGTTTCTTTTGCAGTTTCTTCTGTCATTAATACATCAATTCATCTTAGCCATTCCTTTCCCCATCCTTTGCAGCCGACTTCCTCTTTTCATTCACAAATTTTTGAAGCCCCAAAACCCTAAAAATCGTGGCCTCCACCTTGAAGAAAAAAAATTAGGTAAATCCCTCTCTTCTTTCTACTTTTCTTACTTTTCTATGCAATTTTGCCTTGTTTCTCTTCTAAGTTTGGATCGGCCTCTTCTCCATAGCCGCAGCCACAAACTCCTACATCTATTCCATGCCTCCAACACCATCTACTCCACCAAACATGACCATGGCCGAGCCATCTATGGTGGCCAAACCCTTCAAATTGCAATCTACATGCCTAAAAACAATGTTTTTGACCATTGTTGCCTCATTCCCTTCATCTCCACTTGTTGCCTTGCCTATATGATGTTAAACCTGACCTATATGATGTCATACCTGAGCCAAAGCATCATCATAGCCAAGCATAAGTGTCCCTTAGGCCAAGCATTGAAGTGATTGAAGCAAGGTCCAATCTATCTTGTTCATTTCGCTTTGTATTTCAAAATTGTTTCAATGTTATTTTATGTTGAATGTTTATATATTGTCTCGTTTTTTTTGTTTTGGGTTGATGATACAAAATCATATCTTGGCTATCTTTCAACTCAAATCAAAAGTCGTGAAATTGTGCTTGTCGTGCCTTTGGAGTCGTGCTTGTATGTTGTTTTAGTCTCTAGCTTTGAAAAAGGTGAGTCTTTCTCACTCTGACATTTATACTTATGGAAAGTGAATTGATGACAAGTATTTAGTAATAAAAATGTTTATGCAAGTTAATGAGAATCATATGATATGTTATGCCATGTTATTACCATGTTAAAACTGTTCATTTTTACCTGACATCTGATATTTGACTGTATATTACGATATTGACATTGTTTATATTATTTCTGTATATGATCACACTACAAGTTCCCTGTTAGAATAAAATCATTACGGACTGAAATGATAGGCCTGAGTTATTTTATTTATTTATTTAAACTTGGGATTGCGGGTTTGAAATGATAGAACCCGGATTTTTACCTTTTAAACTGCGGATTGAAATGATACATATCCGTATCACTTGACCTAGGTTAGAAAACTATATACAGACTCGTGGTTATTCTATAAAGTGCTTTGAATATTTTAAGTATTTTAGAAATATAAAATTAGGAAATTTGATTTAAATAGATTTTGAAAGGTTTTAAAATAAATAAATTATGATTTTTCTATGTGTTAAAAATGTAATTTATGAATGGATTAACTGGATTTTGAAATATAACTTATGTTTGAAATTTGGAATTTTGACTAAAAATGATATTTAAGTTACATGAATAAAATGGACTTTAATTTTATTTGGAAAATGGTGAATATGATAAATTGATTTATATCTGAATTTAAGTGATTTATTAAAGAATTATTGATTTTCTATAAATTTAAGTGGTTGAATAAATGACTGTTGAAAATGAAATTTTAAAATATAACTTGACTTGAAAATGTGAAATTTGAGTTTTAACTAAAGATGTTAAATTAATTAAATAAACTGGAAGTTTAGTTAAATTTGTGAAATGGTAATATAAATCTGAAATGTTAGGTTTTAATTTATGAAAGAAACGTATAGGTTTTAATTTATGAAAGAAACGTATAGGTTTTAATTTATGAAAGAAACGTATAGGTTTTAATTAATGAAAGAACGTATGGTGTTCTAATTAATGATAGGAACATGTAAATTCCTAATTAATGAAAGAAAGGTATAAGTTTTAATTAATGAAAGAAACGTATAAGTTTTTAATTAATGAAAGAAACGTGTAAAGTCCTAATTAATGAGAGAACATGAAAGTTTTAATTAATGCAAGAACATGTAAAGTTTTAATTAAGAAAGAAACATGTAAAGTTTTAAGTAGTGTGGTATTGATTTAATTAATAAATGTTCATTATTGTAATAGGAATATAAAATTTAAAACGTACATTTGACACGTAGATTTTAATCAATGTAATGGTGTATTTTAAATTGATTAAAATGATAAATGTTACTTACTGTAATAATAAAATGTAAGTTGATAACGTACATTTGATAAGCAAGTTTTAATTTATGTGAATGGCATACTTTAAATGATTAAAATAATAAAGTTTCTTTATTGTAATAATAATGTAAGTTAATAAGGTGCTTTTAACTTAACATAAGAATTTCGGTTTAAATTGGATATTACAGTAAGAAAGTTTATCTAACTATAAGGCTACGATAAATTGACATGTTAAAATTTCAAGCTTATCAATACTTTGATTATATACAATATAAAGTGGAAAGTAGTACATTCCAGAAATGCTATGATTCCTTAAGGTAACATTTCCAAAATGCAATGATAATTTAAAGGAATATTTCAAGTTTAATAAATTGAAAGAAATATTCAATGATTTGGAAATTTGGGTTTTATTTGAATGATATATTTATTGAATTATTTTTTTTGAAATCGAAATGATACTATTGTGATATTGTTTTGAAATGAGTATGATATTTTGGTCTTGGAAGTATAAATTATTTGAAATAAATATCCATGGGTTATAATAACGATTGGTTGTTAAAAAGACCGGGATCAGATATTGTCTTATAGCCGGCCAATACCGAAAACCACTTTAACAACTATGTACGCGGTGAAGATTCCAGAATGAAGTAGGATGGTGGCGACGTTCTCGAGGTATGTTACGTGGACCCAACTCCCATGAGTTGGCATATATGACTAAAACAGGAGCTATACCTGGCTACACAAAGGGTCGCACCCTTTCATCGAGCATGCTCCATCGGAAACTATTCTATTACTTTTGTGATTCGATTCGGTGGCGCCACTTTGATTCGGGGGTATTGTTCGAGGTGGGTGGAAGCTGCTGGCTTGCCATCACCACCGGTCCAAAAGTGCAAACGGTGTATCCACCCTGGCATTGCCTCGCGTGCCGTGTCATATCCTTATATCGAGCCCACTACGATTTTGGTTTTAAAGATCCGACCGCGTTAAGGTTCACCATCCCCTTAACGCTATTTTCTATATGATTATACTTTACTGATTAGACACTACCGTATATAGCGTATATTACTACATAGTAAATAGTTTAACGGATCCTTAGAGGATGGGCGGTCCCAAGCATCCTTTAAGTTACTGATGCATTTTGTTACTGTTCACTTGAGTTGATTTACAATTTATAAGTATTTATGTCCTGACTCGAGGGTTTTGTATTTTGCTTTACGCTCGGGTCAGATTGATTGAGTTAGCATTCAAGATTCACCTTCGGAGTTGGAGCTTTCCTTGAAGATCCAGCCATCTATTTTGTTTCAGTATCCAGTGGTTCAGTGATGTATCTAATTTGTACCTGATGTATCATGTCACTCTTCTGTTGTATCTTATTTAACTCTGATGTATCTCATATTTACATAGTAGCTTCATGAACTACTATCTCTTTTTACTTCCGCTGCATTATTATTACTTTGTGTCTGTGATCTGTGATTTTTATTTACTGTATATCCTGAGATTTGCCAAATTTTTATTTACAACGTGGTATTTTGAGCAATTCAATTCCGGCATGAGTGTCTACCTATACACTTATAATGGATGCGAATGGTTGAAAATACCGAGTCGTTACAAATTAAGTGTTAACTGTAACTTAATTAATTCTTAATTACTTAATTAATTAATTACTAATCATTAATTAAAATCTAATCTTATTTAATTAACAATTCTTAAATTACAAGTTAATTATTCCTTAATCAATTGACTTAAACCTTAATTAATAATTTAAAACCCTTAATTACCTTAATTAATTATCCATTCCATTAATTAATTAAGTAAATAAATTATCCATTTAATTACCTTAATAATTAAATGATATAACAAATCATTAATTTCTAAATTTACTTTAAGATCAAACTTTGTTCTTATTAAGGATCAAGTTATCATATACAAAGTATTTAAATCAATTTATTTTAAATTTACATTCAAATATCATTTTAAATTTAAGATTTGAAATGAACTCAAATTATCTTTAACAAAGTTTTAAAACACATTTCTAAACCTTTGATTTCACAAGTTAGAGAAATACTCATTTAATAAAGAAGTTTAAAAGAATTTGAATCCAAATTCATTTTTAAATTCAAATCAATTTGAATTACACTTGAAACATTTCAAATTGTTTAAATCCTTTTAAATTTAAAACTTTCCTTCATTTCAAAACTGAAATACATATTTAAATTTGAATTCAGATAAATCTTTAGATTTTAAAACTCTACTTACATTTTTAAACTTTATTTTTTTTAAATTCAAACTACTTAATCATTTTAAAGTAGTTTAACAATTCAAGTTAAAAACTTTATTTATTATTCTATTTATATTTTTTTTAAAATGAGATTTAACTTAAACTTGAATTTCTGATTTAAAACTCAGATTTAAAACCTATTTAATACTTTGCTTTCATTTTAAACCCAAATTTTTAATTTCATTTTAAAATTTTTATACAGAACAGGTTATACTTTAAAACCTACAACACTCACACTTTACCCAAGCCCATACTTCTTTACTTATCATCTTTAAACTTCAATTTTAAAATTATATAACAAAACATTACAGGTTTCAGTTTAAAACCTGTTACCATTACTAGACCCGAGCCAGTGCAGTTTTGCTTCGAGTCAACAGGCTAAAATCTTCGAGCAAATTATCGGACTACCCGAGGAAAAACTCGAAACAACTTCTCTGCTCAACCAGCATCACCAGAAAACAAGTAGTGCACCGTGCACATGCACGGTGACGCCGCTCAACTCCGATCATCAACAATGATCTCCTTAAGTCGCCAATTGCCCTCGAACCTGATCTCTCTCAACGGATCATCACTTCAAACTCGAAATTGAATTCGAGTACTCAACTTCAAACTTGGAATAAAAATAACAACCACCTCCAAACCCTCTCAACGCTTCGTTCCCGACCTTCCGACCACCGAAATAGCAGTGAGTCCGGCCATAAACTCGTCAATGGCCATACTTCCATCCCTCCAAAACTCACTGCACTCGATCAAACATAAATGCCATGTCGATCAATTAAGTAAGCCTTCCAAAAACTAGGGCTACAGATTCAAATCGACCATGCGCTCCTCCAAAATGAATTGATTGATTTTCCTACCATTTTTCCTTTAATCTATGCTCATTCCCCCATCAACACTGAAGATTACAACATCCAAAATCATAGAGATCCCCAGAAACCACCAATTTTCCATTTTCTGTTTATCCCAGAACTGCACTCTCCTCCTCAAACTATAAATTATGATTTTAGCTTCAAAAATCATGTTTTAGGATAAGAATATAGTTTACATTCTTGAATTTATAAATTAAGATATTTGAATTTTTACTTATATTGAGTTTGCTCAGTTTTTCTCTTGATTCCCAGTGATATTTCCAATTTATTTAACTTAAATCAATTTTTAACTAAATTTTATGATGGAACACACAAGTTTCTTTTGAAACTTAAGTTTTAACAGAGACTAAACTAAGAGGCTTTGAATTTAAATCAAAACCAAAACTTAAATCTGGAAACAGAGATGTCACATACATCATACAACAGGAATTCAACAATATATCTTCACAAACATACTTATAGATATACACGATTGCAATATTTTCCATGGCAATAACATGAAACCATAATTTACCTTAACTTTAAAAGTTACTCACTTTTTTAAAATAGAAGATAGAGCCTCCAATCCTGTTGCTTGGGTTAAAACTTGAATGTTGAATTGCCTCTGATTTTTGAAAATAGTTTTTGATCTTGAAAAAAAACTTTGATCTCTGAACTTTAAAAATCTTGAGTTGCTGGAGCTTAAAACTTGATTTTAAAAAGGAACTACATGCATGCAGCTGCTTTGATTCCCAGATTTTAAATGATGCAGGCTTCATATTTTAAGATGGTGACAGATTTGCTTTGAAATTTTACAGGGTATAGATTTACAAGGAATTGGTTGGAAAATGTTACAGGGGAAAATGATTTTGGAGATGATGACAAGTTATTGATTCTGTAAATTTGAAAGTGGTATGTAGGCTTGATATTGGAAGTGGATTACAGGTTTTAAATGTTTCAGGTTTTTAAAAAAATGAAGATGCAATTTCAAACTTTGCTCTTGTTTCTGGTTTTATGAAGGTTGTTCTGAGATTTGATTTTTGAGGAGGGTTTCAGCTGAAGTTTTTCTTAGTTTTAGATTTAGAAAAATAGAAAAAGAAAGGGAAGGGAAGGAGATTTATAAATAATAAGGCTCAAATTATAAAAAAAAATCAAAACAAAAGAAAAACTAAATTACAATTGCCACTTGTCTTCAAATTTTAACATTTGATCATATAGATATGTTAATTAGTTAACACATGTATTTAAGGTAAATTAGTTATAATTTAAATGTTAATTAGTATTTAGTTAATATATTAAATGTAGTTTATGCCTAATTAATTAGTTATATGTAATTAAAGTTTTAATATAAGAATATGCTTAAGTAATCAGTATATAAGGATATATATATATATATATATATATATGTATGTATGTATGTATGTATGTATGTATAGATAAATTTAAAAGGAATAAAACAACTATTTGTATAAATAAAAATTATACAAATATTGTAAAATCCAAGACAATTTAAAATATCTATACTTTGAAGTTCAAAAACTCTAAATTCAAATTCAAATCAAATTCTAAAATTCAAATTTGAAACTATTTTTATTAAAATCTATTTGTTAAAAACAATACACTATTATATTTTGAAAATAACAAATTTAATAACTTTAAGTAATTTATAAAAGAAATTGTTTCCATATTAAAAAATTACTTATTTTATCATACTATATCAAAATAAACATTATTGTTAGTTTATTTAAATTTAAACTCAAAATCAATTTAAACAAAGTAAATTTCTATCTTAACAATTTAAAACAATATAGTTATTTATTAAATAGCTTTTTAAAAGTTTAACTTTAAAAATAAAGTCATAATTCCCAATTTTACTAAAGATGTATATTTTTTAAAAACAGGATTTATTTATTTATCAAATTTAAAACAAGGTTTGTCTATTTACAATATATACATATTCTATATACATTATAAATAGAAAACAATTATTAGATTTTAAAAGATAAAATATATCAATTAAATTTATTTTAATTGGATTATTAAATTAATTCCAATCTTATTAACAAAGATTATCAAATCAATTTAATTCTTAATTCATATTATTAAATTGATATTTCCTAAAATTCCGGGTCATCACATTTAAGGCTTTATATTTTCCACCTTAACACGTAATAGTGCCAATAGTCTATACAGTACCGTAATACCTCCTGATCGGGAGGCTACCAGAGGATACTCCATAGGTACGACACAAATCAAACTCGTATAAGGCGCGCTAGGGTAGGTGACACGGCACAACTAGGCAATGCCAGGGTAGATATACCAATTACGCTTCCTGGCCAGTGGTAACGCATAGCCGCAGCTACCGCCCTCCTCGAGCCATACCCCTAAATCAAAGAAATCAAAAGTGGCCGCTGAATAAATCCAAAAGTCAAAGTATAATATCGAAGGTATGTGTCCGATCAAAGGTGCTACCTCATTAGACCGTCGATCGCTCCTGTTTTAGTCACCTTATGCCAACTCAAGGGAGTCGGGTCCACGTATTTACCTGAAAGGAAACACCGCCACCATCCTACTTCATTCTGGAATCTCCACCGCGTACATGGTTGTTAAAGTGGTTTTCGGAGTTGGCAGAGAGTATGACAACTTTCGATCTCGGTCTCTTTAACAACCAAACGTTATTATAATACCGCGGTCATTTTAAAATAATTATACTTCAAAACTAGAATATAATATCCATTTCAAAGCCATATAAATACAATATCATTTTTATTCAAATATATCCTTTTTTCAAATCATAGCACTTTCAAATCTATATACCTTGAAACCCATAGCTTTGAAACATAACTTCTAATACTTACATGGTTTAAATATTAAATTACTTTATATAATAAAATAGCTTCTTTAATTTCGCAAATAAATTCCAAATATCGATTTAAACCTCCAAATAAACCATTTCAATTCATATATTTCAAAGCTTTAAATATTCCACCATTTCAAAACTAATTCTTTGATAATTCCATATATATCAAATTCAATTACTATTATTTAGATTTGAAATGTTTACTTAATAAATTCAATATAATTTAAGTAAAACTTTTAACTTCACATAACTGGATATTCTTTCAATTTATTTAACTTGGTATATGAACTTTATATTAATTTAAATCAACTTGATATTCATTTAAATCACTCTAAACAAAATCAAGTTATAAAGATCATACCCTTTAAAATTCTAAATTTTATTAAATTCCAAATAAATTCCATATTCATCTTCCAACCCTATTTTCATTAAGTCATTATAAACTCCAGAAATTTAATTAAATAAACGCTTAATCATATTTTATCGTAATAAAATCAAACTTAATTATTAACTTCTTTTATACTTCAAATCAATTTTATACATAGCTTAAAACCCAGAATTTAACTATATATAAAATAACATTAATAAAATATCCAAATCACTCTCTCATAAAACCATATATTTCTTTACAAAACCATAGAAAATCATTTCAAATATTTTTATATATTGACCACGGTGTCTGTATATAATTTTCTACCCTATGGTCAAGTGATATGGATATTTATCAGTTCAATCAATAATTTAAATTAAAAATACGATTATATATCATTTCAAACCGCAATCCCGAATGAAATAAAGTGCATAACAAATTTGCAGTTTAAAATAATATAAAATACAACATCCATTCATCCAATATCAATCATCAACCATTTATTACAGTCATCATCCAATTTAAACAATAACATCAATATAGAGCATATAATAAATAACAGGCAATTACGGACAGTTTATATTCAATAATAAATTAAACAATCTATCTAACTGGCAGTTTATATGCAATAATAACTTAAATAACAATTTAATTCAATAAATTAAAATTTAACTGGAATGATGATAAAAATATACCAAATAGCGATAAATAAATTTCTAATCACATCAGAAATTAATTTAACACACATAACAAATTTTAGAAATTGTGAGTAGGTTAAAACACTCGCCTTTTGAATTTAAATTGAATTTAAATCCAATTTAAATTCAAAATTTCAACAGTCTTAGAATCCATCCAAACTAGTGCTAAAATGTCCGGAATTCCAATAAACCTAGCGGAGAAAACCACTCGTGAATTGGATATTGTATGTAAAAGTTATTGCATTAAAACGAGTTGAAATCGAATTAAAATAAAAATAAAACATAGAACTATACCCTGCCACGTCACTCTTTCTTCATCACGCACAACACCTTCACACGCACTACAGTAACTCACCCTAACCCAAATGCGAACAAAACGAGCACCAGTACCTGCTACTTCGATCGCGCACACCCACCGGACGCCGACGACGGCGACCACGCGATGTTGAGCCTCGTTCCAAAAACTGCAGCCGCCACCTTATGTATAAAACCCTAGTTGAATTTTAGCAAGCAATTCGACCATCGATTTGATGCAAAAACTATGCCGATGAACTCCCCATCGTCCACTCTACAAAACCTAGAAACGATTCGACGATCCGACAACGTTCATCGACGCGCGATGAACGACCGTGAATGGTTCTTCGATTTTCGAACAAACAGTAATTCAAAACCAAAAACGAACTACAGATCTGAGATGCGTACATCGAGAGCTTCGATATATAATTTTTTTGAATTTTTGAGGAGTTTGAAATTTCACTTTGATTTTTGAATTGCAATTGGATTTGAAATTTTCTGCCATTGAAATGAGAATGTGAAGAGGAATTGTACGCACAGACAAATGAAAAATAGAGGTATGTTATACATAGGCAAGGTTGAAATAGAGTAGATGGGCTTGATTTATAAACGCGCTGAACGATGAATGGCCCGAAAAGACCGTTCTGACTACGGAACGAAATTGGGTTAACCCGTATATCAAAATAGATGTTTTAAAATATTTTAAACGCAATGGAAATGGTTTTAAGTCCAAATTCCATCGTACGAAGAAGTCATGCTAAAATCAATATTTTTCAAATTGATTTCAATTTCGTTGATTTCAAGGCGTTTCGAGTACGTACAATCAAACGACAAGTCCGATCGCTACGAAGGTTGAAACCCTACAATAATTCACCGTTACGGATCCGATGAAACTGGTTTCATCGAAACCCGAGTCAGTGGCCAAAATGCTATTTTTACATTAATTAAATAAATTAAAAATCAATCAATTAAATCCAATTTTTAATTTCACTTCTATATTCGACAATTTTTATCACTTTTATTTTTCTTAATCATTCACATCAATTAAACAAAATTTAGATGTCAATTTAGAGTTGATTAATTTAACAATTTCAGTGTTTACCTCAATTTCATTGAATTCAGAAATTGTAAATTAAATTTTCAAAAATTTCATTTAATTACTTTTCATTCTATTATTCAATCTATTATTATCAAAAAGGATGCAATTTACATTGGTTTGTAGTTATTGCATTAATATTCTCAAATTTCCTCTTAATTTCCATTAACGTAGTTTTAAATTACGTTTTATTTCAATGGATTTAAATGTAGTTCAATAGATGAAATAAATGGGTAAACCATTAGTGATTGTCACCAATTTGCCTAATTTAGTCTTATTCTTACTTTATTATCAATAACAAACATTGTAATCACTAATCTAACCTTGATTGTATCCATTTTACAATTTATTACGTATTACTTCATCAATTATATAACTTCATTAATTGTCAATTGCTATCCAAATAAATCCATTCATTTAAATCTTTCCTTATTTTCCTTATTATGAATCAATTATAAATTTACCATCTTAAAGATAATGTCAACATTTTAAATAATTAATTTACCTTTTATATCCCATTATAAATTAATGCGCACATACAAATTAAGATTTTGAATCACATTAATCATTTCATTTTGGTTCCATTATTTTATTACATCAACTATTACTTTATGAATAACCTTAGCATTTCTTGTTCATTTTGTTACATTCACAGTCTCCGCTATTGTCTTAAACTTGCAAATGTAATATTAAAGTTCATTTAATTCTAATTGATTCCCCATTTAAATTTAATAGACCAATTAAACAGGTAACTTATAACAATCATTATCATAACTTTTAATTACACATATGAATTCACTGTTCACAAACAAATGTTACAATTCTTATATAATATTGATTTTATTCAATTACCATTAACTATCTATTATCTCACTAATTAATTCATATTTACATCCACTTTCGTATATTAATTTTGTAACCAAGTTATAACATTTACATTGTTTCACTTATTGGAATTACATCCAAGTTATTAATAATTAACTTACATTTATACTGTTGCAATTCATTCTAGTTATAATTTCCATTAATAATTCACTAATTTTTTTATTTCCTTCAACATTAAGTTAAAAAAATCTTGTTAAATTAAGAAATTTAATTATTGAAAATTTACGGGTCGTTACATTTATGCTTCGAGGCCCGTTAAACAAAGGGTGATCATATTCGATACTACTAGTCGAGTGGTAGGTCTGTCCTGTGCGGTAGGAGTATAAGATGTTCTTGTCAAACCCTGATGCATTTTATCTGGAGATGTACCATCGGAAGGTAGTTCCTTACCTTGTCATAGTATGGAATCCATTCTCCAATACGAGCTTTACGGGCTTTGTTGTGTCCAATTATGCTAAAATGTGAGATGCAAGCATTTCAGTTATATTCATATTTTACTTTGACCCCTAGACATTATTATAATGTAAATGGATTTTTTATAGGAAATGTTTTGGTTATCCTAAGGTAAAAACCCGTTCGTGTTTATGTGAGGCGTGGTCTCACGAGATATCTTTATTTTCAAAGATTTTGGAAATATTTTTGTTCTCACGCTGGATTTCCAGACTAATTCGGGTGTTATTTTGCTATAATGCTAAGATCAGACCGAACATATTTACAGTTTATTTGGATTTATTAGAGCTCAGGAAGCGAGCTAGAGGTCCAAGATGTATCTACGTATTTCTTTGTATTCCGCTGTGTTGTTTGTTGGTTTTATTTATCAGAAATTGTAAGGACGAACTGCTATAGCTGTCCGGGTTGAAATAGGCTAGAATACCCTGATTGATGTCTCTTTGTGTGTGTGTTACTGTTTGCTTTTATGTAAAGGTTTGTTGTATATTATAGATTATTCATTCCGTGTGAGATTCTTTGTTGTTTAGTTTATTCTTGTCTTCTTCCTTCTTCTTTTTCCCTAACTATTCGCCTTTCCATTCAATTTAAGTGGAACACGTTTGGTTGATTGCTCGCTTAAACTGTACGAAAAAGTGGGTCGTTACAGTTTTGGTATCTGAGCGCAAGGTTAAGCGAGAACCTTGGCTTTGGGGGGTTAACTCATTAAGAGATAAGGTGATGGAATGCCTTATTACGAGTTTAAGTGTATATATGAGCTCGTAGTTGTTGGTGATATAAAAATATTTTATATTGTATTGATTGATTCGTTGAGTGGCTTATGGATTCTGGTCAATACGAGTAATTAACGTTACCGATAGGGGTCTTTAAACACTTGAATACACTACAACAAAACAGCCATTTTACAACGAGCAATTCCAGTTGTAATATGGATTTCGTAACGGGAAAGAGCCCGTTGTATTAGGCCTCATTGTAATAGGTCGACCATATTTTACAACGGGCAATGCCCGTTGTAATACATGATATTGCAACGGTTTCTGACCGTTGCAAAATAAATGCAAATTTTAAAAAAAAAATACAGCGGCATCCATGCATTACATCCATACCAATAATGAATAATTTAACGAGTAATAAATATTATCATAAAACAACCAAAATCACATATGAAAAGACTAAAAGCTAGAGTCATAAAATTCCAACACATTCCAAAAAATTAGATAAGTTTACATCGACATAGTTCTAATATACACATGACAACTAGTTTCATAACAACCAAATACATAAAGCATTAACACATAAGCATAAAGCTTTTGTCAACGAACTCATCTTTCAGTGCACTGTGTTACATACCTCCCAAGAAGCATCTGTGCAGTAGTTCTTGAACCGTTAAAACAACCTCCTCCTAGCCTTTTTGTTCTATTAAAGTAGAGTTTTTGATTCCACATAGGTCGGAACCGATATCGCTATGTGATATCGCTGTCTGGGAGGCATCCTACAGATAGCGGCTTGCTTATAAGGTATTCAAACCCTTCAACGTTCCAGCCTGTACAGTGGTTCTCCAGGTAATTTGAATTGCTTTAAAGAGTCTACCATAATATCATGGGATACCGTTGATATATTAAGGAGACCGTTGAGTTGGGACAGTAGTTTTTTGGGGTGCAACTTGGATTTTATTTTCAAATCAGGTAAACATGTTATAATAGTATTTGATTCAAAAATTTTGCTAAACGACTAACATGAAAATTACTTCAAACAAAATCGTATGAATTTGCCTGCGAAATAAAAATAAAACTTGGATGGATCAGCTCCAACTAGTTGCTTTACAATCTTATTATTTTATTTTCCAACTTTTAGGAAGTGTTCTTTTTCTAAGATTAGTCCCTTATTTTAGTATATTATCCAACTAAATTTGAATCTATGGTACAGTTTATTCTGGCAAAGGAATGCAGTGTATCAATTGTTGGAAACAAATGTTTGGAACTGTAGAGTCATGATAGCTCCATCACAATATAATGATACAAATGTTTGGAAAAATCAATAATAATGTGCGTATGGAAATAGGAAAAAAGTGTGTTCATACCTTCCGAGAAAGATGGGTCTGTTGAGAAATACTATTGATAGGAAAGATGAAAATGCTGGTTGAAGTGGCATACATAGAGCAACTAAAGCTGGGCCTAAAATTTTATTTGACCAAGTCATCAGTCCATAATTAAGAGCTGATGCAAAAATTCCCTAAAAAACCAATACAAAAACAATTTCAGTAATTTATACTTCATAGGGAGGGTTGGTCCTATGAATCTTATATAGCTTACTTACTTCCTCCTTGTAGAATCTTATATACCTTGGCTTCATATAGCAATTGTGGGTGTTTAATCATCTTATTTTCCTGCACAAAATGAATAAACAGTTTAGTATTTACAATTAATTCACAAAGCAATATCCAAAAGGCCAAATTTGTGATTAAATTAATCAATGTATGTAACTAAAAAAAGGGTATTGTAAGTCCGCTCCAACAAATAAAACCTAATTATGAATCTCATGCTATAGCATCACTAAAAACTGAGCTAGATTATTCACAATCACTGCAGAATCAAAGCAAAACTAAAAACAATCTCTAGTTTTGCCAAAAGTAATGTGAGCATGGGGAATATTATCCCATTGACTGGAAGCAGTGGGCAAATTAGAGCCGTGTGTTCAAAGGTTAATGGAAGCTAGTTGATCATCGAAGAATTGTGTTACGGAAATGTTACGTGATCATAATGTGGAGGGAAGAATAAATAAAAATAACGAGGGGTTCTGTGCTTGTTTACATTACAAACATTCATCGCCAAAGAGGGTTGTGTTTGTATAATCGTACTGCTATATCAAATCAAATATGTAGGGAATATTACTTTAAATTTGTTTGAAGGTATTTATTATGTCAATGAATAATATTTAATGGACATTACCGGTTAATGTCACTCCTGCTGGTGCAAATACTAGCCATCTTCGTTTGATAGATAAATGACTATAACATTTCAAAAGAGCCTGGTATCATACACACATATTTAACTACGCTAATTGTAAGTGAAATGTGAAATAGTCACATGTACTAAAAATTACGTACAGTTTTACAAAAATTACAAAGTTCCCTTAAATTCACTGGCAACTATAATATATAATTATAGTATAAACCAATCACCTTACACATGTCATCTGGTACAGTTTAAACTTCAACATTGTATTTGATTCACGCCTTAAAAGCAAAAGTGGTTGACATCTGTAGCAGTAACAACGATCAAAAGCACAATTTAAGAGATATTAGTATTTCTTTTTGATTGGGCTAAGTATGAAATGCTAACAAAAAAGGCCTACTTATACTAACAAGCCTGGGTAGAGATAAGATTAATAAGACTAAGAGAGATGCAATCAAGAAATGAAAAATTAATATTAACATTTGGACACACTGTCAATCCACGTTCATCAATTCTATGAATGAAATAGAAGTCCCGTACAGTTTCAGAAAACGAATCCTTTTTTTATATCCATAAACTGTAGAAATCAAACCAAAATCTTTACTGAAGAAAGCAGTAAAGAACATGAAGGAACAAACTGTATTTCAAACCAAAGCAAATGCTACCAACAGTAACTCTATCAATGCAATAAATACTGCAGTCGTTGAAGCACAAGTCAACACACTTTTATGCATAGAAAACTTTCCAAATGCTTCCAAAATGGCACACAATAATATGCCATCTATCATTGAAGAAAACTCTTAGGTATTTCCAAAAAGGCACACACTAACTTTCACAATACTTTCAAATTTCTTTCAAACATGGTATTTCCTGGTCCTTCTAGCAATTTTTTTAACTCTCAAAAATGCATGAGTTAAAAATTAACATCATAACGAGCATTATTACTCTTTATTTCACAATGATTCTTCAATAGAAATGCTTGAATTTTGGAGAAGGAATCACTTACAACACTGTTGGACAATATTACATAAATAGTTATATTTATTTTCAAACAAAATGAGCATCAATGGATCCCAAAAAGAAAAAAGGAAAACTCATTATGATGGTTAATTGGAAAACAATATCTATTTGTTCTATGTGTGATATTCTGCAAAAAAGAAGACAAGGATACATGCTCTATCTAGTATGTCATTCAGGACCGCTTTCATAATAATATACAAATGAATGGTATCATTGTTAAACCAGGTGAGTTAATCATGTATTTCAATTGTCAATTACTTCATTTGCTCTATATTTTTATGCATGCATATCAATTGTTAGTTCGATGTATTTTCAAATAATTTTAAATGAATTAACAAATTTTCACATCAATTTTTTCAACTGATTATATTTTAATTACAATAAGTTGAAACATATTAATTGCCAAATTATTACTAAAAACTATTTGTTTTCCCATCCACTATTCCAATATTATTTCAAATACTTTTTTACTTCGCCAAAAACACACCATAAGGCACCTACCTAGATACGAATGATAGAGGATAACAGTTCAGACTTAACTCTCTAAAATTTGAGAAAATCAATAAGCACCAATTGAAATTCTTTTATGATGAATGCAGACATATTGACAAAAACCAAAAAGTCCAGCAAATTTCAGCAAAGTATATCAAAGTTCGACATATTTAGGAAACATTTGGTAATTCTTGCAAGTTGTATACTCATCACTAGCAAATTGGCAAAGGGTCACAAATATTTAAAAGTCTGCCAAGTGCTGCCGAAATGTTCACCATTCCCTAAATTTATAACATCAAAGAAATAAAATGCATATACATACATAACATAGGATTAAACTCACTGTTATGAATTTTGAATATTCGGCACAAGGTTTGAACTATGTGTAACAACCCTATATTTTATGATCATTGTAATTATATATTTTAATTATTTTAATTTAAATTCCCAATTTAAATACTTTATTTTATTTATTAAAATGAACATATTTTGTTATTTTAAATATAAATGTTGATTTTGATGTGGATTAGAATTTCAAACATGCATAAATTGAATATTTCCAGAAAATGTGAATTTTGGTCAATTTGGTCAAACTTTGACTTTTAAATTTAAATTTTAAAAATTTGAAAATTGTAATTTTATCTTTTGTTATGAAAGTAAATAAAATTTCAAGAACACTACTTTTCATTTCGTCGAAATCCAAATAATATTGTGGAAGTTATGCTTTTTACAAAATTGGGTGTAAATTGTTTTATTTAACAATATTATTTATTTTAAATTATATAAATAATCTTTTTAATTGTCATATCTTATTCTAAATTGTATTATATGTTATGTTACATATATTTTTACCTTTTAAATGTTTTTAAAGTGATGTTTGAATTTTTCCAAAGCTCATTGAATTTATTTTCTATTTTTAAAGGTTAGTTTCCATTTTTCTGCTATTTTCTTCATTTAAATTGTATTTAATTAAAATTTATTTATTCATTTTTATGTATGCATTTTATTTTTATGTTTTTATCTTTATTTATAAATATTTTTCATGTACATACAATTTTCCCAAAGTTCATTTCATTTATTTTCAAATTTTCAAGCCTAATTTACATTTTCTTTGTTATTTTCTTAATTTAATTATATTTAATTAATATTTATTTATTTATTTTTGTTTATTTACTATATTTTCGTGTTTTATCTGTATTTATACATATTTTACATTTATTTAAAATTTAAAAAGAAAATAGAAAACAAAGAGGCAAAGTCCTTTCATTTTTCATTGACTTTTCATCTACTTGTCTCTTCATTTGCTTGCCCTTTCACCTCCTAGCTTTTGGCCGTTCACTCCTTATCTCATTGCCGTGTATTCCTCTTTACTTTTCACGTGAGAAATCTTTCTCATCTCATAAACTCACGGCCACTCCTTCTTGAGAGGAAATTTTGTAAGTTTTTTTATGGCTTCTTTCTTATTTTTCTTCTTATTTTACATTGATTTTGACTTGATATTTCTTGTGCTTTGCTAGGCCACTACTCCTTCATCTCCACCCTCCTCTCCACCATCACCAGCCACAGCAACCACCAGCCTCTCCTCTGACCACCAAGACAAGCCGTGACCTCCATGTGACCAAAACACCACAACTTTGCATAAAACTACACAAAAATTGCCTAGCCTCGCCATAAACTCCACTATCTCCTTCATATCTTGACTTGGCCACACCCCTAGCTCCACCAACACCTACCTACACCACCTCTAGACATCACTTAAGATCTGACCATACCTGAAGTATGTAGGGCCGAGCCCAAAACTTGGCATAACCGAGCCAAATGTTGCATAAACCACTCTATTTTGCACTTGAACCTATGTATGCTTCATATTATCACCACTACCCCTTCACATCACTTCATGTTGTCGTGCATGGGTGTGCTAAATCTGACCTATATGATACCATACCTGACCTAAACACACATCAATGGCCAAGCAAAAGATCCTCTATGGTCGAGCAGTGGAGTGGTTAAGGCAAGGTTAAGCTGTCTTGTCTTTGTTGCTTTGTAACTCAACTTGTTCAATATTGTTTTGTGTTGTATATTCATGTGTTGCATTGTCTTGTTTGTGTTTATTGGATTGTTACAAGATGATCATCTAGGCTCTCTCCACTTATTTGAATCCATTGTCGTGCTTGTCGTGCCCTTGGAATCATGTTTGTATGTCGTAGTGGTCTTCAGCTTGAAAAGGTGAGTCTTTCTCACTCTGACATTTATACTTATGAAATAGTGAATTGATGACAAGTGTTTAGTAATATAAAATGTTTATGCAAGTTAATGATGATTATATGATATGCTATGCCATGTTGTTACCATGTTAAAACTGTTAATTATAACCTGACATCTGATATAAGACATTATATTGTGACATTGACATTGTTTATATTGTTTATGCATATATTCACACTGCAAGTTCCCTGTTAGAATAGAATCATTATGGGTTGAAACAATACATACCCGAACGGACTTTAGAATAGAAAAAAATCATTATGGGATGAAATGATAGGCCTGAGCGATTTTTATTGTATTTTATTTGGCTTGGGATTGCGGGTTTGAAATGATAAAACCCGGTTTTCTTTGTAAATTACGGATTGAAATGATATATATCCGTATCACTTGACCTAGGTTAGAAAATTATATACAGACCCCGTGGTATATTATTAAATGATTTTTTTAAAATATGTATTTTCAAAAGTATGAAATTTTGATTTAAAATATATATATTATGGTTTTAAGAAAGTTAAATATTAAATCTTGAAATTGTGAATTTAAGTGAATTCAAGTATGTAAATTTGGAGTAAGTGTGATGTTTGACTTTAAATTTTATTTTAAGATGTAAATAAATAATGGAAATTAAATTTAAAGTTTTGAAATGATATTTGAAGTAAAATTTTAAGTTTATTAAATTTATAAATTAATAAACAGTGAATTTTGATTTAATAAATGAATGGAGTTTGCAAAATTGAATATTTGATCTTAAAATTTTATTATGTTAAATCATATGTTAAAATGATTTTAAATGTGAAATTTTGAAGTCTAGAAATATGATTTTTAAGTTGTAATAATAAAAATTTGGAGTTTTATTATTATTTTTGAAAAGCTAAAATGAAACCTGGAATTTTATAGCATTTTCAAAATGCTTTAGTCTTTTGACAGCATTTTTATGCTATTGTTTTGAATCTAACAATGTTTGAAATAACTAAATATCTATTACGACATTTTATAAATGTCTCTATTCTTGAAATAAACCATTTTGGAAAATATAAGCTACGATAGCACTTTATAAATGTTGTCGTTGCTATAATTTGACAATGTATGAAATGTTTTAGATTTTAACACTGTTTGAGCTATATTTTAAAGTGTTAAATAATTTAACTTTTGAAATGGATTATCTGTGAAATTTTAGAAGTTTTGAATATTTAAATTTGAATTTTTAAGGAATTTAAATTGAATTTGAATTTAAATAAAGTTTACTTGGTTATGTGTTAAATGGAATGAAATGTAATATAATAAATGAATTTTTGAATGGAATTTTGGAATGTATTTTTGGTAATGATGTTTGAAATAATAAATGAATGACATATTTGATTTTTAAATGATATTTAACTTTGAATATTTGGATTTGAATTCAAATAATGATTTGATTATGAAGTTTTGAAAGGATGTAATATTTTAATGATTTTGAAATGGTTTGGAAATGATTTGATCTTTATTTTAATAAAGAATGTGAATGTTGAATGATATTTGATTTTGCTTTATTTGATAAAGGAATATTTGAAGTTTATATTTGTATGAAAAGAAATTTGGTTTAATTGTAATTTAAGTTTATTTTAATAATATTGGATTTATGAAATGAATATTTCAAAACTACATAATAATGAAATTAGATTTGAGATATGAATATATGGAATTATAAAGTTTAGTTTTGAAATGTGGGATACTAAAGTTTGGAAACATATTAAAATTGGATAGCTTATTTTGTAGATCAAATCTATATTTGAAATTTATAAGATTTGAAATGTTTTGTTAGAAAACTAAATTGAATTGAGACTGATGGTTTGATTTGAATTAAATTGGAAATTTGGAATTTTGGTTTAATTGAATAAATTTGTAAAATGTGAAGAATTAAAAGAGGGTTCCATGATTTCAAATGTATGATTTTAAAATGTTACGATTTTCAAGTTGTAACGATTTCAAGTATTTTGGTTTCGGAAGAGTTATAACTTTGAAAGTATTATGATTTTTGAAAGTAATATACGTTTGAAATGGAATTGATAAAGTATAAACTATTTTGATTTGAATATAGTTTTGAAATAAAAATGGTTTTGGTTTCGAGGCGTAAACTATTTTGAAAGGAATATAGTTTTGAAATGAAATGGTTTGATCCTTTTGAAATATAAACTATTTTGAAATGACCACGGCGTTATAATAACGTTTGGTTGTTGAAGAGACCGGGATCGGAAGTTGTCATACTCTCTGCCAACTCCGAAAACCACTTTAACAACCGTGTACGCGGTGGAGATTCCAGAATGAAGTAGGATGGTGGCGACGTTCTTGAGGTATATTACGTGGACCCAACTCCCATGAGTTGGCATAAGGTGGCTAAAACAGGAGCGATCTCGGGCCAAAGGAGGTAGCACCTCTGGTCGGACACATTCCTTCGATACTATACTCTTACTGGTGATTGATTAGATGGCCATCCTCCGATTTTGATTGGGAGTGTGTTCCGAGGTGGGCGTATGTGGCTGCTGCGTTACCACCAGCCCGTGTGCGTAATTGGTATATCTACCCTGGCATTGCCTTGTGTGCCGTGTCACCTACCATACCGAGCCTTTACTACGAGTTTGTTTTTCTCCAGTAGCCCATGTGGTATCCTCTGACAGTCACCCAGAGTGGAGATGGCATGATATTGGATGGACTACTGGGACTATTATGTGTGAAGGGTGATATGGGCAGCCCGGAACGCTATTTAAAAGTATGTTTATTTTACTGTAGACATTATTATAGTAGCGCAATATTACTACATAGTAAATAGTTTAACGGATCCTTAAAGGATGGGCGATCCCAAGCATCCTTTAAGTTACTGATGCATTTTTGTTACTGTTCACTTGAGTTGATTTACAGTTCATAAGTATTTATGTCCTGGCTCGAGTGTTTCGTATTTTGCTTTACGCTCGAGTCAGATTGAGTGAGTTAGCATTCAAGATTCACCTTCGGAGTTGGAGCTTTCCTTGAAGATCCAGCCATCTATTTTAATTTCTGTATCCAGTGATCTCAGTGATGTATTCTGATTTGTACCTGATGTATCTTGTTACTTCTTTTTGTATCTTGTTTAACTCTGATGTATCTTATTTTTATATAGTAGCTTCATGAACTACTATCTCTTTTAAATTCCGCTGCATTATTAAATACTCTGTGTCTGTGATCTGTGATTATGTATATACTGTATATTCTGAGGTTTGCCAAATTTATTTACAATGCAGTATTTTGAGCAATTCAAGTCCGACTTGTGCGGATGCGAATGGTTGAAAATATCGGGTCGTTACAGTTGGTATCAGAGCTTTGGTAGCTCTAGGCAAAACTTAGTATATAGGGTAAATGTATTTACAGAATCGCTTTCATTCGAGTTTAAATCTCTTCCTTTTTGACTCGATTCCTTTAAATTTTGAAACGTTCCCTGTGTTTCCAAAATCCATTCGTGTCCCTCACTATTTATCTTCTTTTGTTTCTGTAGTATCCCATAACTCCACTTCAAAAGATCTTCATAATGAGTCGACGGTCTCGCCAACTTCAAATTTATTTGTAAAGGGGGAAACTCCTTTACCATAGCATCGATTCACCAGAGATTCTATATCCTCGGTTTAGATGCTAGTATCTCTTATAATTTCGAACTCTATATCTTGAGATCGAATGTTGATTTACCCAAGAAATCCACATCGATCTTATTCTTTAAGTCACGGTTGACCCGGTTAAGGTTGCCCGCGATTTATATAAGCTTATCCATCTTTCTATTCTGTTATTTAATTATCTCATCTTTGTTTCCAACTTATCTTCAAATCATTCTTGAAGTGTAATTTTAAACTAATATTTAAAATGTTTAACATATTGTGTTTTTGAGTTGTTGATGTTGATTTGGGTTTCTGATTGATTCGTCTGATCAACGCTATCGATAAGATTTCCAAAACACTTGAACAGAACAAACTGACACAATATGTTGTTTTTTTTCAAATTTAGTAATGAAATAAATTTTGTAACTATATTATAAATCTTTATCTGGATTTTATTTGAATTGGTTGTTAAGAAATAATATTTGATTTTATATATCATTTTCTATTGTTTCATATATCTAATTGAACTATAAAACATGGTTATAAATTTATTTGGAAATTTAAATTGAATGTAAAACAAGAATTTGCGAATTTAATTTTCGATGGATTTCAAACTTTGTGTTTAAAGTTTTAAAGGATATATTATTTAAGGTATTTTCGAATCGAAATTTGTTTCCAAAGAATTTTAAATTTAGATTTAGTGCTCTTCTCTTTGTCGCTGGAAAATAATTTCAGTGATGACTGCAGCATCATCGACATTCATTTTCGAGTTTCGAAGTGAAGAGACCATTCTGTAGTCTTGCTACAGTTTTGTTTTGGGAAAATTTAATTGATTTTAATTTCTAAAATAAGAATGGATTTAAAACATATGTTTATATATGATTTAAATTTGAATGGATATATATATATATAATATATGAGCATTTATTTATCTCTAAATAGTTTGGAATTTATCGGAAATTTAATTCCTAAATTTTATCTTGAAGGATAATTCTTAAGAATAATTTCAAGATTTTGATAAATATTCAAGCTTGAAATAATTGAATTGGAAAGTTTTATTTGTATAATACACAATTTCATTCCAATATAACTTACCTTAATTTTCAAAAGTTGAATATGTAATTGGATAATATACAATATAAAAAAAGATTTTATAAATAAAATTTGAGCGGTTATAATAAATGTTATACACTTAAATTTTAATTATAAAATGATTAACAGTGGAAAATAACGAAAAGGTAATGGAAAGATTTATAATATAAAATGATGATAAAGGAACTAAGAATAAGATAAAGAAGTTATAATAAGTATAAATATATTTAACATGGGTGACAAGATATATTGAGAGAAATAAACTTAATTTTAATTAGAAATGGAGAAGAATTAAATTTTATTTGGTACATCTTGAGTATAATAATATTTTTTTCAAATACATGATTTTAGGGATTTGTTAATTTGAGATAATTGGATAATGAGATAATGAAATTGGAGAAGATTAAGATTTATTTAACTTATGTAAAATTAATTTCCAATTTAAGTTGAAATTTTTAGGGTTTTTAATTTATTATATTATTTTGTTTTTCAAACTATCTTTTGGTTGTCTTTATTCTCGTATCTTGCTACAGAATGGGAAAGCTATTGCTTATACCTGTCTGTTTAGAAATCTTTCTATAACTTTTGGTACTCATTTTGAATCTGAGCACTGCTTGTCATCCACAGACCGTCGGTCAAACGGAAAGGGTGAATCAGATTCTAGAAGATTTTTTTTTTGTGCTTGTGTTCTTGATTCTGGAAGATCTTGGAAAGATCATCTCCACATTGTTAAACATATCTATAGCAACAGTTATCAGGTATAATTTTAATCTTCTTGTCATCTTGTCTTAATACTATTTCATTCTATCTTTTTCTGTACTTTCCCGTACTTCATTCCTTTTCGGGGATGAAAAGTTTTGAGTGGGGGAGAGTGTAACAACCCTATATTTTCTGACCATTGTAATTATATATTTTAATTATTTTAATTTAAATTCCCAATTTAAGTACTTTATTTTATTCATTAAAATGAACATATTTTGTTATTTTAAATATAAATGTTGATTTTGATGTGGATTAGAATTTTAAATATGCATAAATTGAATATTTCCAGAAAATGTGAATTTTGGTCAATTTGGTCAAACTTTGACTTTTAAATTTAAATTTTAAAAGTTTGAAAATTTTAATTTTATCTTTTGTTATGAAAGTAAATAAAATTTCAAGAACACTGCTTTTCGTTTCGTCGAAATCCGAATAATATTGTGGAAGTTATGCTTTTTACAAAATTGGGTGTAAATTGTTTTATTTAACAATATTATTTATTTTAAATTATATAAATAATATTTTTAATTGTCATATCTTATTCTAAATTGTATTATATGTTATGTTACATATATTTTTACCTTTCAAATGTTTTTAAAGTGATGTTTGAATTTTTCCAAAGCTCATTGAATTTATTTTCTATTTTTAAAGGTTAGTTTCCATTTTTCTGCTATTTTCTTCATTTAAATTGTATTTAATTAAAATTTATTTATTCATTTTTATGTATGCATTTATTTTTATGTTTTTATATTTATTTATAAATATTTTTCATGTACATACAATTTTCCCAAAGTTCATTTCAATTATTTTCAAATTTTCAAGCCTAATTTACATTTTCTTTGTTATTTTCTTAATTTAATTATATTTAATTAATATTTATTTATTTATTTTTGTTTATTTACTATATTTTCGTGTTTTATCTGTATTTATACATATTTTACATGTATTTAAAATTTAAAAAGAAAATAGAAAACAAAGAGGCAAAGTCCTTTAATTTTTCATTGACTTTTCATCTACTTGTCTCTTCATTTGCTTGCCCTTTCACCTCCTAGCTTTTGGCCTTTCACTCCTTATCTCATTGCCGTGTATTCCTCTTTACTTTTCATGTGAGAAATCTTTCTCATCTCATAAACTCACGGCCACTCCTTCTTGAGAGGAAATTTTGTAAGTTTTTTTATGGCTTCTTTCTTATTTTTCTTCTTATTTTACATTGATTTTGACTTGATATTCCTTGTGCTTTGCTAGGCCACTACTCCTTCATCTCCACCCTCCTCTCCACCATCACCAGCCACAGCAACCACCAGCCTCTCCTCTGACCACCAAGACAAGCCGTGACCTCCATGTGACCAAAACACCACAACTTTGCATAAAACTACACAAAAATTGCCTAGCCTCGCCATAAACTCCACTATCTCCTTCCTATCTTGACTTGGCCACACCCCTAGCTCCACCAACACCTACCTACACCACCTCTAGACATCACTTAAGATCTGACCATACCTGAAGTATGTAGGGCCGAGCCAAAAACTTGGCATAACCGAGCCAAATGTTGCATAAACCACTCTATTTTGCACTTGAACCTATGTATGCTTCATATTATCACCACTACCCCTTCACATCACTTCATGTTGCCGTGCATGGGTGTGCTAAATCTGACCTATATGATACCATACCTGACCCAAACACACATCAATGGCCAAGCAAAAGATCCTCTACGGTCGAGCAGTGGAGTGGTTAAGGCAAGGTTAAGCTGTCTTGTCTTTGTTGCTTTGTAACTCAACTTGTTCAATATTGTTTTGTGTTGTATATTCATGTGTTGCATTTTCTTGTTTGTGTTTATTGGATTGTTACAAGATGATCATCTAGGCTCTCTCCACTTATTTGAATCCATTGTCGTGCTTGTCGTGCCCTTGGAATCATGTTTGTGTGTCGTAGTGGTCTTCAGCTTGAAAAGGTGAGTCTTTCTCACTCTGACATTTATACTTATGAAATAGTGAATTGATGACAAGTGTTTAGTAATATAAAATGTTTATGCAAGTTAATGATGATTATATGATATGCTATGCCATGTTGTAACCAAGTTAAAACTGTTAATTATAACCTGAGATATGATATATGACATTATATTGTGACATTGACATTGTTTATATTGTTTATGCATATATTCACACTGCAAGTTCCCTGTTAGAATAGAATCATTATGGGTTGAAACGATACATACCCGAACAGACTTTAGAATAGGAAAAAATCGTTATGGGCTGAAATGATAGGCCTGAGTGATTTTTATTGTATTTTATTTGGCTTGAGATTGCGGGTTTGAAATGATAAAACCCGGTTTTCTTTGTAAATTACGGATTGAAATGATATATATCGGTATCACTTGACCTAGGTTAGAAAATTATATACAGACCCCGTGGTATATTTTTAAATGATTTCTTTTAAATATGTATTTTCAAAAGTATGAAATTTTGATTTAAAATATACATATTATGGTTTTAAGAAAGTTAAATATTAAATCTTGAAATTGTGAATTTAAGTGAATTCAAGTATGTAAATTTGGAGTAAGTGTGATGTTTGACTTTAAATTTTATTTTAAGATGTAAATAAATAATGGAAATTAAATTTAAAGTTTTGAAATGATATTTGAAGTAAAATTTTAAGTTTATTAAATTTATAAATTAATAAACAGTGAATTTTGACTTAATAAATGAATGGAGTTTGCAAAATTGAATATTTGATCTTAAAATTTTATTATGTTAAATCATATGTTAAAATGATTTTAAATGTGAAATTTTGAAGTCTAGAAATATGATTTTTAAGTTGTAATAATAAAATTTTGGAGTTTTATTATTATTTTTGAAAAGCTAAAATGAAACCTGGAATTTTATAACATTTTCAAAATGCTTTAGTCTTTTGACAGCATTTTTATGCTATTGTTTTGAATCTAACAATGTTTGAAATAACTAAATATCTATTACGACATTTTATAAATGTCGCTATTCTTGAAAAAAACCATTTTGGAAAATATAAGCTACGATAGCACTTTATAAATGTTGTCGTTGCTATAATTTGACAATGTTTTGAAATGTTATAGATTTTAACACTGTTTGGGCTATATTTTAAAGTGTTAAATAATTTAACTTTTGAAATGGATTATCTGTGAAATTTTAGAAATTTTGAATATTTAAATTTGAATTTTTAAGGAATTTAAATTGAATTTGAATTTAAATAAAGTTTACTTGGTTATGTGTTAAACGGAATGAAATGTAATATAATAAATGAATTTTTGAATGGAATTTTGGAATGTATTTTTGGTAATGATGTTTGAAATAATAAATGAATGACATATTTGATTTTTAAATGATATTTAACTTTGAATATTTGGATTTGAATTCCAATGATGATTTGATTATGAAGTTTTGAAAGGATGTAATATTTTAATGATTTTGAAATGGTTTGGAAATGATTTGATCTTTATTTTAATAAAGAATGTGAATGTTGAATGATATTTGATTTTGCTTTATTTGATAAAGGAATATTTGAAGTTTATATTTGTATGAAAAGATATTTGGTTTAATTGTAATTTAAGTTTATTTTAATATATTGGATTTATGAAATGAATATTTCAAAACTACATAATAATGAAATTAGATTTGAGATATGAATATATGGAATTATAAAGTTTAGTTTTGAAATGTGGGATACTAAAGTTTGGAAACATATTAAAATTGGATAGCTTATTTTGTAGATCAAATCTATATTTGAAATTTATAAGATTTGAAATGTTTTGTTAGAAAACTAAATTGAATTGAGACTGATGGTTTGATTTGAATTAAATTGGAAATTTGGAATTTTGGTTTAATTGAATAAATTTGTAAAATGTAAAGAATTAAAAGAAGGTTCCATGATTTCAAATGTATGATTTTAAAATGTTATGATTTTCAAGGTGTAACGATTTTAAGTATTTTGGTTTCGGAAGAGTTATAACTTTGAAAGTATTATGATTTTTGAAAGTGAATATACGTTTGAAATGGAATTGATAAAGTATAAACTATTTTGATTTGAATATAGTTTTGAAATAAAAATGGTTTTGGTTTTGAGGTGTAAACTATTTTGAAAGGAATATAGCTTTGAAATGAAATGATTTGATCCTTTTGAAATATAAACTATTTTGAAATGACCACGGCGTTATAATAACGTTTGGTTGTTGAAGAGACCGGGATCGGAAGTTGTCATACTCTCTGCCAACTCCGAAAACGACTTTAACAACCGTGTACGCGGTGGAGATTCCAGAATGAAGTAGGGTGGTGGTGACGTTCTTGAGGTATATTACGTGGACCCAACTCCCGTGAGTTGGCATAAGGTGGCTAAAACAGGAGCGTACTCGGGCCAAAGGAGGTAGCACCTCTGATCGGACACATTCCTTCGATACTATACTCTTACTGGTGATTGATTAGATGTCCATCCTCCGATTTTGATTGGGAGTGTGTTCCGAGGTGGGCGTATGTGGCTGCTGCGTTACCACCAGCCCGTGTGCGTAATTGGTATATCTACCCTGGCATTGCCTTGTGTACCGTGTCACCTACCATACCGAGCCTTTACTACGAGTTTGTTTTTCTTCCGTAGCCCGTGTGGTATCCTCTGACAGTCACCCAGAGTGGAGATTGCATGATATTGGATGGACTACTGGGACTATTATGTGTGAAGGGTGATATGGGCAGCCCGGAACGCTATTTAAAAGTATGTTTATTTTACTGTAGACATTATTATAGTAGCGCAATATTACTACATAGTAAATAGTTTAACGGATCCTTAAAGGATGGACGATCCCAAGTATCCTTTAAGTTACTGATGCAATTTTGTTACTGTTCACTTGAGTTGATATACAGTTCATACACTACTACAAAACATGCCATTTGCATCGGTTGTTTACCCCCCTTTTGCATCAGTTCAACAACCGATGCATATGCAACCGATGCAACAGGCTTAACACTTTTGCATCAGTTCTGAAACCGATGCAAAAAGGTCATTTTTGCATCGGTTGTTATTAACAACTGATGCAAAATATCATGGTTGGTTGCTTGAACACAGCCCCCATATTGCATCGGTTGTAATGAAAACTGATGCAATAAAGGAACTTGTTGCATCGGTTGTTGTTGAAAATCGATGCAAACTGATCCCTCTATTGCATCGGTTTTATAACAACCGATGCAAACTAATCCCTCAGAAACCATTATTACAGTACTCAAATAGACTATATATATATATTATTGATAATCTTTATATATATATATAAAAAAAGAAAAAAAAACATACACAAAAAAGAGAACATTGCATTCATCTTCAATTTTGTTACAGATTTTCAATTACATTTTAATTCATTGGTACTTTCATCACTATACATTCTCGATTTCTATATAAAAAACTACACTACACTGTGCGCTGCCCTCTCTACACTATGCACTGTCCAAGCCTTCCTGCTCCAAATCAAGAAATGTTTCAAAATGTTAATAATCACTTCTCAAGACATTGTTAAGTTCATTTTTCAGTTAAAATAAACCAACTACCAAATATTACCAATTGAAGCATGTATTAGTTGAAACTAGGTGATGATACTGAACATTTATAATATAAACAACTCCAAAGGCTCAAATTAATCATATGTAAACCATAATACTACCAAATAATATTAAGTAATTGCAAAAGAACTCTATTGTTTCACCATTGATTGCACACTTATCCATCTTGAACATTTTAAATATATAATTAAGGTCTCCATGTACAAAAATGCTTACATCCATCCCTACCTACTTTGCATGCTTGCCATTAAAAAGAGGTTCTTCAAGTATCATAAGTGAACTGTACAAGCATTTTTAGGTACTCAAAAAGCCAACACATGAAAATTAATTTATAATAACAAAGAACCGTGTTTACTAAGAAATGTAGCTAATAGAAAACATCTTACCTCATATCAACTCCTTTTGGAATCCAAGACTGCGTGAAAAGAGTATCACCTCTCTCAGTAACAAACAACTCAAAATCCCTAAAACTCGTGTTTTTATCCGCATCTTCTCTCAGTTTTCTAATAGCCAGTTCCCTCCTAGTAGCCACGTCACTCACCTCCCTTTTCGCTTTTATCTTCTCCAGCGGTGAAACCCAAACGAACATTGTGCCTTTCAGTTGAGTGCACCATTACTTTGGCTTTCTAGCCCGGTACTTAACATGCCACAAGTACACCTGTGAATCTAAATTGACTTCTGCCTCGGAACCAAATGTCATCTCGCCCTCCTTTGGCTCGAGTGTTGGTTCATTTTTCACAAAGTGATGTTGTTGGTCTTCTGCATAAAAGGGAACTACAGATTATTAAAATCTTCTGCGCAAGAAAGAATGAGAATTTTTTCAAAGAAGACACTGATAAGGTACACACCAGTCATGTCATCTGATATGAAGTCATCTTTCTCTTCATCGCTCTCTGTATCTTTTTTGCTTTTCACAACTTCCATGTACTCCATGGGATGTTTTAGATGCTCTAAATGCATTCTTAACAGATCAGCATGGATTTCCTTCAAATGGGCCTGCATAGATAATAGTTTCATTCAAGAAAGATGTTGACAGAGAGTATCTTGACTACATGTACTACTCAAAGTGTACAGTTCACAACTAGGAAAATAACCATGCTGAAAAGAAAAATTATGTTTAAAACCGAAGGTATGCATGATCTATGATGATTCAAGGTCATCCATCCAACTAACTTTTTGTAACTTATGATTCAGGTTCATTATCACTAAACTAACCTGCAAGATCAATCTAATCAGGTCACTTGTTAAACATATGAACTACTCTACAAAATCCAAGTGGTTGATAATTTGAGCATCGATCATGCAGCAGTACTCGGTTGGTGATTGTGGGAGGTGGGAAAAAAAAGGCTAATTCACAGGAAAAATGCTGGATGGAATGTACCTTCGCTTTGTATATTTGAAGCCGTTTCAAAATTGCTTCCCAATATTCGACATTCTTTGCTGTTCCCGACTCCATCTTAGATTCAATCTGCTGTCGCATCAATTCAATCTCTTTTGATGATTTCCCATCTAAAAGATTCTTAACATCTGCTTCAACGCTCGAATGTAAACCTCTCTCTTCAGCAAAAATTTCGGAAGGAGGTTCTTCTCCTCTAATCTTAGCTCTATCTATTGCATTTCTTTTCCGAGCTTCTGCTAGCTCCTAAGTTGAAACCATGATAATAGCCTGCAAAGAAGATAAATCTTAGCATCCAACTTAGAATATATATGTATATGCATCATCAAAAAACTCAAATCAAGCAACCTTTTGCTAATTGATGTGTAATGCACATAATACAAGCATTGCATTACACCCGAGCACCCAACAAGGTGGAAACCAATTAAATGTTTATAAACCTAACGTCATAAAGTTCAAAAAATAAACAGTTCAAAAATCGCTCTACTAGAAATTGCAAGCCTCTACCAGATTTTACTATCATGAAGAGATAATACAATTTTAGTGATCTTTATCTTTAATAGTGATTGTAAAAACCTTTATGCCTCAGTTTTTTATGAACGTGAACATACATATATACTTCAATCAAATTAAGAATATCATAAATCAATGAAAGAAGTAAACTAATGATATATAACATAAAAAATTTTAAAACAGAAACATCAATAAAATGAAAAGAGAATTTTGGATATAAAATAAAAATGTAACTAACGCTCAAACTTTTCATTATAGGATATTACGAAAAAGTACAATAACCTAGCATGGAAAAAAAAACACTAACATATCTAGGAAAGATAAATAATAAAGATAATAATTTTCAAATTTAAGAAACTCGTGTTTTGTTCAAAGTTCGTGCATAACATTATGTTTACCTGATAATTGTTGGAATTTTGTTACATAGTCCATACAACAATTTTATTTACTAGGATAATATATTTACTAAATTGTTAGCAGCTATATTCATAATATTTTTTAATATTCGTGAGAAATTCTTTGTCTATCCTTTTATATGCATGTGCATAGTGCGTGCCAAAACACTCTGTTATTTACACATTAATTGCCAGTAATGCGGCATTCTATGCAGTTAATTGTTAAAAAAAAACTGTAAAGAAATGGAAATTAGATATGTACCTCCTAAAATTCTATATTAGTCTGTGTTGCTCGATCCATATCAAGGTACATCTTAATATCATCGTGGAGCTCTTCCATTTGTTTCACGGTAAGACCCTGTAGTCCATTTTCATTCACAACAATTCAACAAAGACAGCCCAAAAGGAAAAGAAATGGATAGATTTTCACGTAGATGTTAACCAATTTCCAATGCAGGCAAAATACGGTAATACAAAAAATACACAGAAATCCTCACCTTAAACACCATGCATGGTTCATTGAGATCTATATCGAAATCATCTGACACATTAAGATTCTTAGAAAGGATATCTATTGGCTTCATGCGGCCCTCGAGAACTCTAATTTTTGACCTTAATTTGCTTTGATCGAAGTGGAACTGTAAACGTAATTTATGTCACTTCAATATAGCTATTACTTTCATAAATAATTTCAAAAGGACAAGATACCCTCGAACTCGGGACATCCCAATCGAGCAATTCGTCCTGCTTAATTCAAATCGCAAACCCACAAGAGCTCTGTCACCATACCACCACACTCACATGTCTTCCTCTACAGCCACATCACTGGCAACTAACTGCTTTAGAACCCCATCAGCTCTGTCACTATATTTATTTTATTAACAATCGGAATCCACTTTACGTAAATTGTTTATGTTTGAAGTATTTAGTGAGTATGTGGGACATCTATATAGTAACTTGATAACTCTGATGGTAATAGAAGAATTGGGGCTTGCTTTGAACAACTTTAAGTAATATATCAAGTATAGGACACATACATAATTTATTATATAAATCAGAAAGTAGGTTAACAAACAAACTAGAATTAGTTGACAACCAAAACAATAATGTCCACAGATAATATTATTCTATTGTCAATGAATTGAATGAACCATAACAAACTATATAACATAAGCTGTAGCATACATATCTGAGGTGAATTTTATTCACAACTCTGAATTTTAGGACTAGATTGTAAGGAGGGAAATGGAAAATGGAAAATAAAGGATTTATATACCTCAACAAGCCAATCAGTTAGAACCCGCGACCTCCATCAATCACCGCCCATCACAATCAAATCACCACCTCCTCCAGACCCAATCGCACGACCTGCAATGAACAACTTCCTTCGACCTCCATAACTACTGCTGTATCGCACCACCTCAAAAATCACCGAACTACAACCTTCGACCATAACACCATCCTTTGCACCTCACTTCCATAAACAATCACCAACTGAAGTCACAACATTCCAACTCGACCTCCAGTAACTCAGCTACCATTCGAAAATCACTCAATCGCTAGACCCTCATCAAACCCGAAACGCGAGGTACGAATCGCGAATTCCAACTCGAAGCACAACTCCTCTGCCAAAATTCATCATTCTAACTGCAACTTCACCACTTCAAACAAGTCGCCGTGACCCACCTCAATTCCACAGCAGCAAGCCTGTTTTGTTTGATTTCGAAATTTTGACTTGCTCATTCATTTGTTTTGATTGGGTTTGAATTTCAATTTTTTTTTTGAGGATTTCGATTTGGGAGGAATGAAGTTAAAATTCACCGTTGAATTTAATTTGAAGTCGTTCAATTGTACGAATATAAAGTTGCTTTTATTTTCTTCTTCACGGGTTAGGGCGGAAGTGGAGGGATAAATTACAGCTAAGCGGGAAATGAAAAGTTAAGGGGAGGGAAAATGAAAGTTGGAGTAGCAAACCTATGGAAAATGAATGCAAACTAACGTAGTTGCATCGGTTGAATTTAAAACCGATGCAACTAAAATTATTTGCACGTACAAATTGCATCGTTTGTTGGTGACAACTGATGCAAATTTGATTTTTTATTACCTATTGCTTTTCACGTACCAATTGCATCGGTTATTAAGATAGAACTGATGCAAATAGTTCTATTTGCATCAGTTTTTACTTCAACTGATGCAAATGAGGCGAAGCAATATGCACTTTTTGTACTAGTGATAAGTATTTATGTCCTACTCGAGTATTTCGTATTTTGCTTTGCGCTCGAGTCAGATTGAGTGAGTTAGCATTCAAGATTCACCTTCGGAGTTGGAGCTTTCCTTGAAGATCCAGCCATCTATTTTAATTTCTATATCCAGTGATCTCAGTGATGTATTCTGATTTGAACCTGATGTATCTTGTTACTTCTTTTTGTATCTTGTTTAACTCTGATGTATCTTATTTTTATATAGTAGCTTCATGAACTACTATCTCTTTTAAATTCCGCTGCATTATTAAATACTCTGTGTCTGTGATCTGTGATTATGTATTTACTGTATATTCTGAGGTTTGCCAAATTTATTTACAACGTGGTATTTTGAGCAATTCAAGTCCGACTTGTGCGGATGCGAATGGTTGAAAATATCGGGTCGTTACACTATGTGCCCAACAAAAACCAGTACACAAAATTCCAACCTAACTACTACCTAACTAAAAGGGACAGAAACTCTATAAGAATTAATACTGATAAGAGATAAATTATAACTCCATCAATCTTATTATTTCGTTATCCCTGCCTTGTCATATAAAAATTCTTCTATGCAATTGCATTGAGCAGTGTGTCAACAATTGCAAAGAATAGAAATCTCCTAGCATGTCAAAAATATCTTAATGAAATATCTAACACATTCCTAATGACTAATTTCAGAGGAATAATCGTAAATGGCTAATTTCATTCAAAAATCAATAAGATAACAATTTTCAATTAGTTCAATAACATATTGACCTAGACTCTCAAAGCGTCCAATATTTCAATTAAGGTTGGTTTTTGGATTTAGTCAATCCAGAAGATGATAAATTACACATACTAGCATGTAAAATTGTATAAACTATGAAGTTTCTAAACTGAATAGTAGAATCAACTATTGTAAAAGGAGTTAGTTTAAGTAGAGTCCTATAAAAATTGAAATAAATACTTATAAGTATGAGAACCAAATACAAAAATACCAAATACCTTTTACGATCAATTGGTGGAGTCCAAATCGAATGGATCCGTGAATGACGTAATGATGGAGGCTTCAGTCACTAGTGTCGCCATTCGTAGTTTTATTTTCGATTGCAGTGGCGATCGATGTACATGACGGGAGAATTGAGGTTAGGGGATAGGTGAGAGAACTGGAAGCGAACATTGCACGCGTTGTTGCTTGTTTTTGGGGCTTCAGACCAACTTTCTCCGCTTTCCTTTATATGGGTGATAGAGTAGTGGCGACCAATACTAGTAGGGGTGAACGCCGTGGTGGAGACGCCGAGGCGGTCCTGTAGGTAGTCAATGAGGCTGCGGGCTTCTTCTAGGGTTAGGGATGAGATTTGGGACCCGATTTCTTCGATTTTTGGGGCGGTGGCTGCGCATTGGCAGGTGAAATTGGTGGTGCGGCGAGATTGGGTTGTGAAAAGGAGGGATTTTGAGGGCTGTTTAGTGGAAACTGAGGCGGTTTTCGATGGTGAAGATATGAGTGATAGAGTAGAGGAGATAATTGCTGCCACTTTTCCTTTTCCTTTTAGGAAATAAAGTTCTTATTGGGTTTGAAACGAAGAGAAATGGAGTACGAGAGAAAGTGCCCTAGTTTCGTAGTCCATCTATTACAACGGGCATTTGTTGAATGTTGTAAAATATACTTCCACTACAACGGACAGAAGTTGACCATTGTAATATCTCTCTATTACAACAGGCAAATAATGCAAGTTGTAAGAAAGGCATTGGCGACCGTTGTGATAGCCGTCTATTACAACGGGTAGGATATGCCCGTTGTAAAAAGGACGTTGTAATAAGGTATTTTTGTTGTAGTGATAGAACAGTTCGACATAGTATTGGTTTGAAATTGGGTAAATGAAATAATTTTACCTTGATTATATTTTATATATATAACGAAATGATCTTTCAGAAATTATCATAGTATACATGGTGTGTCTGGTTGTTAATGAATGATAATATTTGATTATTATCATTTTTGTTGTTGTTGTTTGTGGTCTTATAAAAGTTGTTGTTATTATAATGTAAACAAAGATAAAAAGTTAAGAAATCGTTTTATATAACCAAGGTGAAATTATATATATAGGAAATGTATAAATATGATCTGTAAATAAAAAGGATTTAAAAGCTGAGAATTTGAAAATTTAAAATCTCACTGATTTTGGAAATTGTTTTCTAAAGGTCTCGGAAGAATAATAATAGTATTATTTTGAATGGAAATATTTTAAAATGGAATTTAAAAGGGTTAACGGGGCACTAAACTCACTTCAGTCACTGGAAAATAATTTCGATGATGAATGTAGCATCATCGACGTTCATTTTTGGAGTTTCAAGAGAGAAATTACTACCATAGGAGATTTGTTTTGGTAAAACAAGTTTTGATTTAAACCCCAAATATGATTTGTTATACAAAAAGAGATATATATTATACTATGTATTCTTTCAAAATAATTTGGCATAAGAACATGGTGTGTAAGACTTCGGAAATTTTCATTTAAGTGTTTTATGGAAATATGAGAAAATAAGTTTTATAACTTACAAACTTTTGGGATTAGTAAGTTAAAACAAGGTTTTAAAACTGTTGAATATAAATTGTTAAGAAAAGCAAAAACTGAAATGAAATTTAGCATAAGTTAAATAAAATAAATTTTTAAAGTAAGTTTAACCTAAGTTAGGTTAAACTGAAATGATTTATGAAATGAAATAGATTATGGTTGGAAATAAATTAATTAAATGAACTAGTTAAATAAATTAGTGAATTGAATATTGTTTAGAATGTGGTTTGATAAAATTGAATAATGAGATGAGTTAAATAAAATAGAATTTGACTAGAAATGGATATAAACTTAAGTTGTAAGGTGAAAATAAACATGAAAAATGTTATATAAAATATTTATAATAAACTTGCGTAAAATTGATGGAATGGTTTTTAAGTGACAATAGAACTGAAAGAAATATACTAAGAAGTAAATGAATGTGAATAAGGCAATGTGAATTAATGAATATAAATAAAAGAATCTGATTAATGAAAACCTAATTGAATTAAATATGTATTACTATTTGATCCAGATTCGAGTATATGATTTCGAGATGATTTACATTGGTACGAGTTGAAATTTTTCACTCGATTTTCAACGGAGAACACTGGATATGGATTTTTGATTGATTCTGGGATTCTCTATCATAATATATGGCTATGCAAGGAGAATGATGGTTTCTAATCAAGGAACCGGATTGTCCATACTACAGTGGTCATGTGAACGATACTAGTTCGGATGTGAAATCGTGCAATAAAGCGAGTGATCGGATTTGATATTGCGTACGAATGGTACATGTGTATCTTACGGGCTTAAATAAATTAAATGCTGTGAATGGAAAATGAAAAATAATATGATTATGAATTATATGATTGGATATCATTGGTAAATAAGATGCAGGTATATAGAAGCAAGAGCTAGCTCGATACCTTAGTAAAATTTGGTTGTCCGTCTAAAAGGTGTATGTTTATATTGTTGTCTGGTTCGATGGATTTGTGATTGAGCTGCTTGGGTTTTGTTTTGTTTGTTGGTTTGGGCCCATAGTGGTAGTCTGCAGTTTTTTCCAATAGATTTGCACAAAGGAATCGCCGGCAAAATTTTCCGTAAGTTTAAAGCGTTATTTTTTTTTGGGAATTTTAGAAAATTTTTGATAAGTAAAATTTGATGTTTATGTTATAACCTAGAATGATATTAGTTAATTCTATGAACGAAATTTAAGACTAAGAAAAGGTGATAACAAAGTTTCAATAAATTGATTTTGAAATGTTAAATACTTAGGAAGTTTTACAATCTAGTTTAGCCAACTGATTTTGAAAAGTTAATGGATTTGAAGCAATTTTCTTACCTTGAAAATTTCTGGGATGAAATTCTTTTAAGAGGAGAAGAATGTAACGACACGGCATTTCGGTCATTCGTTTGGGATATTTAATTGATTTTAAATATTGAGATATTTGTTTCATAAGTCAAGTAGCTTAAACTTCAAAAATAGAAATTTATTTGAATAATAAATTTAAATAATTGGAATATTTAAAATTTTGAATCTCGGATCTAATAGGAATAAAAATGATTTCGAAAACTTATTTATTTTCTATTTGAATAAGAATAATGATAGTAAACTTTTAATTTAGATTTAAAAGTGATTAATATGATTTTATAATAATTCTTTTTAGTTAAAGTGTGAAAATAGCCTTTCGGGATACTATCTTGGATTTCGACGAAACCAGTTTTATTGGATCAATAATAGTGAACTATTGTAAGTTAATGAATTTCATGGCGATCTAACGTATCTTTTGGTCGTGCGAGCTCAAAACGTTTAGAAATTAATTATAGAATTAATATAATATAACTCGATTTGAAAAGTTATCTTCTCTATATGATCGAATCAGGTCTCGCAACTTGTTCCATTGAGTTTGGGATAGGGGTATTATATATAGGACACCAGACGACACGCCTCGATAGGACTTCGAGTTTCGGGCGTTTAAATCTAGATTTTTTATTTATTTAAAATAATATATACCATCCACATCTATACTCACATCATTCTATAATCGTTACACTCCACCATCCCTTTTCTTTTTTTTATATAGTTCTGTAACATCCCGCCTTTTTGCACGTTTTAAGCAGACACACATGCCGATTCAAACCATACAAAAGGGTGGATTGTTATTAGGGTGAATAGGTATAGGAAGTGAAAGAAGAAAAACAAAACAGAATCTTACAGCGGAATGTCAAAATATAATAATCAAATAAGAAGTTCATGAAGCTGTTTTACAAAACATTTGATTGTACTTATACAACACAGATCAGAGTTACACATACCAGAGAATAATAAATAATGCAGCAGAATACATGGTGCAGTAAAATATAATAAATAATAACACAATCTTCGTCTTCGTCCTCCAGAAATAAGGTCTTCAAATCCTGAAATGCTTAAGCTGACCCGAGCGAATTGAAAAGACAAAATACTCGAGTTAGAACTAAAAGATCTCATGTAAGTTAAATCAACGGTAAAATATGAGTGGAAAGGCGGCAAAGATGTTTACGGAGTTTGGCATCTCCTATCCAATGTCTAACATGAGTGCAGTAACTTAAGAGATGTTCGGGATTCACATCTCCTAAGGATCCGTTAAACTATCCACTATGTAGTACAATACGCTATTATAATAATCTCTACAGTAAAGTACTAAAATAGCGTTAAGGCGTTACTCATATCCCCCTTAACATATTTTTGTATATTCCCATTGTCTATACAGTACCGTAATTCCTCCGTAAACTAGAGGGCAATTAAAGGGCACTCTATAGGTATGATACAAAACAAACTTGTAGAAGGCGCGCTAGGGGACGTGAACATGGCACAGAAGGCATTGCCAGGGTAGATATACCAATTGCAGAACCGGGCTGGTGGTAACGCATAACAGCTACTACCGCCCACCTCGGAACTCACCCCCAAATCAAAATCGAGGGGTGGCCATCAAATCATCACAAATGTCATAATAAGTTATCGAAGAAGCATGTCCGATCGGAGGAATAACCTCACTTCGCCCAGGTGTAGCTCCTGTTTTAGTCACATCTAAGCTGACTCATGGGAGTCAAGGTCACGTCATACCTTATACAGAAATCGTTCGCCAAACCATCCTACTTCATTTCTGGAATCTCCACCACGTACACAATTGCTAAAGTGGTTTTCGGTATTGGCAGATAGTATGATAATATCTGATCCCGGTCACTTTAACAACTACTCGCTTATTACACACCGGATGGTTCTTTTAAATTCCAAAATCATTTCATAATTGATATAAAAATATCACATTCTCAACCATATCGCTTTCAAATCATATTTACTTTCAAACCATATTCACTTGAAATCATATTCACTTTGAAATCATAGTTTAGAATTATATTTCCTTTAAAAAAGTTGTAATTTCTTCCATAGTCATATTTCCAAAATAGGGTAAAACCTTACTTCAAAATCATCATTTTCATTTTATTCTCTTTTAAAATAATGAATTGAATTTAAGAACTTCCATTTTACTTAGTTTGGAAATTTAGAAATAGTTTAAATAATTATAAATAGTTAAAATAGTTATAAATAGTTTAATTATAGGTTAAAAATACTTTAAATTCACTTAAGATAGTTAAATGGATTTTAATTAGATTAAGCATAATTAAAATATATTAAATAGCTTTAAAATAGACTAATTATTTTTAAAATAAATAAAAATGGTTTAAAACAGATCAAAATTATTTTATATAGTTAATATTAGTTAAAAGTTCAGTAAGTTTGAAAATCTGAATATCTAGAAATTTTAAAATAATATATTCTTTAAAAATAGTTTATATTAAAATATAAGTTTGGAATTTATATCCAATTAAACTATTCATTTCATTTCACACATTTAGACCAAGTTCAATTTCCAAATCAACAAACCAAATTTCCTTTTTCAACATAAACTTGATTTTCCAAAAATACTTCAATTTATATAAATCAAATTTTACTTCAAAATATCATTTAATTCCATTTAAATATTAAGGATTTTAAAATCATTTAATTAAACTAATCTGGTGTCCGTATATAATTTTCTACCCTAGTGTCAAGTGATATAGATATTTATCATTTCAATCCGCAATTTAATATCTTACGATTATATATCATTTCAAAGTGCAATCTCGAATGAAAAATCCATAACGAACTTGCAGTTTATAATGATATAAAATACAACATCCATTCAACCAACATCCACAATCAACATCCATCACACTCATCATCCAAATAATCAATAAATATCAATATAGAACTGATAATCGATAACAAGTATTTAACTGGCAATTTATATTCAATGATAAATTAAATAACGATTTAATTCAAATAAATTCAAATTAATTGAGATGATGATTCAAAATATATCAAACAACCATAATTAAATTTCTAATCACATCATAAATTAATTTAACAAATATAAGAAATTTTAGAAGTTGTGAGTGGGTTGAAACACTCACATTTGATTTTAGTTCATAAAAATCCAAACAGAAGTGCAAAACTCAATAACCTCCAAATTCAACTAAATCAATTTCATGTTGTCCAAAATTTAAATTTGAATCCAAAAGAAGAAAACATGCGTGAATCAAAGATTATATGCAAAAGATATTCATGATATAAGAAATACTATTGAAATAAAAATCAGTACGTGTTAAAAAAATAAATAAATAACAAATTTTAATACTTACGTTGTTCTCAATACGAGGCTTCAGAAAAAGATTGCAGAACAATTAAGATGGGGACAGGAAGTGCACGAAAAATGAAAAAAAAAAATGTTTTATAAAAGAAAGCTTTTGGATTTGCAAGAATAAGAGATTTTGAATATGAGGTGTCAAGAGAAACAAAATGTTAAAGAAGAAATAAGCTGTATGTTATTTAGAATTAGGAAATGAAGGTGGAGGGACAAAAACAAATGTCACATTTTATTTTGGAAGCTTCAGACATTAATAATGCATAATGAAATGTATGTAGGATTGGAAAAGTTTGCAAACGAAAATAAAATTTTGTATAGGTGAAATTAAGGTGGAAAGAATTAAATACAACCTAAAAGTCTAGGCTCAAGCATTAAGCAGAAGGAGAAATAAACGGATCAAGTATCAACAATAAGGTAACTATTTTAAAACGTTCATGCAACAATTAATCACGAAAGAAATGAAGGGACCATGTACGTCGCACAACCTTTTGAAATTCAATTTTTTTGAAATGTAACCAAGTTAACTTCAATAACTTAAATAATATTCAAATTTGTACGCATTTAGGTTTATATCTACGCATGATAAAAAATTTATACTTACCTTAAAAATAAAAACATTCAATTTGGTTTTTCCAAAATGATGTTTTATTTCCATTAAAACACCCTTTTTGTTTAACACAAAATATGCGTTTCTTTTATTAAATCTATTAGTTGCAATCGATGTTTTCTTTCCTTTTAATCGAGACATTTGAATTACATTAATTGCAATTACTTACAAAGTTTAATTTTAAAATGGACAAATAAAATGTATGAAAAAAGAACAATTGTTTGTTTAAACATGTTTATAAATTTATTATTTATATACAAGAGTAATAAATAACTTACGAGAATAGATTATTTTTTCCTATTCTTGTAATCAATCTGTAAGCTAAAACACAATTCAAATAAACATATATTTCTTTCTTTAAAATCAATCATTCCATTATTTATTTTAATGAAATTAGAACTACATTCATAAATGAAACATTCATTTTATTTGATGTAAATATTCTTTTCATTAAATCAAACTTTCCTTATACTTTCACAAAACATAAGCTGCTTTTAATTACACCTGCTAATTTATAATTAGTATTCTGTCTCCTATTAATTCAAAATTTTCAATTACATTAATTTCAGTTGATTAAGTTTCAAAATGGATTAAATGAATGTAATTGGAAGTAAAATAATTATTTCCTATCTAATAGTAATTTAAACATATTTATACACTATTGGATACAAAAAGTAAATATACATTTCTTACTAAATAATAGTTTCTCGTCTCTACAATCAATCTTCAGCTACCAAACATTTCAAATAAATAAACATATGTTTACTCCTTTACTAAACTTATTCATTTTTATTCGTTTATTTTGATTTACACTCATACTATTAAATCAACCAATACCTTATGAAATTATTAACATAGGTTTCTATCTTGTTATCATCTTTTTCTACAATTGACATCATTTCTGTAACAACCCTGTATTTTGTGATTTTTTTTGTGTATATTTTAATTATTTTAATTTAATTTTTGATTTAAAAAAAACTTATTTTATTTATTTTGAATGATAAACTTTAGTTTTGATATGAATTATAATTCCAAAGCATGACTAAAAAGAATATTTTCCAAAAAGTGAATTTTTGGTTAAAATAGTCAAACTTTGACTTTTATTTTAAAATTTTAAAAGTTTGAAAATTTAAATTTTTTTCTTTTATTTTGAAAGTACATAAAATTTTAGGAACACTGCTTTTTGTTTCCTTGGAAACGAATTTAAATTGTGAAAGTTATGTATATTTCAATATTGAGTGCAATTCGTTTATTCTGCAATTTTTTTATTTTAAATAGTAAAAATTTTATTTTTCTTTGTCATATTTTATTGTAATATGTATTGATATGCTATTTTATATATTTTTTAATTCTTTTTATATTTTCTTTAAATTTAATTATATATTTTTATTTTATTTCACTTTGTTTCGGTTTTTAGATGTACTTGCTGAAGTTTATTTTGTTTTACTTGATTTAAAAGAAAAGGAAGTATGGAAGGTTTTAAAAGCTAAGAAACGTAAAGTCGTTTCACCATTTCTTTTGCCGTTTCTTTTTCAATCAATGCATCAATTTATTGTAGTCGTTCCTTTTCTTTTGCTTATTCACGTGAAAGTTTCTCATTCCATCAATAATACACATCCTTTTCAGATCTGAGCAAAGAAAAATAAGCAATGACCTCTCTTCCTCCTCTCATTTTTCTACTTCTTCTTCTTTGTTTTGCTTGATTTTTTCCATGACCTCTCATAGCTTTGCTCGGCCCCACATCTCCACCACCACCACCGACCACACCACCACCATCTACAGCAGCACCACCTTCCCCTCCTCTGACCAAGATCTGACCATGGCCTCCCTATGATGCAAACGCCTCAAACTTGTAAATCAATCCTTGAAAACAATGCCTAGACCACATAACTTCACTTATATCCTTCTTCTATCATCTTGGCCACCTCCCCTTGCTCCACCACCACCATAACCTGATCTCTGGCCATCACTTGACCTCTGTCCAGATCTGGAGCAAGCATGGCCAAACCCAAACAATGACTAGGCCGAGCCTAGTGTGCACCAAAAACCACTCCTTTTGGCCTTGACTCTTTGTCTGCTTCATGTTTAACTCCTACCTCTTCACATCCCATTGTTTGCCTTCTTTTTGCTGACCATTGGATGAGCATTTCAGGTCTAGACCTGATCATGGCTGAGCCAAATGATGTCATGGCCAAGCACTTGAATGGTTAATGAAAGGTTGAATCATTTTTTGTTAATGTCAAATTTCCAATTATTTCTATATTGTTTTGGTTGAATATTCATAAGTTATATTGTCTTGTTTTGGGGTTGTTTACAAGATGATATCTTGGCTATTTCTCTCCACTCAAAAACAAAGGTCGTGCCTTCTAGATCCGTCGTGTCATTCAAATTAATATCTCCAGCATAAAAATGTGAGTATTTCTCACTAGACATTATGTACTTATCTAAGTAGTAAATTGATACCCTCCGAATCTGTAGAACTATATTAACATGTTATAACTGCTTATATTATTATCATATGACGTTCACACCTGTTAAACACCTGTTATATCATATGTTACTGTTATTTCATGCTATTCTGTATATTTTATCAGTTTATCACACTGCAAGTTCCCTGTAAATTAGAATCACTATGGGTTGAAATGATACATACCCGAACGGACTTTAGAATAGGGAAAAATCGTTATGGGCTGAAATGATAGGCTTGAACGGTTTTTATTTAATTTATTTTAACTTGGGATTGCCGGTTTGAAATGATAAAACCCGAATTTTATTTGTAAATTACGGGTTGAAATGATATATTACCCATATCACTTTACCTAGCATAGAAAATTATATACAGGCCCGTAGTTAAAATAAGTTTTTCTAAAATTTTTAAAATATTTTAGAAATTTAATTATTATAATATTTGATTTGAAATTTAATAAAAATATAACTTTTGTAAAGTATTATTTATTTTCTGGAAATCTATAAGTTAAATAAATTATGGAAAAGTTAGAAAATATGAATGTAAGTTATTTTGGAAATTTTGATTTAATTTTTAATGGAATTTAAATTAACTTTGAAAATATGATAAATTTATGATATTTTGAATTTAAATTAATTTAAAGTGATTTTATATCATATTAATGATTTTTGATAAATTTAAATGTGAAATGAATGAATATTTAAGTTGAAATTTTGAAATATAACTAAAATTGGAAGTTTATGAAATTGACTTAAAAGTGAACTTTTAGTTAAGCAAATAAAAATAAAACTTAGTTTATATTTGAGAATTTGAACTTAAGTGTTAAGCTAAAATTCAATGCAAGGAATTTAAAATTGAACATTGCAATTTAATAAGTGAATTATTATTAAATCTTGATTTTTGAATGGAAATTTAACTTTATAAAATCATGAACTTGAGGAAAATTAAATGATGTTTATAAATGTGAAAATGTATGATTTTATGAGTTAAAAATGTTTTAAATAAAAATATAATTGGTTGAGAAATTATATTGAATATTTGGAGTTAATTGACTGCATTTTTGAAATGCTATTAATTACAATGTAAATGATATTACAGTATTTGTAAATGCTGTAGCTGATGATAATGAACTAAAAAGCTAAATTGAATTAAAAGCTATTATAGCAATTTTGTAAGTGCTATAATTTTTGAATTTAACTAAGTTTATTTGGAATTTAAGTAAACCCTATTACAACATTTTAAAATGTTGTCTTTTGTTAAATTGAACTGTTATGAATGTAACTTTCCGTAGCGTTTTCTAAATGCTGCGAAAAGTGAAATTTCACTGTTTTGATAAAGTAAGTGAATAAATGAACTTTGGAAGTTGAAAATTTTGGAAATTTAATAATTTAATTTTTAACATAATAACTTCATTTTTATGATTAAAAATGATTTTTTTGGGATATAAACTATTTTGAAATATGAATTGAAATGGTATTTTAAATTGAATAAAATGAATAATGATTTGAAATGTGGTTTTGAAAAGATATGATATTTTGATATATTAAAATGATTTGAAATGTGGTTTCGAAAAGATATGATATTTTGATATATTAAAATGATTTGAAATGTGGTACTGAAAGATATGATATTTTGATATATTAAAATGATTTGAAATGTGGTACTGAAAGATATGATATTTTGATATATTAAAATGATTTGAAACGAAGTTTTGAAAGATATGATATTTTGATATTAAATGATCTGAAAAAAGAAGCTTTGAAAGGTTATGATATTTTGATGTATTAAAATGATTTGAAAGGAAGTTTTTAAAGGATATGATAATTTAAAATATTGAAATGGTTAGAAATGACTTGATATTTATTTTGATAAATATTTGAATTGAAAGATATGGTATGATGATATATTAAAATGGTTTGGAAATGATTTAATCTTTATTTTGAAAAAGATTTGGGTTGAAATGACATTTTATTTTTGAAGTATAAAATATTGTTTTAAAGTTATAACTACGGGTTATAATAACGATTGGTTGTTAAAGAGACTGGGATCAGATATTGTCTTATAGCCGGCCAATACCGAAAACCACTTTAACAACTGTGTACGCGGTGGAGATTCCAGTATGAAGTAGGATGGTGGCGACGTTCTCGAGGTATATTACGTGGACCCAACTCCCGTGAGTTGGCATAAATGACTAAAACAGGAGCTATACCGGGCTACACAAAGGGTCGCACCCTTTCATCGAGCATGCTCCATCGAAAACCATACTATTACTTTTGCGATTCGATATGTTGCGCCACTTTGATTCGGGGGTATTGTTCGAGGAGGGCGGAAGCTGCTGGCTTGCCGTCACCACCGGTCCGGGAGTGCAAACGGTGTATCCACCCTGGCATTGCCTCGCGTTCCATGTCATCTCCTTATAGCGAGCCCACTACGATTTTAGTTTTAAAGATCCGACCACGTTAAGGTTCACCATCCCCTTAATGCTATTTTCTATATGATTATACTTTACTGATTAGACACTACTGTATATAGCGTATATTACTACATAGTAAATAGTTTAATGGATCCTTAGAGGATGGGCGGTCCCAAGCATCTTCTAAGTTACTTGTACCTTTGCTACAGTTCACTTGAGTTGGTTTACATTGTATAAGTATGTATGTCCTGACTCGAGTGTTTGTATTTTTATTTACGCTCGGGTCAGCCTGAGTTATTCACAGATTTGGATTTCCACTTTCTGGAGATTGGAATCGCTGGAGATTATCTACTTGTCAAGTTTCATCTTTTCAGTTCGGTTGTTCTATTCAGCTTGTACTTGGTTATCATATTTAAACTTCTATTGTACTTTATTTCTTCTATTGTATCTTATGTAACTCTGATATACTTACATAGTAGCTTCATGAACTATTATCTCTTTTACTTCCGCTACATTATTATTACTCTGTGTCTGTGATCTGTGATTTTTATTTACTGCATATTCTGAGATTTGCCAAATTTTTATTTACAACGCGGTATTTTGAGCAATTCAATTCCGGCATGAGTGTCTACCTATACACTTATAATGGATGCGAATGGTTGAAAATACCTGGTTGTTACAGTTGGTATCAGAGCTTTGGTAGCTCTAGGCAAAACTCAGCATATGGAGTGAATGTAATTACAGAATCTCTTTCATTCGAGTTTGAATCTCTTTCTTTTTAACTCGATTCCTTTGAATTTTGGAACATTCCCTACGGTTCCAAAATCCATTCGTATCCCTCACTATTCATTTTCTTTTGACTCTGGAGTATTCCATAACTCTGCTTCGAATGATCTTTCTAGTGAGTCGGCGGTCACGCCAATTTCAAATTGAATTGAAAAAGGGGGAAAACTCCTTTACAATTTGCATCGATTCACCAGAGATTTATATCTATCCTTGGTTTAGATGCTAATATCTTTTGTTATCCCAAGCTCTAACTCTTGAGATCGAATGTAGATTTACCCCAGAAAAATCCACATTGATCTTATTCTTTAAGTCACGGTTGACCCGGTAAAAGTTTCCCGTGATTTATTTAAGCTTATCCACCTCTCTACTCTGTTATTTAATCATCTTGTCTTTTGTTTCCAATCTATTCTTCCAAACATTTTGAATTGTACTTGTATATATATATATATATATTGTGTTATTTGAGTTGTTGATTTTGATTTGGGTTTCCGATCGATTCTTTTGATCAACGCTATCGATAGGTTTTCTAAAACACTTTGACAGAACAAACTGACACAATATTATTTTAAAATTTTGGTTAATGAAATAAATTTTGATATATAAGTAAATTTATGAAACTTAATAAACTGATTTAAATTGATTATTTGAAGTGATAATACTTGATTTATCATTTATTGTTCTATAAATGAATCTATATATAGCTGTTTATAAATTTATTTGGGAACTGAAATGAAATTAAAACAAGAATTTGAGAATTTAAATTCCGATTATTTCGAACTTTGGTTTAAAGTTCAAAAAAAAGGGATATACTATTTAAAGTATTTTCAAATAGAATTTGTTTCCAAAGAATTTCAAAGTGCTCTTCTCTTTGTCGCTGGAAAATAACTTCGGTGATGATCGCGACATCATCGACGTTCATTTTCGAGTTTCAAAGTGAAGAGACCGTCCTGTAGTCTTGCTACAGCTTTATTTTGGGAAATTTAATTGATTTGAATTTCTAAAATATGACTTGATTTTAATATATATAGATATATGATTGAAATTTGATTTGACATATTATGTATATATTATTACTTATCTCTAAATGGTTTGAATGTAATCGGAAATTTAGTTCTTAAATTTTATTTTAAAGAATAATTTCAATTATAAAAAAAAATCAATCAAAATTTTAGATGAATATCAAGCATGAAATGATTTAATTGGAAAGTTTATTTGTATAATACAATTGCATTCAAATATAACTTACCTTAATTTTAGAAGTTAACAATGTAATTGGATAATATACAATATAAAAAGATTTTATAAATAAAATTTGAGTGGTTATAATAAATGTTATACACTTAAATTTTGAAACGATTAACAAAGGTAAATATAATAAAGGGTAATTGAATAACTTACAATAAATTAATGTTAGAAGAACTAAGAATAAAATAAAGCAGTTGTAATAAGTGTAAGCATATTTAACATGAGTGATAAATATATTGAGAGGAATAAATTTAATTTTAATTAGGAATAAAGAAGAATAAAATTTATTAAGTAAAATTTATTAAGTACATTGTGAGTGTAATACATGATTATTTTTCAAACCCATGGTTTTAAAAATTGTTAATTTTAGATGATTAGATAATAAGATAATGAAATTTGAGACAATTAAGATTTATTTAACTTATGTAAAGATTTATTCTCTATTTAAGATGAAATTTCCATGCTTTCAAATTTATGTCCTTATTTTGTTTTTTCAAACTATTTTTTGTTGTCCTCATCATCCTTACCTTGCTATCGACTGGTGTAGGCATCTTTCTATATTCTTTTTATTAGAAATCTTTCTATAATCTTTTATAATCTTTGGTACTCATTTTGAATCTATTTTTGCGTGCTTGTGTTCTTGATTTTGGAGAATTTTAGAAAGATCAACTCCACCTTACGAAACTTACCTATAACAAAAGCTATTAGGTATAATTTCAATCTCCTTGTCATCTTGTCCTAATCTTGTTTCACTCTATCTTTTTCTGTGCTTTCCCGTATCTCATTCCTTTTCGGGGACGAAAAGTTTTGAGTGGGGGAGAGTGTAACAACCCTGTATTTTGTGATTTATTTTTTTGTATATTTTAATTATTTTAATTGAATTTTTGATTTAAAAAATACTTATTTTATTTATTTTGAATGATAAACTTTAGTTTTGATATGAATTATTATTCCAAAGCATGACTAAAAAGAATATTTTTCAAAAAGTGAATTTTTGGTTAAAATAGTCAAACTTTGACTTTTATTTTAAAATTTTAAAAGTTTGAAAATTAATTTTTTTTCTTTTATTTTGAAAGTACATAAAATTTTAGGAACACTGCTTTTTATTTCGTTGGAAACGGATTTAAATTGTGAAAGTTATGTATATTTCAATATTGAGTGCAATTCGTTTATTCTGCAATTTTGTTATTTTAAATAGTATAAATTTTATTTTTATTTGTCATATTTTATTGTAATATGTATTGATATGCTATTTTGTGTATGTTTTTGTCTTTTAATATTTTTGAAGTGAGGTAGGAATTTTTCTAGAGCTAGTTGTATTTTTCTTATAATTTCCATGCCCTGTTTTCAATTTTTAAACATTTTCTTTAGTTCTTTTCTATTTTTCTCCAATTATTTATTTATTTTATTTTAGAAATGATAAATAAATTATTTTATTCCAAAATTTTTCTTTAGAATATTTTTAAAATGAAGTAGATATTTTTCCAAAGCCATTGATGTTTTAATTGTAATTTTTGAACCCTGTTTTCAATTTTTAAGCAATTTCCTTAATTCTTTTTATATTTTCTTTAAATTGAATTATATATTTTTATGTTATTTCACTTTGTTTCGGTTTTTAGATGTACTTGCTGAAGTTTATTTTGTTTTACTTGATTTAAAAGAAAAGGAAGTATGGAAGGTTTTAAAAGCTAAGAAACGTAAAGTCGTTTCACCGTTTCTTTTTCAATCAATGCATCAATTTATTGTAGCCGTTCCTTTTCTTTTGCTTATTCACGTGAAAGTTTCTCATTCCATCTATATTACACATCCATTTCAGATCTGAGCAAAGAAAAATAAACAATGGCCTCTCTTCCTCCTCTCATTTTTCTACTTCTTCTTCTTTGTTTTGCTTGATTTTTGCCATGACCTCTCATAGCTTTGCTCGGCCCCACATCTCCACCACCACCACCGACCACACCACCACCATCTACAGCAGCACCACCTTCCCCTCCTCTGACCAAGATCTGACCATGGCCTCCCTATGATGCAAACCCCTCAAACTTGTAAAGCAATCCTTGAAAACAATGCCTATACCACATAACTTCACTTATATCCTTCTTCTATCACCTTGGCCACCTCCCCTTGCTCCACCACCACCATAACCTGATCTCTGGCCATCACTTGACCTCTGTTCAGATCTGAATCAAGCATGGCCAAACCCAAACAATGACTAGGCCGAGCCTAGTGTGTACCAAAAACCACTCCTTTTGGCCTTGACTCTTTGTCTGCTTCATGTTTAACTCCTACCTCTTCACATCCCATTGTTTGCCTTCTTTTTGCTAACCATTGAATGAGCATTTCAGGTCTAGACCTGATCATGGCTGAGCCAAATGATGTCATGGCCAAGCACTTGAATGGTTAATGAAAGGTTGAATCATTTTTTGTTAATTTCAAATTTCCAATTATTTCTATATTGTTTTGGTTGAATATTCATAAGTTATATTGTCTTGTTTTGGGGTTGTTTACAAGATGATATCTTGGCTATTTCTCTCCACTCAAAAACAAAGGTCGTGCCTTCTGGATCCGTCGTGTCATTCAAATTAATATCTCCAGCATAAAAATGTGAGTATTTCTCACCAGACATTATGTACTTATCTAAGTAGTAAATTGACACTCTGCGAATCTGTAGAACTATATTAACATGTTATAACTGCTTATATTATTATCATATGATGTTCACACCTGTTAAACACCTATTATATCATATGTTACTATTATTTCATGCTATTCTGTATATTTTATCAGCTTATCACACTGCAAGTTCCCTGTAAATTAGAATCATTATGGGTTGAAATGATACATACCCGAACGGACTTTAGAATAGGGAAAAATCGTTATGAGCTGAAATGATAGGCTCGAACGGTTTTTATTTAATTTATTTTAACTTGGGGTTGCGGGTTTGAAATGATAAAACCCGGATTTTCTTTGTAAATTACGGGTTGAAATGATATATTACCCGTATCACTTTACCTAGCGTAGAAAATTATATACGTGCCCGTAGTTAAAATATGTTTTTCTAAAAATTTTAAAATATTTTAGAAATTTAGTTATTATAATATTTGATTTGAAATTTAATAAAAATATAAATTTTGTAAAGTATTATTTATTTTCTGGAAATTTATAAGTTAAATAAATTATGGAAAAGTTAGAAAATATGAATGTAAGTTATTTTGGAAATTTTGATTTAATTTTTAATGGAATTTAAATTAACTTTGAAAATATGATAAATTTATGATATTTTGAATTTAAATTAATTTAAAGTGATTTTATATCATATTAATGATTTTTGATAAAGTTGAATGTGAAATGAATGAATATTTAAGTTGAAATTTTAAAATATAACTAAAATTGGAAATTTATGAAATTGACTTAAAAGTGAACTTTTAGTTAAGCAAATAAAAATAAAAATAAAAATAAGTTATATTTGAGAATTTGAACTTAAGTGTTAAGTTGAAATTCAATGCAAGGAATTTAAACTTGAACATTGCAATTTAATAAGTGAATTATTATTAAATCTTGATTTTTGAATGGAAATTTAACTTTATAAAATCATGAACTCGAGGAAAATTAAATGATGTTTATAAATGTGAAAATGTATGATTTTATGAGTTAAAAATGTTTTAAATAAAAATATAATTGGTTGAGAAATTATATTGAATATTTGGAGTTAATTGACTGCATTTTTGAAATGCTATTAATTACAATGTAAATGATATTACAGTATTTGTAAATGTTGTAGTTGATGATAATGAACTAAAAAGATAAATTGAATTAAAAGCTATTATAGCAATTTTGTAAGTGCTATAATTTTGAATTTAACTAAGTTTATTTGTAATTTAAGTAAATCCTATTACAACATTTTAAATTGTTGTCTTTTGTTAAATTGAACCGTTTTGAATGTAACTTTCCGTAGCGTTTTCTAAATGCTGCGAAAAGTGAAAGTTCACTGTTTTGATAACGTAAGCGAATAAATCAACTTTGGAAGTTGAAAATTTTGGAAATTTAATAATTTAATTTTTAACATAATAACTCCATTTTTATGATTAAAAATGATTTTTTTTTGGAATATAATCTGTTTTGAAATATGAATTGAAATGGTATTTTAAATTGAATAAAGTGAATATTGATTTGAAATGTGGTTTCGAAAAGATATGATATTTTGATATATTAAAATGATTTGAAATGTGGTTTCGAAAAGATATGATATTTTGATATATTAAAATGATTTGAAATGTGGTACTGAAAGATATGATATTTTGATATATTAAAATGATTTGAAACGAAGTTTTGAAAGATATGATATTTTGATATTAAATGATTTGAAAAATGAAGCTTTGAAAGGTTATGATATTTTGATGTATTAAAATGATTTGAAAGGAAGTTTTTAAAGGATATGATAATTTAAAAAATTGAAATGGTTAGAAATGACTTGATATTTATTTTGATAAATATTTGAATTGAAAGATATGGTATGATGATATATTGAAATGGTTTGGAAATGATTTAACCTTTATTTTGATAAAGATTTGGGTTGAAATGACATTTTATTTTTGAAGTATAAAATATTGTTTTAAAGTTATAACTACGGGTTATAGTAACGATTGGTTGTTAAAGAGACCGGGATCGGATATTGTCTTATAGCCGGCCAATACCGAAAACCACTTTAACAACTGTGTACGCGGTGGAGATTCCAGAATGAAGTAGGATGGTGGCGACGTTCTCAAGGTATATTACGTGGACCCAACTCCCATGAGTTGGAATAAATGACTAAAACAGGAGCTATACCGGGCTACACAAAGGGTCGCACCCTTTCATCGAGCATGCTCCATCGAAAACCATACTATTACTTTTGCGATTCGATATGTGGCGCCACTTTGATTCGGGGGTATTGTTCGAGGTGGGCGGAAGCTGCTGGCTTGCCGTCACCACCGGTCCGGGAGTGCAAACGGTGTATCCACCCTGGCATTGCCTCGCGTGCCGTGTCATCTCCTTATTGCGAGCCCACTACGATTTTGGTTTTAAAGATCCGACCACGTTAAGGTTCACCATCCCCTTAACGCTATTTTCTATATGATTATACTTTACTGATTAGACACTACTGTATATAACGTATATTACTACATAGTAAATAGTTTAACGGATCCTTAGAGGATGGGCGGTCCCAAGCATCTTCTAAGTTACTTGTACCTTTGCTACAGTTCACTTGAGTTGGTTTACATTGTATAAGTATGTATGTCCTGACTCGAGTGTTTGTATTTTTATTTACGCTCGGGTCAGCCTGAGTTATTCACAGATTTGGATTTGCACTTTCTGGAGATTGGAATCGCTGGAGATTATCTACTTGTCAAGTTTCATCTTTTCAGTTCGGTTGTTCTATTCAGCTTGTACTTGGTTATCATATTTAAACTTCTATTGTACTTTACTTCTTCTATTGTATCTTATGTAACTCTGATATATTTATATAGTAGCTTCATGAACTACTATCTCTTTTACTTCCGCTGCATTATTATTACTCTGTGTCTGTGATCTGTGATTTTTATTTACTGCATATTCTGAGATTTGCCAAATTTTTATTTACAACGCGATATTTTGAGCAATTCAATTCCGGCATGAGTGTCTACTTATACACTTATAATGGATGCGAATGGTTGAAAATACCCGGTTTTTACAATTTCTTACATTAACCACAATATTAATAAAATAGCATATATTTATCATTTTTTGGTTTTGGTTGCAAAGACATTTATGAATTAAAATAACTTACATATCAATTCAGTTTAATTATTTCAATAATTACAGTGTTCAATTTCAACTGCCATTAATCCTATTAATTATAATTTAATTCCAATAAATTGTTTTATTTGGTTTCAATTCTTTATACTCAAATCAGTTATTATTCTATAGACATGGTTTTCAATGTTTTATATTTCATTACATTAATATCCTCCAATTTCCATCTTTTATTTGTATTAACTATTATATTTCCATCTTATTAAATTTTGGTCAATTTCACACATTAATTATAATTAGAGTCTCACTTGATTTATTTATCTCGATTTCATTCTTTTGTTAACTCAATTATTACCTTATTAATAAAATTAACATTTCTATTCTTTTGATTACGTTCACACTATAGTTATGGTCTTATTCCACATTAATGTAACATTTTGTTTACATTTGTTTATAACTGATTAGTTAAACTGGTAACGGCATAAATTGTCACCATTATACATTTTTATAACATTTGTAAGTTTATTCTTTACAAACAATTATTACGACAATTCTCATTACACTTCATTTATTCCATTTCCATCCATTCCACATTATTTTATAAATAAGTCAACCTTTAAATTATTAATTACCTTTTATATCCCACACTAGTACAACAAATATTATAATTCCTTACATAATACTAATTTTATTCAATTACCATTAATCATATATTATCTCATTAAATAGGTTCATATTTACATTCATTTCCTTATATTAAATTTATAACCAAGTTATAACATTTACATTATTTCAATCAATTGAAATTACATTCACGTTGTTAAATAATTAGCTTCAATTACCATTTGTAACATTTCATTTCAGAATTCATTTCACTATTAAATTACAATTTTTTTTATTTCTTCAACATTTTATTACCAAAATCTTATTATGTTAACAAATTTAATTATCGAATTTTATAGGCTGTTACATTCTCTTCCACTCAATACTTTTCGTCCCCAAAAAGGAAAAGAAGGGAAAAGAAGGAATTAAGAAATCCATATATCTTATTCAAAATATTAAATTTGTAAACAAATAAATTTAAAAAATTAAATAATTTAAATAAAGTATACCAATTTATAACCATTAAATCCTTTTATACTCGAACTAATAAAATTTAAAAACATTTTTCAAAATTTTCTAAGTCCAAAATTTACAAAAATTTCGGCAGTCTTCTTTGTACGGAGAGGCTCGGGAGAAATTATAATATAAATAAAACAATATATATCATAAATTTTCAAAATAATATATCCCAACATTGGAAAAACTAATATAATATCGCTAGAAAACCGTAATCCAAGAACATACCTATTTTTTGGGAAAACTACGCTTATATTATGAAACCAAAAGCAGTAGCAATTGCTTCTACAACCTGTATTTCACTTATATAATCCAAAGAGGTTAATAATTATAGAGAAATATTCAAAGTTGTTTTAACCACTAATAAAACAAATTAATGTAACATAACTACAATCACTTGCAACAACAAGCATAACATCATTTTAATAAAGAAATCGATCATCCATTCCAGCCAAAACAAATGGTCTGTTTGAGTTTAGAAACTTTAAATTGTATCAAATGACAAATAACTACTAGTGTACCACATGCTCAACAGTCTTAGATAAAGCTCAATAGATTATTCATACATCCAAACAATTAGAAGTATCATTTCCCAAACAATTCACAAAACAAACAATTGATTCCACCATTATTTAAGTTTATTCTTACTAATTTCTTTTCTAAATAATTTCATTTTTCTGAAGTTATAACCATTTAATTTATTATGGTATTCATTTCATTATTTACTTTAATTATAAATAGCTTCAAATATTAAATTAAGTTTATAATTCATTTATTCATAGTATTCATGTTCAATTCCATTGCTTAGCATATCAATTCATTTACTTAGGTTTATAATTATTTACTTTCAAAACTCATTTCCTATTACATTTATTATAGTAACATTTCTCTAACGACCCGAAATTTTCGAACCCGAAATTTTGAGATAGTTATGAAAAAGAAGAAAGAGATAGAAGAAGAAGAAGATCAGAACATCTCACATTCGCAGCGGATAAAATATAATGATAAATAATAACAGTTTACAGAAGAATACTATATCTGTCGATTACATTTAAATACATCAGAGTTACACATATATTCAACACTAGACATATACAAATCATCATGTCTCAAATTTACAATATTATAATACAGCGGAAAAACTCTACACGTTCCTGCCATCCAGCTCGACTCCTGAGCTACAGAACGTCCTTACCTGAAAATCTATAGTACTCGGTCTGACCCGAGTATTACATCAAAGTAACACCCGGGTCAGGCTGGAAACCAGTGTGAGTAAACCCATCTAACATGGGATATAAAAGCATAAATCTTAAATAAATCCGGGTAACTAATATCAATTTACAAATTTATATAGACATTTCTTATTAAGTACCCAAAACTCAGATTAAAGGGTCTAATTCACTTAAATCATATCATTCCAGCCTATTGATTTCATATACCAATCTATAAAGAATCAAAGTGCTTTCGGGTATTTACTAATATCCGACTCCGGTCTCTTTGAATCTAATGTCATTCAAACCCAAGTTATCCAATTGTATACAATTTAAATTTAATTACCGGATAATACTTTTACACAGCAATTCATACTTGACAGATAATCACAATATCACCATCTACCCAACATATCCTATCACAAGCAATTCATATCAAAGATACCAACCAATTCAAAGAACTCATCATCATTCAGTCATAAATAAGCAAGATTTGATCGTTTCCATTAATTTCATGAACAAATGATCCTCTAATTACTTCCATTAGTTAATTATTCTTAAATTTCATTTAATAATTAACCTTTGATTTAATTACATTCATTAATCAACCTTGATTAATCACTAATAGAAATTAACTTTCCTAAACTACTTCATCAATTAAACCAACTCCTCGATTAATTATATTAATTAATCCTTAAATTTTACTGAGTAATTATCACCTAATTCCTTCCATTGAGTAATTATGCTTTAATTACTTCTCACCAAGTAATTTACCCATTCATTAATTACATCCTGTAATATCCATTAATTACTTCACTAAGTAATTACACTTCTTTTATTACATTTATTCATAATTAATTATTCAAATTAATTTTCCAAAGTCATTTACATTGATTAATTATCCTTTTAATCAATCACACTCATTAATTAACTAACCCCTAAATAACTTCCTTAATTAATTCATCTTTTAATCAATTACACTTAAGAAATGAATTCTTAATTACTTCCATAAAGTAATTTTCCTTAAATTTCCTTCATCAAGTAAGCATTATATTGGTTAATTATACTTAATCAATTATCCTCTAATCAGGAATTAATTAGACCTTTAATCCATACTTAAACTAGTTAACCCCAAATAAATTCACCCATAAATTACATCTATTAATTTATCACCAATTACAATTTAATAAATCTCAAAAGGATTCATTATAATCCTTAATTATTAATTCATTAGCCCTTAATCAATGATTAATTAATTAATCTTTAATCACCAAGGTCCTTGATTAACTTAAAATATCCTATTTATCGCTATTAATCACTTAACCCTTGTTAACATATAAATTTAAAGCATTTTATTCTTCAAATTAACTTCTTAATTACATACTTTAATTAAGTTTATATAACTTATTTAAGTAAAACCCATTATACAATTTCCTAAACCAAAATTAATAACACTACTATATAAGGGAATAAATATTTAAAATTGGTTAAACTTGATTACTTAAAGTAAATTAGTTTTACTTTGAAATTAAGGTTAAATGAACCAACCTTAATTATGAAACAACATTAAATTAAAATGGGCCGAAGCCCACAACGTCCAACGCAATCAAACCCACTCTCCTTCCTCTCCCCAAATCACGCTGAATTCCACCCATACCATCTCCAGTACAAGAAGAAGGCAAAAAAAACGAACGGCAAAACAATCGGCACACTAACAAAAACGACCAACTCGAGTGTAGCTCGAGACCATCCTCAATTCTACTCGAATGCGTGAGCCACGACCAACAATATCAATGATACACCGTGCAATCGTGCCCGTGCACCACTCTACAGTGATGCTCCGACCACCGAGACTGCCTTTGATAGGTCGACGATGACCTATACCCTCTATTCCGACCACCGAGACATCCACCCCACACCCAAATCAAATTCGAGCACTCAAGGGCAACTGGACCCAAAACATCATCAAAAAACTAATAACCACTGATGATCTTATCCACCTGGAACCACGCCGCCTCGACCACGGCCTCGTCTTGATCTCCAGCGTCGATTCCCCCTTTTGCGATCATCTCCGATCCTCCCTAGCCTACGCCATTTGCCTCGGCAGTAACCACGATAAAAACACACAGAAACCCTAGTTCAACCTCGCAAGGACACTCTGGCGACCAGAAAAATCTTCGACTATTTTTCCCACCATCCACGATACACGAGCTACCTCAAGTGTAAACCCCATCCTCACCAAAACTACCATTCGCCAGAGGTTGAACAAAAAGCAATTTCCGATTGACTAAGAAATTCTCAATATTCCCAAAATTTGAAATCATGAAATCTATACTAAAAGTCATGGTTTTGAAACACCAATCCAAATATATAATCCTAACTTGAGAATTTAACAATTAAATTTTTGACTTGTATCATTGTTTCTCTGAAAATTCCTATTTCCAGTCAATTCCCTTCTAATGACCTTATGAACATTTTTAAAAACAAAATTAGGTTAATTCATACGACTTATCTTTGAACACCATAATCAGATCAAGCTTATATGAAGTGGTATTGAATTTAGAGTATGTTTGATCTATTTAAATTTCAAACGGAGACATGTTACAAATACTTAGTACTTATATATATATATATATATATATATATAAGTATATTCATACATTTTGGAAAACATTTCATAATCAATATTTCAAGAATTTACCACATGCATTCTTCAGTAAGCTGATTTGATCAAAGAGTGAATGTTTTACTCACAATTTTTCCCACTGTTGCTCAGATTCTTTGCTTCAGGCTTTGCTTTTTGAGTTTGCTTTTGAAAAGATCCATGTTTTTGTTCAGATTGGAGAAGATTGCCTTGCTTTTAAATTTTCCTTTTTTTGGGTTACTTCGGTTTTTTTTTCTTGTTTGAAAATTTGTTTCCAGGTTGGAATTTTTTTTTACTTTGATTTGATTTTAGTTTTGGATTTCTTCCTAGGTTTGTATACAAGAAAAGAAAGTGTAGAAGCATATTAATGTATACCACTTTGATTTTCTTTCATTATTTGAAATTAAAATAAAAAGAAAATAAACTTACTTGACACTTGTTTTTATTTACTAACACTTGTCTTTATTTACTAACACTTGTCTTTTACCATTCATAATTCACTTACACTTGTTATTAAAGAAAATCATAACCTAACACTTGTAATAAATGCATGAATATATTAATTTTTAAATGGTTTTAAAATACTTTTTAAAATAAATTTCCTAATTAATTAAGACCTATCTTAATTTATAATTGAAATCCTTTTTAAAAGAAATAATATAAAACAAATTATATTCATAAATAAAATCATATATGATGTACCTTAAATCCAAAACATATATATATATATATATATATATATAAGATATATATCTTCTTTTTGAAATTTCAAATTCAAATCCATATTCAAATTCAAACTTAATTTAAAACCCAATTAAAAATCAACTCAAATATATATATTTAAACAAACATAAATTCAATCTGTAAATAATTATTTTACTTAAAATCTATTTATATCTATATATATAAACAACACATTATTATTATTGTGTGAAAATATCTATTTTGCCAATTTAAGTAAATATACTAAGAGGATTATCAAACCAATACTTATCCAGGTATATATTTTTATTACCAGAATTGTCTATTTAACTTATAATTCAGTATTTCTACTAATTAAATTCAGTTAATTTATCAATTTCAGATATTCTAAAATCCGAAAATTTACATTCCTTCCCCCTTTGAATCTTTTCGTCCTTGAAAAGGAATGAAGCCAGAATTTACTAAAATGTTTATTAGTCAAATCACTTTTGATCATTTTTAAAACACTCTAAAATCTATATAATATTATCAAAATAGTTTTATAAAATACTTTTATAAATCGATGTTTCAACAAGTCCGTCTTCGTTCTTACAGAAATCCGGTCATACGTTGATCAGGCGTAAGACTAAAAATCTATGAGTACTTAGCAGACCTGATTTCAACACCCTGTGAAAATACTAGGAAAATAATTTTATTGAAAATATCGAAAACATTTTTGAAAATAGAGGAAATATCTTTGGTGAGAATGCTCTGGAAATCATCACCCCCATCCATGGTTGCAGTTACATCCTGGGATACGTTGCCATCGCAGCAAAAGTCCATGTAACTGTAGGCACTCCGCGCCCCTCGATTACACCATGGAACCCACAACAGATCGCAGTTACATTCCAGGGTTACATTGCCATCGTAGCAAAAGTCCATGTAACTGTTGGCTCTCAGCGGCACACACGATTTTCGCTGTTAAAATGAAACTTCTTCACTCCAACATAGGTCGCAGTCTACCGATATATAATCAAATGCAGATTATTGGCTCCCAGCGGCACACACGACTTCGCTATGTTACCATAGGTCGCAGTCTACCGATATAAAATCAAACACGGACTGTTCGCTCTCAGCGACACACACGACTTCCGCTATGGTACGCTACTCATAATCCCCAGGAACTAGTTTTGTCCGGACTACTCACAAGATCAACTTTAGAACCCCCCTTGGGGCTCAAGGCAGCACCACCCGGTGGCACCCCTGAGAAGTTCATTTCAAGGGAGCGCCTTTTTCCCCAGAGCCATCATCAAAACACTTTATACTATATAATATAGTATCTTTCAAATCATACACCTAGTATGATCTCATACAAAACTCCTTTACACAAAATCGATTATCCCAAAATCGATAATTCTTAAACTAGGCTTTCCAAATTTCAATATTGATTTTACCCAAAAATCAAAAGCCTTTCCAAATTCAAAGGTTCCCAAAACCTTTCCAAATCCTCATAAGATCCTTTATATATATATATATCTATAATTTTTAAAATTTTGGATCATTTTAAACTTGTATAAAACTTCTTTTATACTTCAGTTATTTCCAAAAATCCATTTTCTTCTGGCAATAGAGTCAGCAAGGGAAGATTTATCTTATATATAACAAAGATATATAACTTTATTTTCTCCAAATCAAATATTCAAATTTGATTACTCTATAAAGTCATTAACCATATTACTTACTTTTATAAGTAAATTTCTACCACAGAAATACAAATTTCTATTTTATTTCATCATATATTTCACAAAATATATTTTCACTTCAAGAACCATTTCACATTTCTTATCCACAAACTTCAATATCAATTTCATTCCAATCCGTACGATGTACACATATCATCCGTACGCAATATCAATCTGATCGCTCACTCGATCACACAATTTCCCTTTCGAACTAATATCGTCCACCCGACTTTCTAGTGCGGATTCATATCTGGTTTCTTGATCAGAAACCATCATTCTCCTTGCATAGCCATAACTATGATAGAGAATATCCAGAACCAATCAACAATCCATATCTAGGTTCACCGTCGAAAATCGAGTGAAAAATCCCACTCGGATCGATATAATTATCTCGAAATTCTGTGCTCGAATCTGAATTAAATCATTATGCGAATAATATACGTACATCCTATGTATTTATCTTTATTGATTATTAGCCAAATCAATTCCCTTTCTATTCACATTCACTTTAATTTTCATTCACTTATTCACAATTCTTGCAATTCCATTGGATTATCACTTTAATCCTTATCTCAAATGGATATTCAATCATAAACAGTTTACACTCTGACTAGCTTATATTTAGAAAATAGCTTGAAAGGTTAAAAATAGATAAATAGTTGAAAAATAACTATTAGTTTGTAAAATAGCTGTAAAATAATTAAGTAATTGTAAAATAGTTGAGAAATAACTAAATAGTTTCAGAAATTTTAGATAATTGCAAAATAGTTGTAAAATAGTAATTAATTTGTAACATAGTTGAAAAATAGTAATTAGTTTAGAAATCAGTTGAAAAAAGGTTAAATAGCTCCAAATATAATTGTAAAACAAGTATAAAATAATTTGGCTTTAAGAAAGAAATGTTGTATATATCTAATAGCTTAGAAAAATAAGTTTATATTAAAATAATTTATTGAAAATAGTCCAGAGTCAAAACTGTTCAATTCCCTATCTCCATTCTCATCAATTCATTTTAAATTTTCACTTCCATTTAAATTGACCCAATCCCAATTTAAATAACTCCAATTTCCACTGGACTTGATTTATTCCTAATTCAAGTTGAATTAATTCTCAATTTCTTTCCAAATTTAAATCAAATTCCATTTGATTAAACATATTCAACTTGAATTACAATCCCAAGTTATTCCAATCACTTTGGACTAATATCCATTCAATTGAACCCACTTCAATTTCAATCATTTCAATTCAACCCAAATTTTCCATTTGAATTTTTTAAACTTATACACCTTCAATCTCAAGTCCAATTAATTCAAGTCAGATTCAAATGCAATCTCAAATTTAAACCATCTCGAATTACATAAATTCAAGTTAAATTCACTAAGACTGGTTTAACCCTTTAAACCAAGTTAACCTTTATTAAAAGCTTTTAACAATTTAATTTCTGAGCTCAAATTCTAGAATTTTCATTTTAAATTATCTTTACTTATTTATTTCAAAGTTTACATAAGAGTTCAAAACAATTTTTATCTTAAAAATTCATCTTATCACCCAATTTTATCTTCTAGTTTGAAAATAATTCTTAAACAAGTTTTAATTTACAAATTCAATCATTTAGATTTTCAATTCAAAGTAATTCCATATCCTTAATTTCAAATTAAAGTTAGTTTTTTCTTTTATCTCAATAATGGGTATATCACCACACTTCATTTTTTATTCATTTAAACAAATCTGATTCGCAATTTAAAGATTCAATAATAATGGGATGATATCATCCAATTATTTCAAAACATCCATCCATTTTCAATTTTCGGATCTCAAACCCAATTTGAGATCACTCAAATTCTCAATAACAATCAACCATTTAACATTCCAAGTTAAATCTTAATTTCATTTTTAAATTTCTAAATCAGGTTGATCATTCCAACTTATTTAACCTTTCCTAAATTAAATCTTAATTTTATTTTGAAATTTCCAAATCAGGTTGATCATTCAACTTACTTAACTTTTCCCAAGTTAAACTCAATTCACTCAATCCAGTCAACCTTACCTAATTTGAATCTTCCATTTCAAATTTTGAACTTCTCATAAATAATCTTCCCACATATTAAGTTCAAAAACTTATTACTTTGGGTATCATATCTCATTCCAGATTTAAAATTCGATATTTAGAGTTTATTTCAAACCATCTTTAATATTATGTATATCCACACATATATACATGTTTACTTCTTGGTCCACCAAGCCAAATTTAAAATTTAAACCACCCTTGGTTTTAAAACAAACAAATTCTTTTAAAATTTACAAACAACTTCTTATTCTAGAATAAGATTACATTCAAAATAATTTGAATAATATTATTTCCTTTATCAGTTTGAAACCAATTCAAATGTTTAAATTTAGAATTCAGAACTTCAGAGTTTAAAACCCACTTCAATTTACATCCTTTCAAATTTACAAATTATTCTTTTTTTTTAATGATTACTTCCTTAAAATATTTTATTGTTTTTTGGAAAACAATCATCCCTTTATTAAACACAATAACCATTCTATTTCCTCGGTTTGAAACCAATTCTAATTCATCTTATTTTGAAATTCTTCCCCAACTTCAAGATTAAATCTCAGTTTTGAATCCATTTCAAACTTATCTTTAATTTAATTACAATTTGGTTGTATTTCTATTACCACTTAATTTAATTCGAATAATTTAACAACCGATACCTTAATATTTATGAGAAAAAAATATTGCCGTATATATCAAAATATATTCTTATAAAATCATTTAAAATATTTATATAAGAAAAGAACAAGTACGCTCTCATATATATATTTACTCAACTCATTCTAGGGTACCATCGACCCTATCCTTAATGAGTAATCCCACCAGAGCCAAGGTTCTTGCTTAACCTTCTGCTCTGATACCAACTGTAACTATCCGAAATTTTCGGGTTCGAAAATTTTGGGTCGTCACAATTTCAATTATAACTTAAGTTTATAACTACTATAACATTAATTCTTATTTATAAAAGTGATTCATTGAACACTTTCATTACATAAGTTTTTCTTGTACAATTTTCCATTACATTTTCTTATTAAACATTACAACTTTTAATATTTGGTAAGTTACATATATATATGTATAAATATATATGCCTTTAAGAATGCAATTGAAAGTTACACAAGTTTATCTCATTTCTTTTAATTAGTTTAATGTTCAATAATCACATCCTTTGTTTTATAGGTTACAAATTTCAACTTTCTTGTAATTTCATTTACAACCTAGCATTTAATCTCTTATTTCATTTAGAGGTTCCAATTATTAATTAGTCAAATTCCATTTCATTAATTAAAATCTCTAATTCATAGAAATTTAAGAACTAAATGTCGGGTTCCATTTTAAATCATTTAAGAACAATAGATGGATGTATATACTCTTAACTTATATATCCAATTTTATTTAAAGCAATTTGAATTTATATTTATTTATCAAAATAAATCTGCAGTACAACTACTACAGTGGCCTTCCCACTTTGAAACTCGAAAATGAATGTCGATGATGCGTGCACTCTTCGCCGATATTATTTTCCAACGATAGAGAAGGGAGTACATAACTTATTTCTTTTCAAAATTTCTTTAAAACAATTCTTTCAAATCATATTGAAATATTTATATCAAAAAATACTACTAAATAATATTATTATTATATTCCAAAAGAATTCGAAAGAAATTTTCAAAAATTTCGGAACATAAGTTCTAAAATTTCCAATTTTCATTTATTTTAGTTTCAAATCTTTTTTCAAACCAATATTTACAAATTTCACTACCTAGCAACAAATATATTACAACCAAATATATCATTTATAAATCATTATTTTATATATAAAAATATACAATATGTAAAATTATTTCATTTACATATATTTCAAAACAAATATTGTGTCGGTCTGTCCTATTAACTGTTTAGAAATCCCTATCGATGTCATAGCATCCCACGCACCAACCAGAATTTATAAATATAAAATGGAACAAATTAACACATTATAAAAACCTTTTATAACACTAACAAATACGCTCTCTCATACATATACACTCAACGACTCATTCTAGGGTATTACTACCTTATTAAATATGAGTCAGACGCCACAAAGCTAAGGTTTATCGCTAAACTTAAGCTTTGAAACCAACTATAACATCTCGCCTTTTTGTACATTTTAAGTAGACACACATGCCGACTCAAACCATACAAAAGGGTAGACTGTTATTGGGGTGAATAGGAGAAAGAAAAAAAACAAAATAAAATCTTGTAGCGGAATGTCAAAATATAATAATCAAATAAACAGTTCATAAAGCTGTTTTACAAAACATTTGATTGTACTTATACAACACAGATCAAAGTTGCACATACTAGAGAATAATAAATAATGCAGCGGAATACATGGTGTAGTGAAATATAATAAATAATAACACAATCTTCATCTTCGTCCTCTAGAAATAAGGTCTTCAAGTCCTGAAATGCTCAGGCTGAGCCGAGCGAATTGAAAAGACGAAACACTCGAGTCAGAACTAAAAGGTCTTATGTAAGTTAAATCAACGGTAAAATATGAGTTGAACGACGTCAGAGATGTTTACGGGGTTTGACATCTCCTATCCAATGTCTAACATGAGTGCAGTAACTTAAGAGATGTTCGGGATTCACATCTCCAAAGGATCCGTTAAACTATCTACTATGTAGTACAATACGTTATTATAATAATGTCTACAGCAAAGTAAAGTACTAAAATAGCGTTAAGGCGTTACCCATATCCCCCTTAACACATTTTTATATATTCTCATAGTCTATATAGTACCGTAACTCCTCCGTAAACTAGAGGGCTGTCAGAGGGCACTCATAGGTATGGTACAAAACAATCTCGTAGAAGGCACGCTAGGGCATGTGAACACAGCACACAAGGCAATGCCAGGGTAGATATACCAATTGCAGAACCAGGCTGGTGGTAACATATAGCAGCTACTACCGCCCACCTCGGAACATACTTTCAAACCAAAATTGAGGGGTGGCCACCAAATCATCACAAACGTCATAATAAGGTATCGAAGAAGCATGTCCGATTGGAGGAATGACCTCACTTCGCCCAGGTGTAGCTCCTATTTTAGTCACATCTAAGCTGACTCATGAGAGTCTGGGTCATGCCATACCTTATACAGAAATCATTCGCCAAACCATCTTACTTCATTTCTGGAATCTCCACCATGTACACAGTTGTTAAAGTGGTTTTCAGTATTGGCAGAGATTATGACAATATCTGATCCCGGTCTCTTTAACAATCAATCGCTTATTACACACCGGATGGTTCTTTTACATTTCCAATATCATTTCATAATTGATATCAAAATATCACATTCTCAACCATATAGCTTTCAAATCATATTTACTTTCAAATGTTATTCACTTGAAATCATATTCACTTTGAAATCATAGTTTTGAATTATATGTCCTTTCAAAAAGTCATAATTTCTTCCATAGTCATATTTCCAAAATAGGGTAAAACCTTACTTCAAAATCATCGTTTTCAATTTATTCTCCTTTAAAACTATGAATTAAACAGCTGGATAAACACAAAATTTCATCGCTTAATTCTCAATGGCAGCTGCTCAAAATTCTCCCGCCCTTGTCCCATCCTCTAATTTCATCGCTTCTGCCAACCCATCCCTTCCTAGTACAAACCTCCTTACTCTACCGCCGTCTCTTCCTCCAGACCCTCCACCCCAAGCCTCTCCCCTTCCTCTTTGTACTTCCCAACCCACCCCCATTACCTTACCCACTGCTCCTCCCTCCTCCCTGCTGCCCTCCTCCTCCTCCCTTCCTCCCCTCCTTCCTAATCCTCCTCCAAAGGATCCATCCTGGACTTCTCTATTCAAAAATCTCCCTCGTAACACAGGTCAATACAAACCGATCTGCCTTGATCTCTCCTTTGATGGTGAAGTGATGCTTCCTCCCGCTTCCGTTATCTCTGCTGGAACAGAAGTATGGGGTGACTACTTAGTAGGTTTCTTCCTTGCAATCCATTATCTTACTCAGCTATCATTAGTCACTTGAAGAAAATATGGAAGCTTCGTGGCAATGTAAAGGTTAGATCTGATGGTTCGATCTTTCTCTTCCTTCTTTCTGATGAAGAGGATAAAAACAAAATTATCAGGAGTGATCCCATACTGATGAAAAACAAGCTTTTTATCATCAAACAATGGGATCCCACCATCAGTAATGTTTGTGGCTCCATTAAAGCTGTTCCAGCATGGGTCCGGTTATCGAATATCCCACTCTTTGCCTGGTCTCCTCTCGGAGTTAACTGGTTGTCTTCCAGATTGGGAAAGTTTATATATATGGATGAGATGACCGAAAAGCTAGAAAGAATTAGCTATGCAAAATGTTTAATAGAAATATCTCCTCTCTGTGAACTTGTTGAGTCATTCTGTGTTCAGCTTCCAGATGGTTCCTCTCAGTTCATTTATGTTGATTACTTATGGAAGCCTGATATATGTGTAAATTGTAAAGTCTTTGGTCATAAGAGTGTTAACTGTCAACTTGAAAAGATAACTGATGGAAAAAATGTAAGTGAAAAAGCAAAAAAATTCAAGTGTAGATATTCTGGATCTCAGCCATAAGGTGAATTCCAACAAAGTTCGATATGCCTCTTTTGCTAACAAAAAAGTATGGGAAAAAGTTATTACTAAAAAGAGAACCAACTACTTTGAGGAAAGAAAAGAAGGAAAAGTTAAAAATGATGGTGCACAAGAAATCTCTGCAGATGTGCAACTGCCCATGCATGCCTCTTCTTGCATTCCTCAAGATGCCAATTTACACTTGAAAAACAATTTTGAAGTATTGCAAAACAATGAAGTTGCATCAGAGATGGCCGTTGAAAAGAATACCCTGATCCAACCCCGTTCTCATTCCAAAAATGAAAGTATTGACTTAATGCACAGTATTTCTTCTGATTATGCATCGCACAATACTGCTGCTGTAACTGATGCTGTGAATTTGATTCTACCAACCAATGATGATCAACCTCTTTGCATGAATGAAAATATAATACAAGCAAACAATACATCAGATGCTACTGAAACAACTTACTTTCTCAACACTGATACAAAACCATCCCCATCTTTTCTTTCAAACACACCCCCTCAAATTCACCCCCCTGGATCTCCATCTCTTCCCACCACTCAAACTTATCCCCTGTCACTTGACATCTTACCCATCAATCCACCTCCAAACTCCTCTTTTTCTTCAGATAACCCCAACCTCTTGCACATAGGTCCTCACTCCATTTTTTACATCAACCCATGCTCTACTATCCATGCTACTTCTCATCCTCCTGTTGACCCTCTCCCATCTCCCTCACCACCTCTGCCTGTGCTAATTGCAAACCCATTCCTTCATCATAAAAATATCAAATAAAAAAAACATTCCTAAATCTGTTGAAACCTCCTCTGAACTAAACTCCCAAATGTCATCTTCCTCAAAAAAAACAAAAACTTCTACTTGGTCAACCCTGCTCCAATAAGTTCTGATGAAGACACTGACTACTCCATTTCTGTCATCCCTGAAACAAATCCAAAAACCTCTCATAGAGGTAAGAGAAACCTGAAAAAAAAAATACAAAGGTATACCCAATGATACACAATGTTGGAGCATGGAACATAAGAGGTGCTCACATGGCATCTAAAATTAAGCTAGCTAAATCTATTATACATGAACATAAACTTTCCATTCTCTCAATCTCTGAAACCAAGCTTAACCCTTCCCAGTCGTTGCAAGCATGAAAAAATATCAATCCCTCTTGGCAATACATCACCAATCACACTAATGCTCCATATGGGAGACTCCTTGTGCTATATGATCCATCCATATACAACATTCAACCTATCCTTTCTGATAGGCAGTTTATACATACCCATGTCAACCACATCCCCTCCTCCTCTTTTATATACTTCACATTCATATATGTAGACAACTCCCCCTCTAAGAGGCAAGCCCTACATGATTATATTCCCCACTTAAGACAGAACTCCCATCCCTGGATTCTTATAGGTGATTTCAACTGCTGCTTCCAATCTTCCCACAAACATGGTGGTAATCCTCTTCTCTCTAGAGATCTGTCCCCTCTCAATGAAACCATACATAATGCTGCCCTGATTGATATTCCTACCACTGGCTCTCCTTTTACTTGGTCCAATAAAAGCCATTGTGGGTAAAGAGTCCTCACTAAAATTGATCATGGTTTTATCAACCAAAAAGCCTTAGGCTTATGGCCTACCATACAAATTCAAATTCCTATGCCCCTTCTTTCTGACCACTGCCTCCTTATCCTGTCTTTTGGTGCTGCTGCCATTAAGAAACATACAAATTTTAAATTTTTTGATGCTTGGATACATAACAATGATTTCTTGCAGGTGGTATCTCAGGCTTGGAATAAGCACACTTTTGGTAACCCCATGTTGAAGCTGCAAAGAAAGCTAAAGAACACTAAAAATGCTTTAAGGACTTGGTTTGGGTCAATCTATGGAGATGGTAAGAAATTATCAACTGATATAAAACATAAACTTGAACAGGTTCAAGCCCTTCTCATGTGCAACTCTGATGATATAACACACATCCAGCTTGAACATGACCTGTCCAACCAGCTTGTTTCTGCCTTATCTGATGAAGCTGGTGTGGCAAGACAAAAATACAGGGAGAACTGGACTATGAATGGAGATAGAAATACCAAGCACTACCATGCATCTCTAAAGATGAAGCAAACCAGATCCTACATTCATCAAATTGATGACTTACAAGATAACACTCACACAACTTCTAACAGTGTTGATTTGGCATTTCTTAACTACTTCTCCACCCTGCTTGGATCCTCCAGTTCCTCTCCTGATTTCTCCTTCCTTGATGATCTTGCTCTCCCTTTCCTATCTCTTGAAATGCAGACCTCTTTAACTTCTCCCATAACTGATGAGGACATTAAAAACTCTATCTTTTCCATGAAAAAGACTGATGCTGGTGGTCCTGATGGTTTTAATGCGGTGTTTTATGTAACATGTTGGCACATTATTGCTCCAGATGTTCTTAAAGCTGTTCACAACTTCTTCACCAAATCTAGAATGCTTAGCTCTATTAACTGCACCAATCTTGCCTTAATTCCTAAGAATGACAATCCTTCTAGTGTTTCACACTTTAGGCCTATAGCTTGCTGCAATGTTATATACAAAAGCATTTCTAGAATCCTTGCTTCTAGACTAAAAGAAGTTCTCTCACACATCATATCTTCTAATCAGGCTGCCTTTCTTCCTAAGAGATCTATACTTGATAATGTTCTTCTCATTCATGAGCTTCTCAATGGTTACTCTTCCCCTAAAATTTCCAAAAGAGCCATGCTTAAAATTGATATTCGAAAAGCTTTTGACACTGTCAACTGGGTAGCTCTAATGCATACCCTCAAAAAGATGAAATTTCCTCCAAGCTTTTGTAACTGGATTTTCCAATGCATATCCACTGTCAGGTACTCTTTGGTATACAATGCCCACTCTATTGGTTTCTTTAAAGGCACTTCTGGCCTCCGGCAAGGAGACCCTGTCTCTCCATACCTCTTCATCATCCTTATTGAAACTCTTACCCTTGCCTTCCAAAAACAAGTTGTGCTCAAAAAATTTAATCCTCACCTTAAGTGTTCTTCTCCTATGATCACTTCCCTGGCCTTCGCTGATGACATAATAATTTTCACAAAGCCTACCCCTCAGTCCCTCACTGTTATAATGTCCACCCTTGATTCCTTCTTCAGATTCACTAGTCTGGAGATCAACCATGGTAAATCTCACATTCTTCTTGCTGGCCTTGATTCTGATGAAGTCTCTTCCTGCCTTAGAATAACTAAAATGTCTCTTATTGAATCTGATACAACTTATCTTGGTATTCCCCTTGCTACCAAAAGATTATCCGTTGCCCAGTGTTATCCACTGTATGAAAAAATAACTTCTGTCCTTAGTAGATGGCACAATAGGTTCCTCTCTCAGCCAGGAAGACTTGTCATAGTTAACTCCCTTCTCTTCTCCATTACTGTTTACTGGTGTAGAACTTTTCTCCTTCCCAACAAACTCATTATTATGATCAGATGTGCAATGCTCAGATTTCTTTGGACTGGCACATCCCACAATAGAAAGATCATCCCGATTGCCTTTGCTAACCTTGAGATCCCAAAAAAGCTTGGTGGTCTAGGCATTAAAAATCTCAAGTGCTGGAACATAGCTGCCCTCTCTAAACGTTTAGATAATCTCATCAACAAAAGTGATACATTATGGGTTGTTTGGTGTCTCAAACATAATCTCAAGAATGCGGACATATGGTTGGTCAAGGCTAAACAAGCAAGCAGTTGAGTTTGGAAAACTATGTTGCAAATAAGAGATAAGGTTATGCCTCATGCCATGATTACTCTTAGTCAGTGCAGTTCTGAAAAATTCTAGTCTGTTCCTTGGCTTGCCAGAGGCCTTATATTGTATAATAACATGTCTTATGATGAAGTTCAACTGCCTGGTATCCCTATGAATGCTATTGCTGTGTCTTATATCAGGAATGTTCTTATTTCTCTACCCTCGTCAAGCTATCAAAACATCAGCAGACAATGGTCTCCTTTTAACTTATCTTCCTATATCCATGTTACTAGCGATGAATATACTTGGTCTGATAATATTAAGGAGCACTCTATAGCCTCATTATACAATCTCCTTACTACTCCTGTAACGTGTGATAGATTCGTATGGAACAAAAGAATTTGGATAGCACATAACAGTGAAAAGCTCAACTTCATGCTGTGGAAAACCCTAAAAAACGCCCTGCACACCAAAGCTAATATGAGGAGGAAAGGAATAAATGTTGACTCACCTTGCTGCTTTTGTCATACTGCTATTGAAGACAATATCCATCTATTCTTTGATTGTCCTTACACCAATTTTATTTGGACTAAAATTAAGGGGCGTGGTGGATATATGCAACCTGTGTTACCCAGTCAAATTGAATGGTTAAACATTCTCAAGGCTACTAAGTGGAAAACTGCCTCCACCTATGAATTGTTGATCTACTTAAAGGTGACCGTTATGGCGATATGGAAGGAAAGAAATGAAATCATATTCGAAATAAAACAAGTTATGACTCTTTCCTCCTACCACTTTGACCCTGTTGTGGTTGACTTGTGGTCTTGAGCTCTCTTGTCTTCTTGTTTTTTCTGTTTGTCTGTTTTTCTTTTCTTCTGTGTTCTCTTTCCTTTATCCTAGTTGTCTCTGTTATTTCTTTTATGATTGTAAGATTTCTTCTTATTGATTATAAACATATGGTAGGGGCCATTTAACCCCGCTGGCTTTGCCAAAAAAAAACTATGAATTAAATTTAAACACTTCCACTTTACTTAGTCTGGAAATTCAGACATTGTTTAAATGATTATAAATAGTTAAAATAGTTATAAATAGTTTAATTATAGGTTAAAAATACTTTTAAATTAATTTAAGATAGTTAAATGGATTTAAATTAGATTAAGTATAATTAAAACAGATTAAATAGCTTTAAAATAGATTAATTATATTTAAAATAAATAAAAATGGTTTAAAACATATCAAAATATTTTTATATAGTTAATATTAGTTAAATAGTTTAGTAAATTTGAAAATCTGAATAATTAGAAATTTTAAAATAATATATTCTTTTAAAATAGTTTATATTATATAAGTTTAGAATTTATATCCAATTAAACTATTCATTTCACACATTTAGACTAATTTCAATTTTTAAATCAACAAACCAAATTTCCCTTTTCAACATAAACTTGATTTTCCAAAAATACGTCAATTTATATAAATCAACTTTTACTTCAAAATATCATTTAATTCCATTCAAAAATTAAGGATTTTAAAATCATTTAATTTAATCAATCTGGTGTCCGTACATAATTTTCTACCCTAGGGTCAAGGGATATGAATATTTATCATTTCAACTCGCAATTTAATATCTTACGGTTATATATTATTTCAAACCGCAATCCCGAATGAAATAAAAATCCATAACGAACTTGCAGTTTATAACGATACAAAATAAAACATCTATTCAACCAACATCAACAATCAACATGCATCATACTCATCATCTAAACAATCAATAAATATCAATATAGAACTGATAATCGATAACAAGTATTTAACATGCAATTTATATCCAATAATAAATTAAATAACGAATTAATTCAAATAAATTCAAATTAACTGAGATGATGATTCAAAATATATCAAACAACCATTATTAAATTTCTAGTCAAATCACAAATTAATTTAATAAACATAAGAAATTTTAGAAGTTGTGAGTGAGTTGAAACACTCACCTTTGATTTTAGCCCATAAAAATCCAAACAGAAGCGCAATACTCAATAACCTCCAAATTCAACTAAATCAATTTCATGTTGTCCGAAATTTAAATATGAATCCAATAGAAGAAATCACTTATGAATCAAAGATTATATGCAAAAGATATTCATGTTAGAAGAAATACTATTAGAATAAAAATTAGTACGTGTTAAAAAATAAAATAAAAGAAAATAATAAACAAATTTTTATACTTAAGTCTTTCTCAAGATGAGGCTTCAGGAAAAGATTGAAGAACAACTAAGATGAGGACAGGAAGTGTACGAAAAATGAAAAAAAATCATGTTTTATAAAAGAAAGCTTTTGGATTTGCAAGAATAAGAGCTTTTGAATATGAAGTGTCAGGAGAAACAAAATGTAAAAGAAGAAATAAGCTGTAGGTTATTTATAATTAGGAAATGAAGGTGGAGGGACAAAAACAAATATCACATTTTATTTTGGAAGCTTCAGGCATTAATAATGCATAAGGAAATGTATGTAGCGTTGGAAAAGTTTGCAAAGGAAAGTAAAATTTTGTACACATGAAATTGAGGTGGCAAGAATTAAATAAAACCTAAAAGTCTAGGCTCAGATATTAAACAGAAGGAGAAATAAACGGATCTAATATCAATAATAAGGTAACTATTTTAAAACGTTCATGCAACAATTAATCATAAAAGAAATGAAGGGAACATGTACGTCGCACAACCTTTTGAAATTCAATTTTTTCGAAACATAACCAAATTAACTTCATTAACTTAAATAATATTCAAATTTGTACGCATTTAGGTTTTATCTACACATAATAAAAAATTTATACTTACCTTAAAAATAAAAACGTTCAATTTGGTTTTTCCAAAATGATTTTTTATTTCCATTAAAACACCATTTTTGTTTAACACAAAACATGTGTTTCTTTTATTAAAAATATTAATTGCAACCAATGTTTTCTTTCCTTTTAATTGAAACATTTGATTTACATTAATTGCAATTACTTGCAAAGTTAAATTTTAAAACAGACAAATAAAATATATGGAAAATATAAATTTGTTGTTTATAAAAGAGTAATAAATAACTTACTGAAATAGATTATTTTTTTCCTATTCTTGTAATCAATCTGTAAGCTAAAACACAGTTCAAATAAACATATATTTCTTTCTTTAAAATCAATCATTCTATTATTTATTTTATTGAAATTAAACCTACATTCACAAATGAAACATTCATTCTATTTTATGTAAATTTCTTTTCATTAAATCAAACTTTCCTTATACTTTCACAAAACATAAGCTGCTTTTAGTTACACCTGCTAATTTACAATTAGTAATCTATCTCCTATTAATTCAAAATTTTCAATTACATTAATTTCAGGATTAAGTTTCAAAATGGACTAAAATGTAATTGGAAGTAGAACAATTATTTCCTGTCGAATAGTAATTTAAACATATTTATACACTATTGGATGCAAAAAGTAATTATATATTTCTTACTAAATAATAGTTTCTCGTCTCGACAATCAATCTTTCAGCTACCAAACTTTTCAAATAAATAAACATATGTTTACTCCTTTACTAAACTTATTCATTTTTATTCTTTTATTTTGATTTACACTTCTACTATTAAATCAATCAATACCTTATGAAATTATTAACATAGGTTTCTATCTTGTTATCCTCTTTTTCTACAATTGACGCCTTTTCTTACATTAACCACAATATTTATAAAATGACATATTTTTTTCATTTTTTGGTTGCAAAGACATTTATAATAAATTAAAATAAGTTTATATATCAATTCAGTGGTAAGTATTTCAATAATTACAGTCTTCAATTTCAACTGCCATTGATCCTATTAATTATAATTTAATTCCAATAAATTGTTTTTATTTGGTTTCAATTCTTTATACTCAAATAAGTTCTTATTCTATAGACATGGTTTACATTGTTTTATATTCATTACATTAATATCCTCCCATTTTCATCTTTTATTTGTATTAACAATTATATTTCCATCTTATTAAATTTGGGTCAATTTCATACATTAATTACAATTAAAGTCTTAATTTATTTATTTATCTTGATTTCATTTTTTTGTTAAGTCAATTATTACCTTATTAATAAAATTAACATTTCTATTCTTTTGATTACGTTCACATTATAGATGTGGTCTTATTCCACATTAATGTAACATTTTGTTGACATTTATTAGATTAGTTAAATTGGTAACAACACAAATTGTCACCATTATACATTTTTATAACATTTGTAAGTTTATTCTTTACAAACAATTATTACAACAATTCTCATTACACTTCATTTATTCCATTTCCATCCATTTCACATTATTTTATAAATAAGTCAACCTTTAAATTATTAATTCTTACACTAATTCCATTGCCCACACAAATACAACAAATAATTCCATTGCACACACTAATACAACAAATACAACAAACAATTATTCCATTGCACACACTAATACAACAAATATTGTAATTCCTTACATAATACTGATCGTATTCAATTACCATTAATCATATATTATCTTATTAAATAGGTTCATATTTACATTCATTTTCTCATATTAAATTTATAACCAAGTTATAACATTTACATTATATCAATCAGTTGGAATTGCATTTAAGTTGTTAATAATTAGCTTCAATTATGATTTGTTACATTTCATTTCAGAATCCATTTCACTATTAAATTACAAAAAAAATATTTCTTCAATATTATATTACCAAAATGTTATTATATTAAAAAATTTAATTATTGAATTTAATGGGTCGTTACAAGTTAACTTCCAGAAAGAATAAAAAAGAAAACTCAAAATCTTCTTCTTTTAAGTTTGAATCAATTCAAATAAAATTGGTAAAAATATAAAATTGTTGTCTTTAAGCTAGTTTGACTAAGATCTGTAGAATGATAGGTGATTTGGAGGTGTTTGGCATTTGGGGGTGGGTTCAACATTTTTACAGTGCACAATCATGTGCGCTTGAAGGTTAGGGTTTAGCCTATGGTTAGATTTAGGCTTTGATTCGATGAATGGAGGTGGTATTTGGATTAAGGAGGCAAAATGGAACCTTTAGCCAGAGTTTGGTGTACGGCGGTGCTGTAGAGGTTATCGTGGCTATACAAAGGGAGGTTGCTGTAGGTTTTGGTCACAATTTGAGGCAGTGGTTCAGGCCAATGGAGTTTGTAACCATTAGGTAGAGAGCGATGAGCGATGAAGTTTGGCAAAGGCGGCATGTGGTTTCGTGGTCGGAAGGAGGAACAAAGGGAGGTCAACGGTGGCGGTCATAGTGGATTTATTGTAGGATGAGAGGGGGAATTATTTAAAATAGGAAGAAGGATATACTGTTGATTATGGTAATTAGAAAAATACAAATGTAACTAGAGTAATTAATTTTTAATTTAAAATCGTAAACTTATATATTCTATAACTTTCACATACGAGGTCCAATTGATGCATGGATTTTTGCATTTCGCTCGTAACGACGTAAGCTTCCAATAGAATTGGCTTGGACGAATTTAGGTACAGTTGAAATTTAGGCTAAAAAATAGACGTCGTTCGATTTAATTCCAAACCGGAACATCTTGATAACAACTAGGACTCTAGTGAGTTAAACTCACATTTTTGGTTAACTAGTAATGTAATTTAATTAATAAAAATTGTTGATTGGAAGTTTGGATGATTTATTGCTTTATTAGTTGGTTTGGATTTATTCATGCCTTTAGAGTGGATGACCTTTTATATATACCCTCATAATAGCAGATGACCCATATTATATAATTATATATTTTTTGTGATGTAGGGGGACAGATTGGAGGAATCCAACAAGATTCCTCCCCATTATTGATTTAATTTCAATAATACTTCTATTATATGAATTATTGGATATTAAACCTGATTGTTGGCAGAGCTGGTTATGACATTGTTTATGCTCAAAACTAAAGTCCTTTAGTGATGGACAATCAATATTGATATTGGTTAATCTTTTAGTAGCTATTGGCCTCAAATTAGTATTTTGATACTATACATTGCCATTCGAGTTGAAGTTGGTTTTTGAGACAGGAAATGATTTTTAAATCCGAAATTTGGTTTTGGAAATATTTTGTTTTAAATGATTTAACTTCTATTTTACTCCTACCTTGTTATACGTCCTCTCTGAATTATTTAGAAATGACTTTAAAATGTCCTACTATATTTAATATTGTTCTAAAAGTTATTTATTTATATTTAATGTTGTTTTAAAGGTTATATTTTTATATTTAATATCGTTCTAAAGGTTATTTATTTGTATTTAATATTATTTAAATGGTTATTTATTTATACTTAATATTGTTTTAAAAGCTATTTATTTATATTTAATATTGTTTTAGAAGTTATCTATTTATATTAATATTGTTCAAGATTATTTATCGATATTTTAATATTTGAAAGTTAATTGCTTAAATAATTAATATGGCTTGAAATTAATAATAATGATTTATTTGGAAATTAATTATTATTATTTATAATAATGGTGAAGATTAATTATTATTGTTTATTAATAATTTTTTAAAATTATTAATTGTTTTTATGTAATAGTGTTTGAAGTAAATGATTATAATTTATTTATAAATGTTTTCAAGATTTATAAATAAAGTTTTGTAAACATTCTTGATTTTTATAAGAGGAGTTTACAGAATGTTTGGAGACTGAAAGGAAAATTATTTATAGTGTATAAAGAGAGCTTTGCAAATGGTTTTAAATATTTATAAAGGGATTTTATAAATGGGTTTATAAATTTTTAAGAAGTGCTTTACAAATTATTGCATGGATTTATAAAGGATTTATAAACGACTTGAGAAATGATTTAGAAATAGTTATAAATAGTGTTAAAGATTATAGATAGTTTATAAATGGTTTTAGATATTTATAAGGGGTTTACAAATGGTTTTAGAATTTAATATACTTATATTGTTGAGATAAGTATATGAATATTTTCCAAGTATTGAAAATATAGGGGTTTACAAATATGTATCTTTATAGAAATATTTAGATACAAGTATTTACAAAGTGATTTTATTAGGGAAAAGATTAATTAAGGAGACTAGTGGTTACTTATATGCTTAACCAATGATGGTTTTTCCTTTGGAATAGAATCTCTGATTTGGATGTGTGTTTGTTGACAGTTAAATAACCGACAATCAAATATGGATCCAAAATGTAACTTTGAAAATATCTTGGAGAAACACGTGAGTTATATTTCATAGTCATTTTCGAAGATACCGTACTGTACATATAAATCTCATTTTGTTCTCCTAGGACAATGATAAAGAAATCCGTCCACTAATGGTTAGGAGCCGATCTTCGCTTTTATCTTTGACTATTTATCACCTAATGAACCGTGGTTGAGTTTATCGGATATTATCGAAAGATGTTTCGAAGAGACCAGGATCAAATATGTTATTCGAAAACCACTTCGATCCAACTCAAGCGTTTCGAAGTGAAGACGTCTTAAAGATGATGGAATTTGAAGATGGAGCTCTCAAGCGTTTCGTCCAGTCCCAAAACGAACTTGTATGTATGAATGCTGGCATTGCATTGTTGCTTGGAGGGCAATGTTAGCATTATAAGTGGAAAGTGCTATATAAAAGGTAAAACGTAGCCTCAAGTCTCATCAACCGAGAAATGACAAAAATCGGGCATGCAGTAGAGCCTAGTAGGTCGCTCCCATCCGGGTATGATCATTCTAAATCTAGATCGATTACTATCTACTCATGTATGCTTTGGGCCCATTAAACAAAGGGTGATCATATTCGGTACTATGAGTCAAGTGGTAGGCCAGTCTTGTGTAGCAAGGGTATAAGATATTCTTGTCAAATTTCGATGCATTTTATTTAGAGATATACCATCGGATGGTAGTTCCTTACCTTATCATGGTATGGAATCCTTTCTCCAAAACGAGCTTTATTGATTTAGTTTTTCGCAAATATGATAAAACATGAGCTACAAGCATTTCAACTACATTCATATTTTACTTTGACCTCTAGACATTATGATAAAATAAATGGATTTTCTACAGAAAATGTTTTGCCTATCGTAAGGTAAAAACTCATCCGCGTTTATGTGTGGCGTGTTCTTCTGAGATATCTTTGTTTTCAAATATTTTTGAAACATTAAAATTCAACTGGGTGTGTTTTTCTCAAGCTAGTTTTCCAAACTGACTCGAGAGTTATTTCATTATAGTGCTCGAGTCAGATCGAGCATATTTACAAATTGTTTTGAATGTATTGGAGCTCAGGAAGCGAGCTGAAGGTCTAAGATATATCTACTTATTTCTTTGTGTTTCGTTGTGTTTCCTGTTGGTTTTATTTATCAGCAATTGAAGGACGGACTGTTATAACTATCCGGGCTGAAATAGGTTAGTATACCCCTGACTAATGTTTGTGTGTGTATATATATATTACAGTTTGATTTTCTGTAAAGATTTGTTGTATATTATAGATTATTCGTTCCGTTGTGAGATTCTATGTTGTTTAGTTCCTTCTTCTTTTTTCCAACTATCCGCATTTTTGTTCAATTTGAGTGGATCATGTGTGGTTGACTGTCCGCTTAAACTGTACTGAAAATTAGGTCATTACACTTGGTACTGATTGTACTGCTAATCACGCAGTACAAGATTTTGTTTACATGAATACGATTTCATTGGTTCAGGAAGCTAATTTTATTTATAAACAAATGACGTGGAAAGCCTCATCTTTTTAGATTGCCCTCGGTTTACTAGGGTGGCTCACGTGTAGGAAATAAAGCTAAGTGAAATAGCATCACAACAGGTCGTATTCCAGTCCATGGAATTAGGATTCCATCAACATTCTCCAGCTTGAAAGTTTCATTTTCAAGCTTTTGTTCAATCACATAACAACCTTCCTAATTCGAACTGATTGCCTCCTGACCAGGGATGACCTGTGTTTTAGAAGGAGATCCCCACCCCTTCATTTAATGCAACGGACTGCTCTGGACCCGGGCTGCATCTCTTTGGCTTTGTGGGAGGATATTTTGGGTTCACATTCAATCCATTGCAAGCTATCTCCAATGATATCCCACACATATTTGAATTCGTCCAAGCAAACACATCCAAGTTTGCTCGGAGAAAATTGATCAATTCCTTCCTCAATTAAGCGCTGAGTTGAGATCCGATCTTAAGGACCCAAGCAGGGTCGTCCATGTCGGTCAGAACATTAATCATAAGCTCAACTGGCGTTGTTTGCACTTCCTCAGACTGCTTCGAATGATCCAAAGACTTAAAAAAAATTCTATGGTTCTCGAGCTAGGGCCTGGGCATTAATTGCTATGTGTCTAAGTTCTTAATGTAGAGTGTTCTCTCTGCACCCTTTCCTTCTCTAGTTGCTTTGCCTCTCTGAGTCGAGCAATGTAACATTCCCGACCAGTGCTCTAGTCACTTCACACAGATCCCGCCCTATTCTTCTTAGCGAACTTCATCATCAAGCACCAAGGAGCTAGAGCTATCATAAAATTATCCTGGCCCGATTGGCCCAAGAAGGTGTTATACGCAGAATATTCATAACAGTCACAAACTTTCGAATCTGCACAATGTAGAGGTCTCCTTCGCACAACACCATGAACAAATCCAGTCCCTATGGCCTCCTTCTCCTTTTTGGTAAATCCTTAAACCCAGGATTTACAAGGATTAATATCCTTTGAACTGATCTTCTTCTTGCCAAATGTTCATTTAAACAGAAAGTTCACCGGGCTTCCACAATCTATTAGGACCTGATGTACAGTAGCAATAACACCCTATAAAAATTAATAAAAAATTAACTTATACGAAAAGAATATATTAATAAATTAATAATAAGGTAAACATGGAAATACTGTAAAACTTAGAATTTGACCATGGAAGATATGCCTTTGTGTTCCTGGCAGTTTTTTTGATCAATTTACACATGTAATGTTTTGAAAACGAAGTTCACATGAAAAAGTTATGTACGTTTGAAGTTTTTTGAATTTGAAATAATTTAAATGGAATTAAAATTCAAAATAAATAATTAATGCTAAAGTTTTTAATTCAAGAATTAATGGTATTTAGACTTGGGGGTTAAATAAATGTTAAAATAAATTCTTACGTTAAAAAGCGATGAAGGAATTAAATAAATTTATCAATGACAACAAAATAATCTTCCTAAAATAAACGCTACCGATCGACTGCCTTCCTTGCGGTCGACCACTTTAGGGAAGAGTGGTCGACCGGTGAACATTGGTGGAGGTTAGGGTTTTCACATTTTGAATGTTCTGGATTATATTATTTTAAATCGAGTTATATCCGACGTTTCTGGTGCTTTCTAACCACTATAAATAAGTGCCTAGCCCCCTTCCTTTTATTCATAAATTATTTTGAGAACCAAGCAAAGCTCTGTTGTACTCTCTTCTTAAAGATTCAGAAAATGTTCTAGGGTTTCAGTTAGGAAATTCTAGATGTGTATTATTCAAGTTCTTATTCTATTCTCCGACAATCCCTAAATTTATGAATCTAATTCATAATAATTACCTTGTATATTTCTTAAAGGAAAGATTTTTGAGAGATTTGTGTAGGCCTAAACAAATCCAAAAAGGAAGAGCTAAGGATTTTTTATGAGTGGAAATCTTAGTTGTTCTATTTTAGTAATTGTATAGTATAACTTGGATTTGACATTTGCTTTTGGTGAATTTTGTTTACAAAAATGTCATACCCCAAAATTTTCCTAAAGCAAAATGTCAATTCTTAAGTTAGAATCTTAGTTATTCTATATAAAAATAATGGAACTGTATGAATATTACAATTTTAATGTTTTATGTTTTATTCCACTAGTTACCTTATTCTTTGGATGTGATTAAGGTTTTTGAAAATAATAAATTAAAAAATGGTGTGTAAGGTACAGATTCTTTTATTTGTAGTTTGCATTGCCTATTTCCACAATTTAACAAGAAATCCCTTTCGCCAATTTTATTTATATTAGTTGAATAAAGCGTAAAATTATTTGAACTGTAAGTTCCTATTAATGTTACTCCGCTATTTTAGAGTAGAATAAGCTTGGTATGGATTCTATTTTATACTAATATGTAGATTGAATTGTGGATATTGGATATACGGTATATTGTTGATATGGAAATTGACTTGTATAAATTTGAAGTTTTTACATTTGAACCTTAATTTAGGGTGCAATCTCCACACGCTTAGAAATATTTTAGGCATATATATATGTATGTATGTATGTATATATATGTATATAGACAGACACACACACACACATACATATATATACACGTAGATAACGTATTAATTACGTAGTTAATAGGCCATTAATTATCATGAAATCCACTTAGAAAGAAGTTAATTGTAAAGATAAAATAAGACTTTTTTATAAGGCCTTGATATGGAATGTGGTGAGATGTGTGATAATTTTTTAAGACAGTGTTGTAGATTATGGCTAAGTTATAAGGATGCGGGGTCAGTCTAAAGCACACAGAAGTCTGCCCGGCTAATCTGAGTACCAAAAGTGGTTTGGGGGCTGACATGAGATATCCTCTATAGTAAGTACCTTTGGAGGATGCGAGCTTAGTCTTAATTATGTAGGGTAAACCTACCTAGCTAATCTGGCTACCGGTACCTACGAATCGTCGAAAAATGTGAGATGTCACAGTTTGGGTTATGGGTCATAATACAAAGGACCTGCTTCGAGGTTGAAGGTATTAAGTGGTTGATAAAGGTCCGTCTCTTTCTTGTGTTGGAAGTATCAAATGGTCATGGTTAGCAGTTAGGCATGGTAGAGGATATGTCGGGAAGGATCGGCTTCAAGTTTTAGGTATTAAGCGGTCTAATGAGATTCCATGCAACGTCAACTAGATAGTACCATAAAGTAGTCCGCCTTGGGATAGGTTGCAAATGATGGGGACCTACCTACAATAAGGTATTAAATGGTCAGTTTCTGCCCAGTTCTCATTAAAAATGTATTAACTGGCATGGGTGCTATCTCTTATATTGTTAGGACATTATTGATGATATATACAAATTATTGGGTTGAAAGAGCAACGGATATGGAATTGGACTCCGAAAGCCTTAGGGCTTATAGTTGGAAGACTTATAATGTAGTAAGGATACATAAGACATATTCTTATTTAAAATATATTGCCCATGTACTATTACAGAAAGGCTTGAGATTTTTATTCATCTGACATTGTTGTTCTGACTTCTTCATCATTACAACATGGGTTAGAGATAATGATGTAGATTTTCAAAAATGGTGGCGGGGACACAGACTTGTGGCAATTAATTAGCATCTGTGTTATTTTTATGTTTCTGATGTACTCATTGAAATTTTATGTAATTTTCAATATTGCACTACGAATATTTGGTGATGTTATATGGGATTATGTTGTATGTTTCTGATTGTTTTGATAGTATATTTTATTCTCTCGCTGTAAGATTCTAAATATGTAGATTGATAGCTCTATGTATTGTTCTTTGAATCATTTTTACCAATTGATAGCCAGATTTGGAATGGGTCTAAAGTTCGATGAACCTCTGTCGGATCAAAAATTAGACCCATTTTGAGACGGCTTATTACGGTAGTAGGCCCAATCACGGCTGTTATCAACATGGGATTGAATATTGCTGCTTTGCCAGAGCTTCATCCTCAATGGCGAAGCAGCTTTCTTGCAACGTGTGCTTTAAAGAAATTGCATATTGCTCCATCTCATTCTAGATTTTCTTTGTTCAATGAGGTTCTCTAGTTATCATGTTAGTAACAATTCTTCCATCATTTTTCTTGGATCCCTCAGCGTTGGGTCCAAGATGATCCTCTTAGGGATTCGGCCCTCGGGGTACAATAGTACTAGATCCGCCTTCCTACGAATTCCTCATACGGTGTTGCAATTTCTTTTTCTACATCGACCGTTCAATAAAATCCTAAGGTGCCTGTACTCGTTCTATTGTGCCTATGTAGTTTAATGGAAGTGACAATACTTTCAAGAGAACTTTTCCGCCTCAATCGCCTCTCTCATAGGCAGCCTCTTATACATTTATGTGCCTTGCATGGCATTGTATATGTTTTCGATCGAATCATTTAGAGGGGTATGCTCCTTTGATCTTATGTTCCTTGGGCGCTTTTTGGCATCATTACGCCTCTAGCATACTGATCTCTCTTTCTTTGGCTATTAGAATTCCTAAAATTTACATCTACATTACCGATGCTATCATCGGTCTCTTTAATAACTACATTACTTGAGTAACTTCCTTTGGCTATCCACCACCAGTCTTTCCGGCAACTAAGCTTGCCTTTTATAAGCACAAGTATTGGTTAGCCTTTCAGTGGAACTCCTTCATGGTAATTGGCCATTTCATCCTCTGCTACTTTCCAAAATCCATATCCAGATGTATCCCTCGGACCAAAGCCATCAAAACCATATCCTAATTTAAATTATTTACTTCAGTAATAGCAATATTAAACCTACTTAGGAAACTCTTCAACGGCTATTAAGATCACAAAGAAATACCCGATAAGGACATCACATCCTTGACTGAGCAGTATGGAATCTAAACTGCTTCAAGAACTTCTTAGTAAATTTGACAAACGCTGATATGGTCTTTAGCGCGAGCCAATTGAATCACATAGAGGCAACCTCATTTGAAAAGATAGGGAAACACCTGCATCAATCCACATTTGTCACCCTGGCACCATCCATGTGCCACTCGTACTTGAATAAATATTTCCTAAGGTCAATCGTCCCGTTGTACGATGGCATTGAAGGCATCGTAAACTTCTTAGGATATTCTTCCCATAAGATGTTCACCGTGAACGGAGTTCTACTTGGAACAGAACCTCAATCTTCGTTCTTTCTCCAACGGGTTTCCTCTATCAACCATTTAATCATATCCGTAATATGCTTCTCATTAGCCTGCTGTTTCGAAAAATTAGTATCAGGAGCTACACCAAGTGTTTGACTTCGTAAACGATCCAGGTTTTCTCGTTGACGGTTGGGTTCCCCAGTCTTTGGGTGAACTACTCCTTTGGGTTTTGTTTGAGCTCTAGTTGGCTCTGTAGCTATCATTTGAACACTAGCTTCCTGCTCCAGCATTCGGTCCATCCTCATTGCTAGTGTCCTGTAAATTGTCCTTGGAATATGACAAATTGATGGCTTTGGGCCTCTGCCCCACAAAGCTCCTTAAATTAAAATATGTAACGACTTGATTTGGGTTGATATCGATATGAATTCCCTTAGCAGGGCTTGCCTACTTCTTTCAACATTCCTTCCTGCTACTCCAGTTGTAACAACCCTAGTTTGGAGATTACCTGTCAATAGTTATAATTTAATATTGAGATGTAATCCCCAAACCAAGGTTGTTACAACCGTAGTCTGCTCCTTCATCTTTGGCTTTCTGTCCCTCATGTTCTGACCAGAAGCATGTAGATTTTTGGAACCAAAAGGTGACATTTTTCTCCTGCTTCTCCTAGGCATTTGAGATACCGGATCGACAGGGATATGCTAGCATCCATCATGTCAATAAGAGCCTTTTGACTACTTACCATCCTTTGATTCTACTCTCCCATCATCTTCTTAAACTCCACCTTTATCACTATCTTCTAAGGAGCGGAGTGTCCCGACAACGCATCCACTGGTTTGTTAGTCTCTTCATTACAGTGAGAAGCTTCGTCTTCTCTACCAACAACTGGTCTAGATCTACCAGATATTCTAGGTGCTATTACTTTAAATATGAAATATTTTTAAACTTTAGATTAAAACCATCTGGATCTAACTCCTGAACACTCTAATCGATAATAGATAGCTAGATAGATGCCTATGAAGCTCTGTTCTTGATGAAAGCACCTGAAATGTTAGGCCAAATATGGCATAACACCATAATATGAATTATAGAAGATAGATCTAACTAAAAACAATAATAAATAATAGAAAACACATGAATTTTATAGTGTTTTGGCTAATTTGAGGCCTATATCCACTTTAATCTTATTATGGAATGTTATTGTCACTAGTACAAGGGATTTATAGTTTAAAACAACCTAGAACGTAAAAGTAGAATCCTTAGTGATAAACTCGATTGAGGTAGTAGATAAAGAATAAAATGACCAAAAGTCCTCTTTAAGTTGCTATAGGCCTACTATTTATCAAGGAATCACCCAACATAGTCTCTAGATCATGAAACACCAGTACGATCTCTAGACCCAAGAAAATAAGTGAGGAGAGGACATCCTTAGGGTGATAAAATACTCTTTGCACCAACTTGATCAGGTCAGTAACGACCTGATTTTCTAACTATAAGTTATTCAGTCTTCTTTTACTTCGTCTTTCTACTTCGATCCATCGAGTTTCGAGCACTTTTGCCCAATAAATAAAATCTGCGCCGAGTGGTTTTGACACCTTCAGTGCTTGTCATTTTCTTTAGAGATTTTTGGATTTGTTTAGCTACTACTTCAAAAATAGGCATCAGAAGATCGCTTCACCAGCCACACCTTAATCATTGCCTCAGAACCATTCTTAGTGCCTCAAAACATGTCGATACTGACCTGAAAAGTGGTTGGTATCGTGCTCTCAGTTAGCTATTTTCGCACTTTAAGCTCTTGAGGCCTCGTCTAATATCCTTCCAAGCATGCCCCCAAATCCTTGAACCACTTCATCTTCATCCCGATGTTCAGTTCGTTTGAAAGCCACTTAGGCTAAAAGCCGGATAACACACGTATAAGTTGAAGGCTATGCATAATGTTCTTATATTATATTATATTCAATATATTGGAGTTGTTAAAAAATTTGAATTTTTATTTCTATCCATATTCCAAACCTTTGTTCGTAGTTATACTCCACACCACCCTACACTGCAAAGTAGAGCTAGACCATCAAATGGTCCTATGTCCTGTCCAATGTGCATAATACCTTCCAAGTTATAATATGTGAGTTAGAAGTTTGCATTGTTTTATAATGTTACATGATCGACGTTCATTTTCAAATTATTAGTAGTATACTTCTTTTCAAATTACAGCTTTCCCTCATACGATATTATAATACAGGCAAACGTTTTTCCCACTACTTATTTAGGAACAACAAATATTGTTGATGATGATATAGATATATATGGGTATATATGTATATGATGATCTTCCTCTTCATAGCATGGATGTTTCCAATAGACCGGAGAATGATAGGTCTTAGATTAATAACATGTGTCTTAAGAATGAACAACTTAACTAGAATTCTGTGGTTGAAGACAATATTCATGGAGAAAGTAATGAACCAGAAATGAAGATTCCTTTAGACGATGATATTTGCAATGCACCAATGATGGTTAGATATGTTGCTATAAATATTTAGTTTAATTATTTTCATGTACTAGCGTTCAAAGTTTGCATGGTATATGAGAACAAAGCAAAAAAATTATAACAGTTAAGTGAATAGTCAATTCTACGCATAGTTTCTTTTAAGCCAATTAAGTCAAGCAAAGCAAAGTACATCGTCGGTTGCAATGTCAATTCAAATTGTCCATAGCGAACACAAGCTATAGTTTAAAAAATTTCAATTGGGATAGTGGAAGATTAGAAAATATCCATGCAACACCCCGTAAATTTGATGTTAGTTGTTTAATGAGTAAATAGTTAATTAGGCTCCAAAAATGGAATTTGTGCAAATGATAGAATTTGACCATGAAACTAGCAACATTGCGTTCGTGGTGAAATTCTAAGCAACTTTCATATTTGGAGTTTTGCGATCGGAGTCTTAAACGAAGAAGTTGCGAACGAAAAATAAATTCGAAACGAAAATAATTAGATTAGAAAAGTTAACGTTTACATATAAATACCAGGACCAACATGTTGTAACAACCCTGGTTTTAGTGATTACTTGTTAATATTAAAATATAACGATAGTTATAATTTAATATTGAGAATCAAATATAACTGGAGTTTTAAATTGTTTATTTAAAATAAACAATGAATTTTGGGAATAAAAGGTGTGAATAAAGTTGTAGAAGCCTTATTATTGTGGTTTGAGTTAATAATAAATAGGAAATGATTTTTATTTAGTGATAGTGTAATAATTTTATTAATTATTGCCATTTTGCTTCTTTTAATAATCTTTAAAAGAACTAATTGATTTTAAAAGTGATTTATTTAAATAAAAAGTTGGAAATTGGTTTTAAAATATCTTTTGGCTATAAATTAAGTTTGGAAATAGTTTTAAATATTTTATAAATGAGAAAAGTATTTTTATTGAATTTAGAAGTTAAAAATGAAGACTTTTGTATTTTATTTAAGTAGGTAGTGTATTTTTGTAAAATTAGGGGTTTTACTAATAAAATTGTTTTAAAAATAAAATTCATCTTTTTATATAATGGAAAATATTTTATTGTTTATGTTCATAAGTTTAAAAAATTTATTTGTGTGAAAATTGAAAGAAAATGGCCTTGTTCTTTTATATAATGTGAATACGAACATATTTTAGCTCAAGTGTAAATTAATTAAGCCGTAGTCATTTTTATTTTCTGTTTTATTATTGGGTTTAGGCTCACTTAGGAATTAACCAGGTTGAGAAAAAGGAAAACTAAACTCTCGTATGTTCATTTTTTTGCTATCTCTTCCTCTTTCTCAAAACCAGAAAAATAGAAACCCATTCCCTCTTCAAACCCTAAGCTATTTTATCAAACTAAAACTCAAATCTTTGTGTTTTCAAAACAGTTAGGAGCTGAATAAACAGGTACTCAAAATCTAAAACCATTTGTTCATCAAAAAAAGTTTTGAAAGTGTTCCTCTGTTAATAGTTTTTCCCTTTATTGCATGCCTTTGTTTAAGGTATATACAGGTTACTGAGGCCTAAATTCGAGCAAAGCTTCTTCATTTCAGCCGATAATCCAGGTTTTTGCTTTGATATAGCAAGGTGAGTTAGTTACTCACATTTTCTAGCTACTACAATGCTCAAAGAGCGAGTATCTGTGCAGAATACGTACTCTGTAAACAATTTTTGTTTCGGTTTTTCTCTTTTGTGAAATATGATCCAAGTCTCTACTTTGCATGCTTATAACTTCTAATTCTTGCAATGAAATGTTGCATGGTTTCTTTCAGTTTGTAGTTTATATGTTGCTCATATGCCTGCAAAATTTGGTTGAAAAATAATGTCATTTGAATGCTCGATTCGTTGCTTAAAAATCAGATTGGAGCTAGAAATTGTTGCCTGAAACATCCATGCCCTAGGTCGACATGCCTGTCGACCTAAGGGTCAACCGCTTAGCTACCTTATGGTCGACTTAGGGACTAGTACGGTCGACCATGAGGTCGACCTAGAGAGGATAGTGCCTTATTCTTGTTACCTGCTTTTGTTTTGCTCCCTTCATTGTTTTACTCCTTGTTTCTCTTGCATTTGCTGATTTATTCTTAGTTATTTTTGTGATGTTTGGAAGGCCATGATGCTATCGGTAGGCTAGCTAAATTTTTAGTATTTAAAATTCAAATGTGAGTTGATTTTTGAGTTGAATTCGAACTGAATTCGAATTGAATAAGAGTTATCGATTTTGAGTATTTTATTTGTTTTTCATTATTTTCGAGCATGGCTTTCTTTAAATGATTTTGAAATAATTTTTAAATAAAAGGGGTAATTAAAATAATTATTATATAGTATTTTAAACGTATTTCAAAGTATAAAAATCTATTTACTCCATATAATAACGGAATTTCTAAATACCGTTTTCAAAACTGATTTCGTAAATTGGTTTTCAAAGCTTGCTTTCCAGAGTAAATTATTTTAAATATAAAATACACACAATTACACTCGAACGTATGAGAAAGGAAATTAAATGATTTAGTAAAATAATGGTATGGGACACATGCGTTTACTTTTTCGGTTAATTTCGAACTTGTACGATTGAAGCTATTTGAGGTTATCGATTCTGAGTTGGTTTGCTATTTTATGGCGAGTTTTGAGAGTTTTATGAATTATATAGAATGGCCAATATTTGGCGAGTTTTATGGTTTGGGATCTCCTATTCTACGAGTTATGGTTGATGAGAACCATCACGTTGTTTTTATACATGCAAATGATATGAGGCAAGTTTTGAGTTTTTGATTTCCTATTTTGAGATTTGTGGTTCATGAGGAACCATCAAGAGGTTTATTTATACTTGTCAATGAGATGAGACAAGTCATGATCTTTTTTAATGTGGCATTGGCTAGCGCTTAGTAAACCGTTTAGTGAGAACGTGTGGTATGGGACGCACGTTATCACTTTTCGACTTCCTAGCGGAGAGTTTGCGACACATTTTGAGTTATTCTAGTACTAGAGCTATTAGGATCATATTGGGCTGTTGGGTCCAATCTTTATCGAGCTGTTGGGCTCATCTCGAGTTTATGTGACTTTGGTCACCACGAGTTATTACGACTTCGATCATCTGAGTTTTATGTCTTCGGTCATTTGGGATTTATGACTTCGTCTAGGATAGATACCTAAAAAATATATATAGTACTGGACAAGAATTTTGCAAGTGCATATTTTGAGATTTGAGCTGTTGGGTTCTTATTGATCTATTGGGTTCTTATTGGGCCATTGGGTCAATTCTTTCATTGGGTTGTTGGGTCCATACTTGAGATTTGAGTTTGCTGTCTTCGGCGTTTTTATATGATATTTATATCTCCTTCTTGGATATATATATATATATTGATGAGTTTTCCATTTGGAATATTTTGAGTTTTGAGCTCACTCTATTTTTATTCTACATTTGTGTTTGCCATTTATGGCGATTCTTGATTTTTGAATTTGAGACTTCTCTTTTTTAGGGGATATGGTTCATTGAAACCATTATAGATGTTTTGGGATGTCGTCGATGATATGAGGCATTTATTTCTATATACGAGTGTTATTGTTGAGTTACCTTTTTCAAGATCTTTCTGTACCTAAGTGACATTGATCCACTTAAGTCATGAGTGTGTGTTCTTTCTATCGCCTCTTCTCATTCGAGAAGAATTATCACTTTGTATCATATGCTTCGTATTATTGTCTATTCTTTTTTATTGATTTTTTTTAGCTAGACTGACCTATGTATTTTATACTCGGGTCAGATCGAGTTGTTTTAGGTTAGCTATCAGTTTTGGGACTTAGATTTGATGCATCTGCTTGGATATCAGCCTAGCTCTTTTTTGCAGTTTATATTTCTTTCTGGTTGACTCTGGTGTATATTTTGATTAGATGTATGCAGGTATGGTCATTAAACCACTTTTGTGTATCATTTTGTATTATATTGGGATTTATTAGTGTATATGTAATTATATATATGATGTTTACTGTTTTGTGACATGATATGCATTCTTTTATTGTATTTTGTCCTGATAGATCCATTAGCCACTTATAGTTTTGAATTAATCATTTATTGGATATGTCGATCCACAAGAGATAGAAGAAGAAAAAAAATATAGAGCATTTATCGACATACATAGTAGATGTTTAAGACAAGATAGATGGTTGCTCCTAACCGGCCCTATTCTCCGCATAGCGGACAGAATTACCCAGTAATCCTCTTTGTTAATGTGCGTCTTGGCGTAGGGCGTCCCACCTGTCGACCCCTTTATTGGGCAGGTCGATATGGAGCGGTCGGCCCCTATAGGGGAGCGGATGACCGGTCCTAGCAGTGGTGGCCAAGATTTTCCTTGGCCAAACATCTCAGATTTTATATAATTAAATTTAACGGTTATGGTTGAATCGAGTGCCTATAAATTTAGGTCTAACCCTTTCTTCTCTTCTCATATTTTATTAAAGGCAGTAGCGAAGCTCTATCATTTCCCTTTTCCACTATTTTCTAAATTATAAAATAAAATATCTATATTTGTATACATACAAAAATTGGAGAAAAATATAAATCAAATAAGAGAAGATGGGAAGCGTATCAACACTACTCGATAATGAGGATATATATATATATATATATATATATATATATATATATATATGCATTTATATTTTCCTTCAGCCCCAAACCTCTTCTTAGATCTATAATTCTAATATATGTATATACTATTTTTATACATATTTCTTGGAATAAGAAGGAAATGGAGTGGAACCAAAGGTTTTACTTTAGATCTAGAGATTTGGAATGCTTTTAGAAGATGAGTTGGAAATTTATATATTGTTTATGATTTTGAATCTAATCCATTAGCATACGTTGATTTATGCCTAAAGAATTATATGAGAGTTGTAGGCTAAAATTTGAGTGCAATAAACATTGCCTACATATTCTTAAAAGAGCTAATAGGAATTTTTGTTACATCCTGATCTGAAAATTAGTCCTAAAAGTTATTGATACTAATGTTGATTAGATACGAAATTTATTCTAGATCTGATATTGGGTTGTAGATTAATAGTATGATTCGGTTTTTACCCTAATTATGTTGAATTGGATATTTTTTGTTGTTTAATTTGTAGGAATAATGTCCGTTTGATTTTTATAAATTTTTCTATGTGTCCAAATTGCATAGAAAATGCAACGTTTGATTTAATAAGGAATGTATGCAAATGAATAGGAAGAGATGTGTAAAGTATAGATTTATTCTGCATAGTTTACGCTATCTATTCCAATAAAAAGAAAATAATCATTCCTTATAATTTCAAACGAGGCAAATCTTTCCTTTTATTTTTGATGTTTTGTTTTAAACTAATTTATGGAAATCATAACGGAGAATCTTCCTAAGTAATGTAATTTCAGCAAATTAAATATGGAAAGAACATTCTAGTTTAATATTTGTGACTAGAATATATTTGGTAGAAGTAGTTATTTATACTTATTTATAAGTGCTAATAAATATAACGATTTATGTTTAACGCCTGCGTAGGATATTAGTTATACGTAATAATAAGGTTGATTTGCGAATAGGAAATAGGAGGAAAGTTTAGAATGGTTGTAACTCCAATTAATTGATAATAAATAAATATGGAATGAATTCCAGAGTTACAAATCATTGATTGGGTAAATGGATTAATGAGATTGATAAATAAAGAAGTTAGATTAATAATTATGAAATAGTTAGAAAGGGATTACTAATTAGAAATTAATAAATATACAAATGTCTTGGTAAATGTCCCTAAGATGATAATCTACTATCATGGACAAGTTGACATTTATGGAGAAATATATAAAAAAGGGATTTATGGGAAGTTGAATATTAAAGGTAAATTATATAGCCTTAAATAAGTAAAAGGGGATTAGAAAGCTAAGTCCAATATCCAATTTTAGATGATAAAGCTTAGTAATGGTAAAGCCTAGGATAATGTGGCTTAAATTAGTAAAGTTAGAATAAATAATTGGACTTAGAGGTTGGGATGCGAGGTCAATTAGTTACACAACAAAAGTCTACCCTTCACTTTGAGGCTATCAGCAATCGTGTACACTTCCTACTGATGGGAGACATATTTAACCATAGTACCTAAATATTAATTGATTGGGCTTAGAAGATTGGGATGTGAGGTCAATAAAGTGACACAACGGTAGTATGCCCTTCATTCAGAAGCTACAAGCAGTATATACCCTTATTACCGATGTGGGATATCACTAGTCATAGGGCCCATAGGTAACGGTTATATGAATCATTAGATCTGTTTAGGGGTTAAAGGTATTAAGTGGTTATTTATGGGCCTGCTTCTTTCATAATTAAAAGTATTAAATGGTAAGAATTAGTGTTAGGAGCGCTAGTTGATGTCTCGAGAAGGGTCCACTTGAGTTTGAGCTATTAAGTGACTGATCTAGGGTTTGCCTCTCTCCCATAATGAAGTATTAAGTCGGTGAGATTCCAAGTGATTTCAACTAGATAGTGCTAGTGAGGAGTCCGCCTTTGGGTTAGGTATTAAATGACAAAAGTCGACCTAAATATAAGTATTGAATGGTCAGGAGTCTACCTAGTCCTTATTAATAAGGTGTTAAGTGGATTGGATACTGTCTCTCACATGGTTAAGACATTAATGACGATGGATGCGTTAGTTTTATTGCTATTTTGTATAATAAAGCCATAAATAACGATCAAAGGTCTCTGTAGCTAAGACCAATGGACCATCGATGACGATGTTAGGAGGCCACTTCATATTTGGAAGTATTAAGTGGTTGATAAAATTAATTCAGTATTTTTTTACCTTGGGCAGGGTAGGTAGATGAATTGTGCTATGTAGGAATATCATGCGCATAATATTAGGTTAATTTGGTCAACCTTAAAGTAGTAGACATAGCAATTAAATGGAAACCAATCGGTACAAATTTATGTTATGGACACTGTATAGAGTTTCCAATCACCAAAACGTTGTTCTGACATTCTCCTCATTACAACCCACATGATAGATTTAGATGAACATGTCATTGAAGATGGATGTGATTGGTTGTTGGAGAAGTCCTATTTTCTCTCATGTTCGATGTTGATGTGGCAATTTGATATCCAAGGAATATCATTAATTTCAGGGTAGTAGCCATAGTCAGTATTTACATTCTAATATTTTTTCCGCTGTGAATTTATATTTTTATCAATCTCTTATAAAGCTCATGCTTATTTCCCGGTACCAAATCTAACGATCTATGCTTTGATGGACTTGGGTTTCGATTCTTGTCAGAATTTAGGCCCACTAAAGTAAGGGTAGTTACAATCTAAGTGAACATAACTATGCGAATCCAATAAGTAAATTCAAATCACAAGCAAGCAACATCTACATTTATGATTTCGAAGATTATGTCTTTGTTTAAAAAATATTTAGATATAACAACCAGAATGGTGTAGATGTTAATAAAGGAACAATTGTTTATAAAAATTAGTTATATGAAGGCGTGTAGCGAAGGCAATAAAACAAATTTATGGAGACTAGGTAGATAGCTATACAAATATATGACAATATTTTGCTGAAATTGCTTGTACAAACATAGGTAGTATTGGACATGTAACAACAAATGAGTATAAATTGTTTAATCGAGCTTTTAGGGATTTTGGTTCTTGTATTGATGTTTATGTACATTGTCGTCCCTTGCTATGTATCGACAACACATATTTGTATGGAAAATATTAAGGTACATTACTTTTTGCGACTATAGTGGATGCAGATGACCATCTTTACCCTTTGGCTTATGCTAGGATTGAATCAGAATCATGTAATAGTTGGGGTTAGTTCTTTGCTTATATGTGAAGTTTTATTCGGTGTTAATGATCGATGTATTACTTTAATTTTTGATAGGGTGAAAGGAATACCTATTATCTTGGAAACCAACTAAGGATTACCTCTCAAGCATAAGTTTTGCGCTAGACATATAAAGGTAAACTTTCAAGCTGTCAGTTTTAGAGACAAATGATTGATAGGCTTATGTTATGCCACAACATATGCTTCCAAGGAAGTTGAGTATATTAAAATCAAAGAAGAAATTTAAGCCACCAACATAAGAGCACATAACAGGATAGAGAGAAGTTTGAGCGGAAAAAATAAAAACTGGACATTATTTATTGATGACGGTGATCGATTTCATGTTATGACTACTAATGCTTTAGAAAGTTTTAATGGGGTATTTAAAGGTGCACAATCATTGTCTATTATTGCTTTGGTTGCATGTACCTTTTTTCATTCCATGGATTATTTCTATCAATGAAGAGAACGGCTAGAAATTTGACAACATGAGTTTAACTCCAAAGCGGTAAGCAAAGATTTCCAAGAGAGCCAGTAAAACACGATGTTCAAGGCTAGTTCGATTTAGTTAATTTGAATGAAAAGCGGTTTACTATTTTGGTGATAAATTTACCGTAACAATTAATGGCAATATTTGCTCTCATACATGCAACATTCCATTATTATAATAACTACCTTATGCAAATGTTATGGCCTTTTGTTTTATTATTATAAATGGTGCGAATAGAGATCATCATGACTTTGCATCACCTTGGCACTCGGTTCATAAGTACTTAGAAGTATACACATAAGAATTTCACCCCGTTTATGATATATGTTGTTGAGTGCATATGATGATTTGTTAATATTGGCACTACAGGCTCGTCATTATCCAGTTCAGCTTTGGTCTACAAGATTTAAAGGTATTATGGACGAGATTCACAAGATGTGAAATAGATGTAGAGTGCAAAGCCATTAGAAGTATCGATGCACTTCCGCAACTTAGCATTTACCTTTGGGTTTAGATGTAACAGGGTATGTAATATCCTATGTATTTGAGAACTTATTATATGATGTATTATGTGTTCTATTTGATTGTATTAGTTGCAAACATATTTCCATATTTGCTAAAATATTTGTGTATTTGTTTGTCTTATATCATATGAATCAGTTTGAATATTTCTATATCTGATATATACGTACATACATACATATATACATACACACACACACGTGTGTGTGTGTGTGTGCATATGTAAGATATTTTGAAACTTACTTCTTGGTGTAGGCGCATCATTAAGAAGGTGTTATTTGTAAATTCTCCCGTTGATGCATTTCGAAAGAATGTCAGTAGGTGTTTTTGAAAAAGCAAGTGAAGGCATCTTTTGAGAAGGCACCAATACAAATTTTGCTGTAAACAGCAACAAAAATAGATTTCCTGCACAACTTCACTACAACAGAAACAACATATAACCAAACAAGTTCCATGCACACAACATGTTAAATACTAAACAAGATCAATTCAATTCATACTAAACAATTTGCTTAAATACACAACATACTGAAAAATTCAAGTCACGTTGAACAATTCGTTTACACACACAACGTACCAAAAAATTCAAGTCATACCACCAACTATTTTCTCAAATTATGAATTTCACATGGTGTTTCTCGTTTTGGCCTCCTCTCTAAATGAATCTCTGGGTATCCCACTTCATCATCATCGTTTAGAACTTCATTTATTTCTGTTGGTGGGATTAATGGAATTATTAAGAAGGTCCAGGCATATATTCATCATGAAAAGAGGAACGTCATTTTCTTTGTCGATGCATCCTTTCTTTGTCGACCTCTCTAATACGTGACCATTTGACAAAATGGACAAGCCGGATAGTCCAATGGCGGTGTCTCTAAGTAAGCAAGAGGAAGTGGCACTGCACGAGGGGCTGATTTGGTTCTTGATAGCTTATTCTTTCCTAAAATTCATTGTAAATTCTTTTAACACTAAAGTACTTTCCCTTGGACCACTTTGCCACTTCTTCTGAAAGCTCATTAACTAAGTCCATAGCTCGGTAAATGCCATCTGCCTATACAAATAATGGTAGTTAGTAGATATTTTATTTTATTTTGTTAATCGTTGTGTATACATGTCACATTCCTTTCAAGGAGAGCTCTAAGTGTGTATATATCAATCATAATGGGTACAACTTTCCTACATAGGACGTAGTGACGTGTAACGTTGACGTATTAACTATTGTATTCATCTACAGTCAAAGTTGGCTCTCTCTTCTCTTGCATGAACATATGGCGGTGATTCCAAGAATCAATAGTTATATCGTATTCCCCTACTTCATTATCAATCTTATAGAAACAAACATTTTCTGTTAATAGTTGTAGCATACCAAACAAAATCACTAGCAAAAATGATATTTTGAGGAAAGGATGGCTTATTTTGTTTTTGGTTTCAACTTGGTAAATTGAGAAATGAAAAAGAGAAGGGCGGTTATCGTGTTAAATTGACTTCAGTAAAAAGGACATGGCAACATTTTAAAATGCGTCTAAAGGCAGCTTTTAAGAATTTGTTCATAGGTGCCTTTTCAAAATTCACCCGTTCCCTTTTATATAGAGAAAATATAATCGCATCCTAACATTATTTAACTAAATAAATTATTAACAGTAAAATAACATACTAATTTAATAATACATATTCACTTAAACATATATCACCGTACCACATTCATTCTAATACACATTCATTATAACAAATAAAGAAGTACATGAAATAAATACAACACGGTCTACAATACACATACACCACTATCTTCCGTCCTTATTCGGTTGCATCCTTAGCTAGTACACAATAATACAATAAACATAAATGTATGACATTGATAAAAATACTAACCATTTCGGTTCAATCTAACCAGCACATTTACGACCAATTCAACTCAAGACGGCTTGAAGTTGCCAACTCATCAGACTAACCGGCCCAAGGACGACCCATCTTTAGCCCAACTTCAGCACAGCCCACCTTTGACCGGTCCCAAGCAGCCAATCCTGTCATCCTACAGTCGATCTGGCATGTTCCTTACAACATGGTCCATAGCACTATTCAATTATCCTCAATTGTCCTCAACAACCACTCGACCTTGTATACCTAAGCTCAACACCAGCCAATGCCGACCCAACTCAGTTTGGTCCTGAGCCATCCCATAAACTCAGCGTCCATCCGGTCTATTACCGATCGGCTCGACTCAAAATGGATTCAATAGCCAACTTATCAAACAAGGTTCGACTCAAGTTTGACCCTTTTTTGGCCCCATTTCATCATAGTCCGCCTTCGACAAATCCTAGGTAGCCCGTCTCGTCATCACACAACCATCCTAGCACTTCCCTTGCAACATTACTTCTTGATAACTTTCCTCGACATGCCTCAGCATTAACTTACCAACCAGCTTAGGCTGACAAAAATCATTCATCCACCTTACCACATAAGTAAGCAAAAGTAAACGACAAGCAATACAACTAGCTGCATTAGGTATTGTAGCAAGCCAATCAGAAGCATGCCTATTCCTGTAGCATACCATCTACATTAAATGTGTATTAAATGTAATGCATGCACTTAATACGGAGGGAAACTGGCACATTTTTTAGCCACATATTTCATCCCACCTTTACCGGTTTCGTCCATCAGCCTACGAGATGTTTTCCATATGTTTTACTATGAAATTCTGTGAACCAGTGGAATAGGGATCTTAAGGCTAAGTTAACACTAGAGGGAGGGTGAACAGTGTTTAATGGATTGTATAAATATTTTTCAAATTCTTTAAGATTCTACTTTGGAGTGATGTAATTAACAAGCATAGAAACATTTACATAATCAAAGTGCAGATAGAAGTAAATGCAGTGAAAGTAAAAAGGAAAGAACCTACCAGGATTTTATACTGGTTCAGATTTACCCTACATCTAGTCCAGCACAATTCCTTATACGGATTTCTTTTCTACCAGTAAATGCAAATACAATCTCGATTTCAAGGCTACAAGACAACCATCTAGAATCTCAACCTTTGGATAGAGTCACTTGATTTTCGAGTTACAAGCACACCCACTAAATTTACGGGCTATCGAGCACACTCATTTGATTTAATGGGCTACAATCACACCAAGTGTAGCAGTATGATTTGATAGAGTTTTATAGACTTAGATCTTTGATCTTGATTACAATTGATCTTCTAACTCTTGAATAGAACTTTGATCTTAGTTTGAGTGAGAGAGATGAGAGAAATCAGAGAGTAGATGAAGGAGAATCAAACTAGTGATGATTGAATTTGATTCTGGTTGAACTTTGGTAGAGTTTGGGTATATTTTGATTTAGAAAATGAGAGAGCGGAAGGAGGAGAGATGGGTAAAAAAATGATGATTAAAAATTCGTTTGGAATCTGGTATTTATAGAGGAACAGCGGTCATATCCATTCGTGAAGAGATGCTATGAAAAGACACTTCTTTTGAAATTCAAATTTTTAAAAAATCAGTCATTATGTCGACATACATACATAGAGTATGTTAATATACTCTTTTATGAAAATTGAAAATACTTTAAAACATTATTTCAAAAACTTGATTTTTTGTAAAATAGTTTAATACTTTGTAAACTCATTTCAGAACAGTTTATACATATTTTAATCATAATAAAACTTTACATAGTGATTTTGAAAATTTTAATATAATGTAAATAAAACACGTATATACATACATACATACATATATATATATATATATAACATCAATATAATAATAATTTATTAAAGTATAAACAAAAATTCAATATATATAAATTTAAAAACACTAAAATAATATCTTTATAAGTATAAGAGACTGAAAATCATTTTGAGAAATATTTTGAAAACATTACTTTAAAACCAGGATATTTAAAAAACAATTTAAAATAAAATTAGAGAAGGAGAGAGAGATCAGGAAAGTGTTATCAAGGTTTTAACATCAATTCTACAACTCTATAACTTATTTGGAATATCTTGAATTCTTGAACTCTTCGAGTATAGCCTTCATTCTCCAACTCTTGAAACTTTATATCTGCATATTGAATCTACTCTTGATACTTTATAGTCTTCTTAATCAACACCTGTCTTATATTTTGTACTACATATTATATATAAGTTGATAAAACATTAGTATTTATATAATGTCCTGTAGTTGTTATCATCAAAAAAATCTAAGGTACTAACAATCTCCCGTTTTTTATGATGATAACTTTGTATATAAAATATAATGTAACTCTCCCTGGATTACAAAACTCCCTCTTAATCTATGTCTTGAATATATATTTCTCCTCCTTTGTCAACAACAAAAATAACCACCTAAAACTATAACTCTAACACTAACTCTTACTCTAATTCCAACTCTAACCCTCCTAAATAAAATACTAGTTAATATATATATATATATATATATGACAACTATATATAATGATGATGAGAATGATTGTATAAAAACAATAAGTGATATGTAAAATTAAATAATCATTAAATAATCAAAATCAATCCAAATATTCATCCGATCCAACTAACTTCATATCACACATCATTCAAATAAATCCACACAAATCAAACCAATCAAATCCAAATCAAGTATTATTGTCTACAAACAATCAAACTTATTTAAACTAGACAATTCGAGGAACTTCAACCCATCCATCAGCGCTAAAGATTGGATCCACTTTGATAGCATCCTAATCTTCATCATCATTGTCAATGGTACATTCTGGACTGGTGGTTGGTTCTTTCTGTTCAAGGTATAAATCATCTATTGGATCGCATCGAAATGCCTTTCTTGCTCCTTGATCATTTGCATTTGACTCAATTCTAAGTGCCTCTGGTTTCTTAGGATGTAAGAAAGAATGTTCTTGAATGATTCAAGAGTTTGTTTCGAGGTTTTTGGTTAGTTTTTAGATAGGAAAAGCCATTAATTTTTACTAGAGTTTAGGAAAGGAAAGGAAAAAGAAAGAGACTTGAAGTAAATGATTCTCTGGTCTTAACAGGTATTTAAATGGGTGAAATTCATTAGAAATAAATAGCCACTTGCTGTCTATCTAATTTTCAAAATTAAAAAACTGGCAAAATTACCATTGTATGTCGACATACATACCTAAGGTATGTCAACATACATGAAGAAATTTTCAAAACAATTTTGTTTTGATATTCTAATGCATTTAGCTTATACGTTTATACGTGTGTTCTCCAGAGATGATAAACAATGTATAACAACAAGGAAATATAATTTTTTATTAATATTGGATGATGATCACATAACTCATACACTAAGATAATGTAAAGATACATAAGATCAAACTATATTCGAGCTAAAATGACAAAATACAACACATTCATAAGCAACTAGATAGATAATAAACTAGAAAGAAGTAGATGAAAAAGATGAGAAGATATCCCAAGCTTGCGTTTTCACTTTTCCAAAAAAAAAAATCCATTTTTTGGAAATAGTGATTAATTTCTTACAACGGAACGATTGAGAATCTTTTGGTTTTCAACAATCTTCTTTTGATTGTTGAGAAGGTCTTTGTTGGTTGGTCGAAGAGGAAAATCAATGCTTTCAAAAGAGGTTTCCTCCTCCTCCTCTTCTTCTTCAATATCCATATCATCTCCTCCTTCCTCTTCCTCCTGTTCTCTAATTTCTTCATCCTCATCATAAGCTATCCTTTCCTTTTTCTCTGCAAGAGTTTCATATGGCTTGAAAAGGGTGGAATTTTCATAAGAGCGATATTGTCTTGATTAAAGACTTTATGAGAGACAAATTCCTCTCCTTTAAAGTCGACGCAAAAGTAGTTGAAGATTCGAGCAAGATACATGCCATGAATAGTGCGTTTTCATGATTAGATCTTTTTTGAAATAAAATTCGTTTGAAAAAACTTGAGCCCAATTTATGTCATATTGACCATAAATGGCGAAAAGAGCTTTGCACACTTGTAGATTGGATTGTTGAATTTCCTGATCGAGAAGTGATACTTTGTTGTAAAAGAAGGTTTAAAATTCTTGCTTTTGGACGAAAGTTTTGGTTTTTGAATTTAAAATCATTTTGACCAAATTCTTGCTTTTGGAAGTAAGTTTTCATTTTTTATAAAGGAGTTTTGGGATTACAAATTGATAGAAATTAGAATTTGAAAGAAATTAATAGAGCAATAATGTCATACTTACCTTATAGACGCTTTGTTGATCAACTACTTGAAAGAAATACAATTCGAGATAAACTGGAAATTGAGAGAAATCGAAAAGTTTGGTTTTTAATGAAGGAGTTTTGGTAAAGTAAGGGTGGGGTTGGTAGGAGTTCACAGCTCTATTAATAGGGAGAAAATATCATGGCAGCATTTGAAATGGCGCCATTGTGCGGCATTTGAAATGCCTTACAAGGGTGGCATTTCAAATGCTGCTCTGTTAATTGCACACTCGGCGACATTTCAAATATCTCACAAGGGCGGCATTTCAAATGTCGCCCTACTAGTTACACATAATAGCAGCAGCAGCCCCATTATACATGCTACACAATTGCACGCCACACAGTGACATATAAATCACAACTATATTCGATTCGAACTACATTACAACCAAAAACAATACTACAATCGAAACGTTATTCATCCCAATCTCCATTATAAGCATAAAAACACTACAATCAAAACTAAAGACGTTCCAAACTACAATACCATATCAAAATTTTGAGTTCGTGAGGAGTTTTCATTTACGATTTTCTTGGCTTCAAAATGAATTCCTCTCTTATCGACGAAACTTCTTCTTCACTACCCTCATCTTGCGTTCCATCCAAAGGGGGTTGAGACGGCCCAACCGGATATATATGTTAGGAAGTTATTGCCCTAGAGCTTTCACCCATGTCTTTCTTTCGTCTTTGATACTTTCTCTTAATTTCGGGGGTCGGTGAGGCTGATGCAATGTCCTCAGCCTGTAGGTCAAATGAAATGCCCTCGGCAATTGGTGGCACTGTAGGAGGATGGGAAGGTGGAGGCGGGATTGGTCTTGACATCTTGTTCTTCAAAAAACATGATCATAGAATTTGTTTGAGCGAGAAGCATTTTGCCTTGCTTTTTTCGAAAACCTCCTCCACAAGCTCATCAACTATGTCCATCATACGATACATACCATCCGCCTACAAATAAGATATACCATTATTGATTTTACAACTACCTTAAAATTGTAAATTTAAATACATACCACATTTCATCAAGCGAAACCCGTGGAGTGTAAGGAGTAACATCTTTTTCAAGCACTTCCTCTCATCTTCTTAACACATACCACCGAGTGATATTCCAATACCAGCTATTGTACTCCTCATCATTCAGCGTGATCTCATGCCCATCTTTCGAAGAAAAGAAGCGGTTATTCCATAAATATATCACTGATTCAAACTCATCTTTACCATATATAGGAGCATAATACTGTAAGTGTTGGCGAAGACCAAACTGCCTCATCACTCTATCTAGAAGATGGTATGCAAGATTGCCAAAGCAAAATATCATCAGCTTAGCTCGCTATAACTACCTCGAATCAGTGCACAAAGCCAAAAGCGCATCAAGCTTTGCCTCAGTGTATGGACTCCACGTACTACCTTATAGTCGAGGACATCAAACTCATTCAGGTAGAATGTCAAATTCCGTCTGGGAGCCAGTTTGGTATTCTTTGGTCCAAATAGAAAAAGTTTATATAAACTGTCCAAAGTGTATTAGTTGATAGGACCATACAACCAACACTACTTTACCTCGATCCATATGATTTTGAATCAACGGTTATCAGTCTCTTCATAGTTATACGACCGACTGGAAGATACATTCAAGACCATAGCTGCAAGAGTATAAGTTGTATTTCATTAGTGTTTACGACATGTAAAAATATGAATTAATGAATAACTATGACCGTACCCAAACTAGAGTCATACAACCATCGGCAGACCGTTGTTGTACCAACGCCACTCTAGTAAGCTCTGCATAAGTGAAAGCCAGCACCGCACTGTCCCATAAATACTGTCGACAAGAATCGAAGTCTTCTAACAACGGGAGCCATTAAAGGCCCACTGAAGTCTTCGATCGATAGCAAAAAGAAGTTGAGTGATAATATGCAAAATAATAGCGTGGGCGTGTTGTGCGATCTGCACTAGAGAGGTACGATGATGAATACCATTAGCCAACTATTCCCTAAACCAAGTAGCTATTATCTATTCATTCCCCAATCTTATGTCTTCTAGAGGAGTCAGGCAAAGCAAGGACTCACACAAATCGATATAATTACTTAGAAAATCCGTTTTAGAATGGGACCCCCGTTATTAGCAAACTAAGCAACACATCTACATCTTTTAACGTGAAGGTCATCTCACCAACTCTCAGATGAAATGTAGACGTCTTTGGTCTTCAACTATTAATCAAAGCCGTTAGAAGAATACGATCAAGATGTATGTATCCCAACTTATGAATAACACCAAATCCTGCCATATCTAAAAGTTCTAACACACCGGGATGTGATGACGTTACAAGCTTTATAGTCAAAGAATGGTCAATGAATTCGTCTGGCTCAACTCCCTGTCAAAAAAAAAGCAAGATATTATGACATTTACTTGCATGATGTCAGAACGCAAGAAAAATTATATCCAAATATACCTCTACCAAATCGTTATTGCTTCTGTGGTGTTGAGCTTGTAAGTAAAGAACGCTATCATTGACCTGTCCGGATTACATTTCTTCATATTCTACCACAATAACAAAACCAAATCAAATTTATAACCTAATTAAAAAATCCTTATAAGTAATCAAAAGCCAATTGAACAGATGTTTTACGCGTACAAACTACTTCATTGTAGTCTAGAAACAAAAATTTATACCTACAAAACTAATTTTTGTCCAAACCCTAAAATAAAAAAAAAAAATTGAGATAAATTAAAAAGGAAGAATACAAATATATAAGAGGCACTTGAGAGGATGAGTACGCCGTTCTTCAATTTCTAGCCTAATTGAATGAGATTTTGAGTGAAAATAGTGATTTTTTGGAATTTGGGGTTTTAGGTTCGGTTTGGGGACGGAGTGAAATGAAAGGAGGAAGAGGGTGGGCTGGCCAAAATAGAAAGCAAAGTTCTGAACGGCATTTGAAATGCTGCACATAGGCGGTATCTCAAATGCAGGTAACTATTTTTTTTAAAATTGCACTGGCGGCATTTCAAATACTGCCAGTACCGTGGCGGTTGATGTGGTCAAAACTGGCCTATTTTTATATTTAGTTTATAAACTGCCCTAAATTTGCAATTACTTTGCAAAATTGGCCCAAATTTAAAAAAAAATTCCATTTCAAAATTAAAACAAGCTAATCCTGTCTTATCTCCTTTTGCATAAGAGTAAACAGTGCTACTCTGACAATCTTTCTTCTTTGAATACTCGACAATTATTTTCCCTTCAAATTACGTTGATGAAAACCGTTAGAACAATCAAAAGACTAACGGTGTAAGATCAGTTCTTTCATCTTGTTGCTTTGATTAAATGATTCCACACTTGTTTGCCGTCCCAAATTAGGTTAAGCATACAGTCTTTAGCAATCAATTTCTTCCATATTCATGAGCATTCATACAGTTAAAAAACAAATGCAAATTGTCCTCTTGCTTATCATTGAAGAAAATACAAGTTAACTTAACTAAGATGCCTCAAGCATCCAGATTACTGAAAGTGTGAATAAAAAATTTCATTATCTTCCATAAGAATTTTTTTTGCTTTTGTGGACTGTAGGAATTTCAAACCCTATTCCTCGAACTAAATTTATCTCCATCTTCAAATTGGACTAAGGAATTGTAGACAGTTACCATGTGGTTTAGCCTTATCAGTCCAGGCATACTCTTATTTAGTAATAATAGGGAAACTATATTTTGTAGTTTACCCCATCGACCTAAGGAAAGTTATCATGCCACACTGGATAAAATCATAAGCATTAGCTTCCAAAGGAATGCCGGTTCGCTGCCTCTGAGAATAATTCAAGAACTTAGACAAGATCGTATCTTTTTTTACCCAAGGATCATTGCAATATTTGGCATTTCCTTACTTATTAGATAATAATTGAATATGTGGCAAGATGACTTTCCTCATCTTCAAAATATTTCTCTAAACCTAGCCACAATCATTTGGAGCTTCCATAGACCAGAAGTTTTTCCTGTCAAGATGACGCTTCAAAGCCAAAGTTGTCCAAATATTACTTCTACTATTAAGAAAGTTACCAAAATGTTTGCTAAATGCTGCAACATTCCATACTTTCATCCTCCTTATCCTTAACACTCCATGAGACAATAGTTTTCCACCCTTAAAAAAGCCATGGGGATCGGTTTCTTAAAATACATGCTACATGTCCATAAGAAATGGTTCGTAGCATGCCTAATTTTAGATATGAGCTTTCTAAGGAAGGTAATGCTTGTAGACCAATAAACAATCATTGACAATATCATGGATTTAATTAAAGTCTACCTACTTGTGACAAAAATTTGTTGGTCCAACAATTCATAGTAGAAGAGATTTTTTTTATACAGTGGAAGGCATGCCCAAAAGAAACTCCTCTAGCAACAAGCGGAACCCCTAAATATGTAGTTTCAGTACCCATATGTTGCATGGAAGCGGCCACCCGTAACTGGTTTGCTTCAGATTGAGGTAATCTAGCTATAAATATGTTTGATTTTTCATCATTAATTTCAAGGCCAAACAAGGAATAAAAATAATTCAAGATGCCACTTAAGGTATTAATAGGCTACCTAGTATATTTAGTAAATATGAGAAGGTCATCAGCAAACATGAGGGACGAATGACAAGCATCTAGGTTTAAACTTCCATAACTATAAATGAATACGCAGACATTGGATCTCCTGTCTTATTCCTTAAGTTCCCCTGAAGTAACCTACCAGATTACCATTAAGAACTAAGGTATAATAAGGAGTAGAAACGCAATTATGTATCTATTTAACAAAGTGCTTCGGAAACCCCATTTTTTCCATGATAACCATAATGCTTTCCCATTGGATAGAATCATATGCCTTAACGTCTATCTTCATCATTACTCTAAATAGTTATTCTATTATAACCCTTACGAAGTTCATGTGTTAATAACACATTATCAAGAATATTTCTATTAGGACAAATGCTGCTTCATTTGAAGATATAAGGGTAGGCATGACCTTTTTCAATCTAGCTGCAATAACCTTGGAGATACATTTGTAGATTAGGTTACAACAGGCAATAAGTCTATAGTTTGTAACACTTGCTGGATTAGCAATTTTGGGGATTAAAGCTAAATTAGTAGCATTAATGCCCTTAAGCATTTTAATATTATTGAATTTTTTTTGAAATCCCTTAATAAGTTAGAACAAATCATTTCCCAACAGATAGTATAGAAGCATATGCATTGAATCCATCAGGTTCCTCACAATACTCTTTATTCATTTGAAAAATACTATTAATTTCATCATTATTCACTTCGCAACTTAAAAAGGCTATATCATTAGGTATAACTTTAGAAAGTTGAACTGTATTGAGGTAGTGCTTTTGACTGCCATAAGGTTTAGAGCTGCCCAGGAGATTGCTATAAAAATCCAAGAATGCCTTTTCAACATCATTTTAATTGTTGCGTATTTTACCATTACTGTCAGATATTTGTTAAACATTAACCTTAGCTTGTTTTTTCTTTATAGAAGCATGATAAACCTTAGTGTTTCTATCCCTTTCCAACTGCCATTTGATTATCATCTTCTGTCTCTTCAATTCACGCTCCATAGCTAAGGCTTTATTTAATAGCCCCATTAATTCATGCTCCAAAGTAGACAACGGAACATTATTATGTTGATTAAGAATTTGCAATTGGGTTGGCTTAAGATGCTCTGCTAGCTCTCTGGCCACCTCATCTCGTCTGCCATATTTTTCTTTTGACCAAATCATCAAAGCTTTCTTAGTAGCTTTCAATTTCCACTGAAAAATTTACATACGGTCACCATAAAAAGCTTCAGACCAATCATGTTTAATAGTTGCTTAAAAGGAAGGTTCTTCAGCCAAAACATTAAAAAGTTCAATTATTTCTTTTAATGGTTTCTTCCCCAAAGGAAATGAATAATGGAGAGTGATCGAATAGCATGGGGGCAAGATTGTATGGATTATTAGAGGCTATTTGATGAGGACAGAAATTGAGAAATATGTGATAAAGTCTACCCATTGTTCTAACTTCACTTCTACTTTTGTCATTCCACGTAAAGTTAGGATCAGAAGTTTGAGCTTCAACCAAGGAAGAGTTTGCTATTGCGTCATTTAAAGGAGAATTTTCTCTATAGGATAAAGGTGATCCTCTAGTCCGATCAGTGGTACTTAACATGCAATTGAAGTCACCTAGGACAAAGCAGCATGTGTTTCGTGTTTGAAATGAGGTAAGTAGTCAAGCATCTCTTTTTCCACCCTGGCTAAATTATGACCATACACATGTTATATATGTTGGAGGAAATCCCTTCAGATTATCGGTTTAAGGGAATAAAATACCCAACACAGCGGAAAAATAACGAACTGGATCGTGATTGTAGCAAGACGGAACAAATAGAGATAAACTTCAGAACAGACAGTCACAGATCAATGCAATGCAAAAAAATAAATAAAATCAGTATTTATAGTGGTTCCACTACCGCAAGGTAGTGTACGTCCATTTAGAGAGAGAAGATTTTATTAATCACTAAAAGATTACAGTTACAAGATTGATTCACTTTTGGAGGCTATACATAAAAAGAATTTACAATATAGACATTTTGTCTGCAGAGTTTCAACTCGCTAGGATGGTTTCCACTGTCGTCCAGAAGCTCCACTATTTATAGAGTAAAGAAATGAGGAGGGGTGGCTGCTATATAGCAGCCCTAGGGTTTGGTTCGGCATGCATCTGGTTTGACATAATTTGGTTCGCAAAACGTCGAGTGAAAAATTTGGACCGGCATCTCCAATATACCGAACGAAATATTTTGTTCGGTAATTTTCTTTTCTCCGCTCCTCTATTTTACCGAATGACAAATCTGGTTCGACATTCCTTCCATCGAATGATAATTAATGTTGCTCCACTCTATTCACTATTTCACTGCTTCAAACTTCCCCCTTTCTCCAAATCAGCTTCCAAGCATCTCCCGAACGAGCTTCCACCCCTTGAGATTTGGAGCGGCATCTCCTTCTTCTCGTGGCGTTTCTATGGTGCATGGTTAGGACTGGCTTCATCTTCCTCCTCTCATGAAATTAGGTAGCAAATCAAACAATCTCCACCTTGATATCTAATTCCATATAAGTCTTCCAATTCTATCTACACCTTTATGCTCCAAGCAATGGATACTTATCCAATGAGCTTTGACAATGCCATCACCCATTACACTCTGTCAACGAACTCCGGCAAGGCCACCGTCCATCAACAAAATATTTGAAGTACCCAGTCCGTGTAGAACCTATCAATCTCTACCATGAAAACAAACGTCTTTATGAATCATCTCAACTCTCCCCTCATGCCACCCGGTGGCACCAAGCACTTCATTAAGCGAATCAAGTCTGATCAATACTCAAACTTTGCAATAGGCAACGACTTGGTAAACATATCTGTAGCATTCTCCTTCGTGTGAACTTTCTAAAGACGAACTAGCTTCTCTTCACTCATCGAGATGAGGAATGACTCTCTCACGTTAATATGCTCCGCTCTCGTGCTGAATGCCATATTTTCAGCGAAGTAAATTGCACTTTGATTGTCACAATGCATATTCACTCCTTCATATGCGAAGCCCAAATCACACAACAATCGCCTCAAGTAAAGCGCCTTCTTGGCTGCTTCAACCGCGGCTATGAGCTCTTCCTCTGTAGTAGAAAAAGCCTCAATTGTCTACAACCTCGCTTTCCAACTGATCGTTATCCCACCAATGGTGAACAAATATCTGGAGGTTGACTTCCTTCGATCTCTATCACCGGCATATTCGAAATCACAAAACCAACCAAGTTGAAATCTTTTCCTCTACCGCCAAAGACAAACCCACAGTTTGGATTTCCTCTAAGGTATCTAAAGATACACTTCACTACTTCCTAGTGCATCTTTCCTGGATTTTCCATGAATCTACTCACTATTCTAACAGCTTGTGCAATGTCAAGCCTAGTGCAGACCATGGCATACATCAAGCTGCCAACTACACTTGCATATGAGTCCTTTATCATATAAGCCCCGTCCTTTTTCGAGATGGAGAGCCTTTACTAGAAAGATGTATGTGCAAGGGCACGAGTGTGCTGATTGCCTTTGGCCCTTCCATTCTAAACCGAGCAAGCACCTTTTGAATATACTTCTTTTGAGTGAGGCTCAAAAGTCCTAGCTTTCCATCCCTTTGGATTTCCACACCCAAATTTTTTTTTGCTTCTCCAAGGTCCTTCATTTCGAATTCCGCTTTTATCTTTTGCTTTAAACTATCGATTTCAGCTTTATACTTAGAAGCAATCAACATATCATTCATATATAAGAGTAGGACAACCATCCACCATTCTTTAAATGCTTGAAGTACACACAAGCATCTTTGATGCTACAATCAAAACAAAGTGAAAGCATAAAAAGTCAAACCTCTTGTAACATTGTCTAGGTGACTGCTTAAGTCCATATAATGACTTTTTCAATTTGCAAATCCAATTTTCTTTCCCATCTACAACAAATCCTTCTGGCTGCTTCATGTAGATGGTCTCATCTAAGTCTCCATGTAAGAAAGCGGTTTTCATGTCCAGTTGCTCCAGCTCCAAGTCATGAGCTGCAATGATAGCGAGCAAAAGGCGGATGGACGTATGCCTCACCACTGGAGAGAATATCTCATCATACTCCAATCCCTTTCTCTATGAAAACTCTTTAGCAATTAGTCTAGCCTTGTATCTCCCGTTAACCTTCACATTGAAGACCCACTTGCAAACTATGGCTCTTCTTCCTTGAGAAGGTGGTACCAAATCTCAAGTCTTATTCTTCTTCAACGACTCTAACTCCTCTTCCATAGCGCACATCCACTTCGAACTGTCACTTGACTTCAAAGCTTCATCAAGGTCAGGCGAATCCTCATGAAACACATGTAGGACTTAGTCAAACTGATCATCAAGGCTAAGGTTCGCAAACTGCCAATTACCATACCTTTCGGGCAGCCTAACAGTCCTACAAGTGACCCAGATAGGTACTGCTTCGCCTAAACTCCTTTCAGCTCCACCTTGAATAGAACTTCCTCTAGATTCATGCACATCACTAGCATTACTAGAAGGTACATATGGACTATCCTGTGATGTTTCATCAACTGCATTTTCCTCGACAGCATCAACAACAACTCTACCCTTTGGCTGGAACATGGAAACTTCTTCCATCTCCTTAGGCCTATCAAAAAATTCTGATGTGGTAGGTAGCTTCTTTTTCGCATTGAACACAGCCCACTCATCAAAAGTATCATGTCTTGAATGAACAATCTTTCGATCAACATGGTTCCAAATTTGATACCCGTTGATACCATCGGTGTATTCCATTACTATGCCCATGTATGCTCTAGCCTCCAATTATCATCACATGTATGGTGAACACGCACATGACAACCAAGATACACTGCTTTACCTCCACTTCTCCTCTGAAATCTTCCCATCCATGGCTGAGCAAGGAATTCGATTTATGATATGTGCTGCATTTGATAATGCTTTAACCCAAAAGCTTCTAGACAAGCCCATCGTCAATCTCAAGCAACAATCCTCTTTAGTAGAGTCATGTTCATCCTTTCTGCAATCCTATTGGATTGCCGATCTCCAAGTGTAGTGAAATATTTCTGAATGTCATGTTGTCTACAAAAGTCGAGGAAATCTCTAGAGACAAATTCATCGCCATTATCAGATCTCGGCACCTTCAACGTAGAACCAGATTGATTCTCAACGAGCGCTTTCCAGTCTTTGAACTTATCAAACTTTTTGATTTGGCCTTCATTACATACACCCATACTTTTCGAGAAAAGTCATCAATGAAAGAGATAAAATACTTTGCTCCTCTACGAGAAGTAGCAACCGGCCCCTAAACATCTGTATGCACGTACTTGAGTACTCGCCTCGATCTATCGAGTACAACTTCAAGAGATACTTTAGTTTACTTGACTAACATAGACTCTTGGAAAAAGTCCATCTTGTCGAAGCTTTCTCCTTTGATCATCTTCCGTCCCCGAAGCAACTTTAAGCCCATCTCTGTAATATGACCCAACCTGAGATGCCAAAGCTCTATGGCACCTAAAGCACGAGAACTGTCTATTCCAACACATGACTCTCCAAGAACTGTGGTTCCTTTCAGCAAATACAGATTTTAGAATACATCTCCTTTCATAAGAACTAGTGCACCTCTTGAAACCTTCAGACTATCCTTCTCGATAGTTACCTTACATCCCAAAATGATGCCAATTATCCTAAAGAAATTAAGGACTTTCGAAGAGCTAGAACATACCCAACACCTGTCAAAGTGCGTATCACTCCATCAAACATCCTTATCCTCACTGTACCTTCACTCATTGCTCTACAGCTACCATCGTTAACCATAAGAATAGAGCTTCCCTCTTGTCTAATGAAAGAACTGAAGTAATCCTTATTAGGCGTCATATGGAATGATGCCCATAAGTCAAGCACCCAATGGTCTGAGACATCTGATACTGCAACGGACTGCACATCGTCAGATACAGACTTCTCCACCACAATGATAAAGATCCATCTTCTTTCTTCTTCTTCAAATTTAGACGATCCTTTTTCCAATGATCAGGTTTCTTGCAGATAAAGCACTTCCCATCCTTAGACTTTCCTCTCCTGCCATTACCGAGCTTCCTGGACTTGAAACGTCCTCTAGAGTACCAATTCTTCTTATTTTCTCTATCTTATTCAACAAACAGGCCATGACTACTACTTCCACCTCTACTTTCTTCACTTATCTCCTTCATCGGATCTCTCAAGCCCTCAGATAGATGGCCTGACTTCACATCTTTCATTGTCAATGTGCCTCCAGCTTGGTCCAAATGCCCTTAGCAGAGGTCTCATTGCTAATCTCTGAAATGACATTCTCTCCCATAGCTAGTTGTTAAGTAGTAAATGCCTATTTCTCCATCTCCTTCCTTTCCACGACCGAGATGTCAGCCGTCAACTCTTTAGGGGCAAACACTACTGGATAGACTTCATTCCTCATTACAACAGCCTTCATCCTCCATTATCACTTCTCGAAGTCTTTATCCCCATTCCATTTCTCAATTTCCAACTGTGATCCTGATGTGATATGCATCCCTCTAGTATAGGGTCTTGTAACAATTGGAGACGCTTCATCTCTTGCCATAGCATCTAACACTCCTCAATCAACCTTGCAACTCCAATACCAGACTGTCGGGGGAAACTCTCTTCAAATGAGCAGTCTAAGGGAATAAAAAACCCAACGCAGCTGAAAAACAACGAATTAGATCATGATTATAGTGAGACGGAATAAACAGAAATAAATTTCAGAATAGACAGTCACTGATCAATGCAATACAAAAAAATAAATAAAACCAATATTTATAGTCGTTCCACTACCGCGAGGCAGTGTATGTCCAGGGAGAGGAAATTTTATTAATCACTGAAAGATTAGAGTTATAAGATTGATTCACTTGTGGAGGCTATACATAAGAAGAATTTACAATATAGACAAAATTCTGTAGAGTTTCAGCCCTCTAGAATGGCTGCCATTATTGTCCAGAAGCTCCACTATTTATAGAGTAAAGAAATGAGGAAGAGTAGTTGTTATATAGCAGCCCTGGGGTTCGGCTCGGCATAATTTGGTTCAGCAAAACGCTGAGCGAAAAATTTGGACCGGCATCTCCAAAATACTGAACGAAATATTTCGTTCGACAATTTTATCTTCTCCGCTCCTCTATTCTATCGAATAAAAAATCTGGTTCAGCATTACTTCCATCGAGTGAAAACTAATGTCGCTCTACTCTATTCACTATTTCATCGCTTCAATCTTTCCCCTTTTTCCAAATCGGCTTTCAAGCATCTCCCGAATGAGCTTCCACCGCTCGAAATTTGGAGCAGCATCCCCTTCACGCAGCTCTTCTACGTTGCAATGTTAGGGCTGGCTTCATCTTCCTACTCTCATGGAATTAGGTAGCAAATCTAACAATATACATAGAGGTGGAGAATGGATAATGAAACACGTGGAAGTGCATGAATTGAGCATGGAAAAGAATTGGATTTAGCTAGTATAAGGAAGGATCACAAATAACTACAATTGAACCATATGAGATTGATCATGATAATGGAAGAAGGACCAAGTAGGTTTAATGTAGGTAGCTTCTCTTAAAGTTAAAGAGAGGTTGAGTTTAGTTTCTGAATAGTAAGAAGTTTGATTTTGTGAGTCTGATGGTTTTTTTCCTGATCAAGCTTAACATCATAGCTAGCACCCCTAAAGTTCCATGTACAAAAGTTGTTCAACATTATTCAAACGAATGAGGGTTTGAGGTAGATAATCCAGTACTCGTCTTGAAAGAGTTGGATGCATTTGTGTTATTAGGGATTAAATATTAAAAGGTGGAAATTAACCGTTTATCTAAATCAATCATACTAACTTTGTAGTTTCATGGGTTTCTTTTTATATTTCTTGGAAATGATAAGGCATGGAGAAAGTGAAGGATTGCAGGTAGTCGTAGAAAATGGTTAAACGTATGGATTTTCTCTTTTGGCCATCCTGGAGGAGAAGGAAATGGGAATAAAAGTTAAAAGCATGAGAGTTCAAAACATTTAGAATTATGTCATCTTCACTAGGTAAGGAGGAAATGTAAATCTGGAAGAAAAAGAGTAGGAGGCTTATTGTGATAAAGAGAGAGTGTAGAGAGGGATAAAGAGAGAGGGGAGGGTAATTAGGGTGGTTTGGTTAAGTGTTTTGGATTGAGGCAGAATTGGATTTAAAGCGATGGAAAATGATAGGTTGGATTAAGATTTAATAGCGAACCTTGATTGGTAGGTAAGGCTATTGCATGTGAATTTAAGTTGTTTTGCATGATTTCTTAGTAACTTGCATGTGATTATGCTTACATAAATGCACATGCATTTGAATAAACTACTCGGGCTGGTGTTTTAGCGTACATTCTTTTTTTAAACGAAAGAGGCAAATGAAAGGGGCAAATGAATGGGGCTGAGAAAGGGGCAAACTCACGAAAGGGGAATACCTTCTTTTTACGAAAGTGGCAACGCAAATAGAGCAAATTTATATTCTTATTTTATTTGTGTTAATTATTTTTAAATAAAATAGGTGTATATCGAATGCAGAATACACAATACATAATACCGAATACATAGTTCAGAATTCAAAATGCAAAATACAAAATACAAATCAGAATTTACAAATACAAACTATTATAGTGGGTATTGTGGTGTGTATAGGTAGGTGGAACTTTCGGTGGATATGTAGGTGAAAAGGTAGGTGGAAAGTTCGGTGGAAATGTAGGTGGAAATGCAGCTGGAAAGGCAAGTGGTGGCATAGACATCATATACTATTGGTATCTGATTGTACGATTGCATTCGTCGATCTCGTACCGCAACCATTTTCGGGCTTTGTCGCCTTCCAAAAGTGTGAGTGTATCTCTGTTGCCCTTGATTTGGAGTAGTGAAATTGCTTTGGAAAGTTGAATATCTTCAAATTTCTTCACACGCTCAATTGCTGCCTTCAAATCCGAACCTGGGGTAGTGGACTGTAGGCATGCATTAGCATAAGGGGAGCTACTAGCATTAGTGGATGGATTAGAGAATGGACTACCTGTGTCAGAATGATATTTCTTGTTTTTATGTTTTTTATACATCATATCAACAAGTGCATCCATTTTTACCTCGTTCTCCATCCATCTTCTTCTGCTTGATTGAGACTTGGAAGAAGGACCTACACTACATGTTTGTGTAGGTTGTTGAAACGACTATTACGTGTTGACGTATTCAAGTGAGATTTGAAAACCTTATGTTCCCCATGTTCAGTCCAAAAACATGTGTGATGTATTCTTGAGGATGAGAATGGGGTGCTTGTTGCGTGTTGAGAACTTCGGTAGTACCAGGAGTGAAAGCATTGGCACTAGTTGCAATACTGTTACCAAAAATTTGTTCTAGTTCATTCAAATTCTCTATCGGCTATCTCTTATACTTCAAAACCGATTTGCCAAACTCCTAAAATTAAAAAGAAACATAAATTCATTGTGATAAAAAGAAACATAAACCGAATTCAAAAAAGATAAAAAGTATTACCCCCGTGCGCTCGATCCACCTATTTTGGCTTCCACTAATCGTTCCTCGAACATTATCCCATCTCGCGCCCGTTTTATTTATCAAATTGCGCCAAACTGTCCATTTCTTCTTTAGCAAGTCGTATTTGGTCGTAAATTGTTCAACAATGAGCGGTGCTTCGTTCGGGATACCTACTAAAGCGTCGTTCAGTTATGCCGTTATCTTCTTATGGATTCCTTTTTTGGATTGACTGGCAGCTTGATAAGCTTCAACATAAAAATGCTGAATTTGCATGAGCGGACCAAATTCCGGGGCTATGGCAGGAATTTCTCTATGCATTTTGTTTGGCCATTTATGAGACAAAAAATGTCCAAAAAAATCATAAAAAAAGAAAATAAACGAAATGAAATGAACAAGAAAACATAAATAAAATTACCAAAATACGATGCTTCTACGATGAACGCTCTGATTTATGAATTTGAAGAATGAAAGTGATTGAGAAGAGTGATGGAAGAGGGTAGTTATATGAGAGATGTTGGGAAATATGGCAGTTGAAGGGGGACGTTCGCGTCCAATTCGCGTCTGACGCGTCCGTCCGACACCTCGGACGCGAACGACCTCCCTTCAATGGTTAAGTTGAACTAGGTAAACTTGTTGGGCCCACCTCCGATGCGTCAAACGCATCAGACATAGACGCAAACTTAAGCTGCCCAGTTCAACATAAGAACGGTACCTTAGCAAAATAGATGATGGTTGGGTAGTTGAGGGGTAGATTTATTTATAGAATGAGGCATATTGGAAAAAGAAACTTCAATAACCACAAGATCATTAGGAGATTGTAACATAGGAGCTACATAATTTTCGAAATTCCTGTATTTAATTCTTTATTTCCCACGCCAAGAAAGTCAGCTTCAGAAAGTTCATATAGAATACTCAAACTATTATTGCATAAAACCATTATCTCTCCTCCTTCTACAAGGTTAGTTTTTCCCCCCACTTGACACGCTTTTATTAACTACTTTGTGCCTAATCTTATGTTCCTCATCAATATTATTTGAATTTAGGTTATGCTTTTCTTTCACATCTCCAACCATAGACTTTTGAGCTTCATTTAGTTGCTAATTTTCTTATTATTTTCTCGTTTCCAAGTGCTTATATTATCTTTCACATGCTCTACCTAAACCCAAGCAGTTCTTCCTTCCCCTTTGGCATTATCATCATTAGTCTTATTTTCTTTAAAAAAGCCAATTTATTTGCATTGTCCAAATTTTTTTGCATCTACTACAAATCTTAGGCTTTATTTAATAATTTATTTGAACATTTGTTTGGCTCCATCTAGTAAACTAACAGGATAAATATCAACTAAATCATTGAAAAGGGTTACCTCAATTAACAGTTTTGCATAACATATTTTATCAATCTTTTTTGTTCTTTCATCCATGCACTTCATTTTTCCTGTTGGACTCGCTAACTAGTTTATGTCTAAAGGGGACCATGCTATTATTGGAATATTTGAGAAGTGGACCTAAATTGGAACTTACTTGATGTGGCTATAAAATTGCTATCAGAAGGATTCCATGGCTTTACAAGGAGCATTTTATTTTTCATAACTATAGAGTCTTGTTCACATATCCTTTTCTTGTCCTCTTCACTATAAAGCAGAAAAAGGAAAAGAATTTAATTAGACTTCACTCTGATACCATCCTTAAGACTTCATGTGATGGCCGCTATATAACTCTAGTACCCAATATTCTTGTATAACGAGTTATTGAGCAACACGGCTGATGCATGAGGGCGACTGTTTGCACCAAGAACAACACAAACACCCCAGAAGCAATTGAAAGCACACAAAATATATAGATCTAATGAAATAAACAATAAAGCCATAGAAATGATAATATTTTTATAGTGGTTCAACAATTAATCTGGCCTACGTCCACTTTAATCTTTGTTATTGGTTGATTCTCTTTAGAATACAATGATTATAACTCAAATCTGACCATAATCTTACTATAATCTAATGGATCTTGGATTTGGGAGTGTTTAGAGTATTTGGGGAAGAAGAAGATAGAAGAAAAATCAAGTGCAAAAAGTTCATCTCTAGTTGCTCTCGGTCTTCTATTTATAGTGAAACTAGCCAATAAAACCTGAGGTCCACTAAACGTAAAGTCCAAACCCAAGCCTAAGCATATTAGAGTGAGAAACAAGGTCCAACCACCAAAAAGACCACTCAGTACAGAGAGGTTCCTCTCAACCGATAGCTTTTTTGGGCGATTCTTCTCCCTTTCTGCCATCTTACTTCCTGTCTCTAATTTTTTGCATTGCGAACACTTTATGCTGAAGATTTGAGTTTCTTTTGATAACTTCCTTGATATTGCTTGTCATTTCCTGATTTTTTTTCCCTTCTCGTGAAACCTTGGAAATGTTTTTTTATTCCCAAAGAAAAGCACTCGGTGGAAATCAACTGAGGTAGTGCATCAAGTACAAGTGGTTTTGGAAGTCCATAGTGGAGTAAAAAGCTCTCAGTACCGAGCGATTCCTCTCGGTACCAAGTGGTCAATTTTGCTCCAATCCCTTTGCAATCTCTTACGTTGCTTCGTATCATCACTCCCTTGATGTTTCCAAAGTCCTTGGGTTATTTTTTCATCGTTTATTTGTCTAATTCACTCGTTTAAATCCGTTCGAAGACTACGGAAATTTTAGTTATAACACTTTCCCTTTAAAGTACGCCTTATGTATGTAAATATGCTTTGCTTAAGAACAAGTATATGTGGTAGTCGACTTCTGGTAGTTAAGCTTTCCAACGATCCATCGAGTCACGTTATGGTGAATCATCTGATTCCTTTGCAAATCAATGGTCATACCAGATTCTCACAACTAAGTATTCTAGTCCTTGCTTAAGCGTTGGTCATAAATCATAATCGGTCCATTTTCATTCAGAGTTATATCATTTATCAAAATCGTCACGTTTTCATCCAGGATTTATCTATTTTAGTTCAATTACAAAGCATTCAAATCCTAAGGTCAAATCAACGTCCACTCTAGGGCTCGATATATCCGGATCGTTTATCATCTAATCTAATATTCGATCTCTCCAAACCGTTGGTCATCCAATCTAAGTTTCGATCTCTTTAGATCGTTTATCCTCCAATCAAGGTTTTGATCTCTTCGGATCCTTGCTGAGTCCAATCTGCTTGCTCTTCGACAAGGGTCTCAACATCCAAGCGAGCCAATCCACTTACTCCTTGGTATAGGGACTTACTTTTCTATACAAGTCCATCCACTCACTCGACGGTAAGGAAATTTGCACCTTGTGGTCATCGCCTTGGCTCTCCATACGAGACCACCACGATCAATGTCAATCATCATGTATTAAGTGGTTTTTCAAAAATCATATATGAAAATAAAAGCAATCAAACACACATCCTAAGCATTCATTCTCAAACATCCAACTCGAAGCATGTCTAGAGACCAATCGGGATCTCGTATACATGTAAGCAGTCCGAGGTTATTATTGTCTTAACTGTTCAAAGCGGAATGCAAAAATGGAATACAAACCTGACTCCCATTCATCGTAATCATGGGATTACCAATCTTGACCTAGATCCCTAGTCATATCTTATGCATTCGCTGCAAACGGTGGCTACTTTTGCTGCATCATTACAGTTTGGTTCCATAGTACTGTTGTAGTTGGTTGCACCGAACATATCAAAACATAAAGGTGTCGACACTCATTCATTTCATGTCCATCTAGCTCTGAAACATGCGGAATATTCTGGACCTTCTCTCTCAATCCATGGTTTCTCTCCTAGCTGGGCTCCGGTATGGGAACTGCCTATAGTATCTAGGTATATCCTTTTATGGTTTCTGTTAGATCAACATAGGAAGAGAACTACGATTCCCTCCTTTGTCACTTCGGTCCTCTAAAGTCGTCATCAGCTTTTCTCTTTCCTTTTTCTTTACCATATCCTCCTTCGGATGGATATCCATCACCCACTGCATTAATATTGCCAATATCAGCCTCAGCGTCCTCTTAACGTAGATACATCTCAGCTTCATAATAAAATTGGGAAGGGATCCAACGATGGATCCCTTTTCAATGCAATTTTAAAGTCAGTCTTGCTTACGACTCCAGGCGCCGCCGCCATCATGACTATTGATGGATCTGGCTTATCAGTTACGACGGCTGGTGGGTTAAACCTAGCTAGATAACTTCTCAAGGTCTTTTTAGCCCTTTGCTTTATGCTTGATGGCATTATCACATTCTTTGGTCAAGAAATATTAACTCTGAAATGTCTTGAATATATCAACCAATCCGGCCCTTATGTTTAGGGATCAATTCTCCAACTTTCTGAACCACATAGCAAGTAATGCCAAGTATAGCGAAAAAAATCGCTCCGTTACCTCTTCAGATGCACCTAAAACCTCCATATGTTGGATGCATCTCATCAAGTGAATGATCGAATCTATCCTTCTATTGTATAGTTCCAACATCGATAGCTTGAAATTGGGAGAATTCCTTACGTACTAAATGTTAGAAATGAAAAGATTCCTATTTATATCATCTAATCTTTGGTATGGAAGTTCAGCTCTCGTTATCCTTTTGATCATCTTTGTGTTTCGGTCGTTATCATGTAGTGGTAGTCTTTGCTCCATAGTTATGTTTTGTCCCCTGCTCCTGTGGGAAAACTTTGGTACATGTTCCTCTAATTGTACGTTTGCATTCTAATCCACACCTCTAGCTTCACTCTACCGTATGTTCCTATGGGGAAGCTTTGGCACATACTTCTATAGTTGATGCGCTTTTATGTTCTGAATTGTGTTTTTGGCTCTAGCATCATTCGCCCCGATGTTTTAGCTCGCCCTAAGTTCAAATCAACATTGCCCTCGAGTAAATTCCTCTTCGTACCAACCCAATTCCAGTCGATACCAACTGGTTCATCTTATGAGGGCATTACTCAAGTTATCTCTGGTCCAACTCCAGGTGCTTCTACATTAGTTTTAGCTTCTTTGGCTATTTTTTGATCCATCTTGTTAAAGAATCCATCTAGGATCTCATGTTGTCAAGCCATCATTCCATCTTAAATCTCTTTCATCATTCTCTCAACCTTCTCTCTAGTCACGTAAATGGATTGATTTGAATTTGAGGACAGCTCATGGTTGCCCACATGCTCTGGTTGATTCCCTTCAATCATAGATCTAGCGTAGGCCTCGTTATCTTATTTGAATCCTAATTTCTTGAAAAATTTCACTAGATCCAAATGAAAAATATCTAGATCTAACCTCTTGCTCTTCCAATCCATAATAAACAACTAGATCTACGCTTGAATTTCTCTTTACCAAGCCCAAACATGCAAGAGAGAGAGAGAGAAACAAGGCCCAATCACCAAAAAGGACCACTAGGTACATATAGCTTTTTGTGGAGATTCTTCTTCCTTTCTCCTCTCTTATCTTTTATCTCTGATTTGTGCGTTGTGAACATTTTATGCTGAAGATTTGAGTTGCTTCTGATAACTTCCTTAATACTGCTTGTCATTTCCTACTTTTTTTGTTTTCTCCTCATGAATCCCTGAAATTGTTTGTCTATTCTGGAAGAAAAGCAATCCATGACAATCACCTAAGGTAGTGCTTCAAGTACAAGTGGTTTTGGAGGTCCATACCGGAGTAAAAAGCTCTCAACACTGAGTAGTTCACTTTTCACCAATCCCTTTGCAATCTCTTGAGTTACTTCATATCATCATTCTCTTGATATTTCTAATGTTCTTGGGTCATTTGATCGTCACTTCTTCATTCAACTCCCTCGTTTAATTCCGTTCAAAAACTGTGGGAAATTTGGTTATAACACTAGCTCCCCAAAGTATGTCTTATGAATGTAAGGTGTGCTTTGCTCAAGAACATTTTCTACAGTAGTCAACTTCTCGTAGTTAAGTTTTCCAGCTATCTATCGATTCAAGTTATGATCAATCATCCGGTTCCTTCAGATTCTCCTGTAAATTTCATGGTCATCTCAGAACGTCATAGCTAAGGACTCTAGTCCTTGCTTACATTAAACCATAAAAGGCCTTTCTTAGTGCTTAAAAAAGGCCCAAAACTTTAAGTAGTGTTTCGGTAAACGATGTGATATGATATGCAACTAAAAGTCTGAAACTTTTTTGAGTGTTGTAGAAAACAATACCAAAACTTGACCTATTATAGGAATTTAGAAACGTTACAAAAAGTTGCATACTTTTAGTAGCATGTCGTATCGTAGTGTTTACTAAACACTACTAAAAGTTTTGGTAACGTTTTTTCAATGCTATGAAAGTCATATCATAGATGTTTACATTTATTTGCAACATTTTTAAAGTGATACTAAAAGTTATTAATTATACACGCTACCATTTCCTATTAATGGCTTGTACCATTTTCAGCCATCGCTCACATAATAATCTTATTACAACTAGTAATCAATAACATAATCATTGTATTCAAACCAACAATCAATTAATTAATTACATAATCATCATATTCAAACAATTAAAAAACGTGTTAATCACATAATCAAATATAATATCCATAACCATTTCAACAGTAGGTTTTCGACAAACTGAGTAAATTCACATAAAATCCATAACTACTTATAAAAAAGTTTACACAACAAGTACTAAAAAAATGTTATAATATATATAACAATAAAAGCCGTGTTCATTACTTGATTACCCACAATTCTCTGCTACTGCTGGTCTTTGCTCCTAAAATGCTAGTTACTTATAGACAGGTTTAACAATCAACGGATGATTATGAAACTATTTTGCATATTTAAAGTATATAAAACATCCTTAATTAAACTTTTATTTAATTTAAATAATTTTTATAGAACTTAGTTAGCCTAGTTAAATTTTTATAAAGCTTGGTTAATTTTTATTAAAAACTTTTTTAACTTGTAAAAACTTATTAACTTAGTTAAATTCTAATAGAACTTAATTAATTTGTATAAATTTATTTAGTATATAAAACTTAGTTAATTTTCAAAACTTTGGTTAATTTTTATAAAGCTCAGTTAACTTATATATAACTTTATTTGTATTAACTCAAACTTATAAATTATCCCAATTGTTAAAACTTAAATTTCATGGCTTATTTTTAATTAACTTACACTTATAAATTATTCCAAACTTAAACATTATTAACTTGGTTACTTTTTATAAATTATCTTAAACTAATAAATTTTCATAAACGTAGTTAATTTATTATTATTATTAGTGTAAATGTAGTTAATTTGTTATTATTTTTCAGCAAAGCTAGCCAGCTTTATAGCGGGCCGTACCACTATGAATATAAATATGGAACAGGTGTTCTGTACATGCGCATAATAACTAAAATCTAGTTTTTTGGTGGCCAGACCACTTAGTACAAGAACAAACTAAAAAACATGATTTAGACAATGAGTCTAGATTATCAGAAGGGCACAAGTCCCTCCTATCATTATTGATATCAACATCAGTTTCAGGTCCTGTAACATGCTGAACAACAGAAAAGTATGTAGCTAGATTCAGATCATAGGACCTCGAGAGAAAAGGGTAGAGATAAATCTGGTACCATGTAGGGTCTAAGAATTGCCACCAATTACTCACACCATCAATACTAGTGGTCGAAGGAGCAAGACCCTCACCCTCAACATGATACACTAGCTTCCTAGTCTCATCAGGACTGCCTATGAACATGTGATAACTATGCATCAGCGGGTCAGACCTCATTTTCAAGACCTCATGTACCCGAGAACTCCCATTAGGTTCCCACATAATAACCTCATCATCGAAATTGCTAAGTGCTAGTGAATTCATTTCTTATTCCACAGAGGGAGAAACAGAAACTACAGGATCAGAGACAGGCGGAGCTCTAACCATGGGGACCCATATCATTTCTGTCCTAAGAAGAGAAACTTTTTCGGCAGGAGGTAGAGAAGCATTCCAAGAACACTTCTCCGCGGAATGTCCAAAAGACTGACGGTTTGTACAAATATCGGGTTTCTTACTGTAAATAACATTTATCTCCACTTCATGACCTTCCATGATTCTTACTTTCAATATTGACGGTAGCGGATTAGTAGTGGTTATTTCAATCAAAGCTCTAGCATATAATAAATTCTTACGAGCGGCGGTATTAGCATTAAAGTATTTGAAGTCATCAATAAGGCTCGCAAGCCAGCTTAGACCAATCAAAGGTTGTAGGACCGAAGGAACGTTAGAGAAAGTGGCCCAAACAGGAAACGAGAGTATTTTATGTCTTGCTCTACCTATTCCAACACTCCAAAGAGTCACAATAAACGGTTCCCCCTCAAAAATGAGTGGGCTAGTCCTAAGAGCTATTAGTCTATCTTTGTTGTTTCCATATTTAAAGTAGAAGGAATTTATATATTGGACATGAAGAGTACTTTTCAGTTTCCACGTGCACTTACATTGCTCATGGGCAACCGAATATAAAGATGAAGCAACTAGAAAAAACCAACCAGGTGGTCAAATCAATGCCTCATCGCCTCCTTAATCACTTTCAGTAGGAGCACGTTAATCCCATCTATGACTTGAGTGCTAAATTTCTACGAGGAGTATGTACCAGCATTTCTAGACAATGATTTGAACAATGAAGACCAAACTGGCTTAGTAACTACATGGGTGTTAACAGCATTGACACAAACATCACTAGGATTATAACAAGATTTGTCGATGACAGTTGCAGTAGAATTTTCATTTCTAGTTGCAGTAGAATTTTCATTTCTAGTTTCTGTTAGAGGAGAAATAGTGACAGATTCAAGACCCTGCTTGGATGCAACAGCGCAGTCGGCAGCATCATGCACTCTATAACTCCTCTCTAAATTCCTATCACCGGTACTAGGGGATACATAAACATTCAACACCAAATTTATATCTCCCTTCAACTCAATGGGTTGTGAATTCCCATTTACGTTATTGCAATTAGGACTAACCCAATTGCCAACAGATTGAATTAAATTCGACTCAATGGGCTAAAGGGGCTGAGAATTCAACTCAACAGGCTGAATTAAATTCTAAATCAGGGATGAAGGAGAAACCATGGATATACCTGGCAGGGGTACAGCTGCAGGCGAAATGCTTGATAATTCAGTGGAAGGCACTGGTGGGTCTGATCTTCGTTTCATGGTGGAATGTGAGATTTCAAGTAATGTGGAGGGTTGTTTGATGAAGGAGGTGATGACTATGCATCAGTTTATATGTGCAGATATCAAGAATGACTCAAGAAATGATTTGTACTTGGAGAAACACAAATTTGACTGATAACAAGATATGGTATTTGAAAGTTACAGATTACTAAAAAGAAACTAAAAGAACAAAGATTATCAACAAAAATTGGGAATTAGCAGAAAAGGTAGACGGCATGTTCAAGAACAAGAAATACTGTTGTATGGTGGCAAAAGACAAGCAACTGAATTGATATGTAATTTGTAGAAAAATGAACAGACAGAAGAAATATATGAATTGACAGGAATGTATCTATGAATTTGCAGAAAAATGATGAACAGGGAATGTAATTTGCAAGAAGACAAGAACTGAACTAAAAATATAAGTTCAAACTAACAAGGAGCTAACTACTTACAAGATCAAAATGCAAGAATTAAAAGAACTGGAATTGTAAAGCTACTGGAAATGAAACAAGAACTGATACTGAATAAATGCAGAAATGTAAAAAAAAACATGAAATGTAAAGGTTAAACTAAGCGAAGATATATACTGAACTAGAAATTATGATCTAACTAACAAGAATTAACTGAGTAACCAAATTCAAAGAAGAAAGGAACTGCTCTTACTAATTGCAAAGGACTGGAAATGGAAATGAAGTAAATTGTTTCAAATTTCTTCCCCCATACCAATTACATGGCTTGTACCTATATATATACAATTTCATGGCCACATACAAACCTGACTTAACCAAACCCAAACTAACTAAACATAGACCACATTCACACATATAAAAGCCCAAACACTGACTGATACATCACTTAACAATGTAAAACTGCCCACGTACTTAGCAGCACAGGCCCAAAATCACTTGTATCAGGTGTTCCCATGCACAGTCTGCACACCATTGATACGCTGAGATCTCTCACTCCTCAAGCCTTACTTTCATCAACCACAGCCTCCGACACTTGCCTGGAAACCTCCAACACCACCTCTGACGAACTAACTGCTGTGCTCTGGTGAACTTGGTTGGAATTGCTTCCCCCTTCATTTTTAGCCTGTAAATAGCAGTTTTTCATCTTCAAAAACATGGCAACCAATCCTTGGTTGTTACATCTCCCTTCCCTTTTAAAAACGACCTTGTCCTCAAGGTCAATTGACAACCCGATACTCTAACTTTTCGTACCTTCCAATGGAGCACCGCCTGGATCGAATATGAAAATAGTTTCTTCATTATAAGGCTTTCTGCAATACACATGCCAGTCGAAAGCATAACGAGTATTGATAATCCCGTTTATGGTTGAATCTGAACCAAAAATGCATTCGTTTACAAACTTAGTTGCAAATTCCTTAGTAGCATTCTTATCCTCCTTCTTTGGTTTTGATCTATTTTCATCAGTTTTAATCTGCTTATCCACTTTCTCACAATTGAATTGGCTTTCTTTTGATTCATTAACAATTTCTAGAACACCATGCTTATCTTCTATTTCATTGCTTGTACCATGTTCTGTCTCGAATTTGGGCTTCTCATTCTCATCATTAAATTCAATAGCTGAAAGAATAGAAGTTCTTGGCTCTGAACGATGAACTGTTGGCATACGAGCTGGATTGACAGTGGTATATGGGTTCGATAGCAGAGATTCTAGTTCATGATCAGCTGCAGTCTCGTTATCTTTGGATTTGCCAACACCCTCTTCTTCATTTCCAATCAAGTTTCCTATGTCAACAGCCCCGCCAAGTATATAAGCCTGGTTTTCACATTGATGCCCAATACGCATCTTTTCATTACAGCCGCAACTTAGGTCATCTCTTCTCCTTTCCATCTCCTCAGGGTTGCTGACTGTTTCTTGAGGGTACAGAGGAAGATTCATGAAGCCTGGAGCATTTCTTGGTTGTGGGTTAACATTTCTTGGTTGAGAAGTAGGTGGGTAGTGATGAACACGAGATGGCTTTGCTGGTCTATTTTTAAATTGTTGCATCTTCTGTGTTAAAGAAGTGAGAATATTGCAAGCTTCTTTGAAACTGGTGTGGAGTTCTTTGGTTGCGTGCACTAGCATCCTCAAATCTTCTTGCTTCTGCCATTGTTGATCTGCTTCTTGATCAGGGACGTTAAGGGTATTGACAGCAGCAGTTCTTGGGCTTGGGAAATAGTTTCTTGAATTACTGAAAAGAATGGGTTCTTGCTGATTTGGAGCAAAGCTTATTGGAACTGGTTGATAGGGCGCTGGTTGAGAGAATGCTGGCATATGAAGGGTATTGTATGGGTTTGGAAGATGAGAATCTTGATAGTACATAGGTGGTGGAATAGCAGATCTGGTTGAAGGAGTTTGGTTTCTCGGTAGTTGATGGGGTATAGGGATAATAGGAGTGGAAACATACTGATAATATGGGTGAGGTTCCGGTGGTGGTTGCGGTGGTACGTAAATGGAATTAATGGGTGCAGATGTATTATGAATCGGACGCGGAGCAGCAACTGGAGGAGGAGGAGGTGGCATTGATGATGAGGTTTGCTCTCGAGGGTGTTGTCTTGGCAAAGCATTCAAAACATTACCAAATCCCTCCATTTTCTGCATGAGACTATTCAAGAGAGCGTTATTTTTGTTGTTATACTCGAGTTGTCGCTGCCATTGATGATCAGAATCTTGATCTTGGATGATTTCTTGTACATGGTTTCCAGAATTTCCAGGATCGTTCTGAGGATTTGAGTTGGAATTCAACTCAGCGGCAGGCTCTGATACCAATTTGGAAGGCACTGGTGGGTCTGATCTTCATTTCATGGTGGAATGTGAGATTTCAAGTAATGTGGAGGGTTGTTTGATGAAGGAGGTGATGACTATGCATCAGTTTATATGTGCGGATATCAAGAATGACTCAAGAAATGATTTGTACTTGGAGAAACACAAATTTGACTGATAACAAGATATGGTATTTGAAAGTTACAGATTACTAAAAAGAAACTAAAAGAACAAAGATTATCAACAAAAATTGGGAATTAGCAGAAAAGGTAGACGGCAGGTTCAAGAACAAGAAATACTGTTGTATGGTGGCAAAAGACAAGCAACTGAATTGATATGTAATTTGTAGAAAAATGAACAGACAGAAGAAATATATGAATTGACAGGAATGTATCTATGAATTTGCAGAAAAATGATGAACAGGGAATGTAATTTGCAAGAAGACAAGAACTGAACTAAAAATATAAGTTCAAACTAACAAGGAGCTAACTACTTACAAGATCAAAATGCAAGAATTAAAAGAACTGGAATTGTAAAGCTACTGGAAATGAAACAAGAACTGATACTGAATAAATGCAGAAATGTAAAAAAAACATGAAATGTAAAGGTTAAACTAAGCGAAGATATATACTGAACTAGAAATTATGATCTAACTAACAAGAATTAACTGAGTAACCAAATTCAAAGAAGAAAGGAACTGCTCTTACTAATTGCAAAGAACTGGAAATGGAAATGAAGTAAATTGTTTCAGATTTCTTCCCCCATACCAATTACATGGCTTGTACCTATATATATACAATTTCATGGCCACATACAAACCTGACTTAACCAAACCCAAACTAACTAAACATAGACCACATTCACACATATAAAAGCCCAAACACTGACTGATACATCACTTAACAATGTAAAACTGCCCAAGTACTTAGCAGCACAGGCCCAAAATCACTTGTATCAGGTGTTCCCATGCACAGTCTGCACACCATTGATACGCTGAGATCTCTCACTCCTCAAGCCTTACTTCCATCAACCATAGCCTCCGACACTTGCCTGGAAACCTCCAACACCACCTCTGACGAACTAACTGCTGTGCTCTGGTGAACTTGGTTGGAATTGCTTCCCCCTTCATTTTTAGCCTGTAAATAGCAGTTTTTCATCTTCAAAACCATGGCAACCAATCCTTGGTTGTTACATTCAGCAGCGAGATACATCATCGGGTTAATCAAGCTTAAGCCATCCGCTGCGACTGGCAAAGGAGAACACGGGTTTACAAGCAACGTTGGAATGGTGGAGTTAATGGGGTACAAGGCAGTAACAGATGGTGCAGGAGGCATCTCAAAAAATGAAAATTGGCGATCAGATCTAGTTTGTGATAAAGATTCAAAAGAAGCCACGAATCGAGGCTTGAGCTTTCGGTTCTTGGCCATTCAGATCTGAGTCGAATTGGAGGGGATGAGAAGGATGTGGATGGGACGAATGGAGAAGGAAGAGACGAGAGGATTAGGGGAGACCTGAGATGCTAATTTTTTATTATTATTATTATTATTATTACTATAAACTTAATCAATTTTTATAAACTTATTTTTTTATAAAACTTAGTTAACTTAGTTAATTTTTATAAACTTAGTTTTAGTTATTATTGTTGTTGTTGTTATTAACTATAAAACTTAGTTGACTTTATTAATTTATTATTATTATTATTATTATTATTATTATAAACTTAGTTAATTTTATCAAACTATAGTTAATTATTATTATAAACTTAGTTAATTTTATATTGTAAAAAAAAACCATACTTAGTTAACCCCGCTTGCCTTGCAAAAAAAAACTTAGTTTGTTCTTATTTATATTGTAAATTTGTTATTTTTATATACTTATTTAATATTTATAAACTTAGTTAATTTTTTCAAACTATTGTTTATTATTATTATTATTAAACTTATAAAGTATCTCAATTGCTAAAACTTAATGTCATAACTTATATTTTAATTAACTTAAGCTTATAAATTATCTCATACTTGAACTCTATTATCTTAGTTAATTTTTATTAATTGTCTCAAACTTATAAATTTTTCATAAACTTAGTTAATTTATTATTATTATTATTATAAACTTAGTTAATTTTTATAAAACTTAGTTAACTTAGTTAATTTTTATAAATTTAGTTTTTGTTATTACTGTTATTATCGTTATTAATTACTAGTCTGGGCTCGTGCTCTGCACACAGGCTATTTGTGTTGTTGTATACATTGTTGTTTGAGTACAAATATGTAAATGGACAGCAAGGGCATTTTTGGAATTTCAAAAAGACATCGAGTAAATTAGTTCAATGAATTTTCTTTATTAGTAGTAGAGATAAAACTTAGTTGACTTGGTTAATTTATATTATTATTATTATTATTCTAAACTTAGTTAATTTTTATCAAAATATATTTTATTATTGTTGGTGTTATTATTGTTGTTATTACTATTATTATCAAAATATAAGCTCTCAATCTACTACAGAATTTGGTTGCGGGCTCAACCTCATGTTCGCAAGCTCCTATACTCAGACTCCCATTAGTTATTTACCGAGTTGATTAAAATTTTTGATATACATAAGCATAAATTTCAGTTTTAAATATATGTATGGTTATTGAATGCATTCTCACACATAATTGTTCACTGTCACCTACCATATCTGTCAAACTCACAAGCACCTAATTTAAAATACAATATATCAATTACTTTATATACATATGCATTTGTTTCCTTTTTATTGTTCTTTAATATACAAATGTAAAAGTAGATTTTTTGGGTATATACACATATAGCAATGGATTTTTTCACTCAAAACTTTGTTTCACTAAACCGTTATTGTTTCATTCTATAAAAAGATTAGTAATGAGCAATGTCACGACCAGAAATCCAACGATTGAAAATTGACATCAAATACCTCACTTGTATTCGACTGCCGAAGACTCAAGCATTGAACTTCAGTTCGGATGGAGCTTATAACAACATTAGATGAATATAAATAGTGGAAACGAATCAATATCATTGAATACAACACAGATACAATATGATGCAATCTCCCATACAACATCGATCATTAATATTAGAGTGATACAAATATGATACAACAATAATATGACAACAGAAAACTCCAACAAGTTCCGACATACTTCACTTCGACAAGGTCTTTAAAACTCCAACACTTCAAAAGATTTCCAAATCCAAAAGCTCTCTCAAAAACTGATAGCTCCCAAAAGACTTTAAAATCCAAGCTAGCTCGAAAAACACGGATAACCTGCTTCTAGGCTGCCCGCGTGGAAAATTATGGGCGCCCAGAGTTTAGAAAAGGAACAATAAACACCGGGTCAGTCATGGGATTGGTATGAGTAAACAAAAACAGTTGTTTGAAATAAAACAGTTTATAAAGAAATTCGGTATGCTTTTTGGAAAATGAAACTACCATAAGACCTCCCACCATACACACAATGCAAACGCAGACTTGGAGGAGATTTCTTCTTATGATAGTCAAATATGCTTAATATAAGAAAAATCTTTTGGTATTATTATTGGTACATAGTGCAGAAAACATTTTCAAAAGTATAATATTAATCTTATCTAGCATACAACCATTATTGTATGCCTACTATAGCTACCATCTAAACAGTGGTGATCACCATAAGTAAATGGCAGGTTATACAACTAAAACCGTAAAGGGCTCATATTGGATGATTGGATTTCCAACAAATGGTCAGGCAAAGGAACTTCCCACACAAAATGGAATGCCTCTGGAGGGACGTCCTCGAGAACCTAATCGGATCTCTGCTACACAAGGCTGGGTTACCTCTGTAACTAGGTAACAACTGACACGATTATGCCACCTCTCGGTCGTTACCAACCTTTATCCGAAGCGCTTCTCAACCGACAACCATAAAGCAATAAGTTTGCAGCAACCACAAAGTAAGTATTTGGGCTCCATACCATGATATCACATATAATCCAGAAGGAAATGGACATACCCTCAGGGGGCGCTACCCCCAAATAACCTTGCTGCCACGATTACTGTTTCGACCATAACTGGGTTGTGTGGCTCGACGAAGTCTCGTCTACAAAGCTACGCTTTTTCACAAAGCCTTGCTTCGATCAACAATTGATCAAGAGCACTCAGCATGGCACACTACCAAATTGGGAGTATATCACTAATAACCTTCAACTACATAACCTCTGAGCTCGTGCGTCTCAGAGAATTGTGTTAAGCTAAGAGAATAAATTCTGTGCCACCAACAGAAATGTATTTGAAAGAAATCAGCTTTATATCCCAAACTGTAATGTCAGACATACAGCCATGCAAGTTTGTTCTGGGTTCGAACAGAACCGAAGGCACTTCCGAAGAAGCCCTTGCAATCCGGGCATACACAATCCCGATCGGACTCCCCATCACATATGGATATCTCTATACCGAGCAACTCGGTGTAGAGTCATTCGACAGGTTATCCTATCGTTCTCGAAGACGCTCGGTCTTCACCACCGTCTTCAATTACTATCCATTTCGTCGTATCACATATTCGAAATAGGTTATATGACACAAAGGTCCTCTCCCGGCTAAACCGAATAATGAGCGCTTAATTTTAAAAGAAGTGGATATATCAATCACTAAGATTCACATTCAGGGTTCGATGTGGGTTTCAAATAACCAAATGGAATCTGACTCCCTGTCGCATCGAAATTCAAATGCTGCTTTACGGGCCAATGGGTTTTCACATTCACACGGTAGTATATTCAATACAGATATTACAGTTCAGCACAAAGCATTTAATATTACATAGCATCACATCATATATAAAGAATATCAATCCAACACACATCATTCAATAACAATCAAAAAATCTTCAATTAAGATGAATAAATCATATGGTTTTAAATTTATTGACCACATAATTACTTTCATTAGTAATCTTTAATCAATGATTAATCATCATTAATTACAATTGATTAAGTCTTAATCATCTTGATTATTTAATCATTTCTTAATTAATTATCTTAATTAATTTCAAATTAATTAACCTTAATTATTAATTAATTAAATCTTAATTACTTTTATTAATTAATTACTCCTTAATTAATTAATAATTAGTTACAAATTAATTAATCTAAAATATACATTAACTTAATCTTTTATATTAAAAAATTAATTAAGTAACTACTTTTTAAGAAATTATATTAACAAAATCATTAATTGGTTTAATAAACCAAAAGATAAATTACTTACTTTGATTATCCTTTAGAACTTGTTTAATAAATTATCTTTATCACATTAGTTACTTTAAAAGGTTAAGGTTAGTTCAAAACAACATTTTATTAATTAACCCTTTTTAATTACATTATTTATTAAATATAAATAATTTTATAAAAAATATAGTATCAAAACTAAAAAAACTAAAATTTCATTTCTTTCAAAAAAATCTTACTTAAGTCCTAAATTAATTTAAAACTTTAATCAAATCATTGTTTGAAAACATAGTTTAAAAGTGTTTAAAAGTTAAATAAAAACTATATTATATGTCAGGCACGACACCTGCTTTGAGTCACCCCCGAAAATTTTGCTTGTTTACTTCGAGTCTTGCCGAAAATTAACCCGAGTACCCAAATTTTCAACTGAAAAATTTTCTAAGTATTTTTGACCCGGCGCACCATAAATTTTTACTCAAGACCAGACTCGAGTCATAACACGATTATCCCAAAGCCTTCTTCGAGTCGAACCCTGCTCCTTCATTTTACCAACTAGTGACACCATCAATTCGCTGTGCATACGCACAACCGAAATCGCCACCTTCGGTCAAAACTCCAGCCACCATCGAGTCGATGACCATCCACCCAAACCCCACGAGCACCTAGAAACATGAACTAATTTTGAAAACGAGATCGAGTCAACTCGACCTAAACAAACCCAGCATAATATCATCAGAGAATTGCCTGGCTCAATAACCTCAGGCCACCGAAGATGACGCGAATGCACTCGAAGCTTCCACGATGACCGACGCTTGATTTCCCCCCGGTCTAGTGAATTTCGATGCATTGACGAAGCAACAATGACGAGCTTTCAGACCTTAACATAACATTGGTCTTAAACCCTACTTCGATCTCATTCACCATCTACAATGAATTTTAAAATCATTGGGTATTTTTCAGATGATCTCTAACCTCCAACCATGCTCCGACTTCGATCTCGAGAATCAATGACACCTCGATCACCAGAATTTTGCGGAAATGACGATACCGTTCATCCTCGAGTTTCACCGAGAATACATTATCAAAAATTTCGGTTTTTCTTTTAAAAATCATGGATTTTGAAAACGTTTCGTATCATATACTTGAAATCAAGAACTTTGATAATTTAATTTTTTAACATGATTTGGGTTTACCTGTTAATTCAAATTTCCAAGAAAAGCTTAAGTCAAATCTTTTTGAATATATTTTTAAAACTTAAACCATAGCTAAACAAACAAAGTTTGTTTAGATTCTAAAGCCCAGTAATGATCAAGGGAAGAGGACTTTAATTTTTTTGCACAGGTTTTAGAAATCTGAGAACAGACAGAGGCAAATGTGCCTGTAACTCAAACATGCACTTTCTTCTCTGCATATAAATGTCTACAAATTTGCATGCATGACAATTCATTACAATTTTATTGTTACATCATCACAAACAACACATAATGCTTCAGATTTTAAGTGTTTACTCACCTGTTAGCCTGAGAGCAGAAAACATAAACAGAAGAAGCTCTGGAAATTGATTATTTGAAAATGGAACTTCTACTTTAACTTAATACTGGATTTTTATTTTACCTGCAACTAATTATTTACATTTTCTTAGCTTCTGCTGGATTTTATTTGTTTGATTACTTAATAACTGAAACTCAAAATTTTAAAGAAAATTGCCTTCACTTTTTTACGAAGACAAAGAAGAGTTGAGTGTTGAAATCTGGAAATTGCAACTTTCTGCCTAAATTTGATTATTCAATGCTTGATTCCTGTTGTTTAGATGATAAGGATTTGCTGAGTTGTTTGCTTGAAGTTTTGAAACTATTTCCTTGTCTTGAGTAGCTGATCAAAAGTTGAAGAAGAAGCCTTGTTTTATTTTGTTTGATTTCTGGTTTGTGAATTTGTTTCTAACTTGCTTGATTTCTGATTTTGAAAATTTGATGCTTCTCAGATTTTTTTTCTTTTCGTTTTTAAGCTTTTGAAAATGAGGTCAAAAAAGTGAGAGAAAATAGTTTACATTTCTTTTATAAATTTTCTTAAAGTTAAAATTAAGGAAGATCACACTTGTTCACTTCCATAATTTACGTCTTAACACTTGTAAGGTTTCACGTTATAAAGGTTACACTTGTGCTTTTGCATGAGAAAAGATTAATCTATTACTTTTAAATTGTTCTTTTATAAATACTTTTTCTTTTATATTTATACAATCTTTTAAAAGAAAAGGTTTAATATTAATTCATAAACTATACAGATATGTTAATGTATTTGAATCCCAAATTTTTTACTTAACATATTTCATTTTTAATTTTAAATGTCAAATTCAAAATAAAATTCAAATTCAAATCTGAAATTCACTCCATTCTACATACATATGTATATAGATAAAATATTAAACAAACAAACTCAATATTTCACTTGTTTTGAATTAATTCAGATTAACTTCAAATTGAATTCCAAAAATTCAAATAAATTACAAATTTTAAATTGATAAATTTGGGGATGTTACAGATTTCCCCCCTTAAATAAAATTTCGTCCTCGAATTTGAAAGAGAGAGAAAGACAAACAAAGAAGATATGAAGATATAAAAGATAAAGAAATGGATTACCAGATTAAGCCGAGATATCCACTCTGCGGTTGGGATAGGAGTTTTGCATACTATCCTCCGTTTGCCAAGTGTAGTCCTTTGGATCGCCACTCCATTGCACTTTGACCAGTCTCACAATTTTGTTTCTTAGCTGATTTTCCTCACGATCTACAATCTTTATCGGTTCCCTCTTTACTGCCAAGTTGGGAGTGATCTCAAGATCTTGTTGAGCTTCCTCTTCAATAATACTATCTGGGTCATGCACATATTTTTGAAGATTAGAAATGTGAAACACATTGTGCACGCCAGATAATAAGCTGGGTAGCTACACTCAATATGCTAGAGGACCGATCCTCTCCAGAACAGGAAAAGGACCAATATAACGCGATACCAGCTTAACTATTTTCCCAAATCTCAATACACCTCGAATTGGAGACACTTCCAGAAATATAGAATCTCCAACTTGAAATTCCAAATCCCTTCTTCTTCGGTCATAATAGCTCTTCTAACGACTTTGAGCAGTTATTAAATTTTTTTGAATAAAACCTACCTTCTCCGTGGCTTCTTTGATCATATCTGGTCCAAGGACGAGTCTATCACCTGTCTCGATCCAACATACAGATGATCGACACGGACGACCATATAAAGCCTCATAAGGATCCATTTCAATACTGGCTTGATAGCTATTGTTGTATGAGAATTCTACCAGATGTAAATGGTCCTCCCAAGAACTACCAAAGTCGAGAATACAAGCCTGCAAAAGGTCTTCTAGAATTCGATTAATCCGTTCAGTCTGCCCATCAGACTGTAGGTGATAAGCAGTACTGAAGTTCAGCTTTGTTCCCAATGCGGCTTGGAATGCCTCCCAAAATCTACTAGTGAAGATCGGATCACGATCACTCACTATACTGCTCGAAATACCATAGAGACGGACAATCTCTTTTATATATAGCTCTGCTAAGCTTGCTGGGGTGGATTTCACTAGAATGAAGTGAGAAGTTTTGGTTAGATGGTCCACTATAGCCCAAATTTCTTCATTTCCCTTCTTGGTTCGTGGCAATCCGTTGATGAAATCCATCGACACTTGATCACATTTCCACTTCGGTACTTCCAAAGGTTGAAGTAAACTGGCCACTTTCTTTTGATCGCTTTTAATTTGTTGACAGGTAGCACAACGACTCACATATATAGATATGTCCCTTTTCATCGATTTTCACCAAAATGTTCTTTTGATATCGTGATACATTTTATTGGCTCCTGGATGGATGCAAAGTTGGACTTGTGGCATTCGTCCAAAACTTCACGTTTCAGCTCCGGAATGTCAGGGACACAAATTCTGCCTTTAAGGCTTATAACTCCTCTACTATCAACTTCAAAACCGGTATTTTCACCATGACAAATTCTCCTATACATTTCTCGAAGAAACTTGTCTTCAGTCTGCTGACTTGAAATCTTTTTAAGAAGAGTAGGAGCGATAACAAGATGAACAAGAATGGCATGTTTCCTACTCAAAGTATCGGCAACTACATTGGCTTTTTCGGGTGTATAAAGAATATCTAGGTCATAGGATACCATAAATTCCAACCAACGTTGTTGTCGCAGATTCAAATCTTTTTGGGTGAAGAGGTACTTCAAAGATTTGTGGTCGGTGAATAATTCAAAATTTTCACCTAAACAAGAAAGATTTATTAAGTATAGATTAAGTTAAGTTGAACTTTAAAATTTTCTTTTAGAAAAGCTGAAGGAGATTCTTACCCAGAAGATAATGTCGCCAAATCTTTAAGGCGAAAATAACAGCCAAAAGTTACAAATCATGTGTTGGGTATTTTTCTCATGCGAACGTAATTATCTACTCGCATAGGCAATTACCTTTCCATTATGCATTAATACTGCACCTACCCCATCACCACAAGCGTCAGTATAGACAGATAAGCCTTGGTTCACGTTGATAATAGCGAGAACAAGAGCAATAGTTAATCTCTTTTTCAATTCCTGAAAAGCTTTGTCGCATTTTGGAGTCCAATTGAGCTTGGCATTCTTCATTGTGAGCTTAGTCAACGGACTAGCTATCTTAGAAAAGTCCTGAACAAACTTCCGGTAATAGCCTGCTAAACCCAGAAAAATTCAAACTTCTTTTGGAGTTGTGGGTCGCTTCCAGTCAAGAGTAGCGGAAATTTTGCTCGGATCAACAGAAATCCCTTCTTCATTAACAATATGGCCAAGAAATCTGACTTCTTTGACCCAAAAGTGGCATTTAGAAAATTTAGTGAATATGATGTTCCTTCTCAATATCTTCAAAACAATTCTGAGTTGTTTAGCATTCTCCTCTTCGGTTTTGGAGTAGATTAGGATATCATCGATAAATATAAGAACAAATTTATTCAACACCTCCCGAAACACACTGGTCATCAAATCTACGAAGTACGCGGTAGCATTGGTTAGTCCGAAAGACATGACTAACCACTCGTAGAATACATCCGAACCCCTAAAAGCAGTCAAATGCACACAGTCTTCGGCAATTCGCAACCGATGGAATCCCTGGGCTAGATCCATCTTAGAAAAGAATCGTGCGCCATGCAGTTGATCGAATAAGTCGTCGATCCTGGGTAAAGGAAACTTGTTCTTGAGAGTTTGCTTATTAAGATTGCGATAGTCGACACACAATCTCAAAGACCCATCAGATTTAGCCACAAACACTACAGCTGAATCCCATTCAGAAACAATAGGACGAATCAATCCCTTCTCTAACAAATCACCGGTTTGCTTAACTAGTTCAATCCTTTCTCGGGGTGCCATCCTGCGACTAGCATGAACGACAGGACGAGCATTCAGAACTAAGTCAATTCTGAATTCAATCTCTCTATGTGGGGGTAAAGATTTCACTTCTTCAAATACGTCGGGAAAATGCTGGACAATAGGAATGGATTCCAGACTAGGTTCTGGATATCCCAACGCATACATCAATTTATCCCTTTTTGGACTAGGGTCTTCACAAGAAATTTCAACGAAATCTCCAAGTTTTGTTTTGACTAGAATCGTTTGGTTATTGCAATCTAATTTGTCTTCGTATTTCGATAACCAATTCATTTCGAGTAGGATTTCAAATTCATTGAAGTCGAGAAAATAAAGGTTAATAGGAAATCGATGGCCAGAATACGAGATAGGCACCCTCCTACAATATAGACAAGGATTTGCAGGACCACCCACTGGATTCTTCACACAATTAGGTTCATCGACAAACTTGAGTTTAAGTTTTAATTCATCCACGATTTTTCGGGAGATAAAGCTATGTGAAGCTCCCGTATTGTATAAAACTTTAACAACTCTATCACCAACAATAAGGTTACCCTCCAAAACTCCCTTTTCTTCATTCACCTTTGAAGTTGAGGGGTTATCTTTTATTGCGCACACTTTTGCTATTTGTGCTTGTTTCTTTTTCGGGCAATTCTTAACTCTATGACCTGGCTGGTGATGTTGGGCGAATTCTCACCCAGAAGATCTCAAGCAAGACCAAGAAGCCACAGTTTCACTCGGGCTCGCAACCTCCACTTCGTTCGACAGCCAAGGAGCTCAACACTAGCCTAGAAGTCCATCCAAAATTCTCAGCATAGAAGCTCATTCGGCCCCATGCACATTCGGCCCTAAGCCTCATTCGGCCCCCTGCTCATTCGGCCCCATGCCTCACTCGGCACCAAGCTTCATTCGGCACAAGCCTTCCAATACCGAACCATCTCCACTACCGGTCCAAACGCCACCGGTCCAACTACCAAGCCAACCAAGACCGAACCAGAAGGATTTGCCACATGTCAACACAACGACAAGGCCACGACCGGACCAGGCAAGCACCGGATCAGACCCCAACAACTCCCTACCGAACGAGGCTACCACCGGTCCAACCTCACCACCAAATGAAGCTCGCCAAACTAGAATGCTACCAGGCCAGATTGCTCCAGTCCAGGCCCACCAGCAGCTATATACTTCCAAAACCCCCTGCCCCGTACCTCACTCTATAAATAGAGGGGCAGGGGTACAACAATGGCAGACAAGTTTGAGAGCTCAAGCAAGAAAGGAACTTTCAAACTACTTTCATATACTTATATACGAAGCATTGTACTTGTAATCTGAAAGAAAGAAGATAATAACATATAAAGTGGACGTAGGCACATTCTGGCCGAACCACTATAAATCCGCGTGTCTTTTACATTTCAGCCCCTACTTCTTTTATATTTACATACTCATCCAAAATCATTGAAAATCACATATAATCAACTAAATAATACGACTTGGAGGTGTTTGTCCACTTTTCGTGCAAACATTTTTGGTGCTTTCATTGAGAGTTGAACTCAAGCTTCATCTTCTCCCACTCAACCTTCTTCCTAACAACATCGCTCGTTGCTTAGAAATCATGCCTTCCAAACAGAGAAGGGATGTTAACAAAGGAAAGAACATCGCAACTAGCAGCCTTCCAGATCCAGCAATCGCAGATCAGCCCATTTCAACAGCAGTACCAGATGAAAATCAGGAAAATCCAACTGGTCCCGCAACGGAACAACCAATCACTAGGGCAGATCTGGACAGGGTTGTGACTGAAGTAACTAACCGCTTCACATCCCAACAAGAAGCTTTGGTGGACCAACTCATGTCACGCTTAAGGGATGCTGAAGAGTCCAACCACAACACTGAATCATGGGGTGAGTCCCAATCCGGAGGATCTCGGAGGCAACAAAGGTCTTCCCTCTTCGAAGAAGCTATCAACAAAAACAACAATGATAGGGGCCGCGCCCTGACTCAGCCCGAATTCCGACTCGAGGAAGCCCTTAGAACCGAACCCGGCGGGGGATGCACCAGGCGAGAGTCGGATGTAGCTGAGCCAGTCATGCCACCTAATCATAGAAACCCCGCTGAACGGAGCCGAGCCAGAACCCAGCCCGAAGTTGACCCCATGGATGTGCTCGAAACAGAACCCCACAGGGGAAGATCAAGGCAGTGGGCAACTGTAGCTGGTCCTAGCGTGCATCCGAGCAGCCAAAGACAACCACTGGATAATGCTAGAAGTGATAGACTGTACCATCCCTACAGGTCATCTGGACGAGATAGATCCCGCAGGGAAGAACCGAGCTCATTTTTGTCCGCTCCAAGTTCTGACGAACGAATGGCACGATTATTCAGAGAATGTGTCCAACGGGAGCAAAGGGACCGAGGAATAGGCGCTAGGGTCACCAGTCCCTTTACCCGAAATATCGAAACTGCCATCACTCCCCGGGAATGGAAAATGCCAACCATGGAACCTTACAAAGGAACTTCCGACCCCATCGTACACCTGCAGAGATACACCCAGCATATGCTCATGAGTGGAGCAACAGAAGGAGTATTATGTAAATGCTTTCCGCTATTCCTATCAGATCTAGCTACCTCCTGGTTCTGCCATCTACCCCAAGGATCCATCAGCTCATGGGAGATGTTAAAAGAAAGGTTTATTAGCCAGTTTCGCATCCATGTGGAACAACCCAAGGATGCTTATTCTCTATCCAATGTCAAACAGAAATCCGGAGAGACGCTGCAACAATATCTAACACGGTTCAACGCCGCAGCGGCAGCAGTTCAAGATGCCGATGAAAAACTCACTCTAATGGCCCTCTGTAGTGGTGTACATCCAGACACCAAGTTTGCCAGAAGATTAACTAAGGAAAAACCAGCTACCTTGCCTGATTTCTTCCATGAAGCTGGAAAGTATATGAGACTTGAAGACGCTGCTACGGAGAGGCAGTCAGGGCAACAAGGCAAGATAGTTCAGGACAAGGTTCCCACTGCAGCTAAGGACGCTCGAAGAAATGAATCTAGAGACAATGCTGGGGGCAGAAAGGTTGAGAAGCGCCAATATCGACCAGGGCCAAGATTTGACTCCTACACTCCTTTGAATGAAACAATTGAAAACATCTACCTAGCCACTCAGGGCGAACTCGGATACAAGCGCCCCCCGCACAAGAAAGAATCAGATAACGCACTCAAGTCCGGAAAGTTCTGTCGCTTCCACGAATCCCACGGACATGACACCAATGAATGCCACCATCTTCGGGACTTGATCGAAGAACACATTAGAAGAAGAAGACTGGAACGTTATGTGAAAGGTCAGAACAGGACTCCAACTCCTGCCAATGAGAACTCAAAGCAACCCCTCCCAGAAGTAGGCGGAGGGAATCGCAACAATCACAACACCAGTGGCTCTAGTCAAGAGAAGATAGTGGTCCTTACCATCTCAGGAGGACCACACATCGCCGACAGAAGTTGGGCAGAGATGGAAAGGTACGGCAACTCGCTTAGAAATGCCGAAGGATATGTTAACTCCATTACGGAGGAACGCCACCCGAAACGAAAAGAAAACAATGACATTGTATTCAGTAGGCATGATTTGGAAGGAAGACAGTACCCACATATGGATCCCATGGTCATCTCTGCCTGGTTTGGTCCAGCTAAAGTTTTTCGGATTCTAATAGACACGGGAAGCTCCGTAAATATCCTGTTCAAACATGCTTTCGACAAAATGAAGTTATCAATGAAGGATGTATCCCCCTGTGACAAACCACTGCACGGTTTCACTGGAGATGCAAAAATGCCCCTCGGGCAACTTGACCTCTTCGTCGAAATAGGAAGTCATCCCCGCTCCGTTGTGCGAAAACAAACGTTCGTACTAATAGAAAACCACTCGGCTTACAACGCTTTCTTGGGAAGACCAGCCTTGTCTGACTTTCAGATTGTATTAGCCCCCTGGTGCCTGAAAATGAAATTTCCAACAGACAACGGAGTAGGAGAAGTAGAAGGAGATCAAGATGCTGCCCGAGACTGCTACGTAACTGAACTTCGCAATAACCGCAGAAAGAATAAAGGAAAAGATGCAGAGACTACTCTCTGCATGAAAAGCTTGGAGGCATAGCAACTAAAGAAAGCCCCTCCTCTTCGATACACAAGCGATCCCTTCAATGAACTAGACCCCAGGGATAAAGAGGAGGAGGCTACCGCCGAGCCTGCAGAGGCTATGGAATTCGTATCGGTAGATAAGCATGATTCAAGTAGACTATTAAAAATCGGATCTCAGCTGGAAACGGAATTGAAGGATCAACTCATTGACTTTCTCCGCCACAACTTAGATGTATTTGCGTGGACCCATGCCGATATGACAGGAATCTCCCCAGACATAGCATGCCACATGTTGAACATCGATCCCACCAAGGTACCAGTAAAGCAGAAAAAGAGGAGCATGGGGGCAGAGCGATCGGCAGCCCTTGATGAGGAAGTAAAGAATCTACTTGCTAATGGCTTCATACGGGAAGCCATCTACCCAGAATGGATCGCTAACCCAGTGCTAGTAAAAAAGGCCAATGGAAAGTGGCGAACATGTATTGACTTCTCCAATCTGAATGACGCTTGCCCAAAAGATTGCTTCCCACTTCCCCGAATTGACCAACTTGTGGATAGCACAGCCGGACACGAACTCCTATCTTTTATGGATGCATACTCCGGATATAACCAGATTCCCATGCACGCTCCCGATCAGGACCACACTAGCTTCATCACCGACCGCGGATTATATTGTTACAAAGTCATGCCTTTTGGACTCAAAAATGCTGGAGCTACCTATCAACGCCTCGTCAACAAAATGTTCGCAGAATTGATAGGACGAACTATGGAGGTATATGTGGATGACATGTTGGTAAAGTCCAAGAAAGCCAACGACCATGTAAGCCATCTGGACGATACGTTTCAGGTACTTCGCCGATATGGAATGAAGCTGAATCCTCTAAAGTGCTCCTTCGGAGTATCATCGGGAAAATTCTTAGGATTCATCGTCCACGCCAGAGGAATCGAAGCAAACCCTGAACAAATCCGGGCTTTAAAAGAAATAAGGATACCTTCCACTCGAAAAGAAATGCAGAGCCTAAACGGAAAGGTGGCCGCCCTAAGCAGATTCATTTCCAAGGCAACTGACAAGTGTGTCCCTTTCTTCGAAGCACTCAAGAAAGACAAAGGGAAGTTCGAGTGGACCGACGAATTCTTAAAAGCCTTCCTCAACCTAATCGAACACCTTCAGAGACCACCAGTACTCTCAACTCCAAATGAAGGTGAAGTGTTATACCTATACCTCGCTGTATCATCTCATGCTCTAAGCGCCGCCTTGGTAAGAGAAGAAGACCGCACACAACGCCCGGTTTACTTTGTAAGTAAGAGATTTACAGGGGCAGAAGCCAGATATCCTAAACTTGAGCAATTAGCATATTGTTTATTGATCGCGTCACGAAAACTGCGACACTACTTCCAGTCTCACTCCATCAGGGTTCTAACCGATCAACCACTAAGACAAGTGCTCCATCGTCCTGACACTTCTGGGCGACTCCTCAAATGGTGCATCGAACTAAGTCAGTATGATATCACCTACCATCCCCGCACCGCTATCAAAGGGCAAGCCATGGCTGATTTCATTACCGAATTCACTACCAACGAAGGCAAGGAACAATCCGAAGTAGCAAAAAACATCAAGTGGAACCTCTTTGTAGACGGAGCATCAAACGAACAAGGCTCGGGGGCAGGTATTGTGATCATCACCCCCAGGGGAAGAAAGTTGTACTATGCATTAAGATTGGAGTTCACGGCCACTAACAACGATGCTGAATATGAAGCAGTAATAGCGGGATTGGAACTGGCCCTAGAAATTGGAATCAATTCCTTATGTATTCATAGTGATTCTCAGCTTGTCGTAAACCAGGTACTAGGAGAATTCCAGACTCGAGGAGAACGACTCACAGCATACCTAAAGAAAACCAGACTGCTGCTCGATCGATTGGACCATTATCTAATCAAACACATTCCTCGAGAAGAAAACCAAGAGGCAGATGAACTTGCAAAGCAAGCTAGTATGAAGAACAGCACCATTTCCGGAGCACTAGCAATCTCAAGGCAGCTAGCCCCGAGTTTCGAACAAGCGAATCTGATAACTGCAATCGAAGAAGGAACTTGGATGACTCCTATCCGGAAATATTTGCAAGATGGCATACTACCCGACAGGCGTGACGAAGCCAAGAAGATCTTGAGGAAAGTTCCCCACTACACAATACAAGAAGGCATCCTCTACCGGCGTGGCTTCTCTAGCCCCTTATTAAGATGCGTCGCCGGAAGGGAAGCCAAGGAGATATTAACAAACATCCATCAGGGAGGATGCGGAGATCACACTGGAGGACAGACTTTGGCAAGAAAGATACTCCGATATGGATATTACTGGCCCACACTAAACAAAGATGCCCTAGACTTCGTTAAGAAATGCGACAGATGTCAGAAGTTCGCCAAGATTCCTCGACTGCCCACAAACGAAATTACTCAAATGACTAGCCCTTGGCCCTTTGCTGTATGGGGAATTGACTTAATTGGCGAACTGCCAACGGGCCGAGGCGGAGCCAAATATGCTATAGTGGCAGTCGATTATTTCACCAAATGGGTGGAAGCGGAACCTTTAAATAAAATATCTTCAGCAAAAGTTATCAACTTCTTGATCAAAAACATTCTGTGCAGGTATGGAGTCCCACTCAAGATCGTATCCGACAACGGACTCCAGTTTGACAGCGAAGAATTTGCCGACTGGTGCCAAGAACATGGAATTCATAAAAGCTTCTCATCAGTAGCTTACCCTCAGGCAAACGGACAAGTTGAAGCTGTCAACAAAATTCTCAAAACCCTAATCAAGAAGAAACTTGAAAGGTCAAAAGGCGCTTGGGTGGACGAACTTCCTACGGCACTATGGGCATACCGCACATCTTTCAGAACATCAACGTGACATACTCCTTTCTCTTTGGCATATGGATCGGAGGCAATGCTCCCAGTTGAGGCTATTGTGCCTTCCCACCGTAGGATCCACTACAACCCAGAAGAAAACGAAGAACTCCTCCTCATGTCTTTGGATCTGATCGAGGAAAGGAGAAACGATGCAGCACTCAAAGCAGCAGCTCACAAACAGAAAGTGGCAGCACAATACAATTCCAAAGTCAAGCATCGCAGCTTACAAGAAGGAGATCTTGTCCTCAGGCGAATCTTTCCGCGCCCCGGGGCACTGGACCCCATCTGGGACGGACCATATGTAATTCATAAAGATCTCCACAACGGAGCTTACATTTTGTCAACAGTGGACGGAGAGGTGTTCCAGAGGGCATGGAACATCCGACACCTCCGTCGATACTTTTCTTAACTTGTACTGCCCATATGAAGTGAATTAACAAAGAGAATCAGTGGACGTAGGCATTTCCGTGCCGAACCACTTTAAAAAATCTTGTCTCTTTTTAACTTGTTCCTTTATGTCTTGGCTGCTCGTTAAGTTTTATCCCTTTCTGTTGAACAAAATCCTATGGCATCTCCACCCAAGACGCACCACGGCCTCATCTGGACTAGGCCTAACAGGTACGCTACGATTCTATGCACTCGCCAATGAGACACTTTTGCTCCAGCATCCCTCTGCTGCGGGTTAACTCATTGCGCGCCTGCCCTCAAAGCCAACTGTAATGAGCCGATTATAAGTCATCATAAAGGCCGACTATAGCCGATGGCAGCTCATTACGGCGTTCGGCTCGCCGGCAACTGTGAACCTACTTTAAGCCCCAACATAAGGTGTGGCCAGCCAGGGGTAGTTCATGGCCAACGGCACCCACGCTAGCCGGCCACGGTAAATCGAATAATACCCACGATTACGGACCATAATGGTTCGGGTAGTTACCGTGCGCGATCTCGGCTCCGATGTGTCTTAAGTGCGGCTGTGGTAAAAAAGAAAACTCCCCGCAGAGGCGTAAGATGGGTGACAAATGTCTCCAAGACCCACAGCTAGGGAAAGTGACTACAAAACCCGTTTGCCACGAACTTAAGCACATCGACGGCCTTCCGTGACTGGAAGTTTTACATTTACTATATTTCCATTCCATTTAAATATTTTTCCCCTATCCTGTATAACAAACTCTAAAGTACAGGAAACCGAATAGGAAGCATTCACTCATAAGGCTCTAAGCCTGCGTACTGGGTGGCAGGGCGCTCAGCTATACCCGTGAACAGTTACACAAGACACTCAAAGCTACCGCCTGCGAATAAAACATAAAGGGCGGTACTCTCTTCTCTTGTACATAAATGCGTAACTATAGCTTATTCATACACTGACATTGCAAAACGTGAAATTATATTTCAAGCAAAAACTTAACATCAAACACAACTAGAATCACAGGCATATACATAATTATACTTCTCACACGGCACATAAAGATAGCAACAACATTTAAACATGACAGAATCAGCTTATATTATAAGATCACACGAAGTTATTCTTTGCAAATAATTTTATTACAGTTGCATATCAAAGACTAACATAAACAGTGATAAAAAAGAAACAAAAAGATGGAAGATGCCTCCACACTCCATCACCAACTTCCCCAGTCTACTTAGCCGCAGGATCAGAGCCCCCAGCATGCGGATCAGAAGTCCCGCCTGTCCAATTCGGAAGAAGAATTCATTAAACGAACAACCAAGTTATGGAAACACGGGAAGAAAAGAAAGGGAAGAAGAATAACTCACCAGCATCCGCCGCTTGATCCTCATCATCCAACTGCACGCCCGCTTCCTCTGCAGCAAGCAGCCGCATCCCCTCTTTCACCGCCGCTTGCTCCTCCTTTGAGAACTGAGCAGTAACCGCATTCAAGTTGAAAGCCTCTCCGCCTTCCTTACCCGCGTTCACCCTGGCCTCCTCTAAAGCCTGGAGATACACCTTGGCCATGACCCGAGGGTAATCGTCCATCCAAGACAAGCCGCCCTCCTTCCAAGTGTGGAAGTACATATCCTGCAGCATCTCATCCATCATCCCCTCGTTTTCCTCAAACTCCCTCACCCGGGCCTCGGAAGCTTGCAACTTGGCGACGGCGACGTCCCTCTCTGACTGGTATCTCAAGCAGTCAGCCTGGAGTGACCTCCTCATTTCCTCTTCCTTCAACCTGAGGGACCTCCTCATCTCCTCCATCTCCTCCTTCAACTCGGCCTGAGCCATCTCCGCAGCCTCGAGCCTCCCCGACAACTCCTCTATCCGCTCGAGATCCGCATTTCGAACCTCATCCACCGTTGCGATAGCTATGTTAATCCGTTCCCTGCAAGCGACCTCCATCTTCCGTAATTCCGCCCTACTGGCCTTCTCCATGGTCTCTTTCAGCCGTTTGGAGGCTTCCTCATGCTGGGAAATCTGGATGGCTTGGTCGGCGAGCTGCTTGGCCTGATCGGCAACCTTTAACCTCAACCGAATGTTAGCACTCCCGATCTCTTCCCCGGCCTTGACCAACTTAGCATGATGCTCCATTAACTTCCTGGTCTCTGCGGCCACCCGGTCGATATTAGCCTTGGCCTCATCCCCCATGGTGACTACCCGTGTAGTAAGTAAATCAAGATCTAAAGATTTGGCCTCGTCCAGCACCCTTACCATGGGGTTGCGGGGAAGGAGGTGCTCGCCCGTGGTCTCATCGAATGAAATGTCCCGAAAGCTTGGGTCTAAATCAGGATGACCAGCAAAAGGGTCACGAGGCACGGGGCGAGGCACATCGGGACGCCTTATATGAATGACAGTAGGACTCTTGGAAGGAGGAGGAGGGGGGCCGGGCTCCGTGCTCTCCTCCGTAGTATCACGAGGAGGCTGAGTAGGAGGCTGTGAACCAAGGGACGACTCAAATAAGGAACGGCTCCGCTTCCTTTTCTGATTGCCCTCTTCGATGACCCCAAGAAGAGGGCGGTACTTGACTACGTCCCCAGTGCGATCAGTAGAAGGTTTCGCAGAAGCTCTCCTCGACTTAAATTGTTCAAGGCGATGTCGAACATCCGACGTTTTAACTGCCTGGCCTGCCCCTGGAATAAAGAACAAGTGTTATGAACATACAATAACCCACAGTTCAAAAAATGTGCTAAGTTAAAAAGAAAGAAAAGTGGGAAGACACATCTATTATACAAACCCGGCGGAGGAGTGGGATACTGCAATAAGTCCTGGATCTCACCCCAGGACGGAAGTGAACCGTAAAAAATTTCTAAGTCCCTATCGAAAATAGAATCGGCAGAAGGCAAAAGTTCACCTTGCATCGCCGGAATCACCCTAGCTGAGGAACCCTTAGAGGATGGGTCAGTGCCAGCCACAGCTTTGCCAGTTTCCTTTGCCTTCTCCGTTCCCTTCTCCGTTTCCGACTCTCCCTCCGACTCCCCGAAGGCCCGACGGAGAGCCTCATCCAGCTCGAGGTCTTGTTCAGAGGTTAGAGCAGCAACACCACTACCACCTTGACCGTCGCCATCTCCTCCACCCTCCGACCCTTCTCCAACTTCGCCTCCTTCCTCCTCGTCTCCACCTTCCTCCTCCGGGACAGTCGGGCAAGTACTTGGAGAAGGGCCATCGGACTTCTTCAGTTTCTTCCCCCCGACCACGGGACGCTCTGCGAAAGGCTCCCTCTTACCGCTCTTTACCGTAGCCCCCTCCTTAGCTTTAGCAGCCTTCTCCTCAGCCGTGTCTCTTTGCTTAACCACGGACTGGTGCGGTAAGATCAAATTATACTCCAAGAGGGTTGCGTTCCTGATCAAGAAGGAGGCCGACCGGTCCCGTGCCGGAATAGCCTTTAGTTCAGCAGCCATTCGCACCAAGGAATCATCCTCCACAACTGCAATACCACCTGTCGCTAGCCAGAAATAGAAGCATGTCAGAAAAAACACTACAGTCAAAACATGGAAAATATAAATGAAATCCATCTTACAGCCGGAAGTGAAAAGGCGGAAAGAAACAGCATCGTCCTTGATGAAGAACCACTCTTTCTTGAACATGGTAAACTTGGAATATAAGTCCAGGACTGGTTTGAAGGGCACGGCCGCTTCCAGACTAATGTACGGAGACCCCTTCTTATAGCCTCTCAGGTTGTACAAGTATCGAATTTCCCGGTTAGAAGGAGGACGCCCGTACCTCCTCTGGAAGATAACAAAGAGGCTCACCAGGATGGCATAAGAATTAGGCTGAAGCTGGAAGGGAGCCACCTTCAAATATGTGGTGAAGCTAATTATCCAAGCGTTGATGGGGGGGGATAGCACCGCACATACAATGGTATCTGCTATAAGCGAAGTAGCCTTCGGGAGGATTATATGGCATCACTCCATCTCCCGGCAGCAACATCAGAGCCCTATCTATCCCGAAGGAACGGGATATGACGTCAAGTTGCTCCTCCTTTAGGGAGCTAGGAAAGCAATCCGGGGGAGAGATCAAAAGTTCCTGTGGACCATATCCGTCCACTAGGGACCTCGGAATAGGTCGGTATTGCCCGAATCCTGGTTGGACTGGGGGCAAGGAAGAAGAAGGCTCTCCTGTGCCTCTAGACTTCTTTCTGTCTGATCGTGTTTCCGCTTTGCGAGACATTTAACTGCAACGCAAGGAAAGCATGGCATTAGAACAAGGAATATAGAAAAGTAAACAAACAAGTGCGTGCAAGTGTGGGATTTCATTCGCAAACTAAAGTTTTCAAGTTCACAAGTTCATTCGGTTTCCAAGTTCATTCGGTTTCCATCTCATTCGGTCATCATGTCCATTCGGTGGTACTATATCAAGTGCATTCGGTACACCAGTCATTCGGCCCCAAGGCCGTAGTCCCATTCGGTGAAACGAAGACATACGTGTGTATTCGGCAATGAGTATATACCTGGTTCGGTATAAGGTTGGTTCGGCAAACACTTGGTTCGGCAATAAATTGATTCGGCGCTTGTTGGTTCGGTAAAGAAAACTAAGGGGGTGTAGCCCCTATATATAGACGATGGCAATACCACCGGACCAAATGATTCGGCCTACCGGACCAATTTCCAGCCGAATGAACCTTTAACCTCTCCATACCGGACCAACCCTTAACCGAAAGAAAACTACACCAACCTCGCAGGAACCAATGACAGGGGACATGCAGGGCGCCTCACTCAGATAAGTCCCGTACTCCAGATCTTACTAATAAAATAAAGAATATGATAACAATGGATAAGTCGTGAATCTCTCACTAACATGGGTTAATCATTTACACGTGTACGCGACCGCGGATGGTCCATAGGCACGCTCTGAATGGCTTTTAACCCCGTCGCCATGAGAATTCACACTTTGACACCCCTGTTTTAAGCTCATCGGTTAGACGAATATTTGACTCTGATAATTAGAGAATGGCTAAGCTACTTACACATGTACGGGATCGCGAACAATCCCTAGGCATGCTCTGAGCTGGCAATAAACCACCTTGAAAACAATCCAGGGACCCACTCTAACGTGAACACCGGCATCGTTAATGCTAAGCCCTCTCGGGGCACGCTAACCCGCCTCGAACGGCGCACTTTACTTCATTTCAAATGTCTTGACCCCGAACGGTCGTTATTTGAATTCACACTAAAACTGTAATTTCCTTTGCAGGACATCCAAAGGATATGGACACCCAGCTTATGTCGTTTTACGTATCACGCCCACTACAGGGAAACAAAGCGCGACACATGCAAGCACGTGCCCCACTTTGGGGGGCAAATGTTGGGCGAATTCTCACCCAGAAGATCTCAAGCAAGACCAAGAAGCCACAGTTTCACTCGGGCTCGCAACCTCCACTTCGTTCGACAGCCAAGGAGCTCAACACTAGCCTAGAAGTCCATCCAAAATTCTCAGCATAGAAGCTCATTCGGCCCCATGCACATTCGGCCCTAAGCCTCATTCGGCCCCCTGCTCATTCGGCCCCATGCCTCACTCGGCACCAAGCTTCATTCGGCACAAGCCTTCCAATACCGAACCATCTCCACTACCGGTCCAAACGCCACCGGTCCAACTACCAAGCCAACCAAGACCGAACCAGAAGGATTTGCCACATGTCAACACAACGACAAGGCCACGACCGGACCAGGCAAGCACCGGATCAGACCCCAACAACTCCCTACCGAACGAGGCTACCACCGGTTCAACCTCACCACCGAATGAAGCTCGCCAAACTAGAATGCTACCAGGCCAGATTGCTCCAGTCCAGGCCCACCAGCAGCTATATACTTCCAAAACCCCCTGCCCCGTACCTCACTCTATAAATAGAGGGGCAGGGGTACAACAATGGCAGACAAGTTTGAGAGCTCAAGCAAGAAAGGAACTTTCAAACTACTTTCATATACTTATATACGAAGCATTGTACTTGTAATCTGAAAGAAAGAAGATAATGACATATAAAGTGGACGTAGGCACATTCTGGCCGAACCACTATAAATCCGCATGTCTTTTACATTTCAGCCCCTACTTCTTTTATATTTACATACTCATCCAAAATCATTGAAAATCACATATAATCAACTAAATAATACGACTTGGAGGTGTTTGTCCACTTTTCGTGCAAACAGGTGACAATAATAGCATTCCTTGGATCTTTGGCTTGTCTTTACAAGTTGATCTTTCTTAATTTGTATCTTTGACTTCTCACAATCGTTTGCTAAATGGCCTTTCTTTTGACAGTTGTAACAAGTAATATTTCTAGCCGGGTTCTCTTGATTACTCCTCTTTTTCTCCTTGCCTTGAACCGGCCTCTTTCCTTCGAATTTTCTTTTTTTCCAATTCGTACAACTTAAACTCCTCTTCTCTTCCGGAACTTTTTGCATATCTGGAGTAGCATATCGATAACCCATATCGATCAAGTCCGAAAAAGATTCTTTTATGTGGGCTGTCATCCTCTTGTGGTACTCCTTATTCATTCCTCGAATCAATCTTTCATTTTTCTTCAAGGGTGTATTCACTAGCTTCGGACCAAATCGAGGCAATTTGTTGAATTTATTCAAATACTCCTCAAATGCTAGACTTCCCAGCTTCAAATCTAGGAACTCCTGGTACATTCAAGAGATACCAGCAGATGGAATATGTTGTTGCTCAAATACTTCTTTAAATCGTCTCTAAGTAAACTCATCTTCTGACTCATCCACAATAACTGTCTCCCACCAAGCTAATGCTTCTCCTTGGAGTTGCCAAGAAGCTATTAGTCGCTTTTGATCGTCTTCCAACTTCAATCCCCTGAAAATTCTTTCACAGGATCAGATCCAAGCTTGGGCTTCTACAACAGATTCCTTGCCAGTAAATGGCTTACCACCAAGTCATGAGAAGCTGTTATATAGATCAGCCAGATTCGGCTGAGGTTGAGTAGGCACATTTGCAGTTGTAGGGACTTGACCAATTGCGGTGGTATTTCCCCGTCTCCTACCTTGTCCTTTTCTTCTGCTCATTCTCACTATCTATAAATAGCAAGAAAACTTGATTTAGGCATATGGACAAGATATCTTAGGGAATATCAACAGTTAAAAGGAATATACCAAGAAATTTAGGGTTTTGGTCTCTCGGTTTATACTCATTCTAGGGTATACTTCACCCTATCTCTAATGAGCCATCTAATGTGTTATACTCCGTAACTAAAGTTCTTACTCAACCTTTTGCTTTGATACCACTTGTCACGACTTGAAATCCAGCGATTGAAAATCGACATCAAATACCTCACTTGTATTCGACTACCGAAGATTCAGGCGCTGAACTTCAGTTTGGATGGAGCTTATAACAACATTAGATGAATATAAACAACGGAAACAAAATGAATATCATTGAATACAACATAGATACAATATGATACAATTTCCCATACAACACCGATCACTAATATTAGAGTGATACAAATATGATACAACAATAATATGACAACAGAAAATCCAACAAGTTCCGACATACTTCATTTCGACAAGGTCTTCAAAACTCCAACACTTCAAAAGATTTCCAAATCCAAAAGCTCTCTCAAAAACTGATAGCTCCCAAAAGACTTTAAAATCCAAGCTAGCTCGAAAAACATGGATAACCTGCTTCTAGGCTATCCGTATGGAAAATTATGGGCACCCAGAGTTTAGAAAAGGAAACATAAACTCCGGGTCAGTCATGGGATTGGTATGAGTAAACAAAAACAGTTGTTTGAAATAAAACAGTTTATAAAAGAAATTCGGTATGTTTTTTGGAAAATGAAACTACCATAAGACCTCACACCACACACACAATGCAAACGCAGACTTGGAGGAGATTTCTTCTTATGATAGTCAAATATGCTTAATACGAGAAAACTGTTTTGGTATTATTATTAGTGCATAGTGTAGAAAACATTTTCGAAAGCATAATATTAATCTTAGCTAGCATACAACCATTATTATATGCCTACTATAGCTACCATCTAAAAAATGGTGATCACCATAAATATATGGCAGGTTATACAACTAAAATCGTAAAGGGCTCGTATTGGATGATTGGATTTCCAACAAATGGTCAGGCAAAGGAACTTCCCACACAAAATGGAATGCCTCTGGAGGGACGTCCTCAAGAACCTAATCGGATCTCTGCTACACAAGGCCGGGTTACCTCTGTAACTAGGTAACAACTGACACGATTATGTCACCTCTCGGTCGTTACCAACCTTTATCCGAAGCGCTTCTCAACCGACAACCATAAAGCAATAAGTTTGCAGCAACCACAAAGTAAGTATTTGGGCTCCATACCATGATACCACTTATAATCCAGAAGGAAATGGACATACCCTCAGGGGGCGCTACCCCCAAATAACCTTGCTGCCACGATTACTGTTTCGACCATAACCGGGTTGTGTGGCTCGACGAAGTCTCGTCCACAAAGCTACGCTTTTTCACAAAGCCATGCTTCGATCAACAATTGATCAGCAGCACTCAGCATGCCACACTACCAAATTAGGAGTATATCACTAATAACCTTCAACTACATAACCTCTGAGCTCGTGCGTCTCAGAGAAGGGTGTTAAGCTAAGAGAATAAATTATGTGCCACCAACAGAAATGTATTTCAATTAAGATGAATAAATCATGTGGTTTTAAATTTATTGACCACATAATTTCTTTCATCAGTAATCTCTAATCAATGATTAATCATCATTAATTACAACTGATTAAGTCTTAATCATCTTCATTAATTAATCATTTCTTAATTAATTATCTTAATTAATTTCAAATTAATTAACCTTAATTATTAATTAATTAAATCTTAATAACTTTTATTAATTAATTACTCCTTAATTAATTAATAATTAGTTAAAAATTAATTAATCTAAATTATTTATTAAATTAATCTTTAATATTAAACAATTAATTAAGTAACTACTTTTTAAGAAATTATATTAACAAAATCATTAATTGGTTTAATAAACCAAAAGATAAATTACTTACTTTGATTATCCTTTAGAACTTGTTCAATAAATTATCTTTATTATATTAGTTACTTTAAAAGGTTAAGGTTAGTTTAAAACAACATTTTATCTTAATTACCCCTTTTTAATTACATTATTTATTAAATATAAATAATTTTATAAAAAATATAGTATCAAAAATAAATAAACTAAAATTTAATTTCTTTGAAAACATCTTACTTAAGTCCTAAATTAATTTAAAACTTTAATCAAATCATCGTTTAAAAACATAGTTTAAAAGTGCTTAAAAGTTTGAATTTTTTTAAAGTAAAAACTGTTTTATATATCAGGCACGAGACCTGCTTAGAGTCACCCCCGAAAATTTTGCTTGTTTACTTCGAGTCTTGTCGAAAATTAACCTGAGTGCACACATTTTCAACTTAAAAATTTTCTAAGTATTTTTGACTAGGCTCACCACAAATTTTTACTCGAGACCAGACTCGAGTCATAACACGATTATCCCGAAGCCTTCTTCGAGTCGAACCCCGCTCCTTCATTTTACCAACTACTGATACCATCAATTCGCTGTGCACATGCACAACCGAAATCGCCACCTCCAGTCAAAACTCCAACCACCGTCGAGTCGACGACCATCCACCTGAACCCCACGAGCACCCAGAAACTTAAATTAATTTCGAAAACGAGATCGAGTCGTCTCGACCCAAACAAACCCAGCATAACATCATCAGAGAATTGCCTAGCTCAATCACCTTAGGCCACCGTAGATGACGTGAATGCATTCGAAGCTTCCACGATGACCGACGCCTGATTTCCCCCCGATCCAGTGAATTCCGACGCATTGACGAAGCGACAATGACGAGCTTTCCGACCTTAACATAACATTGGGCTTAAACCCTACTTTGATCACATTCACCATCTACAATGAATTATAAAATCATTGGGTATTTTTCAGATGATCTCTAACCTACAACCATGCTCCGACTTCGATCTCGAGAATCAATGACACCTCGATCACTAGAATTTTGCAAAAATGACGATACCGTTCATCCTCGAGTTCCACCAAGAATACATTATTAAAAATTTCGATTTTGCTTTTAAAAATCATGGATTTTGAAAACGTTTTGAATCATATACTTGAAATCAAGAATTTTGATAATTTAAATTTTTAACATGATTTGGGTTTACCTGTTAATTCAAATTTCCAAGAAAAGCTTAAGTCAAATCTTCTTGAATATATTTTTAAACCTTAAACCATAGCTAAACAAACAAAGTTTGTTTAGATTCTAAAGCCCAGTAAGGATCAAGGAAGAGGAATTTAATTTTTTTGCACAGGTTTTAAAAATCTGAGAACAGACAGAGGCTAATGTGCTTGTAACTCAAACATGCACATTCTTCTCTGCATATAAACGTCTACAAATTTGCATGCATGACAATTCATTACAATTTTATTGTTAGCATCATCACAAACAACACATAATGCTTTAGATTTTAAGTGTTTACTCACCTGTTTGCCTGAGAGCAGAAAACAAAAACAGAGAGAAGCTCTGGAAATGGATTATTTGAAACTGGAACTTCTATTTTAACTTGATAATGGATTTTTATTTTACCTGCAACTAATTGTTTATATTTGCTTAGCTTCTGCTGGATTTTATTTGTTTGATTACTTAATAAATGAAACTCAAAATTTTAAAGAAAATTACCTTCAGTTTTTTTATAAAGACGGAGAAGAGTTGAGTGTTAAAATTTGAAAATTGCAACTTTCTGCCTGAATTTGATTAAACAATGTTTGATTCCTGTTGTTTAGATGATAAAGATTTGCTAAGTTATTTGCTTGAAGTTTTGAAACTATTTCATTGATCTTGAGTTGCTGATCAAAAGTTGAAGAAGAACCCTTGTTTTATTTTGTTTTGGTTTCTTGTTTGTGAATTTGTTTTTAACTTGCTTGATTTATGATTTTGAAAATTTGATGCTTCTTAGCTTTTTTTTCTTTTTTTTCTTTTGGTTTTTAAGCTTTTGAAAATGAGATCAAAAGAGTATGAGAAAATAGTTTACATTTCTTTTATAAATTTTCTAAAAATTAAAATTAAGGAAGATGACACTTGTTCACTTCCATAATTTACATCTTAACACTTGTAAGATTTCACATTATAAAGGTTACACTTGTGCTTTTGCATGAGAAAAGATTAATGTATTATTTTTAAATTGTTCTTTTATAAATATATTTTCTTTTATATTTATACAATCTTTTAAAAGAAAAGGTTTAATATTAATTCATAAACTATACACATATGTTAATGTATTTGAATCTAAATTTTTTTACTTAAAGATATTTCATTTTTAAATTTAAATTTCAAATTCAAAATAAAATTCAAATTCAAATTTGAAATTCACTCCATTTTACATACATATGTATATAGATAAAATATTAAACAAACAAACTTAATATTTCACTTATTTTGAATTAATTCAAATTAACTTCAAATTGAATTCCAAAAATTCAAATAAATTACAAATTTTAAATTGATAAATTTGGGGATTTTACAAGCAACATAATTTGATAGAGAAAATAAATACCGTTAATAAATAGAGACAAAGCTTACAAGACTACTGACTTACCGTTAATAAAATAAAAAGATTAGTGATGTTGACATGAGACAAAACTTAGTAAGATGTGGGAAGAGAATACATACATGTATATAAATAGAGTTAATTTTGCCTTTGTAAAATGAATACGGTACCAGACCACTGACTTCTTATAGTTGATGATTGAGATAGTAATGATTGATATACAACCACTAACTTGATGTTATGTTAAGCATTCCTAATCAATTGATCAATCGCCAAAAAATTCTTTCAAATTATAGGCAAAGCCATATTCTTTATATTTTGAATAATGTGGAATGGTTATTAAGGCCTACATTGAAATATCAAAAATAAAAATAAAAAAATAAAATAAAAAGAATAATCTGATACCGTTTGCAGGAAGTATTAAAGCCACGCATCCCATTTCCAAAGTTTAAACTTTTTTACTTCAAAAATCTTGACCAAGGTTCTCTGCTACACTTCAGCTTCCACTGCTTGGTACTCTTTCTAGCAAAATTGTATTTCCTGGAATATTTAACCATGCTGTAAAACTGTGTTGTCAATACTATTTCAAACATATTACCTGAAGCCACCATCTGGGTCCAAAGTTGTAGCATTTTCCAGTTACCAATGGTTCATGTAGCACTCAAATATATTAAAGGGTATTAATCGGTTTTTTGGTAGCAGAGAACCATTTGAGCAGCTCAAGTCCAACAACATGGCAAATGTTCCATCACAAAGGTAAACAAAGGGGACGGGGATCCCCTTTCCTCAAGCCCTTATTATTATGAACGATGAATTCTTTTGGTGAGCCATTTATGCAGATAGAAAATGTGGGGCTCTAGATGCATATATAAACAAGAGAAATAAATTTTGAAGGAAAGCCCTTTTTTCCATCATATGAACAACAGACTCTCTACTAATGTTATATAAGCGTTTTCTAAATCCATCTTTAGGCAAATACTATTGTAAGTTTTTCCACCAAATCCTCTTATCATTCATGTGCGAACAAAGAATTTTCTTGGATGATTCTAATAAGAATGAAAGCATTTTGGTTGATGGAAATTAAATCATCCATTCTTCCACATAATACATTAGCCAGCGTTTTACATATTACGTTACAACATAATACGTGCCTGAAATTAGTTATAGAGACCGGATTGTTATGTTTTGAACAAGTACAATAAAAGTATGGTTGATTTCATTGATTATTTTCCCAAAACTAAACAATCAAGAGCACCAAATAAGTCATCTCTGATTATTCTCATCGACAAGGAACACAACTTCTTTAATTCATCAAGATTAACCATAGCTTCAATTTTCTTTGGACTGATTTCTTAATTATTTTTTTGTAGGTAATGACTGAAATTGTAGCTTCAAGTTATCTCCATAATATAAGTTCTGGACATGGCTTATCGCTTGGTCTGTATATGTATCTTCATTATTAATTATATCATCATAGTTGTCTCACCGACTTTCTTTTCTTGTTTGTTGACATTTTAGCATAAAAGTATCTTATACGCCGACCCCCCTGGGTTAACCACCTTATTTTGGCTTTTCGGTTCAACTCTATAGCTTGAGAGTGAACCATATTTCTCAAACAATCCAGGCTGGCTCTATAATCATTTATAAGATTAGTGTTATTTGGATCAGCTAAAATTTGAAGGTAAAGTTGATTACTCCTTTCTTTCTTGTCATTTACCTGTTTCTTTACACTCATATTATTCTTATTATGTACCTTCAAGTTATGTTTAACTATCTGTAACTTTGCAAGAACAGATAAAGAGGATTATACCATATGAGAAGAGATTAAAAGTACCTCGGACAACTTCTTTGTAACCTGTCAACTCTATCCAAGCATTATTATAGCGAAATGGTATGTTCCTTTGTCATAGGCATGCAATGTGTCATTGAAATCTCCTGCTATAAGCAAAGGCATCTTGATGTCGCTTGCTTTATCACAAGTAGCTCCAGATCAGTTTTCATCGAGTTTGATCATTAGGACCATAAACTATGGTGATTATGATAGCTATTCCCTTTTATTTTGGAGTAGACATGTTATATATTAGTCTGTTGACTCTAGAATAGTTGGTGACCAAATATCAGGATTACAAATGATACAAATCCTTCTCTGTCATTAGCTAGATTATTACATATCAAACGTATGCCTGCAAATGCATAGAAAGCATTTCCATGGAGTTAAGGCTGAGAGTCAAAAAGAAAAGAGCGGATAAGCAAAAAAACAGTAACATTCCAGTAGGAATGTCAATACTGTACTTTCTCTTGCTCAAATTTATTTTAGGGTAGTGATAACCAATATAAGAAGAAAAGTGAGGCTGAAGGATGACTGATCAATTTAAAAGCTTTTATGTTTCAGAATTCAAATTTAAGAATTATAAATTACAATGAGTAAATATGTTCACTAATCAATATATTTATCTTGTAATTTTTCAGTAACAAACAACCAGTTCAACTGATTACTGCACATATGTATGCTTATGTATGATTAAGTTTTTAACTTGAACCGACGTCCATTTGTAGTACACTGATTGAAACCTTTTTCAATAGAAACATCATTTAAATGAGATTAGAGCTTTAGAAATACTTATAGAGGTACCGTTTATATGCAGACTTGAGATTTTTACACACCATAGTAATGTTCAGTGATACATTATGATTTATCAAGATTTTCTAAGAGATGAAAGTCCAGACATATATATGATATTTGAATGCTAGTTTGAACTTTAGATCTATAGATCTTGTAGTATCTAATACATGCATCCCTGAAGTTAAATTTCAGTGTATGTGCACTGCTGAACATCAATGATTAACGTTCCTTAAACACATTTTAAAGTTGGGGAATTGCTAAAAGTACATCATCTCGAATGTGCGGTAGTAAAAATAATGCAAACCTAACAGTAAATTTATTTTACCCCATGCATACTTGCAGATGCCGTGAAATGTAGCCATCTAACCCAATCCATAACAGCTTATGTTTCAAGTTGCGTTGAGTCCACATCATTCATTGGAAAAAACTACAAGCAATTCAAAAAAAGTGTGTGTGGGTAACATTATTTTTTATTAAGGCTGCATTCCACAACACCCTCACTTAAGCTAGCGTTATAAGAATGCATTACATACTTAAGTGTGATACATATCCAAACAAAGGGATATAGATGGATCAGGTATTGTATATTAATGGATAATTGGCATGATATATTGTATATGATAGGGAGCATATCATGATTTGATGCGTAAGAGACAAAAGTGACAGGTATTATCCTGTAAGTTTCACTTGCAGTGGGTAATTTAACAATTAGCGTAACTCATTTGGTCTGGAAAATTTTGTTTTAGATCCACGTTGTTTGCATTACTCGTCTCTTCAGAGAAAATCCATCAGGGTGATGTTTTTAACAATCAATGCTGCCTACATGCACACAGGATGTCTAAGACATCAAATAAAGATTGGCTATAAGAGAGTTCATAGAACGTGCAACTTCCTCTGCATACATCAGTGTTTTCTGCTACAGTGTGCAAGTAGTTACAGATTCTAATTAAATTCACTAAAATACAGAATCTAGCACACTAGATCACTTCTTCTTTTAGAAAGAAAATAAATGTAGATTGAATCAACCATCGTTGAGTGAAAAGGGAGCCAACTTGTAACACAATGTGATATTGTGCATTCAAGTAGGAATAAACTTCATGATTTTATAAAGTTACAGCCTAGAGGATACAGTAAAACAAGAAATATTGCAAGGTAGATGTACTGAAGACATCTTAGAACATATCAAAATAGTAGTTATTCAGTCTAATGGTTTTTCAACTTTAGAGCGTGATAATACTTATTGAAAAGGTTTTACATTCAATGAAACCGCAAGTTAGCAACATCACATGGTTGCTTTGTTGGTCTGTGATGTATCTTGAGTGGTCAAAGGTCGCAAGTTCAATGCAAAACTAATTATGTGTTATTAACAATAATCAATATGTGTAAAACTAATGTTTTTAGGTTCTAACAGCCTTTTATGTTCTAACTATGTATAATATAAGTGAAAGTAACATGTTGATTTTTAAGAATGTAATTATTTTTTTCCACTCACAGCAGGGTATACAAAGATGTAAAAGCAAAAATAGACCCATATCTCAATCTATTGATCCAACTTTGTGCATTATCTTTCTATTCTTGAAATTGCGATTTAGAATAAAAGATGCAAAGCTAGAAGAAGAAAATATACTACTAAAAAATAATCAATTAAAGACTGGAAATTTTCAGTCTGTAATTCAAGACTTGATGGTAACTAAAAAATACAGCCTTTAGGATTTGTATGTATGTGTACTCACACTGGTGGTCGCAGTTGTAGGAAAGCAAGTCGGTCTCAGATTTGAAGTGGGTTCATTGCAAGCATGGTCAAAGCATGGCAGCGCAAGTTATAAAACTTAGTGAAACTTGGCTATCCTTATATTTGAGTATTTGAGCTATCAATCAATGTAAATAACGATAATGGAGGAGTGGTTTACAAATAATGACACTTATATATGAGTAAAACATAAGAGTATAACTAACATCTTTCACATCTTTTGATTTTCTGCAGGCCCCCTATTAATTCAGATCCCATTGTTGATCATATCGTAGCAGTTGATCCTAGACAAATGGCAAACCACTTTCAGAAATGTGGATACATGTGACGACCCACGTTTCGGGAGGTTTAAATCGACAAAAATCCACACATGTCCGACTTAAACAATTCAAAACGTAGATAATCAATTGGGTTAATAATAAAAATAAGAAGAGGAGAAGAAAATAAAACACAGAATCTCACGGCGAAATCGATAATATATAATAATCAAATAAACAATTCATAAATCTGTTTACTGTACATTTGATTTTAAATCTATACACATTTATCTAAGTTATATATATATATATATATCAGGAATAAATGATCAATACAGCAGAATAGCATGATGTATGGAATAGTAATAATAATAATATACCAAGCTTCGTCTTCGTCCTCCAAAGAATAGTCTTCAATGCGCTGAAAAAAACTCAAGACTGACCCGAGCGTAATGAAAAGACAAAACACTCAAGTCAGGACTAAAATACTTTTATACAAGTCAGATCAATATCACAAATATGAGTGCAATAACTTAAGAAATGTTACGGGATTTTTCATTTCCTAAGAATCCATTAAACTATTTATATATAACAGTATACGCTATAATAGATAGTGTCTATCAGTAAATAAATATCAAAATAGCGTTAAGGCTTTACATTGATCCACCTTAACACATTTACAGTTTTAAACCAAAATCGTAATGGGCTCGTATAGAAATAAATATGACAAGGCAAGTGAGGCAATGCCCAAGGTAGGATTCTACCAGTTTACCCTTTCTGGCTGGTCGTGTAACAACTCAGTATTTTTTGATTATTTTAATTGATTATTTAAATTATTTAAATTGAAACTCCTGATTTAAAAACTTTTTTTATTTATTAAAATGGAAAAAAAAATTATTTTAAAAGTATATTTTGATTTTGTGTGAATTATAATTTCAAACCTGAATAAATAGAATATTTCCAGAAAAGTGGATTTTTGGTCAATATGGTCAAATTTTGACTTTTAAATTTAAAATTTAAATATTTGAATTTTTTAATTTTATCTTTTGTTATGAAAATATATTAAATTTCAAGAATACTGCTTTTCGTTTCGTTGAAATCCGATTTATATTGTGAAAGTTATGCTTTTTACAATATTGTATGTAAATTGAATTATTTAATAAAATTGTCTATTTTAATTTATATAAATAATATTTTTATTTGTCAAATCATGTTCCAATATGTGTTATATGACATGTTAGGCATATATTTTATTTGAAAACATTTTTAAAGTGATGTTATAATTTTTCCAAACCTTAGTGTATTTATTTTCAATTTTTATAACCTTGTTTCTATTTTTAAGCTATTTTCTTAATTTAATTATATTTATTTAAAATTTGATTTATTTATTTTATTCATTCATTATTTTGCTGTGTTTTTTTTGTTTATAATCATTTTATATATGTATTTAAAAATGTAAAAAGAATTTTGAAAATATGAAGAGTTTTGACCTTTTGTATACCTTGCATTTTCACATTTCAACTTACCTTTTCACACCAAACATCACATGCATTCAATTGCTGGCAATATCTCTTTGTTCAGCTGACTTCCTCATCATTTTTCACGAAGATTTTTGTTTCTCAACTCAAAAAAATATTCGGCCACCATCCTTGCAAATATTTTGGTAAAAACTTCTTCTTTCTTTTCATTTTTTATTGTTTTGTTGTGATTTTTGCACTTGCTCCATCTTTTTTGTGTTAGGCCTGCCACCTCCATCACCTTGGCCGCCTCCACCACCACCTATTCCAGCCACCATACCCTCCTCCCCACTGTCATTCCTGAGCCGAGCCATCCTATGTTGAAGATCCACCTAAAAATGCACAAAAACTTCACATATACAACCATAGCAGATCACTACTTGTTGCCACCACTCCACCATCATGCTTGGCCGACCAAACACCACCACCATCACCACAAACCTGAGCTTCAGACCTTGCCACATCTGTAGTTGACCCTGCAAGATCAGACCGTGCCTAATCCATGCTTGGCCGAAGTCATTCAGGCATTGTAATCCATGTTGTTGCTTGTTGTTGCATTGTTTTGTGAATTCAAGCACACATATACCTTCGTCTCCTTTGTATTGCTTTGGCCGACCCCTACATGACCTCAACCTGACCTTAACTGATCCAAAATCATCCTATTACGGTGCCTTTCCATTCCATAGCTGAAGCATCAGTGGTTGAATGCAAGTGCAAAAGTTTAGCTATGTATTGTACTTATATTTCTAGCTTTGTTTATGATAATTTGGTTTGAAATTTACGTATTGTACTTTATTTTGTTTGTTATGAAACAAGGCTATTAGCTTTGGCTCTCCCACACTCGAATCATTGTCATGCTATCGTGCCTTTATGGATCTCAGTTTGTGTACTTTGGTTGTTGTCTTCAGCTTATACCAGTGAGTTATTCTCACCAGACAGTTTTATACTTGTATGACTACTAAACCGATCACATTTGAATCTGTAAAATATATCACCATGCTATATTTGCTTTTGAAATGTCAAAATTGCACATACATAGCTCGATTCTTGTATACAAATAAGTTTGCTGAATTGCATGGGTATATATAGTAGCTACCGTTAACATTAAATTTATGAGAGATAAAAAAAATTTCTGCACCTCTTTATGTTAAAAAATTCATCACTGTAAATGTAATAACAAATTGAATCTAATTACATCATATATAGTAAATGCACATAAACATACTCTTACATGCCACTTAACACGTACATTTGATTCACCAACAGTAAATAAACTCTTAATTAAACAAGCAAAAGTAAAGACTTAGATTCAAACCACACGATTAATTCACAACCTTAGAATCACTGTACTTAATATTGCATCCTGCTACAGCAGAACCGGCACTTGCTCTGATGCCTCTTCCACATTTTTTTATCATTCCCTTTATTGCTTTAACCAGGCAAGAATTGCATGAATCTTCTGAATTTGTAAGAGAAGGCAATGTGCATTTCCAAACACAATAGGATTTGTTCTTCATGATTTTCCATGATTGTTAAGTTGCTTATGCAAAAATAAAGTATATAACTTCTACCTTATACATTTATTTCATATATCACCATGAATGGTAAATTTAGCAAAACACAAACCGATAAGGCAAAAATTTGATTGTTATAATCTTGATCAACCAAAATTCATATACTAGATGACTCATAACAAATGTATTTCAAAACGGATTATTGATGGCTAACCTAGAAATCTAACAAAAATTAAAGGTTTTGTGTTATACTAATGAATATGTGGCATATTTTGAAACTCAACCATCAATTTTCCAATTGCAGCAAGATGTGTAAATTTTCTATATTTCAAGCTCCTTCCTCCCACTTTTAACTCTATATATATATATTGAAGTTCAATTTGCAAATGGTGGTTGGATATTACGCATAATTGATATACCTTATTGCATAAAAAAACTGATCTATTAATTAAGTTATACATATATAACTATACAAAGACAGATTCAACACATGAAGTGTAATGCATTCTAATGGTTTTTCGTACATAGCTTTCTAGTTGTTTGTAAAATAATATTTCGTATAAAAAAGAAAAAAAACCAATTTATAACATATTTTTAAAGAAGTTGATAATTTATAAATTAATTTTTAAATGCCTTCTTTGATTGAGTTATAATTTTTTGAATTTTTAATTCATTACTGATTATACCGTTATAGCTAGCAAATAAATTAACAAAAATAAATTATAAATAGTAAAAAAGATCTTGAAAAATATAGATACTTTTTTTTCTTTGAAATTCAATAACCAATTATGCAAACCTGAAAGAGACTGAACTGAACCCACTTACATAATCATCATACCAGTAAAAAAAAATTAATGTATTCATAACAGTTATGAAGCATCCATTAAAGTCATTTGTTATAGAACTAAATTAATTCCATTTCTACAATTAATAAATGAACAATTAACAAAATCGAAAAACAAATAAAAATGGCTGTATTTATACCTTCAATCATGATTAATTAATCATCATTCTTTACTATTACTTTGATAATCATTGTCTTAATAATAAACTATAAATATATTTTTAATATTTACGATGCATCCATTAAAGCTATTTGTTATAAGACTGTAACACTAATAAGGTTTCTAAAATTAACAATCCATTCGAAATTACTTAAATTTATACTCCACGTACTAACTGGAGCTATAATTCCTCCAAGCAATGCAAACTTTATACGACAATTACTTTAATTTCCATCCAAAATACTGATTCACAACCTAAACTCATCCCACTGACTAATAAATCATCAAAATTACATAATTACGTAAAATTTACCAGAAGCATGTCGACATATCATAGCAAGTAGCGAGTTCGATGGTATTGTGGATTAGGAAGCAGGTGTAACTTCACTTTCCAATCTAATCCCTCCATGCTTAGGGCTTACGGAGGAGTTGATAGATTCAGTGCTTGCGGAGAGGAGATCGATTTAGGGTTTTGTAGAAACGGGAGCAGGTTGAGGGAGGAGCGAATCGATGAAGTAGAGAGTAGTAGATTAATGGAGGGGAGTAGGGCGAGGATGGAGGAAATGTGAGGCGAGACAAAAATTTCTAAAGAGAAGAGGAAAAAAGAAGTGAATTTGGGAAAGAGAGGGAAAAAACACGATGAATGTTTTATTTGCGGGGAAGGTGCTAAATTTTGGCAGCATTAAAAAGTAAAATATATGTCTCTAAGCCTGGCTCTATTACTAATAAAGAAAATTGATTGAACTAATTTACTTGGTGTCTTTTTGAAATTTCAAAAATATCATTACTTTCCATTTACATGCTTTGCACTCAAACAAAATATCAACATATATAATAATACAAAAAGTCCATGTACGAAGAATGGACCCATACTAGTATAAAATAAAAGTGTGAAATGACAATGGTTGCACTTACATTTCAAACGTTGCTAATAAGTACATCTAAAGGCAAATTTTCTTGTAGCGTTAGGTGAAGTTATCATACCGTTTATCAAAATTTCTCGTGTTCATTTGGAATTTATCTTTATTAGTCTGATTACAAGGCATTCAAAAGCTAAGGTAAAGTCAATGTCCACTTTGGGTTTGATCTTTTTGAATCATTTATCATCCAATCTAGGATTCGATCTCTGTGACTCATTCATCATCCAATCTAGGATTCGATCTCTCTAGATTGTTTGTCATCCAAGCCAAGATTTGATCACGCTAGATCGATTGTTATCCAATCTAGGATTCGACCTCTATGGATCGTTTATCATCCAATCTAGAGTTCGATCTCTTCGTATCCTTGCTGAGTCCAATTCACTTACTCTTCGGTAAGGGGACCTAATGTCCAAGAAAGACAACTATTTAATCTCCGATAAGGAGACTTGCTTTTCTGCACAAGTTCATCCACCCACTCTTTGGCAAAGGAACTTGCATATTGTGGTCATTGTTCCGTCTCTCCAAGGAGACTACCACAATCAATGCCAGTCATCACGTTCAAGTGGTTTTTCAAAAATCAAACATTCAAATCAAAGAAATCAAGCAAACAACCTAAGCATTCATCTCAAACATTCAACTCAGAGCGTGCATAGAGACCAATTGAGGTCTCGTACATGTATATGCAGTTCAAGGTTATTATTGTCTTAACAACTCAAAATAGAAAGAAAAACATCGAAAATAAGCCCGACTCTTGTCCATCCAGATTATGGGATTAACAATCTCAACCTAGATCCATGGCTGTGTCTTGATGCATTCGTTATAGATGGTGGCTGCGCTGGATGCACTATTATAATTTGGTTCCTTGCATACTATTTAGTTGGTTGCTCTAAATTAGCTCTTTTATCAGATTACAAAGGTATCGGCACTCGTTTGTTTCATATCCATTGTAACGACCCGTATTTTTACGGATCGAAATATTGTAAATTTTATGCTTTAGGTTGTATTGAAGGCTGGGTCGGTTGAGCGACTTAGTGGAATGGAGCGACTTAAGTTATTGACCGACCTATAGGAATGAGCCATCCAGAGTTAGCTCGTGTGAAAGTTAGGTCGGTGGAACGACTTAAGGATAGTAGGCGACTTAAGGAAAGTGAACGAGTTAGAGGTTCACGGCTTAAGGATTGGACCGACTTATAGAGTGACCGACCTATAGACTGACCGACCTACAGAGTGACCGACCTATAGGAGTGACTGACTTAAGGTAGTTAGCGAGTTTGTGGCTAGCGGCTTAGGGATAGGTCGGTTGAAGCGAGTTAGCGACTTAGTGGTTGGTGTCGGGTTATAGTTAGGTCGTGAGACGACCTAAGGTTGCAAGCGACTTAGGGTTAGGTCGTAAGTCGTTGGGTCGTATGCGACCTATGGTGGTTTGCCTTGTGTAGTTAGATCGCTGTAGTGGTTAGGTCGGCATCTCAGTTAGGTCGTAAGTCGCGCACGTGTGTTATGGCTTAGGTCGATGAGTCGTTAGGTTGGCCGTGTTTGTTAAGTCGCTTGGTTGCACTGTGGTATTTATTATTAGGTTGGCTGTGCCGTGTTGAGGTTAAGTCGCATATGTGTTCGTGTGAGTATGGTCTTAGGCCGGCTATGCGTGGGTTGGCTGTGTGTGTTAAGTAGTTGGGTCGGCACCCAGTTAGGTCGTGTATCGTTGAGTCGTGTAGAGGCTTGAGTCGGTAGGTCGTTAGGTCGGCAAGGGTTAGGTCGTGGACAACTTAAGGGGACGGCCGACTTAAGGGATTTTCTGCCTATAAATAGAAGGGTTTGGTTCACTTTTTGGCATCGGATTTTGAAGCGACGAAGTGCTGCTATTTTGAGAGCTCGACTACAACACTTCTTCACTTCTTTTCTCTACTCTAATCTAGTGCTTCCTTCCATCCAAGATTGAGGATCAAATCGAAGATCCAAGAGCCAAAGTTGAAGATCTTCATCCATTGAAGAGAGATTTCATCATTTGAAGGGAAACTTTGTCGGATCAAGCTAGGTCCTTTGCTGTCCAGATCTGGAGTTTGTTGTTTTTGAGGTGTTTAAGTGATTCGGTGAGTGGTAGTTATCTCTCACACGGACCCAAAGGAGTATATTGGATCGGTGGCTTGTTTGTGTGTTAAAGATAGTAATTTCATGCATTTTCCTTAAGTCTGCATGTAGATCTATCGTTAATAAAGTTTTGATATCCATTTTATTATATGTTAAGCTATGCTAGTTCATTCAACAAGATGTTACTTAGAATTCATGTTTGTTAGATTTGGACTCTTTATTTACGAAATTGCCATTATTGTTATAATTGTTTACTTAGATCTTGTTTGAATGGTTGATTGTTTGGATTAACGATTGATTTGATTGATTGATAGAAGTTAGTTGATTTATGGATTTTAGATGGACAAGTTGGTCGAAGATGATTCAAAAGCTAAGTGGAAAGGCTCTTGAATAAGGAAAACTGCTTGTGGCATATGAAGCGGATGAGAAAGCTCATATGGATAGATTTGATGATGATGTTGAGATGGGACTTTGCTATAATACGAGGAAGCAAAGCATGATGTGAGCTAGCCTTGGTTTAATCCAGACGGGATCATCCCAAGCATGTTGATAACTCGGTGATATGGTTCGAGTTGGATAATGGTGGGCTCGAGAAGTAGCTTGGGCAAGTTTGAGAATAGTCATCGAGGAGGATGACTAGAAGGCTTGGATTTCATCGTTATTGAAGGTTCTAGCAAACTCAAAGCAAGAGTACATGGGGCGCCCAAACGACTACAGGTAGGTGGTCGGGACACCCAAAAGACTACAGGTAGGTGGTCGAGTACTCTGGGCAGATTCGATAGTCCTAGGCACGGGTCAAGATGACGTGCGGAGTTATGTCTAGAACCGGGGTTACCATTAGCCCTTGACGGACGGATGAAAGAATGAGTCGGTCATTCAATTAACGGTGAAATCGAAGCAATGATAACAGTGATAGGCAGGGTCATGGATGTTTGGATGTTTTGGTTGTATCGTCACTTGGGCCAAGAGCGATGTTTTCGGGGTATTTATCTGATCTTGGTTTAGGCCTTGGGGGTTTGTACTTGGAAAACACCGACCTTGACTTGAGTGATAATTGCTTTACTTTAATTGCCTACTTTGCTATGTTTATTCCTGCTTAGTGGGTTTGGGGGCTATCACTGTAGAAAGAGGTGGAGTGGGATGGTTGAGTTCCTATTCCTTTTACCTTTTATGCTCTTTTGGTATGTTTGATAGTTGATTTACTGTTCACTAAGACTTTTGTCTGACTCAAGGTTTTATGTTTAACTCTTATTACCTTGGGTTGTTCATCCATGTTGGGATGGGCAGACTAGGTAGCAGGTGACAGGTGATGTTCTTAGTAACCAACGCTGTTGATGACGAAGACGGGCTGGAGGCTTTTGCATATTGTTTTCTTACTATATGTACTAGATGTTCCGCTGTTCGTTTGATACTCTGAGTGTTATGTAGTGAGGCTTGATGTATTGACTATTCAGATGTTTGTATAAAACTACTATGAGTTCATATGATAAGATTCTGTTCTATGAGCTTCACTATGTATACCTTTCCATTGTATTTTATCCCTGCGCTGTGAGTAATACGATAGACTATTGTGTTTACCCTACCTTGATGATCGTCCATGGCGGCCTGACACACTTTTCAGCGCACTATTTCCTTGTTTAAGTGCAGGAGTCTTGGGCGGTCGTCACATTTGGTATCAGAGCCAGGTTAATCGATTTTAGCCAACGCTCGCTGACGTAACTACGTATGAGAGACGTAATTGTAATTTTGATGGATGATTACTATATATAATATAGTAGCTTAGAAGGATTTGAACTTCTTATAAAGTTGTTTCTCAGGGTATATTAATCATTTCTTATAGATATTAGGAATGAGCCGAAGAGGGAGACCAGCTGCTAGGGGAGGCCGTGCTGTGGAGGGGGCTGCTGATTATGCTTCTATGTTCGAGGCTATGATGACTTCGATCATGAGAAGGATGCCAGCTCCGGGGCCATCAGTAGATGTTGGAGTTCAGGTTCAAGCTCCAAGACCAGTGGATTTTGCTAAGTTGTGTAAGGACTATACTGCTCTTGGAGGAAAGGTTTTCTTGGGGACAGAATCAACCATTGAAGTTCAGAGGTGGATTGATGCTTGTAGAAGGATCTTTGGTGATTTGGGAATTGAGGATGCAACTAAGAGGAAGCTTGCATCAAGACAGCTTCAAGGAAGAGCTTCTGATTGGTGGAACTCTATCACCATTGATACTCCAGAAGAAGAGATCACTTGGGAGCAATTCCAAGCTAGATTTGAAGCTAAGTTCATTTCTACAGCCTAGAAATCTGTTCTGTTTAAGAAGTTTGTGGAGCTCAAGCAAGGTGGAAGACCAGTTCTTGAGTATGTTTCTGAGTTTGAAGCTTTGTCTAAGTATGCTCGGTCATATATTGAATCTCCCTATCAGAAGAATGAGAAGTTTGTGACAGGCTTGGACAGTTATCTTGGGAGGCAGTTGGTGGATCATTTGGATGACCCATTTGAGAAGCTTGTGGAGAAAGCTCTCAGGCATGAGAATCTGCTTTCTAAGGAAGGATCTGTTGTTGCTGTAACCAAGGAAGGGTCTAAACCACAGCATGATGGAAACAAGAAAAGGAAGACGCAGCAACAGAGGGGTAAGGATGGCCGCAAGAGGCTGAAGGGTGAAGTGACCTGCTACAACTGTCAGCAGAAGGGTCATCTCTCCAAAGATTGCAAGAATTCTAAGGTCCCAGGGAAGTGCTACAACTGTGATAAGCCGGGGCATATCAAGAAGAATTGTCCAGAACCGCGAAAGGACAGGAAGATTGTGCAAGCTTATGCTTTGGGGGTTGTGCCATCATCTTTGAAGGCTCCTACTGCTGAAGAGAAAGGAAAGAGTGTGGTGGTTCAAGGTACTCTTTCCATTTGTGGTGTTCCAGTTAGAATGTTATTTGATACTGGAGCGTCGCATTCCTTTGTTTGTAGTGATCTTGTAGGCCGGTTGGGTTTGGAACCGGATATTGTTGATAGACCATTGGTTGTGACTAATCCAGTTGGGGGTTCGTCTTGTTTGTGTATGGTATGCCGTGGTCTAGTTGTATCGAGTCATGATTGCTCTTTTGTTTGTGATTGTTTTGTTCTGAACTTTGCGGGGTTCGGAATTATTTTGGGTATGGACTGGCTTAGGAAGTATGCGGTAAGGGTTGATTGTAAGAGGCTGGAGGTGACAGTCGAGAATTTGGAGGGGCGAAAGGTTGTGATACGATGTAAGCATGAGGAAAGCGTCTTCATGAGCTTCATGTATTCGCTGGTTGTTCCACGGGATGGACTGTCATCGGTGCCTATTGTGAATGGATTTGAGGATGTCTTTGACGAGGTCAAAGGGTTACCGCCGCATAGAGAGATCGAGTTTCGTATCGATCTAGTTGAGGGAGCCAGACCCATTGTGATGCCTCTTAGACGGATGGCGCCTAGGGAACAGCAAGAGTTGAAGGTGCAAGTTGATGACCTTTTTCGGAAAGGATTCATTCGGCGTAGTGTGTCCGAATGGGGTGCACCAGTTGTGTTTGCAACCAAAGCGGATGGATCGTTGAGGTTGTGTGTGGATTATCGTGAGCTGAATAAAGTGACAAAGAAGAACAAGTATCCATTGCCGAGAATAGATGACTTGTTTGATCAGCTTTACGAAGCTAAGGTGTTTTCTCAGATGGATTTGGCAACGGGATTTCACCAGTTAAGAGTGGCTAGGGATAGTGTACCGAAGACTGCTTTCAGGACACCATCCGGTTTCTATGAGTGGCTGGTAATGCCGTTTGGATTGACCAACGCACCAGCATATTTTGTGGATCTTATGAACAGAGTGTTCAGGGATCAGTTGAACAAGTTCGTACTTGTGTTCGTGGATGATATTTTGATTTATTCCAGAACCGAAGAAGAGCACAAGACTCACTTACGTGTTGTTTTGGAAATCTTGTGGAAACATCAGCTGAGGGCTAAGTTTTCGAAGTGTCACTTCTGGAAGAGTGAAGTGAGGTTCTTAGGCCATGTTATCTCTGGAAATGGAATAGCGGTTGATCCCGCTAAGGTGGCAGCAATCCAGGATTGGGTTAGACCTAAGAATGCATCTGATGTGAGAAGTTTTCTTGGATTAGCAGGATATTATCATCGGTTTATCAAAGACTTTTCCAAGGTAGCTGCACCATTAACAGGATTGACGAAAAAGAACCAAGTGTTCAGATGGGATGCTAAGTGTGAGCAAGCTTTCGGAATCTTGAAGGAGCGATTGACAAGCGCTCCTGTTTTGGCTATCCCAAGTGGAATGAGGAGATGGTGGTTTACACCGATGCATGTGGTACTGGACTTGGAGCAGTGCTAATGCAGAAGGATAAAGTTGTTGCGTATGCAAGTCGACAACTGAAGCCGCATGAAAGGAATTATCCGACTCATGATTTGGAGTTAGCGGCGATTGTATTTTCTTTGAAGATGTGGAGACATTACCTATTGGGAGTTCGATTTGAGTTGTTTACAGATCATAAGTCATTGAAGTATCTCTTCTCCCAAAAAGATTTGAATCTCCGACAGCAACGATGGCTAGAGTTTTTAGCATCATATGATTTTGGTATAGCCTATACTCCGGGAAAGGTTAACGCAGTGGCTGATGCGTTAAGTCGAAGACATGCAGGGTTGGGAGTCATGTTTTCAGAATGGAAGAGTCTTGAGTACTTGGCTGGATTTGACTTTAGGTCCAGATGTGAATTGGAACCTGAGATGTTGGCAAACTTATCAATAAGACCTACTCTAGTGGAAAGAATTGGCGAGAGCCAAAAGCGAGACGATAAGCTTGTCAAGATTATTCGAGATTTGGAATCTGGTTCAGATCCAGAGAATGATAAAGGATTCGAAGTTGATCGAGAGGGTTGGCTTCGGAAGCAAGGACGACTAGTAGTTCCCGATATAGATGAATTAAGGAATGAAGTTCTAAAGGAGAGTCATCACTCGAAGTTGACAATTCATCCAGGTGGAAATAAGATGTACCGGGATATGAAGAGAACCTATTATTGGGAAGGTATGAAAAGGGATGTTAGAAATTTTATTTCCAAGTGCACGAACTGCCAGTTGGTAAAAGCCGAACAGAAGAAGCCAAGTGGATTGCTTCAGCCATTAGAAGTTCCTACATGGAAATGGGAGCAAATATGGAAGAATTTTATTGATGGACTACCTAGAACCAGAGCAGGAAATGAAGGGATTTGGGTCATCATAGATCGATTGACTAAGAGTGCAAGGTTCATTCCTGTTCGATCAACTAAGACTGCATCGAAATTGGCTGAGTTGTATGTTAAGTGGATAGTTCGATTCCATGGTATTCCGAAGAGTATTGTGAGCGATCGAGACCCATTGTTCACTAGTGGATTTTGGAAAAGCTTCCAAGAAGTTTTGGGGACCGAGTTGTGTTTGAGTACAGCTTATCACCCCCAAACAGATGGTCAGACCGAGAGAGTCAACAGAGTTTTGGAAGATCTCCTTAGAGCATGTGTTTTAGATTTCGGAGGATCATGGGAAGATCATCTTCATTTGGTGGAATTTTCATATAATAACAGTTACCAGTCAAGTATTGGTATGGCACCGTATGAAGCATTGTATGGAAGACCGTGTAACTCTCCGACATGTTGGTTGGAAACTGGAGAAAAGCTGATACTTGGGCCAGAAATGATTCGACAGACTACGGATTGCATAGAGATCATTCGGCGACGAATGAAGGCAGCCCAAGATCGTCAGAAAAGTTACGCCGATAAGCGTCGTAAGGATTTGGAATTCGACATAGGTGATATGGTTTTCGTGAAGGTTTCTCCACTGAAGAATGTTATTCGATTCGGGAAGAAAGGAAAGTTGACTCCGAGATTTGTTGGACCATTCCCGATCATCGAGCGAATTGGAAAGCTCGCCTATAAATTAGAGTTATCAGAAAAGATGTCAGGTGTGCACAATGTTTTTCATGTATCGTATCTACGAAAGTATGTGCACAACCCGAATACAGTGGTTTCTGCTGATAGCTGTGAAGATTTGGAGGTAGATCCAGTTGTTAGAAGACCTTGTTAGCCGCTTCGTGTTGTGGAAACTAACACGAAACAACTTAGGAGGAGAGTAGTCAAGTTGCTCAAGGTACAATGGAGTGATGATGTTAACGACTGTACATGGGAGGAGGAAGAGAGGATGAAGGCAGCTCATCCTGAACTCTTCGAGGTATTTCCCTAAGGTGTCGTGACATCTCATGAATTTGTAACTTGTTCTAGTCTTAGAATTCTGCATGCTAGGTTAGTAATTGGATGCATGGTTTGTTGATTGCTATGGATGGTAGACATGCAGAATAATTTTGGTTGCTCTTGTTTGTTTGGAATTTCGGAGGCTAAATTCCTAAGGGGGAGAGAATGTAACGACCCGTATTTTTACGGATCGAAATATTGTAAATTTTATGCTTTAGGTTGTATTGAAGGCTGGGTCGGTTGAGCGACTTAGTGGAATGGAGCGACTTAAGTTATTGACCGACCTATAGGAATGAGCCATCCAGAGTTAGCTCATGTGAAAGTTAGGTCGGTGGAACGACTTAAGGATAGTAGGCGACTTAAGGAAAGTGAATGAGTTAGAGGTTCACGGCTTAAGGATTGGACCGACCTATAGAGTGACCGACCTATAGAGTGACCGACCTACAGAGTGACCGACCTATAGAGTGACCGACCTATAGGAGTGACTGACTTAAGGTAGTTAGCGAGTTTGTGGCTAGCGGCTTAGGGATAGGTCGGTTGAAGCGAGTTAGCGACCTAGTGGTTGGTGCCGGGTTATAGTTAGGTCGTGAGACTACCTAAGGTTGCAAGCGACTTAGGGTTAGGTCGTAAGTCGTTGGGTCGTATGCGACCTATGGTGGTTTGCCTTGTGTAGTTAGATCGCTGTAGTGGTTAGGTCGGCATCTCAGTTAGGTTGTAAGTCGCGCACGTGTGTTATGGCTTAGGTCGATGAGTCGTTAGGTCGGCCGTGTTTGTTAAGTCGCTTGGTTGCACTGTGGTATTTATTATTAGGTCGGCTGTGCCGTGTTAAGGTTAAGTCGCATATGTGTTCGTGTGAGTATGGTCTTAGGCCGGCTATGCGTGGGTTGGCTGTGTGTGTTAAGTAGTTGGGTCGGCACCTAGTTAGGTCGTGTATCGTTGAGTCGTGTAGAGGCTTGAGTCGGTAGGTCGTTAGGTCGGCAAGGGTTTGGTCGTGGACGACTTAAGGGGACGGCCGACTTAAGGGATTTTCTGCCTATAAATAGAAGGGTTTGGTTCACTTTTTGGCACCGGATTTTGAAGCGACGAAGTGCTGCTACTTTAAGAGCTCGACTACAACACTTCTTCACTTCTTTTCTCTACTCTAATCTAGTGCTTCCTTCCATCCAAGATTGAGAATCAAATCGAAGATCCAAGAGCCAAAGTTGAAGATCTCCATTCATTGAAGAGAGATTTCATCATTTGAAGGGAAACTTTGTCGGATCAAGCTAGATCCTTTGCTGTCCAGATCTGGAGTTTGTTGTTTTTGAGGTGTTTAAGTGATTCGGTGAGTGGTAGTTATCTCTCACACGAACCCAAAGGAGTATATTGGATCGGTGGCTTGTTTGTGTGTTAAAGATAGTAATTTCATGCATTTTCCTTAAGTCTGCATGTAGATCTATCGTTAATAAAGTTTTGATATCCATTTTATTATATGTTAAGCTATGCTAGTTCATTCAACAAGATGTTACTTAGAATTCATGTTTGTTAGATTTGGACTCTTTATTTACGAAATTGCCATTATTGTTATAATTGTTTACTTAGATCTTGTTTGAATGGTTGATTGTTTGGATTAATGATTGATTTGATTGATTGATAGAAGTTAGTTGATTTATGGATTTGAGATGGACAAGTTGGTCGAAGATGATTCAAAAGCTAAGTGGAAAGGCTATTGAATAAGGAAAGCTGCTTGTGGCATATGAAGCGGATGAGAAAGCTCATATGGATAGATTTGATGATGATGTTGAGATGGGACTTTGCTATAATACGAGGAAGCAAAGCATGATGTGAGACAGCCTTAATCCAGACGGGATCATCCCAAGCATGTTGATAACTCGGTGATATGGTTCGAGTTTGTGGATAATGGTGGGCTCGAGAAGTAGCTTGGGCAAGTTTGAGAATAGTCATCGAGGAGGATGACTAGAAGGCTTGGATTTCATCGTTATTGAAGGTTCTAGCAAACTCAAAGCAAGAGTACATGGGGCGCCCAAACAACTACAGGTAGGTGGTCGGGACACCCAAAAGACTACAGGTAGGTGGTCGAGTACTCTGGGCAGATTCAATAGTCCTAGGCACGGGTCACGATGACGTGCGGAGTTATGTCTAGAACCGGAGTTACCATTAGCCCTTGACGGACAGATGAAAGAATGAGCCGGTCATTCAATTAACGGTGAAATCGAGGCAATGATAATAGTGATAGCCAGGGTCATGGATGTTTGGATGTTTTGGTTGTATCGTCACTTGGGCCAAGAGCGATGTTTTCGGGGTATTTATCTGATCTTGGTTTAGGCCTTGGGGGTTTGTATCTGGAAAACACCGAGCTTGACTCGAGTGATAATTGCTTTACTTTAATTGTCTGCTTTGCTATGTTTATTCCTGCTTAGTGGGTCTGGGGCCTATCACTGTAGAAAGAGGTGGAGTGGGATGGTTGAGTTCCTATTCTTTTTACCCTTTATGCTCTTTTGGTATGTTTGATAGTTGATTTACTGTTCACTAAGACTTTTGTCTGACTCAAGGTTTTATGTTTAACTCTTATTACCTTGGGCTGTTCATCCATGTTGGGATGGGCAGACTAGGTAGCAGGTGACAGGTGCTGTTCTTAATAACCAACGCTGTTGATGACGAAGACGGGCTGGAGGCTTTTGCATATTGTTTTCTTACTATATGTACTGGATGTTCCGCTGTTCGTTTGATACTCTGAGTGTTATGTAGTGAGGCTTGATGTATTGACTATTCAGATGTTTGTATAAAACTACTATGAGTTCATATGATAAGATTCTGTTCTATGAGCTTCACTATGTACACCTTTCCATTGTATTTTATCCCTGCGCTGTGAGTAATACGATAGACTATTGTGTTTACCCTACCTTGATGATCGTCCACGGCGGCCTGGCACACTTTTCAGCGCACTATTTCCTTGTTTAAGTGCAGGAGTCTTGGGCGATCGTCACATCCATCTAGCTCATGGAATGGGAAAAACTTTTCAGACCTTCTATCTCGATCTATGGGTTCTCACCTAGTTGGTCTCTGATAGGGGATCTGCCCCCTAGTATCTAGGTATATGCTCTCTAGCATTTCGGTTACATCACTGTAGGAAGAGAACTTCGATTCCCTCTTTTGCCGCTTTGATCCTTCAAGTCGTCATCTTTTCGCTTTCCTTTGTCCTTAGCATATCCTGCTCCATACGGTCCTCCATCATCCTGTAACGACCCACTATTTTGGACCATTCAAATCGACAATAAAACCATACATGTCGGACTTGAATAATTCAAAACAACATATTCTTAATACGATTTGGAGCAAATAAAACCAATTACAGAATCACAGACACAGAATATCAAAATAACTCACAGTGGAAATAAAATACCATAGTAGTTCGTGAAGCTACGACACACATAGTCTCAAAAACAAATACAACATACTAGAATCTGAAAGAAAATACAATAGAAATCCACTAATACATAAGCTGAATAGAAACAACTGAAATAGAAATAGATAGGTAACTAGATAGATAGATAATCTCCAGCATATCCTCTAGCTCCAAAAGATGAAATCCAAAGCTGTGATATTCAGGCTGACTCGAGCGTAAAGCAAACCGCAAAATACTCAAGTCAGGACATACATACTTATATAATGTAAATCAACTCAAGTGAATTGAAATAGAAATGCACAAGTAACTTAAAGGATGCTTGGGATCGCCTATCCTTTAAGGATCCGTTAAACTATGTACTATGCAGTAATATACGCTATTATAATAATGTCTAAAGTAAAGTAAACTTATTTAAAAATATTTGCGTTAAGGCTTTACATTTTCCACCTTAACACATTTATAAGGCCCATAGTCTATACAGTACCATCATACCTCTAGATCGGGAGGCTACCATAAATACTCCACAGGTACGATACAAATCAAACTCTTAGAAAGCACGATAGGGTGGGTGACACGGCACAACTAGGCAATGCCAGGGTAGATATACCAATTGCACTTCCGAACTGGCGGTAACGCTTAGCAGCCACTACCTCCCACCTCGATCCACACTCCCAAAAAAATTAAAGTGTGTACCCAATCAATCACAAAGTAATAGAATGGTATCGAAGGAGTATGTCCGATTAGAGGAGCTATCTCATTGGCCCGTTGATTGCTCCTATTTTATCCACCTTATGCCAACTCACAGGAGTCGGGTCTAGGTAACATACCTCATATAGGATCGTCGCCGCCATCATACTTCATTCTGGAATCTCCACCACGTACACAATTGTTAAAGTGATTTTAGAAATTGGTACAGAGTATGACAACTTCCAATCCCGGTATCTTTAAGAACCAATCGTTATTATAACCCATGGTTATTTCAAAATAGTTTATAATTTAAAACCAAAATATCATTGCCATTCCAAACCATATCAGTAAGATATCATTTCCATTTCAAAACCAAATACGATATCATTTCCAAAGTTGTAACACTTTCAAAACTACACACTTAGTTATAACATTTAAAAAATGTAATAAGTTAGAAACCATAATACTTTGAAAATATGACCCTTATATAATAGCACTTTGAAAATGTTACATTTAAGAAATAGTAGCACTTTTAAAACATAACCTAAAGTAGCATAGCAATTCAAAAACATAACTTAAAATAGCATAGCATTTTATAAATGCTACAAATTTTATTATAACATGTTTAAAACATAATATCTCAATTATTATCATAGTTTTAAAATCTATTTAATTATACAAAACATGTTCATTTCATAAATAAAATATATCACTGTTACTAGGTTAGATTTACATTCCATATTAAATTAAATTAAATTAAATTATTAAGTTAAATTTATATCATAGATAAAATCTTTAAATTTGATTTTAAACTAACATTTATTTACTTATAAAATCTTAACTTATTTAAAAATCAATATATATTATTTAACTCATTTATACCAAAATCTAAGTTAAAAATTCCATATGCTTAAATTTTCAAAATACTTAATAATTTTTATAAAACTATTATTTAAAAATTAACCATGAGTCCGTATAATATTTTCTAACCTAGATTAAGTGACACGGATATGTATCATTTCAATCCGTAAAATATAAAATTCCAGGTTTTATCATTTCAAACCCGCAATCCTAAGTAAAATGAAATAAAAATCACTTGAGCCTATCATTTCAGCTCATAACGATTTTTCCCTATTCTAAAGTCCATCCGGGTATGTATCATTTCATCGCATAGTGATTCTATACTAACAGGGAACTTGCAGTGTGAGAAGCAGAATATAAATAACTGAATAACATAGCATATCAAGTCATGTGATAAAACAGGTATAACATAAGGTGATAACATCATAAAATATCATATCACAGGCATATATGAACTAATATCATGATGGCATATCACTACTACACTTCGCATGTCATTGTTTCACTAATATGTAAGTACGAATATTGAGAGTGATAAACTCACATTCTTAAGTTAGAGATGACAATTCAAGACACGAGAACAACTCCGAAAAGCATGACAAAGCACGAACTAGATTTGAGTAGATGAAGAGCCAAGATCCAAGTCTTGTAGACAAATGAAATACAATAAATAAGTATACATTTGGCACAAAAGAATATGAATCAAACAATGCAAAAATATGAACAAAATGAAGTTAAGATGGCTTAACCAAGTCAAGTGGGCTCGGCCACTTCTCAAATAGACTTGACCATCATCAAACAAGGCTCGGCCACCTTGGTTATGCTTGGCCATGGCAACAAATAGGCATGGCTAGGCGTATGGATGTGAACGGCTATGGGGTAAGTGAAGAGATGGCATAGCAAAGGTCAAGTGGAAGGCAAATGGTCAAAGGAGCATGCAACTTTGGGTTCGGCCCTAGGCTAACATGGCTCGGCCTTGTGTTGTTTAGGCTTGGTCAAGTGGTCAGGTCACCTGAAGTGGTACGGCATGGAGATGAAGTGGTCACGGCAAGACAAGGCAAAGGTGGAGTTGGTGGTGGCCGAAGCATATAGAGGAGGAGAGGTGATCATGTAGGCTCGGCTAGGGTTTGAAGCTTGGTTTGGTGATGGAGTTTGGTCATGGAAGTGATGGCATAAGTAGGGAATGGTGATGAGGGTTGGTGGTCGGTCAGGGTTGATGGATTTGGTAGAGGAGATGGTCGGCATAAGGAGAAGAGATGGTCGAACATAACTTGAGAATGAAAGAGAAAAAGAAAATGATAAGGAGGAAGAAGGAAGACATGACTTACTGTAAAGATTTTGTCAGGAAAGTGAAAAAATGAGAAGGAGATGAGAAGGGAAAGCATTTTGTATGGCTTTTACAAATGAATGGGCATCTTTTCAACTTGAATAGACAAACACATGTCTATTAGGAAATTCAAGGCGCAAATGCAAAGCCCAGTTTCAAAACAAGCTCAACAATCCAAAAAAATCAAAGCCCAACAAAATAGAAAATAAAAAATAAGATAGAAAATAGAGAATAGAAATACTGAAAATATTTGCCTGTAAAACCTGAGATTTATCAGATTTAATGAGTATATATCGGAATTTGACGAAACAAAAATCACAGAGAATGATAGCATAAAGTCTAGCTTCAAAGAAAAATAATAGAAACTAAAAATTTAAATTTAAAAATTTCACATGAAAGTCAAACTTTGACCAAAGTTGACCAAAATTCAAATTTCAAAAAAATCCTTTATTTTATTATATTTGGAAAAATAATTCTCAACAAATCCCAAAAATACATTGGAAAATTCCAAATTTTCAAATTTTATTTGATTTAAAATCAAAGTTTCAAATAAATTATATTTTAAAAATATTTACAACATTATGGGTTTTTACACTCTCCCCCACTCAAAATTTTTCGTCCTAAAAAAGGAACGAGATACAAAAAACAAAGAAAGATAAGATAGAATAACGAATAGTACCTGAAACAAACAACTTGAGATTCGAAGCACGCATTCTCTCCTCCGTCTGACAGGTACAATCATGATCATAAGTACTCCACTGCACTTTGACTAGGTTGACTAATTTTCTTCTCATCTGCTTCATACCTCTATCGATAATACAAAGTGGCTTTCTCTCGACAGTAAGGTTTGGCTCAATATCCAAGCTCTCGAGAGCAGGAGGCTGAACAACCAAAGATGGATCATGGAGATATCGGCAAAGATGCGAAATATGAAATACATTATGCACTCCAAACAGCTTCTCAAGCAAATCCAAAGATAAGCTAAAGTACCAATCCTCACAGAGATACGGAAAGGAGCAATGAACCTAGGAGCAAGCTTCCCTCTCTGACCAAACCGAATCACATTCTTTAAGAGAGAGAGCTTAAGGAAAACCTGATCACCAACAGAAAACTCCAAACTCCTCCTACGATGATCATCATACTTCTTCTGCCTATCCTGACCACTCTTCATCTTCCTCTCCTCAATTCTCTCAGAAGCTTACAGAATCATATCAGGACCAAAAACCAAACGATTATCGGATTCAATCCAACAAGATGGAGATCTGCAAGGTCGTCCGTAAAGAGCAGCAAACGGAGACATTGCAATACTAGCCTGTATTCAAAAACAAAATGAGATAGATAAAAGATTAAAATAAGATTAACATATAAGGTTTGAGATTATACCTGATAATTGTTGTTATAGGTGAATTTGACAAGATGGAGATGATCTTTCGAAGATTCTCCATAATCAAGAACACAAGCATGAAGAAGATCCTCTAGAATCTGATTCACTCTTTCTGTTTGACCGTCGGTCTGCGGATGGTAAGTAGTGCTCAAATTCAGGAGTACCCAAAGATTCCTGAAAAGCTCTCCAAAACTGACTGGTAAAGATGTGATCTCTATCACAAACAATACTAATAGGAACATTATGAAGGCGTACAATCTCCCTCATATAAATCTCAGACAAACTAGAAGCAGAACGTGTAGACTTGACTGGAATAAAATGAGCTGACTTGGTCAACCTATCCACAATAACCCAAATACTCTCATTGCCCCTCCTAGTCCTCGGTAATCCATCAACAAATCCATATAAACCCGCTCCCATTTCCAATTAGGAACCTCAAGTGGCTGCAATAAACTAGGGGTCTTCTGATGATCGACCTTGACTTGCTGACAAGTCGCACACCTATTAACAAGGATAGAGATGTCTCGCTTCACACCCCTCCACCAATAAAGCTTCTTCATGTCCTGATACATCTTCGTCACATGTGAAAGAATAGAAAGTTTGGATCGATGATTTTCCTGAAGTAACTCTTGTCTCAATCCATCGACATTCGAGACACAAATCCGATTATTAATCCTCAAAATCCCTCTATCATCGATCTGAGCTCCACTACCATCAAGACTACTACCACCAACCCTATTGCAAACATCCTCCTTAATCAATCTAATAATCCTACTCTCATCCTGCTTAGCCATGATAAGATCCATAAGAGGATATGAGGAAACAACAAGCTGACACAACATCGCCTTCTTCCAACTCAAAGCATCAGACATAACATTATCCTACCCAGGAGTATAGCTAATGTCGAGATCATAAGAAGCAAGGAACTCAAGCCACCTAACCTGCCACTGATTCAAATCCTTCTGGGTGAAGATATATCTCAAAGACCGATGATCCGTATAGAGCTCAAACTTAGTACCCAAAACATGATGCCTCCAAAGCTTCAAAGCAAAAACCATGGCAAGTAATTCCAAATCATGGGCTGCATATTGGCTTCATGGGTCTTCAACCGACGACTGGCATAAGAAAATAACCTTCCCATCTTGCATCAGAATAGCTCCTAAACTCTCACTACTAGCATTAGTGTATATCATTAATCCCTCATTTCCATTTGGAATGGTAAGAACTTGTGAGGAAGTAAGCTTACTCTTTAACTCATTGAATGCAGCTTCACACTTATTATTCCATATAAATTTAGCATTCTTATGAGTCAATGCAGTGAGGGGAGCAACAATCAGAGCGAAATTCTCCATGAATCTTCGATAATAATCGGCAAGACCCAAAAAACTACAAATATCAGATGAAGTCTTAGGAGTTTTCCAATCCTGCAATAGAATAGGGAGAAATAAGGACCACAGAAAAGAAAGAGTGATTTATTACAAAGAGAAAAGAGAAGAAAGACTTACATTGATCGTAACGATCTTAACTGGATCAACAAAAAATCCATTAGTAGAAATAATATGCCCGAGAAATTGGACTTCATCCTTCCAGAAATGGAATTTAGAGAATTTATCCTTCAACTGATGATTTCTAAGAGTCCCTAGAACAAAATTCAAATGTGACTCATGCTCTTCCCTTGAATTGGAGAAGACAAGAATATCATCAACAAAGACTAGAACAAATTTGTTAAGAACATCACGAAAAACACGATTCATCAAATCAACAAAGAAAGCTAGGGCATTAGTCAAACCAAAAGGCATAACTGACCATTCATAGAAACCATTCTCAGTACGAAAAATAGTCTTGGGAATACTCTCCTCAGCAACTCTGAGTTGGTGGAAACCTGTGGCAAGATTAAGCCAAGAGAAAACAATAGCTCCATAGAGCTGATCAAACATATCATTAATACGAGGCATAGGATATCTGTTTCTCATAGTGAGCATGTTCAGCTCTCTATAATCAATACACATCATCAAAGAACCATCAGATTTAGTGACGAAAACCAATGGTGCTCCCCATTCGGAATGACTAGGTCTAATCAGACCCTTGGAGAACAAGTCCTTGATTTGTTTCCCCAACTCAACCTTCTCACGGGGTGTCTTTCTTCTGGGAGGAAGAACTATAGGTCAAGCTTTAGGAACAAGATCAATACGAAAATCGATTTCCAGCTTAGGAGGTAAAGTAGTGACTTCACCAAATACATCGGGATAGAGTTTGACCACATGAGTCGATTCAAGATCATCAGGAGAAGAGTCAAGAGAATAAATAAAGCTGCCAGCATAATCCTGAGGCAAACGGCATTGAATCACTAAGAATCACCCTTATCACCAACAAGAGAAATGCTTTGGATTTCACCAGAAATAACGGCTTCATGATTCTTCAGCCAATCACCTCCAAGCAACATATCAAAAGCATCAATACCCAGAACATAGAAATCACCAGAAAAACGATAACCAGCACAGAAGAGTTTCACCCTTCTACAAATCCTACTAAGGTTCGCAGGACCACCAATAGGATTTTTAACACACAAAGGTTCAGGAGCATACTCGGGAGAAAATAGATGCTCAAACTGATCACAAAGACCCATAGAAATAAAGTTATGGGAAGCTCCAACATCAAATAAAACACGAATAGGAAAATCAAACAGAGAAAAGGTGCCCTGAAGAGTACCTTGAGTATCACTAGGAGCTGGTGGAGAAGCAGATGGAGTGGTAGAGGTAATAGCAAAGATACCATATGGCTTGCCTCTCTGCTGAGTAGGACAATCCTTCCTGAAGTGGCCAAGTTACAAGCAAATATGACAAAGATCATGCCTGTTCATCTGAGCGGGAGGAGGGAACAGCAGCACCAACAGAAGTATGACAGTTATTGGCATAGTGTCCCTTCTGATCACACTTGAAGCAAGTGACTGAAGATAGGTCGATAGGCTGCCTCTGAGAAGGAGAAGATCCCAAGCCATAAGTATTATTCCAATTCTTCTTCTGCTGAAAGTTAGGCTTTCTCTTCTTAGGGTTACCAGTGAAAGGCTGAGATGAAGAGGTACGAGCAACAGAAGGATCCTTAGAAGTAGGATTCTCATATCTAATAGCCATATCCATCAAACGATTGAAAGGGCTATGCACATGAGAAATGAGACGATCATAAAACTCTAGGTGAGCTCCAGCTATAAACTTCTCATTCTTCTTAAGAGGGGTGTCAATCAGGCTGGTACAAAAATTGGAAAGTTCATTGAACTTCCGCTCATACTCAGAAAGCGACATGTCTCCCTACTTAAGATCTATAAACTCCCTATATAGCTGAGACTCCCTACTTCGAGCATCCACTTCACCACAAAAGCATCCTTAAAGCATGATATCGAAACATAGGAAATATTCCAAAAGGAGAAAGCTGAACCAAATTCAAAATTAGCACAAAAGGATACTAAACTGCTCCCAAGAAATATCAGCCTCAATAGTCTGAGCAGTAACAGACTCCCACCAATCCAAGGCTGCTCCCTTCAACTGCCAAGCTGTCAACTGACGCTTCTGAGCATCAGTGATTTCAAGACCGGAGAAAATCCTCTCTAAACCCTTCAACCACTACTGAGCCTCGATAATGCTCTCTGGTCTAGTAAATTTGGTACCGCCAAGCTCAGTGAATTCCCTACAGAGAGTAGTGAACCTAATGGGTGTAACAGGCTTAGGAACTGGGGAAACACCATGACCCCTACCTCTGGCATTCCTACGATCCATCCTTTAAAATCAGGAATGAAATTTAGGACAAAGGTAATTGAGAAACAAAAGAAATTCAACTAGAATAGAAATCCTAATCAAAGAATTCAATTAACAAGGTAGATAAGGAAAGGAAGGAGATTTAGGAAAATTAGATTTTAAAATAAGAACATTTATATCCAAAATAATCTTTTAAAAATCCTTTAAAATCATTTTATACTTAAAAATACGTTCTCTCACAAGGAAATGATTCTAAGATTGATTTCACTCATTATAGGGTATTTCTACCCTATCTTTAATGAGTTTTTTCTCCCCAGGCTAAGGTTTGCCTAAAACCAAAGCTCTAATGCCAAATGTAACAACCAACTATTTTCGACCATTCAAATGGACAATAAAACCACACATGTCGAACTTGAATAATTCAAAACAACAGATTATTAATATAATTTAAGCAAATAAAACCAATCATAGAATCACAGACACGGAATATCAGAACAACTCACAGCGGAAATAAAATACCATAGTAGTTCATGAAGCTACTGCACACATAGTCTCAAAAACAAATACAACATACTAGTGTCCGAAAGCAAATACAATAGAAATCTACTAATACATAAGCTGAATAGAAACAACTATAATAGAAATAGATAGGTAACTAGATAGATAGATAATGTCCAGCAAATCCTCTAGCTCCAGAAGATGAAATTCAAAGCTGTGATACTCAGGCTGACCCGGGCATAAAGCAAAACGCAAAACGCAAAACACTCGAGTCAGGATATACATACTTATATAATGTAAATCAACTCAAGTGAACTGAAATAGAAATGCACAAGTAACTTAAAGGATGATTGGGATCGCCCATCCTTTAAGGATCCATTAAACTATCTACTATGTAGTAATATACGCTGTCATAATAATGTCTAAAGTAAAGTAAACTTACTTAAAAATAGCATTAAGGCTTTACATTTTCCACCTTAACACATTTATAGTGCCCATAGTCTATACAGTACCATCGTACCTCCAGATCAAGAGGCTACCATAAATACTCCATAGTACGACAAAAATCAAACTCGTAGAAAGCACAATAGCGTAGGTGACACGACACAACTAGGAAATGCCAGGGTAGATATACCAATTGCACTTGCGGACTGGTGGTAACGCGTAGTGGCCACTACCGCCTACCTCAATCCATACTCCCAAAAAAATTAAAGGGTGAACCCAATCAATCACAAAGTAATAGAATAGTATCGAAGGAGTGTGTCCGACTAGGGGAGATACATTATTGGCCCGTCGATTGCTCCTGTTTTAGCCACCTTATGCCTACTCATGTGAGTCGAGTCCACGTCATATACCTCATATAGGATCTACGCCATCATCCTACTTCATTCTGGAATCTCCACCACATACACAGTTGTTAAAGTGGTTTTCGGAATTGGCAGAGAGTATGACAACTTCCAATCTCGGTCTCTTTAACAACCAATTGTTATTATGACTCATGGTTATTTCAAAATAGTTTATACTTTAAAACCAAAATATCATTGCCATTTCAAACCATATCAATACGATATCATTTCCATTTCAAAACTAAATATGATATCATTTCCAAAGTTGTAACACTTTCAAAACTATACTGTGATATCACGGAATTTCAAGGAATTTAAAATGTGATAATCTCCTTATTTAAATTATTTAAAATTGATAAAATTGTTATTTTCAAATATAAATAACAATAATTAATAATGTAATGTTTTTTAATAGATTTTTAATGGAATAATTGTTTACAAATTTAATTGGTGTTGGTTTTAAAATAGATTTTTTTTAAAATAAAGTTATTATTTCAAATTTAATTTGTGTTTGTATAAAATTAATATATATTTGAATTGATTTTAAATAGAATTTTAAATTGAATTTGAATTTAAAGGATAATTATTTTGGAATATTTGGATATAAAAATATATGAATAAGTTTTTATTTAAAATAAGTTTTGTTTTATATTATTTCCCTTAAAGAATTTATTATACAAATTGGAAAGTTTTTATTTAATAGTAATAAATACAAAAGTTTTATATTAACATTTTAAAATTAATTTAATATATTATATATGATTTTATTTAAATTATAATTGGTTTATATTCTAAAGGTTTTATTTATATAAAACTAAGAAAGCATTTATTAATTTACAAATGTATTTATTAATTAGATTAATTAATATAAAAGCTTTTAAAATCTTTTAAAAATAAATAAAAATGAAATAATTACAAGTGTAGCCTTTGAAACCATGTTAAAAACATGTGTAAGATAATTGGCATTTAATTTGACAAGTGTTAACATTTGAAAACAAGTGTCATCCTTTATTTTTCATTTCTTTTAGTTTTTAATAACTTATAATTTACATTATATATAATCTCATCTTCTCTCATTTATTTCTTTTCTTATCTCCTCACATTCAAAGAAACTCAACCATGTAAAAATAACAATTCTTCAAACCTGAAAACTTCCTCAAACTAAAAATCAGTAAAAATTCCTCAAACCAAAAATCAAAACTTGTAATCACTTCCTCAAAAACAATCAAAACCTGAAACATTCTCAAACTTAAATCAAAACATTCCTCAGATCAAATTAAAACCCTATTTTTCTTCAGCCTGTAATTCAATCAAGATTCAAAAAGTTTTAACCCAAAAACAAATGCAAACCGGTAACTCAAGCCTATAAACATTCTTTTCAAATCAATACTCAAGCCTGTAACCTTCTCAAAGCATTTTCAAAAAGCCTGTAGCAAAGATTATGAAGCTGGCAACCTGGAGTCAAAGCCTTAAATCATCAGTGTAGTTCCAGTGTTTAAATCTAAAGCATTCAGTTTTAAAGAAATCAAAGCTTCCCAACAAAAAATCAAGTCTCTGCCTTTTAGGAAGAGGTGAGTAAACATTTTATCTTAAAAGCTGAAGTGAATTTAAATCTGATTTCATATGAATCCTGGAATGAATTATCTTTGCATGCATATATACAAGTGTGTATACTGTATGTTTTTTGTGCCGAACTGTGCATGATGTTGCTTCTCTGTTTCCAGGTTACAGAGTTCATGATATAATCAAAATTCAATATCTTTTTATTAAATTACTGTTTAAACTTAGGATTCAAATAATTTTTTTTTGATAATAAATTAAAGTATAAAATTTATTTCAAGCAAAATAAGTTTGAAATATTTCTGGAATCAAGATAGAACAGAAGAAAATTTAAATGCATGTTAAAATCAAGTATTATAATTTGATAATTCAATTACATAACTTGAAACTTCTTTGAAAAATACAATTTTTAAGATAAAAATCATGATTTTTAGTTTAGGATCTTGTGTGTAATTTGAAGTAAACCAGAGAAGGGTTTTTGGGTGATCTCTGGTGATCGGCAGTTGTTGGGGGGTCGGGATCTTAGCTAGACGTGGGGGAAAGTTCAGGGTGTACGACAATAATGGCGTGGAGGTGAATATTTCACCGTGGCGGCGACGGCGAAGTGATTTAGGTTTTAAAACCTAATTTTGGTAGAGTCTAGTAAGTGGAGCAGTGCGAGTTCTCTGGTTGATCGAGTAGCATCGGGCTCTGGCGATGGTTGCGTGGAAGGTTCTGGAGGTATGGCCGGAGTTATAGGGATGCCGGTGGTCGGTATTGGGAGTTCGAGGCGATTTTCCTGGCAATGGCTGCTGACCCTTTTTGATCGAGGTAGCTCGATTTGGTCTTCGAGGTTGATTTGCATTTCTGGGTGGTCAGGTAGCAAGTATAGGTAGAGGGCAACGTGTCGGAGGTGATCTTGGAGGCTGGATCGTCACCGAAGACTGGTGCATGTGCACGGTGGCGATGATTTGTGTCAGTGATTTTTGTTGTGATTTGGGTCTGGTTGACTCGAAGGAGAGGTCGAGTTTTTGGGTTGGTGGCTCAAGTATAAACTCGAGTCGATTTGTGTGTTTAGCCTGAAGCTTTTTAAAACTTAAAATAAAATTCAAGTTTTTGAAATAAAGGGAAGAAGGAGAGAAAACTTGGGGATCGACCCAAGGGGTCTTCGGGCTTGACCCGAAGCAACTATGTAGTACAGTTTTTAAAGGTTTTAAAAATCAATGTTTTTGAAATCTTAAAAACAAATCTAGTTTAAACTTTTCATATAAACTTATTTTATATATAATAATTTTTTCTTTAACAATTGGTTATGAAGCTTTAAAATTTGTTTAATTTAAATTTGGTTAAGTAAAGTTTGAAGTGATTTTAAACTTAAATTAAAAATGAAAATTTTAAGTTTTTTATAAACGAAAGTTTTAAAATTCAAATTGAGAATAATTTTTTAAAACTACTACTCGATAATGTTTAAAGTATTTAAAGGAAGTTTTGTTTATCAAGTTAAATGATTATTTTATTTTGAAACTTAATTAATGATTTAATTAAGTAAAGTTAATTATAATGATAAAATGTTTTAAATATGTTAATGTTAATAAAGGCATTAATAAGATAATGTTTTACCTTAAGATAATTAAGGTTTTAATGTTTTGAGCTTAATTAAGTTAATTAAGGAAACTAAGTATAACTAATTAATTTGATTAATTAATAAATAGGGGATTAATTAAGAGAAATTAATTGATTTAATTATAATTAATTAAGGATTAAAAACTAATTAATTTAAAGGTTAAGTAATTTGTAATAAAGATCATTAATTAGATAATTAATGATTATTAATTAATGACTAGAGATTAATTAAGTAATTAAGTGTAATTAAGAATTAATCAATTAAGTAATTAAGATTGATTAATTAAGTAATTAGAGAGTAGTTAAATAAGTAATTAAAGGTTACTTAACTAGTAATTAAGATGTACTTAAATTGTAATTTAGTTTTATTAATTAATAATTAGAGGATAATTAATCTATAATTAAAGATTAATTAAAGATGCGTTAACTGTTAATTGAGGATTGATTAACTGTTAATTAAGGATTAATCAACTGGTGATTAAGGAGTAACTAATTTGTAATTAAGGTTGTTAATTAATAATTATGGTTTATTAATTAATAATTTAAAGGATAATTTATTAGTTAATTAACGATTAATTAACTAATTATAAGAGTAACTATGGATTAATTAATTTGTATTAAGGGATACTAATTAATAACTAAGATTTATTGATTAATAGTTAAAGGATAATTAATATGTGATTAGAGATTAACTAATTGATTGATAAAGTATTAAGGGAAAATTAATCAAGAATGATTAATGAAAGGGATGATTAATTAATTTATTTGTAATTAATTAATGATAAATTGAGCAGGACTAGGTGATTAATTCTTAAGTAATTAATTTAATTTAAATTAATTAAATTAATTATGATACGGATTAATAATTCCTGTTTGTGGATGATTGTTTAAGTAGAATGTCTGGATTGGTTGAAATCTATTGGATGATATTCTGTGATGTGATATTGGATATATCTGTGATAAATGTGTGATATTTATCAGTGTTAAATGTTGTGTGAATTCAAAGTATTGAATTGAATTGAAATGAATTATTTAACCTTAAACAACTTGGCCTTTAAGATACGTTTGCATTTCGATGTGACCAGGATCGGGTATCAAATTTGATTATCCGAAAACCACATCGATCCAAGTTAAGGTCATGAATTCAAGTGAAGATCAAGTGAAGGCTCGAAGTGTAAGAACTATTTGTCGTTAAAACTCTGAGGGTGATTCCAATACGAGTACAACAGAGATAGTGCTTTCAGGTTCGAGATGTAATTTTAAAGTGCAAGGGTTATTGTCGTTAACTCTGAGAGTGATTCCAAAATGAGTGTAAAGAGATAATGCATTCGGTTTCGTTCAAACCCGGAACGAACTTTTATGGATTCAATGCTTACAGAACATCGTCAGGTGAACGATGAGCATTTTAAGATAGATGTGTTCTATAAAGGTAATCGTAGCCTCAAGCCTCGTGAACCGGGAATAGCTAAAACATGGGAGGTGCAGCAAGGCTAAGTGAGTCGTGCTCATGTAGGACGAGATTCAACCCTGTCTAGAGGTCCCTTTTTATTCGGCTTAGTGGGCAGTTGGATCTGCAGCCAACCGCGGTGTTGTCTTGTTCGGGATTATCCATTAAGGGATGGTTTTGGCCTTGTGTTGCAAGGGATTTAGGGTGGATCCTCGGTACGGTGATCTAGGCCACGTACTGTGACGGGCGGTAACCCGGTAACCCTGTCATTGATGGAAACTCATTATCCCTACGAGCCTTTACGGTTTTGATTGTATAACCCACTTTATGGCTAGTGTGCTGGAATTTAATAAATGCAACAATTTCGGCTATGTGAATATTTATTCGAAAACCCTAGACCCTATTGTAATATAATCAGATTTCCTATCAAATGTTTTGGTTATCGTAAGGGAAAAATTTGTCCGTATTTATTGGCGGAGAGTCTTACGAGATACCTTTGTTTCAAAGATTTTCATGTTAAACAACTTTAAACCGTTTACTCACACCAGAGCCATGTCTGACCCAGAGTTTATTTTTGTTTTCTTAAGCTCTTGGGTACTCAAATTTTTATGAGCAGCTAAGTGATCAGGTTTTGGCTTGACGAATATTGGATAGCATGGAGCAGGAGTCTAGACGTAGCTATATCTATCTATTTCCGCCATGTTGAAGTCTTTGTTTATTGTATCTTGAAATGTAATGGATTAGACATAACTTTATAACAGTCTAATGTGGTGATGTTGTGTAATCTGTGTAACTCTGATGTAAATGACTACGTAATATCTATGTGATATATTATATTTTGTTCTGTTTCCGCTGTGAGATTCTGATAATTGCCTTCTTCTTTCTTCTATCTATTATATGTCCATCTCTTTCTTTCTTAATGATGATGCGTCTATCTGTGGAATGAAAGGAGGGTCGTCACACTTGGTATCAGAGCCAGGTTGAGATAATACCTAGGCTCTGGAGTGGTGTCTATCTTGAGAGCGTGTATTTTTATTTTTTATATAATTATATGCCTATCTAAATTGGTTGGGTATCTGTTTGAATTTCCAACATGAGTTCTAGAGAAGTTTCATCCCTTCCTTTGTTTGGTTGACTGTCCTATCCTTGTATCTAATCCTATAGGCGGAGCAACTGAGTTAGATAAGATCTATAGAGGCTTAAGACTTTCTTTTCTTCCCCATAATTTTTCAGGTGACCCTTTATATTGGATTTCAAAGGGTTTGATCTTATTCTGGATATAAATTGGATGGATAAGTATAAGACTGTTTTGGTATGCGAAATAAGGATTGTATCTTTGAAGATTGAGTTGGGAAGAATCACAAAAGTGATTTGCGATGATGACGAAATTCTTTTGAGCATCTGTTGCATGGACACGAGGCATCCCCAGAAGGCGTAGAGTCCATCATGTTGGTCAGAGATTTTTCGGATGTTTTCGAGGGAGTGAGGTTTGCCCTCGTCAAGAGATAGAGATTTGGATCATCTTAGTTCCTGAAGCAGTGCCTGTTGTTTAGCATTAACAGAAGGATGGAACCGAAGGAGAGAGAAGAATTGGAGAAGCAGACCCAAGATTTTATTTGAGGAGGTTTGATCCACCCTAGTTTTTCCAGTTGAGGTTCTGCCGTAGCCTTTATGGCCAAGTTGGATAGATCTTTGAGATTTTATGGATTTGATAAACCAAGTTTTCGGAATACCATGTTTGGAAATCGAAAGTCAGATTTTTTGGGGGCAATTTGTTTCTAGTTAGGGTATTTCTGTAGATCCAGCCAAGGTAGCTACTATTCAGGAGTGGAAGCAACCGTAGACTCCGACTAAAGTCCATAATTTTCTTGGATTGACAAGGTTCTATAGGAAGTTTATCAGGTCTATTCTAAGATTTCTTCGCACTCAACAAAGTTGTCTTGGAAGGGAGCAAAGTTTAAGTGGACCCGAGTGCGAAGAGGATTTCTTGGATTTAAAGGTAAGGCTGACCAGTGTGTGTGTTCTAGCTATTTCTTATGGAAAGAGTAAGTTAGAGGTCTACACGGACGTTGTGTGTGCCTATTATGGATGGATTGAGTCAAGAATGGGCAGTATTCCAGCTTTGAGATTGATGACTAAGGAACATTGAGGATCATCGGAAGGATTTGTGTTTCGAATATCAAGGATTTGAGGCAAGGAGTCTGTAAGAGAGTCTTCTGGTGGTTGTGCATAAAGAGATATGTAGTTGCTTTCGTCTGTGGATGTGCGATCTGTCAACAGGTGAAGGAGATCAAAAGAAGACTGTAGGTTTGTTACAGCCTTTAGGAGTTCCAAAGTGGAAGTGAGAAGTGATTTCTTTGTATTTCATCGATGGTTTGCCAAGGACCAAAGAGGGCAAAGATGGAATATGGGTAATTGAGGACCGATTAATTAAGAGCGCCCATCTTATTCCGGTCAAGGCAACCCATATTGCAGCATCTTTGGCTAAGTTTTTTTCTTGAAGGAGATTGACCGACTGCTTGATGTTTCAGTCAGCGTTGTTAGCAACCCTGATCCTATCTTCTCTAGCAGATTTTTAGGAGATTTTGCGATCAGCTTTGGGTTCGAGTTTGTGTTAGAGTTCAGCCTATCATTCCCAGAACGACGGATTGACAGAAAGCCTGAATAGAATTTTTGAGGTCATGCCGAGGACTGTGTTTTGGATTTTGATGGATTTTGGGAGGACCATCTGCATTTCATGGAATTCTCGTACAGCTATCAAGCGAGTATCTGGATGGCACCCTATGGAGTTTTTATGGAAGACCTTGAAGATTCCCTTTCTGTTGGGTAGAGTCGAGAGACCGTCTGGTTCATGGTCCAGTTTTGATCCAAGAGGCATCTGAGAAGGTGGAGCTTATCTAGAAGAGTTTGAGAGCAGCATAGGATCGTCAGAAGGATATGTGGACAGGAGACAAGGACAATTGGAATTTAGGATCAAAGGATTTAGTCTTGGTCAAAGTTTCCCGATTTAAAAGGTGCGATAAGATTTGGTAAGACAGGAATATTTGCCCTAAGGTGTATTGGTCCATTCCGAGTGTTCGAAATGATTAGTGTTTTGATCTACAAGATTGAATTGCCAGTTCGGATAGCTGGAATTCACATTGTTTTTCACGTATCTCATCTGACGAAATACGTGAACGATCCATCTTATTAGGATCGCAGTTCAGAAGGATCTGGTAGTTGAGCTGGTTTTAAGTGTGGTCTGATATCTGGTTCAGATTTGTAGATCGGAGTGAGAGGAAGCTTTGGATCATAGTGGTATAGCTAGTTAAGAATTCTATGGAGCGAGGATTCCAGAGTTTGTCTTAAGAAACTGAGAATAGTTTTAGGAAGGCTTATCCGGATCTATGTCCGGATAGCTAGAATTGTTTGTATGAATAAACTGTTTGTTCGGGTGAATTGTTGTTTGGTTGATAGTGTATGGCTGATATGGATGCTTGGATCATTGAAATGAAATTTTTTAGATTATCTTTGTTTTAAATTTCGGAGACGAAATTCTTTTAAGGGGGAGGAATGTGACATCTCAGAATTTCAAGGAATTTAAAATGTGATAATCTCCTTATTTAAATTATTTAAAATTGATAAAATTGTTATTTTCAAATATAAATAACAATAATTGATAATATAATGTGTTTTTAGTAGATTTTTAATGGAATAATTGTTTAAAAATTTAATTGGTGTTGGTTTTAAAATAGATTTTTTTTAAATAAAGTTATTATTTCAAATTTAGTTTGTGTTTGTTTAAAATTAATATATATTTGAATTGATTTTAAATAGAATTTTAAATTGAATTTGAATTTTAATTTAGATTTAAATTTGAATTTAAAGGATAATTATTTGAAATATTTGGACATAAAAATGTATGAATAAGTTTTTATTTAAAATAAGTTTTGTTTTATATTATTTCCCTTAAAGAATTTATTATACAAATCGAAAAGTTTTATTTAATAGTAATAAATACAAAAGTTTTGTATTAACATTTTAAAATGAATTTAATATACTATATATGATTTTATTTAAATTATAATTGGTTTATATTCTAAAGGTTTTATTTATATAAAATTAAGAAAGCATTTATTAATTTACAAATGTATTTATTAATTAGATTAATTAATATAAAAGCTTTTAAAATCTTTTAAAAATAAATAAAAGTGAAATAATCACGAGTGTAGCCTTTAAAACCATGTTAAAAACATGTGTAAGACAATTAGCATTTAATTAGACAAGTGTTAACATTTGAAAACAAGTGTCATCCTTTATTTTTCATTTCTTTTAATTTTTAATAACTTATAATTTACATTATATAAACTCTCATCTCCTCTCATTTATTTCTTTTCTTATCTCCTCACTTTCAAAGAAACTCAACCTTGTAAAAAAACTATTCTTCAAACTTGAAAACTTCCTCAAACTAAAAATCAGTAAAAATTCCTCAAACCAAAAATCAAAACCTGTAATCACTTCCTCAAAAAAAGTCAAAACCCAAAACATTCTCAAACTTAAATCAAAATATTCCTCAGATAAAATTAAAACCCTGTTTATCTTCAGCCTATAATTCAATCAAGATTCAAAAAGCTTCAACCGAAAAACAAATTCAAACGAGTAACTCAAGCCTGTAAAAATTCTTTTCAAATCAATACTCAAGCCTGTAACCTTCTCAAAGCATTTTCAAAAAGCCTGTAGCAAAGATTATGAAACTAGCAACCTGGAATCAAAGCCTTAAATCATCAGTGTAGTTCCAGTGTTTAAATCTAAAGCGGCAGCTAAAGCATTCAGTTTTAAAGAAATCAAAGCTTCCAAGTAAAAAAAATCATGTCTCTGCCTTTTAGGAAGAGGCGAGTAAACATTTTATCATAAAAGCTTAAGTGAATTTAAATCCGATTTCATATGAATCCTAGAATGAATTATCTTTGCATGTATATATACAAATGTGTATACTGTATGTTTATTTGTGTTGAACTATGCATGATGTTGCTTTTCTGTTTCCAGGTTACAGCGTTTATAATACAATCGAAATTCAATATCTTTTTATTAAATTACTGTTTGGACTTAGGATTCAAATGAAATATGCCTGTTTAATCATAAATTAAAGTTTAAAATTTATTTAAAGCAAAATAAGTTTGAAATATTTCTGGAATCAAGATAGAACAGAAGAAAATTTAAATGCATGTTAAAATCAAGTATTATAATTTGATAATCCAATTACATAACTTGAAACTTCTTTGAAAAATACAATTTTTAAGATAAAAATCATGATTTTTAGTTTAGGATCTTGTGTGTAATTTGAAGTAAACCAGAGAAGGGTTTTTAGGTGATCTCCGGTGATCAGCTGTTGCTTGGGGGTCGGGATCTTGGCTAGACGTAGGGGAAAGTTCAGGGTGTACGTCAATAATGGCGTGGAGGTGAATATTTCACCGTGGCGTCGACGGTGAAGTGATTTAGGTTCTAAAACCTAATTTGGTAGAGTCCGGTAACAGGAGCAATGCGAGTTCTCTGGTTGATCGAGTAGCATCGGGCTCTGGCGATGGTCGCGTGGTAGGTTCGTGGAGGTATGGCCGGAGTTATTGGGATGCCGGTGGTCTGTATTGGGAATCCGAGGCGATTTTCCTGGCAATGGCTGTTGACCCTTTTTGATCGAGGTAGCTCGATTTGGTCTTCGAGGTTGATTTGCATTTCAGGGTGGTCAGGTGGCAAGTATGGGTAGTGGGCGACGTGTCGGAGGTGATCTTGGAGGCTGGATCGTCGCCGATGACTAGTGCATGTGCACGGTGGCGATGATTTCTGTCAGTGGTTTTTGTTGTGATCTGGGTCTGGTTGACTCGAAGGAGAGGTCGAGTTTTTGGGTTGGTCTCTCGAGTATAAACTCGAGTAGATTTGTGTGTTTAGCCTGAAGGAAAATTCAAGTTTTTGAAATAAAGGGAAGAAGGAGAGAAAACTCATGGATCGACCCGAGGGGTCTTTGGACTTGACCCGTAGCAACTGTGTGGTGCAGTTTTTAAAGGTTTTAAAAATCAATGTTTTTGAAATCTTAAAAACAAATCTAGTATAAACTTTTCATATAAACTTATTTTATATATAATAATTATTTCTTTGACAATTGGTTATGAAGCTTTAAAATTTGTTTAATTTAAATTTGGTTAAGTAAAGTTTAAAGTGATTTTACACTTATGTTAAAAATGAAAATTTTAAGTTTTTTTTATAAAAGAAAGTTTTAAAATTCAACTTGAGATTAATTTTTTTAAAACTGCTACTTGATAATGCTTAAAGTATTTAAAGGAAGTTTTGTTTATCAAGTTAAATGATTATTTTATTTTAAAACTTAATTAATGATTTAATTAAGTAAAGTTAATTATAATGATAAAATGTTTTAAATATGTTAATGTTAATAAAGGCATTAATAAGATAATGTTTTATCTTAAGATAATTAAGGTTTCAATGTCTTGAGATTAATTAAGTTAATTAAGGAAACTAAGTATAATTAATTAATCGATTAATTAATAAATACGGGATTAATTAATAATTAATTAAGAGAAATTAATTGATTTAATTAATAAATAATTCAGGATTAAAAGTTAATTAATTTAAAGGTTAATTAATTTCTAATTAAAGATCATTAATTAGATAATTAAAGATTATTAATTAATGACTAGAGATTAATTAATTAATTAAGTAATTAAGTGTAATTAAGAATTAATCAATTAAGTAATTAAGATTGATTAATTGATAATTAGAGAGTAGTTAATTAAGTAATTAAAGGTTACTTAACTAGTAATTAAGATGTACTTAAATTGTAATTTAGTTTTATTAGTTAATAATTAGGTTTTATTAATTAATAATTAAAGGATAATTAATCTGTAATTAAAGATTAATTAAAGATGGATCAATTGTTAATTAAGGATTAATCAACTAGTGATTAAGGTGTAACTAATTTGTAATCAAGGTTGTTTATTAATAATTAAAGTTTATTAATTAATAATTTAAAGGATAATTAATTGGTTAATTAATGATTAATTAATTATTTTTAAGATTAATTATGGATTAATTAATTTGTATTAAGGGATATTAATTAATAATTAAGATTTATTGATTAATAGTTAAAGGATAATTAATCTGTGGTTAGAGATTAATTAATTGATTGGTAAAGTATTAATCAATTATGATTAATTAAAGGGATGATTAATTAAGGTGATGATTAATTAAGGTGATGATTAATTAAGGTGATGATTAATTAATTTATTTGTAATTAATTAATGATAAATTGAGCAGGATGTGGTGATTAATTCTTAAGTAATTAATTTAATTAAAATAATTGTGACACAGATTAATAATTCTTGTTTGTGGATGATTGTTTGAGTAGAATGTCTGGATTGGTTGATATCTATTGGATGATATTCTGTGATATTCTGTGATGTGATATTGTATATATCTATGATAAATGTGTGATATTTGTCAGTGTTAAATGCTGTGTGAATTCAAAGTATTGAATTGAATTGAAATGAAGTGTTTAACCTTAAACAACTTGGCCTTTAAGATACGTTTCAATTTCGATGAGACCAGGATCGGGTATCAAATTTGATTATCCGAAAACCACATCGATCCAAGTTAAGGTAATGAATTCAAGTGAAGATCAAGTTGAAGACTCAAATGCAAGAACTATTTGTCGTTAAAAACTCTTAGGGTGATTCCAATACGAGTATAACGGAGATAGTGCTTTCAGGTTCGAGATGGAATTTCAGAGTGCAAGGGTTATTATCGTTAACTCTGAGGGTGATTCCAAAATGAGTGTAAGAGATAGTGCCTTCAGTTTTGTTCAAACCCGAAGCGAACTTGTATGGATTGAATGCTTTCAGACCATCATCAGGTGAATGATGAGCATTCTAAGATAGATGTGTTCTATAAAGGTAATCATAGCCTCAAGCCTCATCAACTTGGAATGGCTAAAACAGGGGAGGTACAGCAAGGCTAAGTGAGTCGCTCTCAAGATTGACGAGATTTACGCCTGTCTAGAGGTCCCTTTTTATTCGGCTTAGTGGTCAATTGGTTCTACAGCCAACTGCGGGGTTGTCTTGTTTGGGACTATCCAGTAAGGGATGGTTCCGACCTTGTGTTGCAGGGGATTTAGGGTGGATCCTCGGTATGGTGATCTAGGCCACATACTATGACGGGCGGTACCCCAGTTGCCCTGCCATTGATGGAAACTCATTATCCCTTAATGCCTTTACGGTTTTGATTGTATTACCCACTTGGTGGCTAGTATGCTGAAATTTAATAAACGTAACAATTTCGGCTATGTGAATATTTATTTGAAAATCCTAGACCCTATTACAATATAATCAGATTTCTTATCAAATGTTTTGGTTATCGTAAGGGAAAAACTTGTCCATATTTATTGATGGAGAGTCTTACGAGATACCTTCCTTTCAAAGGTTTTTCCAGTTAAACAACTTTAAACCGTTTACTCACACCAGATCCATGTCTGACCCGGAGTTTATTTCTGTTTTCTTAAAATCTTGGGTACTCAAATTTTTATGAGTAGCCAAGTGATCAGGTTTTGGCTTGACGAATATTGGATAGCATGGAGCAGGAGTCCAGACGTTGCTATTCTATCTATTTCCGCCATGTTGAAGTCTTTGTTTATTGTATCTGAAATGTTATGATAATTCGGATTTTTGGATAGCTGTTAATTTGTAAGTAACATGACTTAATTTATTAAACACCGATTTATTAATTTGAACAAATAAACCTGATTATATATATATATATATATATTTGGATGTGTATATAGATAAATTAGAACTAATAAATGCTAGATTAAATATCTGAATAAATATTCATTTCATAATCTCCTAATATAATTGTTTAAATTGGGCAAACCTATTATCTTCAAACAGATTAAATATGTGTTTGTTAATATATGATTATTCTTAATGTAAGATTAAGATTTTTAAATCTTCTCTTTTAAAGGTTATATATGTGCAAATATCAAGGAGGTATGAATATAGATAATAAAATATAAATTGAGAAAAAAGAATGTATTTATCTAAAATATAATTTAAAAGACAAAGGGTAGATATAGACCTTAATAAGATTTAAGGAAGGTTTAATACATTTTAGAATAAATAAATAAATAATAATAATAATAAAAATAAATAACATGTGATAAAAGGAATTTTGTATGCATGTGCAACATTTATATACAAGATAAAATGCATCAAATAAATATGAGGCAAATATATTATATGATTAATAAATGTAATCATCTCATCAAAATTTAACACTTGTTGAAGTAATGACATGATATGTAACAAGTGGCATATCTAATCTTCCTATTGTAATTAAAAATGTAAATAACATAAAAAAAGAAGAAAGGGAAAAGAATAAGCTGTAGACAGAAGACATTTTTCTTCTCTAAATCTAAGACTTAAAAGAAAATCCAAACTGAAAACCAAAACAAAATAAAGCATGATTCAAGAAAAAGCTAGCAGAAAAAAAATCAAACTCAACCTGGAATTAAAAACATCAAGATCAAAAGCAAAGAGAATAAACTGTAAAACATTTTACAGTCCACATGAAGATCTAATCAAAGCCTGTAAGATATTGCAACCCAAAGTATCAAACAAATCCGCTCAGATTTAAAATCCTCTCAGATTTAAAGGAAAACAAAGCATCATCACTTTCAGATTTCGAAAATAGGACAAGGATCTCTGTCTGCATAAATTAAGGTGAGTAAATCTCTAAATTAAAAGTTTAAGTTGATAATTTATTTTGCTTATGAGATCTCTGTGTTTATGATGCCTGCATGTGGAATAAAAGTATTGAATCTGTATGTAAGTAAACATTGATATTTATAAACAGTTTAAAGATCTGTGGATCAACCTGAATACATGTGATAGATTGAAGCGTGATGATGCATAAATGCTTCACTTAATGATATTTGTGAACGAAGATTGAATTGTGAATATCAGGTTCCTGTATACACATTTTCTATTCTCTGTTGTTTTCACAGGCCATGTTTTGGCTTCAGAAATTCAAATCCTTAAATTTAATCAACATTTGACTTCGAGTTTCATATGGAAGTTGTTTGCTAATGAATAATGATGGTTTTACAAATAATTTCAGGCTTTCTAATCCACCAAATAATTTTTAAAATAGGAATAACAGTGAAATATTTATTTGTGATAAAAATCAACAAATCTTAAAATCTGATTTGGGTTGCATGAATGAATTCGTGCTTGAAAATCACAAATTTTAACATGCATTTCGTGATTTTTAGTGTGTTAATTCATGGGAATTTTAGAGTTGAGTGTTTCGACATTTTCGTCGATTTGAGGTGATTGGCGGCGTCGGGTTGTTCGGCGTTTGGGCTGAAGTAGGTTTGCGTGTTGAGGCGTATGGGAAAACTGATTTGATAAGTTACCTCTCGCCGTGGTGGCACAGTGAGGCTACATTAGGGTTTAAAGTCAGGGAGGTACGTCGAATAGTTGAGTGGGAATTTCGTCGACGTTTGTGAATCTGAGTGGATCGGACCAAGTGAATTAGGGGAAGGATGGGATAGCGAGCTTTTATGGGTAGTTGCGCGAATTCAGGTGATCAGTGATGGCAGTTAAAGGTGATTGAGGATGAATGAACTTTTCCTAATGGGTTTCTGTATAGCTCGTTCTCATTTTCGCCTTTTAAATGGAAGCTCCGGTGGTCATAATCGAGTGGGAAGGTCAGGTTTGACTTGCCGGCAGGGGTGACGATGACCGGATTGGCGGCCATGGTGCGTGCACGTGCATGTATATCCGGAGTATCTGGAACTGGTTGTGAGATTTGCTCGGGGATGCATTTGTTTTGCTCGAGAAGTGCTTCGTGGGACTTTTCCAGTTTTAAACTTTCAACTAAACTATGTTTTTCTTCTGGAAAAGATAGCAAGAAAAAAAAGGGGGTGATTTCTCGAGCCAAATCTAGAGTACCTTGCGGGTTGGACCCGAAGCAGAACCTTTATGCAACTTTAAGCTAAATATAAATAAGTTAAAAATTTAAATGAATTCGGTTTTAACTGTTATTTGATAAGAGTTTTAAATATTTGATTTAAGGAAGTTACGAAATTTGTTTAACATAAATTATTAAGTTAAATGCGTATGTTATTTAAACTTAAATTAAATACTTTAATTAAGTAAGTAAAATTTAAAGATAAATGATTCAAAACATGAGTACGATTTTGATAGTTAAGAAATTGAATTAAGATAAATGGTTTATCTTAAGACCTTGGATGATTATGAATTGATTAAATTTAATGAAATTATTAAGGAAAAAGGGAAGATAATTTAACTAATTATGAGTTAAATTAATTATAGATTAATTATTCATAATTAAGGATAAATTAATGTAAGTAATTAGTGATTAATTACTTTAATAATAATTACTTAATGTAAAGAATGAATTTGTCAAGGGTTAATTTGATTAATAATTAAAGATTAATTAAGAGAGGATAATTAACCAATGGAAATTACTTAATGAAAGTAATTAAGGATTAACTACTTAGTGTAATTAATTAAAGGGATTAATTATTCAATGTAATTAATTAATATGATTAATTTAAGTTAATTAATTGGTTTAGTTAATTTGAATAATCACCTAATGTCGTGAGTATAATTACTTAATGAAATTTATAAAGTGTAATTACTAGTGAAGTAATTAGAAATGGTAATTAAAGTGTGGAATTAATTGAAGATTGAAAGTAGTTTTGGATTAATTATCTGGTATAATTAGTTTGAGGAATAATTACTTAGTAGAAGTAATGAATAATCAATTACTTAGCGTAATTAATTTAAGAATTGACTTATAAGAGTTATGGGAAGTTAATTAAGTGATGTAATTAATTAAGAGTAATTAATTACAGAATGAGATTAGTCAAGGTGATTAATAAATATAATTAATTAAAGATCAAGTATAATTACTTAAGGTAAATAATGAGGTATAGCTCTTTAGTGAAGTAATGAATGAATAATTACTGGATGTAATTAATTAAAGGAAATTACTTGATGGGAAGTAATTAAAGGATGATTACTTGGTGGAAGGAATTAAAGGATTAATTAATATAATTAATCATGGAGTTAGATTAATTGATGGAGTAACTTAGGAAAGTTAATTTCTGATTGTGATAATCAAGGTTGATTAATGATTGTAATCTAGTTAAAGGTTAATTACTAAATGATGGTAAAGAGTAATTAACCAATGAAAGAAATTAGAGGATCATGAATTGATATAATTTACGAAAGTGATCAATCATGCTTATGAATGGTTAAATTATGATAAGTGCTTTGGATTGGTTAATATCTCTGATATGAATTGCTTTGGGATATGATGGACAATGATAATGTGATTATCTATCAGTGATAAGTTGCTGTGTATAAGTGACATCTGATAATTAAAGTTGAGTTATATTTAATTGAATAGCTTAGGACTAGAAGACATTGAGTTCGAAGAGACCGGGGTCGGGTATTAGTAAATACCCAAAACCACTTCGACTTGTAATCTATGTTCATAATTGATATGTAAAATCTATTTACTGCAATGGAATGATTTAAGTAGAATGGATCATTTGATCTAAGTTTTGGCACTTAGAATTGATGTGTGTGATATCTATAACAACTTGTGAAGATTGAAAATTGATATAAGTTACCCCGCATTATATATATGTTATATGCTCTTGTAATTCATGTTAGATGGGTTTACTCATGCTGGTTTCCAGGCTGACCCGGGTGTTACTTTGATGTAATGCTCGGGTCAGACCGAGTATTACAAATTTTCGGGTAAGGACGTTTTGGAGCTCAGGAGGCAAGCTGGATAGCAGGAACGTATGGAGCGTACCCGCTGTATATATTATAGTTGTATAACTAGGACATGTTGTTTTAAACTGTCCAGTGAATGATAATGGTTGTAACTCTGATGTATAATAATATAAATGTACTGATACAGTTCTTCTTTGTAAAACTATTATTTATGTGATATTATAATTTATCCGCTGCGATTGTGAGATGTTGGTATTTTTGATCTTCTTTTATTTTATCTCTTTTCATCTTTTCTCCAGCTATCTGGAATTTTCGGGATCGAAATTTCCGGGTCGTTACATTTGGTATCAGAGCAGAAGGTTAAGCGAGAACCTTGGCTCTAGTGGGTATACTCATTGAGGATAGGGTAAGCGGTACCTTAGGATGAGTTAAGTGTGTGTGTGTGTTTGTATATATATGAGAGCGTACTTGTTATTTTCCTATATAAGGATTTTAAATGATTTTATATAAGAATATATTTTGATATATAAAGTAACATTTCTTTCTAATAAATATTAAAGAGAATTGGTTGTTAAAATTATTGGAATTAAATTAAGATGTAATAGATATACAACCAAACTGAAATTAAATCTTGAATTTGGGAAAGGTTTCAAGATAAGGATAATCAATTGATTTATGTAATTAATTAAACCTTATTTAATGAGATAAATTAATGGATGATAATTGGAAATGGTAAATAAAGAGGGAGTTACTTAATGAAGTAACTAGAGGTAAGTAATTTAAAGGACAATTACTTAATGAAGGTAATTAAGAAATAAGTTAATTACCGAATGTGAATAATTGGAATTAATTAATGCCGTAATTAATTTAAAGAAATAATAAATAATATTGTTTAATGCATTTGAATGAAATGGTCCTATTTCAAACAAGAGTTGTTTGAAAATTTAAAGAAATTTGTTTTGAATTAAAAACCAAAGGCGGTTTAAAATTTTAAAGTATAACTTGGTATGTAAAAGAAATTAATATGTATATATGTGGATATACATAATATCAAAGGTGATTTGAAATAAACTCTAAATGGTGAGTTTTGAATTTGGAATAAGATGTGATACCCGAAGTGCTAAGGTTTTGAACTTATAAATGGGAAGATTATTAATGTGAAGTTTAGAATTTGAAATGGAAATTCAAATTGGGTAAGATTAACTGGGTTAAGTGAATTGAGTTTAGTTGGGGAAAGAGTTAAATAAGTTGGAATGATCAACCTGATTTGGAAATTTGAAGATGAAATTAAGATTTAATTAGGGAAGTTAAATGGTTGATTGGAATTGAGAGTTTGTGTGATCTCAAAATGGGTTTGAGATCTAGAAATTGAAAATGAATGGATGTTTTAAAATGATTTGAATGATACCATCCTTTTGTTATTAATAATCTTTAAGTTGAAATTGAATTTGTTTAAATGAATAAAGAAATGGGGTGTGGTTATATATCCATTATTAAGATAAAATGGAATTATTTTGGACTTAAGATTTGAAAGTTTAAGATAAAACTACAAAGGTTTAGATTCTAAATTGAAAATTGGATGATAAATTGAATTTCAAAGATTTGAATTATTATTTGAACTTTGAAATAAATTTGAAATGAAATTTGTATTCAAAATTAAATGGTTTGAAGATATAAGTTGATTTGATTTGATTTAAAAGATTGAAATCAACATTTTAAAAAAAAAATTACTCGAATTTATACAATTCGAGATGATTTAAATTTGAAATTTGAATTGAAATTAGTTCAAATTGAATTTGGGAGGAAATTAAGAATAATTCAACTTGATTTGAAAATGGAGTGGGATTAATTCAAACTAGAGTTGAAATGAATTGAAATTGGAACTAGTTCAATTGAAATTTATTTAAATTAGTAGAATTTGAGATCAAGATTGAATAAAGTTAAATTTGGAAAGAAACTGAGGTTAATTCAACTTGAATTGGGGTTGAATCAATTTCAATGGAAATTGAAGTTATTTAAATTGGAATTAGGTCAACTTAAATGGAAGTGGAAATTTAAATTGAATTAATGAGAATGGAGATTGGAAAGTGAGCAGTTTTGACTCTGGACTATTTTTAATATAAATTGTTTTAATATAAAACTATTTTTCCAAGCTATTCATTATATACACAACCTTTCTTTTAAAAGCCAAACTATCTTATACTTGTTTTACAATTATTTTTGAAACTGTTTAACAAATTTTCCAACTATTTTATAAACTAATTACTATATTTCAACTATTTTACAAATTAATTACTATCTTACTACTATTTTGCAATTATTTAAAATTTCTATAATTATTTAACTATTTTCTAACTATTTTACACCTATTTTACAACCTAGTAATTATTTTCCAACTACCTATCTATTTTTAGATTTTTCAAGCTATTTTCTAAATAAACTGGTCGGAGTTCAAACTGTTATTGGTTAAATACCCAATCGAGATAAGAATAAAGGTGACAATCCAAATGGATCGAGGCAATTGTGAGTTAGTGAATGAAAATCAAAGTGAATGTGAATAGAAATGGAATTGATTTGGCTAATAACCAATAAAGATAAATACATAGGGTGTATGTATGTTATTTTATTCGCATAATGATTTGATACAGATTCGAGCATAGAATTTCGAGATAGTATGTCGATCCGAGTTGGGATTTTTCACTCGATTTTTGACGGCGAACCTGGTTGTCGATTGTTGATTGGTTATGGATATTCTGTATCATAGTTATGACTATGCAAGGAGAATGACGGTTTCTAATCAAGAAACCAGATCTGAGTCCGCACTAGAAAGTCGGTTGGACGATACTAGTTCGGAAGTGAAATTGTGTGATCGAGGGGGTGATCAGATTGGTATAGCGTACGGATGGTATGTGTACATCGTACGGATTTGTATGAAAATAATATTAAATAGAGTAATCAAATTTGAATATTTGATTTTGAGTAAACAAAATTAAATATCTTTGTTTTATAAAATGAAGCTCCCCTTGTTGAATCTTTTGCCAGAAGAAAAAGGGTTTTTGAAAATGTTTGAGGTATAAAAGGAATTTTATACAAGTTTGTAATGATCCAAAGTTTTAAAAGTTATATATATCTGTATATATATAAAGGATCTTATGAGGATTTTAGAAAAGGTTTTGGGAACCTTTGGATTTGGCAAGGCTTTTGATTTTTCGGTAAAATCAATATGAGAATTTGGAAAGCCTAGTTTGAGAATTATCGATTTTGGAATAATCGATTTTTTGTAAAGGAGCTTTATATGAGATCATACTAGTTGTATGATTTGGAAATATTATATGTATATAGTATAAAATGTTTTGATGATGGCTCTGGGGAAAAAGGTGCTCCCTTGGAATGAACTTCTCAGGAGTGCCACCGGGCGGTGCTGCCTTGAGCCCCAAGGGGGGGGGTTTCTAAAATTGATCCTGTGAGGAGTCCGAACAAAACTAGTTCCTGGGGATTGTGTGTAGAGTGTACCACAGCGAAAGTCGAGTGTGCCGCTCAGAGCCAACAGTCTGCATGTAACAACCCGCATATTTATCGAGTTTACATTTAAATATTTTTATTTAAATATTAAATCGTTAATCGGATTTTGGTCCGAAAAACTACTTTTTGCAAACGGTCAAATTAGGACTCGAGACCACTTCCATTGAGTTCGAAATGTCGTTTACAACTTTTTAAGTATAAACATCGATAGGTTTGGAGTTAGTGAAATTTCACTAACTTTTCCCGCTTTGGACTTTGGGTTAGTTTAGCCTATTAAGCCCAAGTTCCAACCCTCTTCTCCTCACTCTTCATAAATTTCCTAACTAACTCAAGCTTTAGCATTAATGGTGAAGAGAATGGGAAATTAAAACTCCAAGCTCAAATTCAATGGCAACTCCATCATTCAACTCCAAATTCAAGTAGAAGATATTGGATTCAAGCTTTGGATTGCTTCTCCTTGCTTTCAAGCTTCATCTTCATAAATTTTAGTGCAAAGGTGAGATTTTTATCTCACAATTCTAGCCTATAACTATATTGGACTGTTGGGAATGATTCCCCATCACTTTAGCATGTGCATTTGCATTTGGTTTGGATTGGATTGGCGAAAAACTCCAATTTTTAGCGTTTTTGACAAAAAACTGCAGTTAGGTCGCACTGCCTCGGAGTTAGGTCGTTCTGGCCTTAAGTCGTTTCTGGCCATCGCTAAGTCGTCCACGAGTTAAGCCTAAGTCGTAAGTCGCGCGCGTTGAAAAGTCACCGCCTTTGTATTTCTGTTCGCCTGTGTTGAGTCGTTCACGAGTTAGAGTGCTAAGTCGGCTGCGAGTTAAGAGTTAAGTCGTTCGTGTGTTATCTCGTAAGTCGTCTCCGACCTAAGCTCCAGTAAGTCGTTCGCGTGTTATCTCGTAAGTCGTCTCCGACCTATGCTCCACTAGGTCGTAGGTCGTATCCGACCTAAGCCTCTCTAAGTCGCGAATTGTTAAGTCGGCTGTCCTTAAGTCGTTCGACCCCACTAAGTCGTAGGTCGCCTCCGACCTTACCCTTAGGTCGTATGACCTGTTTGTTAAGTCGGCTGTCCTTAAGTCGTTCGACCCCACTAAGTCGTAGGTCGCCTCCGACCTTACCCTTAGGTCGTATGACCTGTCATCCACTAGGTCGCGCCACTTAGGTCGTATCCCTTAGGCCGCGAACTCTTTAGGTCGTTAGACCTCATTTTGCTTTAGGTCGTAAGCCGCTTGTCTTCACTTAGGTCGTACCGTGACGGGGCGCTGCCCCGCACCCCGCCGGGGGCGCTGCCCCCTGGACCCCCGCGACCTGACCGGGCAGGTCGAACCCCGTATAACTCTGCGTAGGCGATCTTATCTGAAGAACATTCAACCGAACTTCCTGAGCTGATTTCCTTGGATTTTATTCGCATCTCCGTATGCGATCTTTGTGACTGATTGTTTCTACACTTACTTATGTGTTTTGTCACTTTATAATATAAAGGTTTCAATACTAGTAGTAAATATCAAAACTCTTTTAACAAACAATTTCAACTCTATTTTTAATAACAAAGCTCTTTTCTTAAACCGTTTTCCAATCTATTAGTATATACAAGCCTTTACCTCACTCGGATGAGAAATCTAATTAAACGACTTAGTGAAACAAGTGGTATGAAACGCTTGCGTTCACTTCGTCGGTTAATTCTTGGACTTGTTCGATTGAACCTCTTATGACAATTTTATTAGTGAAGATTTACAGTTTGTTCGTAAATATTGAAGTTAAGCAAGTGGTTATGGGACATGAAGCTAAACTTCTATATTTACTAGCTTAGTGTAATTGACACTTCTCGTTGATCTTGATGATCGCTCTATGAATTAGACTAGCAATTGCGCGATGTCTCTTTCATTGCAAGGTTAGACTAGACACCACTTGTGTGATTCCATTCACACATACCTTTCTGCTTTTTGGTTAGTCTTGACCTCATTCTGTGTAATTCCACTCACACATGTGGGGTAGCTCCCCATGGTCTTCGGACCGTCATGTGATAGGCCTCTTCCCCTTTTTTATGATTTCTGGATTTCTCGTGTTGATTTCTGGAATTTATGTCATTGACTTGTTATGAGTACAAGTTTAGGGTATGATGCCCCCTTCGAATCTTTGAGAAGATTCTTGTGATATTGATTATCTCTTATTGATTGATCTTCTGTTGATCATTATTTACATACTTATAGTGGTATGTCGTTATGGATGTTTATGTTTATGCCATATCTTTTATGTTATATCATGTCATCTGATATTTATAGCTAGACTGATCCGTTTATTATTTTCTTAAATAATACTCGGATCAGACCGAGATGTTACAGGTGCTTCTGCTTGACTTCTTCCCAGGGATTCATCACTCTGACTTTTGGCTAACTGTTTAGATTAGCAGTTTTTGTTGTATACACTTGAGATATAGACTCATAGTTGTATTCTTTTGTATAGCACGTGTTGCTATTCTTTTGTATTATCGTGGATCTTATTGACCACTACTCTGATGTACACTTTCATGTGTTAGTTATATATTCATATCTTCTTCCGCCTTTGTGATATGGATATCTGTGACTGATTTATGATATGATTATTTCTATGTTTGTTTCCGAAGATTATTTATAGCCACCGTGTGATAAGCAATTACATGGATGGTCGCTCCTCAACAGCCTTATTCTCCGTGCTAGTTGACAGCACTTCTCCGGAGTGTTCTTGGCTAGCGTGGGTATAGAGGTGGGGCGTCACACTGCATTTGATTTTATATCGGTAGACTGCGACCTATGTAGGAGTGGAGAAGTTTCATTTCGGCAGCGAAAATCAGAGGCCGCTGAGAGCCTGCAGTTACATGGACTTTTGCTGTGATGGCAACGTAACCCTGGAATGTAACTGTAATCTGTTGTGGGTTCCATGGCGTAATCGAGAGGCCGTGGAGAGCCTGCAGTTACATGGACTTTTGCTGTGATGGCAACGTAACCCTGGAATGTAATCGCGACCATGGATGGGGGTGACGATTTCCAGAGCATTCTCATCAAAGATATTTCCTCGATTTCAAAATGTTTTCTATGTTTTCAATAAAATTATTTTCAAAGTATTTTCACTGGATGTTGAAAACGGGTCTACCAAGCACTTGTAGATTTTCAGTCTTACGCCTGATCAACGTATGACCGAATTTCTATAAGAACAAGGATGAACTGGTTGAAACATCGAGTTATAAAAAGTATTTTTATAAAACTATTCTATGATATTATGTAAATTTTAAAAATGTTTTAAAAAAAAGGGTTTCAAAGAATAATTTTTTCTAATAATAAGAATTTTAAAATTCTGGTTTCGTTCCTTTTCGAGGAAGAAAAGATTCAAAGGGGAGAGGAATGTGATAACCCGGATTTTTAGATAGTTGTTAATTTGTAAGTGACAGGACTTAATTTATTATACACTGATTTATTAATTTTAACAAATAAACCTGATTATATATATATATATATTTGGATGTGTATATAGATAAATTAGAACTAATAAATGCTAGACTAAATATCTGAATAAATATTCATTTCATAATCTCCTAATATAATTGTTTAAATTGGGCAAACCTATTATCTTCAAACAGATTAAATATGTGTTTGTTAATATATGATTATTCTTAATGTAAGATTAAGATTTTTAAATCTTCTCTTTTAAAGGTTATATATGTGCAAATATCAAGGAGTTATGAATATAGATAATAAAATATAAATTGACAAAAAGGAATGTATTTATCTAAACTATAATTAAAAAGACAAAGGGTAGATATAGACCTTAATAAGATTTAAGGAAGGTTTAATACATTTTAGAAGAAAAAATAATAATAATAAAAATAAATAACATGTGATAAAAGGAAATTTGTATGTATGTGCAACATTTATATACAAGATAAAATGCATTCAAATAAATATGAGGCAAATATATTATAAGATTAATAAATGTAATCATCTCATCAAAATTTAACACTTGTTGAAGTAATGACATGGTAAGTAACAAGTGGCATATCTAATCTTCCTATTGTAATTAAAAATATAAATAATATAAAAAAAGGAAGAAAGGGAAAAGAATAAGCTGTAGACAGAAGACATTTTTCTTCTCTAAATCTAAGACTTAAAAGAAAATCCAAACTGAAAACCAAAACAAAATAAAGCATGATTCAAGAAAAAGCTAGCAGAAAAAAATCAAACTCAACCTGGAATTAAAAACTTCAAGATCAAAAGCAAAGAGAATCAACTGTAAAACATTTTACAGTCCACGTGAAGATCTAATCAAAGCCTGTAAGATATTGCAACCCAAAGTATCAAACAAATCCTCTCAGATTTAAAGGCAAACAAAGGATCATCACTTTCAGATTTCGAAAACAGGACAAGGATCTCTATCTGCATAAATTAAGGTGAGTAAATCTCCAAATTAAAAGTTTAAGTTGATAATTTATTTTGCTTATGAGATCTCTGTGTTTATGATGCCTGAATGTGGAATAAAAGTATTGAATCTGTACGTAAGTAAACATTGATATTTATAAATAGTTTAAAGATCTGTGGATCAACCTGAATACATATGATAGATTGAAGCGTGATGATGCATAAATGCTTAAATTAATGATATTTGTGAATGAAGATTGAATGGTGAATATCAGGTTCCTGTATACACATTTTCTATTCTCTGTTGTTTTCACAGGCCATGTTTTGGCTTCAAAAATTCAAATCCTTAAATTTAATCAACATTTGACTTCGAGTTTCAAATGGAAGTTGTTTGCTAATGAATAATGATGGTTTTACAAATAATTTCAGGATTTTTAATCCATCAAATAATTTTTAAAATAGGAATAACAGTGAAATATTTATTTGTGATAAAAATCAACAAATCTTAAAATCTGATTTGGGTTGCATGAATGAATTCGTGCTTGAAAATCACAAATTTTAACATGCATTTCATGATTTTTAGTGTGTTAATTCATGGGAATTTTGGATTTGAGTGTTTTCGACATTTTCGTCGATTTGAGGTGATTGGCGGCGTCGGGTTGTTCGGCGTTTGGGCTGAAGTAGGTTTGGGTGTTGAGGCGTATGGGAAAAATGATTTGATATGTTACCTCTCACCGTGGTGGCACGGTGAAGCTACATTAGCGTTTAAGGTCAGGGAGGAACGTCGAATAGTTGAGTGGGAATTTCGTCGACGTTTGTGAATCAGAGTGGATCAGACCAAGTGAATTAGGGAAAGGATGGGATAACGAGCTTTTATGGGTAGTTGCGCGAATTCAGGTGATCGGTGGTGGCAGTTAGAGGTGATTGAGGATGAATGAACTTTTCCTGATGAGTTTCTGTATAGCTCATTCTCGTTTTCGCGTTTGAATGGAAGCTTTGGTGGTCATAATCGAGTGGGAAGGTCAGGTTTGACTCGTCGGCAAGGGTGACGATGATCGGAGTGGCGGCCATGGTGCGTGCACGTGCACGTATATCCGGAGTATCTGGAACTGGTTGTGAGATTTGCTCGGGGATGCAGTTGTTTTGCTCGTGAAGTACTTCGGGTTTTCTGGTGGGACTTTTCCAGTTTTAAACTTTCAACTAAACTATGTTTTTCTTTTGGAAAGTAAAGCAAGAAAAAAAAGGGGGTGATTTCTCGAGCCAAATCTAGAGTACCTTGCGGGTTGGACCCGAAGCAGAACCTTTGTGCAACTTTAAGCTAAGTATAAATAAGTTAAAAATTTAAATGAATTCGGTTTTAACTGTTATTTGATAAGAGTTTTAAATATTTGATTTAAGGAAGTTACGAAATTTGTTTAACTTAAATTATTAAGTTAAATGCGTATGTTATTTAAACTTAAATTAAATACTTTGATTAAGTAAGTAAAATTTAAAGATAAATGATTCAAAACATGAGTATGATTTTGATAGTTAAGAAATTGAATTAAGATAAATGGTTTATCTTAAGACCTTGGATGATTATGAATTGATTAAATTTAATGAAGTTATTAAGGAAAAGGGAAGATAATTTAACTAATTATGAGTTAAATTAATTATAGATTAATTATTCATAATTAAGGATAAATTAATATAAGTAATTAGTGATTAATTACTTTAATAATAATTACTTAATGTAAAGAATGAATTTGTCAAGGGTTAGTTTGATTAATAATTAAAGATTAATTAAGAGAAGATAATTAACCAATGGAAATTAATTAATGAAAGTAATTAAGGATTAATTGCTTAGTGTAATTAATTAAAGGGATTAATTGTAAGGACCCGATTCTTCGACTTTCGAAAATTCAACATCGATACTCACTTTATCGACTGCCGAGCAATCGAACGCCGGAAAACCGAACACTTAGGGTTTTAAGAAAAAGAAAAAGGATGGAAGAAGAGAGAAAAAAATAGAAAATAGAGAGGAAAGAACATAGAAAATAGAACGGAACAGAAAAACAACAGAACAACAACAGAATCTCACAATTCGCAGCGGAACAACATAAAATAAATAAATGAATAATCTTTAAACAAAGAACTATATCAGTTATTACATTACATCACATTTCATTTCATTACATCAGAGTGTACAACAACATACAACAACAAACAGTGCAGCGGAAAAAGAAATACTATATAACTAGTAATACGCCATGCCATCCAGCTTGCCTCCAGCAACTCCAGAAATATCCTGATAAACCTTAACTCTCGACTGCCCGTGTGGAAATTGGTGGGCACCCAGAGTTTAGGAAGGAAAATAATAAACTCCGAGTCAGTCATGTGACTGGTGTGAGAACTCAAAACAGTTTATTTATCTTTAAAATCAAAAATAGAGGAATATTTTTAAAGTCAATTCGCAATGCTTTTAAAAATGAGACTACCATAAGGCCTCCCGCACACACACACAATGCAAACACAGAATCGGAGGAGATTTCTCCTTATGATAGCCAAAGATGCTTGATACGCATTGAAAAGAACATTTTATATTATTACTAGTGCATAGTGTAGGAAAAATTTATTTCGAAAGTAGAATATAAATCTTAGCCAGCATAGACATTCCGCACTATGCCTACTATAGCTACCATGTTCAATAGCAGGTTACCGCCACATTCCATGGCAGGTTATACAACTAAAACCGTACAAGTCTCGTATTGTTTCTTTGGATTTCCAACGAATGATCAGGCCAAGGAAATTCCCATTGCCACATGAGAATGCCTCTGGATGGACATCCCCGAGAACCAAACCGGATCTCTACCAACACAAGGCCGGGTTACCCCTAACTGAGTAACAACTGACCGAATATGCCATCCCCCGGTCCTTTGGGACCTTTCAACCGAGCGCTCGTAATCAATTCACACAATCATAAAGTGTTTTCAACATGAGCAAGTATCTGGGCTCCATACCATGATACCACCCTTTTCCAAAAGGAAATGCACATATCCTAAAGGGCGCTACCCCTCATAACCTTGCCGCATCTTTCCTGTTTTGACCATTCCCGAGGTGTGAGGCTCGATGAAGTCACGTCCACAAAAACATACTTTATACAAAAGCCATGCTTTGGGTCAACAAATGATCATAGAAATGATCACCAGGATAGACGATCAAATAAACGATCCTATCACAAATAATCAACACAATGATCATTTCACAGCAACACTCAGCATGTCACATTACCAAATTGGGAATATATTGCTGATAACCTTCAACTACATAACCTCTGAGCTCGTACGTCTCAGAGAAGGGTGTTAAGCTAAAAGAATAAATTCTCTGCCACCAACAGAAATATATTTGAAAGAAATCTGCTTTATATCTCAATTTGTAATGTCAGACATACAATCCATACAAGTCTGTTCCGGGATCGAACAAAACCGAAGGCACTTACAAAGAAGTCCTTACAATCCGGATATCCACAATCCTGATCGGATTTCCCATCACATATGGAGAACTCAATACCGGAGCAACTCGGTGCAGAGTCAATCGACAGGTCATCCTATCGCTCTCGCAAATACCGGGTCTTCAACACCGATCTTCAAATGCAATTCATAACGACGTATCACATATTCGGAATGGGTTATCCGACCCCATGATCTTTTCCCGGTTAACCCGAATAGTGAGCGCTTATTCAAAAATAAGTGTGGCATTCAAATTCAAGCAAATCACATCAAATACCTTTCAAAGGTAAATATTGATAGTCGGTTATTGAACTATCAATGGATATGCACACATCACCAGATTCCAAATAATTTTCCAAATTATTTATTTCCCAAAAATATCTTTACAAGATATATAATTTCAATACCTCAAAAATAAATCAATATTTATTTTTAAACAAGTTCCCCTTTCTTTTATAAATTCCATAGTGAATTTATATTTCACAATATCTACTGATATACGATTTTCAATAGGTTTCAATATTCCTTTTCAATTTATCTTCAAAAAGATAAATTCTCAAAATATTCACTTTATATTGGAAAATATTTCCATACTTATTTAATAAGTAATTCACGAACCTATTTATTTTCAACCCTTGGAAAATATTCAATATACTTAAATCGAGATTAAGTATATATTTCATTCTTTAAGGAAATCATTCTCTTAAACATATTTATTTGGGCCAAAACGAATGTTACGTAAAACATCGTCACGACAACCCAAAATCACTAGTATAGGGATTCGAAATTAAAATAGATATATAAATCCCAATACTATACAAAACATTTCCTTTCGGAAATCATTTACTATAACAACAGTGTTATAGTCCACTATTTCCTTTTATTTCTCGAAAACGTCTATTTCAACAATGAATGTTGAAATCTATGGTTTCGAATCTCAACATATTTTAAACATCGTTAGATCGTTTTAGTTCTATTTAAAACATCACATTCAAAACAATTTCTTTAACATATTATTCACTATTCAAAAACGTGAATATACTACGTTAACAACTTTCATCACTTCTACTCATTTTATTTTAAAGGATTATTCACTATCTAAAATGTGAATATAACTCCATCAATAGGTTTCAACAATTTACTTATCAAAATAAGTCTTTGCAAATTTATAGGACAATATTTATAAATTCCTTTATTACCCTATATTCAATTCATAACTCAATTATATACCAAAGGTTCATATTATAAGTTAAATGCTTATAAAACGATTATTTTACAAAATCGTTCTTTTAAACTTCATAATTATAAATCTTATAACTTATAAGATTCAATTATTTATCCAAAACCATTCTTTAATAACTTCACGAAATTTATAAATCTTATTATTTATAAATTTCACTTATAACTTCACCATTTATAATTTTATAAATTCCATTCACTTATGCAGTCCATTTTCACTTCATTCAAACACTTATAAAAACTCGGTTTATAATTCAAATATTTTCATTTATAAATTATCAATTTATAAATCTTTTTATATAAATCAATTTATATTATTCTTTTAAAACATCTTTAATCTCTTTTATAATTTCATCATTCTGATTTATAAAATAATTAAATTTTATAAATCCTATATTTAAACTTTTATAATAAATTCAAAAATCCCGATTAAACTATTTTATAAAATCATCAACCCATATTTTCTCAAAAATCAATCTTTAACTGTATTTCTTAAAAATCATAATTTTTATAACATTAAAATTATAACGTTTATTTATTTAAAATGGATCAATTCCAAACATATAGTATATTTTCAAAAATCACTTTAAAAATCATTTTAAAGTTCCAAAATTTGGTCCAATGATGCTACATACCAAATAGTCAATCACGACAACAACGATATCATATATCGAAATGATAATCCATCAAATATCAAAATATCTGAAATCAAATAAATACTGTTGAGGAATCCAGTTGGATTCCTCCAACCTGTTTTCCTGCATCCAAAAACATTAGCACAATACTAATTCCGCTCCAGTACGGAATTATCGCGGTATATGGGATTTAAAATATTATCCGCTTAATAACGGCGCAATAGGGTCTCATCCGCTAAAAAATGCGGGAAATCAACAACTGCAATATATACATATGCCAATATATATATATTGCTATTATATATATAATACCAATTTCACTGTTTATGAAATATTCGCGGTATATGTTTTTAATAAATAACATCCGCTTACTAACGGCGCATAATGTCTATTTTAACAATCAATAGATAACAATCATCATTCAAACATGCATTCAAGAATTTTAAATCTAACTATTTAAAATAAAATCGAAACCGATTCGATTGAGTGAGAAGTTCTCACCTTGATTTCAATTTCGTTTTAGCGATTTATTTCGAATAAAATTAAACGGACGTTTAATTTTACCCGAAATTCTCACTAACTCCAAACGACTCCAATCCAATTCCATCACATAGTGCTCGTCCATACGATTCCAACGCTTCTTGTTTTGCGCGTTTTCGACCTCGTATGAAAAAGTTATGAATATTTGAAGTTTACTCGAACTTTTAATAACAATTCACAACATAATTATATAATTTTAAACCTACACTAATCTCAAACCTTGGATCCACTGCCTCCATCATCCTGACCGTGCATACCCCGTCCCCCCTTCTTCCCTCTCACGCGTGCGTTCATCTGTAACAGCCGAACCCAAAGCACGAAACTAGGGTTTAATTTCCAAGCCTCCACGAACACCGAAAGTTCATCAAACCCTCACCATCCCGACCACCTTTGAAAGAGCCATACTCGGCCAAGATGGCATAGAGCTCGGCCTCACCATTGTTCTCGAATTGCATGCGCAATCATAGCCGAACGCAGGCCATTATCTCCCAAAATACAGCTCCAATCTCGATCATACCCGTTGAACTTCAAGATCTCGCGTAACTCTACCACTTTCTAGTTGTAAGTTTCTTGTAATTGTTAGTGGATTGGAAGAAATCGAGGGGGAAAGAAGAGTGATTTTCGGCCTTCCATTTGTAACTGGCGGCTAGGGTTATTAGGGTTTCATTTTTTTTTTATGAAGAGAGTGGTCTATTTATAGGGAACCGAACGAACACTATTCATTCCGATTTTCAAAACTCCGATTTACGCGCCGTAACTGACGTTCCTAAGGTTTATCCCGCATTCCGGACATAATGGAATAGGTTTCGGAAGCTAATTCGGACATCTGTGTGAGTTATGGCAACAAACGATCGATTTAAATTAAACCGATTTAAACGATTTTCTAGGCGTTTTAATTTGTACCGGACAAACGGTAAATCCAATTGACACGAAATTTGAAACCTTACAATAATATCACATTACGGATCCGATGAAACTGGTTTCGTTAAATTCTGAGACTGTTCAAAAATTGACTATTTTCACTAGTCGATTTAAATGTTAAAATATTCAATTTTCACAAATTAACTCTTAATTCGATTTTAAAAGTTCTAAAATATCATTCTAACTTCAACATGATAAAATAAAATTTTACAAATCATTTTCAATCATATTTAACACAATTTTCAATTATTTCCATAATTTAACGTATTAAATTATTGATTTAATTATCCAATTAAATCCAATTATTCAAATAAAAATTTATTCGACTAATATATTCACTTATTAATATTTAAAATTAATTAAATATCCAAATTTTAATTAAATAAAATTCTGGGTCGTTACATTAATTATTCAATGTAATTAATTAATATGATTAATTTAAGTTAATTAATTAGTTTAATTAATTTGAATAATCACCTAATGTCGTGAGTATAATAACTTAATGAAATGTATAAAGTGTAATTACTAGTGAAGTAATTAGAAATGGTAATTACAGGGTGGAATTAATTGAAGATTGAAAGTAGTTTTGGATTAATTATCTGGTATAATTAGTTTGAGGAATAATTACTTAGTAGAAGTAATGAATAATCAATTACTTAGCGTAATTAATTTAAGAATTGACTTATAAGAGTTATGGGAAGTTAATTAAGTGATGTAATTAATTAAGAGTAATTAATTACAGAATGAGATTAGTCAAGGTGATTAATAAATATAATTAATTAAAGATCAAGTATAATTACTTAAGGTAAATAATGAGGTACAGCTCTTTAGTGAAGTAATGAATGAATAATTACTGGATGTAATTAATTAAAGGAAATTACTTGATGGGAAGTAATTAAAGGATGATTACTTGGTGGAAGGAATTAAAGGATTAATTAATATAATTAATCATGGAGTTGGATTAATTGATGGAGTAACTTAGGAAAGTTAATTTCTGATTGTGATAATCAAGGTTGATTAATGATTGTAATCTAGTTAAAGGTTAATTACTAAATGAAGGTAAAGAGTAATTAACCAATGAAAGAAATTAGAGGATCATGAATTGATATAATTTACGAAAGTGATCAATCATGCTTATGAATGGTTAAATTATGATAAGTGCTTTGGATTGGTTAATATCTCTGATATGAATTGCTTTGGGATATGATGGACAATGATAATGTGATTATATATCAATGATAAGTTGCTGTGTATAAGTGACATCTGATCATTAAAGTTGAGTTATATTTAATTGAATAGCTTAGGACTAGAAGACATTGAGTTCGAAGAGACCGGAGTCGGGTATTAGTAAATACCCGAAACCACTTCGACTTGTAATCTATGTTCAGAATTGATATGTAAAATCTATTTACTGCAATGGAATAATTTAAGTAGATTGGATCATTTAATATATGTTTTGGCACTTAGAATTGATGTGTGTGATATCTATAACAAATTGTGAAGATTGAAAATTGATATAAGTTACCCCGGGTTATATATATGTTATATGCTCTTGTAATTCATGTTAGTTGGGTTTACTCATGCTGGTTTCCAGCCTGACCCGGGTTTTACTTTGATGTAATGCTCCGGTCAGACCGAGTATTACAAATTTTCGGGTAAGGATGTTCTGGAGCTTAGGAGGCAAGCTGGATAGCAGGAACGTATGGAGCGTACCCGCTGTATATATTATAGTTGTATAACTAGGACATGTTTTAAACTGTCCAGTGAATGATAATGGTTGTAACTCTGATGTATAATAATATAAATGTACTGATACAGTTCTTCTTTGTAAAACTATTATTTATGTGATATTATAATTTATCCGCTGCGATTGTGAGATGTTGGTATTTCTGATCTTCTTTTCTTCTATCTCATTTCATCTTTTCTCTAGCTATCTGAAATTTTAGGGATTGAAATTTCCGGGTCGTTACAAATGTTATGGGTTAGATAGAATTTTATAATAGTCCAATGTGGCGATGTTGTGTAATATATGTAACTCTGATGTAAATGACTACGTAATATCTATGTGATATATTATATTTTGTTCTGTTTCCGCTGTGAGATTCTGATAATTGTCTTCTTCTTTCTTCTATCTATTCTATGTCTACCTCTTTCTTTCTTAATGATGATGCGTCTATCTATGGAATGAAAGGCGGTTCGTCACACTTGGTATCAGAGCCAGGTTGAGATAATATCTGGGCTCTAGAGTGGTGTCTATCTTGAGAGCGTGTATTTGTAATTTTTATATAATTATATGCCGATCTAAATTGGTTGGGTATCTATTCGGATTTCCAACATGAGTTCTAGAGAAGTTTCATCCCTTCCTTTGTTTGGTTGACCATCCTATCCTTGTATCTAATCCTATAGGCGGAGCAACTGAGTTAGATAAGATCCGTAGAGGCTTAATACTTTCTTGTCTTCCCCATAATTTTTCTTGTGACCCTTTATATTGGATTTCAAAGGGTTTGATCTTATTCTGGATATGGATTGGATGGATAAGTATAAGGCTATTTTGGTATACGAAGCAAGGATTGTATCTTTGAAGATTGAGTTGGGAAGAATCGCAAAAATGACTTGTGATGATGTCGGAATTCTTTTTAGCATCTGTTGCATGGACGCGAGGCATCTCCAGAAGGCGTAGAGTCCATCGAGATGGTCATAGATTTTCCGGATGTTTTTGAGGGAGTGAGGTTTTCCCTCATCAGGATATAGAGATTTGGATCGTCTTAGTTCCGGGAGTAGTGCATGTTGTTCAGCATTAATAGAAGGATGTCACTGAAGGAGAGAGAAGAATTGGAGAAGCAAACCCAAGATTTTATTTGTGGAGGTTTGATCCGGCCTAGTTTTTCCAGTTAAGGTTCTGCCATTGCCTTTATGGCCAAGTTGGATAGATCTTTGAGATTTTATAGATTTGATGAACCAAGTTTTTGGAATGCCATTTTTGGAAATCGAAAGTCAGATTTTTTGGGGCATTTTGTTTCTAGTGAGGGTATTTCTATAGATCCAGCCAAGGTAGCTATTATTTAGGAGTGGAAGCAAGCGCAGACTCCGACTAAAGTCCATAGTTCTCTAGGATTGGCAAGGTTCTATAGGAGGTTTATCAGGTCTATTCTAAGATTTCTTCGAACTCAACCAAGTTGTCTTGGAAGGGAGCAAAGTTTAAGTGGACCCGGGTGTGAAGAGGATTTCTTGGATTCAAAGGTAAGGCTGACCAGTGTGCGTGTTCTAGCTATCTCTTATGGAAAGAGTAAGTTAGAGGTCTACACGGACGTTGTGTGTGCCTGTTATGGATGGATTGAGTAAAGAATGGGCAATATTCCAGTTTTGAGATTGATGACAAAGGAACATTGAGGATCATCGGAAGGATTTGTGTTCCGAATATCAAGGATTTGAGGCAAGGAGTTCTGTCAGAGAGTCTTCTGGTGGTTGTGCATGAAGAGATATGTAGCTGCTTTCGCCTGTGGATGTGCGATCTGTCAGCAGGTGAAGGAGATCAACAGAAGACCGTAGGTTTGTTACAGCCTTTGGGAGTTCCGATGTGGAAATGGGAAGTGATTTCTTTGGATTTCATTGACGATTTTCAAAGGACCAAAGAGAAAAACGATGGAATATGGGTAATTGAAGACCAGTTAATTCAGAGCGCCCATCTTATTCTGGTCAAGGCAACCCATATTGCAGCATCTTTGGCCGAGTTTTTTTCTTGAAGGAGATTGACCGACTGCTTGATATTTCGATCAACATTGTTAGCAACCGTGATCCTATCTTCTCCAGCAGAATTTTAGGAGGTTTTGCAATCAGCTTTGGGTTCGAGTTTGTGTTAGAGTTTAGCCTATCATTCCTAGATCGACGGACTGACAAAAAGGCTGAATAGAATTTTTGAGGTTGTGTTGAAGACTATGTTTTGGATTTTGATGGATTTTGGGATGACCATATGCATTTAATGAAATTCTCGTACAGTTATCAGGCGCGTATCTAGATGGCACCCTATGGAGTTTTGTATGGAAGACCTTGAAGATTCCCTTTCTGTTGGGCTGAATAGTAATAAATACAAAAGTTTTATATTAAACATTTTAAAATGAATTTAATATATTATATATGTTTTTATTTAAATTATAATTTGTTTATATTCTAAAGGTTTTATTTATATAAAATTAAGAAAACATTTATTAATTTACAAATGTATTTATTAATTAGTTTAATTAATATAAAACCTTTTAAAATCTTTTAAAAATAAATAAAAATGAAATAATTACAAGTGTAGCCATTAAAACCATGTTAAAAACATGTGTAAGATAATTAGCTTTTAATTTGAAAAGTGTTAACATTTGAAAACAAGTGTCATCCTTTATTTTTCATTTCTTTTAATTTTTAATAACATAAAATTTACATTATATAAACTCTCATCTCCTCTCATTTATTTCTTTTCTTATCTCCTCACTTTCAAAGAAACTCAACCATGTAAAAAAACTATTCTTCATACCTGAAAACTTCCTCAAACTAAAAATCAGTCTAAATTCCTCAAACCAAAAATCAAAACCTGTAATCACTTCCTCAAAAACAATCAAAACCTGAAACATTCTCAAACTTAAATTAAAACATTCCTCGGATCAAATTAAAACCCTATTGTCTTCAGCCTTTAATTCAATCAAGATTCAAAAAGCTTCAACCCAAAAACAAATGCAAACCAACAACTCAAGCCTGTAAACATTCTATTCAAATCAATACTCAAGCCGTAACCTTCTCAAAGCATTTTCAAAATGCCTGCAACAACGATTATGAAGCTAGCAACCTGGAATCAAAGCCTTGTGTAACAACCCTGTATTTTTTTGATTATTGTAATTGTATATTTTAATTATTTTAATTTAAATTACTAATTTAAATACTTTATTTTATTTATTAAAATGAGTATATTTTGTTATTTGAAATATAAATGTTGATTTTGATGTGGATTGGAATTTCAAACATGCATATATTGAATATTTTCCAAAAATGTGAATTTTGGTCAATACAGTCAAACTTTGACTTTTAAATTTAAATTTTAAATATTTGAAAATTTGAATTTTATTTTTATTATGAAAATAAATTAAATTTCAAGAACACTGTTTTTCGTTTCGTTGAAATCTGATTTATAATGTGAAAGTTATGCCTTTTTAACTATTGTGTGAAATTTGCTGTATTTAACAAAATTGTTTATTTTAAATTATATAAACAATATTTTATTTGGTCATGTAATGTTCTAATTTATGCTTATATGGGTAAAAAACATGTATTGTATATATTTTGGTTTTAAAACATTTTAAAAGTGTAATTGACATTTTCCAGTGTCAGTTGTATTTTTGTTTTAAAAATTCTAATTTCCAGTTTCAATTAATTAAAGTAATTCTTTATTTATCTTTATATTTTTCTTAAGAACTTATTTTATTTTCATTCCAATTTTATTTTGTTCCTCATTTATTTTATTTGTTTGACATTTTATTTGTTTTAAAGTGAAATAGAAATTTTCTAGAGCCAGTGGTACTTTTCTTTGTAATTTTCATGCCCTGTTTTCAATTTTTAAACAATTCCTTTAGGTCTTTTTCTATTTTTCTCCAATTTAATTATTTTTTTCATTTTATAAATGATAAATAAATTATTTTATTTCAAATTTTTGCTTTATAATATTTTTAAAATGAAGTGGATATTTTTCCAAGGTTAGTGATGATTTATTTGTAATTTTGAACACTGTTTTGGATTTTTAAGCAATTTCTTTAATTCTTTTTCTATTTTATTTAAATTTAATTATTTATTTTCATATTATTTCACTTTTTGTCAATTTTTAAATGTATTTACTGAAAATTTATTTTTTTAATTTGATTTAAAAGAAAAAGAAATACCATGAGTCAAAGTCCTTTCATTTTCAATGACTTTTCAATGACCCTGTCCCTTCATTTTCCAATTGCCTTTTCATTTTTCTTGTAGCCGTCCATTCTCCTAAGCTTCAGCCGTGATTTTTCCCATATTTACGTGAAAATATCTTTCTTCCCATCACAAAATTCACGGCTAGGAAGTGAGAAAAAAAAATTTGAAATGGCTTCATTCTTTCTTACTTTTCTCCTTCTTCTTTTCTATGATTTTGCCTTTGATTCTTTGCAAGCTTGCTCGGCCCACTCCACCACCTTCACCACTGACCACCACCACCATCTGCAGCAGCACCATTAGCCCCTCTCCTCTGACCATGGCAAGCCGTGCCATCCAATTGTAGCCATCACCACAAAATCAATGCAAAGCTTCACCAAAATTGCCTTTGACGACCTATGTTTGCATCCAACCTTCATCTATCACTATGGCCATCCCCTTAGCCACCACCACCAGCATGTTCAACCCCTATAGCCACAACTCCAGCCACTGTCCAGACCTGTACAAGCATGGCCAAGCCACCACATTCCCATAGCCGAGCCAAGAATGTCACAAAAACTCCACTTATTTAGCCTTGACCCTATGTATGCTTTATGTTGCAACCACTACCACCTTCATCCTCTTGTTGCCTTGCCTATATGATGTTACACCTGACCTATATGATGCCTAACCTGAGCTTAACACATCTTTGCCGAGCATAAATGCCCCCTTGGTGGAGCTCTTGAATGATTGAAGCAAGGTCAAGTTATCTTGTCTTTGTTGCTCTTTAATTTCAATTCATTTCAGTGTGCTTTGTGTTGTATATTTATGTTATACTGTTTTGTGTTATCGGTTATTTGCAAGATCATATCTTGGCTCTCTCCACTCATTGAATCCATAGTCATGCCAAATCGTGCTTGTCATGCCCTTGGAATCGTGCTTATGTGTTGTTTTGGTCCTTAGCTTCGTAAAAGGTGAGTCTTTCTCACTCTGACATTTATACTTATGAAATAGTGAATTGATGACAAGTGTTTAGTAATATAAAATGTTTATGCAAGTTAATGATGATCATATGATATGCTATGCCATGTTATTACCATGTTAAAACTGTTAATTAACACCTGACATCTGATATATGACATTATATTGTGACATTGACATTGTTTATATTGTTTATGCATATATTCACACTGCAAGTTCCCTGTTAGAATAGAATCACTATGGGTTGAAATGATACACACCCGAACGGAATTTTGAATAGTAAAAAATCATTATGGGCTGAAATCATAGGCCTGATCGATTTTTATTGTATTTTATTTGACTTGGGATTGCGGGTTTGAATTGATAGAACCCGGTTTTCTTTGTAAATTGCGGATTGAAATGATATATATCCATATCACTTGACCTAGGTTAGAAAATTATATACAGACTCCTTGGTATATTTTTAAATGATTTTTATTAAAATATGTATTTTTAAAAGTATGAAATTTTGAATTAAAAATATATATTTTATAGTTTTAAGAAAATTAAATATTAAGTCTTGAAATTGTGAATTTAAGTACGTAAATTTGAAGTAATTGTGATTTTTGACTTTAAATTTTACTTTGAAATGTAAATAAATAATGGAAACTAAATTCAAAGTTTTGAAATGATATTTGAAGTAAAATGTTAAGTTCTATTAAATTTATAAGTTAATAAACAGTGAATTTTGACTTAATAAATGAATGGAGTTTTTAAATTGAATATTTGATCTTAAAATTTTACTGTGTTAAATCATATGTTAAAATGATTTTAAATGTGAAATTCTGAAGTCTAGAAATATGATTTTCAAGTTATAATAATAAAAATTTGGAGCTTTATTATTACTTTTGAAAAACTAAAATGAAATATGGAATTTTATAGCATTTCCAAAATGTTATAGTCTTTTGACAGCATTTTTAAATGTGGTTGTTTGAATCTAACAATGTTTAGAACAACTAAATATCTATTACGGCATTTTATAAATGCTGTTATCCTTGAACTAAACTATTTTGGAAACTATAAGCTACGATAGCACTTTATAAATGCCGTCGTTGCTAAATTTGACAATGTTTTGAATGTCATAGATTTTAACACTGTTTGTGTTATAATTTAAAGTGTTAAATGATTTAACTTTTGGAAATTGATTATTTGTGAATATAAGGAGTTTTGAATATATTTTAATATTTAAATTTGAATTTTAAGGAATTTGAATTGAATTTTAATTTATATAAGGTTTATTTGGTGTGGGTTAAATGGAATAAAGTGTAGTGAGATGAATGAATTTTTGAATGGAATTTCGAAATGTGTTTTATAATGATATTTGAAATAATAAATGAATGATATATTTGATTTCAAAATGATATTTAAATTTGAATATTTGAATTTGAATTTAAATAATGATTTGATAATGAGATTTTGAAAGGATATGATATTTCAATGATTGAATGGTCTGGAAATGATTTAATCTCTATTTTTGATAAGGAATGTGAATTTGAAATGATATCTGATTTTGATATAAGAATATTTAAAGTTTATATTAGTGTGAAAGGATATTTGGTTTACTTGTAATTCGGGTTTATTTAAATGATACTAGATTTATGAAATGGATATTTCAAAACTAAATATTAGTAAATTGAACTAAGATATATGTGAAATTATCAAATTAAGTTTTGAAATGCGGGTTATTAAAACTTTGAAATATACTAAAGATTGAATAGTTTATTTTGTAGATCAAATCTATATTTGAAGTTTATAAGATTTGAAATGTTTTGTTGGGAAACTAAATTGAATTGAAACTGATGGTTTGATTTGAATTTAATTGGAAATTTGAAATTTTGGTAATTGAATAAATTTGTAGGATGTAAAGAATTAAATGAATATTCCATGATTTCAAATATACGATTTCGGAATGTTATGATTTTCAAAGTGTAATGATTTCAAGTATTTTGCTTTCGGAAAAGTGATACTTTGAAAGTATTATGAATTTTTAAAGGTGAATATATGTTTGAAATGGAAATGATAAAATATTTTGATTTGAATATAGTTTTGAAATAATAATGGTTTGGTTTCGAAGTATAAACTATTTTGATTGAATAAATAGTTTTGAAATAAAATGGTTTTAGTTTCGAAGTATAACTATTTTGAAAGGAATATAGTTTTGAAATGAAATAATTTGATCTTTTTGAAGTATAAATTATTTTGAAATGACCACGGCGTTATAATAACGTTTGGTTGTTAAAGAGACCGGGATCGAAAGTTTTCATACTCTCTGCCAACTCCGAAAACCACTTTAACAACCGTGTACGCGGTGGAGATTCCAGAATGAAGTAGGATGGTGGCGTCGTTCTTGAGGTATATTACGTGGATCCAACTCCCATGTGTTGGCACAAGGTGGCTAAAACAGGAGCGATCTCGGGCCAAAAGGGGTAGCTCCTCTGGTCTGACACATTCCTTCGATACTATACTCTTACTTGTGATTAATTAGATGGCCATCCTCCGATTTTGATATGGGAGTGTGTTCCGAGATGGGCGTATGTGGCTGCTGCGTTACCACCAGCCCGTGTGCGTAATTGGTATATCTACCCTGGAATTACCTTGTGTGCCGTGTCACCTACCATACCGAGCCTTTACTATGAGTTTGTTTTTCTCCCGTAGCCCGTGTGGTATCCTCTGATAGTCTCCTGATCTGGAGATATCATGATATTGGATGGACTACTGGGACTATTATGTGTGAAGGGTGATATGGGTAGCTCGAAACGCTATTTAAAAGTATGTTTATTTTACGTAGACATTATTATAATAGCGCAATATTACTACATAGTAAATAGTTTAACGGGTCCTTAAAGGATGGGCGATCCCAAACATCCTTTAAGTTACTGATGCATTTTTGTTACTGTTCACTTGAGTTTATTTACAGTTTATAAGTATTTATGTCCTGACTCGAGTGTTTTGTGTTTTTCTTTACGCTCGAGTCAGATTGAGTGAGTTAGCATTCAAGTTTCACCTTCGGAGTTGGAGCTTTCCTTGAAGATCCAACCATCTATTTTGCCTTCTGTATCCAGTGATTTCAGTGATGTATTCTGATTTGTACCTGATGTATCTTGTTACTCTTCTGTTGTATCTTGTTTAACTCTGATGTATCTTATTTTTACATAGTAGCTTCACGAACTACTATCTTTTTTATTTCCGCTGCATTATTATTTACTCTGCGTCTGTGATATGTGACTATTTATTTACTGTATATTCTGAGATTTGCCAAATTTTATTTACTACGCGGTATTTTGGGCAATTCAAGTCCGACATATGGGGATGCGAATGGTTGAAAATATCGGGTTGTTACATGCCTTGAATCATCAGTGTAGTTCCAGTGTTTAAATCTAAAGCAGTAGCTAAAGCATTCAGTTTTAAAGAAATCAAAGCTTCCCATTAAAAAAAAATTCAAGTCTCTTCCTTTTAGGAAGATGTGATTAAACATTTTATCTTAAAAGCTGAAGTGAATTTAAATATGATTTCATATGAATCCTGGAATGAATTATCTTTGCATGTATATATACAAATGTGTATACTGTATGTTTGTTTGTGTTGAACTGTGCATGATGTTGCTTCTTTGTTTCTAGGTTACAGAGTTCATAATACAATCAAAATTCAATATCTTTTTATTAAATTACTGTTTGGACTAAGGATTCAAATAAAATATGTTTGTTTAATCATAAATTAAAGTTTAAAATTTATTTCAAATAAGTTTGAAATATTTCTAGAATCAAGATAGAACAGAAGAAAATTTAAATGCATGTTAAAATCAAGTATTATAATTTGATAATCCAATTACATAACTTGAAACTTCTTTGAAAAATACGATTTTTAAGATAAAAATCATGATTTTTAGTTTAGGATCTTGTGTGTAATTTGAAGTAAACCAGAGAAGGGTTTTTGGGCGATCTCTGGTGATCGGTAGTTGCTGGGGGTCGGGATCTTAGCTGGACTAGGGGAAAGTTCAGGGTGTACGGTAATAATGGCGTGGAGGTGAATATTTCACCGTAGCGTCGACAGCGAAGTGATTTAGATTTTAAAACCTAGTTTTGGTAGAGTCTGGTAATAGGAGCAATGCGAGTTCTCTGGTTGATCGAGTAGCATTGGGCTCTGGCGATGGTTGTGTGCAAGGTTCGTGGAGGTATGGTCAGAGTTATAGAGATGCCGGTGATCGGTATTGGGAGTTCGAGGTGATTTTCCTGGCAATGGCTGCTGACCCTTTTTGATCGAGGTAGCTCGATTTCGTCTTCGAGGTTAATTTGCATTTCTGGGTGGTCAGGTGGCAAGTATGGGTGGAAGGCGACGTGTCGGAGGTGATCTTGGAGGCTGGATCGTCGTCGATAACTGGTGCATGTGCACGGTGGCATCGATTTGTGTCAGTGTTTTTTGTTGTGATCTGGTCTGGTTGACTCGAAGGAGAGGTCGAGTTTTTGGATTGGTGGCTCAAGTATAAACTCGAGTAGATTTGTGTGTTTAGCCTGAAGGTTTTTAAAACTTAAAATTAAATTCAAGTTTTTGAAATAAAGGGAAGAAGGAGAGAAAACTCGAGGATCGACTCGAGGTGTCTTCGAGCTTGACTCGAAGCAACTGTGTAGTGCAGTTTTTAAAGGTTTTAAAAATCAATGTTTTTGAAATCTTAAAAACAAATCTAGTTTAAACTTTTCATATAAACTTATTTTATATGTAATAATTGTTTCTTTAACAATTAGTTAAGAAGCTTTAAAAAAAATTTAATGTAAATTTGGTTAAGTAAAGTTTAAAGTGATTTTAAACTTAAGTTAAAAATGAAAATTTTAAGTTTTTTTTATAAAAGAAAGTTTTAAAATTCAAATTGAAATTAATTCTTTTAAAACTACTACTTGATAATGTTTAAAGTATGTAAAGGAAGTTTTGTTTATCAAGTGAAATGATTATTTTATTTTAAAAATTAATTAATGATTTAATTAAGTAAAGTTAATTATAATGATAAAATGTTTTAAATATGTTAATGTTAATAAAGGCATTAATAAGATAATGTTTTATCTTAAGATAATTAAGGTTTTAGTGTCTTGAGGTTAATTAAGTTAATTAAGGAAATAAAGTACAATTAATTAATTTGGTTAATTAATAAACAAGGGATTGATTAAGTAATTAATTAAGAGAAATTAATTGATTTAATTAATAAATAATTAAGGATTAAAAGTTAATTAATTTAAAGGTTAACTAATTTGTAAATAAAGGTCATTAATTAGATAATTAAATATTATTAATTAATGACTAGAGATTAATTAATTGATTAAGTAATTAAGTGTAATTAAGAATTAATCAATTAAGTAATTAAGATTGATTAATTAAGTAATCAGAGAGTAGTTAATTAAGTAATTAAAGGTTACCTAACTAGTAATTAAGATGTACTTAACTTGTAATTTAGTTTTATTAATTAATAATTAGGTTTTTAATTAATAATTAAAGGATAATTAATCTGTAATTAAAGATTAATAAAAGATGGGTTAACTGTTAATTAAGGATTGATTAACTGTTAATTAAGGATAATAAACTAGTGATTAAGGAATAATTAATTTGTAATTAAGGTTGTTAATTAATAATTAAGGTTTATTAATTAATAATTTAAAGGATAATTAATTAGTTAATTAATGATTAATTAATTAATTATAAGAGTAATTATGGATTAATTAATTTGTATTAAGGGATATTAATTAATAACTAAGATTTATTGATTAATAGTTAATGGATAATTAGTCTGTGATTAGAGATTAATTGATTGATTGATAAAGTATTAAGGGAAAATTAATCAAGGATGATTTATTAAAGGGATGATTAATTAAGGTGATAATTAATTAATTTATTTGTAATTAATTAATGACAAATTGAGCAGGATTAGGTGATTAATTCTTAAGTAATTAATTTAATTTAATTTAAATTAATTAATTTTGATATGAATTAATAATTCCTGTTTGTGGATGAATGTTTGAGTAGAACGTCTGGATTGGCTGATATCTATTGGATGATATTCTATGATGTGATATTGAATATGTCTGTGATAAATGTGTGATATTTATCTATGTTAAATGCTGTGTGAATTCAAAGTATTGAATTGAATTGAAAGAATCGTTTAACTTAAACAACTTGGCCTTTAAGGTACGTTTGGATTTCGATGAGACTGGGATCGGGTATCAAATTTGATTATCCGAAAAGCACATCGATCCAAGTTAAATGTTAGGTCGTGAATTCAAGTGAAGATCAAGTTGAAGATTCGAAGTGTAAGAACTATTTGTCATTAAAAACTCCGAGGGTGATTCCAATACGAGTATAACGGAGATAGTGCTTTCAGGTTCGAGATGGAATTTCAAAGTGCAAGGGTTATTGTCGTTAACTCTGAAAGTGATTCCAAAATAAGTGTAACGAGATAATGCATTCGGTTTCGTTCAAACCTTGAATGAACTTTTATGGATTCAATGCTTTCAGAACATCTTCAGGTGAACATTGTGCATTCTAAGATAGACGTGTTCTATAAAGGTTATCGTAGCCTCAAGCCTCATCAATCGAGAATGGCTAAAACAGGGGAGGTGCAGCAAGGCTAAGTGAGTCGCGCTCATGTAGGACGAGATTTACCCCTGTCTAGAGGTCCCTTTTTATTCGTCTTAGTGGGCAGTTGGAACTGCAGCCAACTGCAGTGTTGTCTTGTTCGGGACTATCCACTAAGGGATGGTTCCGGTCTTGTGTTGCAGGGGATTTAGGGTGGATCCTCGGCACGGTGATCTAGGCCACGTACTGTGAAGGGCGGTACCTAGTTGCCCTGTCATTGATGGACACTCATTATCCCTACGTACCTTTACGGTTTTGATTGTATAACCCACTTTATGGCTAGTATGCTGGAATTTAATAAATGTAACAATTTCAACTATGTGAATATTTATTTGAAAACCCTAGACCCTATTATAATATAATCATATTTCCTATCAAATGTTTTGGTTATCGTAAGGGAAAAACTTGTCCGTATTTACTGGCGAAGAGTCTTACGAGATAACTTTCTTTAAAAGGTTTTCAAGTTAAACGACTTTAAACCGTTTACTCACACCAAACCCATGTTTAACCTGGAGTTTATTTCTGTTTTCTTAAACTCTTAGGTACTCAAATTTTTATGAGTAGCCAAGTGATCAGGTTTTGGCTTGACGAATATTGGATAACATGGAGCAAGAGTCCAGACGTAGCTATATATATCTACTTCCACTGTGTTGACGTCTTTGTTTATTGTATCTTGAAATGTAATGGATTAGACAGAACTTTATAACTGTCTAATGTGGTGATGTTGTGTAATCTGTGTAACTCTGGTGTAAATGACTATGTAATATCTATGTGATATATTATATTTTGTTCCATTTCCGCCGTGATTCTAATAATTGTCTTGTTCTTTCTTTCATCTATTCTATTTCTTTCTCTTTCTTTCTTAATGATGATGCGTCTATCTATGGAATGAAAGGCGGGTCGTCACATATACACTTAGTTACAACATTTTAAAAATGTAACAAGTTAGCAACCATAACACTTTGAAAATGCGACCCTTATATAATAGCACTTTGAAAATGTTACATTTAAGAAATGGTAGCACTTTTAAAACATAACCTAAAGTAGCATAGCATTTCAAAAACATAAGTTAAAATAGCATAGCATTTTAGAAATGCTACAAATTTTACTATAACATGTTTAAAACATAGTATTTCAATTTTTATCATAGTTTTAAAATCTATTTAATTATACAAAACATATTCATTTCATAAATAAAATATATCACTATTACTAGGTTAGATTTACATTCCATATTAAATTAAATTAACTTATTAAGTTAAATTTATATCATAGATAAAATCTTCAAATTTAATTTTAATCAATTATTTATTTACTTATAAAATCTTAACTTATTTAAAAATCAATATATATTATTTAAATCATTTATACCAAAATCAAAGTTAAAAATTCCATATTCTTAAATTTTCAAAATACTTAATAATTTTTATAAAACTATTATTTAAAGATTAACCATGAGTTTGTATAATATTTTCTAACCTAGGTCAAGTGACACGGAGATGTATCAATTCAATCCGTAAAATATAAAATTTCGGGTTTTATCATTTCAAACCCGCAATCCAAAGTAAAACGAAATAAAAATCGCTTGAGCCTATCATTTCAGCTCATAACGATTTTTCCCTATTCTAAAGTCCGTTCGGGTATGTATCATTTCAACCCATAGTGATTCTATACTAACAGGGAACTTGTTGTGTGAGAAGTAGAATATAAATAACTGAATAACATAGCATATCAAGTCATGTGATAAAACAAGTATAACATAAGGTGATAACATCATAAAATATCATATCACAGGCATATATGAACTAATATCATAATGGCATATCACTACTAAACTTCACGTGTCATTGTTTCACTAATATATAAGTATGAATATCGAGAGTGATAAACTCTCTTTCTTAAGCTAGAGATGACAATTCAAGATACTAGAACAAACTCTAAAAAGCAACAAAGCACGAACTAGATTTGAGTAGATGAAGAGCCAAGATCCAAGTCTTCCAAACAAATGAAATACAACAAATAATTATACATTCGAAACAAAAGAATGTGAATCAAACAATGCAAAAATATGAACAAAATGAAGTTAAGATGGCTTAACCAAGTCAAATAGGCTCGACCACTTCTCATATAGACTTGACCATCATCAAACAAGGCTTGGCCGCCTTGGTTATGCTCGGACATGGCAAAAAATAGGGGTATGGATGTGAACGGCCATAGGGTCAGTGTAGAGATGGCATAGCAAAGGTCAAGTGGAAGGCAAAAGGTCAAAGGAGCTTGCATCTTTGGGTTCGGCCGTAGAGTAACATGGCTCGACCTGGTGTTGTTTGGGCTTAGTCAAGTGGTTAGGACACATGAAGTGGTATGGCCTGGAGATGGAAGTGGTCATGGCAAAGCAAGGCGAAGGTGGAGTTGGTGGTGGTCGAAGCATGTAGATTAGGAGAGGTGATCATGTAGGCTCGGCTAGTGTTTGAAGCTTGATTTGGTGATGGAGTTTGATCATGGAAGTCACGGCATAGGTAGGGGATGGTAATGAGTGGTGGTGGCCGGTCATGGTTGATGGATTGGTGGAGGAGATAGTCGGCATAAGGAGAAGAGATGGCCAAACATAGCTTGAGAACAGAAGAGAAAAAGAAAATGAAAAAGAGGAAGAAGGAACACATGACGTACTGTAAAGATTTTGTCAAGAAAGTGAAAAAATGAGAAGGAGATGGGAAGGGAAAGTATTTTGTCTGGCTTGTACAAATAAATGGGCATCTCTTCAACTTGAATAGACAAACGCATGTCTATTAGGAACTTCAACGCGCAAATGCAAAGCCCAGTTTCAAAACAAGCTCGACAACCCAAAAAAATTCAAAGCCCAACAGAATAGAAAATAGAAAATAAAGAATAGAAATACTGAAAATATTTGCATGTAAAACGCTGAGATTTATCAGGTTTAAAGAGTATAAATCGGAATTCGACGAAACAAAAAGCACAGAGAATGATAGCATAAAGTCTAGCTTCAAAAAGAAGAATAGAAATTAAAATTTTAAATCTAAAAATTTCAATTGAAAGTCAAACTTTGACCAAAGTTGACCAAAATTCAAATTTCAGAAAAAATCCTTTATTTTATTATACTTGGAAAAATAATTCTCAACAAATCCCAAAAATACATTGGAAAATTCCAAATTTTCAAATTTTAAATGATTTAAAACCAATGTTTCAAATAAATTATATTTTAAAAATATTTACAAAATTATGGGTTGTTACATGTCCATGGCATTAACATCGACATTATCCGCCTCAATGTCCTCTTGAGTAGATACCTCTTAGCTTCATGATAAAATTCTACGAGATTCATCAGTAGATCCCTTTCCAATGCAATTTCAAAGTCGGTCTTGTTTGCGACTCCAGACACTGCTGCCATCATGACTATCGATCGATCTGATTTATTGACTGTGGCGGCTGCTGTGTCAAAACCTCCTCAGATAACTTCTCAAGGTCTTTTCGGCCCTTTGCTTCTCGCTCGATAACATCATCACATTATTTGATCGAGAGATATGAACTTTGAAATGTCTTAAGAATCTGTCGACTAATCCAGCCAGCATATTTATGGATTCATTCTCTAACTATCTGAACCACATAGTAGCTAGGTTCCTCAAGTATTACGGGAAGCATCGTCCCATTACCTCTTGAAACGCACCCAGCATCTCTATATGTCAGATGTATATTATCAAATAAATGGTTGAATCTATCCTGCCGTTATATAGTCCCAACGTTGGTAGACTTAAATTAGGAGGATACCTTGCATATTAGATGTTAGGAGTGAATAGATTCCTATTCACCTATGTAGTTAAAGCCCGACTAAAGCCCTACAAAATCCCCACTATAGCACAAAGTGCCCTTCGACCGCTGTGCTTTTTAAATATAGCGCTGTTTAACGGTAGATTCGCTTTAAGCCCTGCTCCTTTCCATACAGCTGCTAAATCAAAGCTTTTTTGCACCTGCTTTAGCAATAATGATATAAAATGGATGATTTGACTAATTCTTTTAAACGACATTAACAGATCTAGAGTGAAGACCTAATTTTAAGGCATAAGTTGTCAATATTAATTTGAAATCTGTTGCGGTCACCAAATTTAACTACATAAATCATGATGTTCTTTATTTTTATTATATATGATTAAAAAATGTTTTTTCCATGCACAATTGATGTGCAAATGTGAATAAATTGACTTTAAATATTCAGCTTTATATCGAATGAAGCCTTTTGCACCTCTGCTATTTTCTACTATATCCCTACTTTATCCCCGCTATAATTGTTTGCACCTCTAACACAATGGAACCACTAAGCCTTTAACTGCACTATTGTCCACGTCCTCCAATCTTTGGTTTAGAGGTCCACCATCTCACTATTCTTCTTATCAAATCCGCGATCTGATCGTTGTCGCCTAATGGTAGTTTTTTCTCAAAGCAATTTTTGCCCCCTGCTCCTATGGGAAACTCTGGTACATATTCCTCTGGTTGGACGTACACATTTTGATCCACACATCAAACTTTATTTTGCCTATTGTTCCAATGGGGATGCTCTAGCACATACTCCTTTGGTTACTGTTCGTTCATGTTTAGATTTGCATTTCCCGCTCCAGCATCATTTGCCCCTGGCATTCTAGCTCGCCCTAAGTTCAAACGAACATTGCCCTCAAGTAAATCTCTCTCGATACCGGCCCGATTCTGGTCGGTACTAACTGGTTAGGCTTGTAGGGGCATTACTCCAGTTTGCTCTGCTCCAACTCCAGGAGCTCATGCATCAGTTCCAAATGCACTGGATGTTCTTTGATCAATCCTTTTGAAGAATCCCTTTAGCATCACATGTTGTTGAGCCATTATTCCATCTCACATCTCTTTCATCAGTCTCCTCATTTTCACTTTGGTTACGTAGATGGATAGATTGGAATTTGAGGATATCTCCTTATTGCCTCCATGCTTTGGTTGTCTCGCTCCAATCATAGATCTGGTGTTAGGCATCTTCATCTTCTTTGAATCTTAATTCCTTGAAAAATTCCTCTAACTAAAAGCTATCTGGATCTAATCTTTGGACTCTTCCGATCCTTAGTAGACAACTAGATCTGAGCTTGAATTCCTCTTTCTCAGTGAACACACCAAAAATGTATGCACCGCAAATGACAAAAACACCCTAGAAGCAATTGAAAGCACCAAATATATGTATATATAATGAAATCAATGTAAAAGAAATAGAAAAGGCATAATTTTTAATGGTTCGGCAGATACACTGGCTTACGTTCGCCTCAATCTCTATTATCGATCAATTCTCTTTAGAATACAATGATTATAACTCAAATTTGACGACAATCTAGTGGATCTTGAATGTTGGATTTGGGAGTGTATGGAAGAAGAAGATAGAAGAGAAATTAAGTGCAAAAAAGTCCGCCTCTAGTTGCTCTAGGTCTATAGGGAAATTAGCCAGTAGAGCTGGAGACCCACTAAACATCAAGTCTAGATCCAAGCCTAAGCATGCAGGAGAGAGAAACAAGGCCCAATCACCAAAATGGACCCCTAATTACTGAGAGGTTCATCTTGATACCGATCGCTTTTTATAGGTGATTCTTCTCCCTTTCTCCCATTTTGCTCAAGTCTTTGATTCTTTGTATTACGAAAATTTTATGCTAAAGATTTGAGTTGCTTCTGGTAATTTTCTTGATACTGTTTGCATTTCCTGCTTTATTTGTTTAAAACTCATAAATCGTTGGAATTGTTTGTCTATTCTTGAAAAAAAAGCGCTCCATGCCAATCACCTAAGGTAGTGCTTCAAGTACAAGTAGTTTTGGAGGTCTATAGTGGAGTAAAAAGCTCTCGGTACTGACTGATTTCTTGCGGTACTAAGTGGTCCACTTTGCTTCAATCCCTTTGTAATCTCTTGATTTCATTCTCTTGATGTTTCCATAGTTCTTGGGTAATTTCTTTATTTTTTGTTCATCCATTTTGCTCTATTAAATCGGTTCGAAGACTATGGAGAATTTGATTATTATAGTGGCCAAGGGTAGAAAATAACAAAAATACAAGTACAGAACCTGTAGAACATCTCACAATGCATAGACAAAATATAATAATCAAATAGATGTAAAATAGAGGAGATGGTAATATAACCAGATGAACCGTAAATAAGAATATCAAAGTGCATCATGTTCATAGATCATACAAAACCTAAAGTAAAGGAGTTTATACAACCGATGTCTTCAAAATAAACTCTATAACTATATCTCAAAATACAAATACTAAGATGGATCAATAGTACTTCCAAGTGGTATATAAGTGATAATAAGCTCCAAAGTAAAGATATAAGAAAGCATAGCCTCTTGCTCGTATTTCGTACAGCTCCATGCGCTATCCGGACCTGTTATCCCTAATCTACTCATTTAAGAGTACCCGAGATAATAAGAAGCAAAGCATAAAACCTTAGGTCAGACAGCAGTCTTATGTGAGTGATACATCATCTCAAAAATAATATAAACATCGTATATAATAAATAGGGGTATAGGATGTGAAGAATAATACATGACATGTCCCTGCATCCAAAGTGTTAACATATAAACATATATATGCTAAACTACTAACACAAGTGGAAAATATAAGGTATTAGGGGATCACATAACATATCAAGCACACAACAAACATAGCATCCATTATAAAGTCTTGCATCTCTCGCTCAAATGCTTCAGATGTATGATAACTCTTACAAATGCTCAACTCATTTCCCATGTAGATGGTTAGGGACTGGTCATACGCGGACGTCCAAATATATGGGTAAATGTAGACTACCCAGGGTACATGCAGACTACCTATCCTGACAATGAGCATCAGAACCATAGAGTCATCCATCAATCCCTTAGCACATGTATCGATAGTAGAACCACCTCACAAATGCTCAACCCATGCCCATGTAGATGGCTAGGGACTGGAAACATGTAGATGTCCACAACATAGGTGCATGTGATTACCCAGGGTACATGTAGACTACCCTATACTACCCATGATCACACAACCTCATGTTCTACTCTACGATCTATCACATAGAACTCGTCTTTCGGTCCATCACCAGATGCTACAGTCACTCACCACATCGAGTCATCGAAGTTGTCGTACTTCCTTGGTTGCTATCCCATAGTCCAAGGTCATCCCAATTCATCTTGGAGTCATCCATCCTAGCCCCCAGATAACTTGTCAAAGACCCCCAAAACTCTGCCTTGAAGTACGTCTAAGCCATGCCCAAAGTCCATGACCCAAAACCTCATGCCTTAACTTCTGTTTAGTCTTCCTTATGCAAGGCCTGAAACCATGCGCCTATTGAACAAGAGTAGCACCGAACATGAATTCCTACTCGGCACCCCAACATAGCTCCAACAGACCAAGTAGCTACTGAACAGGGTTTACTATCTGGTCCTCCACTACTGAAAAAATACCTATAGGATAGGATTTCCTATTCAAACTTCCTTTGCCGAGCCAGGCATTTATCGAACAAGAATTTATGTTTGGTCTTCCACTGTCGAGCCAACTTGGATCCGAAGCAATACTCCTCCTTCCTAAAGCTGAGCATCAGACCACCCCATGCTAGGCCAAGCTTTACCAACCCAAAACTTGTAGCTCCCTTAGCACATCAACATTATGTTGATTCTATCGCTACACTCAGCAGCTTGACCCTCATGTATCACATATGCAATGATACGATTCCAAACGCTTTAGGTCCTATCCATCACAGTTCAATTTTTCCTATATCTAGTTCACTCCGATGAGTGTTATCAACCATAAAAGCATATAAACAAACACCATTCCTGCATCAAACAATATTCAAATATGTAAATCACATAATCAATCATTGCAACCATCATACAAGGTGTCTACAACATAGCCTAACATATATCAAGGCAAAAATATATCCAAATAACATGTCTAGAACATAAAAATCCATTTATTCACGTTTTTAATATAGGTTGGATTTTAAAACAACATTAAATTTTAATTTTGATTTTAAAAATGGATCAAAAACATGTTAAAACCTAAAAATACATATATAGTTAGATGTAAGATGATAAATCACTCACCAAAACCTTCAAAATCCAAGTTTTTCTATAAATCTAAAAGTGAATAGCAAAGATGTAATTTTCCCTCCTTAACATGTTGATTTGAAGATCTCTAATGAATTCTCTTATTAATATACCCTTAATTTATGATTTAGACTTGATTTTGAGGAGAAAAGAGAAGGTTTTGAATGGAGAATTGGTTATGTGAGCTTAGATTTAATTGAAAAGCGATAAATATAATTTGGGGATGATGGTTAAGCCAAATATAGCCTCCAAACCTAAAATTGGATAGTGAGTTTGCCACAAATCTCAATAATTACTCACTAAGTTGCACCAAAAACTGCGATCTTCAAAAAGACATATCTCCAAGTCAAAAATTTAATTGCTATTAAGATCAATCTACGAAAAGAAAAACCATCATATCTTTCCAATATAAGTAGTCTTAGATGCTAATTCAGCACCTATCAAAAGTTGTAGCTGTTACAATTATTTAGGGATAAAATTGTCTAGAAAAGTTATAAAGATGGAAACTGTCACCGCTAGACATATTCCAAGGTTATAGAGTCATCTGACCTCATATGAATTTAAAAATTATATCTTACGATCCTTCGCTACATAAAATATGGGTCGTTTCATTCATATCCTTTTCAGATGGTGGATAACAGCTGTGCAAGACAAAGGCTTATAAAAAAAGAAGCCAACCACATGTTCTTTGTAAATTTGTTTCCCAACTTCAATCATCGCTGAAGGTTGAACTATGGCATTATCAGCATATGTCATCTCCATCTCATCTCCATCTTAATTAAAACATAAGAGCCTTCATTTTTAGCCATCCTTTTGAAAAGGTTTAGACCAAACAAGAATAGGATTATAAATCATTTAAGGGCCATACTTATTAGAATTTCTTAGGACAAACAGAGCATAGAAATAAGGAGAAGGGACAGTTGGTCGAGGAGGAAGAGTCAAGGGCTCAAGTGGCAAAAGAGAAGGTGGGACAGGGTCGGGTGGTGTGTTAACTAAGGAAGAAAGGGCTGTGATTAACAAAGGAGGGTTCGAAAAACTAGGGATAAGTGCAAGGATGGGAAAGGAAGAAAGGGATTCAGTAACTAAAAATTAGTTTCATATGATGACATATATCTTTTGATTTTACCATTTTGTTAATGTGAATGAGGTATATACATTGAAACTGTCATTTTTTTATGAATTATTGGATAAACTAGTGAATATTAGCTGCTTAAATGTATTTAAGTGGTTTGAATTTAAGAGCATTTAATTAATTAAATATGCTAGTTTGAATGTAAAATAGTAAGAGCGAATTAATGGGAAATTTGCAAATGATTGTAGAAATTCTAAAATGTACATATTTGAATGAAAAATCATGGAAACAATTAGTGATACATTTTATATAATTGTAAAAACAATTACTTGCATGGATTTGTAAAATAACAGTAACGAAAATAGAAAGAATAAGAAAAGGATGAAAACAAAGAGTGCGAGGAACCTAGATTTCAATAATTAATCAAAGGGCTTGTAATTTGTCTACCTCCCTATTATGTAGCAGATAATTTACTGAAATAAATGAATTACAAATTTAAAGTTTTATTATTGTATATGTATATAATCTTTTTGTGATACACACAAACACACACACACACATATACACATATATATATATATAAGAATGAAAATTTAAGTTTACCGGCTTGTTAATACATATGTTGTATGCACATTGACATTGTTATTTTTTGAATATGTTGAATGGAATCAATACAAATTGGTTAATAAATCTACTAAAATAATTTATATTTATGATTGATCAATTTATTCAAATATATACACTCAAATATAATTATAAGCAAAAATTGAGGAAACTTTGAAAATAACAGTAATGTAACGACCCATAATTTTCGACAATTTAAATTGGTTAAATTAATGAGATTTTAGAAATTTAATTTAGTAGAAATAAAAACTTTATAAATTAATATTGAAATGAACGCTAAAATAAAATAATTTAAATGGTAATTAAAACCTATTTATTAGAAATTTGAATAGAATTCTAATGAATGAAAGTAGTGAAAAGATTTTATTTACCGGTTATAATTGTATATGAGAAATAAAGGAAAGTATTAAATTGACTAATGTAATAAAACATTGTCAACTGTATTGGATTGTAAATTAAGGAAACGTGTTAATGCAAGTTAATATTTAATGAACTTGAATGAATGTTACAATTTAATTAAAATTCAAATATTATGACTTAGCTATAAATGGAATATAACAAGAACAAATGCAAATATTGTATTAATGGATGGAATAATATAATTTGTATAAATGTAATATAGGTAAACAAATATAAGTATTGAATTAACATACGTTATTTATTTAGGGTATTGAATAAAATTGATAATCCAATTGGAATTAATGGTATAACGTTGATATAAGCTAATAAATTAAATTTCAATGCAATAACCACTAATGGATTGAATGAAATGGGATTAATGTAAATGTTATACAAAGTTATAAATCAAATGGAAGGAAACAAATATAAATATCGAATTTATTTATGGATAAATATACATTGAATAGTAATTGAATGAAAATTTAATGGTAATTGGATAACATTAATATAAGATAATGAATTGCAAATTGTGGGTTGATAATAAAGTGTGAATGAGAAATTGATGGGTTATATTAATTGAATGGAATTCCAATTTGTTGGCATAAGTAAAGGTGTACTTAGTAATAAATTTAAACGAACTTAAATATTAAATTTATTTAATATATATACATATATATATAATAAATGATGATTGAATAAAAAGAATGGAAATAAAGCTTTATTAATTGATTGGAATCTACAATTTAATAAAAGAATTAATTGCAACTAAATGGATTAATATTTAAAAATTACGTAAAAAATTAATTTAGATGAAATTGAAGTTATTTATGTAATAAAGTATGAATCTATTGTTAATTTTATTTATAAAATGGCAGTTGTGTAAATGAGAAGGGTGCAAAAATAAGCTTTGTCAGTATATTGAAGTTTAATGTATGATAATAGGTTTAATTGAAATAAATGAAAATTAAACATCTAAATATTACGTTAAAAGAGATTTAAGTGTAATCTAAGAATATTAAGATAATAGATTTTGAATCCAATATTAAATCCATCTATTTGAAATTTATGAATGGAATAATCATTGATTTATTTAATTTAATAGAATTATTAGAAAGTTAATTTATAATTTTGAAAATAATGAAATTGAAGATTTGACACTACAATTGATAGAATAATCAACTTTAAATTGACATCTAAACTTGTTTAAATTTTTTGTAGATGATTAAGAAATATAAAGGTGATAAAATTTTAGATTATAAAAGTGAAATTAAAATTTGGATTTAATTGGTTGATTTTTAATTTATTTAATTAATATAAAATTAGCCATTTTGGCCATTGACTCGGATTCGACGAAACAAGTTTCATCGGATCCGTAACGATGAATTATTGTAGGATTTCAAGTTTCGTAGCGATCGGGCTTGTCGTTTGATCATATGGACTCGAAACGCCTTGAAATAAATAAAATTGAAATTAATTTGAAAAATATTAATTTTAGCATAACTTCTTCATATGATGCAAATTGAACCTGAAATCTTTTCCATTGCGTTTAAAATATTTTAAAACATCTATTTTGATATATGGGTTGACCCAATTTCGTTCCGGAGTCGTAACGGGCTTTTTGGGCCACTTTGGCGTTAGCGCGTATATCTGTTTTATCCATATATTCTATTTTCAATTCTGCCTATAAATATCCTGCTATAAACCCTAGCCTCCCTAATTATCATTTGTCTGTACGTACATCTCAACTCTCTCCTCCTCAATGGCAGACAAACAACTCTAGATTCAATTCCAAATCAAATCCAAAGCTGAAAATCCAAACTCCTCAGAAAAATTCACAAAAAATATATATCGAAGCTCTCGAAGAGCGTAATCTTCTGGTGTGATTCGTTTTCCATTTTGGTTCATCGTATGATCAGTAAAAATCAAATAATTCTCGGTCGTTCATCGCGCGACGATGATCTTCGTCGGATCGAGAAACCCTTTCCGGGTTTTGGAGAGTGGACAGAGGGGAGTCGATCCGTGTAGTTCGTGTGGCGATTGGATGGTTGGATTTTCGTCAAAACTCGACTAGGGTTTGAAAGTAAGGGGCGATGGCTGTAGGTTCTAGGCACGATCGTGACGTGGGGAGAAGGGGCGCGAGGTCATTGATGAGTACAGGGTGCCGATAGGTTGCCGATGAGTTCGCAGGAGGGGGCCGTGCGCCGTGTGGCCGCGCGCGTGGGTGGTGGCTGCACGTAAATTCCTGTGCATGATTGTGTTTCGGTTCCTGATGCAAGTGATGGGTGATGTGGCGTATGTTTGTGAGAGTGAGTTTGTATTATTTTTGTTTAATTTAATTTTGATTTTTCAACTTATTTAATGCGTATAACTTTTTCATACGTGATCCGTTTCACGCGCAATTTTTTTTGTTAGGATCATATTGAAATTCTGGATCTGTTCACGCTGGTTTGGACGAATTTGGAGACGGTCAGATTTTTGGGTTTGAATTTAAATTCAATTTAAATTCAAAAGGTGAGTGTTTTAACCCACTCGCAACTTCTAAAATTTCTTATGTTTGTTAAATTGATATATGATGCCATTTAAAATTTATTTATGGTTGTTTGTCATATTTTTAATCCACTCACAACTTCTAAAATTTCCTGTGTTTGTTAAATTGATATATGATGCGATTTAAAATTTATTTATGGTTGTTTGGCATATTTTTAACCATCATCTTAGTTAATTTCATTAAATTGCTATTTAATTTATTTATTGCATTTAAACTGCCAGTTAAATTGTTAATTAATTTATTCATTGCAATTTAAACTGCCAGTTAAATTGTAAATTAATTATTCATTGCATTTAAACTGCCAGTTAAATAGTTATTTAGTTTATTACTGAATATAAACTTCTATTTAATACTTGTTGTTTATTATCCGTTTTATTTTGATGCTATTGTTTAAATTTGATGATGATTGCGATAAATGGTTGATGGTTGATATTGGATGAATGGATGCTGTATTTTTATTGTTATAAACTGTAAGTTATTATGCATTTTCATCTCATCGGGATTGCGGTTTGAAATGATATATAACCGTAATTTTTAATTTTTTTAATTACGGATTGAAATGATAAATATCTGTATCACTTGACCATATGATAGAAAATTTTATACAGACACCGTGGTCTATACATAAAACTACTTTTAAATGATTTCTATGGTTTGGAAAGGAATATACGGTTTATTAAATATTAATTTTGATGATATATAAATATTATTTTATATATATATAGTTAAATTCTTGAAATTAAGCTATGTATAAAATTGTTTAATAAAAATGTGTTAATAATGGAGTTTGATGGTTTGTATTATATGGGTAAGTACCTATTTAAAGTATTATATATATAGAGTTTTAAATGACTTAAATGAAATTTAAGTTGGAAGATAAATAGGATATTGGTTTAAATTGAATTATTTAAGATTTGAACTTGAACAAATTGATTTGGAATTCAAATATAAGTTGAGATTTTAAAGGGCATAATTATTATAGCTTGATTTGGTTTAAAGTGTTTAAATAAATATAAAGTTGAGATAAATGAATATGTCAAGTTAAATAAAATAAAAATATATCCAGTTGTTGAAGTTAAAAGTTTTACTTAAATTTTTGGATTTTTAAAGTAAACATTTCAAATCTAAATAATAGTAATTAAATTTGATATATGGAATTATCAAAGAAGAAAATTTGAAATGGTGGAATATTAAAGCTTTGAGTTATATGGAAATATAAAATGGTTGAATTGGAGTTTTTAAATCTAAATTTGGAAATTTATTTGTGAAATTAAAAAGCTATTTTAATTTATAAAGTAATTTATTATTAAACCATTTAAGTATCGAAAATTATGTTTCGAAGCTATGGGTTTAAGGTAAATATATTTGAAAGTACTATGATTTTTGAAAAAGGATATATTTGAAATAAAAATGATATCATATTGGTTTGGGTTTTTAAAATAGAAATGGTATCGTATTTATATGGTTTTGAAATGGATATTTTATTCTAGTTTTAAAGTATAAACTATTTTGAAAAGACCGTAGTGTTATAAAAACGTTTGGTTGTTGAAGAGACCGGGATCGGAAGTTGTCATACTCTCCGCCAACTCCCAAAACCACTTTAACAACCGTGTATGCGATGGAGATTCCAGAATGAAGTAGGAGGGTGGCGGCGTTTCCTTTAAGGTAAATACGTGGACCCAACTCCCGTGAGTTGGCATAAGGTGGCTAAAACAGGAGCGATTCTCGGGCCAATTGAGGTAGCACCTTTGATCGGACACATCCCTTCGATTTTATACTTTGACTTTTGGATTGATTCGGTGGCCACTTTTGATTTTTCTTTTTGGGGGTGTGGCTCGAGGTGGGCGGTAGCTGCGGCTACGCGTTACCACCAGCCCAAATGCGTAATTGGTATATCTACCTTGGCATTGCTTAGTTGTGCCGTGTCACCTACCATACCGAGCCTTGTACGAGTTTGGTTTTCTCCCGTAGCCCATGGAGTATTTAGGGTAGTCTCCCGATCTGGAGATGCGCTGATACTGGATGGATTACTGGGACTATTATTGTGTTAAGGGGGAGATTGGGTAACTCCTTAACGCTATTTAAAAGTAAGTTTATTTTACTATAAACACTATTATAATAGCGAAATATTATTACATAGCAAATAGTTTAACGAATCCTTAATAGATGTGAATCTCGAACATCTTTTGAGTTTCTGCACTCATATTTATTCCTGTTGATTTAACTTATATAAGATCTTTTAGTTCTGACTCGAGTGTTTTGTCTTTCCAATTTGCTCGGGTCAGTTCGAGCATTTCAGGTTTTCGAAGACTTTAGCTCTGGAGGACGAAGATGGAGATTTATATTATTATTATTTATATTAGTCCACTATACTCATACTGTTCCGCTGCATTGTTATTGGTATGTGTAACTCTGATAAATGTTGTAAGTAAAATCGAATATTTTAAAACCGCTTTATAAACTGTATATTTGATTATTATATTTTATCCTTCCTTTGTGAGATTTTATTTTGTTTTATTTCTTTCTTGTTTTTCTTATTTACCCCATAACAATCCGCCCTTCCGTATGATTCGAATTGGCACGTGTGTCGATTTAAAGCGTGTGAAAGGCGGGATGTTACAAGTAAAAATTAGGAATTTTAGGTATTTGGACGTAGATTGGCATATAAAATCAATTAAATATCATGTTTCTTCTGATTGAATAAAGTATCACTCTTATTCTAATAAAATAAACTAATAAAATATCATGAAAAATTGCAAATGTCATAAATTATATTGAAATTTTAGAATAAAATATCTGGAGAAAATCAAGGAGAAGTGAAGAAATCCAAGGTCAAAGGAGCAAGCTATAAATTCTTTTACTTTACTAGTATTTGAATTAACGTGGACTTTGTAAATAATTGTAAAAATTATTAAATCATAAATATATGAATATAAATCGTGGAAATAACTAACGAAACATTTTGGATAATTGTAATGAAAGCTTACAAGGATTTGTGTAAAAAAGAGGAGAAACGAGGATATGGTGAAGATTTCTAGAAATTAATGAGATGGCTAGTAATTTCTCAACCTTCCCATTATTCAACAAACAACTTATTGATATAAATAAATTATAAATAAAATCTGTCAATATTGTTTATTTGTAAAAATTTATTTTGTGATGTGTGTTGCTCTGTGTATGTGAATGGAAAAAATATTTTTACCATTTTGTTAATATGGATGTTAAACATGCATTGACATCATCATTTTTTCGATACATTAGACAAATTCATGGATATTATTTGGTTAAATTAATTTAAATAGTTTATATCTACAATTATTTAGTTAATTTAAATGCATTAACTTAAATCTAAATCATGTATAAAAATTAAATAGAACTTCGAAAATAATAGTAAAAATTAAGAATTGTACGTATTTGAATGTAGAACAATAGTATAAAATTAGTAAAACATCATGAACAATTGCGAATGTCACAAATGATTGGGATTTTAAAATATCAACGACCTCTAGCTCAATGTTTAGAGATCGTAGGTTTGAACCCTGAGACATCATGATAGGTGCTTTTCTTGAATAAAGTATCACTTTTATTATCAAAAAAAAATTAGGATTTAAAAAAATACATCCGAAGAGAAGATAATTAATAAGAAATGAGGAAAATCCTCGAATTAATGATGATTAACTTTACCATTATTCAATAGATAGAAAAGTAAACTTAAGGTATAGCTACAAAAATCTCTCTCTTACCATAAACAAATTCTTTTTAACTCTAGCGTGATGTTAAACTAATATGATTTAATTTTAACTATGTTAATAAAAGATGATATGTTATAGAAAAAACTACTTATATCCCTGTTTTATATATGTAACCATGCATTCCTTTTCCAATATTTCTCAACAAGATGTTAAGGTTTTGCCTGTAATTAAAAGACAAGCATATTATTTTTTGAGTCACAACATATGCAAATAAGATCCTAAGAAAACACAAATGGTTGCAAGTAGTTGTAATAAAACTCAATGAAACACTAGCAAAATGTAACCTGCATTTTGAAGAATCATAAACTATAGCCGTTCTAATTCGAGATTGGTCTAATCCTTATCAACTAAGTTACCAGCTGCATGATTTGAAAAGCAATTATCGAATGCTGGCATATAAACTATTGTATAACTTATCGAAGTGAAGAAGATGAAATTAATCTAAATTGTAGTTGGAAAGCTAAAAATTCATAAAATTTATGATTTAGAAATAAATTAGATATGTTTCACGAGACAGAGAATCTTCAAGCTAATGGAATAGTCATTTTGTTCGTTGTAACTTATGATAATGTACTTAGTGTATAGCCTTAATTTTAGTGCCATGCTTCATGCATTAGTTCTTTTGTGCCTTTTATATTTTTTTGTGTTGAAAAAGGGTAGGGAGCGTAAATGGGTGTACATAAATATTCTCTAAAGCAGTTTTTGACAAGTGAATTTATAATTATACCATTGCTTGACTCATCAAATAGCTATTTAATTTAGAGATTTCTGAATAATACAATCGGCTATGTTTATATTTATTTAGTAGAACTGTATTCCAAATGTTTATATATATATATATATATATATTGCTAATTCTATTCATACACCTAACTTTGCTTTACATACATTGGGCTTATATTAAAAAAAATTAATATAGAAAATGCCCTTACATATAATAGCTGTAACGACCTGGAAAATTCGACTCAGAAAATTCCAGATAGTTAGGAAAAGAAGAAAAAGAAAGAAGAAGAAGAAAGAACAGAAACACCAAAACACAGAAAACCTCACATTCGCAGCGAATAAAAAATATAATAATAAATAATATCAGTTTTACAAAGAAGAACTGTAGCAATACTCTTATACAATCATACATCAGAGTTACAAACTATTACTCAACACAGAACAAATTTGAAAACATGCCCCAGCTAATCAGCAATAATATACACAGTGGAAACCACTTCGTACGTTCCTGCCATCCAGCTCGCCTTCTGAACTCCAGAACGTCCTTACCTGAAAATCTGTAATACTCGGTCTGACCCGAACATTACATCACAGTAACACCCGGGTCAGGCCGGAAACCAGCGTGAGTAAACCTATCTAATATGAAATATCCCAAAACATACAACTTATATAAACCCGGGATAACTTATCAATTTACAACTTAACAAGTTGTTATAATCATCACCTATATCACACATCAATTTGTAAGTGTCAAAACTTAGGTTAAATGGTCCAATTCACTTAAATCAAACCAAAACAGCTTAATGATTTCACAAATCAATCTATAACGAATCGAAGTGGTTTCGGGTATTTACTAATACCCGACTCTGGTCTCTTCGAAATCGATATCATCTTACTTATATTATTCAAGTGAAATACAACTCAATTTTAAATACAGGATGTCACCTAATTCATCAACAATAGATAGCCACATAAACACAGTTTAAATCAACATATCTTATCACATAGCACCACAACCACATATTAGGCATAACAATTAATCAAAGACTTCCAACATTGTTCTATTTATCCATTAATTACATTAAGTAATTAATCCCTTAATTAGTTTCACAAATTAATTATCCTCAACCCAATATGGTAATTAACCCTTAATTATTTCATTAATTAATTGCTAACCATAAATATTAATCATCCTTGATTAATACCATCAGTAATTAACTACCCTTAATTATTTCATCAAATAAATTAATTACTCCTTAATTATCTATAATTAATTCCTTGATTAGTTATACAAAATAATTTGATCCAAATTAATTCCATCATTAACACCTTCAATTTCATTTAGTAATTATCAATTAATTTCTTCCATAAGTAATTACAATCCTATTAATTACGATAAGTAATTATTCATCAAATCATCAAGTAATTATTCCATTGGTTAATTATGCTCAATTAGTTAATTTTTGATTAATAAGTAATTAACATCCAATTACTAATTAATTAACCCTTAGCAAGTTAATTCTTTGCTTACTTACATTAAGTAGTTCCCATTTAAGCAACTAATCTCAAATCACTTACATTGATTTATCTCAAATTAACAAAAATAAATCAGTTAATAACCCTTAATTATTTATTTAATGCTTTACAAATTAATTACTTGATATTAGGATTTATAAACTTTATTTCCAAAACTCAAGATTCAAATCAAATTTGAATTTAAATTAAGAATTCTGATTTAACTTTGATTAAATCCTCTCTTAAATTTCAAACTCCATTTAAAATTCAAATTCTTTAATTACATTTTAACTTATTAAAAACTTTAATAACATTAAGTCAATTTGAATCTAAAAACTTATTTATTTCCAAACTAGATTCAAGTTCCACTTGAATTTTTTTTTAAACTTAGATTTAAACTTAAATTTAGATTGAAAGTAGATTTAAAACTTTACTTTATTTAAATCCAGGGTTTCAAATTTTAATCTAATTTTTTTTAAACGGATCAACAGGTTTCTGTATTAACCTGTTATCATACTTCAACCCAAGCTACCCTATTTCCTGCTCCGAGTCAACAAGCCAACGTCTTCGAGCCAACTACCAAAATCACGAGTAAAACTCGAGTCAACTATACTGTGTCTATTTGATTAGATAGTTATTTTCAAAACAATCGTCTTAAAACATTTTGAATTTGAAATATAAATTCAATTCACATTTTAAATGTTTGATTTACTTAACTTCAAAGAACAAATTTAACTTGTAAGTTAGCTTTCATTTGCGAAAACTTAAACCTTGAATTTATTAAAATAACAAGTTTATCTTATAAACTCCTCCTCTCACAAAACAGAACCAAGCACCACCCTAAACTCTGTTCGAAACCCCAACTTCCACAAACCAGTCCCGAGACCTAACTTCTTGTTTCTAATTCTTCGAGTCATCATTGAAAAATCACGAGAGCAAACCCAAGTTCTACTCCAAAACATTTACGAGTCAATTCCTGATTTAACTCGCATATGCACCAAAGCAACCTTCTTCTTTCTTGATGCCAGACTCACAACAGTTCTTCAGATACACGAAGATACGTGTGTACGTGTACACGTCGCCTGCCACCCCTCTGATCATCAGCAACATCACCGCGAGTCGACCATGACCCTCACAAGCTACCTGACCCTCCAGAACCCACAACCTCGCCGTGGTTCGTGATTTGAGTATTTCACCCAACCTGGAAATCAACCCAATTCATCCAAACCAACTTCGTGTGGCCCCCTCTGGCCATCGGAGGTCTTGCGATCACCTCCTACAGCTGCTCCACCATCCCCCTAATCTTCTTTCAAAGTCCGGTCCACCACGAACCACGAACGACCTCGAAATCAATTCGAGAATGGCGTTGACACAGGTACGACCTTAAACCCTACTACATGGTCAATCGTTTTCCAAGGCAAATTATAAATTCTTCGGTTAATTTTATGATGATTCCCACTACACCATCCTCCTTCACCAGCAATCACGTCATCAATTTCGTTCTTGATCAACGGAATTTGACCAAAACATGTTTCCAGTTCAACTCGCTATTCCTCATCATTTAAAAACTTAAAAATCGCAATTTCTTCACCAAAAATCATTAATTTGCACCACGAATTCAATTGTATAATCATATCTTAAAACTAAAATACTCAAATTTTCCGATCTATGATTATTTTACTGTAAATAAATATTTTACACATCATTAACTAAAATCATACATGTAGATATCAAGGTCATCAATTTTTAAAACCATTATCATATAGTAACAAGCAACTTCCATGTAGATATCAAGGTATAATATTGATTGGATTAGGAAGATACTAATTTTTTTTCTACTGAGTTTGAAACTACAACTTAAAACAAAGGATAACATATGCATGAATATTTCCCCGATACATACATGCATACACAATTTTATAAAAGCAAAACATTATCCCCTAATTTAATTCGAGAATCCATCACAACATCCAAACATAAAGGTGTATTCAGATCTAGTTTACTCACCTTAGTTTTTGCAACAGATAACCTGGAACAGAGAGGACATTATAAACTGGAAGCTACTCTTGGTTACGTTGTAAACATGCTTACTTTGATCTTCTCAGGTTACTTGGAAAATTGGTTACAGACTTGGCTTAGAAATTTTGAGTTGAAGCCCCCCCTTTTTTTTCTTTCTTCTGAATTGTTGAATCTTTTCCAGATTGATTTTTGAGAAGATTACAGGCTGATACAATTTGGTTTTAAATTTCAGATCTTTGAGTTTAAACAAGTTTTGAGTTTCTTAAATTTTTTGAGATGATCTAAATGCTTAGATCTGGTTTTCAGTTTTAGAAGAGGAGAAAAAGAATGTTTTTGAACACCAAAAGATTTTTGCTAAGCCTCCTTTTTTTTTCAAGAATAGACTCAAGATAATGCCACTTGTAAATTTAAGTCATATTGAACTTACAAATGTTTAAATATAAGATTACCGAGCTCACAAATGTTCATATGCATGTTTACATTTGTATAAAATCCTATATATATATATATTTATATTTCTCTCATGTATACTTTAAAGAAATATGTTAAAACCTTTATTTATTCTTATTTAATATTTAAACTTAAGTTATTTAAATTTTAATTAATAACTATATATATACTAGTTGTAGAGTTTTTAAACCAATTCATTTTTAAGATATATATAGGATTCCAAGTCATAGTTTTATTTACGCTATATATGTGTGTTTATATATATATTCAAATCAATAGCAATTAATAAGTATGTCTAATTTATTTGAAAATATAAGTTTTCTTTTGCAAACTTAAATTATATAAGAAGATTGTCAAATAAATACTTATATCCAGATATATAAAATTAAAGATTTTTCTATACAATCTACGAACTAAATGATTGTCCAATTCAATGTATATACATACCTATATATTATGTTATGATTAGAAAATTACTTTTATTAATTTTGGAAAGATAAATTTGTCCAACTAAATAATTATAAAAGAAAATTATTAAACTAATATTATCAAACTTTAATACTTTAGTTAGGAAAATTATTAATATAAATATTTATTTAGATATTTATAATTCGACTTTTTATTTTATTCTAATATCTTCATTTGTTAATTTTCAATTAACAGACGCCTAAAATTCGGGTTATCACATTCCTTCCCCCTTAGAATCTTTTCGTCCTCGAAAAGGAACGAAACTAGAATTTATTAAAATGATTATTATCAGAAAAATTTCTCTTTGACAACTTTAAAACATTTTTAAAATCTATTTATATATATATATATAGTTTTGCCAAAATAGTTTTATAAAAATATCATTTTATAACTCGATGTTTCAACAAGTCCGTCCTCGTTCTTGTAGAAATTCAGTCATACGTTGATCAGGCGTAGAACTGAAAATCCATAAGTACTTAGTAGACCCATCTTCAACACCTAGTGAAAATGCTTGGAAAATAATTTTATTGAAAATATAGAAAACAGTTTTTGAAAATAGAGGATATATTTTTGGTGAGAATGCTCTGGAAATCATCACCCCCATCCATGGTCGCAGTTAACCCGATGGTTACGTTGCCATCCCGACAAAATCCACAGATAACTGTAGGCCTCCGCGCCCCTCGATTACACCATGGAACCCTCTACAGATCGCAGCTACAACTGGGGTTACGTAGCTATCACAGCAAAAACCCATATAGCTATAGGCATCAGCGCCATCGAATTTCGCTGCCAAAAGAATGAAACTTCTCCGCTCCACTTGACCATAGATCGCAGTCTACCGATGTTGTGTTGCCTTCCCGACAAAATCAAGTGTAAACCGTTGACACTCATCCTCCACACGATTTCCTCTATGGTCCCCACAATAGATCGCAGTGACATCGAGTTACACTGTCGTCACAGCATAACCCAAATGCCTCTGTAGGCATCAGCGCCATCGACTTTCGCTACTCAATAATCCTCAGGAACTAGTTTGTCCGGACTCCTCACAGGATCAACTTTAGAAACCCCCCTTGGGGCTCAAGGCAGCACCACCCGGTGGTACTCCTGAGAAGTCCATTCCAAGGGAGCGCCTTTTTCCCCAGAGCCATCATCAAAACATTTTATACTATACATATATAGTATCTTTAAATCATACACCTAGTATGATCTCATACAAAGCTCCTTTACACAAAATCGATTATCCCAAAATCGATAATTCTCAAACTAGGCTTTCCAACTTTAATATTGATTTTCCCAAAAATCAAAAGCTTTTTCCAAATCCATAGGTTCTCAAAACCTTTTTCCGAAATCCTCATATGATTCTTTATATATATAGATATATATAAAATCCTTTATGAAAATCTTTGGATCATTATAAACTTGTATAAAATCCTTTTATACTTCAAACACTTCCAAAATCCTTCCTTTCTCGCAAAAGATTCATCAAGGGGAGTTTTATCTTATATAACAAAGATATATAACTTTGTTTATTCAAAATCAAATATTCAAATTTGATTACTCTTTTCAATATCATTTTCATTCAAAACCGTACGATGTACACATATCATCCATACGCTATACCAATCCGATCGCTCACTCGATCACACAATTTCACTTTCGAACTAGTATCGTCCACCCGACTTCCTAGTGCGGACTCAGATTTGGTTTCTTGATCGGAAACCGTCATTCTCCTTGCATAGCTTAACTATGATAGAGAATATCCAGAACCAACCTACAATCCATATCCAGGTTCGCCGTCGAAAATCGAGTGAAAAATCCCACTCGGATCGATATAATTATCTCGAAATTCTATGCTCGAATCTGGATCAAATCACTATGCGAATAGAATAACATACATACACCTTACGTATTTATCTTTATTAGTTATCAGCCACATCAATTCCTCTTTCTATTCATATTCACTTTAATTTTCATTCTCTTATTCACAATTGCTTATATTCATTCGGATTATCACCTCTATTCTTATCTCGATTGGGTTTTTAAATAATAACAGTTTGAACTCTGTCCAGTTTAAATTTAGAAAATAACATGAAAAGTTAAGGAAATAGATAAGTAGTTGAAAAATAATTACTAGTTTGTAAAATAGCTATAAAATAGTTCAGTAATTGTAAAATAATTGGAAAATAGTTAAATAGTCATAGAAATTTTAAATAATTGCACAATAGCTATAAAATAGTTCAGTAATTGTAAAATAATTGGAAAATAGTTAAATAGTCATAGAAATTTTAAATAATTGCAAAATAGCTATAAAATAGTAATTCGTAATTGAAATTAGTAATTAGTTTATAGAATAGTTAGAAAATTGTTAAACAGTTTCAAAAATAATTGTAAAACAAGTATAAGATAGTTTGGCTTTTCTAAAAGAAAGGTTGTATATATATAATGAATAGCTTGGAAAAATAGGTTTATATTAAAACAATTTATATTAAAATAGTCCAAAGTCAAAACTGTTCACTCCCCAATCTTCATTCTCAATCAATTAAATTTAAATTTCCTCTTCCATTTAAATTGACCCAATTCAATTTTGAATAACTTCAATTTCCATTGAAATTGATTCAACCCCAAATCAAGTTGAATTAACCTCAGTTTCTTTTCAAATTTAACTTTATTCAAATTTGATCTCAAATTCTTCTAATTCAGATAAATTCCAATTGAACTAGTTCCGATTTTTAATTCATTTCAACTCCAGTTTGAATTAATTCCAATTTTAAACTCCATTTCCAAATCAAGTTGAATTATTCTTGATTTGCTTTCAGATTCAATTCAAATTCCATTTGAATTTTATACTTATACATCCTCAATCACACCTTCAATTACTTCAAATCAAATTCAATTTGAACTAATTCAAATTTCAAATTTAAACCATCTCTCATTCATTTAAACAATTCCAATACACAACTTAAAGATTTTTAACAACAATAGGATGATATTATCTAATTTATTTTAAAACATCCATTCATTTTAAATTTCTAGATATCAAACCCAATTTGAAATCACTCTAACTCTAAAGTACAATCAACCATTTAACTTCCAAGTTAAATCTTAATTTTATCTTGAAATTTTCAAATCAGGTTGAACACCCCAACATATTTAACTTTTCCCAAGTTAAACTCAATTCACTTAATCCAGTCTACCTTGCCTAGTTTGAACTTCCATTTCAAATTTTGAACCTCTTATAAATAATCTTCCCACTTATTAAGTTCAAAAACTTATCACTTTGGGTATCATGTCTTATTCCAGATTTAAAACTCAATATTTAGAGTTTATTTCAAACTAACTTTAATATTTAAGTATATCCACACATATTTATATTTACTTTTTGGCTCACCAAGCCAATTTTAGAATTTAAATCACCTTTGGTTTCAATTCAAAACAAATTCTCTTTAAAGTTTTCAAACAACTCTTGTTTGAAATAGAACCATTTCATTCAATTGCATTAAATAATTTTTTTTTTATTTCTTTAAATTAATTACATCATTAATTAATTCCAATTAATCACATTCGGTAATTAACTTATTTCTTAATTACCTTTATTAAGTATTTGTCCTTTAAATTGCTTATCTCTAGTTACTTCATTAAGTAACTCCCTCTTTAACTTACATTCTTTCTAATTCACAAGTTATTCTCCTTTTTGAAAAGGTTACTTCCTTAAAATATTTTATTGTTTATTGAAGAACAATCATTCCACTATTAAATATTTATTTGGGTTGAAACCAATTTTAATTTCAATTTATTTTGAAATACTTCTCCAGTTCAAAATTTCAATTTTAGTTTGAATCCATTTCAAACTTATGCTTACTTAATCTCAATTTGGTTGTATTATATTACTTCTTAATTCTTACTATTACTTTTAATTTAATTAATACTACAACCAATTTCCTTAATATAATAGATAATCTATTTCTTATATAAGATTCACTTACTTTTGAAATCATTTAAAAATCTTTATATAAGAAAATAACAAGTACGCTCTCTCATATATATATACACACTCAACTCATTCTAGGGTACCCTTGACCCTATCCCTAATGAGTAATCCCAACAGAGCCAAGGTTCTCGCTTAACCTTCTGCTCTGATACCAAATGTAACGACCCGGAAAATTCGACTCAGAAAATTCCAGATAGTTAGGAAAAGAAGAAAACGAAAGAAGAAGAAGAAAGAACAGAAACACCAAAACACAGAAAACCTCACATTCGCAGCGAATAAAAAATATAATAATAAATAATATCAGTTTTACAAAGAAGAACTGTAGCAATACTCTTATACAATCATACATCAGAGTTACAAACTATTACTCAACACAGAACAAATTTGAAAACATGCCCCAGCTAATCAGCAATAATATACACAGCGAAAACCACTTCGTACGTTCCTGCCATCCAGCTCGCCTTCTGAACTCCAGAACGTCCTTACCTGAAAATCTGTAATACTCGGTCTGACCCGAACATTACATCACAGTAACACCCAGGTCAGGCCGGAAACCAGCGTGAGTAAACCTATCTAATATGAAATATCCCGAAACATACAACTTATATAAACCCGAGGTAACTTATCAATTTACAACTTAACAAGCTGTTATAAACATCACCTATATCACACATCAATTTGTAAGTGTCAAAACTTAGGTTAAATGTTCCAATTCACTTAAATCAAACCAAACCAGCTTAATGATTTCACAAATCAATCTATAATGAATCGAAGTGGTTTCGGGTGTTCACTAATACCCGACTCCGATCTCTTCGAAATCGATATCATCTTACTTATATTATTCAAGTGAAATACAACTCAATTTTAAATACAGGATGTCACCTAATTCATCAACAATAGATAGCCACATAAACACAGTTTAAATCAACATATCTTATCACATAGCACCACAACCACATATTAGGAAGGACAATTAATCAAAGACTTCCAACATTATTCTATTTATCCATTAATTACATTAAGTAATTAATCCCTTAATTAGTTTCACAAATTAATTATCCTCAACCCAATATGGTAATTAACCCTTAATTATTTCATTAATTAATTGCTAACCATAAATATTAATCATCCTTGATTAATACCATCAGTAATTAACTACCCTTAATTACTTCATCAAATAAATTAATTACTCCTTAATTATCTCTAATTAATTCCTTGATTAGTTATACAAAATAATTTGATCTAAATTTCTTCCATCATTAACACCTTTAATTTCATTTGGTAATTATCAATTAATTACTTCCATAAGTAATTACAATCCTATTAATTACGATAAGTAATTATTCATCAAATCATCAAGTAATTATTCCATTGGTTAATTATCCTTAATTAGTTAATTTTTGATTAATAAGTAATTAACATCCAATTACTAATTAATTAACCCTTAGCAAGTTAATTCTTTGCTTACTTACATTAAGTAGTTCCCATTTAAGCAACTAATCTCAAATCACTTACATTGATTTATCTCAAATTAACAAAAATAAATCAGTTAATAACCCTTAATTATTTATTTAATGCTTTACAAATTAATTACTTGATATTAGGATTTATAAACTTTATTTCCAAAACTCAAGATTCAAATCAAATTTGAATTTAAATTAAGAATTCTGATTTAACTTTGATTAAATCCCCTCTTAAATTTCAAACTCCATTTAAAATTCAAATTCTTTAATTACATTTTAACTTATTAAAAACTTTAATAACATTAAGTCAATTTGAATCTAAAAACTTATTTATTTCCAAACTAGATTCAAATTCCACTTGAATTTATATTTTTTTTAAACTTAGATTTAAACTTAAATTTAGATTGAAACTAGATTTAAAACTTTAATTTATTTAAATCCAGGGTTTCAAATTTTAATCTAATTTTTTTTTAAACGGATCAACAGGTTTCTGTATTAACCTGTTATCATACTTCAACCCAAGCTACCCTATTCCCTGCTCCGAGTCAACAAGCCAACGTCTTCGAGCCAACTACCAAAATCACGAGTAAAACTCGAGTCAACTATACTGTGTCTATTTGATTAGATAGTTATTTTCAAAACAATCGTCTTAAAACATTTTGAATTTGAAATATAAATTCAATTCACATTTTAAATGTTTGATTTACTTAACTTCAAAGAACAAATTTAACTTGTAAGTTAGCTTTCATTTGCGAAAACTTAAACCTTGAATTTATTAAAATAACAAGTTTATCTTATAAACTCCTCCTCTCACAAAACAGAACCAAGCACCACCCTAAACTCTGTTCGAAACCCCAACTTCCACAAACCAGTCCCGAGACCTAACTTCTTGTTTCTAATTCTTCGAGTCATCTTTGAAAAATCACGAGAGCAAACCCAAGTTCTACTCCAAAACATTTACGAGTCAATTCCTGATTTAACTCGCATATGCATCGAAGCAACCTTCTTCTTTCTTGATGCCAGACTCACAGCAGTTCTTCAGATACACGAAGATACGTGTGTACGTGTACACGTCGCCTGCCACCCCTCTGATCATCAGCAACATCACCGCGAGTCGACCATGACCCTCACAAGCTACCTGACCCTCCAGAACCCACAACCTCGCCGTGGTTCGTGATTTGAGTATTTCACCCAACCTGGAAATCAACCCAATTCATCCAAACCAACTTCGTGTGGCCCCCTCTGGCCATCGGAGGTCTTGCGATCACCTCCTATAGCTGCTCCACCATCCCCCTAATCTTCTTTCAAAGTCCGGTCCACCACGAACCACGAACGACCTCGAAATCAATTCGAGAATGGCGTTGACACAGGTACGACCTTAAACCCTACTACATGGTCAATCGTTTTCCAAGGCAAATTATAAATTCTTCGGTTAATTTTATGATGATTCCCACTACACCATCCTCCTTCACCAGCAATCACGTCATCAATTTCGTTCTTGATCAACGGAATTTGACCAAAACATGTTTCCAGTTCAACTCGCTATTCCTCATCATTTAAAAACTTAAAAATCGCAATTTCTTCACCAAAAATCATTAATTTGCACCACGAATTCAATTGTATAATCATATCTTAAAACTAAAATACTCAAATTTTCCGATCTATGATTATTTTACTGTAAATAAATATTTTACACATCATTAACTAAAACCATACATGTAGATATCAAGGTCATCAATTTTTAAAACCATTATCATATAGTAACAAGCAACTTCCATGTAGATATCAAGGTATAATATTGATTGGATTAGGAAGATACTAATTTTTTTTCTACTGAGTTTGAAACTACAACTTAAAACAAAGGATAACATATGCATGAATATTTCCCCGATACATACATGCATACACAATTTTATAAAAGCAAAACATTATCCCCTAATTTAATTCGAGAATCCATCACAACATCCAAACATAAAGGTGTATTCAGATCTAGTTTACTCACCTTAGTTTTTGCAACAGATAACCTGGAACAGAGAGGACATTATAAACTGGAAGCTACTCTTGGTTACGTTGTAAACATGCTTGCTTTGATCTTCTCAGGTTACTTGGAAAATTGGTTACAGACTTGGCTTAGAAATTTTGAGTTGAAGCCCCCCCTTTTTTTTCTTTCTTCTGAATTGTTGAATCTTTTCCAGATTGATTTTTGAGAAGATTACAGGCTGATACAATTTGGTTTTAAATTTCAGATCTTTGAGTTTAAACAAGTTTTGAGTTTCTTAAATTTTTTGAGATGATCTAAATGCTTAGATCTGGTTTTCAGTTTTAGAAGAGGAGAAAAAGAATGTTTTTGAACACCAAAAGATTTTTGCTAAGCCTCCTTTTTGTTTCAAGAATAGACTCAAGATAATGCCACTTGTAAATTTAAGTCATATTGAACTTACAAATGTTTAAATATAAGATTACCGAGCTCACAAATGTTCATATGCATGTTTACATTTGTATAAAATCCTATATATATATATTTATATTTCTCTCATGTATACTTTAAAGAAATATGTTAAAACCTTTATTTATTCTTATTTAATATTTAAACTTAAGTTATTTAAATTTTAATTAATAACTATATATATACTAGTTGTAGAGTTTTTAAACCAATTCATTTTTAAGATATATATAGGATTCCAAGTCATAGTTTTATTTACGCTATATATGTGTGTTTATATATATATTCAAATCAATAGCAATTAATAAGTATGTCTAATTTATTTGAAAATATAAGTTTTCTTTTGCAAACTTAAATTATATAAGAAGATTGTCAAATAAATACTTATATCCAGATATATAAAATTAAAGATTTTTCTATACAATCTACGAACTAAATGATTGTCCAATTCAATGTATATACATACCTATATATTATGTTATGATTAGAAAATTACTTTTATTAATTTTGGAAAGATAAATTTGTCCAACTAAATAATTATAAAAGAAAATTATTAAACTAATATTATCAAACTTTAATACTTTAGTTAGGAAAATTATTAATATAAATATTTATTTAGATATTTATAATTCGACTTTTTATTTTATTCTAATATCTTCATTTGTTAATTTTCAATTAACAGACGCCTAAAATTCGGGTTATCACATTCCTTCCCCCTTAGAATCTTTTCGTCCTCGAAAAGGAACGAAACTAGAATTTATTAAAATGATTATTATCAAAAAAATTTCTCTTTGACAACTTTAAAACATTTTTAAAATCTATTTATATATATATATATATATATAGTTTTGCCAAAATAGTTTTATAAAAATATCATTTTATAACTCGATGTTTCAACAAGTCCGTCCTCGTTCTTGTAGAAATTCAGTCATACGTTGATCAGGCGTAGAACTGAAAATCCATAAGTACTTAGTAGACCCATCTTCAACACCTAGTGAAAATGCTTGGAAAATAATTTTATTGAAAATATAGAAAACAGTTTTTGAAAATAGAGGATATATTTTTGGTGAGAATGCTCTGGAAATCATCACCCCCATCCATGGTCGCAGTTAACCCGATGGTTACGTTGCCATCCCGACAAAATCCACAGATAACTGTAGGCCTCCGCGCCCCTCGATTACACCATGGAACCCTCTACAGATCGCAGCTACAACTGGGGTTACGTAGCTATCACAGCAAAAACCCATATAGCTATAGGCATCAGCGCCATCGAATTTCGCTGCCAAAAGAATGAAACTTCTCCGCTCCACTTGACCATAGATCGCAGTCTACCGATGTTGTGTTGCCTTCCCGACAAAATCAAGTGTAAACCGTTGACACTCATCCTCCACACGATTTCCTCTATGGTCCCCACAATAGATCGCAGTGACATCGAGTTACACTGTCGTCACAGCATAACCCAAATGCCTCTGTAGGCATCAGCGCCATCGACTTTCGCTACTCAATAATCCTCAGGAACTAGTTTGTCCGGACTCCTCACAGGATCAACTTTAGAAACCCCCCTTGGGGCTCAAGGCAGCACCACCCGGTGGTACTCCTGAGAAGTCCATTCCAAGGGAGCGCCTTTTTTCCCAGAGCCATCATCAAAACATTTTATACTATACATATATAGTATCTTTAAATCATACACCTAGTATGATCTCATACAAAGCTCCTTTACACAAAATCGATTATCCCAAAATCGATAATTCTCAAACTAGGCTTTCCAACTTTAATATTGATTTTCCCAAAAATCAAAAGCTTTTTCCAAATCCATAGGTTCTCAAAACCTTTTTCCGAAATCCTCATATGATTCTTTATATATATAGATATATATAAAATCCTTTATGAAAATCTTTGGATCATTATAAACTTGTATAAAATCCTTTTATACTTCAAACACTTCCAAAATCCTTCCTTTCTCGCAAAAGATTCATCAAGGGGAGTTTTATCTTATATAACAAAGATATATAACTTTGTTTATTCAAAATCAAATATTCAAATTTGATTACTCTTTTCAATATCATTTTCATTCAAAACCGTACGATGTACACATATCATCCATACGCTATACCAATCCGATCGCTCACTCGATCACACAATTTCACTTTCGAACTAGTATCGTCCACCCGACTTCCTAGTGCGGACTCAGATTTGGTTTCTTGATCGGAAACCGTCATTCTCCTTGCATAGCTTAACTATGATAGAGAATATCCAGAACCAACCTACAATCCATATCCAGGTTCGCCGTCGAAAATCGAGTGAAAAATCCCACTCGGATCGATATAATTATCTCGAAATTCTATGCTCGAATCTGGATCAAATCACTATGCGAATAGAATAACATACATACACCTTACGTATTTATCTTTATTAGTTATCAGCCACATCAATTCCTCTTTCTATTCATATTCACTTTAATTTTCATTCTCTTATTCACAATTGCTTATATTCATTCGGATTATCACCTCTATTCTTATCTCGATTGGGTTTTTAAATAATAACAGTTTGAACTCTGTCCAGTTTAAATTTAGAAAATAACATGAAAAGTTAAGGAAATAGATAAGTAGTTGAAAAATAATTACTAGTTTGTAAAATAGCTATAAAATAGTTCAGTAATTGTAAAATAATTGGAAAATAGTTAAATAGTCATAGAAATTTTAAATAATTGCACAATAGCTATAAAATAGTTCAGTAATTGTAAAATAATTGGAAAATAGTTAAATAGTCATAGAAATTTTAAATAATTGCAAAATAGCTATAAAATAGTAATTCGTAATTGAAATTAGTAATTAGTTTATAGAATAGTTAGAAAATTGTTAAACAGTTTCAAAAATAATTGTAAAACAAGTATAAGATAGTTTGGCTTTTCTAAAAGAAAGGTTGTATATATATAATGAATAGCTTGGAAAAATAGGTTTATATTAAAACAATTTATATTAAAATAGTCCAAAGTCAAAACTGTTCACTCCCCAATCTTCATTCTCAATCAATTAAATTTAAATTTCCTCTTCCATTTAAATTGACCCAATTCAATTTTGAATAACTTCAATTTCCATTGAAATTGATTCAACCCCAAATCAAGTTGAATTAACCTCAGTTTCTTTTCAAATTTAACTTTATTCAAATTTGATCTCAAATTCTTCTAATTCAGATAAATTCCAATTGAACTAGTTCCGATTTTTAATTCATTTCAACTCCAGTTTGAATTAATTCCAATTTTAAACTCCATTTCCAAATCAAGTTGAATTATTCTTGATTTGCTTTCAGATTCAATTCAAATTCCATTTGAATTTTATACTTATACATCCTCAATCACACCTTCAATTACTTCAAATCAAATTCAATTTGAACTAATTCAAATTTCAAATTTAAACCATCTCTCATTCATTTAAACAATTCCAATACACAACTTAAAGATTTTTAACAACAATAGGATGATATTATCTAATTTATTTTAAAACATCCATTCATTTTAAATTTCTAGATATCAAACCCAATTTGAAATCACTCTAACTCTAAAGTACAATCAACCATTTAACTTCCAAGTTAAATCTTAATTTTATCTTGAAATTTTCAAATCAGGTTGAACACCCCAACATATTTAACTTTTCCCAAGTTAAACTCAATTCACTTAATCCAGTCTACCTTGCCTAGTTTGAACTTCCATTTCAAATTTTGAACCTCTTATAAATAATCTTCCCACTTATTAAGTTCAAAAACTTATCACTTTGGGTATCATGTCTTATTCCAGATTTAAAACTCAATATTTAGAGTTTATTTCAAACTAACTTTAATATTTAAGTATATCCACACATATTTATATTTACTTTTTGGCTCACCAAGCCAATTTTAGAATTTAAATCACCTTTGGTTTCAATTCAAAACAAATTCTCTTTAAAGTTTTCAAACAACTCTTGTTTGAAATAGAACCATTTCATTCAATTGCATTAAATAAATTTTTTTTATTTCTTTAAATTAATTACATCATTAATTAATTCCAATTAATCACATTCGGTAATTAACTTATTTCTTAATTACCTTTATTAAGTATTTGTCCTTTAAATTGCTTATCTCTAGTTACTTCATTAAGTAACTCCCTCTTTAACTTACATTCTTTCTAATTCACAAGTTATTCTCCTTTTTGAAAAGGTTACTTCCTTAAAATATTTTATTGTTTATTGAAGAACAATCATTCCACTATTAAATATTTATTTGGGTTGAAACCAATTTTAATTTCAATTTATTTTGAAATACTTCTCCAGTTCAAAATTTCAATTTTAGTTTGAATCCATTTCAAACTTATGCTTACTTAATCTCAATTTGGTTGTATTATATTACTTCTTAATTCTTACTATTACTTTTAATTTAATTAATACTACAACCAATTTCCTTAATATAATAGATAATCTATTTCTTATATAAGATTCACTTACTTTTGAAATCATTTAAAAATCTTTATATAAGAAAATAACAAGTACGCTCTCTCATATATATATACACACTCAACTCATTCTAGGGTACCCTTGACCCTATCCCTAATGAGTAATCCCAACAGAGCCAAGGTTCTCGCTTAACCTTCTGCTCTGATACCAAATGTAACGACTCGGAAAATTCGACTCAGAAAATTCCAGATAGTTAGGAAAAGAAGAAAAAGAAAGAAGAAGAAGAAAGAACAGAAACACCAAAACACAGAAAACCTCACATTCGCAGCGAATAAAAAATATAATAATAAATAATATCAGTTTTACAAAGAAGAACTGTAGCAATACTCTTATACAATCATACATCAGAGTTATAAACTATTACTCAACACAGAACAAATTTGAAAACATGCCCCAGCTAATCAGCAATAATATACACAGCGGAAACCACTTCGTACGTTCCTGCCATCCAGCTCGCCTTCTGAACTCCAGAACGTCCTTACCTGAAAATCTGTAATACTCGGTCTGACCCGAACATTACATCACAGTAACACCCAGGTCAGGCCGGAAACCAGCGTGAGTAAACCTATCTAATATGAAATATCCCGAAACATACAACTTATATAAACCCGAGGTAACTTATCAATTTACAACTTAACAAGCTGTTATAAACATCACCTATATCACACATCAATTTGTAAGTGTCAAAACTTAGGTTAAATGTTCCAATTCACTTGAAAACTTAGTAAAGATTGTAAGAAGTTTAATTTTGGATTTTGGAAAATTAATAGATTCTGTAACTTTTCTTACTTGTAATTTCGAGGACGAAATTCTTTTAAGGGGGAAAGATTGTAACCACTCAGAATTTTTATAAATTAAAATTTGGATATTTAATTAATTTTAAATATTTATAAGTGAATTTATAAGTCAAATAAATTTTTATTTGATTTATTAGATTTAATTAGATAATTAAATCAATAATTTAATATGTTAAATTATGGAAATAATTGAAAATTGAGTTAAATATGATTGTAAAAGATTTGTAAAATTTTATTTTATCATGTTGAAGTTAGAACGATATTTTAGAACTTTTAAAATCGAATTAAAAGTTAATTTGTGAAAATTGAATATTTTAATATTTAAATCGACTAGTAAAATAGTCAATTTTTGAACAGTCTCAGAATTGAACGAAACCAGTTCCATTGGATCCGTAATAGTTAGTTATTACCAGATTTCAATTTTCGTGTCAATCGGAGCTATCGTTTGATCGTGGCAGCTCGAAACGCATCGAATTATTTTTAATTTAAATTTGGCGAGTCAAAATAGCCATTTTTCAAAAAGTCTCGGATTTCGACGAAACCAGTTTCATCGGATCCGTAATGTGATATTATTGTAAGGTTTCAAATTTCAAGTCAATCGGATTTACCGTTTGTCCGGTACAAATTAAAACGCCTAGAAATCGACTTAAATCGGTTTAATTCAAATTGAGCGTTTGCAGCCATAACTCGCACATACTTCCGAATTAGCTTCCGAAACCTGTTCCATTGTGTCCGGAACGAGGGATAAACCCTAGGTACGCTGGTTACGGCGTCTAAATCGAAGTTCGGAATTCCCGGGATGAATAGTGTTTACGCTAGCTTTTTCTATAAATAGAAGTTGAATTCACAAAAATAAATAAAAATTTATAAAACCCTAATCTAAATGTTGCCAGCCGCCAGTTTATGGTTAATGGCCGAAAAGCAACGATCTTCTTCCTCATTTATCTTCTAATCCGTGCAACGATTCGCGAAACCTTCAACTAGTAAATTGTAGAGCACTCTGAGATCTCGGAATCCAACGGTTATGATCGTTTAACTCGAAGCGGATTGGCGGCAAATCGAGCTGGAAGCACGAAAGTTGCGCACGCAATTCCATGCGCTGGGGTTGACCGAGTTGACTGCTCTTCTGGCCGTGTGTAGCATATGTGATGAGCTTCGATATGGTGCCGATATGATGGGGTTTCGTCGATGTTTGTGGTGTGCGTGATTTAGGGTTTCTTGATGCTATGGGTTCGGCTATCAGGTTGGAGGGACGCACGCATGAACGCGTGGGGGAGACGATGGGCAACGGCCCTGATGCAAGTTTGGGATCTAACGGTTGTATATAGTTTAGGTTAAAATTTTTATATTATGTTGTAACTAATTTTAGTTTAAAAGCGTGTACAATCTTGTAAAATTCATATCTTTTTCATACGAGGTCGAAAAAATGCAAACTCAGTTGCGTTGGAATCGTATGGACGAGCACTACGCGATGGAGTTGGTTTGGAGTCGTTTGGAGTTAGTGAGAATTTCGGGTAAAATTAAACGCGCGTTTAATTTTATTCGAAATAAAAACTAAAACGGAATTTAAAACCAAGGTGAGAACTTCTCACTCAATCGAATAGATTTCGATTTTATTTTAAATAGTTAGATTTAAAATATTTGAATGCATGTTTGAATGATGACTGTAAATTATTGATTGTTAAAATAGACATTATACGCCGTTAGTAAGCGGATGTTATTTATTAAAAACATATACCGCGAATATTTCATAAACAGTGAAATTGGTATTATATATAATATCAATATATATATATTGGCATATGTATATATTGCAGTTGTTGATTTCCCGCATTTTTTGTTTAGCGGATGAGACCCTATTACGCCGTTATTAAGCGGATAATATTTATTAAGAACATGTACCGCGATAATTTCGTACTGGAGCGAAATTGGTATTGTGCTAATGTTTTTGGATGCAGGAAAACAGGTTGGAGGGATCCAACTGGATTCCTCAACAGTTTTTATTTGATTTCAGATATTTTGATATTTGATGGATTATCATATCGATATATGATATCGTTGTTAGTCGTGATTGACTATTTGGTGTGTAGCATCATTGGACCCAGATTTGGGATTTTGAAATGTTTTTAAAGTGATTTTTGAAAATATACTATATTTTTGGAATTGATCCATTATAAATAAATAAACGTTATAATTTTTAAAGTTATAAAAATTATGGTTTTTGTGAAAATATAGTTAAAAAGAGCTGATTTTTAGAAATACGATTAAAAGTCGATTTTTGAGAAATATGAATTAATGACTTTATAAAATAGCTTAAACTGGATTTTTGAATTTATTATTTAAAAGTTTAAATATAGGATTTATAAAATTTGATTATTTTATAAATCAAAATGGTGAAACTATAAAGGAAATTAAAGACATTTAAAAGAATAATATAAATTGATTTATATTAAGAGATTTATAAATGGATATTTATAAATTGGAATATGGACGTTATAAAACGAGTTTTTATAAGTGTTTTGAATGAAGTGAAAATGAAATTCATAAATGAATGAAATTTATAGAATTATAAACTGTGAAGTTATAAAAGAAATTTATAAATAGTAAGATTTATAAATTTGGTGAAATTATTTGAAGAATAGATTGGTTAAATAAATGGATCTTATAAGTTATAAGATTTATAAATTGGAAAGTCTCTAAAGGAACGATTTTGTAAAATAATCGTTTTATAAGTAATTAACTTATAATATGAACGTTTAGTTTATAATTTAGTTATAAACTGGAATAGGTTAATAAAGGAATTTATAAAAAGGAAGTTTTTTTTATAAATAATTAGAATTGGAATTTATAAACGTTGTTTTATAAATTTGCAAATGATTTATTTTGACGAGAAAATTTGTTGAAACCTATAGATGGAGTTATATTCACATTTTTGAATAGTGAATAATCCTTTGAATTAAAATGAATAAAAGGATGAAATTTGTTAACGAAGTTTATTCACGTTTTTGAATAGTGAATAACACGTTAAAGAAATTGTTTTAGATTTGGTGTTTTAAACAGAATTAAAACGATCTAACGATGTTTTAAAAGATGTTGTGATTCGAAACCATAGATTTCAACATTTATTGTTGAAATAGACGTTTTCGAGGAATAAAAGGAAATGGTGGACTATAACACTATTGTTATAGTAAATGATTTCCGAATGGAAATGTTTTTGTATAGTATTGGGATTTATATATATCTATTTTAATTTCGAATCCCTATACTAGTGATTTTGGGTTGTCGTAACGATGTTTAACGCAACATTCGTTTTGGCCCAAATAAATATGTTTAAATAAATGATTTCCTTAAAGAATGAAATATATACTTAATTTGATTTAAGTATATTGAATATTTTCTAAGTGTTGAAAATAAAAAGATTTGAGAATTACTTATTTTTAATAAGTATGGAATTGTTTCCAATATGAAGTGAATAATTAGAATTTATCTTTTTGAAGATAAATTGAAAATGGATAATTGAAATCGTATATTCATGAATATTTTGAAATATAAATTCATTATGGAATTTATAAATGAAAAGAAGAATTTGTTTAAAAATAAATGTTGATTTATTTTTGAGGTATTGAAATTTAATATCTAGTGAAGATATTTTTGGAAAATAAATAATTTGGAAAATTATTTGGAATCTGGTGATGTGTGCATATCCATTGATAGTTCAATAACCGACTATCAATATTTCCCTTTAAATGGGTAATTGATGTGATTTGTTTGAATTTGAATGCACACTTATTTTTGAATAAGCGCTCACTATTCGGGTTAACCGGGAAAGGACCATGGGGTCGTATAACCCATTCCGAATATGTGATACGTCGTTATGAATTGCATTTGAAGATCGGTGTTGAAGACCGAGTATTTGCGAAAGCGATAGGATGACCTATCGGTTGTCTCTGCACTGGGTAGCTCCTGGTATTGAGATCTCCTAAGTGATGGGAAATTCGATCGGGATTGTGAATACCCGTATTGCAAGGGCTTCGTAAGAAGTGCCTTCGGTTTTGTTCGAGCCCGGAACAGACTTGTATGGATTGTATGTCTGACATTACAAGTTGAGATATAAAGCCGATTTCTTTCAAATATATTTCTGTTGGTGGCGGAGAATTTATTCTTTTAGCTTAACACCCTTCTCTGAGACGTATGAGCTCAGAGGTTATATAGTTGAAGTTATCAGCGATATATTCCCAATTTGGTAATGTGACATGCTGAGTGATGCTGAAATGATCATTGTGTTGATTATTTGTGATAGGATCGTTTATTTGATCGTCTATCCTTGTGATCATTGTGTTGATCATTTGTTGACCCAAAGCATGGCTTTTGTATAAAGTATGTTTTTGTGGACGTGAATTCGTCGAGCCTCACACCCCGTGAATGGTCAAAACAGGAAAGATGCGGCAAGGTTATGAGGGGTAGCACCCTTTAGGATGTGTCCATTTCCTTCTGGAAAAGGGTGGTATCATGGTATGGAGCCCAGATATTTACTCATGTTGAAAACACTTTATGATTGTGTGAATTGATTACGAGCGCTCGGTGAAAAGGTCCCAAAGGACCGGGGGATGGCATATTCGGTCAGTTGTTACTCAGTTAGGAGTAACCCGGCCTTGTGTTGGTAGAGATCCGGTTTGGTTCTCGGGGATGTCCATCCAGAGGCATTCTCATGTGGCAATGGGAAGTTCCTTGGCCTGATCATTCGTTGGAAATCCAATTCCCAATACGAAACTTTTACGGTATTAGTTGTAGAACCTGCTATTCACTTATGGTGGTCACCACTGTTTGGATAGTAGCTATAGTAGGCATACGATAATGGTCGTATGTTGGCTAAGATTTATATTCTACTTTCGAAATGAATTTGTTATACACTATGCACTAATAATAATATCAATTGTTATTTCAAATGCGTATCAAGCATCTTTGACTATCATAAGGAGAAATCTCCTCCGATTCTGCGTTTGCATGTGTGTGTGTGCGGGAGGCCTTATGGTAGTCTCATTTTTAAAAGCATTGCGAATTGAATTTAAAAATATTCCTCTATTTTGATTTTAAAGATAAATAAACTGTTTTGAGTTCTCACACCAGTCACATGACTGACTCGGAGTTTATTGTTTTCCTTCCTAAACTCTGGGTGCCCACCAATTTTCACACGGGCAGTTAAGAGTTAGGTTTATCAGGATATTCTGGATATTCTGGAGTTGCTGGAGGCAAGCTGGATGGCATGGCGTATTACTAGTTTATATAGTATTTCTTTTTCCGCTGCACTGTTTGTTGTTGTATGTTGTTGTACACTCTGATGATATGATGTAATGAAATGAAATGTAATGTAATAACTGATATATTTCTTTGTTTAAAGATTATTCATTTATTATTATATGTTGTTCCGCTGCGAATTGTGAGATTCTGTTGTTGTTCTGTTGTTTCCTTTCTGTCCCGTTCTATTTTTGTTCTATTTTCTATTCTCCATTTTTCTATATTTTCAAAATTTTCTATCCTCTTTCCTCTCTATTTTCTATCTTCTCTCTTCTTCTCTTTTCTTTTCTTAAATTCTTTTTCTTAAAAACCCTCAGTGTTCGGTTTTCCGTCGTTCGATCCCTCGGCAGTCGATAAAGTGAGTGTCGATGTCGAATTTTCGGAAGACGAAGAATCGGGTCCTGACACTACTTTAAGCCTTAAAGCACTAATTTTTTTTGAACTGCTACTTTGTATACAACAAATCATTGGGACAGCATATCTCATGTCAAATAAACGTTCGAAAGCAAGTTTCGAACTTGTGACATCCTGGACCAAAGCTGAATCAATTAACCACTTGGACAAAGGTGCTTGTCCTTAAAGCACTAATTAATCTGGTTAAAAGAACAATCAAATTCTTAATCTCTAGTAATGAAAATTGTTAAAGAAGAGACTGATCTAGAGTTTGAATCAAAAGAAGCTTATGATTTTGAAGCAAAAATAGGGGAGAATTATGGTTTTGGAGCAGAATCTGCATGTGAGGTCAATATTTTTCATTTTTACATAGTTGGAGTGGAGTGAACTAAATTTGACAACAAAAATGGCCATAGTGCAAAATCGGCACACAACCCATGCAACCACCCTATGTGGATATAATTTTTTCCTCGTACTTCATCTACTAGATTTTTATCTTTCTGCATAGTGGCTCTCCTAGGGTTGTGCCCCACCAATTATTTTTCTCTATAGCTTAATTCTAAAAATAACAGTGATGATGATGTTGGTCGTAGAGACTTAATAATTGATTACTATAATGAATTTACAACATATGTTGTAAGTGAGATTGCTTCACCTTTTGCATATGTTCTATAATAATTTGGTTGTTAAGTGACAATATGATAAGTTGCAGATATTTCCGAGCAGAGAAAAGTTGGTGGAATGGGTGCGGAATACTTGAAAATGAATTGGTTTTGTGATTGTTGTATTATTTTCCGATGTTATTGTCTCTCAATCTAAATTGCCAGTTTTCTTCATATGTGAACGTAGTAGTGTGTTTAAGGTAGCCAAATCGAAGAAAATTACTTCAAAACCAAAGTAATGGTACTGTAAAATGCAGCTGTGTATTTAAGCTTAAAATTGTTAAATTTTCAAATGTTGATGAACGGAGTTTAGTGGTGGTGAATGGGGTTCACAATCATGCCGAGCTAAAAAATAAAGAGGGTCATTCCTTTGCTGGTAGATTGTGTAAGGAGGAGGTTAAATTAGTTACTGATATGCGTAAAATTTAGTTAAATTAAAAGTTATTTTGATGCTTCAGAAAAAATGACCCGAAAAATTATACGGCTATTAAAACAATTTACAATGTCATACAAGCTCAAAATAAGATTGAAAGAACTGGGCGATCTCAAGTCCAATATTAACTATGTAAGCTTAAAGAGTTTGAAATCATTAGATAACACAAATATTACTAAAGATATCTTTTTAGTTCATCCAATTAGCTTACATTTTTACATACATTTCTTTGTTGTATTATTATAAATTGTACATATAAAACAAATAAGTGTAAAATGCCATTGCTTGAAATTAATGATGTGATGTCAACAAACCATACGTTTTGTATTGGCGTCACATATTTAGTTGAAGAATGTGAATAAAGCTATCTTTTGGTATTGGAGCATTTAAGTCTATTGTGATTTATTTTCAAGTAGATATGCCTAGTGGGATTATTACAAATAGAAAAATTACATTAATGAATTACATTCAAATTGTGTAACAACCAATATTTTTCAACCATTCGCATCCATTATAAGTGCATAGGCAGAAACTCATGCCGGAATTGAATTGCTCAAAATACCGTGTTGTAAATAAAATTTTGGCAAACCTCAGAATATACAGTAAATAAAAATCACAGGTCACAGACACAGAGTATATAAAAATGCAGCGGAAGAAAAAGAGATAGTAGTTCATGAAGCTACTATATAAATATGAGATACATCAGAGTTAAATAAGATACAACAGAAGAGTAACAGGATACATCAGGTACAAATCAGATACATCACTGAACCACTGGATACTGAAACAAAATAGATGGCTGGATCTTCAAGGAAAGCTCCAACGCCGAAGGTGAATCTTGAATGCTAACTCAATCAATCTGACTCGAGCGTAAAGCAAAACACAAAACCCTCGAGTCAGGACATAAATACTTATAACAGTAAATCAACTCAAGTGAACAGTAACAAAATGCATAAGTAACTTAAAGGATGCTTGGGACCGCCCATCCTCTAAGGATCCGTTAAACTATTTACTATGTAGTATATACGCTATATACGGTAGTGTCTAATCAGTAAAGTATAATCATATAGAAAATAGCGTTAAGGGGATGGTGAACCTTAACGCGGTCGGATCTTTAAAACCAAAATCGTAGTGGGCTCGATATAAGGATATGACAGGCAATGCCAGGGTGGATACACCGTTTGCACTCCCGGACCGGTGGTGACGGCAAGCCAGCAGCTTTCGCCCACCTCGAACAATAGCCCCGAATCAAAGTGGCGCCACCGAATCGAATCAAAACAGTAATAGAATGGTTTCCGATGGAGCATGCTCGATGAAAGGGTGCGACCCTTTGTGTAGCCCGGTATAGCTCCTGTTTTAGTCATATATGCCAACTCATGGGAGTTGGGTCCACGTAATATACCTCGAGAACATCGCCACCATCCTACTTCATTCTGGAATCTCCACCACGTACACAGTTGTTAAAGTGGTTTTCGGTATTGGCCGGCTATAAGACAATATCCGATCCCGGTCTCTTTAACAACCAATCGTTATTATAACCCGTAGTTATAACCTTTTAAAACAATATTTATACTTCAAAATAAAATATTATTTCAACCCAAATCTTTATCAAAATAAAGATTAAATCATTCCAAAATATCATATCTTTTGGATCTTCTTTTCAAATCATTTTAATATCAAAATATCATATCTTTCAAAACTCCATTTTCAAACCATTTTAATATATCAAAATATCATATGTTTTCAAAACCACATTTCAATCATTTAATATATCAAAATATCATATCTTTTTGAAACCACATTCATTTCAAATCATTATTCATTTTATTCAATTTAAAATATCATTTCAATCCATATTTCAAAATAGTATATATTCCAAAAATCATTTTTAATCATTAAAATGAAGTTATTATGTTTAATAATTAAATTATTAAATTTCCAAAATTTTCGACTTCCAAAGTTCATTTATTCACTTAAGTTTATCAAATCAGTGAAAATTCACTTTTCGTGGCATTTAGAAAACGCTACGGAAAAATACATTCAAAACAGTTCAATTTAACAAAAGACAACATTTTAAAATGTTGTAATAGGGTTTACTTAAATTTCGAATAAACTTAGTTAAATTCAACAATTTATAGCACTTACAAAAATTGCTATAATAGCTTTTAATTCAATTTAACTTTTTAATTCATTATCATCAACTACAGCATTTTCAAATGCTGTAATATCATTTACATTGTAATTAATAGCATTTCAAAAATACAGTCAATTAACTTCAAATATTCAATAAAATTTCTCAACCAATTATATTTTTATTTAAAATATTTTTAACTTATAAAATCATACATTTTCACATTTATAACATCATTTAATTTTTCCTCAAGTTCATGATCTTATAAAGTTAAATTTCCATTCAAAATCAAGATTTAATAATAATTCACTTATTAAATTGCAATGTTCAATTTTAAATCCATTACATTAAATTTCAACTTAACACTTAAGTTCAAATTCTCAAATATAACTTAATTTTATTTTTATTTACTTAACTAAAAGTTCACTTTTAAGTCAATTTCATAAATTTCCAATTTTAGTTATATTTCAAAATTTCAACTTAAAATATTCTTTCATTTCACATTTCAAATTTGTTAAAAATCATTAATATGTTATAAAATCACTTTTAATTCATTTAAATTCAAATTGTCATAACTTTATCATAATTTCATATTAAATTTAATTCCCAATTATAATTAAATCAAATTTTCCAAAATAACTTAAGTTCAAAATTTTCTAACTTTTCATTGATTCATTTCATTTACAATTGTTCAGAAAATCAGTAATACTTTACAAAATTTATTTTTAATAAATTTTAAATCAAAATATTATAATAATTACATTTCTAAAATATTTTAAACATTTTGGAAAAACATATTTTAACTACGGGCCTGTATATAATTTTCTACGCTAGGTAAAGTGATACGGGTAATATATCATTTCAACCCGTAATTTACAAAGAAAAATCCGGGTTTTATCATTTCAAACCCGCAGTCCCAAGTAAAAATAAATAAATTTGAATATCATTCAGGCCTATCATTTCAGCCCATAACGATTTTTCCCTATTCTAAAGTCCGTTCGGGTATGTATCATTTCAACCCATAGTGATTCTAGTCTACAGGGAACTTGCAATGGTGATAAACAGATATGAACGAACAGTAACAACATATATATAATAACAGATGATATGACATGAAATTTAACAGGTTTAACATCATATATAAATAATCACAGTCAGTTATAACATCACATAAAATTCTACACATTCAATTGTTGTTGTTTCACAACTGCATAAGTATAAACGTCGTGTGAGTTTTACTCAGCTTTTATGGCTGGAGATTTCAATACCAATGGCACAACTGATTCTAGAAGGCACGATCACACAACAATAGGCTCAAGTGGGAAGAGATCCAAGCTTAGAACTTGTGTTACAACCCAAAACAAAATATCCAAACAACACAAATTCAATAAAACTAGATATGAAATAACTTTGAAATAAAAAGGAATAAAAAGAGATATGAATGCAATGACTTTTGCCTTGCTTTCTCTATTCTTTTGCATGACCTAGGGGTTTATTTAGGTCAGGTTTGACATGACTTTGGCTCAGGTTTGATCATAGGAATGCATGGCATAAAGGCTAGAACATGTGGAGAAAGTTACAACATAAGAATATCAAGAGACTAGGCAACATAGTGTAGTTTTGGTGCACCACAAGGATCGTCTACATGCATTGTTTGGCTCGGCTCTTGATGTTTCAGATCTGGACAGAGGTTGGAGGGGTGTGTGTTGATCAGGTCAGAGGTGGTGGTTGCTGCTATGGTGTTGGTTAGGGTGGTGGTTGAAGTGGATGAGCAAGAAAAGGCCAAACAAGCATAGATCTAGGCTTTTGGTTGCATTTGGAAGAGTTTGACCATCAAGGGGTGTTCGGCCATGGTCATGGCTGTATGCTTAGATGGTGATGATGGTCGGAAAGAGATGGAAGGGGGTGGTGGCCGTGGAGCAAGGGGGAAAGCCGCTCCAATCAGGGGAGAAAGCAAGGCAAATTTGCATAGAAATAGGAGAAAAAGTAGAAAGAAAAGAGGAATTTTCCTAAATTTTTTTCTTCAAGATGGAGGCCATTATTTTTAGGGGTTTGGAGCTTTGAAAATTCTTGAATAATAGGAGGAAGTCGGCTGGAGAAAAAAGAGAGAGGAATAGTTAGGGTTAATTGGTGAAAGGTTAGGTTAAAAGTAAAAGGGTGGACTATAAAGGCCCATAGGAAGATAGAAAGTTTAAGGCCTTTCAAATTTCTCTTTTCTATTTTGTAAATAAATAAAAAACCTGATAAAATATATAAATAATCTCAGAAATAATGTAAATAAGAAAAATAAATAAATACATTTTAAATTATATAATTTATATAAAGAAAATATCAATATTTGTGAAACTAGGCTAAATAAATTGAAACAACCCAAATAATCTTTGGAAAAATCTATTTTTAATCAAAATACATATAAAATTAATATTAATAAAGTATAAACACAGCAAATAAAAGTGAATGTATAAAATAAATAAATAAAGTAAGGAGTGGCTAAAATAACTGATGAATTGATGACAAAAGAAACTGTAAAAGAAACGTGAAACGACATTACGTTTCTTAGCCTTTAAACCTTTCAAACTTCTTAAATTTGTTTACATAACTGGATATTATGGAATTAATAATAATAACAGATAAGATTTCGAAAATTTATCAAAATATATATATATATATATATATATATATATATATAATATTTATTAAATATATAAAGTTAAATTAAAGAAAATAGCTAAAATAGTAAACTAGTCTAGAAAATTTGAAATTACATGAAATAAATTTTAGAAAATTCATATGAGCTTGTAATATATTTTTAAACATAAATAATAATATAAAATAAAAGTACATTCACAAAACAAATAAAAAAAATTTAAATATAATTTTAATGAAGAAAATAGCAGAAAATAAGAAAACAGCCCTAAAAAAATAGGAAATAAATACAGTAAATTTTTGAAAAATTCGACTATCATTTTAAAAATATCCAAAAGTCAAAGTATACATAATATAACATAAATATACAGGTTGGAATAAGATATATCAAATAAAATTTCATTTATAAAATTTAAAATAAAGACTATTGCTGAATAACCCAATATACACACAATATTGAAAACAGTATAACTTTTGCAATTTAAATCCGTTTTCAACAAAACGAAAAGCAGTGTTCTTAAAATTTTATGTACCTTCATAATAAAAGATAAAATTTAAATTTTCAAACTTTAAAAAATTCAAATTAAAAGTCAAAGTTTGATTAATTTGACCAAAATTCACTTTTGGAAAATATTCTTTTTAGTCATGCTTTGGAATGATATTTCATATCAAAACTAAAGTTTATATTTAAAGTAACAAAATTAATCATTCAAAATAAAAAAAAATAAGTTTTTAAATCAAAATTTAATTAAAATAATTAAAATATACAAAAAAACAAATTACAAAATACAGGGTTGTTACACTCTCCCCCACTCAAAACTTTTCGTCCCCGAAAAGGAATGAGGTACGGGAAAACACAGAAAAAAAATAGAGTGAAATAAGATTAGGACAAGATGACAAGGAGATTTAAATTATACCTGATAACTATTATTACAGGTATGTTTAACAAGGTGGAGATGATCTTTCCAAGATTCTCCAAAATCAAGAACTCAAGCACGCAAAATAGATACAAATGAGTACCAAAGATTATCAAAGATTATAGAAAGATGCCTATACCAGTCTATAACAAGATAAGGATGATAAGGACAACCAAAAGACAGTTTGAAAAACAAAATAAGGAAATAAATTTTAAAGCATGAAAATTTTAACTTAAATAGAGAATAAATCTTTGCACAAGTTAAATAAATCTTAACTATCCCAAATTTCATTATCTTATTATCCAATCATCTTAAATTAACAATTTTTAAAACCATGGGTTTGAAAAATAATCATTTATTACACTCACAATGTACTTAATAAATTTAATTCTTCTTTATTCCTAATTAAAATTAAATTTATTCCTCTCAATATATTTATCACTTATGTTAAACATACTTACACTTATTATAACTACTTTCTTTTATTCTTAGTTCTTTTAAAATTAATTTATTGTAAGTTATTCAATTACCCTTTATTATATTTACCCCTGTTAATCATTAAAATTTAAATGTATAACATTTATTATAACCACTCAGATTTTATTTATAAAATCTTTTTATATTGTATATTATCCAATTACATTGTTAACTTCTGAAATTAAGGTAAGTTATATTGGAATGCAATTGTATTATACAAATAAAACTTTCCAATTCAATTCTCTCAAGTTTTAATCATTTATCCAAATTTTTGATTCTCTTTTTATAATTGAAATTATTATTTAAAATAAAATTTAAGAATTGTATTTTCGATTTCTCCAAACCATTTAGAGATAAGTAATAATATATATATATATAATATATCAAATCAAATTTCAATCATATATCTATATATATTATAAATCAAGTCATATTTTAGAAATTCAAATCAATTAAATTCCCCCGAAACAAAACTGTAGCAAGACTACAGAACAGTCTCTTCACTTCGAAACTCGAAAATGAACGTCGATGATGTCGCGATCATCACCGAAGTTATTTCCCAGCGACAATGAGAAGAGCACTAATTTTAAACTTCAAAATTCTTTGGAAACAAATTTCTATTTGAAAATACTTTAAATAATATATCCCTTTTAAAACTTTTTAAACAAAAGGTTTGAAACCATTGGAAATCAAATTCTCAAATTTCTTGTTCTAAATTCATTTCAGTTCCTAAACCAATTTGTAAACAACTATTTATAAATTCATTTATAGAACAATAAATTATAAATTAAGTATTATCACTTCAAATAATCAATTTAAATCAGTTTATTAAGTTCCATAAATTTACTTATATATCAAATTTTTATTTCATTGACCAAATTTTAAAATAATATTGTGTCAGTTTGTTCTGTCAAAGTGTTTTAGAAATCCTATTGACAGCATTGATCAGACGAATCGATCGAAAACCCAAATCAACATCAATAACCCAAACAACACAATATATAAAACAAAACATAGATATACAAGTACAATTCAAAATGTTTAGAAGAATAGATTGGAAACAAAAGACAAGATGATTAAATAACAAAAAAGGAAGGTGGATTAACTTAAATAAATCACGAGCAACCTTAACCGGGCCAACCTTGACTTAAAGAATAAGATCAATGTGGATTTTCTAGGGTAAATCTACATTCGATCTCGAGAGTTAGAGTTTGGAATAACAAAAGATATTAGCATCTAAACCAAGGATAGATACAAATCTCTGGTGAATCGATGCTAATTTGTAAAGGAGTTTTCCCCCTTCTTTTTTTCAATTCAATTTGAAATTGGCGTGACTGCCGACTTACTAGAAAGATCATTCGAAGCGGAGTTATGAAATACTCCAGAGTCAAAAGAAGATGAATAGTGAAGGATACGAATGGATTTTGGAATCGTAGGGAGCGTTCCAAAATTCAAAGGAATTGAGTCAAAAAGGAAGAGATTCAAACTCGAATGTAAGTGGTTCTGTAAATACATTCACTCCATATGCTGAGTTTTGCCTAGAGCTACCAAAGCTCTGATACCAACTGTAACAACCAATATTTTTCAACCATTCGCATCCATTATAAGTGCATAGGCAGACACTCATGCCGGAATTGAATTGCTCAAAATACCGTGTTGTAAATAAAATTTTGGCAAACCTCAGAATCTACAGTAAATAAAAATCATAGATCACAGACACAGAGTATATAAAAATGCAGCGGAAGAAAAAGAGATAGTAGTTCATGAAGCTACTATATAAATATGAGATACATCAGAGTTAAATAAGATACAACAGAAGAGTAACAGGATACATCAGGTACAAATCAGATACATCACTGAACCACTGGATACTGAAAAAAAATAGATGGCTGGATCTTCAAGAAAAGCTCCAACGCCGAAGGTGAATCTTGAATGCTAACTCAATCAATCTGACCCGAGCGTAAAGCAAAACACAAAACCCTCGAGTCAGGACATAAATACTTATAAACTGTAAATCAACTCAAGTGAACAGTAACAAAATGCATCAGTAACTTAAAGGATGCTTGGGACCGCCCATCCTCTAAGGATCCGTTAAACTATTTACTACGTAGTATATATGCTATATACGGTAGTGTCTAATCAGTAAAGTATAATCATATAGAAAATAGCGTTAAGGGGATGGTTTACCTTAACGCGGTCGGATCTTTAAAACCAAAATCGTAGTGGGCTCGATATAAGGATATGACACGGCACGCGAGGCAATGCCAGGTTGGATACACCGTTTGCACTCCCGGACCGGTGGTGACGGCAAGCCAGCAGCTTCCGCCCACCTCGAACAATAGCCCCGAATCAAAGTGGCGCCACCGAATCGAATCACAACAGTAATAGAATGGTTTCCGATGGAGCATGCTCGATGAAAGGGTGCGACCCTTTGTGTAGCCCGGTATAGCTCCTGTTTTAGTCATATATGCCAACTCATTTGAGTTGGGTCCACGTAATATACCTCGAGAACGTCGCCACCATCCTACTTCATTCTGGAATCTCCACTGCGCACACAGTTGTTAAAGTGGTTTTCGGTATTGGCCGGCTATAAGACAATATCCGATCCCGGTCTCTTTAACAACCAATCGTTTTTATAACCTGTAGTTATAACCTTTTAAAACAATATTTATACTTCAAAATAAAATATTATTTCAACCCAAATCTTTATCAAAATAAAGATTAAATCATTCCAAAATATCATATCTTTCGGATCTTCTTTTCAAATCATTTTAATATCAAAATATCATATCTTTCAAAACTCCATTTTCAAACCATTTTAATATATCAAAATATCATATGTTTTCAAAACCACATTTCAATCATTTAATATATCAAAATATCATATGTTTTCAAAACCACATTTCAATCATTTAATATGTCAAAATATCATATCTTTTTGAAACCACATTCATTTCAAATCATTATTCATTTTATTCAATTTAAAATATTATTTTAATCCATATTTCAAAACAGTATATATTCCAAAAATCATTTTTAATCATTAAAATGAAGTTATTATGTTTAATAATTAAATTATTAAATTTCCAAAATTTTCGACTTCCAAAGTTCATTTATTCACTTAAGTTTATCAAAGCAGTGAAAATTCACTTTTCGTGGCATTTAGAAAACGCTATGAAAAAATACATTCAAAACAGTTCAATTTAACAAAAGACAACATTTTAAAAATGTTGTAATAGGGTTTACTTAAATTTCGAATAAACTTAGTTAAATTCAACAATTTATAGCACTTACAAAAATTGCTATAATAGCTTTTAATTCAATTTAGCTTTTTAGTTCATTATCATCAACTACAGCATTTTCAAATGCTGTAATATCATTTACATTGTAATTAATAGCATTTCAAAAATACAGTCAATTAACTTCAAATATTCAATAAAATTTCTCAACCAATTATATTTTTATTTAAAACATTTTTAACTTATAAAATCATACATTTACACATTTATAACATCATTTAATTGTTCCTCAAGTTCATGATCTTATAAAGTTAAATTTCCATTCAAAAATCAAGAATTAATAATAATTCACTTATTAAATTGCAATGTTCAATTTTAAATCCATTACATTAAATTCCAACTTAACACTTAAGTTCAAATTCTCAAATATAACTTAATTTTATTTTTATTTACTTAACTAAAAGTTCACTTTTAAGTCAATTTCATAAATTTCCAATTTTAGTTATATTTCAAAATTTCAACTTAAAATATTCTTTCATTTCACATTTCAAATTTGTTAAAAATCATTAATATGTTATAAAATCACTTTTAATTCATTTAAATTCAAATTATCATAAATTTATCATAATTTCATATTAAATTTAATTTCCAATTATAATTAAATCAAATTTTCCAAAATAACTTACGTTCAAAATTTTCTAACTTTTCATTGATTCATTTCATTTACAATTGTTCAGAAAATCAATAATACTTTACAAAATTTATTTTTAATAAATTTTAAATCAAAATATTATAATAATTACATTTCTAAAATATTTTAAACATTTTAGAAAAACATATTTTAACTACGGGCCTGTATATATTTTCTATGCTAGGTAAAGTGATACGGGTAATATATCATTTCAACCCGTAATTTACAAAGAAAAATCCGGGTTTTATCATTTCAAACCCGTAGTCCCAAGTAAGAAAAATAAATTTGAATATCATTCAGGCCTATCATTTCAGCCCATAATGATTTTTCCCTATTCTAAAGTTCGTTCGGGTATGTATCATTTTAACCCATAGTGATTCTAGTCTACAGGGAACTTGCAATGGTGATAAACAGATATGAATGAACAGTAACAACATATATATAATAACAGATGATATGACATGAAATTTAACAGGTTTAACATCATATATAAATAATCACAGTCAGTTATAACATCACATAAAATTCTACACATTCAATTGTTGTTGTTTCACAACTGCATAAGTATAAACGCGTGTGAGTTTTACTCAGCTTTTAAGGCTGGAGATTTCAATACCAATGGCACAACTGATTCCAGAAGGCACGATCACACAACAATAGGCTCAAGTGGGAAGAGATCCAAGCTTAGAACTTGTGTTACAACCCAAAACAAAATATCCAAACAACACAAATTCAATAAAACTAGATATGAAATAACTTTGAAATAAAAAGGAATAAAAAGAGATATGAATGCAATGACTTTTGCCTTGCTTTCTCTATTCTTTTGCACGACCTAGGGGTTTATTTAGGTCAGGTTTGACATGAGTTTGGCTCAGGTTTGATCATAGGAATGCATGGCATAAAGGCTAGAACATGTGGAGGAAGTCACAACATAAGAATATCAAGAGACTAGGCAACATAGTGTAGTTTTGGTGCACCACAAGGCTCGTCTACATGCATTGTTTGGCTCGGCTCTTGATGTTTCAGATCTAGACAGAGGTTGGAGGGGTGTATGATGATCAGGTCAGAGGTGGTGGTTACTGCTATGGTGTTGGTTAGGGTTGTGGTTGAAGTGGATGAGCAAGAAAAGGCTAAACAAGCATAGATCTCGACTTTTGGTTGCATTTGGAAGAGTTTGACCATCAAGGGTTGTTCGGACATGGTCATGGATGTAGGCTTAGATTGTGGTGATGGTCGGGAAGAGATGGAAGGGGGTGGTGGTCGTGGAGCAAGGGGGAAAGCCGCTCCAATCAGGGGAGAAAGCAAGGCAAATTTGCATAGAAATAGGAGAAAAAGTAGAAAGAAAAGAGGAATTTACCTAAATTTTTTTCTTCAAGATGGAGGCCATGATTTTTAGGGTTTTGGAGTTTTGAAAATTCATGAATAACAGGAGGAAGTCGGCTGGAGAAAAAAAAGAGAGGAATAGTTAGGGTTAATTGGTGAAAGTTTAGGTTAAAAGTAAAAGGGTGGACTATAGGCCCATATGAAGATAGAAAGTTTAAGGCCTTTCAAATTTCTCTTTTCTATTTTGTAAATACATAAAAAACCTGATAAAATAGATAAATAATCTCATAAATAATGTAAATAAGAAAAATAAATAAATACATTTTAAATTATAATTTATATAAAGAAAATATCAATATATGTGAAACTAGGCTCAATAAATTGAAACAACCCAAATAATCTTTGGAAAAATCTATTTTTAATCAAAATACATATAAAATTAATATTAATAAAGTATAAACACAGCAAATAAAAGTGAATGTATAAAATAAATAAATAAAGTAAGGAGTGGCTAAAATAACTGATGAATTGATGACAAAAGAAACTGTAAAAGAAACGTGAAACGACATTACGTTTCTTAGCCTTTAAACCTTTCAAACTTCTTAAATTTGTTTACATAACTTGATATTTTGAAATTAATAATAATAACAGATAATATTTCGAAAATTTATCAAAATATAAATATATATATAATATTTATTAAATATATAAAGTTAAATTAAAGAAAATAGCTAAAATAGTAAACTAGTCTAGAAAATTTGAAATTACATGAAATAAATTTTAGAAAATCCATATGAGCTTGTAATATATTTTTAAACATAAATAATAATATAAAATAAAAGTACATTCACCAAACAAATAAAAAAAATTAAATATAATTTTAATGAAGAAAATAGCAGAAAATAAGAAAACAGCGTTAAAAAATAGGAAATAAATACAGTAAATTTTTGAAAAATTCTATTATCATTTTAAAAATATCCAAAAGTCAAAGTATACATAATATAACATAAATATACAAGTTGTAATAAGATATATCAAATAAAATGTCATTTATAAAATTTAAAATAAAGACTATTGCTGAATAACCCAATATACACACAATATTGAAAACAGTATAACTTTTGCAATTTAAATCCGTTTTCAACGAAACGAAAAGCAGTGTTCTTAAAATTTTATGTACTTTCATATAAAAGATAAAATTTAAAATTTCAAACTTTTAAAAATTTAAATTAAAAGTCAAAGTTTGATTAATTTGACCAAAATTCACTTTTGGAAAATATTCTTTTTAGTCATTCTTTGGAATGATATTTCATATCAAAACTAAAGTTTATATTTAAAGTAAAAAAATTAATCATTCAAAATAAAAAAATAAGTTTTTAAATCAAAATTTAATTAAAATAATTAAAATATACAAAAAAAATAAATTACAAAATACAGGGTTGTTACAAATTGTTTTTCCTCAGTCTGCAAATTTTTTATGTAAGTGGCATATGAATAACAATGTTCTTACTTTCTTCAAAAGAAAAGTAAAAGCAATGGATAAGATGATACTAAGTTGTTTTTTAATGATTAGAACGAGGTTATAAACTCAGAAAATGTTGCAATGTATAATCAAAATTTACAACCGTTGCATGAACAATACAGTGCACGTATAAAGCTTATAACATATATTCACAAGAGTTGGTTGGATCCATGGAAAGAACATTTTGTCTATGCATGGACCGATAAGCACATGTATTTTGGTAATTACACTTCAAATAGGTAATAATTTTTCATATCGAATTAATTTATTTTAATTTAATAATCGGATGTATTAATTTGTTTACAATTAATTTTTATTATAGGGATGAGGTAGCACATTCAAAGTTTAAAAAACCTTTAGCAACTTGTCAATGTAACTTTGAACAAGCTTGGACAAAGAAACATTCATTATTAGAACTTTCATTTACTGAGCTAAAGGCCTTATTTGAAAAAGGTTTAAAATGTTGTTCATGTTTATTATGTAAAAGAGTAAAAATAACCTACAAGATTTAGTTTCTACAGTTGCCTTAGAGTTACTTCATTCCGAGCTTTTTTAGGTGAAACAAATTGGTACAAACAAACAAAGTCGTGGATGTACACTGTGGAAAACTCATGGGCTTCCTTGTTTCCATGAACTAACTCGTCTTTGTCCACATGCAGAAATACCTCTTGAACTAATTAATATCCATTGGACAAGACTTCATCTTGTTGAAAGAGGAAAGGAGGATGATGCATTTTGGAAAAGATGGAAGATTTATTAATGGATGTTCCATATCAGATGCAATTATATAAAATGTGATAGAAGTTGTTGTATCTCAAACATCTTCTCTTGCATTTACACAAAGTAAAATCAAAGCTCGTGGAAGAGAGGGAAAAAGCGAAAAACATAAAACATCAACAAAAAGGATGCTTTCATCTTTTGAACTATTGGCTACATGTCTTCTCAACAACAATGTACACAAGCAATTAGTAATAAGAAGAAAGCGAAGGTAGAATAGTTGTTGATAGAAAGACCAAAGATGGTATAAACATATTTTTGATGACACTATAGTTCTACCTCATTATGTATGATTTTATAGGTCGAAGAACTAACTGTTGATACCATACAACATATTGAACGTATTCCTGCAGAATGGAAACCATATGCCAATAAAATTTATGATTCAAAGTGAGATGATGATTGTGGTTTTCGTTTTGTAGTCACTTTGCTTGGGCTAGGCAAATCATGTTGATCTTAAGTGCATAACGAGTTAATTGAAGAGCTTAAAAATAATGAAGAACTTTATGAACTAATAATTATGGAAAATGGCTGAATTGATGACCTACTAGAATCACTTGAGTTTGATGGCAATGGTGATGCACCTCCACCGTAGTGGACATCTATGCTAGATGTTGCTTACATTATAGCAACTCGATACCAAGTGGTTATTTATAATATAAGTTTAATGCTATCATCAACAATACCACATTTACGTGGATAAGTACCTCCTTCGGTACAATGATTGGAAATAGGGAAGAAAAGCATGGGATGATTTGTCTAAAGTTGTTAATTAGGAATAAATACTTTTTTGCTCATTAATTATTGTTTTTCGAAGCTGTATGCAAGTTTTATATGGATGATTATTAGAAAATAAATAACAAAAATCTTCCCTTTTTAATATTGTTTTTCTTATTGATTATCATCCTTTACTTTTCCTTCTATTAAAAAAGTATAAAATAGTACGAAAAAATACTAGCTTGCAGAAAGAAGGCGTGGTAAAAATAAATACTGATGAGGATTCCTATGTGGTATTTACAACAGATCGTAGTGGTTCAATGTGACAAAATTAATTTCAAGTAGTTACTCCGTACGGTTAAATTTTCAGGTTGCATTACATCTACAAGGTTTGTAAAAAATCAAAAAAAAATCCACACCGCATGATTTCGCTATGTGGTTTTATTTCCAATTCGCAACATTACCGCATGAAAAAATTTACACCACGTAGATCCTCTTTATTTTGATTTTTGATTTTTAGCCTCTCTATGAGGTTTGTAAAAAATGGAAAAAAATTAGTAGTAGTATAAACCGATAGAAGTTAAGATATCACAATCTATAGAATGAAAAATATAATCATTCAAAATATAACATTCATTGCTAACTGTAAATTAAACAATACATGTTACATAATCACATAACTAGTTCGACATACAAAATAAATAATTTGACAACAATACTGCTACATTAACTATCAATGCTATATAATTAAATAAAATTTCACATCACAAACATAACATAAATTGTATGACAACATCAACGACAAAATTCCACAAAGGTTCACCACAAGTTGCATAATCAAATATAAGATCTACTACGATCAACTAAGCTAGTCTATCCATCTTACAAATAAATCATATCAATGGTATTTTGCAATGGCAAATTAGTATGCATGTATGCTTTATCTAACAAGCAATGAGCATTTCCAAACTCTAAAACGAATTTGTCACGAATTTGTCATGTGTTGGAATTGGGTCAGTACACAATGGAAGAAATGAGTGAATTTAATTTTTTTTACCATTTTGGATCATTATTGAGCCTATGAAGTCCAATTCATTTAGAACTTTTCTAAGTTTTTCTAAAGAAAATCATTATTTTTTATGAATAAAGTTTTTATTTATATTATTTTGTGTTATGTTTGAATACGTGTATCATGTAAACATAAGTGTGTAAATGCACGTGCAACATAATAAAGTGTGCATGGTTTGACATGTCCGTGTACAGGTGCTGAGATTTACACTGCAGTGGACATGTTAACCCCTTTAATATTCTATTTGCTGTCTAAATGAACATATATATATTGTGTGTGCATGTGTTTATGTACGTTGTGTGTTTGTGCATCAAATGTTATATATAAATATACTTATAATATTATACATATTTAAATATAATCATATAACACACACAAAGATGTGGAAATAATAATTATAACAATTTATATAAAATATTTAAAATATATTTGTACAAATGTTTGTTTATATTAATAATAAAAAATTAATATTTAATATAGAATAATTTTTTTAGAATTGCCATGTAAATCTAAGAAGAAAAATTAATTATTTTACTTAATTATAAAAACTTATAAATATACAAACACATGTCCCCGCTCGCGCGTGCGCGCACGCACATATATATTAGAAAAACTTATTAGTACAAAATGACACTAAGCTCGTGGAATTTTTTTTTTTTGGATTTATAAATTGATTTTTAACTATCTGTTATAATATAATTTAAAACCAATTCAAATTAATTATTAAAAATTATCTTTGAAATCTGAAAATTATGTAATATTATTATGTAAAATTTAACAATTAATTTCAAATTATATTAAATATATTTATTTATACATACATAATCAACTTCTAGTTAAATAAATAGTTATGTTACTAAAATATAAAATAAATACAAATATATATTAAAATCAGTATTCCCTCTATCGAATTATTATTGCGCAAAAAGAAAATTTTATAAACTTTAAAATGTTTACTGTATGAATTTAATCTTTAAGATATAATTTAATTTATTTTTTAGCAGAAAGTCGGGTTGACTGAGCCCCCACCAGGTTATTCCAGAACCAAAGAGAGATATAATCATAACATGCTATGATCCAAAAGAAAAAAGTAAACAAAAACAGCAAAGCATGATTATAACTAGTAGTTATAATTTGACTCATCAAACTCATAGCTGCATTATCTAATCCCATTTCTTATGGCATGTAAAATATCATGCCCAATTTGCATGTCAGCTTTAAATATTCCAATGAAAACTCTCTCGTTCCTTTCCTTCTATATGTAGCTTGTTAACTTTTCTAATATGACTAACAACAAAATTCTACCCATCTTCTCTCCATCTCGTAGCCTTGTAAACAAGGACCAACTCCAAATTACTACATCTATTCACATTAGTTCTACCAATTTTAGACATGCGCTTGCATCACAGATAGTAAGTGAAAGGGCAGTTGAAAAGGAGGTGTAAGTTATCGTCAACATCATCATTACAGAAAACATAAGCAGCTTCAACTATCATACCTTTGTCTATAAGATTTGCTTTAGTATGCATGCTATTCATTATAAATTTCTAGAGGAATAGATTATCACTTTCTTTATGGTCTCTATTCCAAATTCTTTTATTCCAGGGGAAGGTAACCATACCATCAAATCTAGAAATTCATTTGTAAATTGTGGCAATTGAGTGTTCTTTATTCATGAAAGACCAGTAAACTCTTTCATGTTCAGAAGTAGGGTAGTGGAACCGTTGAAGATCATGCCAAGGATGTTTAATGAATTGGTTGCTTGAGCGAGGCAGAGTGACAGTCCCATCATGAGTGAAGTCTCTTGCATAAGCACTTTGCGGAATGCCTGTTTGCTACCTATGTGGGTAAGTTAGTATATCTTTAAGGAGATGCTATGTTAGACCCAAGGGTTATCCTAAAACTTTGCATGACCAGATTCAGAGGTTATGATTCTAATGTATGGGAGAAGAGATGATCGTAGGGAGAAGATGTCATGCCACACCCTGCTGCAGCTTTGCGGAATTTCCATAAACCAGAAGTTCTTACATCCAATGTTGTGAACATAGGTCTAGTTCACCCATAAATAGTTTCTTCTACTTAAAAAATTATCAAAGTGAGAACTGAAGGCATCTTTGTTCCAATGGAGCAGATTTTTTTTGCCATGGATACCATACTTTTAGGTTTTTCAAGCTTGGAGAAGGCAACAGGGATAAGCTTTGTTAAATGCATGTTGCTAATCCATATCATGTATATTATCTTTTTATGGAGGATGAAAGTCCTATACTAGTGGCTAGGCATAGCAACTAAAGTGAGCCTATTAGCTTGAGATAGGAGTTTTGTGCACGAACGGTTCATAGACTTGGTGATTTTAGCATAGAGGCCCATGCACTAGGAGGATGAAATTTTTGTAGTAGCAATGGGAATTCCAAGGTAGGAGGATGTGTCAGTTAGAGCTTTGAGGCAAGAGAGGCATCTGATACTTTTAGCAAATTCAGGTGAAACTCTACCACTAGACTTTTCAAAATTGGTACTTAAGCCAGTTAACTTATGGAATTCCAGTAGGATGTCAAGAATGTACTTGATAAAGCCAAAGGAAGGCTTAGTAAACATGACCATATCATCAGCAGACATAAATGCACTAATAAAAGGATTCTTACATTTGGGGTGTAATAGGTCGAGTTTGTGTAGCACCTCATAATTTGGCATTAGTTATTTAATTAGTTAGTTAATTAATTAGGCTCCACAATTGGAATTTGTGCAAACAATGAAGTTTGGCCATGAAACTTGTACCATTACACTCGTCGTGAAATTCTTAGTAGCTTTCATACTTAAAGTTTTGCGATCGGAGTCCAAACGAAGAAATTCCAGAGGAAAAATAAATTCAAAAAAATAACAATTCTAATAAGAAAATTATTGTTTATATATTAGTTATCTAGGGCCCATAATTCAATCTACATATTGGAGCGATCGCTAGGAGTGGTCAACCCCTAGAATAGGGGTGGTCGACCGCTTCATATGTGGTGGTCGGATTTAATATATTTCAATCTGATGGTTGAGGTTGATTCTTATGCTTGTAAATTCAGGCCTAACCCTCCCTTCTCTTCTCATATTTTCTGGAGGCAGTAGCGAAGCTCTGCTATTTTTTCTTCTCCACTAATATTTATATCTATACCCATACAAGTTCGAGAAGAATAGAAACCTAATAAAAAGAAGAAGAGAATAGAATCAACTATATGTGTATTTGAGACAATTTATATATAATTATCAATTTTCTCCTCCTATTCCAAATCTCTTCTCAGATCTATAATTCTAATGTATGTGTGTACCCTTTTTATACCTATTTCTTAAATTAAAAAGGATTTTTAGATGAATTTAAGGTTCTACTTTAGCTCTGAAGATTTGGATCGCTTTTAAAAGGCGAGTGGGAATTTATATACTGTCTATGATTTTAAATCTATTCCGTTGGCATATTTCTGATTTTTATGCCTAAATCTATTTTATTTGTGAATTGTAGGCTTGAATTAGTATAGAAAACTATTGCTTGCATATTCTTGTTTTAGATCTTATTTTTGAAATATGTTTACACCTAGATCTAGAAATCAGTCCTAATGATTTTATAATTGGAACGTTGTATATTTTTATTCTAGATTTGTACTCGAGTGTAAAACAGTATTTTTTGATTATTTTCCAAATTTGTACCAAGTTTTATATTTTCCATAGTTTAATTTTTGGGAAGAACATCTGTTCGATTTTTATAAATTTGTTTGCGTTTTCGATTGTGATTCAAAAAGGCAACGCTTGATTTAAAAAAAAGTAAATCAAAAGGGGAAAAGATGTGTACATTACAGATTTATTCTCCATAGTATACAATATTTATCCAAATAAAAAGAAGTTATCCATTCCTTGTAATTTCAAACGTAGTAAATCTTTGCTTTTTGTGTTAAACTAATTTATGAAAATCATAGTGGAAAACCTTCCTAAGGAATTTAATTCTAGTAAATTAAATATGGAAATTATATTCTAGTGACATACTTTTGAAAAGATTATATTTGATTATGAATAGATAGTTTTATTAGGCAGTTTATACGTATTCATTGCATTAATAAAAAAGAACAGTGTTTATTTGTGCATTTTTTATGCATAACGTTCATTGATTATTGTTATATTTAAGGAAGCGAATAGGTGGAATCAAGAAATGTAGTAACTCCTATTGATAGACAATAAATTAGAAAGTACCAATAATTAATAGAAAATAAAATATTGTAACCCCAATAATAAGAAATAATGGATAGGATTAGACGACGACTGATAAAAATGAAATAGACATAAATGGTTACTAATTAGAAATTAGTAATCATATACAAATATTTTAGGAAATTTTCGTTAGAATTTTATGGGCAAATTGACCTTTATGAGCATAAGTGGATAGATAAGTATTTAAGGTAATTTATTGCCTTAAATAAAAAGTGAATAAGTAAGCTAAGACCAATGCCAAACTAAGATAGTATAAGTAAAGACTTAGGATAGTTAACTGGAATTACTATGTTAGTGAGATACAAGGTAAGTATGTTAGTTATACGATGTCAGTAGAGTCACTCGATGGAAGACCGCCCTTCACTTTGAAGCTACTAGCAGTCGGGTGCACTTACTACTCATGTGAGATATCATTAATCCTACAACTAATGACTTTGCGAGAGATAGGACCCGTTTTAGGGTCAGAGGCATTAAGTGATTGTTTGAGAGACCGTCTCTTTCCTAATTAAAAAGTATTAAATGGTCCAAATTAGAAATTATAATGTAATATCTCCTATCTAGAGGCCCAAAATTAAGCGCTACAGATACTTTAGTCATCTATTGTATTAGCTTCCGATGACTAAATATGGCTATGTTAATGGTATCCACAATATCAAAAGCACTTGAATATGAAACAAAACATAGATTTCAAAACAACATTTTCTCCATTATATTTAAAATAGATGTTCCATATTCTTAATACATAATCCCAATACGTTGCTAGGCACATATAAAATATATTGAATACAAAATATGCCAAGAGTGGTATGCGAAGATACCCCTTGGATGATCAGATTTATATAGTCATAATAGTCTTAATACAAACACAACGGAAACACAACAAAACATTAAACTGCAACTCCTAAATAGCAATCTGTTTGCCTCTTGCATGCCTCTAGTAGCCTTATTCGTTATCCTAATAAACCAAAAAAAGAACTTAAACCCGCAGCCTACTCAAATTAATTTTGAGCACCCAAGAATTTAAGGGCAAAACATAAACTTCGAGTTAGACATAAAGCCTGGTACGAATAATACTATACATACCGGTTTGATATGTTAAGTGAGACCACGCCACTTAGTGGAACGAGTATCCCTGCATTGGTATCCTTTTAAAACGTATCTTTGCAAAACCTTTTCTACAACCAAAACTGGTGAAATACTGTAAAGCAATTCATTATGTAAAAATACATAAATATCATGTAATAATGAACAATCTATTCAAACACATAATCTTTTTTGGATAACTATTAATCTTTGACTGACTCAGGCCTACCAAACAATATAAACAAAATTTATCTAATGCCTATTAGACACTCGTCTTCTGGATGGTCTGCCCCTAACTATCTTTTAAATACATCACTTCTCAACGGCATGTCCCTAGCTTAATCATCTCCCAGGCCTTCCTGATCCTAATGGTTTTTTAGGCTCACCAATTACCTATCTGTATACAAATATATATTCCTATTGATGTGTAATCATAATTTTAGTCTACTTATAACCAAACCCTACACACTGAATTTTGGACAATAATTTGCTAAGGTTAATAGCTAATGTATAGAGCACGACCCCATACTAGTCACATCTGATATTCTAATATCTGATTCATTTTCACTTAAGGATCGCCTCCCATGATTTTCCTTGAAAACATTTTCAAAATGATTTAAAACATTTAAATCAAACTCAAACAAGGAAAATATATTATCTTTATGCCTCACTCAAAATCACATTACCATGTTATATATATCTTCTTTACTCAAACCTTGGTTGGTGAAAATATTTAAACATTTGAAAGCAACTCTTTCTAAACTTTTGAAAACATCTCTTTCAAAACCAAGTGAAACCCTTTAATTTTCTAAGCCAAAAGTACAAAACCTTACCTTTTGAAACCAAACATCTAACCTTTCGAAACTATTGAAATCATTCATTTAGAAAGCAATAAAACTTTAGACATCCTACTTAAAAACAACTTAAAACATTGCCTACGAAAGCCTTTGGAAAACCTTGCATTTAAACCTTTCGCAACCATTCAAGAAAACCTTTCGAGATCATTGAATTCAAACCTTTCGAAACCATTGAATTAAAACCTTTCAAAATCATTGAACTCATACTTTTTCAAACCATTGAACTCAAACCTTTCGAAACCATTGAACTAAAACCTTTTGAAATTGTCGAACTCGAACCTTTCGAAACCATTGAACTAAAACCTTGTAAAATCATTGAATTGAAAACTTTCAAAGCATTGAACAAAAACCTTTCGAAATCAATGGAAGCAACCTTTCGAATTTGTCGTAAGCTCTGCTTCAAAAGCTTTAAAACATATCATTTAAAACAATAGGCCTCTGCCTTTAGAACAAATGTTTCGAAAGCTTGGGTTATTATTCAATTAAAAACAAGGGTAAAACATATAAGTCAAAAGCTTTCTTCCGAAAGCATGGAGAAGCGGTTGGTTTTATAAAAAAAGGAAACCTTTCGCCTTTATCAGAAGGTTAAAAAAACTATGGTAAAGCGGAGTAACCTTTTGACTTTGTCGAAAGGTTTAAAACTTTATTTTAAATAATTGACCTGGTCAAAATCTCCTTTTCGAAAGCAAGTAGATGTAAGCTTTTGGTTTATAAAACAAACGTACCTAACATCTTTGGCAACCAACCTTTCGAATTAGTACACTTCGACCTTTTTCAATTCATCACATACCAAGTAACTTGATACCATATAAAATGAACGTTGACCTTGTCGAAAGCTATAACCTTTCGACTTTGTTGGAAGGTCTGGGTCAGAAGTTTTATTGCCTAAAATGGCCGAAACATGCTAAAAGCATGATTTTCCTGATTTTAATTTAAAAAAGATAACTTGTCATCTGACCTGCCTTTGTTTGTCAAATTATCACTAGTCAATAAATACTTTTCAGAAAAGTGCTGCCACTAATTTTAGAATTAAATAATAATTTTATTTTACAAAATGCCCGTTCTCCTTAATTGAATATATAAAATATTTAAGTCTCACACCTAAAGTAATTTTATATATTCATTAAATCACTTAGGGAAAAAACCAGGAAAAATCCCAAAAAATCTATTTTAATATGTTTTCCAACTACAAAAATTTCAAACTCAAATAATAATTATTTTAGCCGCAAATAATTTAGAACACAGTAAATCATTTTCTTCACTAGAAAATTAATATAAAATCCTCATAAATTCATAAAATTATGAAAATTGGAATCCATCTCTAGAATCATTTCTGACCTATATTTAAAATTTCAAAGCATCTGGATGTTAGTTAATAGGATTTTCGTATTAAACATTTCATAAATACTAATATGAACATGCATAATTCACCATCAAAAAAATATATAACTTTAATCATCAAAACATGACATATACTTGCAAAACATTTCGGGTCTAATCTTAAAACCGAAAACCGTTAGAAAATGGGATGTAGTAATTATTCACCTTAACTTTGAGATTAAATGATGTGCGATTCGATGTTGAATTAGTTGATTATCTTCCTTCTATCGAATCCTAGCTTTAATCTTTCCTTGAGAACAATAATGATGGCCAGCCTTAAGAATTTTTACTTTGGAAAAATGAGAATGAACGTGAGTTTTAATTCCTAAGGATTTAGGGTATAAGCCTTTCCTATTTCTTATAATGCCCTTACTCATATCCTAACACATTAGTTTATGTTTTCTAATTTTAATTTACACATTAACATGGCACAACTACCCTTAATTTAATCAAATCTCAACCCATTAATCTTCACGCTATTTTATTTAATTTAACTAATTAAATATCCTAGATAATGTTATAAAAATATTAGGTGTTACAGACTCCCCACCTTAAAGAATATCGTCCTCGAAATTACTATAAGGCACACAACAAAACAATCAAAAGTTAAAGATACCATCAAACAAATCAAGGTAAGCCTCTCTAATGCTGCTCTCAGTTTCCCAAGTACAGTCTCTTGCATCGTCATTCCATTGGATCTTTACTAATCTTACTATCTTGTTCCTCAACTTCTTCTCATCTCTTGCCACAATCTGAATCAGCTTTCTAACTATGGTCAAGTCCGTCTCTACAACTAAATCTTCTAACACTGTAGGTGCTATAGTAGTCTCCAAGTCTCTAACACACTTTCTAAGATGGGAAACATGGAAAACATCATGGACTCCTGCTAAACTACTCGGTAACTTCAATTTATAAGTGAATTTCCCGATCCTCTCAACAATAGGAAAAGTCCAACGAATCTAGGTGCTAACTTTCTTAACTTTCCAAATCTAATCACACCCTTCAACGGCGAAACCTTAATAAACACATAGTCTCTAACAGAGAATTCCAAGTCCTTCCTTCTTTTGTCTACATAATTTTTTTGCCTAGACTGAGCTTCCTTCATCCTAGCTCGGAGCAACTCAATCTTCTCTATGGCTTCTTCCTCCAAATCCGGACCAAGAAGTAATCTGTCCCGGGTCTCCAACCAACATACGGGAGATTTGCATGGTCTCCCATACAAAGCTTCGAACGGTGCCATCCCAATACTCGTTTGATAACTATTGTTATATGAGAACTCATATAAATGAAGATGGTCCTCCCATGATTCCCAAAATCCAATACACAAGCTCTTAAAAAAAAATCCTCCAAGACTATTTTGACTCTTTACGTTTACCCATCATTCTGTGGATGGTAAGCGATACTCATATTGACCTTTGTTCCTAATGCTTCCTATAGACTCCTCTAGAACTTACTAGTAAACAAAGAATCTCTATCACCGATGATACTACTAGGAATCCCGTGCAGTCTAAGTACATTCTTCATAAATAACTTCGCCAAATTAGGTAACGTTCTAGTTGACTTTACTAGAATGAAATAAGTTCTCTTAGTCAGTCTATATACTATGACCCAATGCTTCCTTTTCCTCTACTAGACCTTGGCAACCCAACGATAAAATCCATAAAGATAAAATCCCGCTTCCATAACGAAACTTCCAACGGCTGAAGCAATCCACATGGCTTCTAGTGTTCAGCCTTTGTCTGGTGGCAATTCAAGCACTGCTTAACACATAATTCAATGTCCCTTTTCATACCTTCCCAAAAGAAACTTCTATTTATATCCTGATACATCTTCGTTCCTTGTGGATGGATAGTGATCTTCGAACGATGACATTCATCCAAAACTTCTTTCCTCATGTCTCCTACATTTGGAACACATGACCATCCCTTCTTTCTCAACCACCCATTTTAGTCAAGACTAAAATCCTTTAGTCTCTATTCCCACCTTTAACTTTCTTATCTGTTCAGCCAAAACTGGATCTTCCTCTTGCTTAGAAGCTATCTTATCGGTCATTACCGATCGAACTTCCAAACAAGACAATACAATACTTCCTACACTAGAACTCGCTCCAGATCTATACTGCACTCCATAAGCTAACAGTGCTTCAAAATCTTTCCACTCAGCAATCATAGCCAATACCACATTCTGATGTTTCCTGCTAAGTGCATCTACTACTTTATTCTCTTTCCCGGGTGTGTACTCAATTCCAAAATCATAGGCAGCAACAAACTCCAACCATATCTGCTGTCTCAGGTTCGGGTCCTTCCAAGAGAACAATTACTTCAATGACTTGTGATCCATATAAAGCTCAAATCTCTCTCCCAACAGATATTGCCTCCATACCTTCAAAGCAAATATAATGACAACTAACTCCAAATCATGCAGGGGTATCTAACTTCTTGTGTTCTGAGCTTCCTAGAAGCATAAGCAATCACTTTACCTCTTTGCATCAACACAGCTCGCAATCAAGTTCTACACGCATCCGTATAAACAACCAAATCCTGATTCCCCTTCGAAACCACTGACACCGATGCATGGATCAGTAATTGTTTCAAGCTCTGGAATGCTTCCTCACACTTATCAGTCCATACAAATTTTCACCTTTTTACGTAAGCTTAGTCATCGATGCTGCAATCCACAAAAAATCCTTTATGAACCTTTGATAATATCCAGCCAATCCAAAAAAACTCTTTATCTCGATCACCATTTCAGGTCTCTTCTAGTTATTCACCCCTCATTTTTAGTCGGATCTATAGACAACCCTTTCTTTGAGACTACATGACCAAGGAAATTCACTTCCTTCTTTCAAAAGTGACACTTCGAAAACTTAGCCTTCAACTGATGCTCCCTCAATGTCTCAAGCACAACTCTAAGGTGAACTTCATGATCCTCTCATTCTTAGAGTATATCAAAATGTCATCTATGAAGACCAAAACAATTCTATCCAAGTTCTCTCAAAAAATTCGGTTCATCAAATCCACAAAGAATGCCGGAGCATTATTTAGTTCGAACGACATAATTAGCCATTCGTACGATCCATACATTGTCCTAAACGTCGTCAAAGAAATACTATCCTCTACCACTCTAAGCTAATGAAATTCTTTTGCTAAATCCTGATGAGAGAATACCTTAGCTCCACTTAACTAATCGAATAGATCATCAATTCTCAGCAATGGATATCAGTTCTTTACCGTCTTCTCATTCAACTTACGATAATCGATACATAGCCTTAACGATCCATCCGTCTACTTAGCGAACACTAAGGAAGCTTCCCAAGGCGAACTACTCGGTCGGATAAAATTATTGCCTTTCAAATCCACCAACTGCACCTTCAACTCTTTCATCTCCATGGGTGTCATCCTACTTGGTGGCCTACACACCAGTTCTGCTGTTGGCACTAAATCAATCCGAAAATCAATGGCTCGTTTTAGTGGTAATCCAATTACTGGCTCATGCACATCGGCAAATTCTCTAACCATAAAGACTCGATGCAACTCATCCTCTAACTCCACGATACCCGGTAAAGCATTCACTTTGCAAATAGGGTTCTCTACGATATAAACTATCCCGTCACTGAAATTCGGGTGACTAAGTGATATTTTCCTATCATGGCAAAATATTCTAGCATCATACTTACTTAACCAATCCATCCCAAGGATAATCCCAAATCCCATAAAATCAAACACATGTAAACAAAAATCAAAAGCATGATTAGCAATCAAACTCATAATGGTCACCCCTCATCCTAAGTGTCGCATACCTTCTGTCGGATTGGCAACACTTAAGGAAGTAACTAAATATGAGGGTTCTAGGTTAAATTTTTGTACCATACATCGAGAAAAAATGTGATGCACCCGTATCAAATAGAATGCTAATAGACATACCGTGACTGTGTAGCGAGCCTTCCAGAATAGCCTTCCCTTTCTCCTGCACAACCGGCCTTGAAATTGTGGCTCCATTGCATACATATGCTCCTTTCCCTCTCTAACAGGCTCCAGGCATTTGTTTCTATAATGGTCGATCTGATCACAATTAAAGCATCAGATATTCTTCTTTCCAACTTGTTCTTTCCCTTTTTCTTTTCTGGTATGACACTCATAGCATAATGTCCAATCTTACTGCATTTATAACAAACCACCTCAGCTTTTCCCTTCTTTGTGCTCCTCCCTTATGGGCATTTTTCTTATGGAAAAACTTTCTTTTCTGACCTTGTCCCACCTGGGCCTCCTTCATTTTCCCCCTCAAACAAGCTAACTCCTCTTCCTGCCACAACGCCATTTGTACCACTACACCACTTGGATCTCTTATATGCAGCAAAGTAGCACTTATCAACTTCGACCTCAAGCCTCTTATAAACTTATCATTCCTCTTGATCGCCGTATCAACGAAGGCATACCCGTACCTGGCCAGCTCTTCAAATCTTCTTACATACTCTAAAATACACATCTCCTCTTGTTCTAGTTTAGCTAATTTCCTAACCAATTCCAATTGTTCCATCATCAACATAAAAGTTTCTTGAAACCTTCTCCTAAAATCCGCCTAAGTCATGGTTTCCTCATCAACTCCAGCTATAACAGTATTCCACTAAATAGAGAGCTCCTTGAAGCTGTCTCAATGCTAATCTTCTCTTTGGCTCATCATGCAATCCTAGGTCAGCAAAGATTCTCTCATAATGTAGTAGCCAATTTTCCGCCTCAATCGCATCTTCATTTCCAATGAACGACTTCCTTCCAATCTTGGTATAATCTCTGCTCAAGTTAGCATAGTTGTTTACTATCGAAGCTTCTTGAACTCCTTCTTGAGCAACATTCCCTTTGACAATGGACTCCTCTAGCATTTGGTCGGGCATTTCCAATAGTGGTGGTGCAATCTACTCCAAGATTAACTCTTCCTCTTCTTCCTTCCATATCTGTATTCAAGTATCATGAGATACAGATGAATAGTCTAACTAAGATTGGAGTCAAGAGAGATAGTGTATACTTATATATAACAAATACAAATACGTTACTACAGCGTTATCCCATACCCGAACTTAACTCTAGTTACTAAGAATTATGTTTTTAGAAACCATTTTTTTAGTTAAAGTATTTCATAAACCATGCTCTGATACCAAGTTGTAACATCCCCTATCTAGAGGGCCAAAACTAAGCGCTACAGATACAACAGTCATCTATAGTATTAGCTTCCAGTGACTAAATACAGCTCGGTTAATGGTATCTACAATATCAGAAGCACTTGAATATGAAACAAAACACATATTTCAAAACAATATTTTTTTTCATTATATTTAAAAAAGATGTTCCATATTCTTAATACATAATCCCAGTATGTTCCCAAGCACAGATAATATACTTAACACAAAATACGCCAAGAGCAATATATGAAGATACCCACTTGGATGATCAAAGTCATATGGTCGTAATAGACTTAATACAAACACAACAGAAATACAACAAAACATAAAACTGCAACTCCTAAATAGCTATCTGTTACCGCCTACATGCCTCCGATAGCCTTATTCATCAGCCTACTAAACATGAAAAAGACCTTAACCCTCAGCCTACTCAAATTAATTTTGAGCACCCGAATGTTTAAGGAGAAAACATAAACTTCGAGTCAGACATAAAGCCTGGTATGAATAATACTACACATCCTGGTTTAATATGTTAAGTGAGACCGCGTCGCTTAACGGAATAGTTTTCCCTCACTAACATCCTTTTAATACATATCTTTGCAAAACCTTTTCCTACAACCAAAACTAGTTAAATACTGTAAAGCAATTCATTATGCAAACAGACATAGATATCAGGTAATAATGAATAATCTATTCAAGCACATAAGTTTTGTTTGGATAACTATTAATCTTTGGCTGGCTCGGGCCTACTAGACAATATAAACAAAATTTATCTTAACGCCTGTTAGACACTTCTCTTCTAGACAGTCTGTCCCTAACTACCTATTAAAAACAACGCTTCTGGATGGCATGTCCCAAGCATAACCATCTCCCTAGTCTTGCTGATCCTAATGGTTTTTTGGGCTTACCAATAACCTATCTATGTATGAACTTATATTTCTTTTGATTTGTAATCATAATTTGGGTCCACCTGTAACCAAGCCCTACATACTGGAATTTTGGACAATAAGTAGCTGGGGATAATACCTAATGTATAGGGCGCGACTCCATACCAGTCCCATCTGGTATTCTAATATCCGAGTCATTTAAGGATCCCCTCCCATAATTTTCCTTGAAAACATTTTCAAAATGATTAAAAAAATCAAACCCAAACAAGGAAAATATATAATTTTTATGCTTTACTCAAAATCACATTACCATGTTATATATATCTTCTTTACTCAAACCTTAGTTGATGAAAACATTTAAACATTTGAAAGTACCTCAATCTAAACTTTTGAAAACATCTCTTTCAAAACCAAGTGAAATCCTTTAATTTTATTAGTCAAACGGTTAAAACCTTCACTTTCGAAACCAAACATCAAACCTTTCGATACTATTGAAACCATTCCTTTCAAAAGCAATAAAACTTTAGACATCCTACTTTAAAAACAACTTAAAACATTGCCTTCGAAAACCTTTGGAAAACCTTCCATTTTAACCTTCCGAGACCATTCAAAGCAAAACTTTTGAAATCATTAAACTCAAAACCTTTCGAAACCATTGAACTCAAACCTTTCACAAATATTGAACTAAAACCTTTCCAAATCATTGAACTCAAAACTTTCGAAACCATTGAACTAAAGCCTTTTGAAATCATTGAACTCAAACTTTTCGAAATCATTGAACTAAAAGTTTTCAAAACCAATGGAAGCAATCTTTCAACCTTATCGAAAGCTCTGCTTCAAAAGCTTTAAAACACATCATTTAAAACAATATGTTATGCCATTAGAATAACTCCTTTGAAAGCTTAGGTTACTCTTCAATTAAAAACAAGGGTAAAACATCTAAGTTGAAAATTTTCTTTCAAAAGCATGGAGAAGCGGCTGGTAATTAAAAATAGGTAAACCTTTCGACTTTGACTAAAGGTTCCAAACAAAACTGTAATGATCCCATTTTTAGCCAAATTTAATTCAGTAATTTATATTAATTTTTGGGATTAATTGTGAATTAGTGTAAGAATAAATATATATATATATATATATATATATATATATATATATATAAGATTGCAAATAAAGGATTTGATTTGGAAATCTAAATATTTTATAAATAGATTATAATTTGAAATTTGAATTTGAATTTATCCAAAATAAATAATAATATCTTGTTTATTTATATTTGTGTTTACAAATTGATTTTTAATTGAATTTTGAATTTGAAACACAAAAATAAATATTTTAGAAAATAAACGGGATTTAGAATTTATATTGATATAATAAATTTACAAAAGCTATTTAAGGATTAAATTATAATATATATGTTTATTTATGAATGTATATTTAGTTTTAAATTATTTTCTTTAAAAAGTTGTATATATATAATATAAAATAGGGAATAATAAATACATAATACATATATAAATATAAAACATAAGAGATAAATTAATTCACAAATTATAAAATGAAAAGGTTTAAAACACAAATTATAAATTTATTTAAAATGAGGACTTAAACATAAATTTGATACTTTTAACAATTGTAAAATATGAATACAAACAATGAGCAAGTGTAAATTAATAAGGCCATGCATCATACAAGTGTCATGTTAGTTTATTTTCGTTTTATTTTTGAAAAATTTATTAATAAAGAGGAAATAAAGTTATATTTATATCTCTTTTCTCCTATGCTCATTTTCTTTCATATGTTTCATATTTTTCAAAAATTAAGAAACTAAAACCTGGAACAAAAATCAAAAGCAAACAAACTTAGATCAAAAATAAAATAAAAATCAAGACCAGAATAAAAAAATCAAACAATTTTAAGCCATGATCAAACTCAAACCTGAGATCAAAGAGATTCAAGTTCCAGAGCAAATCGGAGTTCCAGATTCTTTCTAAAGCCAACATAAAATTTAAATTAACGAAATCAAGAATCAACTACAAAGAAAAAGCATGCAAACATCAAGCAATCAAGTTTCAACCTAGGATGATCAACTCAAGTAAAAAGAAAAATAAAAAAACAGTTCCAGGCAAACTTGTTTTCTGTTCTTCATTGACAGGTGAGCAAACTCATTGAATCTGCCTCCATATCTTGATGTTGTGGTTGATGCTTGAACCTATTATGAAAAATGTTGTTTGAGTTGTTAAATATGCTTGCATGTTGTGTATATATATATGTAATGGGTGTGTATGCCTGTATATGTATAGATATGTTTCTGTTTAGTAACAGGTTAACCAAATTCAAGAAAAAATTCATATCTAAAAATCAAAAGGATTGAGGTAACGATCTTAAAAAGAAAAGTATTCATATTTACCTGATTTAAATTTTAAAAATAGTTTCAAATGTTTAGGTGTAGTATCTTTTTCAAAAATGTTAAATGATAGTAAGAACCAAACATAAGTCGAAATTTAATGTTCATCGTTTCGAATTTAGATTTCATAATATGATTCGTGATAGGAAATGATGATTTTAGGTAACAATTTTATGATTTTTAAACTTGGGAACGATGAGATATTTTGAATTGATCAATTTATGCATTTCTGTCAAATCTCGGCGATCAGCAATGTAATAATCATCATGGTGGATGCTGGAGAAGGATGAAGTATCGGGGAACATTGAAAAAATGGTTGGGGAATTTCTAGATGATCGAGGTTGATGCTCGACATCGATTTAGGGTTTGGTGAGCAGTTGAGTTCGTCGATGCTTTCCAATCGATTTCTCCATCATGGATGATCTGAAGCGATTGCGGGTGGGGGAAAACATCACGTGGGTCGATGACGAAGTTTTGGTCGGATGGAATGGATTTTGGTGATGGAGATCGTCATCGGCGATGAGTTTTGTTGATTGTTTTGGGATCAAGGTGGTGTCTACTCTTTAGAATTCGATTCGCTAGTGATTCGCCAGAGCTGGGTGGTCGTGGAAGTCAGGTTGGTCGCCGATGATGTGCGGGAGTTAGCGAAGTTGATCGGAGGGTCGGCGGTTACTGGTGCACATGCACGAGTATCAGCATATCTGGTTTGGTTGTGAAATTTGGGTAGAAAGGAAGTTGCTCGGGTTATAGGCCGAGGGTATTCATGATTTTCTCGAGAAGAAGAAGGTATGAGGGAACTTGGGTATGTGTCGAGGTTGTTTTCGAGTTGGTCTCGAGTATTTGAAATGGCAGGTTTAAATTTTAAAACAAATCCAAATTTTAATTTAAATAATTTTCTTAACTTATTGTTTTTATATAATAAATGTCTAATTAAGTTTGGAATGTATATAAAGGTTTTAAATAAAATAAATTATTTTGAGTATAAAGCCTTTTTTTATATATATAACCGTTGTTTGTGAAAAATTTATTTTAAATAAACTTAATATTGTGATTGAGTAAATGATTAAAGGATGAAATGTTTTAATCCTTAATTTAACTTAAAAGTTTAAGTTAAGTGGTTAATAATAATTTTTAAACAAGGTTTAAATGATAGTTAAAATAACTAATTAAGATAAAATGTTTTATCTTTTGAGATCTTAAGAATTAATAATTATTAATGAAAATAATTAAAGATTAATAATTTAAGGAGTAATTACTTAATGAAGTTGATTAAGGATAATTATTTAGTGTAATTAATAAAGGATTATTGCTTAATGTAATTAAGGTATAATTACTTTGTGTAATTACAATAAAGGGTAATTAATTAATTAAGATTAATTAATATAAGTAATTAAAGGTAATTAATTACTTGGAGAAAATTACTTAATTAAAAGTAATTAATTAATGATTGAAGTTGATTGATCAAGTAATTAAAGGATAATTACTCAATGTAAACAATTTGTGATTTATTAATATAAGTGATTTGGGATGATCACTTATTAGAATTAATTAAGGATAATTAATTAAATGATTTATTAATTAAGGGATTAATTAATTAATTAATTAAGGATAATTAATTAAAGAATATTTAAATAATTTAGGGTTAATTGTTTAATTATTAAAGGTTAATTGATAAATAATTAAAGGATAGTAAATTAAAATGGTTTTAAATTAATTAGTAATTAATTAACTAGGATTAGCAATCGATTCGTAAGTAATTAATCTGATTTAAATTAATCAGATGATTAACTGATCTTACTTATGGATGTTTGGATTGTATTAAATGTTTTGAATTTTTGATATTCCTGATACGTGATGCTCTGTGATATGAATTGTTTTGATTTGTGTGATGAATGTAATTTATTTATCTATGAGGAATTTATATTATTTATCTGTGAATCTGTGAATGATGATAAGCATTATAGGATTATACCGCTTATCGATATTGTTGTGATTGAATTAATGATGATTGTGATATTGTATTGTTGTGTGTAAAACCCTAGACTACACCCCACACACACACAAATGTGGATTGCACAGGAAATTTGTTAAGTCATAGATATGAATTGCATATGGAATTCGGTTAAATATGAAAAGCTTTTGAAAGGAGTTTTGAAGATAAAATTATTTAAAATAACTTGTTAAAGTCTTGAAATTAAAATAGTTCGATTTGAATTTGAATTCAAGATTTGAAGTTGATTTCCATTAATATATGTTTAGAAATTATGGTTTAACAAGTTATATAATGTATTTATATGGGTTTTAAACCATTCTTGAAGTATATTAAAGTATTATTTTGGGAATTTAAATTTGACCCAAGTTTATACTTTAAAAGCTATAACTTGTGCATATTTAATCGGTTTTTTTCGAAACGAAAAGTATTTATTTTCAAATGATAATGGCTTTCATATAACGAAAGAACTTCCAGTTGTGTTGAAAAGATTTCAAGTTTGAAATGGAATTGTTTTGAAAGCTATGAACGAATCTTTTTTAAATATTGGTGAACTTTTCAAATTGAAGAAGATCTTAAAGGTGTACCTTTTGTATAAAAGATTTGGGATTGAAATAGTTTTGAAAGCTATAAATGAATCTTTGTGAAAGATTGGTGAACTTTTTAAAGTGAATCTTTTTGTTTAAAAGATTAAAAGTGGAAATTTGTTTAAACCATTCAAAAGAAACGTTTTGGGCTTAAAGTTGTGACTTAACTAAGATCCCACTATATCCATATGCTTTTAAAAATTAAGCATTCATTATTCGGTTTAGCCGGGAGAGGACCTCGTGTCATAAAACCCATTCTGAATAGTGATATGACGATATGGATAGCATTTGAAGACTGGTGGTGAAGACCGGGTATTTTTGAGAACGAAAGGATTACCCATCGAACAACTCTACACTGAGTAGCTACGGTATAGAGATCTCTGGAGTTCGATCGGGATTGTGAATACCCGGCTTGCAAGGGCTTCTTTTGAAGTGCCTTCGGTTCTATTCGAACTCAAGACAGACTTGTATGGATATATGTCTGACATTACACTTGAGATGTAAAGCTGGTGTCTATCAAATACATTTCTGTTTGGTGGCGGAGAATTTATTCTCTAGCTTAACACTCTTCTCTAAGAAATATGAGCTCAGAGGTTATGTTGTTGATAAATTTTACTAGTGATGCATTCCTGATTTGATAATATGGCATACGAAGTGCTGCTGATCATGTGTTGATCGAAGCATGGTTTTTGTGAAAACCGTAGCTTTGTGGACAATACCTCGTCGGACCTCACAACTCGAAAATGGTCGAAATAGGAAGGATGCGACAAGGTTATCGGGGGTAGCGCCCCTTAGGGTATGTCCGTTTCCTTCTGGATAAAAGGTGGTATCATGGTTTGGAGCCCAGATACTTAACCTGTGTGGTTATTGTTATTTGTTGGTGAATCCCGAGACAAAGGTCGGTAAAGACCGAGGGATGACATACTCGTGTCAATAGTTACATAGTTACAAAGGTAACTCGGCCTTGTATTGGCAGAGATCCGGTTAGGTTCTTGGGGCATCCCTCCAGAGGCGTATCCATGTGGCCCAGGAAGTTCCTTAGCCTGACCATTTGTTGGAAATCCAATCACCAGTACGATCCCTGCACGGTTTTAATTGTATAACCTGCCACCTCATGTGGTAGCTATAGCGGGCATAATATAATGGTACTTATGCTGGCTAATATTACTATTATACTTTCAAAATGTTTTTCTACACTATGCATTAATAATAATATCAAAATGATTTTCGCGTATGAAGAATGTTTGACTATCATAAGGAGAAATCTCCTCCAATTGTGCGCTTGCATTGTGTGTGTGCGGGGAGGAATTATGGTAGTTTCATTTTCCAAAAAGCGTTGCTAATTTCTTTTAATTTCTTTTATTTTCTTTTGTTAAAGATAAATTATTTTTGTTTGCTCACACCAGTCCCATGACTGATCTAGAGTTTATTGTTCCATTTCTAAACTCTGGGTGCCCACAATTTTCCACACGGGCAGCCTAGACCGAATTTCCAGATAATCACTAGCAGATATAGATTCGGTAGCCTTCAGCCTTCTGTTTGGAATTCTTTAAAGTCTTTGGATCTTGGCAATCGCATTATGAAGCAAGTTGCTTCAGTTCAGCTTTGGGATGGTTCGAGCTTATTGGATTGGCGTCACTGGAGCTTAGCATTGAAGAAAAATATCTTTCCGCTGTTGTCGTTTTGTTCTTCCGCTGTTGTCTTGTATCTCTGATATATGTTAATATCTCATTTGTATCATTGTTGTATCGAATGTTGTATATCAATATAACTATTCTTCTGTTTCCGCTATGTTGTATATCTAATGTGTTATAAGCTCTGACGAACCGGATTTGGCGTTTGAATCTGCGACATTTGATTACAGGTGATGTAATCGGGTGTCGATTTTCGAAGGTTGAGTCAGGGTCGTTAAATTTGGTATCAGAGCTGAAGGTTGAGTAAGAACTTTAGCTCAGGAGTTTAACATATTAGGTGACTCATTAGAGATAGGGTTACAAATACCCTAGAATGAGTATATCCCTAAGATATCTTGTCCGTATGCCTCAGTAAATTCTCTTACTATCCACTGATAGTGAGTATGAGTGCAAGAAGAGGACGAGATAGGGGACATGGGAGTACCACTACACAAAGGGTCATTACCCTGTAACAACAAGGGAATATCTTCTCCATCAATCTCTTTTGTTCATCATCCAATATCAATTCCCTGATGGTTTTGTGGCAGCTGCAAAAAAAGATGTTTTGGTGTGGTGGTAGCTCTGCAAATCGTTGTAGATAAGTTCCTATTTCGTATTCTCTTCATCAGTTTTCTATCAATCTTTTCGTTTTAACTTTAATGAATTTGGAAATTAAATTGAAATAAATTGGTTAATTAAATATGAAGCCAAAATTGGATTATATCCATTTGCCTATTCTTTGGGGTCCCGATATATTCTACGAATGGTTAGTTATTCCTTCGAACTAACCAATGCCCTGCTTATTTCATAGGCCTGATGTCCCGAGTATCTTGTGAAATATTGTGTGAGATCATTCTCATATATATTGATGATATTCTTATTTGGTAAGCCAAATATAGAATAAATATTCAACTTGATCTGGAAAACTATTCCTTTGATGTGTTTGTCTGTACTTTGTCTATTCTTTGTCTGTCTCCCTGTCTAGCAAATTTCATGGATGAAATTTTCTTAAAGGGGGAATCTGTAACGATCTTGGTTTTTAGCCAAATTTAATTCAGTAATTTATATTAATTTTTGGGATTAATCGTAATTAATGTGGGAATAAATATATATATATAAGATTGTAAATAATGGATTTGATTGGGAAATCTAAATATTTTATAAATAGATTATAATTTGAAATTTGAATTTATCCAAAACAAATAATAATATGTTGTTTATTTATATATGTGTTTACAAATTGATTTTTAATTGAATTTTGAATTTGCAACTCAAAAATAAATATTTTAGAAAATAAATTGGATTTAGAATTTTATATTTATATAAATAAATTTACAAAAGCTACTTAAGGATTAAATTTTAATATATATGTCTATTTATTAATGTATAATTAGTTTTAAAATCATTTTCTTTAAAAAGTTGTGTGTGTATATATATATATAACATAATATAGGAAATTATAAATACATAATAAATATATAAATATAAAACATAAGAGATAAATTAATTCACAAATTATAAAATGAAAAGGTTTAAAACACAAATTATAAATTTAGTTAAAATGAGGACTTAAACATAAATTTGATACTTTTAACAATTGTAAAAATATGAATACAAACAATGAACAAGTGTAAATAAGTAAGGCCATGCATTATACAAGTGTCATGTTAGTTTATTTTCTTTTTATTTTTGAAAAATTTATTAATAAAGAGGAAACAAAGTTTCTTTTCTCCTATGCTCATTTTCTTTCATATGTTTCATATTTTTCAAAACCTAAGAAACTAAAACCTGGAACAAAACTCAAAAGCAAACAAACTCAGATCAGAAATAAAATAAAAATCAAAACAAGAACAAAAAAAATCAAACAATTTGAAGCCATGATCAAACTCAAACCTAGATCAAAGAGATTCGAGTTCCAGAGAAAATAAGAGTTCCAGATTCTTTTTAAAGCCAACATAAAATTTAAACTAAAGACATCAAGAATCAACTGCAAAGCAAAAGCATGCAAACATCAAGCAACCAAGTTTCGACCTAGGATGATCAACTCAAGTAAAAAAGAAAAATAAAAAAAACAGTTCCAGGCAAACTTGCTCTTTCCCTTTCTCTGTTCTTCACTAATAGGTGAGCAAACTCATCGAATCTCCCTCCATATCTTGATATTTGTGGTTGATGCTTGAACCTGTTATGAAAAATGTTGTCTGAGTTGTTAAATATGCACGCATGTTGTGTGTGTATATATATGTAATGGGTGTGCATGCCTGTATATGTGTAGATATGTTTCTATTTAGTAACAGTTTAACCAAATTCAAGAAAAAATTCATATCCAAAAATCAAAAAGGATTTAGGTAACGATCTTAAAAAGAAAAGTATTTATATTTACCTGACTTAAATTTTAAAAATGGTTTCAAATGTTTATGTGAAGTATCTATTTCTAAAATGTTAAATGACATTAAGAGCCAAGCATAAGTCGATATTCAATGTTCATCGTTTCGAGTTTAGATTTCATAATATGATTTGTGATAGGAAATGATGATTTTAGGTAATAATTTTATGATTTTTAAACATGGGAACGATGAGATATTTTGAGTTGATCAGTTTGTGCATTTCTATCAAATCCCAATGATCGGTGATGTAATAATCATCATGATTGATGCTGGAGAAGCCTGGAGTATCAGGGAACATCGAAAAAATGGTTGGGGAATTTCTAGATGATCAAGGGTGATGGTCGACATCGATTTAGGGTTTGGTGAGCAATTGGGTTCGTCGATGCTTTCGATTCGATTTCTCTATCATGGATGATCTGGAAGCGATCGCGGGTGGGGGAAAACATCACGTGGGTCGATGACGAAGTTTTGGTTGGATGGCATGGAATCTGGTGATGGAGATCGTCATCGGTGATGAGTTTTGTTGATTGGTTTGGGATCGAGGTGGTGTCTACTCGTTCGAATTCGATTCGCTGGCAATTCACCGGAGCTGGGTGGTCGGGGAAGTTAGGCTGGTCATCGATGATGCATGGGAGGTAGCGAAATTGGTCGGAGGATCGACGATTACTGGTGCACGTGCATGAGTACCAGGATATCTGGTTTGGTTGTGAAATTTGGGTAGAAATGAAGTTGCTCGGTTTATGGCCCGAGGGTGTTCGTGATTTTCTCAAGAAGAAGATGGTACGCGGGAGCACGGGTATGTGTCGGGGTTATTTTCGGGTTGGTCCCGAGTATTTGAAGTTGTAGGTTTAAATTTTAAAACAAATCAAAATTTTAATTTAAACAATTATCTTAACTTGTTTTTTATATATAATAGATGTCTAATTAAGTTTGGAATGTATTTGAAAGGTTTTAAATAAAATAAATTATTTTGAGTTTAAAGTGTTTATATATATATAGCCGTTGTTTGTGATAAATTTATTTTAAATAAACTTAATATTGTGATTAAGTAAATGATTAAAGGATGAAGTGTTTTAATCCTTAATTTAACTTAAAAGTTTAAGTTAAGTGGTTAATAATAATTTTTAAACAAGGTTTAAATGATAGTTAAAATAATTAATTAAGATAAAATATTATATCTTTTAAGATCTTAAGTAATTAATGATTTATTAACGAAAATAATTAAAGATTAATTATTTAAGGAGTAATTACTTAATGAAGCTGATTAAGGATAATTATTTGGTGTAATTAATAAAGGATTATTACTTAATGTAACTAAGGTATGATTACTTTGTGTAATTACAATAAAAGGTAATTAATTAATTAAGATTAATTAATATAAGTAATTAAAGGTAATTAATTACTTGAAGATAATTACTTAATTACAAGTAAATAATTAACGATTGAAGTGATTAATTAAGTAATTAAAGGATAAATACTCAATGTAATCAATTTGTGATTTATTAATATAAGTGATTTGGGATGATCACTTATTGTAATTAATTAAGGATAATTAACTAAATGATTTATTAATTATAGGACTGATTAATTAATTAATTAATTAAGGATAATTAATTAAAGAATAATTAAATAATTAAGGGTTAATTATTTAATTATTGATTAATTAATAAATGAATAAAGGATAATTTATTAAAATGGTTTGAAATTAATTAGTAATTAATTAACCAGGATTAGTAATTGATTCATATGTAATCAATCTGATTTAAATTAATCAAATGACTAATTGATCTTACTTATGGATGTTTGGATTGTATTAAATGCTTTGAATTATTTGATATTCCTGATGTGTGATGCTCTGTGATGTGAATTGTTTTGATTTGAGCTGTGACGAATGTAATTTATTTATCTGTGATGAATATATATTATTTATCGGTGAATCTGGGAATGAAGATAAGCATTATAAGATTATACCACTTATCGATATTGTTGTGATTAAATTAATGATGATTGTGATACTGTATTATCGTGTGTAAAACCCCTGGACTACACCACACACATAAATATGGATTGCACAGGAAATTAGTTGAGTTAGAAATATTTGAAAATAATATTTTATTTAAAATAATGAAATGATTTTAAAATTGAATTTTGAATCCAAAATGGTTTAGAAATGGAAAGGGTTAAATATGAAAATCTTTTGAAAGGAGTTTTGAAGATAAAATTATCTAGAATAACTTGTTAAAGTTTTGAAATTAAAATAGTTTGATTTGAATTTGAATTCAAGATTTGAAGTTGAGTTCCATAAATATATGTTTAGAAATTATGGTTTAACAAGTTATATAATGTATTTATATGGGTTTTAAACCATTCTTGAAGTATTTATACGGGTTTTAAACCATTCTTGAAGTATATTAAAAGTATCGTCTTGGGAATTTAAATTTAACCCAAGTTTATACTTTAAAAACGAAACGAAAAGTATTTGTTTTCAAATGATTATGGCTTTCATATGACGAAAGAACTTCCAGTTGTGTTGAAAAGATTTCAAGTTTGAAATGGAATTGTTTTGAAAGCTATGAATGAATCTTTGTTGAAGATTGGTGAAATTTCAAATTGAAGAAGATCTTAAAGGTGTACCTTTTGTATAAAAGATTTGGGATTGAAATAGTTTTGAAAGCTATAAATGAATCTTTGTGAAAGATTGGTGAACTTTGTAAAGTGAATCTTTTTGTTCAAAAGATTAAAAGTGGAAATTTGTTTAAACCATTCAAAAGAAAGGTTTTGGGCTTAAAATTGTGGCTTAACTAAGATCCCGCTATATCCATATGCTTCTTAAAATTAAGCTCTCATTATTCAGTTTAGCCGGGAGAGAACCTTGTGTCATAAAACCCATTCTGAATAGTGATACGACGATATGGATAGCGTTTGAAGACCGGGTATTTTTGAGAACGAAAAGATCACCCGTCGAATGACTCTGCACTGAGTAGCCACGGTATAGAGATCTCCATATGTGATGGGGAGTTCGATCGGGATTGTGAATACTCTGATTGCAATGGCTTCTTTTGAAGTGCCTTCGGTTCTGTTCGAACCTAGGACAAACTTGTATGAATGTATGTTTGACATTACACTTTGAGATGTAAAGCTGGTTTTTATCAAATACATTTCTATTTGGTGACGGAGAATTTATTCTCTTAGCTTAACACCATTCTCTAAGACATATGAGCTCAGAGGTTATGTAGTTGATATTTACCAGCGATACATTCCCAATTTGGTAATGTGGCATACGAAGTGCTGCTGATCATGTGTTTATCGAAGCATGGCTTTTGTGTAAAGCGTAGCTTTGTGGACGAGACCTCGTCGGACCTCACAACCCGGAAATGGCCAAAACAGGAAGGATGCAGCAAGGTTAACGGGGGTAGCGCCCCTTAGGGTATGTCCATTTCTTTCTGGATGAAAGGTGGTATCATGGTATGGACCCCAGATATTTAACCTGTGTGGTTATTTTTACTTATTGGTGAATCCCGGGATAAAGGACGGTAACGACCGGGGGATGGCATACTTGTATCAGTAGTTACCTAGTTACAGAGGTAACTCGACCATGTGTTGGCAGAGGTCCGGTTAGGCTCTAGGGGCAACCCTCCAGAGGCGTACCCATGTGGCCTAGGAAGTTCCTTAGCCTAACCATTTACTGGAAATCCAATCATCAATATGAGCCCTGTACGGTTTTAATTGTATAACCTGCCACCTAAGGTGGTAGCTATAGCAGGCATAATACAATGGTACCTATGCTGGCTAAGATTAATATTATACTTTCGAAATATTTTTCTTTACTATGCACTAATAATAATATCAAAATGATTTTGGCGTATCAAGCATGTTTGACTATCATAAGGAGAAATCTCCTCCAATTGTGCGCTTGCATTGTGTGTGTGCGGGGAGGCCTTATGATAGTTTCATTTTCCTAAAAGCATTGTGGATTTCTTTTAATTTTTTTGTTTTCTTTTGTTAAAGATAAACTGTTTTTGTTTGCTCACACCAGTCTCATTGCAGACCTGGAGTTTTTTGTTCCCTTTCTAAACTCTAGGTGCCCATAATTTTCCACACGGGCAGCCTAGAGTCAAATTTCCAGATCGTTAGTTATTAGATATAGATTCAGTAGCCTTCAGCCTTCTGTTTGTAATTCTTTAGAGTCTTTGGATCTTGGCAATCGCAATGTGAACCAAGTTGCTTCTGTTCAGCTTTGGGATGGTTCGAGCTTATTGGATTGGCTTCTTTGGAGCTTAGCATTGAAGACATTATCTTTCCACTCCTGTCGTTTTGTTCTTCCGCGGTTGTCTTATATCTCTGATATATGTTGATATCTTATTTGTATCATTGTTGTATCGAATGTTGTATATCAATAAAATTATTCTTCTGTTTCCGCTATGTTGTATATTTAATGTGTTATAAGCTTCGATGAACCTGATTCGACGTTTGAATCTTCGGCATTTAAATACGGGTGATGTATTCGGGTGTTGATTTTCGAAGGTCGAGTCAGGGTCGTTAAAAAAATGATAAAGTGGCGATGACCTTTCAACTTTGTTGAAAGGTTTTAGAACCTTTATTATAAATAATTGACCTGGTCGAAAGCAGTCAAGTTGAAAGCTCCTTTTCGAAAGCAAGTAGGTGTAAGCTTTTGGTTTATAAAACAAACATACCCTAACCTCTTTGGCAACCAACATTTCGATTAAGTACCGTTCGACCTTGTTCAATTCATTTCGTCCTACGTAACTTGATAATATATACATTAAACTTTGACCTTGTCGAAAGCTATAACTTTCAACTTTGTCTGAAGGTTTGGGTCAGAAGGTTTGATGCCTAAAATGGCTGAAACATGCTAAAAGCATGATTTTCTTGTTTTTAACTTAAAAAAGATAACTTTTCAACAAACTTGCCTTCGTTTTTCAAATTCTCATTTGTTAATAAATACTTTCTAAGGAAGTGCTCCCACTAAATTTAGAATTAAATAATTATTTTATTTTATAAAATTCCCCTTCCTCCTTAATTAAGTATATAAAACATTTAAGTCCTATACCTTAATTTTATATATTAATCAAATCACTTAGGAAAAATCTGAAAAATCCCAAAATATCTATTTAATATGTTTTCTTACACATAAAAATTTCAAACCCAAAAAAAATTATTATTTTAGCCGTAAATAATTTAGAACCTAATAAATCATTTTTTTGCTAGAAAATTAACATAAAATCCATGTAAACTCAAAAAATTATGAAAATTGGAACGCGTCTCTAGAATATCATTCTGATTTATATTTAAAATTTCAATGCATTTGGATGTCGTTTAACAAGGTTTTCATATCAAACTTTTATAAGTACTAATATGAACATGAATAAGTCACCAACAAACAAATATATAACTTTAATCATTAAAACATGGCATACACTTGTAAAAACATTTTGGATCTAATCTTAAAATCGTAAACCATAAGGAAATTGTTAGCCCCAAAATTGGTCACTAACACCCTTAGAAAAATTGTGTAGAGAGATTAATGAAGAAAGTAAATTAAAACAAAGAATAGAGTGTAAATTTAAATGCAGAGAACAAGAACACCAAATTTATAGTGGTTCGGCATAACTGCCTACATCCACTTTGAAGTTGATTTCCATTAATTTTCTTGATGGGTGATTACAGATACAACTCGTTTTAAGTTACTAGAATACAATTGCAAAGTAAAAGAAATAAGTCTGGAATGAGTCTTGAAAATGGCAGAGTCTCCCCAGTGTTCTCTAAAATCTCCTCCTTTTTTCTGTGCCCCTGCCTCTCTATTTATAGACGAAGGTGGGTTGGACTTCCCTGGCGGGCCTGGCAGCTGAATAACTCGGCCCAAATGGAGTGGTCTCTGTGCGCCGAACCAGAGAGGCCGAACGATCTCCTTTAGCCGAGCGATCTCCTTTAGCCGAACGTTCTCCTTTAGACGAACGATCTCCTTTGGCCAAACGTTCTCCTTTAGCCAAACAAGATGAGGCCGAACATACTGACTACCATAGGGAGCACTTGTGCCGAACGAAACTAGAAGCCGGACCAATGTCTTGGCCGAACGATGGCTAGGCCGAACTATGGCTAGGCCGAACGATGGCTAGGCCGAACGATTGAGGCCGAACAATTCTTTGGTCGTAGAACGATCTTATGCCGAGCGTCCTTCTCTGGCCGAACGGTATTCAATACCGAGCGTTTCTCGATGCCAAACGTTTCTAGATGCCAGATGCTATCCCATGCCAAATGCCCATTATTGCCGATAGATGAGTTCGTACCGAACGGTCTTAACATGCCGAGCGCTCATTGATGTCGAACGATGGAGAGGCTGAGTACTAAGTTGCCCGATCAATTCCCTAGGAAACACTTGCCCCCCAAATCGTATTACGTGACCGAATGTGATACGCTTTGAAGTATGTATCTTCCATGCTTTGCTTCGAGCCTTGGTTAAATCTCCTGGGAGGTGCCTTCTTGAGAATATCAGCTATAGAGGTGTGTGTGTCGAACAGTGTAGCCGAGGTCGAACGATCCATGTTACGCCGAGCAACTTCGTATGCGGTACAACCCATCTGAAGACGAGTACCCGGGATGCCAAACGATCCATGCTAGCCTAGGCTGAACGATTCATGTTACGCCGAGCGCTATGGCCTTGACCGGTTCTACCGGTCATAGTCCCTTCAACTTCTCCTTCTCCCTTATAAAACCCGGTATCCTCTTCTTCCCCCTTCTTTTTCACTTTCACTTCTGCAATCTCGAACTTGCGAACCACTCCTGTTATCAGACTATAAATACTTCTCAATCCTTTCCAAGGCTCGATCTACGAACTAGGCATCAATTCCTTTACCCAACGCCTTTCCCTGATTAAAAAGGTTTCGACGAGAGGCCCAAGTCCATAGATTAGAACTGTAGCCGAAAGGGTTTAGGATATTTCTAAGGCCAAGTGTCATGAGGCAAGGAGGAGTGATCAGGGATGATTAAACGTAGGGGTTATTCGGGAAAGATACTGTGGTTCGGCACGGTTCCTTTGTGCCGAATGAGATTTGGGAAAAAAAGAATGGTGGAAGAGTATGAGATGGTTAGAATGCCGAATGGTATCGTCCTCGTCGTTCGGTGTAGCTGGTGGAAGAAGGGAAAAAATTGAAGGTATTGCCGAGCGTTGAAGCTCGGCTTAATCCAGGTTCGGCATGGCACACCATATGTCGGTCGATGGAATGGAAGGTTAGCGAGGAAGCAGGAGTTAGTGGGGATGCTGTGTGTTGTTTCGATCGAACAGAACCTCGGCCGAACGATGCCTTGCCGAACAACTCATAAATGCCAAACAAAACATGCCGAACGATACTTAGGCCGACCAAACATAGATGCTGAACCAATCACGCCGAACAATACTTAGCCGAATCAACACGTAAATGCCGAAAAAACATGCCGAATGGTACTTAGTTGAATAACACATTAATGCCGAACCAATCATGCCGAACAATTCTTAGCCGAACAACACGTAAATGCCGAATAAAACATGCCGAATGGTACTTAGTTGAACAACACCTAAATGCCGAACCAATCATGCCAAACAACGACAAGGACTCTAACATGCTGGCATATCGAACTGATCCGGACATTAACTCCCTAGCTTCAGTAGACATAAACCCGAACCTAGATTGACCTTCTTCTAACGTTTTCTGAATCTGAAACTGTAATCTCCATAAGGAAGGCTTTTGGAGACGGTCAACGATGACGGTCTTCGAAGGCGATGATTTTTAAGCTTAGTTTTATACCAGTAACCTTGCGACTCTCGAATTTCCAATGCTTATACATGATTGATTGCACTAGATCACACACCACACATGGGGGAAATTTATGTTGTTAAGTCTAACGTTGATCATTTTTTGAGTATAGTTCACACAAGTGCTCTGCAGGATTCGATTCTCGTTAAAAAATGTCTAAAAAATCCATTTCCGCCACAATCTCGGACAGTCCCAGACCGTCTTCCAAACAAGGGGACATAGACACTTCTAACTCGTCGACCTCCCCCGCTCATAATTTAGCTCCTGATGCCCTGGAGTCATCTATTCTCTTAGATAATCCGATCGATTCACAGGCTTCGAAGATTAACGAAGTCGCCCTTCGGCGAATATGCTCTATCCACAGCATCCCTTTGTCGATGTGTTGGTTCCGTCGAGGCATGATCGTCCACACCTGCCCCCAGTCGGATACACCGCCTGCAATAAGTTTATGTGCTGGGTGGGCAGCGTGCCTCTATTCAATTTATTTCTTCGGGACGTGTTGCAATACATAGACATTGCCCCATCGCAGCTGCACCCATACCGTCATGCATTCATTTATGGGACCTACCTCCTTTTCATGGATGTCTTCTCCAGGCCTCCAACTCCCGGCGACATCAGATATATTTATATGATCAAGAAGCAGAGAGATAGCCCCTCTTTCATGTTCCTCGAGCCGCACCACAAGTGCCAAATTCTAACCGGAGCGTGGAGCAAGTTTTCCCTATACAAACAGGAATGGTTCTACGTGCGCTGCCCTCCTAGTTTCGTGAGGAGATGGGTTGAAGGAAGTAAGTCTTCTTCTTGGAGCGATGCTCATATTTCGGTCAAGGCGATGCTTTTTCTAACTCTTGTTTCATTTTTTCAGATATCAATCCACGTCCTGAGGGCCGCGGCTATTCTGAGGCTGTTGAGGCTATTAGAGCTCTTCCCGTCGAGGAACAAGACATCTGAACCCTCATTTCAAATGAGTCACTGTCAAGGTTCGGGCTGTTAGCAGAAGGTCGTCGGGTGAGCCTTCCTAAAGGGTGTCTCCATCCCCAAGCCCGCATCTGGTAAAGGGAAGAAGTTGGCTGAATCGTCGTCACACCACACCCTCGATGCACAGGAGGAGGGGGAAATCAAAGAGAGTGAAGCACCTGAAACACAAGGTGAGAATGCAGGTCCTGCTCAGGATCCGCTGGTCGAAGTGCACGATACGGAAACGTCATCTCCCCCTTCGAAAGGGAAAAAGAAAGTGACATGTAAGATTAGGAAGGAGAAGGTTGGCGGAACTTTCAAAGTTACGCTCATCCCAGCAGAGAAGGAGGCTTCTTTACAGCACGTTGAAAGTTCGCTAAAGGGCCTCTCGAACCTCTCCATTCCGAAAGATTTGCTCAACTATGACTTCAATGATCCGGAGGCATTCAATCTTCACTCGCCCGTTAGAGGTGATGCAGGCATCTTATCCCACAACCAAGGAGAGAAAACTCCTGTTAGCAAAGCGACCTGTCCGTCTAGGGGAAACACACTAGGACACACACAAAACACTCGCACTTCCATTTGCACTTAGTTTTCGTTGTCACACTATCTCTTTGCTAATTCGCTGTTATTTGAATTCTGTGCATGTGACATGGGGCGCTCACATGGATTCGATCGTCTTTGCGGTTCGTCCATTTTTCATCAACAAGGACGGGATTCGGGTTCCGGAAGACGTCGAGATGGAGATGGCAATAAAGAATATCATTCCCGGGACTCCTCATCCCGGAGGAAAACTTACTATCAGCCAAAGCACCACTAGGATACTTCGTCTCACGTGGAGCACAGCAAAGACAAGCACGGCCATAAGAGGTCGCACCCCGACGCTCCCCGGGACCAACACTCTGACTCCTCTTCTACTCGACAGTCCCGAGTTTCTCACCGGAGGGGCGAACTTTCAAATCCATCGCCCCCGCTCCTGCCACAGACCCAACAGTGTCTGAGAAGTTATCTAAGCTTAAAGACAAATTTTCGAGAATCTGCTTCGATGGCCTGAAATTCCTTTCGGCGATTCATCCTATTCCCGATCATGTTAAACAGAGCGCTCTTGCCTGTACGAATGACGTCTATGTTCAACATGACGCATTTGTTCTCCTAGCTGAGAAACTTTTCGAAGTCTCTATGGAGCACCAGCATGAGATAGACCATTTGAAGCTTGAGGCTATCCACGATAGAAACATCATTAAGGCCCAAGACGAATAAATCGCCACTTATAATTCTGAACTCGAGGTTGCCCATCGGAGTGCCAGGGATACTGCTGAGGCCGATACTCGCTTGGAATCAACTCATAAGAAAGATCTTGACGAGGCGGTTTAATGATGTGGGGATTTGGCCTTACAGAAGGACTCCATTCAAAAGGAGAGGGATGCGTTCAGCACCCGGGTCAAGGAACTTGAGGAGCTTCTCTGCAGAGAGAAATAGGAGAAAACGGCTGCCCAAGAAGAGTCACAGCGATAATGTGACGAGATTGTCGTCACCCGAATTTTAAAAGAACAACTCAAGGGCGAACTTTCCAGGGTTGAGATGTTAAAGAGCGAGGCTCGTGAAGAGGGCAAGAAGATGGCGTTGACGGACATCGATTCCCGTCTTGAGGCAGCCAGGGAAGAAGGTAGAGAAGAGATCAAAACCGTGTTCGACCCACTCATTGCCGAATTCAACGCCCACGTGCTCATGCACCGTGACTTAACTTTTTTGGGCGATGGCTATCTTGAATCATTGCTCGAGGCGTGGGAAACCTTAATTCAGATCAGAAAGGCCGAGCGCGATGTCGAGGAGGTTGACGATGGGGCTTTGATAAAAGAATTTCAGAAGGGAAATGAGCCTTCGGACCTATTAGCGGCCAAGGCCTTTATTGCAAAGGCTCCCCCTCTAGAAAAGGGAAAGAAGTCGCCGGTCCATCCGGGGTCGAGCCTCCTGTTCATGTGCCTACCCAGCCGGCCAGTCGGCCGATACTTGATCCTTTTGAATGGCACATTGGCTACGATCCGAAAGCTCGGGCCTGGGCATTCATGTTTTGTCTCCTATCCCGGAGGGTGAGACCACCCTAACAGCTGAAATCCAGCCAATACCTGGTAGGCAATTCTTTTGCATTAACATCCCAAGTGTTTCCCTAGAAGCTGTTGTATTCTAATACTTGCTTTTCACGACTTTGTGCAGGTCGTTTTGATCTTGAACCCACTCCAAGGAGCGATGTCGCCAAGGAGGCAGAGAAGGAAACAAGTGAGGCCCCTCACGCAGGTGAGGCTCCCGGTCCTGATGCTCAGGTAATCGAGGCGCTTGACGAAGGTAAGTCCAATTCCTCCTCTGGGAGTTATGAAGTAGAAGTCACAGGTGCCTCTGAGCATACATCTGAATTGAGCACGAAGGAGCGGCTTGAGAAAGAGAAAAGAGATACAGTCAAGGTCAAGGTTGAGCCGCGTAAAGTGGACCTGGACGATCCCTTGAACAAGCCATTGAAGGTCATCCTTCCTGGCAGGTCCAAGCCCTTGGATGTTCCCCCTACTTCTTCAGTTGTTACTCCTCCATCAAGGAAAGGTTCCAAGGGTAAATGCTCTGGGGAAGAGCCGTCCGGGAAGAAGTTGAAGAAGCACAAGAAGTGACTCCTGTCCTCGTTCAACGAGAGTCAATCTAAGTCGTGTAATAATTTTTTGTAATTTTTGTAGATAGACTGTTGACTTCGAATTTTGGAGTGCTTGTAGCAGAAATTTTTTCCTGAATAAAGTTTAGTTTCCTTTTCTGTCTTTTCAAAAGATTCTTATTATTCAGTTTTCTTTGTGATTGTGATTCGAATCCATGCTGTTGTGCGTAACATAGACTTCTTGGTTTGTCTTCACATAGCCCGTTGATTCTCTGAGAGTTATTCGTTTTCCTCCCATGCTTCAAGCACTTAGAACATTTTTTAATCTGTACAACGGGAACTTAGAATATTCCAGTCCGTATTCTGGGGACTTGGAGAATTTTTACCGTTTATACTCGAGTTCACACTCCGGGGACTTCGAGTACTCCAGTCCGCACTCCGGGGACTTGGAGATTTTGAGTCCTTTGTACTCGAGTCCGCACTCCGGGGACTTAGAGCAATCCAGTCCGCACTCCGGGGACTTGGAGATTTTGAGTCGTTTCTACTCGAGTCCGCACTCCGGGGACTTAGAGCACTCCAGTCCGTGCTCCGGGGACTTGGAGATTTTGAGTCGTTTATACTCGAGTCCGCACTCCGGGGACTTAGAGTACTCCAGTCCGCACTCCGGGGACTTGGAGGTTTTGAGTCGTTTGTACTCGAGTCCGCACTCTGGGGACTTAGAGTACTCCAGTCCGCACTCCGGGAACTTGGAGATTTTGAATTGTTTATACTCGAGTCTGCACTTCGGGGACTTAGAGTACTCCAGTTTGCACTCCGGGGACTTGGAGATTGAATTGTTTATAGCGTTCGTACGCCAGCCAGAATAATATAATTTGAATCGCTTGCCACAGGACTATCTTACGCAAAAACATTAATCATTCATGGAAAAGATGGCTTCAAGCCTTTATTAATGAAAGCAAGCTAAATTGTCATATTACGTGCCAAGAACTAGAAATGAAAACGTACTGGAAATAAATGCAACTACTGCATGAAGGAAATAGACTAAGAGTAATAACGTCGCAAGTGCTCGTTGTTCCATGCTCGGGGGAGTGTCGCACCATCGACGGTCGCTAGCTTGAAAGTTCCTTCTCCAAGCCTCCATTCGATGACGTACGGACCTTCCCATGCGGGGTTCATATGAGTTGGGGCTGGAAAAACTCGTTTCAAAACGAGATCTCCCACGTCAAAAATTCTCGGTTGGACTTTTTCGTTATAATATATGGCGACCCGATGTCTGTATGAGGCCGCTCTCAAATCGGCTTCTTCGCATTTTTCATCAATAAAGTCCAGTGATTCCAATAAGAGATCCTGGTTCGACGCAGGGTCGTAGTGAGTAACCCGATGAGATGGAACTTCAAGCTCCACGGGTATGACAGCTTCCGTGCCATATGCCAATGCGAATGGAGTGTGGCCAGTCGCGGTCTTGTGGGTGGTTCTATAGGCCCAAAGCGCTGTCGAGAGTTCATTTACCCACTTGCCTCTAGCCTTTTCCAAACGCTTTTTCAATATGGACTTGATTATTTTTTTTACGGCTTCTACTTGTCCATTCTCCTTCGGGTGAGCAACTGCTGCAAACCTTTTCTTGATGCCATATTTCTGACAAAATTCTTTGAACTCCTTGCTTTCGAATTTAGTTCCATTGTCTGTTATGATGGTCCGGGGAAGGCCAAAACGGCATATGATATTTCATACAACGAAGCCAATGACTTTCTTGGTGGTGATCGTGGCCATAGGCTCTGCCACTGCCCATTTGGTAAAGTAATCGACCACAACTATTGCATATTTCGCGCCTCCTTTGGCTATGGGTAAAGAGCCGATCAGGTCAATCCCCCACATCGCAAATGGCCAAGGACTAACCATTTGTGTGAGTTCCGTCGGCGGTGCTCTCGGAATTTTTGCGTATATCTGACATTTGTCACATTTTCTCACATAGTCTGCAGCGTCCAGATTCACGGTTGGCCAATAGTATCCATAGCGGAGGATTTTCTTTGCCAATGTTTGCCCACCGGTATGATCACCGCACTCTTCCTCATGGACTTCCTTTAATACCTGTTTTATCTCATCATGGGCCACGCACCGGAGTAAGGGGGTCGAGAATCCCCTCCGATACATTACCCCGTCATGTATTACATAACGTGAAGCCTTACAAAGGACTTGGCGTCTTTCGCTCCTCTTCTTAGGCAAATCCCCTTGTAGCGGGTACTGCTTGATTGGGGTCAACCACGATTCCTTCTCAAGTTTGATCCGTAACATGAAATCTGTCTCCATTATGTCTGTACTTCGAGCATAGAGGGTCTCAACAGGGAACAATCCCATTTGCTGTGCATCACCAGTGCTTGCAAATTTTGCCAACGAATCGGCTTCTCTGTTTGTTCGCGTGGGACATGCGAGATGCCGTAGTATTCCAGATTCGCCAGCAGCTCTTGAACCCGAGCAAGGTAAGGAGCAAGTCTCTGTCCCTTCGCTTGATAGTCTCCCAGCACCTGATATACTACCAGCTGCGAGTCACAGAAGATTTCGATTGACTTCACTCCCAGTTCGATAACGAGTCTCAAGCCAGCAATCAATGCTTCATATTCGGCTTCGTTATTTGTTGCTACAAACTCGAGCTTCAAAGCGTAGCAGATTGATCGTTCTTCAGGAGTTACGAGGATTATACCTGCCCCCGAGCAACGGTCGTTAGATGCCCCATCGGTGTACATCTTCCATCGAACGTGGGGTATGATTCTGTGACTGCTCGGTTCATCTAGCACAATGAATTCAGCAATGAAGTCGGCTAGTGCTTGTCCTTGTATGGCCCTTCGCGGTAGATAGGCGATATCGAACTGACTCAACTCAATATTCCATTTTAACATCCTCCGGGAAGTTTCTGGTCGTTGGAGTACCTACCGTAGGGGTTGGTCGGTATAGACACTGATTGAGTGCTCCTGAAAGTAGGGGCAAAGCTTGCGTGATGCGATCACCAAGCAATAGGCTAGTTTTTCAATCTTTGGATAATTTCTTTCCGCCCCTGTCAGCGTTTACTGACAGAGTAAACCGGCTTTTGAATCCGGTCTTCCTCGCGGGCCAAGGCTGTACTGATAGCGTGCTGGGATACCGCCAAGTATACATACAACATTTCGTGGTATATCGGCTTGGACAGTACAGGGGGACTTTCCAAGTGCTTTACCAGAGCCCGGAATGCTTCCTCACAGTCGGATGTCCATTCGAAGTTTCTCTTTCCTTTCTTTATAATGTCGAAGAAGGGAATACACTTGTCTGTAGCTTTGGATATGAATCGACTTAGCGCAGCCACTTTTCCATTCAGGCTTTGCACCTGCTTTATGGTTCTGGGTACTTGTATATCTCGGATAGCCTGGATCTTTTCTGGGTTAGCCTCGATTCCTCGGGCATTCACAATGAATCCCAAAAACTTTCCTGATGCTACGCCGAATGAACACTTCAATGGATTGAACTTCATTCCATAACACCTGAGTATGCCAAACATCTCCGCTAGGTCTCGGATGTGGTCGTTTGACTGCCGTGACTTCACTAGCATGTCATCCACATAGATTTCCATTGTTTTACCAATCTGATCTTTGAACATTCGATTCACCAGGCATTGATAAGTCGCTCCTGCGTTCTTCAATCGAAATGGCATTGCTACATAGCAATATAATCCCATGTTCGTGACAAAATTGGTGTGTTCTTGGTCTGGGAGGTGCATTGGGATTTGATTATATCCTGAATACGCATCCATAAATGATAATAACTCATGTTCGGCAGTTGAGTCGACCAGCTGGTCAATCCTAGGCAACGGGAAACTATCCTTAGGGCACACTTTGTTTAAATCGGAATAATCAACACAGGTCCTCCATTTTCCATTCGCTTTCTTCACTAGCACCGGCTTAGATACCCATTCAGGGTAGAGGGCATCACAGACGAACCCGTTGGCTTTGAGCTTGTCCACCTCCTCTTTGAGAGCCGCGGACCTCTCCGGGTCCATGCCTCTCTTTTTTTGTTTCACAGGTACATATTTCGGGTCTATGTTCAACATATGACTTGCGATCGCAGGAGAAATCCCGCACATATCAGAATGTGTCCAGGCGAAAACATCAAGATTCGCTCGGAGGAAATCAAAAAGGTTCTCAGCGGCCAAAGGGTCAAGTTGCGACCCAATTTTAAGGACTCGTGATGGGTCGCTCTGGCTAACTGGGATGTCAATTGTGAGTTCAGCCGGTGCTGCATTGGTTTCCCTGGGTTCCCCTTCATCATCTCTCGGATCTATGTCCCTATAGATCCGAGAATGTTGCCCGAGCCAGGGCTCGGGCGCTACTTGTCAATCATCAGCATTTTGGCTGCGGACGAAGCGGTCTGCAACCTTTCCTTTCTCTCTATGCTGAGCCTCTCCCAGCTCAGCCACATAACAAGCACGTCTGATGGCCTGATTGCCGTGCACCACTCTAACACCGCTGTCTATGGGAAATTTTAATGTTAGACACCAAGGGGCCAATGCTGCCCTAAATTCTGCCAAGGCAGAACGTCCAAGAAATACGTTATATGGAGAGTCAACGTCCAACACTATGAATGGTAGGATTCGCACCCTCCTACACTCGCCCTGTCCCAGTTCAACTGGTAACTGCACATATCCCACTGCATCCATTTTTGCGCCGTTAAAGCCATGGATTCTGGCATTGGATGGTTTCAAATCCTTAACTTCCAGTTTCATTTGGTCATATGCCTTCTTGAAGATGATGTTAACGGAACTTCCACAATCAATTAGAACTATCTTCACATACGCCGGCCCAATTGTCGCAGATATGACCATCGGGTCGATGGTATGGGCTTCTATCTTGTCCGCATCTCGTCTCCTGAATACGATATCATCATTCATCGTGCGCTGCTGCTCTGCAGGAGTCCCATCCTCCACATTCGAACAACATTCATACTCCGCATGTCTTAAAGAGTTAGCATATCGCTCCATCTCCTGCCAATTTTTATCTACAGGATGAGGCCCGCCAGCAATCGTGTTAATAACCAATCTGCCCACAGTTCGAGTAGGTTGTTCTAGTTGGTGTGGGGCCAGCCCACATCCATGGTCCGATGTTTCTTGCCTCCCATCCTGTGGGTCTTTGACAAATTCCTACAGCTTTTTTTGCCTTATCAGCTTTTCTATAGCATCATGGAGGTGTCTGCACTCCTCCGTGTTGTGCCCATAAGACTCGTGGAAACGGCAATACTTCCCGGTCCGCTTCTGTTCTTCCATCGATTCCTTTGGACGTGGGTTTCTATATTGGAAAGTGTTGCAAGTTGATAGATAGATATTTTCAAGAGATGCGTTCAACGAGGTGTATTCATTATATGTTGGGATCCTTAATTTCCATTTCCCTGTTTCTTTTTTCTTTCTGGGATTTCCACCTACGGATCCTTTAGACTGCCCGGGCTTGTTTTGGGTGTTAACTTGAGTTTTTCCAGGATTATCTCCAGTTTGTTTCACGACGACGTTACTTTTCACATACTCTTGAAAGGGCCCTGATGCCTTGTCTCGCCCTGTCCACCAAGCTTCCTCCCTTCTTATGAACCGATGAGCTTTCGAATAAAAACGTTCCCGCGTAGCTGGGGGCTTCCCCGCCAACCAATCTCCAAATTTAGAATCCGGATCCACTCCACGCATTACTGCCATCAAAATCGCGTGGTCGTTAGGATTGCTCACCTCGATAGCAGCAACATGAAATCTTTGCAAGTATGCTTTCAATGACTCTCCTGGAGTTTGAGTTACACTTGATAAGTACATTACGTCCTTTGGACGAGTGGTGTGTATCCTGAAATTTTCTACGAATTTCATTGCTAATTCGTCGAAGCTGGATATAGATCATGGTGGGAGTCGAGTGAACCACATGGTGGCAATCCCGGACAAGGTGATTGGGAAACACCTACCCTTGGTTGCGTCATTAGCTCTTGCAGAATCCATCATCCATCCGTACCTCATCACATGCTACTTGGGGTCAGTCTTCCCTTCGTAGGCAGGAATGGCGAGCATGCTGAACTTTCTTGGGTATTCGGCCTGTAGAATGGTATCCGTGAAGGGAGTATGACTCTTAGACACTCCCCAGTCTTCATTAGTTAGACCTTGGTTTTCTTTCATCAACTGCCTGACCATGGCCGTCAAATCTGGGGTTTGTATGGAAGATGGGAGGTTGGGTTCCGTTCCATGGGACCGGGCAGGTTAATGTCCCGTCCGATTTGGCTCTTGGTTTCTAGTAGATCGATCAGTAGCACCTGCATGTGCATCTTCATCCTTACGGCGTCTACGCCTAGGAGGTTCATCAGCAGAGGTCGAACTATCATCTTCAGAGTAAGGGATAGGGTTACCTCTAGAATTTTGATGCTAATGCTGAGTAAGCTGAGTCATGAGGTCAGCGTTGGCTTGCATTTGCTCAATAAGTTGCCTTCTACTTTCCTTAAGTTCTCTTATCAATTCATTGAATTTTGCTCGGGAAACAACTTCTGCTTGGTTTTGGTTGGAGGGCCCTGCACCTCGAATCGCTTGCTGATTGCTAGTTCCCAATTGTTGCACACTAGCGGTTTCGTGGGCATCTGCATTTTGGGAGGCTGATCTAGTTCGTGGTCTTCCCATGGTAGAGTTGTTGGTTGTAACTCTGAGTAGAATCAACAAATGCCTTATAAATGATTATGGATCTCCTTCGGTGGATTTATGAAATCCAGTAGCTGCAAAGTAGATCCTAATAGCCTGAGAATTCAAACTCTCAGTGAAAGCACCAAAATGTTAGTCCTAAAATTGGTCACTGACACCCTTAGAAAGATTGTGTAGAGAGATTAATAAAGGAAGTAAATTAAAATAGAGAATAGAGTGTAAATTTAAATGCAGAGAACAAGAACACTAAATTTATAGTGGTTCGGTGTAACTTCCTACATCCACTTTGAAGTTGATTTCCATTAATTTCCTTGATGGGTGATTACATATACAATCCGTTTCTAGTTACTAGAGTACAATTGCAAAGTAAAAGAAATAAGTCTGGAATGAGTCTTGAAAATGGCAGAGTCTCCCCAGTGTTCTCTAAAATATCCTCCTTTTTCTGTGCCCTTGCCCCTCTATTTATAGATGAAGGTGGGTTGGACTTCCCTGGCGGGCCTGGCAGCTGAATAACTCGGCCCAAATGGAGTGGTCTCTATGCGTCGAACCAGAGAGGCCGAACGATCTCCTTTAGCCGAACGTTCTCCTTTAGCCGAACAAGATGAGGCCGAACATACTGACTACTTTAGGGAGCACTTGTGCCGAACGAAACTAGAAGCCGGACTAATGTCTTGGCCGAACGATGGCTAGGCCGAACTATGGCTAGGCCGAACGATATGAGGCCGAACAATTCTTTGGTCGTAGAACGATCTTATGCCGAGCGTCCTTCTCTAGCCGAACGGTATTCAATACCGAGCGTTTCTCGATGCCGAACGCTCCTAGATGCCGGACGCTATCCCATGCCGAACACCCATTGATGCCGAACGATGCATTCATACCGAACGGTCTTAACATGCTGAGCGCTCATTGATGCCGAATGATGGAGAGCCTGAGTACTAAGTTGCCCGCTCAATTCCCTGGGAAACAGAAATGGGATGTAGTGATCATTTACCCTAGCTTTGAGATTAAATGATGTGGGATTTGATGCAAAATTAGTTGATTATCTTACTTCTTTTGAATCCTAGCTTTAATCTTTCCTTGAGATCAATAATGGTGGCCGACCTTAAGAATTTTAGTTTGGTAAAATGAGAATAAATGAGAGTTTCAATTCCTAAGGATTAAGGGTATAAGCCTTTCCTATTTCCCATAATGCCCTTACTGATTTCCTAACACATTAGTTTATGTTTTCTCATTTTAATTTACACATTAACATGGCATGACTACCCTTAATTTAATCAGATATCAACCTATTAATCTTCACACTATTTTATTTACTTTAATTAATTAAATATCCTCAATAATGCTATAAAATGTAGGGTGTTATATATAAGTTGTGAGGAATATCTCCATTGGGGTTCACCTCTGGTTTAAGGTATTAAGTGGTTGTAGGATCTGTCGCTCTCCTAAAAGGAAGTATTAAATATTCTAGTGAAGTTCCAAATAAATAAGGATGTCTCTAAAAATGTTTACTTCAGTGTTGAGGTATTAAGTGGCTATTTTAGGACCCGGCTTCCTATCGAAAGAAGTAACATAGTGAGGTTCCAAATTAATAATTAAGAGGGATAGTTGTTATTTCAGAAAGGGTTCGCTTCGGGTATGAGGTAATAAATGTCTGATCTAGGGTTCGCCTCTCTCCTAAAAAAAAGCATTAAGTAACCTAGTGGGATTCTAAGTGATGTTAGCCAGATAGTACTCATGTAACAACCCGCATGTTTTACGATTGAATATTTAAATATTTTATTTAAATATTTCATCGTTAGTCGGATTTTAGTCTCAAAAACTACCTTTTGCAAACAGTCAAATTAGGGCTCGAGACCACCCCCATTGAGTTCAAAATGACGTTTGCAGTCTTTTTGAGTATAAACTTTGATATGTTTGGAGTTAGTGGAATTTTGCTACTTTTTCGCTTAGGGCTTGGGTTTTTTTCCAGCCCATTAGACCAAAGCTTCACCCCTCTTCTCTTCATTACTTCATTTCTATTTCCTAATACTCAAGCTTTAGCAACAATGGAGAGAAGAATGGGAAATTAAAACTCCATGCCCTAGTTTCCATTTGCAAATGAAGTTCTAGCTCCAAATCCAAAAAGAAGCTATTGGTAAGCATCATCTCCTTCTTCTCCAACTCATTCTCCTTTCAATTTCAGAAATTCCTAAACCTAACTTTGGGAATGTTCTTCTTTTGAGCTTAGATTCAAGCTCATTTGGGTTGTGTTGAAGTGTGGTTGATTCTTCCTTTGCTTTCAAGCTTCTCCTTCCTAGTGATCCCATGAAAACAACGTAATTGGATAAGGAATTCTTAGATGCTTAACTGGTTATTAGTCGGCCTATGAAAACTAATAGGTTAATAGTAATCCTAGAAACTATAATTGAGACAGATAGTCTAAAATGAATAGGGATGGGTAATCCAGAATTGATTTATTTGTTTTGCATATCATCATATTATACTGTTTTGAATTGTTTTAACCATTGTGGATGCAGGAGCATAGTATATAGTTTTATAAAAGGTTTTGAGATACGAGTGAAGGGCAACCCATTCCACTAAGTGGCGTGGTCTCACTAAGTATCTAAATGATTTGAGATGGTATATTATTATTCATACTAGGCTTTATGTCTTACTTGATATTTATGTTTCCCCCTTAAGCTCTCAAGTACTCAATTGATTTTGAGTAGTTTGAGAGTTGAGGTTTTCATGTACCTCTTAAGACGACTAAGCTTTCGGAGACGTGCAGGAGGCATGATAACTATTTAGAGTTCTCTTTTCTTTTGATTCCACCGTGTTGTTTGTAATTGAAAATTTATTATATTGCTTATATGTACTCTGATCATTCAAAGGGCATCTTCATATGTCACTCTTGGCGTATGTTATAACAAATATATTTTCTCTGAACGAGATTTGTGAATTTGGAATTATGTAATGAATTGTAGATGTTTTGAAGTGAAATGTGAATTTGTTTGAGGTTTAATTTTTTTCCATATTCATTGTTTCTATATATCAATGAATCTAACTTTGCTGTATTTTGTCGCCGAGGATTAATAACTATGGATGGCTGCAATATCCGTAACCGTTAGTTTTGCACGTCCAAGTAGGGGGATGCTACAAGTTGGTATCAGAGCGTAGGTTTATGAAACTTTAAAAGAAAGTTAAACATATATGTCTTTGAAACACAATTCAATGAATTTGAAAATATGATCGGGGTCTGGGTTAATGCTATAGGAACGTACTTGTATTATATATATATATATATATATATACACACACACGTACGTGTTCCCCCCTCTCTTAGACCGTTCTTTTGTATCTTACTGAGGCTCGTATGCAGATTTACGAGAAAGAAGATACGGAAGCAGCAAACGGAAGAGGAAATCTAGGTGGAGGAAGCACCACAACCAACGGAAATGCTTGACCTAATACCAAGAGTAATCAAGGTCGACAAGCTAATGCTAATCCAAATGCTGAAGCCAATAAAGGTGCTGGAAATCCGCCAGTAGATGCGGGGATGGTGTATTATTTGTTGGCCAATCTTTTGCAAGTGGGAGTTGTTGGTAATGTTGGAGGAGCTAATCCTCTGGCTCTAATTGAGAATAACTATGCTAAGCTATGTAGAGACTACACCAGTTTGGGTTGAAAGCTGTTTGTTGGAACGGAGAATGCTGTTGAAATTGAGAATTGGCTTTTGAGTGGTGAAAAGATCTGTACTGATCTAGGCTTGTATGATAGGCAAAAGAGAAGGCTAGCCTCTAGGCAGTTGCAAGGGGCGGCGCTTCATTGGTGGAATTGTTTGACCGACGAAGTTTCAAAGAAAGAGCTGACATGGTCTGATTTCAGTAGTAGGTTTGAGCAAAGGTTTTTATCTGAGGTTTCTAAGTCGACATTAATGAGAAAGTTCATGGACCTCGTTCATGGAGATATGTCAGTAATCGAGTATGCTGCTAAGTTTGATGAGCTATCTGGATATGGATATGCTATGGTTGGCACTAATGTTAGAAGGAATAATAGGTTTGTTCCGGGACTAAGACCTAAGCTTTCTAGAATGACCATAACCCATATCCGAGAACCTTGTAATATGATGGTGGAGATGGCCATTCGCCATGAAGATATGCTTGCTATTTCTGCAAGAGAGAGGACAGTTGAATCCTAGAGTCCTCAGGGAATGAAGAGGAAATTCTTTAATAAGAAGGGAGCCCAGAAGGGGATGCTGCCAAGAAGGAAAAGGCTAGTTTAGTTTGCTATAAATGTGAGAAGAAGGGTCGTTATGCAAGTGAGTGACTGTTAGGAAAGGGAAAGAATGCTGCAGACAAGAAGAATGTGAATTGCTTTAACCGTGATCAAGTTGGACATTACAACAACCAGTGTCTAGATCCAGTCAGGGTGGACAATGGGAAAGTTTTTGTTGTTGCATCATCAACTAAGCCTAATACAGCTGATAAAGGAAAGACTGTGATGGAAGGTACGTGTTTGATTCAGATTATACAGTTAGGATACATTTTGATACCGGTGCGACACATTCATTTATATCCTAGTGTTCGGCTGATAGATTATGCTTAAAACCCATGTACCTTCTTACTTCCTTAAGGGTTGCGTATCCAAAAGGAGGGAATGTAATTATGGGGATGAGATTTGACCAGTCAGAACATGACTAGTTAGTTCATAAGTTTGCATGCAGTTTGTATGTTTTTTATTTCATAGATTTCAGAATCATTATGGGTATGGATTGGTTGAGAAAGTATGAGGCTAGGATATTTTTTCAAGTTGGGAAGATATCATTGAGACATCCTGATAGTCATAACCGAATTACATTCTCAGTAGAGAATTCTGACCGGAGTAGTTGTGCTTGGTTAAATGCAATAGAAGTAGGACAAGAGCTAAGTCAGTTTCGTATAGCAAGAGAGTTTGCAGATATGTTTGAGCCAGTCATAGGACTACCATCGAAATGAGATATTGAGTTTCAAATAGATCTTATGCTAGGAGCTGAATCTGTAAGTAGATCACCTAATAGGATGACACCGACTAAGATGAAGGAATTGAAGGTGCAGCTAGTGGATCTAAAAGGAAGAAAATTTATTAGACCAAGCAGTTCGACTTAGGGAACGGCTGCGGTATTCCTGAAGAAACCAGATGGGTCGTTAAGAATATATATCGACTATCGTAAGTTGAAAGAAAGGACAATAAAGAATAAATATCCTTTGCCAAGAATTAATGATCTATTTGATCAATTGAGTTGAGCCAAGGTGTTTTCCCAGTTGGATTTGGCGACAAAGTTCCATCAGTTGAGAGTGGCAGAGGACAGTATTCCTTTGACTACATTTCGGACTAGATATGGTTCGTATGAATGGTTAGTAATGCCATTCGGGTTGACGAATCGAGTCTTCTGAGAGTATTTGGATAGATTCATGTCGGTGTTTATAGATGACATTTTGGTATATCTAAGGACGAGAAAGAGCATGAAGATCATCTTAGAGTTGTGCTTAAGACACTGAGGTAGAATTAGGTAAAGGAGAAGTTTTCCAAGTGTCATTTTTGGGAGAAAGAGGTTATGTTTCTTAGTCATGTGGCTTCAAGGAAAGGATTGTCAGTCAATCCAGTTAATATCGAAGCTATAAACAATTGGAAGAGACTAGAGATAGTGACCGAGATAAGAAGTTTTCTTGGACTTGCTGGCTATTACCGAAGATTCATCAAGGATTTCCCGTGGATAGCAGCACCTTTGACTAACCTTACCAGGAAGGAAGTGAAGTTTGTTTGGTCCGACAAATGTAAGGAAGCATTTCTCAAGTATAAGCATTTGTTGACCGATGCTTCATTATTAGTAGTTCCCGATGGAAACCAATGGTTGGTAGTATACACGGATGCATGTGAGACTGGATTGGGAGCAGTGTTGGTGCAGAAGGGCAAAGTCATTGCTTACGTATCTAGGTAGCTTAGACCGCATGAAGTAAGATGTCCTACTCATGATTTGGAGTTGCAAGCGATGATTTTTGCCTTATAGATTTGGAGGCATTATCTCTTGAGTGAGAGATTTGAGTTGCATACTGATCATAAGTTTTTAAGATATTTATTCTTTCAGAAAGAGTTGAATATTAGACAACAGAGGTGGTTGGAGATTTTGGCTACTTATGATTTTGGTATAGAGTATACACATGGGAAAGGAAATAAAGTAGTGGATGCTCTCAACAGAAGACATCAAAATATGGTGTTGGCTATGTTGGCAGAATGAAAGGATCTAGAAGCTTTTGCCAGTTGTGGTGTGCAGTTAAGATCGATTACTAGTTCTAGTCAGAGTACTGCCATGTAGTCTTGTTTAGAAGTTCGACCGATGCTGATCAAGAGGATAGCTTCTAAATAGGTAGAAGATCCATTATTAACCAAGAGGATCAGAAGGCTTGAGGTTGGAACTGAAGTCGATGATTTGAAAGATTTTTTTCATGACCAGAGAGAATGGTTGAGAAAGAAGGGACCTGTTTAGTGAAGTTGTTCATGAAGAACATAGTTAAACTTCATGGTGTTCCTAGTAGCATAGTCAACGATAGAGATGCTTTATGTACTAGCAAATTCTAGAAGATTCTACAGGATGTGTTAGGCACTAAGCTCAAGATGAGTACTGCATACCACCCATAGACGGATGGACAGACAAAGAGAGTTAATAAGGTACTCGAGGATTTGTTGAGAGCTTGTGTGTTGGACTTTGGTGGATTTTGAGAGGATCACCTGCATTGTTGAGTTTTCCTATAATAATAGTAATCAGATTAGTATAGAATGGTGCCTTTTGAAGGTTTGTATGGAAGGCCATGCAAATACCCTGAATATTGGATGGAGACTAGAGAGAGATTATTCTTAGGTCTAGATTTGATTAGGGAGGCGTCGGAAAGATTGAGTTGGTGCGAGAACGGATGAAGGAAGCTCATTTAGGTAGAAGAGTTATGCAGATAAGAGGCATAAAATCCTAAAGTTCTCAATGGGAGGCAAGGTTTTCATAAAGGTATCACCGATGAAGGGTGTGGTACGGGAAGTCAGAGAAACTGACACCGAGATATATTGGTCCATTCTAGATTATAGAAAGGATTGGAAAGCTCGCATATAGAGTGGAGTTGTCGAGCAGTATAGCATGTGTCCATAATGTATTTCATGTGTCTCATCTTCAAAAGTATGTGCATGATCCAGAGGCTAGTATTGCTCGAACAGAGTTGGAGGACTTTGTAGTAGAGCCTAATTTTACTTTTGTTAGACAACCAGTTAGGATTGTAGCGAGAGATGAGAAAAGATTGAGGAACAAGACAGTCAAGTTAGTTAAAGTTAAGTGGAGCGACAACAAGAAGGATTGTACTTGAGAAACAGAGGATAGGATTTGAGATATACTTATCCTGATCTACTTCGAGGTTATGTCTATATTAGATTTATATGTATGATTACTAGTTAGGTAAACTATTATAGTTGTTAGGACACTTTACAGAAGACTGCAATGTTTAGTTTTCATCCTTAACTGAAATTCATGGACAAAATTCTTTAAGGAGGGGAGCTTATAACACCCTAAGGTTTAATAACATTATTCAAGAGATTTAATTAGATAAATTATATATAATAATGTAAATGCTAAGTGATAAGCGGATTAAGACTTGAATTAACTAAATTAAGGCCGAGCCTGATATAATAATTAATGGATGTAAGAATGGGTTTTTGATTAGTTAAGTTACGTAAGGGTATATTAGGACTTCGTCACCCAATGATCCTTGCCATTATATATATTTCGTTCCTACCATTTCATCCCTTATTCACATCATTTTTAAAACGCAAATCAAAAAAGAAAGGAACAATCGGCCGTTAAAGAAGAGGAATCAAATTAAAAGCTGGAAAATCAAGCTTAGGGGAAAATCAATCTCGATCCAATCTCCTTATTTAGATCAAGATGAATAATAATTCGATCTCTCTTTTGTTTTTAATAATATATTTTTGGATTTAAAGGTAAATTCGTTTTTATGATATATTGGATGATGATATGATTGATTTATGATTAACTTGATTTAAACGAGATTGTTGAAAAGAGTTTTTAAGGTAAACCGGGAACTAATGATGTTTAAATGCAATGGAAAAAATTTATGTTATGAGAAACATGATTTTGGAGTTGGGTTTCAATTTTGATAATTTTTCAAGTCATGGAAAGATCATTTTGAATATTCAAAGGAAAATATGGTTATTTGGGTTAATAAATTTATTTTGAAAAATATATGGATAATTTGGGTTTGAAATTTTAATATGTTAGATAACATGATTAAATGAACTTTTGGGGATTTGTCCAAAGTGATTTGCTATGCAAAATAAATTGTTTTAGAAGAGGGACTTCTTTGCAAAAATTGGAAGGGCTTAATTGATTAACTTAACCACAGTTTAGATCTAGATTAGCAGCAGTTATTTTTGAAAAAAATTTAAAAAAAATTAAGGCAACCAATCTGGTGTTGGCACACGGCAGGTTAGTTAGAGAAACATTTTGCTTAAAGCAGTATAAAACCAGGTTTACATTAGAAAATTGGTTCCGCCTACTTAGGAAAGCACCTTTCGACACAGAAGCTTCCGCTTTCATCCTTGTCAAACTAACTATGCTGAAACCAATACACAAGGTATCACCATGATCGTACGCAGTGGATTGGAGATAGGCGAAAGGTTAGTGTCGAAAGCCTAGCTTCCAAAGAAGTTGAAATCTTGGTCTGCTTTTAAAAGAAAAGTGCATGCCTTGTTTTGATTTAGCTTTCGACCGAGTCGAAGCATTTGGTTCTAAAAAAGGATTTTAAAAAGGTTTTGAAAGGGTTGCCATTAACTTAAGATTGCTTTTCATTAGATTCCTTTACTTATGAATGAATGTTTTAAAAGAAGGGTTCTGACCTAGTTGATACCCTACTGTTGTTCTTTAACCTTTCGGTGATGTTGAAGATATAGCTGTTGTCGAAAAAGCATTTTGTTTTATAAGTTTGGGCCATTTCATATAGCTTTCAATAGGGGTTAGGGGTTTCGAAGGAAATGGTTTCGAAAGGCATTTCGAGGCCAACATTCCAATATTTTACACCAATGTTAAAGCTTTCGAAAGAGATGGTGCCAACGCCATCATGTTTTCCCCAATATTTTAATATGATAAAGGATGGTTTCGAAAGAGTTACTTTTACCTATGTTCACTTTGACCCAAATAATGTTTTAAGTATAAACCCAATGCTTTTGAAAGGGGTATTTTCAAAGATTCGGAAGGGCTACTTCCATTTGTGTCGAAAGAGGCACTTTCAGCTGTTTCGAAGCTAAGCTTCTAAAGGTTAATATCAATACTTCACTACAATCGATAGGATTCGAAAGGGAGGTTTTAAAGTATTAAAAGGCAGAAGTCCAATGTTTTGAAGAATGATTTTTAAGGCTTTCGAAGGAGGTTATCCAATGAAGTCGAAAGCTAGGTTACAAAGGTATCAAAAGGTTTTATAACCCAAACTCTATTTTAAAAGAGAATCTCATGGCTATATTAAAGAATTTTTTATAATGTTTTAAGAAGAAGCTATCTTTGATAAAGTAATAGGTCAAAGGGATTAACCTTGTTTTATATTAAACCCACTGTGGTATTGTTATGTTGTTATATTGCTTCTTCAAATATGAATATATTCACTTTTTAATAGATAAGTTCACAGTTAGCTTATGAAAACTATGTAGAAAGGAAGATGTCAGAAAGACAAGTTAATAGTTTGCCCATGTAAACTATGTCAAAAGGAAGATGTTAGAAAAACGGGTTCATAGCAAGCCCATGAAAACTACGATTGGATACTGGAAGGGGTTAGTAGTTTTGTAGTTAGTTCATGAAAATTATATCAGGATTGAAATATTGACAGATGTCAACAGGTTCTAGTCAGCCCAGAAAACTAGGGTAAGAAGAAAGGATATTGGAGTTACCAATAGGTTCCTAGTCAACCCATGAAAACTAGAATAAGAGTAAAATATTGGAGTTACCAATCGGTTCATAATGATTCCATGGAAACTATGTAATTGGACAGGGAGTCCTTTAATGCTTAACTAGTTATTCGTCAGCCCATGAAAACTAATAGGTTAATAGTAATCTTAGAAACTGTAATTGAGATAGATAGTCTAAAATGAATGGGGATGGGTAATCTAGAATTGATTCATTTGTTTTGCATATCATCATATTATATTGTTTTGAATTGTTTTATCCATTGTGGATGTTGGAGCATAGTATACGGTTTTATAAATGGTTTTGAGATACTAGCGAGGGAAACCCATTCCGCTAAGTGGCGTGGTCTCACTAGATATCTAAATGATTTGAGATGGTAGATTATTATTCATACCACGCTTTATGTCTGACTCGAAGTTTATGTTTTCCCCTTAAACTCTTGGGTACTCAATTGATTTTGAGTAGTTTGAGAGTTGAGGTTTTCAGGTACCTCTTAATACGAATAAGCTTTCAGAGATATGCAAGAGGCATATAGCTCTTTGGGGCTCTCTTTTCTTTTGATTCCGCTATGTCCTTTGTACTGGCAAAGTTGTTATATTGCCTATATATACTCTGATCATCCAAGGGAACATCTTCATATGTCTTTCTTGGCGTATGTTGTAATAAATATATTTTCTCTGGATGAGATTTGCAAATTTGGGATTATGTATTGAACTGGAAATGTTTTGAAGTGAAATGTGAATTTGTTTGAAGTTTACATTTTTTTCCACATTCATGTATTTCTATGTATCAATGAATCTAACTTCACCATATTTGGTCGTCGAGGATTAATAACTATAGATGACTGCAGTATCGGTAGTCGTTAGTTTTGGGCCTCCAAGTAGGGAGATGTTACAATGGCATAGTTGCAAAATGCATTATCAATTTTGCTCATGGTTTTGATTCCACAAGGCTGCACTTGTTCTAGGAGAAACGAGAACTAGTGAAAGGGATTTGGAGTAAGCCAGAAGAACATATTGAATCATTAAGGGAGATATTTAAGATAGAGGGACATGGTTTCCACCCACCTTACCCTCAATACCAAGAAGGTAATTGAAATCTCTAATGGAAAACCAAGGGAGCGTAGTTTGGTAGAAGTAAGGGATGTAGTCAAGGAGGAGATGCCTAGAGTTATGGTGGTAATATGCAAAAATGAATGTTAGGTAGAAGGAGGTAGAAGTAGGGAGATGAATGATATGGGAGTGGATAAACTTCCCATGAGAGAGGATAGTGTAGAGGTTAAAGATGGTTGGGTCATGAAAAATCATTATTCCAATAAGGGGATTCAAGAAGTTGTGGTTCAAAGACCAAAGAGGATTAATGATGTTGTCTGCTCTAATTGTTAGAGAACAATTGAGCTTGGTTTCAAGAATAGCAAGTAAGTGCAAGTCGTGAGATTTGATTGTGCCCTTTATCATGTCAAGCTTGTTGTCATTTTGGGCACCCCTAGTATTACATGCACCAATGTTGTATATAATAAGGAACTAATGGAAGGTGGTACAAGTTAGATCTCTATTTCTCCTTAATGAAGGAGAATTGCTAGATTCGCAATCTTGTGTGAGGCTGCTGTTTGGCAGAATGTTAGCTTCATTTATGTCGGCTAGAATATGCCTTTTGTTCTTCTCATTTTTATTTGGAAGTTCACCTAACAGGAAGATGGTTTGGAAGAGAGGGGAGGATTTTTGGAAGAGTTTTTAGAGTTATTAAGGAATCCCTGCCAACTTAGGGGAGCTAGAATGTGGTCATAAGTGATTGAAGGGGAAGAGGACAAGACATTCAGAACATCGTCATCAGTAATGAGGGGAAGGCATTTGTTGCAAGTAACGTTAGATATAATTTAGCAAATAATAAAATTATATATAAAATTATTTAATTAATTTTTTTATTTTTTTATTTTAGGTTGTGAGTTTAATGTTAGTATGCATACAAAATGATTTTTTTTCAGTTAACATATGCGTAGATGCACTAATATATTCAACCATCTAATATGTGAAAGAACATAGATACATTAGATTTGTAATACAATCTAACAACCTATAATATAATGTAATAATGGATATATAATGAATAAATTAGAAAATAAGTTGTGTGCCTTTCATCAAAGCCTAGGTTCACATGTTGAGACGTTAAAATAAACCTCTTGAATCTTATCATAATCCAGAAGATGTTGGCTTCGAATTGCTAACTACCAACTATTGTATAGCTTTGATTTTATTTGGTTTAAGCTTGAAATTTTTGGAGGAGGTGGAATACAATTTTGGCCAGCAAGAGGATCAATTAAGGCCCCAAAAACTGATTTTTGAATGGGGTTGTGATCCTCATATAAAGGATAGACTATATAGCTATTGTAGGATCTTGATACTTATTTTTCTCCTACTTATTCTCTACCTATTTTACACATCAAAACCACACCCCAATGCCATCATATGGCCAACCGTGTCATGATCAATCATGGCTGAAAATTCCATTCCCCACATGGGCTTCAAACCTACTTCAGCTCGAATAATATTTATTGCATTTACATCCAATTTAAAACGCGCATCGATGTCCTATATCGAATAATATGTTTATAACTATTATAAACATAATTTTATTTAATATTTTCCAATATATCAAATACAATTTTAATAATTAATACTTCATAAATATTAATTAATTCAATTAATTTATGAAAACTATAGATTAATTAAATCTTGCGACCTAAGGAGCATTCAACGTTTTGGTTATATGACTCTTAGGTGTAAATTTGATCAGTGATTAATATCGAACAATCCGAATATTAATATTCATACGTCACTTAGCAGATGGTGTAACATTTTGGTCAAATTTATCACTTAATTGGTTTTGGTAAAATCTAATTTTACCTTTTTAAGTGCTACTCGGTAGTGACGATTATTTGCACTAATTCTCTTCGTCAAAACCATATCATTTTGCACTTATGGAATTTTGAAATGGTCGAAATTCCAATATCGCCCATATTCAACTCTATATATGTAACGATCTGCTAACCTCAAAAGTTGACACTAATACATCTACATTATTCACATGTCGAGCATCCAGGTGCCAAAAAACAGGCTTGAGTGGAGGAAAAGAAAAGACAGAATTGAATCTCACATCGTGACAAGTAATATATAATATCAAAATGATTTTTACAGAAGAAAACTTGGATATACATACATCCATTAGAGTAAACTAAATTATAATCAGCCTGCATAGTTATAATAATTTGTTCTCACAAATGTTGATAAACACAAAACAAGAAATACAACAGAAATAAATAAATACGTGAATACGTTTTGATGGCATCCATCTTGTCCCTTGAAGCTCCAAAGCAACCATAACTAAATCTGGAAATATATATAGGTCCGACCGAAGTATTATAAGGAAATAACACCTGGATCAGTCTTGTAAACCAGCCTGAGAAACTCAAATCATTTGGATTATTTAATGTTATTAAATCCTTCAAAATATAAAGTATGTTGTAATACCACGCCGCAATTAAACACTGATGTGTTTTTACCTTACGATAACCAAACCGTTTCTACTATTAGAAAACCTTATGATATTATAATAATGTCTAGGGTTTAAAATAAATGCATAATATAGCTAGAATGCTTGCATCTCACGTTCCAGCACATTTGGTATACAATTAAGTCCATAAGGCACGTATTGTAAAATGGATTGCATTAATGACAAGATTCCTAGGGTATCGCCCACTATAGTACACCTCTAAAAAATGTACCAAGGGCCTCACATTGACCCTCTACGAACCAAGACTGACCTATCCCTTCTTGGATCCCTTCCTGGATAGTGCCAAACATGTCATCACCCGCGTTGCAGCCTGCTACTATGTCGAGCCCCTAGCAAACATAAATCCTAAAATACCGATCTAGATTCGATGATGACCATACCCTAATGGTACCGAACCACATAGCCCTAAAACATGTATCTTGTTTTAGTCATTACCAAGTGCGAGGCTTGAGGCTATGTTTTTACCTTTTTAGCAAATCCCATTTGGAATGTTAACAATGCCCTCCAAGTAACAACGCAATTCCATCGTTCATCCTTACAAGTTTTTCAAGATATGAACAAACCAAACACACTACTTCTACAACATTCTTTTTGGAATCACCCTCATAATTAGTAGCAAGTGACCATTGCACTTTAAAAACTCTGTCTTTAATTTCCACCATCGTCAAGATCTCCACAATTCGAAAGCTAGTGCTTGTTCAAAGTGGTTTTCAGATAACTTATGCTTACCCGATCCTTATCTCTCCGAACCAACAAACTATAGTTTCAGACCTGAGAAAGATTTGATAATCTGTTAGTTAACTATCAAATAAGCAAACAACCAAATCAGAGGTTTAATTTCATATGGAATCCAAGCATGATTAAGAACATAAGCAAAAAACTAAGCCTCCTAACTTAACCCTTTCACTAGTTAAAATTACTTTATAAATACTTATATTTAATACCTTTAACAAAAGATATATTCGAAAACCTTCTCTACTCTTTTCAATACTTGAAAAATATTCATATACTTATCTTAACGGTATAAGTATATTCTCAAAATCTTAAGAAAGTTTTATCTCCAAAAATATACTTAATTGGGTTAAAACAAATGTCATTTAAAAACTTTGATAATAATAAACTCAAAATACTTTTGGTGTAAGTGAATGGATCATATAGAAATTAGACCAAATTGCACACCACCAATTTTATATTTCAAACTTTACCACTCGATTAACAATGTAGTCGAACAAGTTACCATACCATCCTTGCCTCGTTGTTCATTCTTAAATTCCCACAAATAAAGACAAGTTTCCCTACCTCAGAATTTGGTGCTAAGTATGAAAGGAATACTTTCCAAAACACCATAAATTATAAAGATCATTTACAGAAAATGAATCTTCCACACTCGCCACATTTTCGTTATTTCGACTTACTCTATCTTATGCTGAGAAACTAAGCCAGGTAAGTCAAAGCACTGATTGCTCCTAACCTTGCCATAGTTAAAACACTTCAATTCTAGATCTCATAGATAGAGGATCTATCTACTCGTTAGCTTTTTGTGCCAAGTAGAGGATTCCGTAAGTCACAGAATTCATATACATAAATAATACTTCATATAATTAACATCAATCTTCATTTTCAAAGTTAAACTATCCTTTGGTTAACAATGAAGCCATTCAAGTTGGGTACTATTACTTCTCATACCTTTTCTAGACAACATTCTTATCTTTCAGGATAAGTAGAAGTTTACCTACCTCCAAGCTTAATGACAAGTATAAGACTTCATAAATTTCGTAAAACAAAGTGTTACAAATAAAACTTCTTTCCTCTTTTCCTAAAACCATCTACTATAACAAGAATATTATAGTCAATGACTCCTTCCTTTCCTCAAAAATATTTACTATTACAATAATGTTGTAATCCATGATTTCTACCTTTTTTAAAATACTTTTAAAACTCTTTATAATACAGTTTGAAAACTTGTATTTAAAACACCACTTTAAAGATGGTAGCTTTTAAACAAACTTGAATTTTGAAAACAAAAGAGTCTCCTTCAAAATTTAATCCTATTTCTTAAATAGCTCAAATAAATTCTTAACAATATATTTAAGTCTCCAAACTCATTTTAAAATACTTATACAACTTTTATAAACACATTTGAAAAGACTTTTCAAAATATCTAAAGATGATAACCTTCTATACTTTACTGAAATCACAGATTTCTAAAGTGCATCCTTAGCAACTATCACTATATCGACCGTAACTTTTTTAAAATTTTTTTGTAAACCATATAGCTTTTAAATCACATTTCTTTCTATAATTTTAAACCACTTTAACAAATAGGTTTGGAAAAATACCAAAATTCAAGGTCGTAAAAAACATTTTAAAACATCTTTAGAAATCAAATGACAAAGTCGCAAGAAAGAGGATTATAGAAATCCAATGCCCCATTTAAAACACCTTGAAATTCAAGTAGCATCAAAAGTATTTCATTGGGAAATCATAGTCATAAATCACTAGAGCATTTTCAAAACTCATAAAGAGGCTTCAGGGCTACATTAGCACTTAACAATGCTACTACTACCTTTTTTCACTAAAAAGGTTCAACTTTTAAAAACATATCAATGTTTTACATACAATGTAGCCAAGTTACCAAGCTTTTAGCGTAAAAATATTTCATATAACAAATATATAATTAAACTAAGAGTCGATGAGGCGAGGAATCCTTTTGGATCCCTCTACAGATTTCCTATTCTTCGAAGTGTTTTCGTCATTACCAATTCCCTCCAAAACACACTTCAAATTTCGTTCACTTTTGCAAGTCCCATGTCTAATCCTATGTATTCAAATTACTCCCTTTCAAATACAAGTGTTATATGCCTCCACCAATCGAGTGGGAATACACTTCCAAATCAAACGCATATACTTTTGCATGCATATATATGTATAAAATAATTACAAGCAAGCGACACAATAAGTAATACAACATTTTCAACAATAATTATATGACTTATAAATGTAAGTTTCTCACTTCCAAATGTGGTTTAAACTTCGAAACAAGCTACTAGTTCTTACTACCAACCAAGCAAGCACACATTCATCCTACATCAACCTCCATTTGCATATGGCCAAGCCTCCCCTTCTCTTAAAATGCACGTGTCCCAAGTCTAAAGTAGGGTTTTGGCATTCAAGTTTGCATCTTTGAGGTGGTGGTGTCTACTAAATGTATATAAGCTTACGCTAGAAGTTAGAGGAGAAAAGAAGTGGTTTTGATGTGCTTTGGACGTAGGAAATAAAATGAAGAGAAGAGGGAGATTAAATTAAATAGAGAATGAAGCAAAGATGGAAAATGAAGTATTTATATAATTTGAAAATTGCAAAATTACTTCACTTATCCCTTCACCAAATTACCTAACTACCCTTGCATAACAAGCTTCCTCCATGTGCACCGCACCCCTCCATGTGCTCATATGTAATATGTATCACATCAGCATCCATTTGTGTACTACTTAGTAGTTTATCATTTTAAAATAAGGAAGAACATTCTTCTTATACTTAACTTTTTAAAGCACTTTCTAACCCTTTTTTTTAATCTACTCATTATATTTTAATGTTAACCACTTCTTATTTGTTAAATATGTATGTTCAATGTAAACTACCGTGCATAACAAGTTCAATAACTTTTATTTGACGAAAAATTAAAAATCCAAAAAAGGGTTTCGGTCACATTTTTAAATTTTCATCGAATTATTTATTTATATGAACAAACTTTCAAAATGAGTGTACCAATTAATCAAAAGAGACATCTTTTATCATTGATACCCAATAATTGAATATCTCAAACTAATTTAATATTCACAAGTCAAAGCGATAAAATTTCGTCTTGTTACAATCGTCCAAACATATAGTCTTTGGTTCAATAATAACAATTATTATTAACAGAACTACTCTGGTCTGAGACTTCAACTTTGAGTTGACTTCAGTTGGCCGTGATACTGACCTCGTATAAATGAGGAGACAAATCCTCTCTTAAATAGTGTTCCACATCCTTTGCTTCCACTAGACCCAACTATAGTCATTCAATGGGCGTCGTGCCATGGTTTAAATATAATCAATGTGGAGCTTCCACATTGAAAGATTAATAGCACTCTCAAGTTGAGAGAACTGTGTTATCTCATTGATATTTCTGTTTGACCTTAGTTATATTAACCAAAAGAAAACTGTTAATTGAGTCATTCCATAGTTACCTAGTTCCTGTCAGTATATAACTCCTTGGTGCCCTCAATAGTCATGAGTAGTACACTGCCCGACATTTGGTGAGCATTACATACTCTAGCCTCAATGTATGTATCATTATTCAATCTTGATTCATCTTGATTAGGAATATTTATGATAGTATGTTTAATTCCATTGTGATAAATTACTCATGGATACAACACTATGTAACTACTATCACCAAACATATCATTTAATTTTTTATTAAACTACTTTTAATTAACTAATATATCATATATTATATCAAGTATATAATAGAAAGAAAAAACTTTTTATTTTGAACAAGATTGGTCAGCGAATTAGATAAAAATAACAATTACATAATTGCCACTTGGATGTACCTCTAACTTTATCAATCTTCCACTTGCACTTGATACCAATTATGGAACCTTAGCCTCAATTGCCTCAATCAGTTTAATGAGAACTGATCGAGTTAGACCTTTCTTGCATGGATCTGTTATGCTGTTTAATTATCTACTCTGTCAGTCAACTCTCTTCGATGCTGATAAACTACTTTTATCATGTGGAATTATTCGAAGTATGTTTCTTAACCTCTAGCGGGCTCTTATTATTACATTGTTATGATATAATAATTTTTAGTATTCTCAATACTTGGAATTACTCCTAGCTTAGTTAAAAAAAAATTCATTTACATTTATATATTACTTTTATCGTGGCACTATTCAAGGTGATGTGCTTAGCCTTTTCGTTGAATTAGCCATAATATTTTATTTGGAACATTTCCAACTTAAATCTTCTTAATTAAGGTTCAAACATGAATTTAATATTGACATATTTTACTCAATATCACTCATGAAATTTGAGTCATTCTTTTATCATTCTTTAGTTTAATTCTAGTTTAGTAGCAAAGCTAGGACTTACAACTATTATTTGATTGTCATGCAAGAACTAATATTTTCAAAACACTTTATAATGATATTAATAGATGTATAATTTATAAATATTCCACATCAAAAAATTAAGAATTGTAACTTAACTACAATTCAGAGGGAACCGTATATAGTTTCCCTCTAGTTAAGTACATTTTAAATCATATATAGTCAATATCAAGGGAGTTGGATTCATAATTTTACTACATGATATTAAGTTAACGAATGTAAATAACATCTATGCGTTTATCAAACAATTTATTCCTGACATAAATTCTATTTCTAGCCTTTTTTGCTCAATAAGCTCTATTCTAAATGTCATTATGTGGTTTTCATTGCATAGCCAAATGTTTACTTTGGAAGCGGTATGACCGAAGGTTAGTTTGCGATTTTCAAGTATGTATACTATGTCCATTGGAAGATGATATTATTTTCCTTTTTATTGGAATGTTTCCTAAAAAAATTTGACCTCGGTACAAGTGTACTCTTATTTAGCTTTTGCTCATAGTTTCCAAACTAATATTCAGCTTCTTTTCTCAAGTATGTATTTGTTATAACTGAATTATATGCCTTTTGAACTATTTTGGTAATAGAATTTTTGTTTTTTTTTATAAAAGTATTTCTAGGCAAGACTTCTATTACACCCGTTTTTACCAAACCAAAAAGAAACATATGACACTTTCTAATGGTAACAGAGCTTAGCAAAGAGCAGGTTGAAGGTTAAGCACTTAACCAGACGTAAGCCTTCTCCATTAGAATCAAGACTACACAAAACAGATGCAGTATGTAGAAAGACAGAGCAGCATGGGAATCTCCGAAAACATAGGCCAAACCATAATATAAGGTTGAAGTATTAAGGTTAGCAACTAAGGATTTGAGTTAGCTATACTTACATGCTGTCAAACATATACAGGATCAGGTCTGAACAAGCACACATTAAGGACAACCTAGACAGTGTCGTATAGAGCCAAGAGCATTACACAGGGCTGTATACAGGGTTGCCTATGATATGCTTCAACATAGACTCAACCCTATAGGAAAACAAAAAAAATATGAAGTTCTCCTTTGTTCAATCTCTCATCAGCAACAACCAAGAAAAATAAATAAATAGCAAATAAGCCCTAAGAAAATCTAGCAATTTTCACACTAAATAGGAAGAGACACTCCATTCTGACCCGACATAAAGGCAAATTAAGTAAAAGAGTAAGAACAGCAACGAGGCTGTGAGGTTTGAACACCAGACGACATTCACCACTGCCCACATTCCTACAAATCAACAGTATGACAAAGTCATAAGAAGGTCCCTTATCATTTCACTTAGAGCGGCATGCTACTTCAAGAGAGAAGAGGTTGACCTATCAAAGCTTCTTGCCCACTCTTTTGAGCATCTCGCTTCAAAATTCCCACATCCCCCAGACTTAGGATTTTCGGCCAATGACATGTCATCTATCCATGCACGAAGAATGGGTCTTATAAATAGGAGACAAGTGGCAATATCCAAGGGCGATGATTGAAGGAAAACATGGAAGATGATCATAACCATCAACAATGCACTTTTCACGCTATAAAAGGAAAGACATAAGGACAAAGAAGAGGATGTTCCTTTTAAAAAACTTCTTCTTCTTGAATAGAAAAAAGGGAAAAATATTATATGCCTCAAGGCCTTCAAAATCTCTTATACAAAAAATGATAGTGGAATACCCCGTGGACATAGGATTATCAACAATCCGAATCACGTAAAATCTTTGTGTCTTTTACATTTCTGCAATTTACTTTCAACCGCATCTTAAGATATCAATCTATTTCGATATTTCAATAAACTGTTGAAGCGTGGCAACTTGTCTTTGTAAGCATTCAGAAAACATGATTGCTTCCTAAAAGTGAATTTAAATAAGCTTAAATTCGTTGATCTCTAATCGTGAGGACGATAAATCGCAAGATTGTCTCATGATCCAGTCGGGTGTGGTGAAGACGAAATTTTCACCAACATTTTTAGTGCTAGAAGGACGCTCAAACCTCCTTCCTTTTGTCCCTCCTTCCTCTATTCCTCCATCTCTCCGCCCTACATTCCTCCATTGCTCCATCCCTCCATCTCTCTATTCCTCCACTCATCAAATTATAGCAACCCTCCAATTATATCTTCTATTTCATCATTGTCCATGGATCACTGCCCTGCTTGTCTTTTGCATGTGTCATGCAGCAGTTAAAACAGTCACGACACACTCCAAAATGGGGAGTTGAGACCAACTACCACTATTTGATCAAAAGACTCAATGACCGATGCTTCATAGAATCTAGTCGAAGAACGACCACCCTTTGATTTTGACCACCCAATGTTAGCCAAAGGCCAACTTCAGAACAAAGTATACTATGTCGCAGATAAGCTCTGTGCAAAAAAAGAGAATATATTTGTTTATCTGCACCTTCACGGTTCACAGCCAGTGGTCAGCGACTCAACGAAATGCTAGATTAGTAGGCGAAAATGGCACTCTCAACATTGGGAACGGTGATACTGGCCCTACATATTTGGATTTTTATCAACACAGGTTTGGCTCTTCAGCCAAAATATTTTGTTGGATAGGATGATAAATTTTTCTTCTTCGGTATGAACTACTCTATGATGGAAAATCACAAAGAATAGTCATAGTGATATTAGAATGCTTAAACCGGTATAAAAAACACTTATGTCAATTATTTCAACATACCACAATGGACATATGGATATTGGACTGCCAGAATTAGTTCCAAAAAACCATGCAATTGTAGGTTATGTCATGAACTATGTCTCAATCAAATATACCCCTGCTATAGGAATGAACAAACCTGAAGCGTGATGATTCACTCTTACTGGCCTACCGCTATTGTTTCAAAGGTATGATTTCACTTAGTAAAATAATGGCAATCTCCACAACGAGAATGGTGAAGTTGGAAAAGAACTCGGCAAGCATACGTATGTCATTAAGCCCTGGAATAAGGGTAGTCATATCAACTAGCAGCCAAGTATGTTTTCGCCCCAAAATCTAGGGTAGATCAAAAAAGATGTTTCAACTCAAGATAGGGGTAGGTCTGATATTTAGCCATGCATGTGGCTAAGGATATTTTCATCCCAGAAATTGGCATAGGTTAAAATAGACGTTTCACCCTAGGATAGGGGCAAGTCTGATATTTGACCATGCACTGGCTAAGGACGTTTTCGCCCCCAGAATAGTGTAGGTCAGAATAGACATTTCTCCCCCAGAACAAAGGGTAGGTCCAAAATGGTGTTTTTGCCTCAGAACAAGGGTAGGTCAAATACTGAATCAAGCATAGGCTACAGATATTTCGCCCCCAGAATAGGGGAAAATTTTGAACGAAGGGGGTAGGTCATCCCAACATCCAGCTACAGACACTTCTTTCTGGAACAAGGAGGAGATCTTGACGCGTGCATCAACATAATTGGGATCCACTTGTGCCCAACCTACAGCTAACTTAACCAAGGACCAGATTGCATCTGCAAATACCAGGAAGTCGCAACCTATCAAGTCATGGTCAAGGATATTTACACTACTCCCTAAAACATATCCTAGGCGAATGCAAATGAGTACACTATAAGGAACATACTATCAACCAGGTATAAGTCCGAACACTACTTAAGTCTCACCGGGTATACATCAAAAAAGTGAGTCATCAATACTTAGCTGTGGATCTTACAATAATAATATTTTTTTACACTTTTGCATAGTTTCCAAAAAATTACCACTCAAGTCGTATTACAAACAAAACACAACTTTTACAAAATTTAAATAACAAATTTAATCGAGGAGTGCCCACACCACATCGTTCCGATCTACAAAAAACATCATGGTGAGCTGAGACAAAAATTAACCCTCCAGCTCTATAATGATCACCGATGATCGAGAACGAGAGACTTGGCCATGTGTTGATCTGTGATAAGCATGTGCGGATATAATTGGCACTGGCCCAAACATTTTCATAATCTATTGATCTGTATTCGTAGTGTAACATCCCCATCATGAGGTCCGAAACCAAGCGCTACAGATGTTGTCGCCATCTGTAATAATAATTTCTGGTGATAAAATGCAGTCATGTTAATGGTATCCATAATATCAAAAGCATAATAATATGAAATAATAACAAAAGTTTCCATTTCAATTCAAAGTCATGGTTTCATATTCAGTATATAATCCTGATAGTTGCCCGGGTTTAAATAAAATATAATTATTATAACATACTCCAAGTGTTTGAAACAAAAATGGCCCAAACACCCAGAAGTAATAATAGAGAAACAAAAGTGAAGAAAGTAAATGTAAAACAAGTAAAAAATGAACACACTAAGTTTTATAGTGGTTTAGCAAACTCTGCTCTTCGTCCAATTAATGATTTCATTGCTTATTTACGACTTGGAGGCAGGAGTTCTTAGGACTCGGTTCAACTCCAAGACTTAGGATTTCAAAGTTGCAAGAATAATAGAATAATAGAGCCATAGCTAAAAGATCTTAAAAAATGAGTCCTACCCCTCTATTTATAGAGGTAAGAAGCAAAAATCTCACTTAAAAATATCTCAAGCCATTTCACATGATTCAGACCAATTCTACTTGAAAAGCAGGCGCTATTCATCAATAACTCAGAGTCGATAATGCAGAAAACTGTGGAATCACAAAGCTGACATTTCGAGGTGAAGAGTTGAAGACAAACAATAGGGCATACTTAGGGATTGTACTGACTCCCACCTAGGAGTCAATAATATATGTTTCAGAGTCCAATGATGGAACTGTAGAAGAAAAAAGTTGCCAATTCAAGAGCTCGTGTAGATCAATAGAGATTTGTATTGAAATAGCTGAACGACACTGGAAGTAGGGTTAGAGCATCAAGGCAAGCCTATAGGAGGAAGATGGGTCTCATTGGGCTAAGGCATAGGAGTAAGTTCCGACCCTTGGGGGATTCGGTACCGATCCCCAACTCATAGGGATCGGGTATTCCAAACTTGTTTTATTGATTTTGTGTTTGCTTTATGATCTTGTTTATATCCTGGTTTTAGTTTTTGTGGTCACTTCTCCGGGCACCTTACCTTGATAACTTCGATTTGACTTGTCAGGTTTTTTCTATGTTCTTCCTATTCAAAAGGCGGGATAACACAGCCCTTAAAGCATGCCTAGCAAGTGGAAGGTGTTCATTGTTCAAGAACAAATGTGTTGTCAATCTTTGATAGTTGAGCTCTCTGGATACTTCAATTTTGGTGAATTTTCCACTTCCTTTAGATTCTTCTTTTCAATTACGGGTTGTTCTAGACCTGTCATATCCTAAGACTCTTGACTCTGCCTAGGTGTAATCTATACATTATCGCAATTCTGATTTCATTCCGAGTCATTACATCACATAGCAAAACCATCCCATGTAAATCTAGGATTTACCAATTCTTTTTTAACTATTAGGCGTCCGAGTCCTTTTATCAAGTCAAATATCTATTCAAAGGTTTGATCCCTCTAGATCATTTTATAACTAGTATAATGCGCGATCTCTCTAAATCATTTAGAGTTTAAGTTAAAGGGACGATCCTTCTAAATGATTGGTTAAATCCATGGTCGTTTGAGGCCGATAATTAAGTCAATGACCTTTCAGGATCATTGAATCAACAGCCATTCAAGACCGATAGTTAAATTTGTGACTCCCCAGGTCATAATAGAATTCATGGCCATTTAGGACCAATAGTTAAATTGATGGTCTCTTAGGACAGTAATCAAGGTAATTACCCTTTGAGGTTTGTACTCAAATCCATGGCCATTTAGGATCGATGATCCATTCCATGGCTATTCAGGGCCGATAATATCGGTCCGTGGTCTCTCCAGACTGATCCATCTCCTCTCCAGTCCCTTGCTAAGCTCAATTTACTTGCTCATCGATGAGAGGACTTAACAATGAGCGAGCCTATCCAGTCGCTTTTCAGTAAAGTGACCTACTTCTTGCACTTCGGTCTCGACTCTTCGATTGGGATTTAACACAATCAAAATCCATGGTCTCTCTGAACCCTTGCTGAGCCTAATCCGATCATACTCTGGTGAGGGGACTTAATGGTAAGCAATCCTATCCAGTTGCTCTCTAGCAAGGTGACTTGCTCCTTGCACTCCAGTCCTATGGGACTTAACGCGATCAATATCATACAAGTCCATCCACTCGCTCTTCAATGAGGGAACTTGCACCTTGCACACCGACCCCGCCCTTCCGGACATGACTTAAAGCGATTCATATCATACAAGTCCTTCCGTCCACTCTCCAATGAGGAGACTTACACCTTGCACTCTGATCCTATCATTCAAGACTTTAAGCTATCAATATCATTCATGATATTGTACTAGATTTTATAATCAAAGGTTCATCTAATCAAATCAAATTAAGTGATAAGAAATAAAATATCAAACATTAGGACAAATGTCACTTCGGGAGTTACAATCTTGCATCTATCTCAAAGTGTGCCGAGAGATCGATCGATATCTCATACATGAATAAATGTTTAGATTGTTTTATTGCATTGTTCAATGGAAGGGAAAGATAAAGTATGAGGAATGAAATTGAACCTCTACCATCCCAATCAAGAGATGACTGGCCTTTCCCTTAACCCATGGTCATTGATGTTTGCCGCGTTTGACAGTTACTCCTTTTCCATCATCGTAGTTCAATTCCGCACATATTACTATAGTCTATTTTCTTTGACCTATTTCTCAATCATGTCCCATAGACATCTGCAGTCATTTGTATTATTCCTATCCAGCTCATAGAATAGGCAATATTTTCCAGATGTCCTTTCACGATTTGTTGGTTTTCCCCTTAATGGCTTTCTATAAGGGATCTGCCACTGGATCCAGATAAATCAGCTCCAAGGTTCATTTAAGTCTGTATAAGAAGAGAATTTTGGTTGCCTTCTTTATGTCTTTGATCCATCAAAATTGTCATCCATCTTCCTTATTCCCTTACTTTTTTTGCTAGTTCCTTCTTTGAGCGGTCCACCACCATCCACAGCATTAACCTCTTCCTCATTAGCCTCAGCATCTCCTTGATGTAGAAATCATTTAGCCTTATGATAAAACTCTACAAGATCCCTCAGAGGATCCCATCCGGCAAAATTTTGAAATCAATCTTAGCGGTTATTCCTTATACCACTGTTATCAAAACCATCGACAGGCCTGGCTTATCTACTGATGTTGCCACCTCATTGAATTGTGTTAGTAAACTCTTGAGGGACTTTCCAGCCCTTTTCATCATACTTGCAAGTGTCATCACATTTTTAGGATGTGAGATGTGGACCCGAAGCTATTTCACAAACCTATTTACTAACTCAGCCCATGTGCTAATGGAACCGTCTCTAGCTGTCTAAACCATTGTGCAACCAAATTTGTTAAATATAGAGGGAAACATTGTCCTATAACTTCTTCAGATGCCTACAACACCTGCATGCGTCAGATGTATCTCACCAAATGAATTGCAGAGTCTGATTTTCCATTGTACATCCCAAATGTTGGTAATTTCAATTCTGGTGGATTCTTAGCATATCGAGTGTTTGGACTAAACAAACTTATATTCACATCTTCCACATTCTGATTAGGCAATCCATCCCTCATAACTCGTCCAACCACCTCACCAAGTCTATCATTGTCATCCAAAGGAACTCCCAAGTTTTCATTTCCAGCCCGCCATCTGTAATAAACCTGGTTTGGAGATTACCAGATAACATTAAATTATAATAGTAATTATAATTTAATATTGTGAATTAAATAAAAAGCAGAGATTTTAAATTGTTTATTTGAAATAAATAATGGATTTTGGAATTAAAAATGATAAAATAAAATTCCAAACTTTATTTTATTTTAGCGTGATAATAAATGGAAAATAATTTTATTTTAAAGAAAATGCAATAATTATATTAATTATTGCCCATTGACTTCTTGTAATAATTTTTAAAAGAAGTATGTGATTTTTAAAAGGTGTTAATTTAAATAAAAAGATGGAACTTGGTTTAAAATTGAGTTTTTATTTATAAAATTGAGTTTAAAATGGTTTGTAATACTTTCTATGTAAGAAAATAATTTTTATCGAATTTTAGAAGTTAAAAATGAGGTTTTATTCATTTATTCGTATAAAATTGTGTATTTATGTAAAAAAAGATTTTTAATAATAAAAATGTTTTTAAAACTAAAATCATCTTTTTGTACTATGTAAAATATTTTATTTAAATGTATATAAGTTTACATGTTTTATTTGGATTAAAACTTGAAGAAAATATGTTGTTTGCTTTATAACATAGTGTATATTTGGTTTAATGTGAATTAAATTGTCTTAGCCTAGTTTATATTTTCTCTAATTTAGGTCCAAAGCCTACTCAGATAATCAGTAATTAGAAGGAAGTGAGAAACAATCACCTGTACGTACAAACTCATCTTCATCTTTCTTCTCCGATAACCATAAAAGAAAATTTACCCCTTTCCTAATTCAAAGCCAAATTTCAATTCCCCTTCAATTAGATTGTTGCTTTAATCAAAATAGAAGAGATTTCAAAAGGTAATCCAATCCAAAACTTAACTATTTCATAAAAATCCAATTTTGTGTTGGATTTTTTGATAATTTCCGTTCTCTCTTCTTGCATGTTTTGTAATTTTATTTAGCAGGCCTTTGAAGCAAATCGAAGCCCAAAGCCATCGTCTTTACAAGTTAATTTGAGTTTTGCTCTATAAAATCGGAAGGTGAGTATAAAAATCACATCATCTAGCTAAAGAAAGAGCATGCAAGCAATAATTTGTGTGAAATATTGGTTACTTTAAACAATTTTGAGGAACTTTTGTTTATAGTTCATATCTTGTTTTGGTTGCTTCTTCCAATGGTTATAATTTTTTGTTATCATGATGAATTACTGCCGAAACTCTTCAGGATCATAGTTCATGTATTGTAGTATAAGTATGCAAAATTTCATAGCAAATCTCTTTCCTTTGCCACCTTAAAGCTTTGCTGCAAAATCAATGCATAGCCTGGAAATCACCTGTACACATTGTTTTCTGAGTGGCTACAAACATGGCTTGAGTCCATGTTTGAGACAACATATCTCTTTCATTTCTTACTGGAATTCATCGATTATTTTTTGTTTGAAAGCTGAAGTTCTCTAGTTTATGCATACCAATTATGAGTGTTAAACATTATTCATATCGAATTTCAGGTCATTTCGACCAATGCAGCTTATAGAAATATGCTGCCGAACTTCGATTTGGAGCATGTCTTTGCCTAGATTTTTACAGTGAAAACACTACCTGGGTTCAACTTGGGGATATCATAACTTTCTCAAACTTTATCTAAATAGCATGATTCTTTTTGCAATTTAAAGTATAGTTGTTGAGCTTTAAGCATGTTAAATTTTAGGTCATTCCAACCTCTGTAGCCTATAGAAACATGCCGTCTAACTTTGAATTGGAGCATGTTTTGCTATAGCTGTTAATAGTGAAATCTGGCTGCATGTCCAACTTTGAGAGATCATATCTCTTTCGTTACTTGTCCGATTGTATCCGTTATTATTTTATTTAAAGTAGAGTTGTTGAACTCTATGCCTGAAAATTTTCAAGGCTTTTAAACCTTTATAACTAGTTGAAAATTTGCTTTGAATTTTGAATCGAAGCATGTTTTGCTCCAGCTGAACATTTGAATTGTTTTATATGGATTTTTTCAATGATATTTTCGATCGGCTTGATCTTAAGATGGAAGAGCCAATATTACCACTCACTGTATTTAAGATTGGTGAGTTTTTAGAAGATTTTCGTATGATGATTTTATGAATAATTTCATCGAATTTTTGTTGATTTTTGTTATTTCTTTGCATATGCTTTCTAAACCATTTTCGTAAGATTTTTTTAGCTTTCGAGATAAATATTTTATGATATTTATAATTAATTTAAAGCTATTAAAACTATATATTATCTATAATAAGAGAATTTCAAAAGTTATTTCCATACGATTTCGAAAATAGTTATAAAAGCTTGTTTTCAATAGTAAATTATTTTCTATATTATAATACATGTTTTCGCACTTTTCGGACGTATGGAAAAGAGAATTAAACGATTTTGTAAAACATGTGGTATGTGACACATGAGTTTACTTTTTCGATTAATTCTGGATTTGTACGTTCGAAACCTTTTGAGTATATTGTTTTGAGTTGATAATTGAGATTTACAATTCCTATTGTAGGAATTATCCGAGTTAGCCAATATTTGGCGAATTGAGAGGTTCGAGATATCATATTATACGGGTAATAATCGATGAGAACCCCTTATGTATGTTGTTTACTTACTGATGAGACGAGGCGAGTCTTGAGATGAGATTTTCCTTTTCGGGAATCATGGTTTATGAGAAACCACTATGAGATTTTTTTGCACTTGCCGATGATACGAGGCAAGATATATGAGTATCCTAAGATATCTGAGATTTGAGATTTTATTTTTATGATGTAGAATTAACTAGCGGTTAGTAAACCGTTTAGTGTGAAAGTGTGGCATGGGACACACATTAACACTTTTCGGGTCCCTTTCTAGGAGTTTGTGACACATCCACGAGTATGCCAGTGTTATAGACCTTCGGGTCATCTGAGTTATCTGACTTCGGTCACCACGAGTTATGTGACTTCGTTCACCACAAGTATGGCCTTTGGGTCCACGAGTTAGGTATCTAAATTTATAAATAGCACTGGACTAGAGTTTAGCACGTGCATATTGCTTCGCCATTGCAATCGGAGATTTGGCCAATCCGAGTTTTCTGAGTTATCTGAGTTTTCTAAATTTTCTGTTTTATTATGATTTCACCATTTTAAGATGTTTTATTACATCAGTATTCTAGTGCCATATGAGATGTTATATATATGGTGATTTCATTTATGATGTTTTGAACTCTTATTGGGTTCCTTGAGTTATGAGTTCTAATGGTTTCGTGATTTTGAAGAATGTTCTAGGTTTTGCCATTTTGGCAAGTTGAGTTTGAGTTATATACACACACACACCGATGAGATGAGGTATAATTGGGTTTGGAGATCCTTCTACATTTGAGATATTTATTATCATTCCATGGCATTTAGAGATTTTGTTTATGCCGATGAGATGAGGCATATTTGAGTTTTGGGATTATCCTATTTGAGAATGTTTTTACGGTTGCCAGTTTAAGCGAGAGTTTGTATTCATATTTCTTCTATTCAGGAGATATGGTTCATCGAAACCGTTAATGTTATTTTAGTGATTTTGCAAATGATATGAGGCCAATATGATGTGTAGATTGAGTTTTATCATTAGAGTTTCTTCCTAGAGATTTCATATTCTTAAGTGTATTTAGTCCACTTGAGATATGAACTCTTACATCTTTTTATTTCTACTTATTCCGAAAAATGATCATCCCTTTCTTAAATACAGGGGTATCATGCTCTTGGTGGGGCTTCCTCTTGTACGGGAGGATACTATACCCTTCCTTATGCTTCACCTTATCTATTATCATTATTAAATTGATGTTTTAGTTGGACTAACCCGTGTTTTTATACTCGGGTCAGACCGAGTTTATTTCAGGTTAAGCTTTTACCATTGGACTTAGTATGGCTTGAAGCTTCCACATGACATCTTCTTAACACTATTTGTGACTCTATCTTTTTAGAGTTGTATCTTAAGTTGTACATTCATTTGACTTTTGTATATAGAATGGTCGCCATACCACTTTGATGCATCATTTGTATTGTATTGAGATGTATCATTGTATATGTGCATATGTATATCTGTTTGTTGTACTTCGATGGGATGTTCATTTAGTTATTGTATTTTGTTCTAATAGATCCGTTAGCCACCTATAGTTTTGTATTAAGTATTCAATGGATATGTCGATCCACTTGAGTTAGAAATAGCATTTGTTGATGTATCCAATAGATATTTAAGACAAGATTATAGATGGTCGCTCCTAACCAGCCTTATTCTCCGCATTAGCAGATAGAATTACCTAGAAATTTTCTTTGTTTATGTGGGTCTTGGTGTGGGGCATCATAGTTTGGTATCAAAGCTAATTTCAGAAGAAAAAAAATGATAAATAAAGAACAAAAGCAAATATATATATATATAATGATACATCGAAGTATAGTACAAGTACATAAATCGATTAATCTTTGCATCTTTAGACTTTCCGTGTCATTTGAGATAGATCTATAGGATATGTCAAGGAATATATTATGTTCCGTAGTATCCCACAATTGAATTGATGTTATCTTATATTAGGAGTAATCCATTGGGATTGTACTATTTGGGTCCTCTTCGATATGGGTGTTTGACACTCATTCGTATCGAAGGAATTTTTTGATACTTTTTAATGTGCTTATCTTGTGAATTCTTTGAGAATTGCAAATCCTATTGAGGGGTTCCGCAATATTTGGCTTGGCGTGTGAGGGTTCTGGGATTGTTCCTTGTAGCTTTTCTTTTCGTGCGAATTAGCATGCTTTTTCCTATCTAGAGTTTGGAATAATGGAGTGGTTTGCATTTTTATCAAGCCACATTCTATGATTTGAAGGATCCTATATTTAGGTATCCAAATTTAGTCAATTTGTTGTCTCTTATTCTTCAGAATGTTGATGATGATTCCGAAGTCTCTGTGTTCACTCTTGAGTATTGAGATGTTGATGATATATTTCAAATTCCAATCATTGTGACTCTGCTGATATCTATGAGTCCATTTCGGGTATGACACCTTATCGGGCAATCGAGTGTTGTACTGAACTCAGTTCTAGTTCTTAGTTTCTTTAGTCATTCTTCCATGAAAATGCCCACTAAGGAAATGAGTTAATTATTTGGATTCATTCATTATTTTTCATTCCTATTTTCTCGCGATATCCTCCTTGGATACTCATTTGCTGATATGCTTTGTGACATTACTTCACTCAAAGTAATGATTTAGTGTGGGTGTCCCTTTTTCTCATTGAGAAGGAATTTTGCCATTATTTAAATATCTCATAAATTTCTTTTAATCTCCTAAGTGGCGCTAGAGGCATTCCTTAGCTCGACCCAACATCGATTTCCATGAGCTACGAGTCATGAAGGATAGTGTGGTTCTTACCGCATTCCATAATCGATGTGATTCTTCTAAGTAGTTCGTCATACCGTTAGAAATGGAGAATGCTCTTGTAACAATCCTGGATTTTGATAAAGTTTAAATTGATAATTAAATTAATTTTTGATTTAAAAAATTATGAAATTAAAAGATAAATTGATTCGAAAGTTTCAAAATTCAAATAAAATATGTTAATAAATTATGTAAATATTAAAAGTAACACATTAATGAATTTAAAACAACAAATATAATCAACTCAAATATATATGAAATATTTTGTTTACAAATTTTAAAGAATATAAAGTAAAACACAACTAAATTTAAACAACATATTTAAGTAAGAGTTGTTACATTGTAAAGTAAATAAAACTAGAATAATTTTAACAACATATTAACTATCGAATTATTTATATTTTAGAGCCATAATGCAAAACAAGATAGATACATATTCAAATACAAACAAAATATACTTACGAAATAAATAAAGTAGAATATAAAAACCAATGAATACATGTTGTACATAAGGTAAATATTTTTGAACATGGATTTCTTTGTAAAACATGAAATAAGATTTGCAGCCACCAAACAATTTCATAGTCAACAAGTACAAACAATAGGACTTCACTTATATTCCTAAGTATGCAGGCAAGATAAAAACCAGGCTTTGTATATGTACGTAGCCTGTAAGTAATTATGCAAGAACAAAGTAAACATATATAGGAAGTATATAAACAAAAATACATACAAGTATGTACACTTGTAAAAGAAAACAAAGCAAGTAAAATAAAATCTGTTTGTACAAAATAAAGTATGCAAACCATCACTATATCATCTATCAGCCGAGTTGAAGAAGGCAAGAAATAAATATAAACAAAGTAAAGTGAATATCTATTGTACAAGCTAATAAATGCAATATACCTCATTGCATTAAATACCACATCTCCTCAAGTACAAAATACATCTTCTCAGCCTGTACAAGATCATCTCAGCCGAAGTAAGCTACTTCATTTCAGCCTCCAAACAAAGAAAATCTTTAGTTAAATAAAGAACGTCTTGTACCTGCTTTGTATAAACAAATGTCACCCTGTACAAATAACATCCCCTGCAAGCTTCCTTTACATATATCAACTTCTTCATCTCAGTTTGCAAGTTTCAAGCTCTGTCCATTTCGTTCATCAAACTGAGTACAAAAAAAAAAGAAAAAAAAAAGAAAAGCTACAACTTAAAACCAACTAACAGCAACTTGATCAAAACAATTATCATCAACAAAACAAGACTCTGGAAACAATATCCAAGCTGATAGTTTTCAAACTCCAGGAGGTTATTCTTTGTTCAAAGTTATTTTTCTGGTGAGCAACTTTAGTTCTCTCTTTAAATCCAAAGATTTGGATCTGTTGCAAGTGGTATTATATATATGTTCTCTGGAGTGGTTGTACACTTGTGGCCTCACTTCAGTTCACTAAACTGGTCTGGTTTGTTTCTTTGATTGGCAGTTCTTGAATTTTGTGCAGTTTGATTTCATTGGTATGTTGTTGCATTGCATCATGTTGTCTTTGTACCTATGCATATCTTATTTGCACTTACACTTCAGTTGCTTGTATATATGTATACAAGTGCTCACCTGATTCGTTTGTTTTTATTTGAGCTTGTCTCTGGTTGTTACTCTGACCTGGCACCTGTATTGTTGCTGCCTTGACTTGAGTTCGAGTTGTACTTCATGCTAGCATTCTTTCACCCTGCCTGTACTCAGTGTTAGACTGACTTCGAGTCTGTTTTAATGCTAAGGTCTTTGATTTGTGAAATGTTTTAATCCTGTTCTGTTTTACAGAACTTAAAAGTTTAGTTTTAATTATAGAACAAAGTTTTAAACTGAGTTTAAAAGTCACATTTTAAATATAATTTCAAATTAGGAACTTAGTTTGGGAAGAACATGAACACTTTTTCCCTATTTCACGTTCATACTTCAACAAAACACAAAATATACATTCCATCATTCTTCTTTTTGCCAAATACACATTCTTAGATTTTTTTTGTTACTCTCTGGAAAACAAAAAAACTTAACATATGCTACATTTTTTTCCTTTCTTTTTCTTTTTACTTCCTCTGTATTATATGTGTGGTGTGCATGCAAGTGTACGTGTGTGTGAGTGGAGATACATGCATGGAAGAAGTGTGGCTGCTATTTGTATAGACGTGAGTACAGTAGGTAGGAAATGAAGGAGGAGGAAGCATGGTCGAGAAGTTTGCATGCGAGTGTAGCCATGAATATAGGGGAGGATTGTGCGTGCATGGCCATGCAAGGGAAGTAGCAAGCTTGGCAGTTTTTATTTGTGCATGAGTGAATAAGTACAGGCTTGTGAAGTCTGAAGGTGGGATGTGCATGGCAGTGAGATAGGGAAGAGAAGTGGGTGCGGGTTTTAAGCCTTAGGCTGTGACTTGGTTGGAACTTGCGTGGAAAGATGATGGAAAAGAGAATGGAAGGGAAGGCCGTGAGTTGTACATGCGAAATTAAAAGAAGAAGGTAGGATCTTGTAAGTGTTTGGGCCTCGGGCCATTGAGTTTGGGTGAAGACTGTTGCTTGCGGTAAGTATGGAGCCGTGTTGGGCTTCAGTGCTTGCGTAGGTGAGATTTTATAGTTTAGTAAACTAGTTTGGTTAAGTTATTTTAGTTATTTTAAATAATGAGTTTAGTTTAAATTAGTTGGTTAAGTTAGTTTAATAAATTTAGAAATCCAGGTTTAAACTGAGTTTAAACTTTAAGTTAAAATGTAAATTCAAGTTCAGTTTTGAAACATAGTTTAAAAATTTAAATAAAAAAATTGTTTTAAATAGAAGTGTTTAAGCAATTAAAGTATGTTTTAAAGAATTTGAATTTAAATTGGAATATGAAAGTTATGAAGAAATGAATTCTAACAAAGATTAAATTTGGATTTAAATCTAAATTTGAATTCAAGATTTTGAATATAATAAAGTTTATAAATTTAAATGTTTAAATAGGTTTAAATGTTAAAGTTCCTTTAATATGTGAATTTAATAAGGAAATTGATTTAAATTCTTTTAAAATTTCTTTATAATAAAATATTACTTCAACAAGTAATTTAAAGGATTTTGACATTAGTTTAAAACTTTACTAAAGATAAATGAGGGTTCATTTTAAATCTTGGGTTTAAAATGAAATTTAGATTGAAATTAAAAAGGGTTTCAAACATATTTGTAAATGATGTTTAAATCACTACTAAGAATGAGTTCACCTTAAATTTAATAAAGATTGAATGATTTGTAATACATTAATTATTAAGTTAATTAGAATGGATAATCAATGTTTTGTATCAATTTAATTAGTAATTGCAAGTTTAACTTTATTAATTAAGGTTTAAATTCTTAAAATAATTAATTAATTCTGTAATTGGTTTAAAGGTTGATTTAATTAATATGATTAATTAAGAATAATTTAATTTATTAAAGTGTTTGATAAATTAATTTACATCAAAGGATTTGTAATTAATAAAATCAGGATTGGATAATTAATTCATAAGTAACTAATTCAATTTGAAATTTATTGAATTAATTAGGATTAAATAATTAATTAAACCTTACTTATGAATTATTATATTGTATGAGATGCCTTGAATTGATTGTCATATCTGATCTATGATATTTTGTTCTGTGGATTGAGCTGTGTATAATTTATCCATTTATTTACATTGATATATATATATATATATCTGTGTGTGATCTGTAAGATAAGCGTTATAGTTTATATCGCTTATCAATTTTATTTCTGTGTTGTAATCTATGATGATTGAATGATGTTGCACTATCGTGTTAAACCCCTGGACCACACTTATATACACACAAATATGGATTTCACGAGGAAATTGATTAAGTCACAGATTTTGAAATAATTTTTAATGTTGAATATTTAAATTCAAATGTTTTGGAAACGGTTTGGGTTTAAAGTGAATAGTTTTTGAAATGGAATTTCAAAGATGAAATTTATTTTGATTGAGTTTTGAAATTTAAATATTTTGATTTAAACTTAAATTTAAGATTTAAAATTGAATTCTACGATTTGAAATTAGGGATTAAAGGTGTTATACTAGTTATATATGAGTTAAGCCATTTTTAAGTGTTGTCTTGGGAATTTGAATTTACCCAAAGATTTTAACTTGTACAAATGAAATCGGGTTTTTCCAAAATAAAACTATTGTTCCTAAATGATAAAAAGCTTTCGTTTCAAATTTTATTAAAGGGATTTCAGGTTTAAATTAAAATAGTTTTCTAAGTCATAGGTGAATATTCGGAACGAATTTTGATAATGAATATTTGGGAACGATTTGAAACTATAAGACAAATCTTTGATTTAAAGATTTAATGAATTAATCCTTTTGAAACAAAAATGTTTTGAAATCCGGGAATGAATATTTGTGAAAGTAGGCGAACTTTATGAAATAAATCTTTTGTTTAAAAGATTTGAAATGGTAATGGGTTTAAACCATTTGAAAGTAAGTTTTGAATTATTAAGTTGTGACTTAATTGAAATCCCATATCCATATGTTTTAAATATTGCGCTCACTATTCGGTTTAGCCGTGAAATGACCTTTGTGTCGTATAACTCATTCTGAATATGTGATACGACGTTTATGGATAGCATTTGAAGATCGGTGGTGAAGACCGGGTATTTGTGAGAGCGATAGGATGACCTATCGATTGTCTCTGCACCGAGTTGCTCCGGTATAGAGATTCCCTAAGTGATTGGAAGTCCGATCGGGATTGTGAATACCCGGATTTGCAAGGACTTCTTTGGAAGTGCCTTCGGTTCTGTTCGAACCCAAAACAGACTTGTATGGATTGTGTGTCTGACATTACAAATTGAGATATAAAGAAGATTTCTTTCAAATATATTTCCGTTGGTGGTGGAGAATTTATTCTCTTAGCTTAACACCCTTAGAGGTTATGTAGTTGAAGGTTATCAGCAATATATTCCCAATTTGGTAATGTGGCATGTTGAGTAATGCTGATCATTTGTTGATCAAAGCGTGGCTTTTGTAAAAAGCGTAGCTTTGTGGACGAGACTTCGTCGAGCCTCATAAACCGGTAATGGTCGATACAGGAATTGTGCGGCAAGGTTTCAGGGGTAGCTTCCCTAGGGTATGACCATTCCTTCTGGAAAAGGGTAGTAACATGGAATGGAGCCCAGATACTTACTCATGTACCGTGTGATGTTGTTGGTTAGAGAGCTCTCGTTTAAAGGTCCCAAAGGACCGGGAGTGGCATATTTGAGGTTTTTTATATTCCCCGGGAAGGGGGTAGCCGGCCTTGTTTGGCAGAGATCCGGTTAGGAGTCTCGAGAACGTCCTTCCAGAGGCGTTTCCATGTGGCAATGGGAAGTTCCTTGGCCTGACCATTTGTTGGAAATCCAAAGAAACAATACGAGCCTTGTACAGTATTAGTTGTATAACCTGCCATGGAATGTGGCGGTAACCTGCTATTGAACATGGTAACTATAGTAGGCATACGAAAATGGTCGTATGCTGGCTAAGATTTATATTCTACTTTCGAAATGTTTTTCTGCACTTTGCACTTATAGTAATAATATCAAGGAAATTGCGTATCAAGCATGTTTGACTATCATAAGAAGAAATCTCCTCCAATTCTGTGTTTGCATTGTGTGTGTGGCGGGAGGTCTTGTGGTAGTTTCATTTCCAAAAGCATTGCGAATTGATTTTAAAATCTTTTTTTGATTGTTTTAAAAGACAAACTGTTTTTGTTACTCATACCAGTCCCACGACTGATTCGGAGTTTATTGTTTCTTTCCTAAATTCTGGATGCTCAAATATTTTCTACACGAGCAGTTTAGAGTTGGGTTTTTCAGATAGTTAGGTTCAGTAGATTATCTGGAGCTAGTTCAGTCTTTGGATATGGACTGCACTTGCTTATCTTTGTGCATCGTTATTGGGAGCTCGAGCTATTGCCAGATTGGTTCTTGGAAATGGAGTTGCAGTTTTGGAGTTCTCTTTTGAAGACTATTTTGGAGATTATCCGTTGCTGGTGTTATCTATTTTTCTTTTCCGCTGCTATTTTATTGTATCATATCTCTGATGTATATTGATATCTTTTGGCTCATCTATTGTATCAGATATTGTATCAAAGCTGTATATCAATGTATTATTCTTTTCTTCCGCTGTGTTGTTTACTTAATGTTGTTATAAGTTCCGGCGAATCGGATTTGAACGGTCGAATCTATGGCATTCGAATACGATACGAAGTATGGATATCGATTTTTGAGCGTGAAAAATTGTGTTCATTACATTTGGTATCGGTGCTAAGGTAGAACTTTAGCTCAGGAGTATAACACATTAAGTAGCTCATTAGAAATAGGGTGAAGTAAACCCTAGAATGAGTAATCCCTAAGATATCTGTTCATATGCCTCTGTAAATTCTCTTACTATCCACCGATAGTAAGTATGAGTGCAAGAAGAAAATGAGATAGGGGACAGGGGGATACGACTATAAATGGTCGATACTCTATAACAACAACGGAAACAATCTTTCTTATCAACTTCCTTTAATTCATCTTTTCAAATTCTTTTGATTGCTTCGTGACAACTCCAGAAAGAAGTTTGGTGTGATGATGGCCCTATGAATCGTTGTAGAAAATTCTTATTTCGTATCTTCATCGATTTCTTATCATCTTTTCGATTTAAATTTTACTGAATTTGAAATTTAAGTTTGAAAATTTTAAATAAATTGGAAATTTTAAAATTGAGTTAAATTGGTCAATAGAATATGAAGGATAAATTGAATTATATCGATGAAACGATATCGGTTAAAACCAAATTTGAAATTCTATTGTAATCTCTTAGGTATATCGAAGTCCGAAGGGGACAAATTGGTATATATTTTAGATATCCCGACTTGGATTTGGAATCCATATCTTGTGTTTGAGAATTATAGGAGATCGAATCTATCTATCACTGTGTTATTTTCATGCCCGTAAATTCCGGGGACGAAATTTCTTTAAGGAGAGGAATCTGTAACGATCCTGGATTTTGATAAAGTTTAAATTGATAATTAAATTAATTTTTGATTTAAAAAAATTGTGAAATTAAAAGAAAAATTGATTTGAAAGTTTCAAAATTCAAATAAAATATGTTAATAAATTATGTAAATATTAAAAGTAACACATTAACGAATTTAAAACAACAAATATACTCAACTCAAATATATATGAAATGGCTTGTTTAAATTTTTTAAAGAATATAAAGTAAAACACAACTAAATTTAAACAACATATTTAAGTAAGAGTTGTTACATTGTAAAGTAAATAAAACTAGAATAATTTTAACAACATATTAACTATCAAAATTTATTTATATTTTAGTGCCATAATGCAAAACAAGATAGATACACATTCAAATACAAACAAAATATACTTACGAAATAAATAAAGTAGAATATAAAAACCAATGAATACATGTTGTACATAAGGTAAATATTTTTGAACATGGACTTCTTTGTAAAACATGAAATAAGATTTGCACCCACCAAACAATTTCATAGTCAACAAGTACAAACAATAGGACTTCACTTATATTCCTAAGTATGTAGGCAAGATAAAAACCAGGCTTTGTATATGTACGTAGCCTGTAAGTAATTATGCAAGAACAATGTAAACATATATAGGAAGTATTACAAAACAAAAATACATACAAGTATGTACACTTGTAAAAGAAAACAAAGCAAATAAAATAAAATATGTTTGTACAAAATAAAGTATGCATACCATCACTATATCATCTATCAGCCGAGTTGAAGAAGGCAAGAAATAAATATAAACAAAGTAAAGTGAATATCTATTGTACAAGCTAATAAATGCAATATACCTCATTGAATTTAATACCACATCTCCCCAAGTACAAAATACATCTTCTCAGCCTGTACAAGATCATCTCAGCCGAAGCAAGCTACTTCATTTCAGCCTCCAAACAAAGAAAATCTTTAGTTAAATAAAGAAAGTCTTGTACCTGCTTTGTATAAACAAATGTCACCCTGTACAAATAACATCCCCTGCAAGCTTCCTTTACATATATCAACTTCTTTATCTCAGTTTGCAAGTTTCAAGCTCTATCCATTTCGTCCATCAAACTGAGTACAAAAAAAAGAAAAAAAAAGAAAAAAAGAAAAGCTACAACTTAAAACCAATTAACAACAACATGTTCAAAACAATTATCATCAACAAATAAGACTTTGGAAACAATATCCAGGCTGATTGTGACGCCCCACCTCTATACCCACGCTAGCCAAGAACACTACGAAGTAATGCTGTCAACTAGCACGGAGAATAAGGCTATTGAGGAGCGACCATCAGTATAATTGCTTTGTGCGAGTACCGGTATGGCAGATAAAAATATAACTTTTCATCTCAAGAGGAAATCCGACATCCCGATACAAACTCAAAGCTACTACACAATGGCTATATGTAATCTTCGGAAACAAATATAGAAATAAACATAACACAAATCAGTTACAGATAATTCATATCACAAAGGCGGAAATAGATATGAATATATATATATATATATATAACACATAAAAGTGTTCATTAGAGTAGTGGTCAACAAAATCCACACTATCACAAAAGAAATAGCTACCAAGGCTATACAAAAGAATACGGATACAACCATGAGTCTATATCTCAAGTGTATACAACAAAAACTACTAATCTAAGTGGTTCGCCAAAAGTCAAGGTAATGATCCAGGATGAGAAGTCAAGCAGAAGCACCTGTAACATCTCGGTCTGACCCGAGTATTATTTAATAAGAAAATAATAAACGGATCAGTCTAGCTATAAATATCAGATGAAATGATATAGAATAAGAGATATGACTAAACGTATAATAATCACAATGCCAAGCTGTAATAAATAAATAATTGAAAATCAACAAGAGATTAATCAATATCACAAAAATCTTCTCAAAGATCAAAAGGAATGTCATACTCCTTATTTCATTCACCAAACCATAAATATTGACAATTATATCAATGTCAATCACAAAAGTCAATGACACACAAATTCACCAATTCACAAATATTGATAAAACTTATCAATGAAAATCACGAAAATTGGTGAAGCACAAATCCCAGAAATAATCAATAGAAATCCAGAAATCACAAAAAGGGGGAAGGCCTATCACAAACGGGAGCATAAAGCTCACCAACACGTGTATCACAAACGGAACGCTAATTCCATGGTTGCTAACCATCACAAATTGAGTCGAAGCTCCACAAACGGGCCAAAGACCATGGATTGCTACCCCACCAATTTGAGTCGAAACTCCACAAAACGGGGTTTAGTCTCCCTCGCAGACAAAGAGACATCGCACATTGCTAGTCTAAATCACCAAAAATGATCGTCATGATCATCTAGAAGTGTCAATTACAGTAAGCTAGTAAATATATGAGCTTAGCATCATGTCCCATAACCACTAGCTTAACTTAAATATTTACGAACAAATTGTAGATATCCACTAGAAAATTGTCACAAGAGATTCAATCGAACAAGTCCAAGAATTAACCGACGAAGTAAACGCAAGCGTTTCATACCACTCGTTTTACTAAGCCGTTTAATTAGATTTCTCATACGAGTGAGGTAAAGGCTTGTATATACTAATAGGTTGGAAAATGGTTTTATAAACGAGTTTGATATTGAAAATAGAGTTTAAATAATCTTTGATAAAGAGTTTGAATATTTAATACTAGTATAGAAACCTTTGTATTTTAAAGTGACAAAGCACAAAAATGATTATAGAAACAATCAATCATCAAAATTCACATACGAAGACGTGAATTAATTCCATAGAAATCGATATCGAATCCATCAAAGTGGATATTTCCAAAAATTCCAAAATAGAAGTCATCATGGTCGAATAAGTGATAACAACAACTAGGAATCAAAACGAATCGATATAAATTGGAAACCAAGCAAAACTAGGCTCAAATAGGCATAGCAGACAAATAGAAGCAGGTCAGTCGACTAACTTGCTGAGTTCAGTCGACTGAACCCAGTCCTTGAAAATTTGCGGGATACTGGTCAGTCGACTGAACTCATAGAGTCAGTCGACTGACTGCAGGGAAACAGAGCCCCATGGCTCTGCAGATGGCCCACGGAATGCATAATAGCTACAGCCAGTCGACTGACTGGAAATGTCAGTCGACTGACTGGAGCTTGGGCAATTTTCCGGCCTATATGATTGCTATGCAATCTCCTCCAATTCGCAAACGAACGAGCAATGGTGCTAGGGATTTATGCCAAACGACAACCCGGCCCTATAGGCACTTCGATGCATCACCAACAACAAGTTCAAACAACAAAGCTATGATTTTTGAAGATTTGAACTCAAAACACTAAAATTTGGAATATTCACAAAACCAATACAAATCAAAATCAAATACACATGAATAAGTGTTAGGAATTCATACCTAACAATCAAAGATAATCATAGACCTAGATGTGAGATAAAAATCTCACCATTTCACAAAATCAATGTAGAAGAGGCTTGAAAGCAAAGGGAGAATCAACCACTCTTCCACACAACCCAAATGAGCTTGAATCTATGCTCAAAAGAAGAACATTCCCAAAGTTAGGTTTAGGAATTTCTGAAATTCAAGATAGAAGGAGTTGGAGAAGGTGAAGAGAAGGCTTACCAATGGGTTCTCTTAAATTTGGAGCTAGAAGTTGATTTGCAAATAGAAAACTAGGGCTTGAGTTTTAATTTCCCATTCCACTCACCATTAATCTCTTTAGAACTGAAAAGTAGAGGAAGAGGGAGTGAATGAAGAGGGGGTTTCAGTTTGGGGTATTAAGTTAGAACATTGGGCTGAACCCAAACCCAAACCCAAAGTGAAAAAGGTCAAATTTCTAGCTAGCTCCAAACATATCAATGTTTATACTCAAAAAGGTTGCAAATGGCATTTTGAACTCAATGGAAGGGGTCTCGAGTCCCGATTTGACCGTATGCAAAAAGTAGTTTTTCAGACAAAAATCCGACTAATGATGAAATATTTAAATAAAATATTTAAGTATAAAATCGATAAATATGTGGGTTGTTACAGACTCCCCTCCTTAAAGAAATTTCGTCCTCGCAATAAATAAGATGGAAACATAAGGTAACAACCATAAAAGCATATTAACACAAAATAAATTTGAAATAAGAAGTTCACCTCAAAGAGCATGAGTTAGTAAGTCCGGATGTGTTCGCTCGATGAATTCTCTAGATTCCCAAGAGCAATCCTTAGGATCCACGGACCATTGAACCTTAACAAGCGAAACATCTTTATTTCGAAGGCGCTTGACCTCCGAAGCAATAATACGAATAAGATGTTGCTCATAAGTCAAATTAGGTGAAACTTCAATTTCTTCCACAATACCAGGCTCAAGAATGGAATCGGAATCTCGAAGGCATTTCCGTAAGTGAGAAACGTGAAACACGTCATGGATAGCAGAAAACTGAGCCGGTAATAAAAGGCGATATGCCACGGAACCAATACGTTCGGTGATAGGAAACGGACCAATATATCGAGGTGCTAACTTTCCCGATCGACTGAAATGCACAACACCCTTCATAGGTGAAACACGAACAAACACAAATTTTCCCACAGAAAATTCTAACCTCCTTCTCCGGTTATCGGCGTAGGATCTTTGTCTACTCTGGGCTTCTTTTATCCTATGACGAATAATGTCAATCTTTTCTGTGGAATCACGAATAAAAGCTGGACCTAAAACCAGCTTCTCACCGGCCTCAAGCCAACAAGAAGGAGATCGGCATGGCCTTCCATAGAGTGCCTCGAAAGGTGCCATACCAATACTAGATTGGAAACTATTATTATAGGAAAACTCAACAAGAGAAATATGATCTTCCCAACTTCCGCCAAAATCAAGAACACATGCACGAAGAAGATCTTCAAGAGTTTGATTCACACGCTCAATTTGTCCATCGGACTGGGGGTGATAAGCGGTGCTAAAATTAAGCTTCATTCCTAAAGCTTTTTGAAGACTCTTCCAAAATCCACTAGTAAACAATGGATCACGATCACTAACAATAGAAGTAGGAACTCCATGTAATTTTATAGTTTCTTTGATAAAAAGTTTTGCCAAGAGAGGAACAGTTCGATTGGACCGAACGGGAATAAAATGGGAGGATTTAGTGAGTCTATCAACTATCACCCATAAGCTATCATGACCCGAACGAGATCGGGGGAGGCCATCAATAAAATCCATAGAAATTTGGACCCACTTCCAAATTGGAATTTCTAAAGGTTGCAATAACCCACCGGGTCTTTGATGTTCGGCCTTGACAATTTGGCAAGTCATGCAACACTTAACAAAGTTAGCAATATCAGATTTCATTCCCTCCCAATAATAAAGTCGCTCATATCCGTGTACATTTTACTACTACCGGGATGAATGGTAAATTTCGAACGATGAGAATCTTCTAAAATATCTCTACGAAGACCACTAATATTTGGCACGACAAGTCTACCAAATTTTCGAATGCTGCCACGAGAATCAATATCAAAGTCTTTCAAACCTTCAATATCGATTTTATCCCAAAAATTTTGGCCAAGAAGAGCCAATTCGGGATCTAGCTTTTGAGCTTCGAGAATGCGGTCCAAAAGAGAAGGATGAGCCTCAAGACTACATAAAGCAAGAGATGAACACAAGTCGGAAACACGACCTCGAATTTCACATGTGGACAAAACCTCGAGATCATTCCATTCGGATGTCATCATGGAAACAACCGCTTGTTGCTTGCGACTAAGTGCATCGGCAACTCGATTTCCCTTTCCGGGAGTATAAAGAATATCAAGATCATAAGATGCAAGGAATTCGAGCCAACGCCGCTGATGCAAATTAAGTTCCTTTTGAGAGAATAAATATTTCAAAGACTTATGATCGGTGTAAAGAATAAATTTTTCTCCCAAAAGATAATGACGCCAAATTCGAAGGGCGAAAACGATAGCTGCAAGCTCTAAATCATGAGTGGCATATCTAGTCTCAGCTGGCTTCAATTGCCTAGAAGCATAAGCAATAACACATTCTTTTTGCATAAGAACGACACCCAAACCAACGCGACTAGCATCAGTATAAACAATAAAATCTTGATTCCCCTCGGGAATAACAAGAATAGGAGCATCAGAAAGGAGTTCTTTTAGTTTCTGAAAAGAAGTCTCACATTTGTCCGACCAAATGTATTTAACACCTTTCTTCGTTAAGCTAGTGGGAGGCACGACAATCTTAGAAAAGTCTTTGATAAAACGATGGTAATAACCCGCCAATCCAAGAAAACTACGAATCTCCGTCACACTCTCCGGTCTTTTCCAATCTTGAATCACTTCAATCTTTGAAGGATCCACGGAAATTCCGGATTCGGAAATAATATGATCGAGAAACTTCACACGAGATTGCCAAAAGTGGCATTTAGAAAACTTTGCCTTTAATTGATTACTCCTAAGAGTTTCCATCACAATCCGAAGATGCTTTTCATGCTCCTCCTTGGTTTTTGAATACACAAGAATATCATCAATAAAGATGAGAACAAATCGATCGAGGAAGTCTTTGAAAACTCGATTCATTAAGTCAACGAAATAAGTCGGGGAATTCGTTAACCCAAATGGAATAACAAGCCATTCATAAGATCCATACCGAGTACGGAACGAAGTCAAAGGAATGCTATCCTCCGCAATACGAAGTTGATGAAAACCAGTAGCTAAGTCTAATTGTGAAAAGACTTTAGCACCACTAAGTTGATCGAATAGATCATCAATCCGAGGTAAAGGATATTTATTCTTGATAGTAAGATCATTAAGCTTGCGGTAGTCAACGCAAAGCCTAAGTGTACCATCGGATTTCTTCACGAAAATAGCTGAAGCTCCCCAAGGCGAGGAACTAGAGCGAATAAATTGCTTCGTTTCCAAATCGGATAATTCTATGTGCATCTCCTCATTTTCTTTATTGGACATGCGATAAGGAGGACGTGTAATAGGTTGAGCTCCAAGGGTAAGATTAATTCTGAACTCAATTGCTCGCTTAGGTGGTAATCCTAAAACGGGCTCAAATATGTCAGAAAATTCACGAACAACGTGAATAAGAGAAATGACGTCTTCCTCATCATCATTATCATCATCACGAGGATTTAAAGAATATAAAGATGCAGATAAAGTGAAATCCGAATCTTTGAGAATAGTAGAAATCTTCTTAACAGATTGAGGATGTTGAAGATGAATAGTCCGCTCAGGACATTGGATATGAGCTTCATAAGGTAAATCCAATCCATTCCCAAAATCATTCCAAATCCTAAGTAACGCATGACATGCAAATCGGCTAGGAAAGGAAAATCACACAAAATAATCTCGACATCTTTACAAAGCAAACTAAGAGTTGCGGATCCACCAACTGGATTCGAAATTCTCAAAGAAGTCATTAAAGCAACAACACTTAAAGAAAAGTATCAACAAGTTCTTTTGAAATAAAAGAATGGGATGCACCCGTATCAAAAAGAACTTGAATAGGCTGTTCACGAAATATAATAATGCCATCAAGGATTGAATGAGACATACCTTGATTACAAGATGTGTTGCCAGGGGCTTGAGCAACATTTAACTTTCCCTCCTTCTTGCCCTCAAGCTTGGGGCATGAAGATATAACATGGCCGGGACTTTGCAGTAGCGACAAGAGAGGGGCTTCGAACACTTATTTGAATAATGGTCCTTTGAACCACAATTATAGCATTCTCCACGACCAAAGGAAGAAGCCTTTGCCACAGGGGTTGCTTGCTTCCCCTTTTTGTTGGGATAAGGACCTTTGAATTTGTTAGGCCTTTTCTTGTTGTTGTTGAAGTTTGGTTTGGCACCCACAATTTCAACATCGCTTTCTCTATCCGCTTCTTCAAGACGAAGAGCGATATCAATCAGTTGATCAAAAGAAACTTCTAATTTTAGAAGTAACGGCTTCTTCATATTTTTGTTTAAGCCATAGACAAACCTTTGGTTCTTTTTCAATGGGGTGTTGATGTACTCAACCCTATATTTAGAGAGAGATTCAAAAGACGCGACATAGTCAGTCACGGAAGATTCACCTTGAACAAGGTCAATAAAACGGCGAGCCAAAGTCACCTTCTCAGCTTCTGGCACAAACTTTAATTCGAAGCGTGCCCGGAATTGCTCCCAGGCGAGATCGGTTTCATTAATTTCAAAAATAAGAAGTTCGTACCAGTCCAATGCTCTTTCTTGGAGCATACTAGAAGCCACCTGAACTCAGTGAAGATCAATAAGATTCATACGAGAAAAGATTCGATCGCATGATCTCAGCCAAGCCTGGACTTCAATAATAGTTTCAGAACCCTTGAATGGTTTCCCACCCAAGTTGGTATAATCATTGCACAAGCGTGCAAATCCAGACTTAGGATGAGTTGGTTCCAAATTAGAACCAGCTGCTTGAGCATTCTTAACTAAATCAAGAAGTTGCTGGGAAGACATAAAAAATCCATCTTGGGGAGTAGCACTAGATTGACCGGCGCTGGGATGGCCTGGTCTAACCATTTCCCTTCCTTAAGAAAGAAAGAAAGAAGAAGGAAAAAGTTATTCACCAAATGAATATCAAGCAATCCTTGATAAATAAAACAAGGAATCATAAAAGAAAATAGGATAGAACGGTACGAAGACACAAATTAAATCCTAAGGCACGACTCCTAAGATGGACTTAGGACGTGTGATCCTTGTTAATTTATTCTACATTGTTCCGAAGTTTGGCTCTGATACCAAGCTGTGACGCCCCACCTCTATACCCACGTTAGCCAAGAACACTACGGAGTAATGCTGTCAACTAGCATGGAGAATAAGGCTGTCGAGGAGCGACCATCTGTATAATTGCTTTGTGCGAGTACCGATATGCCAGATAAAAATATAGCTTTTCATATCAAGAGGAAATCCGACATGCCGATACAAACTCAAAGCTACTACACAATGGCTATATATAATCTTCGGAAACAAATATAGAAATAAACATAACACAAATCAATCACAGATAATTCATATCACAAAGGCGGAAATAGATATGAATATATATATAACACATAAAAGTGTTCATCAGAGTAGTGGTCAACAAGATCCACACTATCACAAAAGAAATAGCTACCAGAGCTATACAAAAGAATACGGATACAACCATGAGTCTATACCTCAAGTGTATACAACAAAAACTACTAATCTAAGTAGTTAGCCAAAAGTCAAGGTAATGATCTAGGATGAGAAGTCAAGCAGAAGCACCTGTAACATCTCGGTCTGACCCGAGTATTATTTAATAAGAAAATAATAAACGCCTCAGTCTAGCTATAAATATCAGATGAAATGATATAGAATAAGAGATATGAATAAACGTATAATAATCACAATGCCAAGCTGTGATAAATAAGTAATTGAAAATCAACAAGAGATTAAGCAATATCACAAAAATCTTCTCAAAGATCAAAAGGAATGTCATACTCCTTATTTCATTCACCAAACCATAAATATTGACAATTATATCAATGTCAATCACAAAAGTCAATGACACACAAATTCACCAATGCACAAATATTGATAAAACTTATCAATGAAAATCACGAAAATTGGTGAAGCAAAAATCCCAGAAATCATCAATAGAAATCCAGAAATCACAAAAAGGGGGAAGGCCTATCACAAACGGGAGCATAAAGCTCACCAACACGTGTATCACAAACGGAACGCTAATTCCATGGTTGCTAACCATCACAAATTGAGCCGAAGCTCCACAAACGGCCTGAAGACCATGGGTTGCTACCCCACCAATTTGAGTCGAAACTCCACAAAACGGGGTTTAGTCTCCCTCGCAGACAAAGAGACATCGCACATTGCTAGTCTAAATCACCAAAAATGATCGTCATGATCATCTAGAAGTGTCAATTACAGTAAGCTAGTAAATATATAAGCTTAGCATCATGTCCCATAACCACTAGCTTAACTTAAATATTTACGAACAAATTGTAGATCTCCACTAGAAAATTGTCACAAGAGATTCAATCGAACAAGTCCAAGAATTAATCGACGAAGTAAACGCAAGCGTTTCATACCACTCGTTTTACTAAGCCGTTTAATTAGATTTCTCATACGAGTGAGGTAAAGGCTTGTATATACTAATAGGTTGGAAAACGGTTTTATAAACGAGTTTGATATTGAAAATAGAGTTTAAATAATCTTTGATAAGGAGTTTGAATATTTACTACTAGTATAGAAACCTTTGTATTTTAAAGTGACAAAGCACAAAAATGATTATAGAAACAATCAATCATCAAAATTTACATACGAAGACGTGAATTAATTCCAAAGAAATCGATATTGAATCCATCAAAGTGGATAATTCCAAAAATTCCAAAATAGAAGTCATCATGGTCGAATAAGCGATAACAACAACTAGGAATCAAAACGAATCGATATAAATTGGAAACCAAGCAAAACTAGGCTCAAATAGGCATAGCAGACAAATAGAAGCAGGTCAGTCGACTGAACCCAGTCCTTGAAAATTCGTGGGATACTGGTCAGTCGACTGAACTCAGAGAGTCAGTCGATTGACTGCAGGGAAACAGAGCCCCATGGCTCTGCAGATGGCCCTCGGAATGCATAATAGCTATAGCTAGTCGACTGACTGAAAATGTCAGTCGACTGACTGGAGCTTGGGCAATTTTTCGGCCTATGTGATTGCTATGCAATCTCCTCCAATTCGCAAACGAACGAGCAATGGCGCTAGGGATTTATGCCAAATGGCAACCCGGCCCTATAGGCTCTTCGATGCATCACCAAAAACAAGTTCAAACAACAAAGCTATGATTTTTGAAGATTTGAACTCAAAACACTAAAATTTGGAATATTCACAAAACCAATCCAAATCAAAATCAAATGCACATGAATAAGTGTTAGGAATTCATACCTAACAATCAAAGATAATCATAGACCTAGATGTGAGGTAAAAATCTCACCTTTTCACAAAATCAATGTAGAAGAGGCTTGAAAGCAAAGGGAGAATCAACCACTCTTCAACACAACCCAAATGAGCTTGAATCTATGCTCAAAAGAAGAACATTCCCAAAGTTAGGTTTAGGAATTTCTGAAATTCAAGAGAAAAGGAGTTGGAGAAGGTGAAGAGAAGGCTTACCAATGGGTTCTCTTGAATTTGGAGCTAGAAGTTGATTTGCAAATAGAAAACTAGGGCTTGAGTTTTAATTTCCCATTCCACTCACCATTAATCTCTTTAGAACTGAAAAGTAGAGGAAGAGGGAGTGAACAAAGAGTGGGTTTCAGTTTGGGGTATTAAGTTAGAACATTGGGCTGAACCCAAACCCAAACCCAAAGTGAAAAAGGTCAAATTTTTAGCTAGCTCCAAACATATCAATGTTTATACTCAAAAAGGTTGCAAATGGCATTTTGAACTCATTAGAAGGGGTCTCGAGTCCGAATTTGACCGTATGCAAAAAGTAGCTTTTCGGAAAAAAATCCGACTAATGATGAAATATTTAAATAAAATATTTAAGTATAAAATCGATAAATATGCGGGTTGTTACACTGATAGTTTTCAAACTCCAGGAGGTTATTCTTTGTTCCAAGTTATTTTTCTGGTGAGTAACTTTAGTTCTCTCTTTAAATCCAAAGATTTGGATCTGTTGCAAGTGGTATTATATATATGTTCTCTGGAGTGGTTGTACACTTGTGGCCTCACTTCAGTTCACTAAACTGGTCTGGTTTGTTTCTTTGATTGGCAGTTCTTGAATTTGTGTTGTTTGGTTTCATTGGTATGCTGTTGCATTGCATCATGTTGTCTTTGTACCTATGCATATCTTATTTGCAGTTACACTTCAGTTGCCTGTATATATGTATACAAGTGCTCACCTGATTCATTTGTTTTTATTTGAGCTTGTCTCTGGTTGTTACTTTGACCTGGTACCTGTAGTGTTGCTGCCTTGACTTGAGTTCGAGTTGTACTTCATGCTAGCATTCTTTCACCCTGCCTGTATTCAGTGTTAGACTGACTTTGAGTCTGTTTTAATGCTATGGTCTTTGATTTGTGAAATGTTTTAAGCCTGTTCTGTTTTAAAGAATTTAAAAGTATAGTTTTAAATTATAGAACAATGTTTTGAACTGAGTTTAAAAGTCACGTTTTAAATATAATTTCAAGTCAGGAACTTAGTTTGGGAAGAACATGAACACTTTTTCCCTATTTCACGTTCATACTTCAACAAAACACAAAATATACATTCCATCATTCTTCTTTTTGGCAAATACACAATCTTAGATTTTTTTTGTTACTCTCTGGAAAAGAAAAAACCTTAACATATGCTACATTTTTTTCCTTTTCTTCTTTTCCTTTCTTTTTCTTTTTACTTCCTCTGTATTACATGTGTGGTGTGCATGCAAGTGTACGTGTGTGTGAGTGGAGATACACGCATGGAAGATGTGTGGCAGCTGTTTGTATAGATGTGAGTGCAGTAGGTAGGAAATGAAGGAGGAGGAAGCATGGCCGAGAAGTTTGCATGCGTGTGTAGCCATGATTATAGGGGAGGATTTTGCGTGCATGGCCATGCAAGGGAAGTAGCAAGCTTGGAAGTTTTTATTTGTGCATGGGTGAATAAGTACAGGCTTGTAAAGTCTGAAGGTGGGATGTGCATGGCAGTGAGATGGGGAAGAGAAGTGGGTGCGGGTTTTAAGCCTTAGGCTGTGACATGGTTGGAGCTTGCGTGGAAAGATGATGGAAAAGAGAATGGAAGGGAAGGCCGTGAGTTGTACAGGCGAAATTAAAAGAAGAAGGTAGGATCTTGTAAGTGTTTGGGCCTTGGGCCATTGAGTTTGGGTGAAGACTGTTGCTTGCGGTAAGTATGGAGCCGTGTTGGGCTTCAGTTCTTGCGTAGGTGAGATTTTATAGTTTAGTAAACTAGTTTGGTTAAGTTATTTTAGTTATTTTAAATAATGAGTATAGTTTAAATTAGTTGGTTAAGTTAGTTTAATAAATTTAGAAATCCAGGTTTAAACTGAGTTTAAACTTTAAGTTAAAATGTAAATTCAAGTTCAGTTTTGAAACTTAGTTTAGAAATTTAAATAAAAAAATTGTTTTAAATAGAAGAGTTTAAGCAATTAAAGTATGTTTTAAAGAATTTGAATTTAAATTGGAATATGAAAGTTATAAAGAAATGAATTCTAACAAAGATTAAATTTGGATTTAAATCTAAATTTGAATTCAAGATTTTGAATATAATAAATTTTATAAATTTAAGTGTTTAAATAAGTTTAAATGTTAAAGTTACTTTAATATGTGAATTTAATAAGGAAATTGATTTAAATTCTTTTAAAATTTCTTTATAATAAAATGTTACTTCAACAAGTAATTTAAAGGATTTTGACATTAGTTTAAAACTTTATTAAAGATATATGAGGGTTCATTTTAAATCTTGGGTTTAAATGAAATTTAGATTGAAATTAAAAAGGGTTTCAAACATATTTGTAAATGATGTTTAAATCACTACTAAGAATGAGTTCACCTTAAATTTAATAAAGATTGAATGATTTGTAATACATTAATTATTAAGTTAATTAGAATGGATAATCAATGTTTTGTATCAATTTAAATAGTAATTGCAAGTTTAACTTTATTAATTAAGGTTTAATTTCTTAAAATAATTAATTAATTCTGTAATTGGTTTAAAGGTTGATTAATTAATATGATTAATTAAGAATAATTTAATTTATTAAAGTGTTTGATAAATTAATTTACATCAAAGGATTTGTAATTAATAAAATCAGGATTGGATAATTAATTCATAAGTAACTAATTCAATTTGAAATTTATTGAATTAATTAGGATTAAATAATTAATTAAACCTTACTTATGAATTATTATATTGTATGAGATGCCTTGAATTGATTACCCTATCTGATCTATGATATTTTGTTCTGTGGATTGAGCTGTGTATAATTTATCCATTTATTTACATTGATATATATATATATATATATATATATATATCTGTGATCTGTAAGATAAGCGTTATAGTTTATATCGCTTATCAATTTTATTTCTGTGTTGTAATCTATGATGATTGAATGATGTTGCACTATCGTGTTAAACCCCTGGACCACACTTATACACAAACAAATATGGATTTCACGAGGAAATGGATTAAGTCACAGATTTTGAAATAATTTTTAATGTTGAATATTTAAATTCAAATGTTTTGGAAACGGTTTGGGTTTAAAGTGAATAGTTTTTGAAATGGAATTTCAAAGATGAAATTTATTTTGATTGAGTTTTGAAATTTAAATATTTTGATTTAAACTTAAATTTAAGATTTAAAATTGAATTCTACGATTTGAAATTAGGGATTAAAGGTGTTATACTAGTTATATATGAGTTAAGCCATTTTTAAGTGTTGTCTTGGGAATTTGAATTTACCCAAAGATTTTAACTTGTGCAAATGAAATCGGGTTTTTCCAAAATAAAACTATTGTTCCTAAATGATAAAAAGCTTTCGTTTCAAATTTTATTAAAGGGATTTCAGGTTTAAATTAAAATAGTTTTCTAAGTCATAGATGAATATTCGAAATGAATTTTGATAATGAATATTTGGGAACGATTTGAAACTATAAGAAAAATCTTTGATTTAAAGATTTAATGAATTAATCCTTTTGAAACAAAAATGTTTTCAAATCCGGGAATGAATATTTGTGAAAGTAGGCGAACTTTATGAAATAAATCTTTTGTTTAAAAGATTTGAAATGGTAATGGGTTTAAACCATTTGAAAGTAAGTTTTGAATTATTAAGTTGTGACTTAATTGAAATCCCATATCCCTATGTTTTAAATATTGCGCTCACTATTCGGTTTAGCCGGGAAATGACCTTTGTGTCGTATAACCCATTCTGAATATGTGATACGACGTTTATGGATAGCATTTGAAGACCGGTGGTGAAGACCGGGTATTTGTGAGAGCGATAGGATGACCTATCGATTGTCTCTGCACCGAGTCGCTCCGGTATAGAGATTCCCTAAGTGATTGGAAGTCCGATCGGGATTGTGAATACCCGGATTTGCAAGGACTTCTTTGGAAGTGCCTTCGGTTCTGTTCGAACCCAAAACTGACTTGTATGGATTGTGTGTCTGACATTACAAATTGAGATATAAAGAAGATTTCTTTCAAATATATTTCCGTTGGTGGCGGAGAATTTATTCTCTTAGCTTAACACCCTTAGAGGTTATGTAGTTGAAGGTTATCAGCGATATATTCCCAATTTGGTAATGTGGCATGTTGAGTAATGCTGATCATTTGTTGATCAAAGCATGGCTTTTGTAAAAACGTAGCTTTGTGGACGAGACTTCGTTGGGCCTCACAAACCAGTAATGGTCGATACAGGAATTGTGCGGCAAGGTTTCAGGGGTAGCTTCCCTAGGGTATGGCCATTCCTTCTGGAAAAGAGTAGTATCATGGAATGGAGCCCAGATACTTACTCATGTGGACACACTATATTATTTACTGTGTGATGTTGTTGGTTAGAGAGCTCTCGTTTAAAGTTCCCAAAGGACCGGGAGTGGCATATTTGAGGTTTTGTATATTCCTCGGGAAGGGGGTAGCCGGCCTTGTTTGGCAGAGATCCGGTTAGGAGTCTCGGGAACGTCCTTCTAGAGGCGTTTCCTTGTGGCAATGGGAAGTTCCTTGGCCTGACCATTTGTTGGAAATCCAAAGAAACAATACGAGCCTTGTACAGTATTAGTTGTATAACCTGCCATGGAATGTGGCGGTAACCTGCTATTGAACATGGTAGCTATAGTAGGCATACGAAAATGGTCGTATGCTGGCTAAGATTTATATTCTACTTTCGAAATGTTTTTCTGCACTTTGCACTTATAGTAATAATATCAAGGAAATTGCGTATCAGGCATGTTTGACTATCATAAGAAGAAATCTCCTGCAATTCTGCGTTTGCATTGTGTGTATGGAGGGAGGTCTTATGGTAGTTTCATTTCCAAAAGCATTGCGAATTGATTTTAAAATCTTTTGTTGATTGTTTTAAAAGACAAACTGTTTTTGTTGCTCATACTAGTCCCACGACTGATCCGGAGTTTATTGTTTCTTTCCTAAACTCTAGGTGCTCAAATATTTTCTACACGAGCAGTTTAGAGTTGGGTTTTTCAGATAGTTAGGTTCAGTAGATTATCTGGAGCTAGTTCAATCTTTGGATATGGACTGCACTTGCTTATCTTTGTGCATCGTTATTGGGAGCTCGAGCTATTGCTAGATTGGTTCTTGGAAATGGAGTTGCAGTTTTGGAGTTCTCTTTTTAAGACTATTTTGGAGATTATCCGCTGCTGGTGTTATCTATTTTTCTTTTCCGCTGCTATTTTATTGTATCATATCTCTGATGTATATTGATATCTTTTGGATCATCTGTTGTATCAGATGTTGTATCAAAGCTGTATATCAATGTATTATTCTTTTCTTCCGCTGTGTTGTTTACTTAATGTTGTTATAAGCTCCGGCGAATCGGATTTGAACGGTCGAATCTATGGCATTCGAATACGATACGAAGTATGGATGTCGATTTTCGAGCGCGAAAATTTTGTTCGTTACAGCTCTAGTCTATTTATTCCATCTTGTGAATCGAGTATTTTGAAAATAACTCGATGCTTTAAGTTCTTTTGATTTTGGGTATAAGTTAAATTGAGTTTCTAAATATTTTAAATTGAAGTTATGCTTTAAGATAAACAAAATTTGTTTTGAGATAAATAAATAATATTTTGAGTATCATATAAAGAATTTCTTTTATAAAAAATGACTTTCTTTATGTTGATTCATCCATTAAGTGTTTAAGAATTCTGATCAATGCACCTAATCAACGTTATTAACAGGAGTTTCCTAAACGGTATGATGAGACAATCAGACACGATAATTTGTATTTGAATAAGATTGACTTGGAAATTAATATTTTGAGATTTGCAATTAAAAGTTTTTATATTTGAATGGCTTATGAAAATTGTTTTAGAAATTTTTGGAAGTAAGGTTTTTTGAAATTTTATTTTAATAAGAGTTGATGTGGACTTAAAAAAATTCTTTTGAAAACACTAATTTTGTAAAATGAGGGTATATGAGTTTAAATTCGTGCCTTATTATGTGATGTTATGCTAAAGAGTTTCAAGATTTTCAAGTAAAGGAAATTGAGATTATGATTTTAAAAGTGATGCATTTTAAAACTTTAAGAACTTTTGAGTAAAAATTTATCTTTTTGAAAAATATTGGTTCCTTATGCTTCTCTTGACTTAGTGCAATGGTCTAACGACCTGCATTTTACGATTGTTGAGGTTCGTGGCCCTTGAAGAATCCACCTCTTTCTGAATTTTTTTAGCATTCTTGTTATTATTCTCTTGTCAATGTCGCTTTCTCTGTAGTGGCACATGAAAAGTTAGGCCGGTAATCATCTTACTAATTAGAGTTTGGGGTAAAGATGAGCTAAATCCCGACTCTATTCGAGAAATTTATGAGAAATCAATCTCACTCGATTAATTCTTGGATAACATTTTGCTTTTATGTTCTTATTCGAAGGTGAGATGCCTTTGAAATCATGAGATGTTGCTCGGAAAAATTCTATAGTCCCCTAATCTCGACATATATGTTTGGGTAAATCATAGAATTTATCGAGCAATTTTATCTTAGCCTTATTTCGTCTTGAGTAGAAAGTGAGGAGTTTTGATCTCGAGCTTGTCTATCTTTCTTTTGTTTGATGAAATAAATGAGTTAAATATAAACTCTTCTCTAAAAATTGCAAGGACGCAATTTTGTTAAGGGGGAAAGTCTGTAACAACCTTGCTTTCGAGATTACCTACTAATATTAAATTATAATGGTAATATAATTTAATATTGTTAATTAAATAAAATTGGAGATTTTAAATTGTTTATTTGGAATAAACAATGAATTTTGGAATAAAAATGAGAAAATAAAATTCCAAACTTTATTTTATTTGGTTAGTGTGATAATAAATGGAAAATGACTTTATTTTAAAGAAAATACAATATTATATTAATTATTTCCCATTGACTTCTTTTAATTTTAAAAGAAGTATGTGATTTTTAAAGGGTGTTAATTTAAATAAAAAGATGGACTTTGGTTCAAAATCGAGTTTTTATTTATAAAATTCAGTTTAAAATGGTTTGTAGTATTTTCTCTGTAAGAAAATAAGTTTTGTCGAATTTTAGACGTTAAAAATGAGGTTTTATTCATTTATTTGTGTGAAATTGTGTATTTATGTAAAATAAGGATTTTTAATAATAAAAACATTTTAAAAACTATAATCACCTTTTTATATGATGTAAAATATTTTATTTAACATGTATGTAAGTTTACATGTTTTGTTTGGATTAAAACTTGAAGAAAATATGTTGTTTGTTTTATAACTTAATGTATATTTGGTTTAATGTGAATTAAATTCTCTTAGTCTAGTTTATATTTTTCTATGATTTGGGTCCAAAGCCCACTTAGTCAATTAGTAACCAGAAGGAAGTGACAAATAATCACCTGTACATACAAACTCGTCTTCTTCTTTCTTCTCCAATAACTAGAAAAGAAAATTACCCCATTTCCCAATTCAGAGCCAAATTTCAATTCCCCTTCAATTAGATTGTTGCTTTAATCAAAATAGAAGAGATTTTAAAAGGTAATCCATTCCAAAACTCAACTATTTCATCAAAATCCAGTTTTGTGTGGGGTTGTCTGATAATTTCTGTTCTCTCTTCTTGCATGTTCTGTAATTTTATTTAGCAGGCCTTTGAAGCAAATACAAGCCCCAAGCCATCGTCTTTTCAAGTTAATTTGAGTTTTGCTCTATAAAATCGCAAGGTGAGTATAAGACTCACATCTTATAGCTAAAGAAATAGCATGCAAGCAATAGCTTATGTGAAATATTGGTTACTATAAACAATTTTGAAGAACTTTTATTTACAGTTCATACCTTGTTTTGGTTGCTTCTTGTAATGGTTATATTTTTTGTTATCTTGATGAATTGCTATCGGAACTCTTCCAGATCATAGCTCATGAGTTGTAGTATAAGTATACAAAATTTCATAGAAAATCTCTTTCGTTTAATACCTAAAAACTTTGCTGCAAAATCAATGCACAGCTTGGAAATCACCTGTACACATTGTTTTCTGAGTTGCTGCAAACATGGCCCGAGTCTATGTTTGAGACAGCATATCTCTTTCATTTCTTACTGGAATTCATCGATTCTTTATTTTTCAAAGCTAAAATTTTTTAGTTTATTCATACCAAATTTAAGGTCATTTCGACCTATATATCTTATAGAAATATGCTGTCAAACTTCGATTCAGAGCATGTTTTTGCCCAGATTTTATCAGTGAAAACACTGTCTGGGTTCAACTTTGAGACATCATAACTTTCTCATAGCTTGTTCGAATTCTGTGATTCTTCTTCCAGTTTCAAATATGAGTGTTAAACATTATTCCTACCAAATTTTAGGTCATTTTGACCAATGTAGCTTATAGAAATATGCTGTCGAACTTGATTCGGAGCATGTTTTTGCCCAGATTTTTACGGTGAAAACACTGCATGGGTTCAACTTTGAGACATCATAATTTTCTCAAATATTATATAAATTGAATGATTCTTTTTTAAGTTAAAAGTATAGTTATTGAGATTTAAGCATGTTAAATTTCAGGTCATTCCAACCTTTATAGCTTATATAAACTTGCTATCAAACTTTGAATTGGGTCATGTTATGCTTCACCTGTTGATAGTGAAATCTAGCTACAAGTCCAACTTTAAGAGATCATATCTCTCTCATTTCTTGGCCGATTATATCCTTTATTTTTTTTATTTAAAGTAGAGTTGTTGAGCTCTATGCTTGAAAATTTTAAATCCTTTTAAACCCTTATAACTAGTGAAAAAATTGCTTTGAACTTTGAATCGAAGCATGTTTTGCTCCAACTGAACATTTGAATTGTTTTACATGGATTTTTTTTTCGATGATGTTTTCGCTCAGCTTGATCCTAAGATGGAAGAGCCAATATTACCACTTTTCAATATTTCGAATTGGTGAGTTTTTACGAGATTTTCGTATGATGATTTTATGAATAATTTCATTGAATTTTTGTTGTTTCTTTTCATGTGCTTTCTAAACCATTTTCGGAAGATTTTTTTCGAAATAAATATTTTACGATATTTATAGTTAATTTAAAGCTATTAAAATTATACATTTTCTATAATAAGAGAATTTCAAAAGTTATTTCCATACGATTTCGAAAATAGTTGTAAAAGCTTGTTTTCAATAGTAAATTCTTTTCTATATTATAATACATGTTTTTGCACTTTTCGAACGTATGAGAAAGAGAATTAAATGGTTTAGTAAAACATGTGGTATGGGAAGCATGGTAACACTTTTCAGGTCCCTTTCCAAGAGTTTATGACACATCCATGAGTATGCCAGTGTTATAGACCTTCTGGTCATCTAAGTTAGGTGACTTCGGTCACCACGCGTAATGTGACTTCGTTCACCATGAGTTTGGCCTTCGGGTCCATGAGTTAGGTACCTAAGTTTATAAATAGCACTAGATAAGAGTTTAGCACATGCAGCATTGCTTCGCCATTGTAATCGGGGATTTGGCCAGTTAGGGTTTTCTGAGTTTTCTCAATTTTCTGTTTTACTATAATTTCACCATTTTACGACATTTTATTACATCGATAGCCTAGTGCTATATGAGATGTTATATATATGGTGATTTTTCCATTTTGGGTTCCTTGAGTTATATATATGCTGATTTCATTTATGACATTTTCTTGAAGAATGTTCTGGGTTTTGCCATTTTGGCAAGTTGAGTTTGATTTTTATATATATATAACAATGAGATGATGTATAACTGAGTTTGGAGATCCTTCTATATTTGAGACATTTATTGTCATTCCATGGCATTCATATATTTTGTTTATGCCTTATCTCATCAGCATATTTGATTTTTAGGATTATCCTATTTAAGAATGTTTTTATGGTTGGTAGTTTAGGCGAGAGTTTATATTGATATTTCTTCTATTCAGGAGATATGTTCGTCAAAACCGTTAATGTTATTTTAGGAGATTTCGCTAATGATATGAGGCAAATATGATGTGTAATTGAGTGTTATCATTAGAGTTTCTTCTTAAAGATTTCATATTCTCAAATGTATTTAGTCTACTTGAGGCATGTACTCTTACATCTTGTTATTTCTACTTGTTCAAGAAGAATGATCAGCCCCTTCTTAAATAAAGGGGTATCATGCTCTTGGTGGGGCTTCCTCTTCTACGAGAGGATATTATACCCTTCCATATTCTTTACCTTATCTATTATCCGTATTAATCTAATGTTTTAGCTAGACTGACCAGTGTTTTTTGTACTCGGGTCAGACCGAGTTTGTTTCAGGTTAAGCTTTTACCTTAGGACTTAGTAGGGCTTGAAGCTTCCACATGACTTCTTCTTTACACTATTAGTGACTCTATTTTTTTAGAATTGTAGATTTGTACATTCATTTGACTTGTGTATATAGAGTGGTCGTCATACCACTTTGATGTATCATTTGTATTGTATTGTACTGAGATGTATCATTGTATATGTGTATATGTATATCAATTCATTGTTCTGCAAGGCGATGTTCATTTAATTATTGTATTTTGTTCTCATAGATCTGTTAGCCACTTACAGTTTTGTATTAAGTATTCTTTGGATATGTCCAATTGAGTTAGGAAAAAATTGCTTTCATCAACATATTCAATAGATATTTAATACAAGACTATAGATGATCGCTCCTAACCAGCCCTATTCTCCGCAGTAGTAGACAAAATTACCCATTAATTTTCTTTGTTAATGTAGGTCTCGGGATAGGGCATCACATCATCCGACTCCACTAGGGAATCAAGTGTGTACTCCTCTAGTCGTGCTTCTGCATTTTGATTCATGTTCAAATGCTCTACTTCAACTCTAGGCAATACAGCGTTCCTTCCCAGGACAGGACGAGTCATGCCATCGAGTACATAGGGGTTGGTACTAATCCTCGAACTACCGACTCCTGTTCGGGGATCGTGTCGATCCCTTAGTTTGGCAAGAGTTCGCCCCGGGCCGTTCTACCCTGTTTCCAGCTATCTGTACTCCAGCTTTCTATCTTTGATTTGGTCTTTCTACAACCCAGTCGTTCCTATTAGTTTGAGCCTTCTGCATAAGTTTTCCATCATCTCCTCCTGATGAGCCATCATCCTTTCTTGTAGCCCATTCATCGTGGTTTCCATCTCATCCCTAATTACGTAGATTGATGAGGGCTGAGATCTTGAGGATGCTTCTAGCTGGCCCTTTATTGATTTCCAGAAGTCATAGCCTTCCTAGTTGATTGTTAACTATTTATAGTCCATTTCAAATCTTAGATCAGCGAGTTCTAGTGATTCCTAGTAAAAGCATATTTGAACCAAAAATGGCCCAAACACTCAGAAGTAATCGTAGAGAAACAAAAGTGAAGAAAGTAAATGCAAAATAAGTAAAAAAATAAAATAAACATAGTAAGTTTTACAGTGGTTTGGCAACCTTTGGCATATGTCCACTTAATGATTTTATTGCTTATTTCTGACTTAGAGGAGTAAGTTCTTAGGACTCAGTACAACTTTAACACTTAGGATTTTAAAGTTGCAAGAATATTAGAAATAATAGATTTAGTGCCAAAAGATCCTGAAAAATGAGCCCTACCCCTCTATTTATGGAGGTAAGGACTTAAAATCTCGCTCAGAAATATATCCAAGCCATTGCACCTGATTTAGACCAATTCTCCCTAAAAAGCAAGCTCCATGTCATCTATAACTGGGAGTCAGTGTCGATCCTTAGGTCAGAATCGGAACCGATCCCCAAGTTTTCGATATTTGTTGTCTTTGACTCTTCAACTCGGATCGTCTTGTTGTTGGCTTCGTGATTCCATAGTTATTTGCATCAATAATAGCATGTTTTAGAGTAAAAATGATGGAGTTGTAAAAGAACAAAGTTGTCAATTCAAGAGTTTGTGGAGATCGATAGGGATTTTTATTAAAGTGGTAGAACTACAGTGGAAGTAGGAGTGAGCCTACAATTGGAAGATGGGCCCCACCGGGCTAAAGGATAAGAGTCGGCACCAATCCCCAACTTATGAGGATCCGGTCTCATGAACTTGCTTTGTTGATTTTATGTTTGCGCTATGATCTTGTTTATATCTTGGGTTAGGTTTTGTTGTCACTTCTCCAAAAGCCTTGCCTTGATAACTTCGATTTGACTTGTCACGTTCCTCCTTATTCTACTGATCAAAAGGTGGGATACCAAGCAACATATGATGGTGCCCGCTTAGTTAATCAGATTTACTAAATAGGCAGATACAACTTCTGCCAATACATACATACAACAAATGACACATTGGAAATAATTAATAGGTAGTCTCCTAAATATCTGGCCCTTGCCTCCTGCACCTCTTTAGAAGCTTTATTCGCCAAACCTACTAAAATTATAAACCCTTACTCTCAACGTACTCAAATTTAATTTTGAGCATACGAGAGTTTAAGGGGAAAAGACAAGCTTCGAGCCAGACAAAAAGCTTGGTGTGCATAATAATATGTCATCTTGGTTAATTGATATCTGGTGAGACCATGCCGTTGAGTGGAATATGTTTTCTCTTCACTAGTATCCTTTAAAAATATATCTTCTGCAATCATTGTCCTACAACCAAACTGGTTAAAATAACATTATGATGATATAGCAACAATAGGTATGCATGCAACCTGGGTAATCTTAACTATCCATCAATTTAGTGGACTATCCATCCCAATGTTTATTTTTCACAAGGTAACAACCAACCTATATGAATGACTCTGGCCTACCAGATATATCACATTTTATAACCATCCAGTTTGAAGAAAACTAGTCAGCCTGTCCGAAAGTTACTATTTCTAGGTCAACCGAACCTAATAGTTTTGCAAGGTCACCAATAACCTAACACATCTTTGGGTATTCCTTTATGTGCATAGACCTACTTCCAGTCTTACTCGTGACACAGCCCTACGCATTGAAATTTTGGACCAATATCAACCAGGGGCTAACAGTTGAAGTACACGGCATGACCCTACACCAGGCTCATCTAGTTTTCTAATCTCTGAATCACTTTATTCTACCATAATTTACCCAAAGGTGGTAAAAACACTAATCTCTTTAGTAAAGTTTATGGGCTTAAATACTCTTTATAATTCCTTGAAAACATTATCTTCACAAAGTATTAAACCTTTGAAATCATATTTAAAAAGAGGAATATTATAGCCCTTCATTTTATCATAAAATAATTATGCCATGATATATGCTTTTACTGAACCTTATTGATGAAGTTTGAAGAATTTGAGGTCATCGCCTCTCAAAACCATAGGCCATAATGCTAAAACAATACAAAACCTTCATATCGATTAAAGCGGCAAGGATATAGTCGAAGAGGGTCTTCGTCCTTCTAAAATAAGTCAAAACCTTTAACTTTTAAAACACTAGGCCACAAGTCCGAAAACATCCACTTCACACATTTTATAGCGTCGGAGTCAAAGAGCATTTATATAGTACAAAGCCTTTAAGAGAATAGGGTCGAAGTCATTACTATCGGCATCATTCATTATTGAAAATAGCGGCCTCACTAGTGTCGAAGTCATTAAGTGCGGTGTCAATGTCCTCTCTGAAACAGTTAAAAGGATTAAATTCAAAGTAAAAAAACACGGCATTATATACCGCCGAAGTCATAAGTAGCTGCATTATCCTATAAGGTCGAAGCGGTCTCTTCAAAAGTATAGGTTCGAACTCATTACTAAAGTAAGCGGCGTCGGTATCGCCAGTATCAATCTCTTCGATAGAATTAGGGTTTGCAACATTATTAAATCGCATGGCATAAAAAATGCGGCATCAACCTCTTCGAAGACCATGATGTCGACGAAGTCATTACTTGCCTTCCACTTCGACCAAGCCAATACAGTCGATATTCACTGAAGTGATATCCCATGCATTGGTCCTAGACTACGTCGAAGTCCATAGAGGTAGAGAGATGGGCATGGCATCATGACTTTCAAAGTGACAGAGCCATAATTAAAGTGAAAACTATTTTATTTCCTTTAAAAGTAGTTCTTTTCACCAAACGACAATTATTTGTCAAACTACCATTGGATAACATTTTCATTACCCAAAATCATTTCATGAAATTTCTAGGGAGCAGAAATTTTCATTTCCAAAGTAGTTAGCAAACCCTCTAATTTATATTAATATCTTATTCTTTAGCTGTTAACAGTAAAAATAGCTTTAACGCTAACACCCGGTGTATCTCGTGATGAAGTGAAAGCACCACCCGTTTATACGGGAAACCAAGTAAAAAGAAAAGTCGCAGAAAAGTAAAAGAGACAGAGATTTTTGTAGTGGTTCGGCTTCTAGTAAGCCTACATCCACTTTACATTCTTCATTATCTTCTTTGTACACACTTTTACAAGATTACAACACTTTTACAGCATGATCTCTCGATTACAACACCTTTACAACACGATCTTACAATTACCACATGAACGGAGAAAGAAGTTAGAACGTTGATGGTGAATTGCTCTTCGAATCTCTCTTGCATGAAGTAGATCTCTTGATGAAGAATCTTCGATGGTTGAGGTGCTCGGAGAGTCCAGAAATCAACAGAGTGTAGGCGCCTTGAAATCCAGAAAAGTACCCCCCGAATGTGGAGATGATGGAATATTTATAGGTGAAATCGGAGTTAGGTCGGCAGGGACGACCTAAGGAGTTAGGTCGGCAGGGACGACCTAAGGAGTTAGGTCGGCAGGGACGACCTAAGGAGTTAGGTCGGCTGGGACGACCTAAGGAGTTAGGTCGGCAGGGACGACCTAAGGAGTTAGGTCGGCAGGGACGACCTAAGGAGTTAGGTCGGCTGGGACGACCTAAGGAGTTAGGTCTGCTGGGACGACCTAAGGAGTTAGGTCTGCAGGGATGACTTAAGGAGTTAGGTCGGCAGGGACGACTTAAGGAGTTAGGGACGACTTAAGGAGTTAGGTCGCGTGGACGACTTAAGATAAGTCGTAGGTCATGCCACATAGTTAAGTCGTTCGGCCGTGGACTCCTTTGAGCCGTGGACTCTGTTAGGTTGGACCTTCTGGTGAGTTGCTAACTCGTTTAGCCTTAGGTCGTTGAGCCGCTTCTCCTATTAGCTCGTTAACTCGGTTGAGCCGCTTTATGCCTTAAGTCGCTGATAGGTTAACCCGTTAAGTCGTTGACCCTTGGTCCAGCTTAGGTCGCTCCACGTGTTAAGCCGCTAGGTCGCTTAACTTGGTCACGTCTTAGGTAGCAAGGTCTTCTTAGGTTGTAGGCGCTGGCCTCGAGTAGAAGATAGGTCGCTTCATTCTTTAAGTCGTATACCGTTTTGGACGGGGCGCTGCCGCGCACCCCGCCGGGGGCGCTGCCCCCTGGACCCATGCGACCTGACCGGTCAGGTCGAACACCGTCGCGGTGGCGTTGCCCCCGTAACCCCACCTTGGGGGGTTGGCACCCCCCTGGACCCCCCCTCCGCAGGGGATCTTAGATGAAAAAACATTCAACAGAACTTGCTTTGTTGAGATGTTGAGTTGACCAATCTTTGAGACGAGCTATCTTGCTTCTCTCAGTCGATCTTTTGATATCACGGCCTTGCTGAAAAAGGCGGGATAACATTAGCTAAGCATTTCTAGCTTAAATAAGTCATATTAAATCATAAACACTAAGAAAAAATCCCCAAAAATCAAAATAAATCTTATTAATCATACTCTGTATAATATAAAAATTTCAGGGCCAAAATATAATTTAATTGTTTTTAATAATTAAAACTTGAAATAATCCATTCTCTTAACCAATAAAGTTCACCACAAATTCGTATATCCTTAGAAAATTATAAAATTCGAAACCACTTGTAAAATATCATTCTAAACCTCATACCAAAATTTTAGAGCATTTGGGTCATAGAATCACTCTTAAAACCACTTATACAATTCCATAATAAACCCTGTTATTCATCATTCACGCATATAAGCATTCAATACTGAAAACATGGCATACTATTATCAATGGTTCAGCTTTAAACTCAAGACCAAAAATAATAATTAAAACATAAGATACATATATCTATTATTCACCTTGAATAGATTAAGAAAGTTGAGATTTGTATTCGATTTGATTTCCTTAGTTTTGATCTTGTTTTCCTAGATTGTCTTTTGTTAAAATCTTTCTAGCAATGGTCGGCCTAAACCCTTATTTTATTTTCGTTTGTAAATGAGGGAAGTGAGGGAGGAAATGAGAATAAGGGTTTATGATAAGGTAATATTTTCTCTCCCCATTTTGCCCGCCTCATATCCTCTTTCCTGTCATGGTTCTATTTGATCCTATTAGTAATTAATTAAGGCTCGACCCTTATTGATTATAATATCTCAATCTCATTACCATGTTACATTAATTTATTTTATTCGTCTAATCAAATATCCTAAATAACGTTATCAAATTTGGGGGTGTTACATACTCCCCTCCTTAAAGAATTTCGTCCTCAAAATTATGATAAGGTACACACATCAAACATGCAAGCATAAAGTTAAATCGTACCATTAAACAAGTCAGCATAAGTGTCCCTGATCCTACTCTTTATTTATCAAGTACAATCTCTCTCATTATCACTCCATAGAACTTTTACTAATATGATTTTCTTGTTCCTTAGCTTTTCTCATCCTTAGCTATTATACGAACTGAATGTTTAACTGTAGTCATGTCCAGCTCCACTACTAAATCTTCTAATGTGTTCAGAGTTTAGCTGCCTTTGGATCTCGAACATACTTCCTTAGATGAGAAATATGGAAAACATTGTAGACTCCTGTCAAACTACTTGGTAACTTAATCCTATAAACAAGTTTCCCAATGCTTTCAATAATAGTAAATGATCCAACAAATCCCGGTGCCAATTTCCTTGATTTGCTAAATCTCACTACACCTTTCATTGGTGATACTTTGATGAAAAACTGATCTCGAACTGAGAACTCTAAATCTTTTTGTCTCCTATTTGCATAACTTTTCTATCTGGATTGAGCTTCCTTCATTCTAGCCTAAATCAACTCAATCTTTTCTATGGGTTCTCTTACCATATCTGGTCCAAGAAATAATCTATTTTCGATCTCTAACCAATGTATGGGAGATTTACACAGCCTTCCGTATAAAGCTTCAAACGTGGTCATCCTATACTAGTCTGATAACTATTGTTATACAAAAACTTGACTAAGCGTAGATGGTCTTCGCATGAGCCTCCAAAATCTAGCACACAACCTCTTAACAAATCCTCCAAGACTTCATTATCTCTTTCCATTTGCCCATCGGTCTATGGATGGTAAGTGGTACTTATCTTGAGCTTGGTACCTAAAGCATTTTCTAGACTCTTCTAGAATTCGCTACTAATAAAGAACCTTTGTCACTAACTATACTACATGGAACTTTGTGTAGCCTAACTATATTCTTCATGGATAACTTAGCTAAAACAGGTGTCTCTCTTGTCGACTTAATGGGTATAAAGGGTGCAATCTTAGTTAGTCTATCCACTATAACCCGATACTTTCATTTCCTTTATTTGACCTTGGCAACCCGTCCTTAAAATTCGTGGATATCGAATCATATTTCCAAACTGATATATCTAAAAGCAGAAGCAACTCACTAGGCTTCTGATGTTCGGCTTTCACTTTTTGGCAATTCAGAGGCTGCTTTAACCATAAGCCTACTTCCATTTTCATACCTTTCTAGAAGAAACTCCATTTCATATCTTGATAAATCTTTGTTCCTCCTGGATTAATGTTAAACTTTGATTGATGACATTCTCTATGAACTCTTTCCTTAGGTCACCAACCTCTAAAACACATAATCGTCCCTTCTTTCTAAACCATCCATTTTGGTAAAGATAAAAATCCTTCAAGTCATCAATCCTAGTTCCACCTTCCAATCTGCTAAGTTTTCAACTAGCAATAGATCATCTCTTTGTTTATAAGAAATTGTGTCGATCAATACTGATCGAACTTCTAAATGAGATTAGATTGTGGTATTCTGACTAGAACTGGCAGTCGATCTTAACTGCACTCTGCAAGTAGTTAAAGCATCCATATCTTTCAATGCAACCAAAATATCCAACATCACATTCTGATGTTTCCATGCTAACTGTATTAGCAACTTTGTTTCCTTTCCCCGGTGTGTATTCAATTCCAAAAATCCTAAGTAGCTAAAAACTCTAATCATCTCTGTTGTCTCATATTCAACTCCTTCTGAGAGAATAAGTACCTTGAAGACTTATGATCTGTATATAAATTGAATCGTTCTCCCAAATGGTAATATCTCCACACCTTCAAAGCCAATATTACAGCAGCCAACTCTAAGTCATGAGTTAGATATCTAATTTCGCATGGTCTGAGCTGTCGTGACGCATAAGCAATGTTACCCTCTGCATTAACAAGGCTCCTATTCCTGTTCCACATGCATCATTATACACTACCAAATCTTGATTTCCACCCAAAACAACTAACACGGGCGCATTATTCAATAAATGTTTCAAATTATGGAATGCCTCATATTTATCAGTCCAAACATACTTCACATTATTTCTTGTTAGCCTTGTCATTGGTGCTGCTATACGAGAGAAGTCTTAAGGAATCTCTAGTAGTAGCTAGCTAATCCAAGAAACATCTTTATCTTCGTCACCGTCTCGGGTCTCTTCTAGTTATTTATAGCCTCTATCTTAGCTGGATCTACTGACAACCCCTTCTCTGAGTCTACATGACCAAGGAACTTTACTTTATTCTTCCAAAAATGACACTTCAAAAATTTTGCCTTTAGTTGATGCTATCTCAACATCTCTAGTACAATTCTAATGTGATTCTAATGAACTTGTTCGTTCCTAGGATATATCAAAATGTCATCTATAAACACCAACATGAATCTATCCAAATTCTCTTGGAAGATCTAGTTCATCAAATCCGTGGAGAAAGCAGGCGCGTTAAGTCAACCTGGATGACATTACTAACCACTCATATGAACCATATCTTGCTCGAAATGCCATCAAAGTAATATTGTCCTCTGCTGCTCTTAATTGATCTTAATTGATGGAACTCGCTCGCCAAATCCAACTGAGATAATACTTTGGCACCACTCAACTAATCAAATAAATAATCGATTCTTGGCAGTGGATATTGATTATTTATCGTCTTCTCATTCAACTTGCGATAATTGATGCACAATCTCAACGACCTGCACGGTTTCTTCACGAAAATTACGGCCGCTCCCCAAGGTGAACTCCTTGGTCTAATAGGACACTTTCCTTCTAAGTCCACTAGTACTAGTACACCTTTAACCCTTCATCTCGGTATGTGTCATCCTGCTAGGTGATCTACTTATAGGTTCATCTCCGGATACAAGTTCTATTCGAAACTCAATAGCTTGTTTTAACGGTAGTCCTGTAACAGGCTCAAATGCGTCTGCAAATTCTCTTACTATGAAAAACCAATTTTACTCATCTTCCTCCTTTATTGCACCTAACAAACCACCAACATCAAAATTTGAATACTGCACTGAGTATATAATTCGATCACTACTATTAGGATGTCTAAGTGATATTTTTCTATCATGGCAAAATATCTTGGCATCGTATTTACTTAATCAGTCCATACCTAAAATAATCCAACAACCTACTAAATTGAACACATGCAAACTGCAAGTAAATAAATGACTTAATAATGTAAACTCTAAATGATCACATCTCATCCCTAAAGTTGCATATCCTCCTATCAAATTTGCAACCCTTGAGGAAGTAACTAGGTATGAGGGTTAGGTTAAGCTTATCAACCAAACATCAAGACATAAAAGCATTGATACACTGTTATCAAACAATACTCTAAATAGTACACCATGAATCAAAAGCGTACTTCCCATCACAGCTTTTCCTTTCTCCTCAATTGTTGGTCTCGAGGTAGCTGGTTCCAATGCAAACACCTTTCCCTTCTCAACTTTAGCTGGTTCCTTGGATTGGTTCTTATAATGACCAATCTGATCGCAGTTGTAGCACACAACATTTTCTTTTACTTTCTTAGCTACTCCGCCCTTCTAAGCTCCTTTCTTGTGGAAGAACTTCCTTTTCTAATTCTGCCCACTCTAAGCCTCCACTGCCTTATTACTACCAAAGAAAGCAAGCATATCCTTACTCCTCAAAACCATCTTCACGACTGCATCGCATGGATCCCTAAGATGTGGTAAAGTCGTAATAGCAAGCTCAAGTCTTAACCCAAGGCTGGACTTATCATTTCTCTTAATCACTGTGTCCATGGTAGCATATACATACCTGGACAACTTCTCGAACTTTGTTGCATACTCTAGCATAGTAATATCACCTTGCACCAATTTTGCAAACTTCCTTAACATAGTAACTTAGCTATCTCAGACAGAAATATTTCTTTCAACCTCTTTCTAAACTTTGCCTAAGTTAAAATCTCCTCCGGTACCCCGATAGTCATACTACTCCACTGGTACAATGTAGCACCTTGCAGTTGCCTGGATGCTAATCTCCTCTTTTGCTCATCGTTTTGTCCAAGATCAATGAAAATCCTTTCATAATGAAGTAATCAATTCTACACTTCAATTTCATCCTCAATTCAAATAAACGATTTCCCTCCAAGTTTCGCATGTCCCTACTCAGAACAACATAGTTATTAACAAATAGGGCCTCCTGATTAACTCCAACTTTTCAATCAGCTAACCCAGCAGCAGCTCCTACTTGCATCTTGTTAAAAAAGAACTAATGCATTGCTTCAATATCAACCAGTTTTGTTCTTTCACCTAGTTAGCAGTTGTTTGTCGACTCGGATTTCTCCTAGTGTTAGGCCTGACATTTCCATTGGTGGTGGTGCTTCCTCCATCGAGACTCACTCTTCCATTTCCTGCCTCCATATCTTACTCCTTAAATTTATATTCGAATCTTTGTAACATACAAAAGAATGGTCTAAGAGAGAGGGAGACAGAGATAAAGTTTATAATTGTAGATAGCAAATACAAGTACGTTACTGTAACGTTATCCTATACCTCAATCTTATTCTCTGATTCATTATGATTATGTTTCATAATCCCTTTTTAAGTTCAAACATTCTTTAGTTTTTTTACATAAATCTATGCGCTAATACCAAGTTGTAACTTCACTCATCTTGAGGCCCGAAACTAAGCGTTGTAGATCCTATAGTTATATACAGAATTATTTACCAGTGACAAAATGTGGTCAGGTTAATGGTATCCATAATATCAGAAGCACAAGAATATGAAATAAAAGAAAATTTTCACATTTCATTTCAAACTCATAATTTCATATTCAGTACATAATCCTAAATGTTTTCGAAGTTCAGATTAAATATTTTTATTACAACATCCTCCAAGAGAGACATATAAAGAGGCCCCCTTAGTTGATCAGAGTTACTAAATAGATAGATAACACACAATAAAATGTCATAACACAGTGGAAAAAAATAATATATAATCTCCTAAATAGCTAACCCTTGCCATATGCACGTCTTTGAAAGCTTTATTCACCAAACCTACTAAACCTATAAACCCTTACTCTCAACCTACTCAAATTAAATTTTAGGCATCCAAGAGTTTAAGGTAAAAACATAAACTTCGAGTCACATAGTCCTTTAAAAACATGTATTTTGCAAATCATAGTCCTGCAACCATACTAGTTAAAATAACAATATGACAACATAACAATAATAGGTATGCATGCAACTTGGGTAATCTTGACTGTTCATCAAATTAGTGGAATATATGTCCCAATGTTTAGTTTTCACAGGGTAATTACCAACTTACATGGATAACTTGGGCCTACTAGATATAACAAATTTTCTAACCATCATGTTAGAAGAAAACTGGCCGGTCTGTCCGAAACCTACTATCCCTGGGGTCAATTGAACCTAGTGATTTTGTTGGCTCACCAATAACCTAAATCATCCTTGCGTATTTCTTTCTATATGTACACCTACTTTTAGTATTACTCGTGATACAGCCCTACGCACTGGAATTTTAGACTAATATCAACTAAGGGATAACAACTACAATATATGGCATGATCCTACACCACTTCCATCTGGTTTTCTAATCTCAAAGTCCCTTTATTCTACCATAATTTACTCAATGGTGGTAGAATCACTAATCTCGTTAGTAAAATTTCTAAGCTAAATTATTTTTTATATCTTGGAAACACTTATTATAAATGATTTAACCTTATAAATCATATTTAAAACAAGTAAAATTATAGCCCTTCGTTTTGTTCTAAAATAATTATTCCATGATATATGCTTTTACTAAGCCTTATTGAAGACATTTGAGGTCATCTCCTCTCAAAACCATAGGCTATAAGGCCAAAACAACATAAAACCTTCATACTCATAAAAGCGACAAGGGTATAGTCGAAGTAGGTCTTCTCCAAAATAAGTCAAAGCCTTTAACTTTTAAAACACTAGACTGGAAGGACGAAAACATCCACTTTGTAATTTTTATAATATCGAAGTTAAAGAGCATTTATATAGTTCAAAGCCTTTAAGAGAATAGGGTCTTAGTCATTAATATCTATATCATTTCCTTATTAAAAATTACTGGCTCATTAGTGCAGAAGTCATTAGACGCAGCGTCGATGCCCTCTTCGAAACAGTCAAAAGGATTAAAGTTGAAGTCTTAAATACATGGCATCATATACTGGTGAAGTCATAAGTAGCAGCATTATGCCTATAGGGTCGAAGTGATTTCTTTAAAAGTATAGGTTCGAAATCATTAATAAAATAGGCGACATCATTATCGTCACTATCAATCTCTTCGAAAGCATTGGGGTCGACGACATTATAAAAATGGCATAAACAAATGCAGCATCAACCTCTTCGAAGACCATAACATCGACGAAGTTATTACTTGACTTCCACTTCGATCAAGCCAATACACTCCATATTCATCGAAGTGATATCCTATACATTATCTTGGATGACGTCGAAGTCCATAGGAGCAGAGAGATAGGCATGACAACATGACGTTCGAAGTGGCAGAGTCGTAATTAAAGTGAAAATTGTATTATTTCCTTAAAAAGTAGTTTCTTTTTCACCAAACCCCAATTATTTTTCAAAATACTATTGGATAACATTTTCTTTACCCATAATCTTTGTTGAAAACTACCAAGGAGCAAAATTTATCATTTCCAAAGTAGTTAGCAAACCCCCTAATTTATATTGGTATTTTAATAATTAATTAAGCATTTCTAGCTGAAATAAATCACACTAAATCATAAACACTTAGGTAAAATCCCAATAAATCTTATTAATTATATTCTTCATCATATAAAAATTTCGAGGCCAGAAACATAATTTAATTGTTTTTAATAGTAAAACCTGAAATAACCCATTCTCCCAACTTAGAAAGTTCACCATAAATTCATATGTCCTTAGTAAATTATGAAATTCGAAACCCACTTCTAAAATACTATTATAAACCTAATATCTTAATTTCGTAGCATTTAGGTCATAGAAAAATATTGTTTCACTCTTAAAACCACTTAGACAATTCTATAATATACCCTATTATTCATCATTCAAGCATATAAGCATTCGATACTAAAAACATGGCATAGTATCATCAATGGTTCAGATTTAGGCTTAAAATTGAAAATTAAAATTAAAACATGAGCAGCATATATTTATTATTCCGCTTGAATGGATTAAGAAGGTTGAGATTTGTTCCTGATTTAATTTCTTAGCTTTGATCTTGTTTTCCTAGCTTGTCTTCTCTTTGATATCTTTCTAGCAATGACTGACCTAAACCCATGTTTTATTTTCTTTTTTGAATAAGTGAAGTGAGGGAGGAAACAAGATTAAGGGTTTATGTGACGCCCCACCTCTATACCCACGCTAGCCAATAACACTCCGGAGTAGTGCTGTCAACTAGCACGGAGAATAAGGCTGTTGAGGAGCGACCATCCATGTAATTGCTTATCACACGGTGGCTATAAATAATCTTCGGAAACAAACATAGAAATAATCATATCACAAATCAGTCACAGATATCCATATCACAAAGGCGGAAGAAGATATGAATATATAACTAACACATGAAAGTGTACATCAGAGTAGTGGTCATTAAGATCCACGATAATACAAAAGAATAGCAACACGTGCTATACAAAAGAATACAACAATGAGTCTATATATCAAGTGTATACAACAAAAACTGCTAATCTAAACAGTTAGCCAAAAGTCAGAGTGATGAATCCCTGGGAAGAAGTCAAGCAGAAGCACCTGTAACATCTCGGTCTGACCCGAGTATTATTTAAGAAAATAATAAACGGATCAGTCTAGCTATAAATATCAGATGACATGATATAACATAAAAGATATGGCATAAACATAAACATCCATAACGACATACCACTATAAGTATGTAAATAATGATCAACAGAAGATCAATCAATAAGAGATAGTCAATATCACAAGAATCTTCTCAAAGATTCGAAGAGGGCATCATACCCTAAACTTGTACTCATAACAAGTCAATGACATAAATTCCAGAAATCAACACGAGAAATCCAGAAATCATAAAAGGGAAAGAGGCCTATCACATGACGGTCCGAAGACCATGGGGAGCTACCCCGCATGTGTGAATGGAGTCACACAGATTGAGGTCAAGACTAACCAAAAAGCAGAAAGGTATGTGTGAATGGAATCACACAAGTGGTGTCTAGTCTAACCTTGCAATGAAAGAGACATCGCGCAATTGCTAGTCTAATTCATAAAGCGATCATCAAGATCAACGAGAAGTGTCAATTACACTAAGCTAGTAAATAGAGAAGTTTAGCTTCATGTCCCATAACCACTTGCTTAACTTAAATATTTACGAACAAACTGTAAATCTTCACTAATAAAATTGTCACAAGAGGTTCAATCGAACAAGTCCAAGAATTAACCGACGAAGTGAACGCAAGCGTTTCATACCACTTGTTTTACTAAGTTGTTTAATTAGATTTCTCATCCGAGTGAGGTAAAGGCTTGTATATACTAATAGATTGGAAAACGGTTTAAGAAAAGAGCTTTGTTATTAAAAATAGAGTTGAAATTGTTTGTTAAAAGAGTTTTGATATTTACTACTAGTATTGAAACCTTTATATTATAAAGTGACAAAACACAGAAGCAATTGTAGAAACAATCAGTCACAAAAATCGCATACGGAGATGTGAATAAAATCCAAGGAAATCAACTCAATGTTTTTCAGATAAGATCCCCTAAGGAGGGGGGTCCGGGGGGGTGGCAACCCCCCCAAGGTGGGGGTGCGGGGGCAACGCCACCGCTTACGGGGTTCGACCTGCCCGGTCAGGTCGCGGGGGTTCAGGGGGCAGCGCCTCCGGCGGGGTGCGGGGCAGCGCCCCGACCAAAACGGTACGACCTAGTGAAGACAAAATGAGGTCTAACGACCTAAGGGGAATAGGGTCGAGCGACCTAAGGGTTGCGACCTAGGAGTCCAAGGGGTCAAGCGACCTATCGGGATAAGGTCCAACGACCTACGAGTCAAAGGTCCAACGACCTATAGGGTTATAATGTCATGTGACCTATCGGTTTATAAGGTCATGCGACCTAACGAGCTATGGCCAAACGACCTAGTAATGGTAGTAGGGTTGAGCGACCTAAAGGTTTAACCGGTCAAGCGACCTAAGGAAGGTAAGGTCTAACGACCTAACGCTCGCGACCTAACGGTCTAAAGGCCATGCGACCTAGAGGAAAACAAGGTCAAGCGACCTAAGGAAGGTAAGGTCTAACGACCTAACGCTCGCGACCTAACGGTCTAAAGGCTATGCGACCTAGAGGAAAACAAGGTCAAGCGACCTAAAACGTCGCGACCTAACGACCAAAAACGTCGCGACCTAGCGACCTAAAAATGGAAGGTAAGGCCAAGCGACCTAACGAAGAGGGGGTGAGCGACCTATGGTCATAAACGAGGTTGAGCGACCTATAGAGGCATAGGATGCAGCGACCTAAAACATCGCGACCTAGCGACCTAAGGGGAATAGGGTCGAGCGACCAAAGGGTTGCGACCTAGGAGTCCAAGGGGTCAAGCGACCTATCGGGATAAGGGCCGAGCGACCTAACATTCGAACGACCTACAACCTAAGGAGCTTGCGACCTAAAGCCCAACGACCCACGTCCTAATTCCGAAGCGCCGAGCGACCTAACGTTATAGGCCATTTTAGGTCGGAAACGAGCTATTCGAAGGCCAAGACTTTTCCACGCGAACGACCTAAGGGTTAGGTCGCGAACGACCTAAGGGTTAGGTCGCGAGCGACCTAACTCCGAACACACGAAAATGGCCAGAACGACCTAAGTGCAGAAAATTCACCAAAACACTAAAAATTGGAGTTTTTCGCCAATCCAATCCAAACCAAATGCAAATGTGCATGCAAAAGTGATAGGGAATCATTCCCAACAGTCCAATATAGTTATAGACTAGATTTGTGAGATAAAAATCTCACCTTTGCACTAAAGTTTATGAAGATGAAGCTTGAAAGCAAGGAGAAGCAATCCAAAGCTTGAATCCAATATCTTCTACTTGAATTTGGAGTTGAATGTTGGATTTGCAATTGAATTTGAGCTTGGAGTTTTAATTTCCCATTCTCTTCACCATTAATGCCAAAGCTTGAGTTAGTTAGGAAATTTATGAAGAGTGAGGAGAAGAGGGTTGGAACTTGGGCTTAATAGGCTAAACTAACCCAAAGTCCAAAGCGGGAAAAGTTAGTGAAATTGCTATAACTCCAAACCTATCGATGTTTATACTTAAAAAATTGTAAACGACATTTCGAACTCAATGGAAGTGGTCTCGAGTCCTAATTTGACCGTTTGCAAAAAGTAGCTTTTCGGACCAAAACCCGATTAACGAGTTAATATTTAAATAAAATATTTAAATACAAACTCGATAAATATGCGGGTTGTTACAGACTCCCCTCCTTAAAGAAATTGCGTCCTCGCAATATATATAAGATGGAAATAAAAAGTAACAACCATAAAAGCATGTTAACACAAGAGGAATTTTGAAATAAGAAGTTCACCTCAAGGAGCAGGAGTAAGCAAGTCCGGATGTGTACGCTCGATGAATTCTCTGGATTCCCAAGAACAATCCTTAGGGTTTGAGGACCATTGAACCTTCACAAGCGGAACATCTTTATTTCGAAGTCGTTTAACCTCAGAAGCTATAATTCGAATAGGATGCTGCTCATAAGTTAAATTTGGCGAAACTTCAATTTCTTCCACAACAGCAGGCTCAAGAATAGAATCGGAATACCGAAGGCATTTTCGTAATTGAGAAACGTTATATACATCATGCATAGCAGAAAACTGAGCCGGCAATGCAAGGCGATAAGCCATGGAACCAATACGTTCAGTGATAGGAAATGGCCCAATATATCGAGGCGCTAACTTCCCCGATCGACTGAAACGTACAACACCCTTCATAGGTGAAACACGAATAAAAACAGGATCCCCAACAGAAAATTCTAATTTCCTTCTTCGATTATCGGCATAGGATTTTTGTCTACTCTGGGCTTCTTTCATCCTATGTCGAATAAGTTCAATCTTTTCCGTGGAATCACGAATAAAGTCTGGACCTAAAACCAGCTTCTCACCGGCCTCAAGCCAACAAGAAGGAGATCGGCATGGCCTTCCGTAGAGTGCCTCGAAAGGTGCCATACCAATACTAGATTGGAAGCTATTATTATAGGAAAATTCAACAAGTGAAATATGATCTTCCCAACTTCCACCAAAATCAAGCACACAAGCACGAAGAAGATCTTCAATAGTTTGATTCACACGCTCGGTTTGTCCATCGGACTGGGGATGATAAGCGGTGCTAAAATTAAGCTTCGTTCCTAAAGCTTTTTGAAGACTCTTCCAAAATCCACTAGTAAACAATGGATCACGATCGCTAACAATAGAAGTAGGAACTCCATGCAATTTTATAATTTCCTTGACAAATAGTTTGGCCAAAAGAGGAACGGTTCGGCTAGACCGAACCGGAATAAAATGGGCGGATTTAGTAAGTCTATCAACAATCACCCATAAGCTATCATGACCCGAACGAGAACGGGGAAGGCCATCTATAAAGTCCATGGAAATTTGATCCCACTTCCAAATTGGAATTTCTAAGGGTTGCAATAACCCACCAGGCCTTTGATGTTCGGCCTTGACAAGTTGGCAAGTCATGCAACACTTAACAAAGTTAGCAATATCAGATTTCATTCCCTCCCAATAATAAAGTCGCTTCATATCAGCGTACATTTTACTACTACCAGGATGAATGGTGAATTTAGAACGATGGGAATCTTCTAAAATATCTTTACGAAGATCTCCAATATTTGGTACGATAAGTCTACCAAATTTTCGAATGCCGCCACGAGAATCAATATCAAAGTCTTTCAAACCTTCAATATTAATTTTATCCTTAACATTTTTGCCAAGAAGAGCCAATTCAGAATCTAGCCCTTGAGCTTCAAGAATGCGGTCTAAAAGAGAAGGATGAGCCTCAAGGCTACATAAAACAAGCGATGAGCATAAATCGGATACGCGCTCTCGAATCTCACAAGTGGATAAGATCTCGAGATCGTTCCATTCGGATATCATCATAGAAACAACTGCTTGTTGCTTACGGCTAAGAGCATCGGCGAAACGATTACCCTTACCAGGGGTATAAAGAATATCAAGATCATAAGGTGCAAGGAACTCGAGCCAACGCTGTTGACGTAAATTAAGTTCTTTTTGAGAAAATAAATATTTCAAAGACTTATGATCCGTGTAAAGAATAAATTTCTCTCCCAATAGATAATGACACCACATTCGAAGGGCGAAAACAATAGCCGCGAGCTCTAGATCATGTGTGGCATACCTAGACTCGGCCGGCCTCAATTGCCTAGAAGCATAAGCAACAACACGTTCTTTTTGCATAAGAACGGCACCCAAACCAACGTGACTAGCATCGGTATAAACAACAAAATCTTGATTCCCCTCAGGAATAACAAGAATAGGAGCATCGGAAAGGAGTTCTTTCAATTTCTGAAAAGAGGCTTCACATTTGTCCGACCAAATGTATTTAACTCCCTTCTTAGTCAAGCCAGTAAGAGGCACGGCAATCTTAGAAAAGTCTTTAATAAAACGACGGTAATAGCCCGCCAATCCGAGAAAACTACAAATCTCTGTCACACTCTCCGGTCTCTTCCAATCTTGAATCGCTTCAATCTTTGAAGGATCCACGGATATCCCGGATTCGGAAATAATATGACCGAGAAACTTCACACGAGATTGCCAAAAGTGGCATTTAGAAAATTTCGCCTTTAATTGATTACTCCTAAGTGTTTCCAATACAATCCGAAGATGTTTCTCATGTTCCTCCTCGGTTTTTGAATACACAAGAATATCATCAATGAATATGAGAACAAACCGATCGAGGAAATCTTTGAAAACTCGATTCATGAGGTCAACGAAATAAGCTGGAGCATTCGTTAACCCAAATGGCATAACAGGCCATTCATAAGATCCATATCGAGTACGGAATGATGTCAAAGGAATGCTATCCTCAGCGATACGAAGCTGATGGAAACCGGTAGCCAAGTCCAATTGTGAAAAGACCTTAGCACCACTAAGCTGATCGAATAGATCATCAATCCGAGGTAAAGGATATTTATTTTTAATAGTAAAATCGTTAAGCTTGCGATAATCAATGCAGAGCCTCAGAGTACCATCGGATTTCTTTACGAAAATAGCCGAAGCTCCCCAAGGCGAGGAACTAGAGCGAATAAATTGCCTCGTCTCCAACTCAGATAATTGTTTATGCATCTCCTCATTTTCCTTATTGGACATGCGATAAGGAGGACGAGTAATAGGTTGAGCTCCAGAAACAAGATTAATTCTGAACTCAATTGCTCGTTTAGGTGGTAAACCTAAAACGGGCTCGAATATGTCGGAAAATTCACGAACAACATGAATACGAGAAATAATATCATCTTCATCATCATCATCGTTATCACGAGGATTTAAAGAATATAAAGATGCCACCAAACATGATTCTGAATCTTTAAGATTAACAGAAATCTGTTTAACAGATTGTGGATGTCGGAGATGAATAGTCCGCTCAGGACATAGGACATGGGCTTGATAACGGTTAAGCCAATCCATTCCCAAAATTATTCCAAAGCCTAAGTAACGCATGACATGCAAATCGGCTAGGAAAGAAAAATCGCAAAAAATAATCTCCACATCTTTACAAAGCAAACTAAGAGTTGCGGATCCACCAACAGGATTCGCAATTTTTAAAGATGTCATCAATGCAGCAACACTTAAGGAAAAAGTGTCTACCAGTTCCTTTGATATAAAAGAATGGGATGCACCCGTATCAAAGAGAACTCTAATAGGTTGATCATGAAAGATATTTTCCGAACCTTTGAAGGGCTTCCCACCCAAGTTAGTGTAATCGCTGCACAAGCGTGCAAATCCCGACTTTGGGTGAGTAGGTTCCGGGTTAGCTCCAGCTGCTTGAGCATTAGTTACTAAATCAAGAAGCTGTTGAGCAGTCATAAAAACTCCATCCGGTGGTGGAGCACTAGATGATCCAGCTCTGGGACGACCTGGTCTAGACATTCTTTTCCTTAAGAAAGAAAGAAGAGAAAGAAAATAGTTATTCACCAAATGAATATCAAACATTCTTGACAGGTGAAATAAGGAATCATAAAAGAAATAGGATGAATCGGTTTGAAAACCCGAACAAAATCCTAAAGCAAGACTCCTAAGGTGGACTTAGGACAATGATCCTTGTCAAGTTATTCTACATTGTTCCGAAGTTTGGCTCTGATACCAAGCTGTGACGCCCCACCTCTATACCCACGCTAGCCAAGAACACTCCAGAGTAGTGCTGTCAACTAGCACGGAGAATAAGGCTGTTGAGGAGCGACCATCCATGTAATTGCTTATCACACGGTGGCTATAAATAATCTTCGGAAACAAACATAGAAATAATCATATCACAAATCAGTCACAGATATCCATATCACAAAGGCGGAAGAAGATATGAATATATAACTAACACATGAAAGTGTACATCAGAGTAGTGGTCATTAAGATCCACGATAATACAAAAGAATAGCAGCACGTGCTATACAAAAGAATACAACAATGAGTCTATATCTCAAGTGTATACAACAAAAACTGCTAATCTAAACAGTTAGCCAAAAGTCAGAGTGATGAATCCCTGGGAAGAAGTCAAGCAGAAGCACCTGTAACATCTCGGTCTGACCCGAGTATTATTTAAGAAAATAATAAACGGATCAGTCTAACTATAAATATCAGATGACATGATATAACATAAAAGATATGGCATAAACATAAACATCCATAACGACATACCACTATAAGTATGTAAATAATGATCAACAGAAGATCAATCAATAAGAGATAATCAATATCACAAGAATCTTCTCAAAGATTCGAAGAGGGCATCATACCCTAAACTTGTACTCATAACAAGTCAATGACATAAATTCCAGAAATCAACACGAGAAATCCAGAAATCATAAAAGGGAAAGAGGCCTATCACATGACGGTCCGAAGACCATGGGGAGCTACCCCGCATGTGTGAATGGAATCACACAGATTGAGGTCAAGACTAACCAAAAAGCAGAAAGGTATGTGTGAATGGAATCACACAAGTGGTGTCTAGTCTAACCTTGCAATGAAAGAGACATCGCGCAATTGCTAGTCTAATTCATAAAGCGATCATCAAGATCAACGAGAAGTGTCAATTACACTAAGCTAGTAAATAGAGAAGTTTAGCTTCATGTCCCATAACCACTTGCTTAACTTAAATATTTACGAACAAACTGTAAATCTTCACTAATAAAATTGTCACAAGAGGTTCAATCGAACAAGTCCAAGAATTAACCGACGAAGTGAACGCAAGCGTTTCATACCACTTGTTTTACTAAGTCGTTTAATTAGATTTCTCATCCGAGTGAGGTAAAGGCTTGTATATACTAATAGATTGGAAAACGGTTTAAGAAAAGAGCTTTGTTATTAAAAATAGAGTTGAAATTGTTTGTTAAAAGAGTTTTGATATTTACTACTAGTATTGAAACCTTTATATTATAAAGTGACAAAACACAGAAGCAATTGTAGAAACAATCAGTCACAAAAATCGCATACGGAGATGTGAATAAAATCCAAGGAAATCAACTCAATGTTTTTCAGATAAGATCCCCTAAGGAGGGGGGTCCAGGGGGGGTGGCAACCCCCCCAAGGTGGGGGTGCGGGGGCAACGCCACCGCTTACGGGGTTCGACCTGCCCGGTCAGGTCGCGGGGGTCCAGGAAGAAGCGCCCCCGGCGGGGTGCGGGGCAGCGCCCCGACCAAAACGGTACGACCTAGTGAAGACAAAATGAGGTCTAACGACCTAAGGGGAATAGGGTCGAGCGACCTAAGGGTTGCGACCTAGGAGTCCAAGGGGTCAAGCGACCTATCGGATAAGGTCCAACGACCTACGAGTCAAAGGTCCAACGACCTATAGGGTTATAATGTCATGTGACCTATCGGTTTATAAGGTCATGCGACCTAACGAGCTATGGCCAAACGACCTAGTAATGGTAGTAGGGTTGAGCGACCTAAAGGTTTAACCGGTCAAGCGACCTAAGGAAGGTAAGGTCTAACGACCTAACGCTCGCGACCTAATGGTCTAAAGGCCATGCGACCTAGAGGAAAACAAGGTCAAGCGACCTAAGGAAGGTAAGGTCTAACGACCTAACGCTCGCGACCTAACGGTCTAAAGGCCATGCGACCTAGAGGAAAACAAGGTCAAGCGACCTAAAACGTCGCGACCTAACGACCAAAAACGTCGCGACCTAGCGACCTAAAAATGGAAGGCAAGGCCAAGCGACCTAACGAAGAGGGGGTGAGCGACCTATGGTCATAAACGAGGTCGAGCGACCTATAGAGGCATAGGATGCAGCGACCTAAAACATCGCGACCTAGCGACCTAAGGGGAATAGGGTCGAGCGACCTAAGGGTTGCGACCTAGGAGTCCAAGGGGTCAAGCGACCTATCGGGATAAGGGCCGAGCGACCTAACATTCGAACGACCTACAACCTAAGGAGCTTGTGACCTAAAGCCCAACGACCCACGTCCTAATTCCGAAGCGCCGAGCGACCTAACGTTATAGGCCATTTTAGGTCGGAAACGAGCTATTCGAAGGCCGAGACTTTTCCACGCGAACGACCTAAGGGTTAGGTCGCGAGCGACCTAACTCCGAACACACGAAAATGGCCAGAACGACCTAAGTGCAGAAAATTCACCAAAACACTAAAAATTGGAGTTTTTCGCCAATCCAATCCAAACCAAATGCAAATGTGCATGCAAAAGTGATAGGGAATCATTCCCAACAGTCCAATATAGTTATAGACTAGATTTGTGAGATAAAAATCTCACCTTTGCACTAAAGTTTATGAAGATGAAGCTTGAAAGCAAGGAGAAGCAATCCAAAGCTTGAATCCAATATCTTCTACTTGAATTTGGAGTTGAATGTTGGATTTGCAATTGAATTTGAGCTTGGAGTTTTAATTTCCCATTCTCTTCACCATTAATGCCAAAGCTTGAGTTAGTTAGGAAATTTATGAAGAGTGAGGAGAAGAGGGTTGGAACTTGGGCTTAATAGGCTAAACTAACCCAAAGTCCAAAGCGGGAAAAGTTAGTGAAATTGCTATAACTCCAAACCTATCGATGTTTATACTTAAAAAATTGTAAACGACATTTCGAACTCAATGGAAGTGGTCTCGAGTCCTAATTTGACCGTTTGCAAAAAGTAGCTTTTCGGACCAAAACCCGATTAACGAGTTAATATTTAAATAAAATATTTAAATACAAACTCGATAAATATGCGGGTTGTTACAGTTTATTATAAGGTAATGTTTTCTTTTCCAATTTTTCTCTCCTCATACCCTCTTTCCTATTATGGTTGTACTTAATCCCATTAGTTTATTAATTAAGACTCGGCCCACATTGATTATCAAATCTCATCCCCTTACCATGTTACGTTATTTCATTTAATTTGTCTAATTAAATATCCTAAATAATCCTGTTAAATTTAGGGGTGTTACATATAGTCTACTCGATTGTACACAAAGGACACGTTAAGTGCAGGCCAGAAATATTTAAAAAAGTCAATCGCATGTTGTCGATCGGCTTATGTTGTTATGGTCTTTACCTTCTCTTTATGAAGTTCATGCAAAAAGGATGCGCTATCCATCCCACCATGGGAAACCACAATGGAGACTAATCGGGCCTCTCATTCCAATATATATATATATATATATACATATACATATATATCTTGGTTTCTAAGGCATTTATTCACCTCACAGCCATTTTTGTAACTCTATCGATCTTACATAAGGGTTGCTTCTTTGACTTCTCTACAGTCTTAAAGGAAGAACCAAAGAACTCATTCTCATTAGATAAGAATGGAGAAATTTGAGTATTTGGTGTCCCTAGCTTCCCCTTTAAATAGTTCTCTAACTCTTTAATCTTCGCCTCATAATAAGTCTTCACATCATTCTTCCACTAAAGGTTCTCAGTTGGGTCAGCTCCAGATAGAAGCTTAGGGGCTGCACCCAACCTAAATGGGACATTGAAGTCGGGGCCCCTGAAGAAATCCCCTCTACATTCATATGCAATGCGATCACTTTATCCATCTCAACAATTTTTTCCTCTTAGCCTTTTGATCTCATCCGTATACATGGCTGTATATACGCTCACAACATTTTTTAATAAATCTTCCATCTCCCCTATTCTAAGCCGAACAGAGCTTAATTTCTTTCGTAGAACGCCCACTCCTGAATCCTAAGTAACATGAATTAACCACATAAGGTCGAATAAGCTCGCAATTAAATAACAGTATAAATAGGCAAACTAGAATTACCAAAAAACATAGATTTTTATGTATGAATATTAACCAACCGACTTTGGTATTATGAAATAAAATAATGTTAGATTCCAAAAAGTGCTTTCACTATCTTAAGTTAACTTAAATGCCACAAGAATATTTTTCTAACACTAAAGTTACGATAATAAAGCACTTAGTCAGAGCGGCGGATTGTCAAGTGTCCAAATGAGCTCCTGCCCAAAGGTTCTCAAATAAATCGGCTGTCATTTCGAAATCTTCCTTATCACTTAGAAAACTTTGATCAAGTGAAGGGCATAAAAATTCCAAGACATCTCGAGAACATTGCAAAAACACTTCAACTTTCTTGTTCATAGCCTTCGCTTGCACAAGCTTATTCATATAGGAAGTGACCCTATTACTTAGGGATGGCAATAAGCTTTCAAGTTTGTACACCTCCAATGCTACTTTCCTTCTGATGTCATTTAAGGTCTCTATCAGTTGAGTCTTTGTCTTCTTATTCTCCCCCAAGAAATTTTGAAACAATCGCCCAGTAATAACCTTCCAACCATCACCATGAAGAAAAGAGGATTCATAACTCATCAAAGGAATAGAAGCAATATTTGATTGAGACACCAAAATCGACCTTATATGCTCAACAGCTTCCAGCTCACCAAATAATTTTGCAATCTCAATTGACATATCCTCCACTCGTTTCTCATATCTGATAATTTCTTCCCTACAAACAATACCATAAAGCACTTTCCCCATCCGTACATTCTGTTCAATCCCTTCTAGCTTAAACGCAGCATCGCCTGACCATGTGTGCAAATTCTTATTACAGCCATAATGATGTTTTAACGCACTTCGAGCCTTTACAAGCTCTTCACAATTAATCTTTATCTTTGTTTCAAGCCTTTCAACATCATACCTAAGTTGAACAACTTCATCTCAGGAGCATCATCTGCCTCAACCATAGCAGAATCCTTTTTGATTGGAATAATAATGGAGGTAGAAACATCCCAGTGATGAATACAATTGATACTTAACAAAGCTAAAGGAACCGATTCATAAATTAATTGAAATAAAATTTAGTTAACTTAATTAAAACATGACGGGCTAAGTCACAATATTGAAACTTTTGTTACATCACACCTACTTGACAACATGATTGAAAATATAATTAAAAAATTAATTAACAATGACATATGAAGATTATTCAATCAAAGCTTTAAACGTAGGCCTAAACCATTCTAGATTAGGGCTATCAGGTGGAAAAGAACCACTCTCTAATGTGTGATGCCATAGATTCAAAACAAAATCATTGAGAGCTTCCTTTTCTCGAACTACTTGATTTATTTGGACTGAAAACTCTGTAATCTTGCTCCTAAGTTCTGTGCATATCCGATCTAATTCCCTTTCATGCCTAACCATGCTATAGTACTTAACCCGAGATGATCTAATGTGCATTTTTTGAGCCTAGCCTCAATCTCCTTCAATAGTTTTGTGAATACATTCATTCCAGAATACTAAGCAAAGCAATAAAGAACACAACCATTCATACATAAAAGGTACAACGTCGTCTTACAAACAACAAAATAAGCTTTATAACTTTAAATACAAAAAAACACCAAAAGGGTATATGGGAATAAACGTCTAAATCTATCAAAGAAGGTGAATTAACCTTGTTTGCAAGTTGGCCCTGCTCTTTAGATTGCAGATTCACCCGATCCACAATTGTTATCTCCTTCTCTTCTTGAGAAAGATGCTTGCGACAACCAGGATCAACAACCTTTCTCGCAACCTCCTCCCCCTCGGCTTCTTCCACCTTCTATTTATTTTGGTATGAGGCAAAAATTGAGTCTTCCATGGATTCCTCATCCATGAAGTCCGGCCTAACTTCCACCTGACGTCTGGCAACAATATAAAAACCATGGGTGACCCTAAAAATAAGGGTGTTGAGATCCTCCTTAGATTTAACCAGTTCCCCTTTATCCTTGGCTAGTTCTTTATCCTTCTCCTTTAGCTCAAGTTCCTTTGAAGCTCGAGCCTCCTTTATGGCCTTAACTACTTCCTCAACCTGCCCATGGAACGTTCTAGTCTCTTCCTCTGCCTTAGCTTTAGCAAGCACCAGTGCAGTATTAGCCGAAGAAAGATCAGTCTCAAGCTTGTACACCCGACCCAAAAGTAAGGTCTGAACATTTTTTGACTTATATGCCTTGATCATCAAGGCAGCGGACCATAAGAGTCGAAAATAAAAAATCAGCATGGGTCATAAATCAATACAATATAGATAAAGAAAATAAATAGGAGAACATGATCACATACACATGACCGGAGCTTCCCAAATTCTAACAAAATGAAGAAGAAGACATCTTAGTAGCCAGCAAAAATAACAACAGGGCCTGTTCTGACCTCCCAACCTTTTACATCAAAGAAATAATGATATCTTCAGCATAGCCACCAGCATCGAGAGCAGACTCACCTCTTGAGGTAGAGCCAATCAACCTAGAAGATGTAGGAACCTCGGATGAGGGAGGAACAACTAATTTCTTTAAGGGATCAAAAGGATCAGCATACCCTTCATGCGGCCTCTTTAAAGAAGCCTTCTTCTCCTTCGCCTCTAGAGATTTATAAAGTTTAACGGCAACATTATTATCCATATTATCTACAAAAAGAGAGATAACAAAAATTAAATCCACAGGTATGGCATTCTTAACAATTGTTACAAACTGTTTAAACCCCCTAATTGTAGGTATAGGAGGAGCGGGCTTAAATCTTCCCTTAGAAAATATAATGTTTGGACATAGCAAACCGTGATCTATCAAATTCAACCCAACAAACAATCCTAATATCTTTCTAGCCTCCTCTCGCAAACTCTGAATTTGATGTCTATAGGATTTATACAACTGCTCATTAGCCTCTAAAGCGATGGTATGCATGGAGTAAAGTTGAGAAAAGGAAGGAAATCCATGGTGATTCGAAAAAAGAAATAATAAGTGGAGTCTTACCAAGGGCACCTGCTAGAAATAAGTCTTTAGCTGGATATAAAAGAAACACATACCCTCTTTTCAGGACTTCTTTTGACCTCAGAAATGAATCAGAGTTCCTCACCAATAAGTTTGATACCATTTTCAGCATAAAGGATAAATGTTACCAAAGCATAGGTATAAGAATTAGGGGCAAGTTAACCTGTAGCAATACCTAAAGTAACAAGCCATTTACGAATTGTCCGATGCATAGGAAGAAACAACCCAATGCGAAAATGCTTAGGGATTATGGCGATGTAACCCTCGGACGGAGTATCGATCTTCTCATGAGGTTCCGAAATCCTAGGTGCATACCCGTAGACCTCGAATTGCCTGAGGATGCCATTGGCATCCTCCAGCTGAGTAATTTTAGAAGAAGGAAACAAAGAGGAGGAATCAACGAGAAAAAACCGGACAGTATTTTGAAGAAGGACCAGTTAAGAATTAAAATGATTTATCCCACTTCTAATTTACAAAATTATCCCTAAATTTGAAAATCAGTCCGATCCTTTGTAAGCAAGAAAATGAAGGAAAAATTTAGGGGAGTTGACGAATGAAAATATGTACCTGAGTCTGAATTGCAACCGCATGATTGAAATGATCAAATATTAGATGAAACATGGGTTTGTTAAAGAAAATAACGAGTATGTTGGATGTTCACTTGCTGGACTCCAATATTCTTAAATATGCATATGTTGGATGCTTTACTCTTTGTTTTTAAATCAACAGTATGTCAAGATAACTTTAGGACATTTTTTTATGTTGTATCCATACACATAAACTATGAAAAACAATTATAGACATTCAATATGTGGTAACTGTATACATAAACTTTGTTGTATCCATATACAATCTTTTTACTTTTTTGGATAATCTTAATAAGATTTTGATTCCAATATATGTCAAACTACATTTCAAATTGATGGATAATATTAATATTTTTGATGGTTCATATTGACGTACTATTTTGAATGCAATAATGGTTTCGGAATGATATAAACTTTGATGTGTATTTAATCTTGAGTTTGGTTTTCATGTTTTATGTTTGCAAAAATTATTCAAATTTATGAGGTTAAAAAAGTTGAATACATGCACATTTTTTTAAAATCAATGCCTTTTTTAGCAAAGACTAGACCGCTGAATACATTTACACAAATTATTCATTGCCTTAAACAAAACACTTAGAGAAAAAATACAAAAATATATTTTTATCTAGGCTAGAAAGTGCACAAGCATGAGCAAAAAGGAACACATAACCTGAAAAGTAAGAGCAAAGATATATTGTACGTGATTGCATTTTAAACTAACATGGTAAAACCAGCACTACTTTAACCCACGACAAATTAGATATAGGCCATTAATATTAGGGAAAATTCTATTCCAACCCATTTATTCACTTAGTAAGCCCCTTAAAAAAATAATTATCTGAAGACAAAAATGCCATTACCAAACTTTTTCTCAACTCTTCTGCCTTGCGTGATTTTTCACGTTCCTAAAGCATCAAAACTTCAAAACCCTAATCATAAAAAAAAATTCGTTTTGAAACTGGCAGAAAATGGATTTTGAAGAGGAGGGTGAATCCCTATGGCAACCACAATAGGTTATTAGGCAAAAAAAAATTTGGTAAGTTTGTTAATGTTTGCAAGTACGGTCGAATTTACTCGATCAGTGGGATTTGTGATAATCCACATATAGGCAATACTAGGATTTTGGCCAAACCTACAAGGAGGACTGTGTGATTACTCAGAAACCACGCGCAAGTATCACGTGGTAGTGAAACAAATAACGCGGTACATTTGCATGGTTTTGAAAACTACCACGCATTGTACCTGCGTGGTAGTTCATAATTTTTTTTTGTTCACCTTTTTATTGTTCAATACTTATTGACACTTGTTTGCTCCAAATTGTACGATTTTCAAGTGATGAAGAAACGTGCGACGAAATAGTGTTGGATTATTCAAACGAGTTTACGACTTATGATGTAAGTTTACATTGATTAAAGTTCGAATAAATCTATACTAGGAAAAGAATTTATACTTGTTATAATATTACTTACATTTTTTAAATATTTTTAATGCAGATATTTCCTTCTAGAAAAAATTTGGTTGATTGGGTTCGTGATATAGGAAAATGTCTTGGTTTGTTATCTTAATTATAAAATCGGATACTAGTGCTTCAACCAAAAAACCAAGAATTATGTTTGCTTGTGAACGAATTGGTGTGTACAAGAAGCGAAAAGACAAAAATCCGAAGAACCTCCAATTGACCGGTACAAAAAATGCAATTGCCCGTTTAGACTTAAAGGTGAGAAACTTCCTACTTTAGATAATTGGCGATTGCATGCTGTTAATGGTGTTCACAATCATTCGGAATTAAAAAATACTGAAGGACATTTGTATATTGGTCGATTAACTAAAGATGAGACCAAGTTAGTTATTGAGATGCATAGGAACATGGGAAAAGCAAAAGAAATTTTACACACGCTTAAAAGAAATGATCCTATAAATTGTACCACCATCAAACAATTTACAATGTTATATGAGCACAAAATGATATTGAGCGAGCAGGGTAGTCTCAAGTTCATATTTGCTTAGTAAACTGACAGAGTTTGATTATTTTGAATGGCACCGTAAAACGTTAGATGGAACAGATATTATTAAAGGTATTTTTTGGGGGCATCCAACCATCTTGGATTTTCTACGTACATTTCCTCGAGTTATCATACTAGATTGCACATATAAAACCAATAGGTATAGAATGCCTTTACTTGAGATTGTTGGTGTTACTTGCACAGATCTTACATTCTGTATCGTGATTGCATACTTAGCTGTTGAAACTGAGGAAAACTATATATGGGCCTTAGAACGGTTGAAATTTGTTTTGGTTGACTGTGAAGTTGAATTGCTATTAGTCTTCATTTCTGATAGGGAAACAGCACTAGTTAATGCAATTGGATTTGTTTTTTCAAACTCCGCACATATGTTATGCACATGGCACATTAAAAATAATGTTCTTACGTATATGCAAAAAATAAATGAAAGGAATGGAAGTTGAAGAGAAGAAGTCATTTTTATTTGATTGGAATGAACTTGTTTGTTCAAAAAAATTAGTTGTATACAATGAGAATCTGCAAGTGTTGCATGAAAAGTACGCAAAACATACTTCCCTCTTGAAGTATATCCACGAGACATGGTTAGGCACATACAAAGACCGATTTGTTCAATCATGGACGGATGATTACAAGCATTGTAACGACCCAAAAAATTTAGTAATTTTATTTATTAAATTAATTGAAAATTTTGTGGAATTTTATATAATAAAATTTGAAATAAAAATTTAGTACTTGCAATACGTCTTTTTAAACATAGCAACTGGTAGATTTTCATCGGATAATATGAAAGTTTATTTTCTTGTGAAATTTTATTTCAATTTAAATCAGCTAAAAACAATTGAATTTGAAAGTTTTCCGAATCCTAAATATGGCAACATGAGAAAATTTATTTAAAACACTCTAAACCAGACGGTGAAATTCGTTTTGCGAAATTCGGACGTTTCTAGCTCCATTTGGATTTTTCCATACAAAATAGCAGCATTTATGGTACCAGTCATCGACTTTTGATCTGATGATCGTACTACTGGTATTTGTATACCGTTTTGATCATCTCATCGTGCTGATCTCTGTGGTATATTTATTTGTGTATTTTAAGGTTCGGTTCACAGCGAAATCCATGAAATCGGTAACCGTATTGATACTGAACCGTGACCTTTTGTTTTCCTTTGCGTTTCAAACTTTGAAACTTGCTACCCAAACAAAATTAATCAATATAATAATTTCTCCAAAATCAAAGCATTGGACCATTGCTCTTTCATTATTTTCGCTATGTCTTGTAGGCGACTGTTCACCATTTGAAACAAAATTTTCGGTTCCAACATTTAATAGTGACTCGTTAGATCTCCTTCATTTTTTTTCTTTTCTTCCCTTCCAAAGGACTGCCACTATATATATGTTTTCTGTTTTCCGCCTTTTCTTTTTCTTCACCGTCGCATCATTCACCTCCACAATTCACCGTCGTCGGCCTACCCAACATTGGCCTTCCTCCGCCTTACTTCCCTACCGCATCGAAGCCACCATGGTTGTTTCCCAGATTCACAACCCATCTCCTCCCGTTCTTCCATCATGGCACGAAGCCGCCTAAGCAACACAACCCAACCTTCCTCCGACCCCATCCTCTCTGACGCAACCTCTCTCCTCTCCACCCCTTAACCTCGGCCGTGACCACACCTGCCTCCTCCTTCCGCAAGGCGCTCGCCTATGACGAAGACCCCACCAACTCGGCCTTCTCTCCCTCGCGTCCCTACCTTTCCGACTTCCTAGCACTCCACCATGGCAGCGTTCGACGGCCTCTGCCACCCTGCGTCCTATAACGCCCCGGAAATTTTCGACTTTCGAAAATTCAACATCGATACTCACTTTATCGACTGCCGAGAAATCGAAGGCCAAAAACCCAAAATGTTATGGTTTTTAAGAAAAGAAAAAGTAGAAAAGAAGAGAGGAAAAGAAGATAATAGAGGGAAGAGAAAACAGAAAATAGAAATTTTTTTTAAATAGAAGAAAAAGAGAATAGAGAACATAGAACAGAACAGAAAACAAAACAACATCAGAATCTCACAATTCGCAGCGGAACAACATATAATAATAAATGAATAATCTTTAAACAAAGAACTATATCAGTTATTACATTTTATACATTTCATTACATCATATCATCAGAGTGTACAACATCATACAACATCAAACAGTGCAGCGGAAAGGAAATACTATATAACTAGTAATACGCCATGCCATCCAGCTTGCCTCCAGCAACTCCAGAATATCCTGATATACCTTAACTCTTGACTGCCCGTGTGGAAATTGGTGGGCACCCAGAGTTTAGGAAGGAAAACAATAAACTCCAAGTCAGTCATGTGACTGGTGTGAGAACTCAAAACAGTTTATTTATCTTTAAAATCAAAATAGAGGAATATTTTTAAATTCAATTCGCAATGCTTTTAAAAATGAGACTACCATAAGGCCTCCCGCACACACACACAACGCAAATGCAGAATCGGAGGAGATTTCTCCTTATGATAGTCAAAGATGCTTGATACGCATTTAAAATAAAATTTGATATTATTATTAATGTATAGTGTAGGAAAAATTCATTTCGAAAGTAGAATATAAATCTTAGCCAACATAGACATTTCGAACTATGCCTACTATAGCTACCATCCAAGCAGTGGTGACCACCATAAGTGAATGGCAGGTTCTACAACTAATACCGTACACGTTTCGTATTGGGAATTTGATTTCCAACGAATGATCAGGCCAAGGAACTTCCCATTGCCACATGAGAATGCCTCTGGATGGACATCCCCGAGAACCAAACCGGATCTCTACCAACACAAGGCCGGGTTACCCCTAACTGAGTAACAACTGACCGAATATGCCATCCCCCGGTCCTTTGGGACCTTTATCACCGAGCGCTCGTAATCAATTCACACAATCATAACAAAGTGTTTTCAACATGAGTAAGTATCTGGGCTCCATACCATGATACCACCCTTTTCCAGAAGGAAATGGACACATCCTAAAGGGCGCTACCCCACATAACCTTGCTGCTTCTTTCCTGTTTTGACCATTCACGGGGTGTGAGGCTCGATGAAGTTTCATCCACAAAAACATACTTTATACAAAAGCCATGCTTTGGGTCAACAAATGATCAACACAATGATCACAAGGATAGACGATCAAATAAACGATCCTATCACAAATAATCAACATAATGATCATTTCAGCATCACTCAGCATGTCACATTACCAAATTGGGAATATATCGCTGATAACATTCAACTACATAACCTCTGAGCAAGTACGTCTCAGAGAAGGGTGTTAAGCTAAAAGAATAAATTCTCCGCCACCAACAGAAATATATTTGAAAGAAATCGGCTTTATATCTCAACTTGTAATGTCAGACATACAATCCATACAAGTCTGTTCCGGGCTCGAACAAAACCGAAGGCACTTCTTACGAAGCCCTTGCAATCCGGATATTCACAATCCCGATTGAATTTCCCATCGCTTAAGGAATCTCTATACCAGGAGCTACCCAGTGCAGAGACAATCGATAGGTCATCCTATCGCTTTCACAAATACTCGGTCTTCAACACCGATCTTCAAATGCAATTCACAACGACGTATCACATATTCGGAATGGGTTATACGACCCCATGGTCCTTTCCCGGTTAACCCGAATAGTGAGCGCTTATTCAAAAATAGGTGTGACATTCAAATTCAATCAAATCACATCAAATACCCATTCAAAGGTAAATATTGATAGTCGGTTATTGAACTATCAATTGATATGCACCCATCACCAAATTCCAAATAATTTTCCAAATTATTTATTTTCCAAAATATCTTTACAAGATATATAATTTTCACACTTCAAAAATAAATCAATATTTATTTTCAAACAAATTCTACTTTTCATTTATAAATTCCATAATGAATTTATATTCCAAAATATTCATGCATATACGATTTCAATTATCCATTTTCAATTTATCTTCAAAAGATAAATTTTAAATATTCATTTCATATTGGAAAACGTTTCCATACTTATTAAACATAAGCAATTCACAAATCTTTTTATTTTCAACACTTAGAAAATATTCAATATACTTAAATCGAATTAAGTATATATTTCATTCTTTAAGGAAATCATTTACTTAAACATATTTATTTGGGCCAAAACGAATGTTGCGTAAAACATCGTTACAACAACCCAAAATCACTAGTATAGGGATTCGAAATTAAAATAGATATATAAATCCCAATACTATTCAAACCATTTCCTTTCGAAAATCATTTACTATAACAACAGTGTTATAGTCCACCATTTCCTTTTATTTCTCGAAAACGTCTATTTCAACAATAAATGTTGAAATCTATGGTTTCGAATCTCAACATATTTTAAAACATCGTTAGATCGTTTTAATTCTATTTAAAACATTCACATTCTAAACATTTCTTTAACGTATTATTCACTATTCAAAAACGTGAATATACTACGTTAACAAATTTCATCAATTCTATGCATTTTAATTCAAAGGATTATTCACTATTCAAAAATGTGATATACTATGTTAACCAATTTCATCCTTTATTCATTTTATTTCAAAGGATTATTCACAGTCAAAAACGTGAATATAACTCCATTAATAAGTTATAAAAATTAACTTATCAAAATAAGTCGTTTGCGAATTTATAAAACAACGTTTATAAATTCCTTTTCTATTTGTTTTATAACTACTTTCTCTATAAATTTCCTTTATTAATCTATTCGATTTATAACTCAATTATAAACTAAAGGTTCATATTATAAGTTAAACGCTTATAAAAACGATTATTTACAAAATCGTTCTTTTAAACATCCCAATTCATAAATCTTATAACTTATAAGATTCATTTAATCAAAAATCCATTCTTCAATTGACTTTCCAAATTTTATAAACCTACTGTTTATAAAATTCCATTTATAATCTCACCGTTTATAATTCTATAAATTTCATTCAATTTATGAAATTCATTTTCACTTCATTCAAACACTTATAAAGACTCGTTTTATAATGTCAATATTTCAATTTATAAATATCCATTTATAAATCTCTTATATAAATCAATTCATATTAATAAAAAAAAACGTCTTTAAACTCCTTTAAAATTTCATCCTTTTGACTTATAAAATAATCAAACTTCATAAACCCTATATTTAAACTTTTATAATATATTCAAAAATCCCGATTTAAACTATTTTATAAAATCATTAATTCATATTTCTCAAAAATCAGCTTTTAACTATATTCTCACAAAATCATAATTTTATAACTTTGAAAATTATAACGTTTATTTATTTAAAATGGATCAATTCCAAAAATATTTTATACTTCAAAAATCACTTTAAAAATCATTTTAAAATTCCAAAACTTGGTCCAATGATGCTACATACCAAATAGTCAATCACGACAACAACGATATCATATATCAATATGATAATCCATCAAATATCAAAATATCTGAAATCAAATAAATACTGTTGAGGAATCCAGTTGGATCCCTCCAACCTGTTTTCCTGCATCCACAAACATTAGCACAATACCAATTTCGCTCCAGTACGAAATTATCGAGGTATATGTTCTTATTAAATATTATCCGCTTAATAACGGCGTAATAGGGTCTCATCCGCTAAAAAATACGGGAAATCAATCAACTGCAATATATACATATGCCAATATATATATATATTGATATTATTTATAATACCAATTTCACTGTTTATGAAATATTCGCGGTATATGTTTTTATTAAATAACATCCGCTTACTAACGGCGTATAATGTCTATTTTAACAATCAATAGATATCAATCAACATTCAAACATGCATTCAAATATTTTAAATCTAACTATTTAAAATAAAATCGAAACTGATTCGATTGAGTGAGAAGTTCTCACCTTGATTTAAATTCCGTTTTAGCGATTTATTTCGAATAAAATTAAACGGACGTTTAATTTTACCCAAAATTCTCACTAACTCCAAACGACTCCAAACCAACTTCATCGCGTAGTGCTCGTCCATACGATTCCAACACAACTGGTTTCGCGCGTTTTCGACCTCGTATGAAAAAGTTATGCATTTTTAAAGTTTTACAGGATTTATATGTACATAAATTACAACAATTATTTATAATTTTAACCTACAGCAAATCCTAGCCTTTGATTCTCTTCACCTCCACATCAGGCCGCCCATCATCTTCTCCTTCCCCACGTGATTCTTGCTCCAGGAACAACGCACGCACATAACAAAACCCATAGCACAAATTAGGTTTTCAATTTGCAAACTAATTACTCGATGAAACTCGATCAAACCACCGCCACGCGAAAGCCCTCGACAAGAGCCATACTCGGCTTGAAGCTCATAGAGCTCGGCCATCCCTGTAGCACACAGTTCGAGGCCGAACTCCAGGCCTTTGAGCCCAATTTGCCGCCAATCCGAAGCTCCAAACACGATCATGACCGTTGGATAGATGGATCTTGGCATGCTCTTCAATCTTCTAGTTGAAACCTAAGGCTAATTGTCGACGGATGAGGAGATAATCGAGGTGGAAGTTGGGTGTTTTCTGGCCATTCATCGGGGTGAACGGCGGCTAGGGTTTTATTAGGTTTTTTTATTTTTTATTTTTTCTAAATTATGAAGAGGTGGTCTATTTATAGAATTTCGAACGAACACTATTCATCCGGAAATTCCGAACTCCGATTTAGGCGCCGAAACTGACGTACCTAGGGTTTATCCCGCGTTCCGGACACAATGGAACAGGTTTCGGAAGCTAATTCGGAAGTATGTGCGAGTTATGGCTGTAAACGCTCAATTTGAATTAAACCGATTTAAGCGATTTTCTAGGCGTTTTAATTTGTACAGGACAAACGGTAAATCCAATTGACTTGAAATTTGAAACCTTACAGTAATATCACATTACGGATCCGATGAAACTGGTTTCGTCGAAATCCGAGACTTTTTGAAAAATGGCTATTTTAACTCGCCAAATTAAAATTAAAAATAAATCGATGCGTTTCGAGCTGCCACGATCAAACGATAACTCTGATTGACACGAAATTTGAAATCCGGTAATAACTAACTATTACGGATCCAATGGAACTGGTTTCGTTCAATTCTGAGACTGTTCAAAAATTGACTATTTTCACTAGTCGATTTTAATATTAAAATATTCAATTTTCACAAATTAACTTTTAATTCGATTTTAAAAGTTCTAAAATATCTTTCTAACGTCAACATGATAAAATAAAATTTTACAAATCATTTTCAATCATATTTAACTCAATTTTCAATTATTTCCATAATTTAACATATTAAATTATCGATTTAATTATCCAATTAAATCCAATAATTCAAAATAAAATTTATTTGACTTATAAATTCACTTATTAATATTTAAAATTAATTAAATATTCAAATTTTAATTTCTAAAAATTCTGGGTCGTTACAATCTTCCCCACTTAAAAGAATTTCGTCCTCGAAATTACAAGTAAGAAAAATTAAAGAATTCTATTAATTTTCCAAAATTCATAGTTAAACTTTTTATAATACTTTACTAAGTTTTCAAATCATACTTCGTTTTCTTTTCAAAAACAAACTATATCATTTAACTTTCAATTCCAAAATCAAAGTTAAAGTTTTCAAAAGTTTTCCCATTTTCTCAAAAAAAAAATTAACGCCTTAAATTTTCGAAAAAATTCGCCATAGTCTCCTTTGCGCGGCTCGATCCGAAAAAAAAAATGACAGTATATATATCACAAATATACATCTCATCAAGTAATGAGGCATCCCGAAGGGAAAAAAGTATAAAAGTACGGTATGTAATCCGAGATATGTACCTTATATTTTATTAGCAAGCGTATACGGCTAATATAGCGCAAAAGCGAGCTCCAAATGCGAAGCAAACGCGATCCGCACCTACTAATCACTCAACAAACAACATGAGAACATGCATATGGACAATAGTATCGATATACAACATATAGCAACATAATAACTATATATGTCAACATAGCAAATGAAACAAAACAACAAATGCAAACATCAACCAATTATCATCCAATTCAATAAATATTCATTTATATTCTCATTAATATTCAATGAAATAGGTTTTCAATTTAAATCACATTCGATTCATTAACAGTGGATGTTTACTAACATTCATTCTCAATTAGTTTATATTCACTAATTCATATTCAAGTTGGTTCACTTCCAATTCAAATTCAATTTTATTTAATATTTATTTACTTCTAATTTGAATTTCAATTACTTTAGCTTCCAATTTCATTAACACTTAATGAATTATATACAATCAATCTACAATCATATAACAACCAATGTATATTAATTACAACCAAATTCCTTTGTTTATATTCATTCTCATTCAATTTATTCAACTTCCAATAACATTAGATTTTAATGAATTAACACTTATATTCATTATTTCATATCAATTATTCACATTCAATTGATTAATATTCAATTCATTAATTCAATTCAATTACAAAATCGAATTTCATTTTCATAACTTAAGTTCACATTTATCTCTTAACTTTATTATTTTACTTTGATACTAATATCAACTTCATTCAATATCACTTAAGTTATATTCCATTTATAAACATCACTTGTTTTTACATAACTTAAATTCCTAAATATATCCATATAGTTTCACTTCTTATATATAAAAGTTTATTTCACAATTGTAAATTACTTTAATTATAATTCAATTCTTATAATTCTTTACTTATACAATTTTTCTTTTATTTACATTATTCAAACATCTAAACAATCCACTTATATACACTTTAATAATTCTGAAAAATTATTTCTTTATATATAAAAATATAATCAAGGCAAAATTATTTCATTTACTCAATTTAAAATCAATATTATGTCGATTTATCTTGTTTAAGAGTTTAGAAACCCCTATCTACGATAGTTAGCTAGACTAAATCGACCGGAATCTATAAACAATCAACCGATAAGTCAACACAATATAAAACAATTTTATTCACTAACAAATACGCTCTCATAGCTATTATTACACTCAAACTCATTCTAGAGTACTACTGACTCTATCTCTAATGAACAATACCCAACAGAACCATGGTTGTCGCTTAACCATATGCTCTGATACCAAATGTAACGCCCCGGAAATTTTCGACTTTCGAAAATTCAACATCGATACTCACTTTATCGACTGCCGAGAAATCGAAGGCCAAAAACCCGAAATGTTATGGTTTTTAAGAAAAGAAAAAGTAGAAAAGAAGAGAGGAAAAGAAGATAATAGAGGGAAGAGAAAACAGAAAATAGAAATTTTTTTTAAATAGAAGAAAAAGAGAATAGAGAACATAGAACAGAACAGAAAACAAAACAACATCAGAATCTCACAATTCGCAGCGGAACAACATATAATAATAAATGAATAATCTTTAAACAAAGAACTATATCAGTTATTACATTTTATACATTTCATTACATCATATCATCAGAGTGTACAACATCATACAACATCAAACAGTGCAGCGGAAAGGAAATACTATATAACTAGTAATACGCCATGCCATCCAGCTTGCCTCCAGCAACTCCAGAATATCCAGAATATCCTGATATACCTTAACTCTTGACTGCCCGTGTGGAAATTGGTGGGCACCCAGAGTTTAGGAAGGAAAACAATAAACTCCAAGTCAGTCATGTGACTGGTGTGAGAACTCAAAACAGTTTATTTATCTTTAAAATCAAAATAGAGGAATATTTTTAAATTCAATTCGCAATGCTTTTAAAAATGAGACTACCATAAGGCCTCCCGCACACACACACAATGCAAACGCAGAATCGGAGGAGATTTCTCCTTATGATAGTCAAAGATGCTTGATACGCATTTAAAATAACATTTGATATTATTATTAATGTATAGTGTAGGAAAAATTCATTTCGAAAGTAGAATATAAATCTTAGCCAACATAGACATTTCGAACTATGCCTACTATAGCTACCATCCAAACAGTGGTGACCACCATAAGTGAATGGCAGGTTCTACAACTAATACCGTACAAGTTTCGTATTGGGAATTTGATTTCCAACGAATGATCAGGCCAAGGAACTTCCCATTGCCACATGAGAATGCCTCTGGATGGACATCCCCGAGAACCAAACCGGATCTCTACCAACACAAGGCCGGGTTACCCCTAACTGAGTAACAACTGACCGAATATGCCATCCCCCGGTCCTTTGGGACCTTTATCACCGAGCGCTCGTAATCAATTCACACAATCATAACAAAGTGTTTTCAACATGAGTAAGTATCTGGGCTCCATACCATGATACCACCCTTTTCCAGAAGGAAATGGACACATCCTAAAGGGCGCTACCCCTCATAACCTTGCTGCTTCTTTCCTGTTTTGACCATTCACGGGGTGTGAGGCTCGACGAAGTTTCGTCCACAAAAACATACTTTATACAAAAGCCATGCTTTGGGTCAACAAATGATCAACACAATGATCACAAGGATAGACGATCAAATAAACGATCCTATCACAAATAATCAACATAATGATCATTTCAGCATCACTCAGCATGTCACATTACCAAATTGGGAATATATCGCTGATAACATTCAACTACATAACCTCTGAGCAAGTACGTCTCAGAGAAGGGTGTTAAGCTAAAAGAATAAATTCTCCGCCACCAACAGAAATATATTTGAAAGAAATCGGCTTTATATCTCAACTTGTAATGTCAGACATACAATCCATACAAGTCTGTTCCGGGCTCGAACAAAACCGAAGGCACTTCTTACGAAGCCCTTGCAATCTGGGTATTCACAATCCCGATCGAATTTCCCATCACTTAAGGAATCTCTATACCAGGAGCTACCCAGTGCAGAGACAATCGATAGGTCATCCTATCGCTTTCACAAATACTCGGTCTTCAACACCGATCTTCAAATGCAGTTCACAACGACGTATCACATATTCGGAATGGGTTATACGACCCCATGGTCCTTTCCCGGTTAACCCGAATAGTGAGCGCTTATTCAAAAATAGGTGTGACATTCAAATTCAATCAAATCACATCAAATACCCATTCAAAGGTAAATATTGATAGTCGGTTATTGAACTATCAATTGATATGCACCCATCACCAAATTCCAAATAATTTTCCAAATTATTTATTTTCCAAAATATCTTTACAAGATATATAATTTTCACACTTCAAAAATAAATCAATATTTATTTTCAAACAAATTCTACTTTTCATTTATAAATTCCATAATGAATTTATATTCCAAAATATTCATGCATATACGATTTCAATTATCCATTTTCAATTTATCTTCAAAAAGATAAATTCTAAATATTCATTTCATATTGGAAAACATTTCCATACTTATTAAACATAAGCAATTCATAAATCTTTTTATTTTCAACACTTAGAAAATATTCAATATACTTAAATCGAATTAAGTATATATTTCATTCTTTAAGGAAATCATCTACTTAAACATATTTATTTGGGCCGAAACGAATGTTGCGTAAAACATCGTTACAACAACCCAAAATCACTAGTATAGGGATTCGAAATTAAAATAGATATATAAATCCCAATATTATTCAAACCATTTCCTTTCGGAAATCATTTACTATAACAACAGTGTTATAGTCCACCATTTCCTTTTATTTCTCGAAAACGTCTATTTCAACAATAAATGTTGAAATCTATGGTTTCGAATCTCAACATATTTTAAAACATCGTTAGATCGTTGTAATTCTATTTAAAACATTCACATTCTAAACATTTCTTTAACGTATTATTCACTATTCAAAAACGTGAATATACTACTTTAACAAATTTCATCAATTCTATGCATTTTAATTCAAAGGATTATTCACTATTCAAAAATGTGAATATACTATGTTAACCAATTTCATCCTTTATTCATTTTATTTCAAAGGATTATTCACAGTCAAAAACGTGAATATAACTCCATTAATAAGTTATAAAAATTAACTTATCAAAATAAGTCGTTTGCGAATTTATAAAACAACGTTTATAAATTCCTTTTCTATTTGTTTTATAACTACTTTCTCTATAAATTTCCTTTATTAATCTATTCGATTTATAACTCAATTATAAACTAAAGGTTCATATTATAAGTTAAACACTTATAAAAACGATTATTTACAAAATCGTTCTTTTAAACATCCCAATTCATAAATCTTATAACTTATAAGATTCATTTAATCAAAAATCCATTCTTCAATTGACTTTCCAAATTTTATAAACCTACTGTTTATAAAATTCCATTTATAATCTCACCGTTTATAATTCTATAAATTTCATTCAATTTATGAAATTCATTTTCACTTCATTCAAACACTTATAAAGACTCGTTTTATAATGTCAATATTTCAATTGATAAATATCCATTTATAAATCTCTTATATAAATCAATTCATATTAATAATAAAAAAAACGTCTTTAAACTCCTTTAAAATTTCATCCTTTTGACTTATAAAATAATCAAACTTCATAAACCCTATATTTAAACTTTTATAATATATTCAAAAATCCCGATTTAAACTGTTTTATAAAATCATTAATTCATATTTCTCAAAAATCAGCTTTTAACTATATTCTCACAAAATCATAATTTTATAACTTTGAAAATTATAACGTTTATTTATTTAAAATGGATCAATTCCAAAAATATTTTATACTTCAAAAATCACTTTAAAAATCATTTTAAAATTCCAAAACTTGGTCCAATGATGCTACATACCAAATAGTCAATCACGACAACAACGATATCATATATCAATATGATAATCCATCAAATATCAAAATATCTGAAATCAAATAAATACTGTTGAGGAATCCAGTTGGATCCCTCCAACCTGTTTTCCTGCATCCACAAACATTAGCACAATACCAGTTTCGCTCCAGTACGAAATTATCGCGGTATATGTTCTTATTAAATATTATCCGCTTAATAACGGCGTAATAGGGTCTCATCCGCTAAAAAATACGGGAAATCAATCAACTGCAATATATACATATGCCAATATATATATATTGATATTATTTATAATACCAATTTCACTGTTTATGAAATATTCGCGGTATATGTTTTTATTAAATAACATCCGCTTACTAACGGCGTATAATGTCTATTTTAACAATCAATAGATATCAATCAACATTCAAACATGCATTCAAATATTTTAAATCTAACTATTTAAAGTAAAATCGAAACTGATTCGATTGAGTGAGAAGTTCTCACCTTGATTTAAATTCCGTTTTAGCGATTTATTTCGAATAAAATTAAACGGACGTTTAATTTTACCCAAAATTCTCACTAACTCCAAACGACTCCAAACCAACTTCATCGCGTAGTGCTCGTCCATACGATTCCAACGCAACTGGTTTCGCGCGTTTTCGACCTCGTATGAAAAAGTTATGCATTTTTAAAGTTTTACAGGATTTATATGTACATAAATTACAACAATTATTTATAATTTTAACCTACAGCAAATCCTAGCCTTTGATTCTCTTCACCTCCACATCAGGCCGCCCATCATCTTCTCCTTCCCCACGTGATTCTTGCTCCAGGAACAACGCACGCACATAACAAAACCCATAGCACAAATTAGGTTTTCAATTTGCAAACTAATTACTCGATGAAACTCGATCAAACCACCGCCACGCGAAAGCCCTCGACAAGAGCCATACTCGGCTTGAAGCTCATAGAGCTCGGCCATCCCTGTAGCACGCAGTTCGAGGCCGAACTCCAGGCCTTTGAGCCCAATTTTCCGCCAATCCGAAGCTCCAAACACGATCATGACCGTTGGATAGATGGATCTTGGCATGCTCTTCAATCTTCTAGTTGAAACCTAAGGCTAATTGTCGACGGATGAGGAGATAATCGAGGTGGAAGTTGGGTGTTTTCTGGCCATTCATCGGGGTGAACGGCGGCTAGGGTTTTATTAGGTTTTTTTATTTTTTATTTTTTCTAAATTATGAAGAGGTGGTCTATTTATAGAATTTCGAACGAACACTATTCATCCGGAAATTCCGAACTCTGATTTAGGCGCCGAAACTGACGTACCTAGGGTTTATCCTGCGTTCCGGACACAATGGAATAGGTTTCGGAAGCTAATTCGGAAGTATGTGCGAGTTATGGCTGTAAACGCTCAATTTGAATTAAACCGATTTAAGCGATTTTCTAGGCGTTTTAATTTGTACAGGACAAACGGTAAATCCAATTGACTTGAAATTTGAAACCTTACAATAATATCACATTACGGATTCGATGAAACTGGTTTCGTCAAAATCCGAGACTTTTTGAAAAATGGCTATTTTAACTCGCCAAATTAAAATTAAAAATAAATCGATGCGTTTCGAGCTGCCACGATCAAACGATAACTCCGATTGACACGAAATTTGAAATCCGGTAATAACTAACTATTATGGATCCAATGGAACTGGTTTCGTTCAATTCTGAAACTGTTCAAAAATTGACTATTTTCACTAGTCGATTTTAATATTAAAATATTCAATTTTCACAAATTAACTTTTAATTCGATTTTAAAAGTTCTAAAATATCTTTCTAACTTCAACATGATAAAATAAAATTTTACAAATCATTTTCAATCATATTTAACTCAATTTTCAATTATTTCCATAATTTAACATATTAAATTATCGATTTAATTATCCAATTAAATCCAATAATTCAAAATAAAATTTATTTGACTTATAAATTCACTTATTAATATTTAAAATTAATTAAATATTCAAATTTTAATTTCTAAAAATTCTGGGTCGTTACACGTCCTCACGTTGCCAGATCCTCTGCGGCAGCAGTAAGCCTCTGCCTCTCTTTCTTTTAAGGAGTAACTTCTTTTCTTTCTTACAACGTTCGTTTGTACGAGTTTATTTCCTGTTAACTATATATGTTGTTTTTCTAGATTTACATAATGATTGCATCATATATTTTATAAAGGACATATATATAAAATTTATAACTGCATATACAGGTGTGTGTGTGTGTATATATATATATATATATATATATAAAACAGTTGCATAGACCTGTTTGCATATATTATGCATTTACTATATATAGTATTATATTGTACTATATCACGTTAAATCATATTATATTGTATTATATTATACTATATTACATTTTATTTTATTACGAGTACGGCCTGTTGTCCATTGTTGTATAGAAGTATAAGTTATATACAACTTACTTTTTATATTTGTTATAATAAATCTTTTAATAAGTGCTGAGATTTTGGAAAATTTTATTATACGCATATAATAGGTTAGGGATATTTTATTTGAGGTTGAAAAGGTTTTTCATGTTGCGGTTTTATATCGAGGATATTATATTATAGTTTATACGTTCACTGTACGTGGACTTTCAGTATTTTATGTTATGAAAATACTATATATATATGTATGATATTGTAAATAATTATATATTTGTTTTATTAAGCATTGATATAAATTATTATGCATGAGTTATAAACGGTTTATAGCCTGATGTATATATAGTTGTTTATGGGTATAGTTGTTTTGCATAACGGCATTTGCTGTTTGATATAAAGCTATAGTACATGTTTAAATGTATGCGTTTTAAATTATATTGTTTTCATGCATGTGTGTGTATGTGTGTGTGTGTGTGTGTGTATATATATTTCATCTAAATACATGTTTTCATTTAAACATTCATTTTGAAAGAAAGTAATAAAATAATAATAAAATCTTCGTTCAAATTTTATCAAGCTAATTTGATCCGTTCTTATTAGTTTCTATCTATCAATTTTTCCATCGAAATCGTGCCATCTAGCTTTGCATTGGAAGTCGTGCTTGCAATTTGTAACTCAAATTCAGTGTCAAACTCTCTAGCCTCGAAAGGTGAGCAATCATTCACGATTAACGTTCTTTTATTTATTAAAATTGATTTCAATTGAAACGATAATTGAAATATGTCGCTGTAGTTATGTAAATTGTTATATATGCTATTATATGTAACTATTCACCTGTGGGGTATGACTCCATGTTTATATTATATTTTTATTGATGATATATGCCTGCTGTTATATTTTATATTATCTATTATCACACTACAAGTTTCCTGTTAGTATAGAATTCACTATGGTTTGAAATGATACATACCGAACGGTCTTTAGAATAGGAGAAAATCGTTATGGGTTAAAATGACAGACCCAAGCAATTTTCATTTGAATTGAATTTGGGATTGCAGGTCGAAATGATATCTACCCGTACATATTTTAAATTATGGATTGAAATGATAAATATCTGTATCACTTGACCATATGATAGAATTCTATATGCAGACACCCTGATCCATATATAAATATTTTGAAAAAATTTTCTATGGTTTTGGAGAGAAATATATGGTTATGATAAATATTGGCTCTTAAAATATTATATATATATATATATATATGTAAATAGCAACGATATATATAAATTTAATTACAATATCTAATTTAATTAAGATTGATTTGATAAATAAATTATGTTCAAGTATTTATTTAAATTTGTATTTCAAAATATTTTTTTTGTAATAATTTGAATAGGTTGAGGTTGGGAAGATAATTTGAAATTATTTGTAATTGTATTCAATAAAGAATTTTATTTAATTAAACCGATTTGAACTTATTGAAGTTGAGATTTAAGCTTTGATTTATAACTTGGTTTGATTTAAGCAATTTAATGAATATTTCTCATTTAAATAAATTTAAGTAAATATTTAGTAAAAGTGCAAATGAAGGAGATTTAAATGATACTGAATTTATTAAATAAATATTTCCTGAATAAATAATAATGAAGTTAAATCAAGATCTATAGGAAACTATTAAATTTAACTTTAAAATGTTGAATATTAAAGCTTTGGAAATATATGGGAATTTAAATGGTTTATTTTGTGATTCAGATCTATATCTAAAATCAATATAATTTGAATTTTTTATTTAAGAATCGAATTGAAATTAAATGGTTAAATCTAGATTGAATAAAATTTAAATTTGGAAATCGAGTAGATTGAATCGATTTGTGAAATTGAGGATATATTTATATATATATATATATATATATATATTTGAAATGAAATGATATTTTGGGTTTTGAAGTATAAATTAATTTAGAATGACCACGGTGTTATGGCATATATTTCTACATTGTAGATAGTTCCATGGACCCTTAGAGGATAGTTATCCCAAACATCCTTTAAGTGACTTGTATTTCAGTTGATATTTCACTTGAGTTGGATTTATTGATATAAGAATTTTAATTCTGACTTGAGTATTTTGTGTTTTTCTTTATGCTCGGGTCAGACTGAGTGATACAGCATTTGAGACTCACCTTTGGAGTTTGGAGCTTCGTTTGAAGATCCAACTATCGATTCAGCTTTCAGCTTTTCTAGTTGATTAGTTCATAGAAGTCATCTGTTCGTACTGGAGACTTCACTGTATTTGGGATATTCTATCATATTTTATTTCTAACTCTGATGTTTATATAGTAGCTTCATGAACTACTATTTATCTATTCCGCTGCATTTTATTATATTACTCTACGTCTGTGATTCTGTGATTGATTTATTTACTGTATATGCTGAGTTTTGCCAAATATAAATTAACAATCTGATATTATGAGCAATTTAAGTCCGGCATGTGCGGATGGGAATGGTTAAAAATATCGGGTCGTTACAGTTGGTATCAGAGCCAGGTTCTAGGAAAACTTGGCATATATAGTAAATTTATTTGCAGAATCACTTTCGTTCGAGCTTGAATTTCTTCCTCTTTGATTTGGTTTTCCTTTGGACTTTGGAACTGTCACGACCCGACTTTCTACTCTCAAAAAATCGCATCATGAATTAAGAAAGAAAGGGATAGAAGAAGAAAAGAAAGAAGTGAAAGAAGAAACAATACAAGAATCTCAACAGCGGAACGAATAAATTATATTAATAACATAAATATTTACATAATATACAATACCAATCAGAGATACACAGCATACACATCACATATACTAGACAGTTATAAGCACCTGTCCAGTATTTACAACTCAACACAATCACAACACAGAGAACACATAGCGGAACTATATATCTAAAACGCAGAAGCCTCCTGCTCCATTGCTCCCCCATTATTCGTCAAAGCCAACCTGAATTCTAACCTGAATCCCTTGACTACTCATAAAAATTTGAGTACCCAAGAGTTTATGAAAAAAATAAATCAACTCCGGGTCAGACATGGGTCTGGTGTGAGTAACAGGTTAAAGTTGCTTAACTTTCAAAAACCTTTTGAAAAGAAAGGTATCACGTAAGACTTCCCACACATAAACATGGAAAAAAATTTACCTTACGCAAACCAAAACATTTGATAGGAAATCCGATGATATTATAATAGTGTGTAGGGTTTTCAAATAAATAAGAAATAGCCGAAATTGTTACATCTATTAAATTCCAGCTACTAGCCACAAAAGTGGGTAATACAATCAAAACCGTTGGCACTTATTGGATTTTGGATTCCATACAATGGCAAGGCTACTGGGGTACCGCCCGTCAAAGTACGTGGCCTAGATCACCGTACCGAGGAGTACTCACACTCCCCTGCAACACAAGGCTGGACCCATTCCTTACTGAATAGTTCCGAACAAGACAACCCCGACGGTTGGAGCTCAAAACCGTCCACACAGCCGAAATAAAAGGGACCTCTAGACAGGGGTAAATCTCGCTCTCCAGTGGGTGCGACCCACGAAGCCTTGCTGCACCTCCCCTTGTTTAGCCATTCCCGGTTGATGAGGCTTGAGGTTACGATTACCTTTATAGGACATATCATCTTAGAATGCTCATCGTCCGCCTGACGATGCTCTGAAAGCATTCAATCCATACAAGTTCGTTCCGGGTTCGAACGAACCGAAGGCATTATCTTGTTACACTCATTTTGGAATCACCCTCAGAGTTAACGACGATAACCCTTGCACTCTGATTCACCATCTCGAATCTATAAGTACTATTCCGTCAAACTCATTACGGAATCACCCACAGAGTTATACTGACGTATAGCCCTTACACCTCGAGTCTTCACTTGCTCCACTTGGATTCACGACCTAACGTTATTTGGAATCGATGTGGTTTTCGGATATCCAAATATGGAAATCCGATCCCAGTCTCATCGAAATCCAAAGCGTGTCTTTTAGGTCCAAGTTGTTTTAAAGGTTTAAAACAATTCAATACAGTATCTATATACACTCAGATAGATAACTTATAAATCACAACTGATAATCAGCATTACCACATAACAGATAACCCACATTATCAATATCAAATAGATATTCCATATATCACCATTACAATAGATAACCTATGTTATCATCACAATACAATCAAACATCTATACCACACAATATCATTTATTTCATTACTGAGACCTCAAAGCATCCAAGTCAAACAATGACATCCATTCATACATAAGCAAAGATTTACTTATCACAATATAATTAATTTAAAATGAATTAAATTAACTATCTCTATCTCTAATTAATTTAAAATGAATTAAATTAATTACCCCAACTTTAATTAATTTAAAATAAATTAAATTAATTTCTTCATCTTTAATTAATTTAAAATGAATTAAATTAATTACTTCACCAAATTATAACTTGCTTACCCATCTATTTAATTGATTACAATCAATTAATCATTCAAAATAAATCATCCTAATTAATCACTCTTGATTAATTACTCTTAATTACATTCATGTAATTATCCTTAATTAATTTCACAAATTAATTATCCTCAACTAAACAGTAATTAACCTTTAATTACTTCAATTAATTAATTAATCGTAATTAATTAATTTAATCCTTAATTAATTATATTAATTAATTACCTTTAATTACCTATTATTGATTAATTAATCATAATTAATCAACTTTAATTACATCGCTAATTAAATAATTAATGATCCTTAATTATTCCTTAAATTAATTACTCTAAGTAATTAACTAACTTAATTACTATATTAAACCAAATTAATCATCCTCAAATTAATTTCTTAATTAATTATTTGATTAATTACTAAATAATTAATCCAAATTATCTTATACTTAAACATCTCCTTAATTACAATCTGTAATTATTAAACAATTACTTAACTGAGTAATTCCCAAATCATTAATTACATATAGTAATTATTTATAAACCCAAATATTTAAATTAATTAAACTTAATTAATTAAATTAAACAATCCCATTAAACTAAATTAATTACATTTAGTAATTAATTTCTTAATTACTTTATTAAGTAATTATACTCAAACCATTTACAATTGATTATTATTAAATTAATTAACCTAATTAATTATAAAAATTAACTACATTAATTAATTGTTAAATAATCATGGTTAATGACCTTCATTAACCATCCTCAAATTATTTTATAAAGTAATTAACTTAAATTAATCACCATTTAAATTATCTTTAATCATTCATTAATTAAAGTTAATTATTAAATTAATTAACCTTGATTAAAGCTTAATTACTTTAATTAATAATTCTTTAATCATTCATTAAAAATCTATTAATGATCTTAATTACAAATTGATTTACCATTAATCAATATTTATTTTTCCGTAATCAATTAATTAAATTAATTAATTATTTCTAAATTACCTTATTACTTAAATTAATTTCAAAACCATTAATTCTTAACTTAACTTTAAGTTAAAGCATTCCTTAATTATGTTTTTAAAAACAAATTTATTTTAAACAAGGTACTTTTGAACTTGCTTTCAAATTTCATTTTAGATACAAGTTTTAAAATGAAAATAATTTAAACTTATCAAAGTTTAAACAATTTATAACTTTTAACATCTCAATAACTTCAATTTATATTAAGTTTAAATCTTCAATTTTAAATTTCAAAACTGAAGTTCATATTTGATTTTAAATTTCCAAATTTAAATTAAATTTCAAATCTTGCTCATATTTCTTAAACTTTCAGTTTTTAAAACATTCAATCTACTATCTATTCAAAGTAGTTAATAATTCAAGTTTGAAACTTATATTATATTATTTTATTTTTATTATTTAAACTGAGTTTAAAATCAACTTGAATTTAAAATTTCAAATTAGATTTAAAACTAAGTTTAAAACTTTATTTACATTTTAAAACTTCTGTTTTTATAATTTTTAAAACTGTTATTACAGGTTTTCTATAAAACCTGAATACAATGTATAACCCGAGACACTCCCCAAAGAACTTCGAGCTCAATGCCCATCTTCCCCGAGTAATCCACCTTACCGCTTCGAGCAACTTCCCCTGTTTCAAAAAAAAAAGTTCAACCCAATATCACCTGACAAATATCATCACCGTGCATATGCACGGCGATCACAGCCACCTCTGATCATCCAAGATGATCGCTGCTCACCAGAAACACACGCAGCAACCTCCCACAGTCATCAATTCGAGTTACCATCACCAGAAATCAAATTCGATCCCCCCTCCAATTCCAAAACCTGGAAACAGAAAGCAGGTTTCCCCTTCAAACCTGACAACGACTAAATTTCGACGCTCCGACCACCTGAAGGTCAACCACTCCGGCATCATCTTCAACTACGGCCAAACTAACAATCCCCAAAAGAACATTACACTCGATCCATCCTTCTAGCCGATACGTTCGATTCTTCAAACCATTTACAAACTAGGGTTTCCAGATGATTTCCACTGCCCCAACCTTCCTGGATAATTCTATCACCATAAATGATTTTTCCCCTACTCCCCACTCAACCTACTTCCTTCAAAAAGAACCCCGAGACCTTCCCATACAAAGATCATCAGAATTTACTAAAATTCCATTTTTAGTTCAAAACCCAAAAGCAACTTCATCTACTATCTAAAAATTCCCATCTTTGATTTAAAAATCTAGTCACAGATGGTATGTTTGATTTATGATATTGAATTAACAAATTAACATGTTTGGGATTTAATAAAATCAGCATGCATTGATGTTGTTCTGTGTTTCAGAGACAACTACTGATTATTTTAATTTTCTTAAAATTTTAAATATTTACCTAATAAAAATCAAACCATCTTTTCTTAATAAATTTCATTTTATCAGAAACATAATTAAAAGATAAAGCTTTAAGAAAGTTTTTGCCTGGGAAAAATCATAACAGAACGGGCCATACTAAAGAACAGCATGCACACATAATATTCCTACATCAGATATTCACTTGTAAATAACATTCAATGTTTATTCATCTAAAGATAAAATTATGCAACCAAATTTAGATTTTAAATTTTTAAAAAGGTTACTCACCTCATAAGAAGAAGCAGAGAACAGATTTTGAAAAACTGTGAAAATCTTTGAAGACTGGAACTTGCAAATTTAAAACACTTTGATGCTGAAACTGATTTAGCTTGAAAGCAGAGCCAAATACCATATTGCAGAAATAAGAATGCAGATTTGAAGGTTCATGTAGAAATCATTTTCCCAGAATTTGAAAACACCCTTAATACTTTTAAAACTGCAGTTGCAATACTGATGAAATCTACATGCTTATGATCCCATACTCTAATTACTTGCATGCATTTGAAAATTTGCGAACACTTGAATTCTTTTTGAAAACAAACTGCAGATCTGGTATAAGGAAGCTACGGTATTTTGGTAAACAGGGAGTGATGTTTGAGGAGTGTTTTTGAATTAAGGAGCTTCAGATTTTTTGTCACATAATGGTTTTTGAAAAAAAAATAAGTTGCAGGGTTCTTAATTCATTCCTGAATTGTATTTGAGCTTGAGGAATTTGATGGTAGGCTTTTGATCACAGAATGGTTTGAGGAGATTTTTAGATTTTTGTTTGAGCAAGTTTGAGGATTGTTTTGAAGATTTTCTTTTTGATCAAAGAAATAAAAAAAAAATATGAAAGAAAATGCAAGTTTATAGAAATGTATTTTCAGATTTATCAAATAAAAGAAAAATTAAAACAAAATTTACACTTGTACATAATCCCCACATTTGTCACATTGTTATGTTAATCTCTTGACACTTGTTATAAGAGGCTTAATATTAATACACTTGTCTTTTAAAGTATTTTGTATTTACAAGTTAACATATGTATTTAATTTACATGTTAATAAATATGTATTAAGCTTAATTGATAAATTAATTAGAATTTAAATATGTATATAAATTTATAAAAGTAAACAAATCATGCTTATAAAATAAAACTTATACATATAGAAATTAAAACAATTAAGATTTTATACTTTTAAATTTATATTCAAACTAAATTCAAAATCAATTATTTTCAGATCAAGTTATAAATATAAATTCAATTTGAATTAAAAATTACAAACCCAATTCAAAACTTATTTATAAAGACAATACATATCAATATTGTTTTTATAAATCTCTTATTATTAAATTAAAATCATTTTACAAGAAATTATACTTTTATTAAATAAATAATCCATTTTATTAAGTCATGAAATCATTTTGTTAAATTTATTCTAAATTTAAACTCAATCTAATTTAATTTAAATTTTTCTTTTCAATGTTAAAATCATATTTTTATTTATGAAATAGTCTTTGAAAACTCAATACTAGTTTCTATTAAAATTTCCAAATTAAAATGTATATATTAGAATTTTTAAAACATGATTCATTTCTAAAATTTAAACCAAAATCATTTATTTAACTTTGAAAAACTTAAATATTAAATAAAACAAATTTTCCAAATTACTATAAATAATAAACTTAGAAAAAATATGCTTTATTTATTAAAAATTAAACAAAACCAATCTATTTAAAATATAAACTATATATTTATATTGTAGCCAGAAATCAATTTATATCATTTAAAAGATAAAATAACCAATTTAAATATTTACTGAAGAAGATTATTAAATTTGTCTGAATAATTATTTACAGAATATCAATATCAATTTAATTTTAATTACAGATTATTAAATTGATATTGTCAAAAATTCTGGGATATTACAATCCTCCCCCCTTAAAAGAATTTCATCCCTGAAATTTTAAACAAAGGTAATTTAATAATCTCATTAAATTTTAATTTAAAAAAAACACAAGCATATATCAAACATATGCTAACAACCAAAAACAATCAATCAAACAAATCTAATTATCCAGACAAATTCTGGATAGAATTTTATCGAGTTTCCCCAGGTATATATATATATATATATATATATATATATATATATATATATATATATATATATTACCGGGATACTCGCTCCAGAGAATCCAATACAAATAATATTATGAAGCTACAAAGCTCCTATTCAACTATATCTATAACACTAGACAAGATATCAGACTACAAACGAGTCTGACTCAACAACAAAAACTCCAAAACTGCTGGTTCCACAACCAGAGATAGATCATACATGTACTCCCTCAGAGATACGTGAAACCCATCGAATCCCAGTTATCCAAACTGGCAATTTAATCCTGTAGATCAATCACTAATTCTCCAAGACCACAGAAAAGATCCAAAACACTTCAGAGCCAACTTCTCAGACTTACCCAAACTTATAGCTCACTTTTGATCGAAGAAAACTTATCCAAAATTAAATCTCTGACTTTAGAGTCCAAATCCCTTCGACTCTTACAAAATCTCTTCAGACAATCCTGGGCTGTCTACAGCCTATCTGATCAGCTCAACCTTCGCTGATGCTTCTAGAAACAAACTAGACCAATCAACACAACAAGATGATCTCCTCAAAATCAACCAAAACCAACAACTCAAGCTCAACTTCTCAACATCAGAAGACAACAACTTCTTCTGTCCAGAAAAGCAGATGCACTTCCAAACTGCTTCCGCTGCTCAACTCTGATCCGACATAAAAGAGAATGCTGAAGAAGAGCACAAGCACAATCAGGACAACACACCCCAGAGATATGGTTCAGCAAATCCATAAGAATCATTCAGAAGTTCCTCCAAAACTCCGAGCCGCTATACCAACTCAATCTCCTTGAAACCATTCTACTATAAAGCTGAACCACCGGTACCACTCCTGGAATTCCAATTGATAAGAAAGCTTAAAATCCAGATACAGACAAAACTCTGACTTCTTGAAGACATCCAGAAAACTCAGATAACCCAAGAGAACTCTCAAACAATCGCAAGTCACTTTTTGCGATCCACCAAACCAAATCCAAAGAAAACTGTTCTTCCTTAACCAAATAGAACAGATTAAACTTAACTAGCCAACCCATCGAAGAAACGGGTCCACTCAGCTGCTTCTGAACTCCTCTTCAGAAAAACTATTAAGCCAGAAGATCTCTTTCCAACACCGAGAACACTCCAAACTACACTGCTGCCACAGATGCCAAAGAATTCCAAAACAAAGCTCTTCGAGAAACTCAATCTTCAAAGCAACAGGAACTTCAGCTGAACATAGCCACAACACCGAAGCGGACTCACCTCCTTAACTTGTTCCAAAGAAAACATCTTCGGGAACATCCATAGTCACCGCATCTCATCACGCAGCTACTACTCCTTAAGGTATCAAAATACCATCACTCACTTCTTCCAACCAACAGATCCAAACACTACTCATCCAACTTCAGAAATGAACTCCGAACCTTAACAGGTTTCCTTCAGAGATCAACGAAGTTCTTCATCACTACAAAACTCACTCGAGACGGTATTAGGTCTACAGTCTCGACAGAACACCTCCAACCTCAAACATTCAAACTCCAACCAATGGTAGTCGTGTTACACACACTACTACCCCATCTACCTTATAACTTATAATGGAAAACCTGAACAGGTAACCCAACAGATAGGCAGAAATAAATAAATAAATAAATAAATAAATATATATATTAAAATTACAAATACGCTCTCTCATGAAAGACACCACTACAGAGCCTAGGTATTTACTCAACCTAATGCTCTGATACCAACTGTCACGACCCGACTTTCTACTCTCAGAAAATCGCATCATGAATTAAGAAAGAAAGGGATAGAAGAAGAAAAGAAAGAAGAGAAAGAAGAGAAAGAAGAAACAATACAAGAATCTCAACAGCGGAACGAATAAATTATATTAATAACATAAGTATTTACATAATATACAATACCAATCAGAGATACACAGCATACACATCACATATACTAGACAGTTATAAGCACATGTCCAGTATTTACAACTCAACACAATCACAACACAGAGAACACATAGCGGAACTATATATCTAAAACGCAGAAGCCTCCTGCTCCATTTCTCCCCCATTATTCGTCAAAGCCAACCTGAATCCTAACCTGAATCCCTTGACTACTCATAAAAATTTGAGTACCCAAGAGTTTATGAAAAACAAAAATAAACTCCGGGTCAGACATGGGTCTGGTGTGAGTAACAGGTTAAAGTTGCTTAACTTTCAAAAACCTTTTGAAAAGAAAGGTATCACGTAAGACTTCCCACACATAAACATGGAAAAGTTTTTACCTTACGCTAACCAAAACATTTGATAGGAAATCTAATGATATTATAATAGTGTCTAGGGTTTTCAAATAAATAAGAAATAGCCGAAATTGTTACATTTATTAAATTCCAGCTACTAGCCACAAAAGTGGGTAGTACAATCAAAACCGTTGGCACTTATTGGATTTTGGATTCCATACAATTGCAGGGCTACTGGGGTACCGTCCGTCACAGTACGTGGCCTAGATCACCGTACTGAGGAGTACTCCCACTCCCCTGCAACACAAGGTCGGACCCATTCCTTACTGAATAGTTCCGAACAAGACAACCCCGACGGTTGGAGCTTAAAACCGTCCACACAGCCGAAATAAAAGGGACCTCTAGACAGGGGTAAATCTCGCTCTCCAGTGGGTGCAACCCACGAAGCCTTGCTGCACCTTCCCTGTTTTAGCCATTCCCGGTTGATGAGGCTTGAGGTTACGATTACCTTTATAGGACATATCATCTTAGAATGCTCATCGTCCGCCTGACGATGTTCTGAAAGCATTCAATCCATACAAGTTCGTTCCGGGTTCGAACGAAACCGAAGGCATTATATCGTTACACTCATTTTGGAATCACCCTCAGAGTTAACGACGATAACCCTTGCACTCTGATTCACCATCTCGAATCTATAAGTACTATTCCGTCAAACTCATTACGGAATCACCCACAGAGTTATACTGACGTATAGCCCTTACACCTCGAGTCTTCACTTGCTCCACTTGGATTCACGACCTAACATTATTTGGAATCGATGTGGTTTTCGATATCCAAATATGGAAACCCGATCCCGGTCTCATCGAAATCCAAAGCGTGTCTTTTAGGTCCAAGTTGTTTTAAAGGTTTAAAACAATTCAATACAGTATCTATATACACTCAGATAGATAACTTATAGATCACAACTGATAATCAGCATTACCACATAATAGATAACCCACATTATCAATATCAAATAGATATTCCATATATCACCATTACAATAGATAACCTATGTTATCATCACAATACAATCAAACATCCATACCACACAATATCATTTATCTCATTACTGAGATCTCAAAGCATCCAAGTCAAACAATGACATCCATTCATACATAAGCAAAGATTTACTTATCACAATAGAATTAATTTAAAATGAATTATATTAACTATCTCTATCTCTAATTAATTTAAAATGAATTAAATTAATTACCCCAACTTTAATTAATTTAAAATAAATTAAATTAATTTCTTCATCTTTAATTAATTTAAAATGAATTAAATTAATTACTTCACCAAATTATAACTTGCTTACCCATCTATTTAATTGATTAATCATTCAAAATAAATCATCCTAATTAATCACTTTTGATTAATTACTCTTAATTACATTCATGTAATTATCCTTAATTAATTTCACAAATTAATTATCCTCAACTAAACAGTAATTAACCTTTAATTACTTCAATTAATTAATTAATCATAATTAATTACTTTAATTCTTAATTGATTATATTAATTAATTACCTTTAATTACCTATTATTGATTAATTAATCATAATTAATCAACTTTAATTACATCATTAATTAAATAATTAATGATCCTTAATTATTCCTTAAATTAATTACTCTAAGTAATTAACTAACTTAATTACTATATTAAACCAAATTAATTATCCTCAAATTAATTTCTTAATTAATTATTTGATTAATTACTAAATAATTAATCCAAATTATCTCATACTTAAACATCTCCTTAATTACAATCTGTAATTATTAAACAATTACTTAACAGAGTAATTCCCAAATCATTAATTACATAAAGTAATTATTTATAAACCCAAATATTTAAAATTAATTAAACTTAATTAATTAAATTAAACAATCCCATTAAACTAAATTAATTACATTTAGTAATTAATTTCTTAATTACTTTATTAAGTAATTATACTCAAACCATTTACAATTGATTATTATTAAATTAATTAACCTAATTAATTATAAAAATTAACTACATTAATTAATTGTTAAATAATCATGGTTAATGACCTTCATTAACCATCCTCAAATTATTTTATAAAGTAATTAACTTAAATTAATCACCATTTAAATTATCTTTAATCATTCATTAATTAAAGTTAATTATTAAATTAATTAACCTTGATTAAAGCTTGATTACTTTAATTAATAATTCTTTAATCATTCATTAAAAATCTATTAATGATCTTAATTACAAATTGATTTACCATTAATCAATATTTATTTTTCCCTAATCAATTAATTAAATTAATTAATTATTTCTAAATTACCTTATTACTTAAATTAATTTCAAAACATTAATTCTTAACTTAACTTTAAGTTAAAGCATTCCTTAATTATGTTTTTGAAAACAAATTTATTTTAAACAAGGTACTTTTGAACTTGCTTTCAAATTTCATTTTAAATACAAGTTTTAAAATGAAAATAATTTAAACTTATCAAAGTTTAAACAATTTATAACTTTTAACATCTCAATAACTTCAATTTATATTAAGTTTAAATCTTCAATTTTAAATTTCAAAACTGAAGTTCATATTTGATTTTAAATTTCCAGATTTAAATTAAATTTCAAATCTTGCTCATATTTCTTAAACTTTCAGTTTTTAAAACATTCAATCTACTATCTATTCAAAGTAGTTAATAATTCAAGTTTGAAACTTATATTATATTATTTTATTTTTATTATTTAAACTGAGTTTAAAATCAACTTGAATTTAAAATTTCAAATTAGATTTAAAACTAAGTTTAAAACTTTATTTACATTTTAAAACTTCTGTTTTTATAATTTTTAAAACTGTTATTACAGGTTTTCTATAAAACCTGAATACAATGTATAACCCGAGACACTCCCCAAAGAACTTCGAGCTCAATGCCCATCTTCCCCGAGTAATCCACCTTACCGCTTCGAGCAACTTCCCCTGTTTCAAAAAAAAAAAGTTCAACCCAATATCACCTGACAAATATCATCACTGTGCATATGCACGGCGATCATAGCCACCTCTGATCATCCAAGATGATCGCTGCTCACCAGAAACACACGCAGCAACCTCCCACAGTCATCAATTCGAGTTACCATCACCAGAAATCAAATTCGATCCCCCCTCCAATTCCAAAACCTGGAAACAGAAAGCAGGTTTCCCCTTCAAACCTGTCAACGACTAAATTTCGCCGCTCCGACCACCTGAAGGCCAACCACTCCGGCATCATCTTCAACTACGGCCAAACTAACAATCCCCAAAAGAACATTACACTTGATCCATCCTTCTAGCCGATACGTTCGATTCTTCAAACCATTTACAAACTAGGGTTTTCAGATGATTTCCACTGCCCCAACCTTCCTGGATAATTCTATCACCATAAATGATTTTTCCCCTACTCCCTACTCAACCTACTTCCTTCAAAAAGAACCCCGAGACCTTCCCATACAAAGATCATCAGAATTTACTAAAATAGCATTTTTAGTTCAAAACCCAAAAGCAACTTCATCTACTATCTAAAAATTCCCATCTTTGATTTAAAAATCTAGTCACAGATGGTATGTTTGATTTATGATATTGAATTAACAAATTAACATGTTTGGGATTTAATAAAATCAGCATGCATTGATGTTGTTCTATGTTTCAGAGACAACTACTGATTATTTTAATTTTCTTAAAATTTTAAATATTTACCTAAGAAAAATCAAACCATCTTTTCTGAATAAATTTCATTTTATCAGAAACATAATTAAAAGATAAAGGTTTTAAGAAAGTTTTTGCCTGGGAAAAATCATAACAGAACAGGCCATACTAAAGAACAACATGCACACATAATATTCCTACATCAGATATTCACTTGTAAATAACATTTAATGTTTATTCATCTAAACATAAAATTATGCAACCAAATTTAGATTTTAAATTTTTAAAAAGGTTACTCACCTCACAAGAAGAAGCAAAGAACAGATTTTGAAACAACTCTAAAAGCTGTGAAAATCTTTGACGACTGGAACTTGCAAATTGAAAACACTTTGTGCTGAAATAGATTTAGCTTGAAAGCAGAGCCAAATACCATATTGCAGAAATAAGAATGCAGATTTGAAGGTTCATGTAGAAATCATTTTCCCAGAATTTGAAAACATCCTTAATACTTTTAAAACTGCAGTTGCAATACTGATGAAATCTACATGCTTATGATCCCATACTCTAATTACTTGCATGCATTTGAAAATTTGCGAACACTTGAATTCTTTTTAAAAACAAACTACAGATCTGGTATAAGGAAGCTACAGTATTTTGGTAAACAGGGAGTGATGTTTGAGGAGTGTTTTTGAATTAAGGAGCTTCAGATTTTTGGTCACATAATGGTTTTTGAAAAAAATAATAAGTTGCAGGGTTCTTAATTCATTCCTGAATTGTATTTGAGCTTGAGGAATTTGATGGTAGGCTTTTGATCACAGAATGGTTTGAGGAGATTTTCAGATTTTTGTTTGAGCAAGTTTGAGGATTAGTTTGAAGATTTTCTTTTTGATCAAAGAAATGAAAAAAATAAATATATGAAAGAAAATGCAAGTTTACAGAAATGTATTTTCAGATTTATCAAATAAAAGAAAAACTAAAACAAAATTTACACTTGTACATAATCCCCACATATGTCACATTGTTATGTTAATCTCTTGACACTTGTTATAAGAGGCTTAATATTAATACACTTGTCTTTTAAAGTATTTTGTATTTACAAGTTAACATATGTATTTAATTTACATGTTAATAAATATGTATTAAGCTTAATTGATAAATTAATTAGAATTTAAATATGTATATAAATTTATAAAAGTAAACAAATCATGCTTATAAAATAAAACTTATACATATAGAAATTAAAACAATTAAGATTTTATACTTTTAAATTTATATTCAAACTAAATTCAAAATCAATTATTTTCAGATCAAGTTATAAATATAAATTCAATTTGAATTAAAAATTACAAACCCAATTCAAAACTTATTTATAAAGACAATACATATCAATATTGTTTTTATAAATCTCTTATTATTAAATTAAAATCATTTTACAAGAAATTATACTTTTATTAAATAAATAATCCATTTTATTAAGTCATGAAATCATTTTGTTAAATTTATTCTAAATTTAAACTCAATCTAATTTAATTTAAAGCATTCAATATTTTTCTTTTCAATGTTAAAATCATATTTTTATTTATGAAATAGTCTTTGAAAACTCAATACTAGTTTGTATTAAAATTTCCAAATTAAAAATGTATGTATTAGAATTTTCAAAACATGATTCATTTCTTAAATTTAAACCAAAATCATTTATTTAACTTTGAAAAACTTAAATATTAAATAAAACAAATTTTCCAAATTACTATAAATAATAAACTTAGAAAAAATATGCTTTATTTATTAAAAATTAAACAAAACCAATCTATTTAAAATATAAACTATATATTTATATTATAACCAGAAATCAATTTATATCATTTAAAAGATAAAACAACCAATTTAAATATTTACTGAAGAAGATTATTAAATTTATCTGAATAATTATTTACAGAATATCAATATCAATTTAATTTTAATTACAGATTATTAAATTAATATTGTCAAAAATTCCGGGATATTACAGGAACGTTCCCTACGGTTCCAAAATCCATTATCTTCTCTCCCTATTCGAGCTTCTTGATTCGGGAGTATCCCATAACTCCACTTCGAATGATCTCTATAAGAATAGGCGACCCTGCCAGTCTTTGAATGATTTGTAAAGGGGTGAACTCCTTTACAATTGGCGTTGATTCACTAGATATTTATATGTCCCTCGGTTTAGATGATGCTATCTCTTGTTATTCCGAATTCTATCTTTGGCGATCGATTGTCGATTTGCCTTAGAATTCCGCATCGATTCTTGTTCTTGAAGTCACGGTTGAACCAGTTAAGGTTGCCCGCGATTTATGTAAGCATATCCATCTCCTATTTTGAAATTGATTATCTCATCTTTGATCGAGCCTATCCTTTTTGAAATCCTTTCATGAATCATCTTTTGGAAAAAGATCGGATTTGGCTGTATTTTAGAAATTTTTTTATATATCGAAATTAGTATTTTAATGAGTATGATTTCATTCAACATATAAAAGTGAAAATATTTCAGTAAGGATTTGGAATTTTTAAAATCATATAAGAAATTTGACTTATATAAAAATGATTTATAACTGAAGGGTTTTAAATTGGAGATCTGAGGAATTGAACTTCGGTATTTTGAAATTGGTTTTATAACTTTGAAAATATATAATAATATGATTTGAAAGTATTTTCCAAATAAGAAATGTTTCAAATGACTTCAAATGAGTTCCGATGATTTCAAAGAAATTTCAAAGAAGTTTTTAAGAAAATAGAAGTCCAGAACACACTTATGTAGCTGGAAAATAATTTCAGTAATGAGTGCACGCATCATCGACATTGATTTTCGAGTTTCAGAGTGGAGAAGCGGCCACTTTAATAGCTTCGCTATGCGAGTGATTTTGTGAAACCAATTTTGATTTAAAATTCGAAAGTATAATTCAATATTTTCGAAAGATATATGTATATAATTGAAATGATTTGAAATGAGCTGGTGTTCAGTGCTCGAGTTCCGGATTTAATCCTATCTATTGAAGTTGATTTACTGATTTGTTGCTGATTTCCAACTCTTAGATTTGAAATTTGATTTCATCGACTATTTTGAATGTTCGAACACTTTGAAATCGAGGTTTAATTTTCAAACCTAAATAATTTTGAAAGGTATAAATTAATTGATAAAGTATATAAGTTTAGTTTCGTATGTTTAAAGTACGAAGTAATATGATTTAAATAAATTTGAAACTGCTTTGTATAGTGAATAAAAAAGACTATTTTGAATTATACTAATATGAAATTTAGTTTCGAAATGTTTTGAATAAATTTTAGTTTTAAATGTTTTAACTTAGTAACATCTTCTATAAAACCATGTATATGTACATATAGAATGATTGTTTTCAAAAGGTTTTAAAGGGATGGCTATAAACTTGGTAATCATTTTTGGGTATAATTGATTTTGAGAAAAATATTTGGTTTAGAAAATAGATTGGAATTTAAAACCCAGTATTATATGACGATTTTGGAAATGAATTTGTTAGACCTGAATTAGGTTGATTTAGAAACTAAGATTATTTTCTAAACCTATTATTTTGAAAACTTTGAAACCGAAGGTATTTAATTTGGAAGAAATAATTCGGTGAAATCGTATATGATTGTGAAACTGAACTGATATTGAAACGAATTAAAACTGAGAACCTTATTTTACTAATTACTTTGATTTGGGAGTTAACGAACTTATATAAAATTAATTTGTATAAGTATTAAGTTGATTCGAAAACTATGATTGGAAAGGTACTCAATTTGAAAAGCGAAATGTTATATAAATCAATGTCTATATAAGTGTGATTTGATATACTATTGATTTTGGAAAGTATTTGATTTGAAAATGGAATCTTATATATAATGGGCTTTATATAAGTATGATATTTAAAGTGATTTGAAAAGGTACTATATGATACATATTTTCGAAGTAAAGATATGGAAAGTGCCTTCTGCTTGATATCCGCTTTGTGGCCACATTGTGGATTCATTATATTGATATTATTCTTTCTGATTTTGGTTTTCTGAATGTGATACTCAAGTGTCCTACCATGGCATAACCCATGGTCTTTTTTTGAGTAGCGTAATCTGCAAGGCAGAGATTGCTTAAAGGGTACGGATATTTCCTAAGGGATCCAGGCGTAACCATTGTTATGTATCCTGCGGTCTACCATTTTTGTTGTCATGGCGTAATCCACAAAGCAGAGATCGCTTAAAGGGTACGTATTTTTTCCTAGGGGATCCAGGCGTAATCATTGTGTATCCTACGGTCCACGGGTTTTGGTTATCATGGCATAATTTGCAAGGCAGTGATTGCTTAAAGGTACAGATGTTTACTAGGGGATCCAGGCAGAACCATTGTGTATCTGCGATCCAGGTAATTTATTTGGATTGTACTTTCCATATTGGTTTTGAAGGTTTTCAAGTATTTTCACTTGGTGTTGAACAGGTCTACTAAGTACTTGAAGAATTCTAGCTTTGCGCCTGATCAACGCTTGGCCAGAGTCTGCAAGAATGAGGATATTGGGTTATAAAAGTATTTTCGAAAGAAAAATTTATTTCAGTATAAATGTATTTAATTATAAAGGTATTTTATTATATAATTATTTCCAACAAAGAAATTTTGTATTGATATTTGAAAGTGAAATCCTTATGGTTTGAATTAACTATTCGTGCCCGATACTATTCTTTTGAATCTACCTTACCTGCTCAGCTTTATTTATTCGCCTATATTCTATTTTTCCGAATCTACGTTCTTTGTCTTTTTGAATATATCCTTTTAAAAATATTGTTTATTTACATACTGCATCATTTAATAGTAAATTATTGGTGTTATTAATATTTTATAAGTTATTAGTTAAATGAAACATATTTAAAGAAAAATGATTATTGATTTATTAATAATGTTTGAAAAGTCTCTTGAGACAAATTAATAAATTTATGAACTATGGATTTAATGTTTCAATAGCTTCTTAATAAATATAACTAATGATGTAAATAATTGTTTTCAAATAGTTTGCATATATTTATAAAGGCTATTTATAAAGGTTATTTAAACTTATAAATGGTATTCATAGAGACAGCAAGAAATTTTACAAATGGGTTTTGAAAGGTTTTAAAGTATTAAAGATAACTGAATTGCAAACGAAGTTTCCAAAAGAATATTTCAAGTAAAATTTATATATTTTCAAATTAATTATTTAATCTTGACTTTCAATGTACTTTTATTTCTGGTTGTTCTATTCTCCTACCTCCTTCCTTTTCGGGGACGAAAAGTTTTGAGTGGGGGAGAGTGTAACGACCCAAAAATTTTAGTAATTTTATTTATTAAATTAATTGAAAATTTTATGGAATTTTAAACAACAAAATTTGAAATAAAAATTTAGTATTTGGAATACGTCTATTTAAACTTAGCAACTGGTAGATTTTCATCAGATAATATGGAAGTTTATTTTCTTGTGAAATTTTATTTCAATTTAAATCAGACAATAACAATTGAATTTAAAAGTTTTCCGAAACCTAAATATGTCAACATGAGAAAATTTATTTATAACACTCCGAATCAGACTGCGAAATTCATTTCATGAAATTCAGACGTTTCTAGCCCCATTTGGATTTTTCCATACAAAATAGCATCATTTTGTACCGGTTATCGACTTTTGATCGGATGATCGTACCACTGATATCTGTATATCGTTTTGGCCATCTCATCGTGCTAATCTCTATGGTATATTTATTTATGTATTTGGACGTCTGGTTCACAGCGAAATCCACGAAATCGGTAACCATATCGATTCTGAACCGTGACCTTTTGTCTTCGTTTGCGTCTCAAACTTTGAAACTTGCTGCCCAAACAAAATTAATTGATATAATAATTTCTCTAGAATCGAAGCATTGGACCGTTGCTCTTTCATTATTTTCACTATGACCTATTGGCGACTGTTCGCCGTTTGAAACAAAATTTTCAGTTCCAACATTTAATAGTGGCTCGTTAGATCTCTTCATTTTTCTTCTTTTTTATCTTCCAAAAGATAGCCACTATATATATATATATATTCTTCTTTCCGTCTTGTCTTTTTCTTCACCACCGCATCATTCACCTCTGCCTTTCTTCGTCGTCGGCCTACCCAACATTGGCCTTCCTCTGCCTTACTTCCCTACCTCACCGAAGCCACCATGGCTATTTCCCCAATTCACAACCCATCTCCTCCCGTTCTTCCACCACGGCACGAAGCCGCCTAAGCACCACAACCAAACCTTCCTCCGACCCCATCCTCTCCGATGCAACCTCTCTCCCTCCACCCCTTAACCTTGGCCGTGACCGCACCTGCCTCCTCCCTCCGCAAGGCGCTCGCCTATGGCGAAGACCCCGTCAACTCGGCCTCGTCTCCCTCGCGTCCCTGCCTTTTCGACCTTTTGGCACTCCACCATGGTAGCATTCGACAACCTCCGCCACCCTGCGCCCTCACGTTGCTAGATCCTCCGTGGCAGCAGTAAGCCTCTGCCTCTCTTTCTTTTAAGGAGTAACTTCTTTTCTTTCTTACAACGTTCTTTTGTACGAGTTTATTTCCTGTTAACTATATATGTTTTTTTTCCAGATTTTCATAATGGTGGTAGCATATATTTTATAAAGGGCATATATATGAAATTTATAACTGCATATATGTGTAGGTATATATATATATATATATATATATATATATATATAGCAGTTGCATAGATCTATTTGCATATATTGTGCGTTTACTATATATAGTATTATATGTACTATATAATGTTAAATCATATTATATTGTATTATATTATACTATATTACATTTTATTTTATTACGAGTTACAGCCTGTTGTCCATTGTTGTATTGAAGTATAAGTTCTACTTAACTTACTGTTTATATTTGTTATAATAAATCTTTTAATAAGTGCTGAGAATTTGGAAAAAATTATCATGTGCATATAATATGTTAGGGATATTTTATTTGAGGTTAAAAAGGTTTTTCATGTTGCGGTTTTATATAGAGGATATTATATTATAGTTCATACGTTCAATGTACGTGGACTTTCAGTATTTTATATTATAAAATACTATATATATATATATATATATATATGATATTGTAAATAATTATATATTTGTTTTATTAAGCATTGATATAAATTGTTATGCGTGAGTTATAAATGGTTTATAACCTGATATATATATATATATATATATATATATATATATATATATATATATATAGTTGTTTATAGGTATAGTTGTTTTGCATAACGGCATTTGCTGTTTAATATAAAGCTATCTATCTATCAGTTTTTCCTTCGAAATCATGCCATCTAGCTTTGCTTTAAAGTCGTGCTTGCATTTTGTAACTAAAATTCAGTGTCAAACTCTCTAGCCTCAAAAGGTGAGCAATCACTCACGATTAACGTTCTTTTATTTATTAAATTTGATTTCAATTGAAACGATAATTGAAATATGTTGTTGTAGTTATTTAAATTGTTATATATGCTATTATCTGTAATTGTTCACCTATGGGATATAACTCCATATCCTGTTGTTTATATTATATTGTTATTTGATGATATATGCCTATTGTTGTATTTTATATTATCTGTTATCGCTCTACACGTTCCCTGTTGATATAGAATTCACTATGGTTTGAAATGATACATACCCGAACGGACTTTAGAATAGGAGAAAATCGTTATGCGTTAAATTGATAGACCCAAGCAATTTTCATTTGAATTGAATTTGGGATTGCGGGTCGAAATGATATCTACCCGTATATATTTTAAATTACGGATTAAAATGACAAATATCCATATCACTTGACCTTATGATAGAATTCTATATGCAGACACCATGGTCCATATATAAATATTTTGAAAAAAAATCTATGGTTTTGGAGAGAAATATATGGTTTTGATAAACGTTGAGTCTTAAAATATTATATATATATATATATATATAAATAGTAATGATATATATAGATTTAATTACAATATCTAATTTAACTAAGATTAATTTAATACATAAATTTGTTTAAGTATTTATTTAAATTTTTATTTCAAAATAGTTTTTTTGTAATAATTTGAATAAGTTAAGTTTGGGAAGAAAAGTTGAAGTTATTTGAAATTGTATTCGATAAAAAAATTATTTAATTAAACCGATTTGAACTTATTGAAATTGAGATTTAAGCTATGATTTATAACTTGGTTTGATATAAGTAATTTAATGAATATTTCTCATTCAAATAAATTTAAGGTAATATTTAAGAAAAGTGTAGTTTAAGGCTATTTAAATGATATTGAATTTATTAAGTGAATATTTCCTGAATAAATAATAATGAAGTTAAATCAAGATCTATAGGAAACTGTTAAATTTAACTTCAAAAATGTTGAATAGTAAAGCTTTGGAAATATATGGGAATTTAAATGGTTTATTTTGTGATCCAAATCTGTATCTGAAATCAATATAATTTGAATTTGTTATTTAGGAATCAAAATGAATTAAAATGGATAAATCTAGATTGAATTAAATTTAAATTTGGAACTCTAGTTGATTGAATCGATTTGTGAAATTGAGGATATACATATATATATATATATATATATATATATATATATATTTGAAATGAAAACAATATTTTGGGTTTTGAAGTATAAATTAATTTGGAATGACCATGGTGTTATAGTGTATATTTCTACATTGTAGGTAGTTCCATGGATCCTTAGAGCATGGTTATCCCAAACATCCTTTAAGTTGCTTATATTTCAGTTGATATTTCACTTGAGTTGGATTTATTGATATAATAATGTTAATCCTAACTTGAGTGTTTTGTGTTTTGCTTTATGCTCAAGCCAGACTGAGTGATACAGCATTTTAGACTCACCTTTGGAGTTTGGAGCTTCGTTTGGAGATCATATCCAACTATCGATTCAGCTTTCAGCTTTTCCAGTTGATTGGTTCATAGAAATCATCTGTTCGTATTGGAGACTACATTGTATTTGAGATATTCTGTTGTATTTTATGTCTAACTCTGATGTTTATTTAGTAACTTCATGAACTACTATTTATCTATTCCGCTGCATTTTATTATATTACTCTATATCTGTGATTCTGTGATTGATTTATTTACTGCATATGCTGAGTTTTGCCAAATATAAATTAACAATCTGATATTTTGAGCAATTCAAGTCTGGCATGTACGGACGCGAATGGTTAAAAATATCGGGTCGTTACAAACATTTTGGAAATTATACTTCTAATCAATAAATTTTCTAATAACCATGTTAATATATATTCCAACTAGTAATTATTGTTTTGGTAATCATATGTTTGTGTCGTATACAGGGCCGACTCTGCTCATGCAAAATTAAAGAAACATTTAGCTAGTTGTCAATGTTATTTTGAAAAAGCTTGGACGAAGACAAACGTAGACAAACTTAGCTTATATCCAACCCTCTCATTCATTTCCATCCTAGCTTCTGCTTTAGTAAGGCCGAGATACTTTGAAACAATCTAACTGCTTGTTCCATTTCGTATGACATACTCTGTACAGGTTTACCTTCGACTGGAATGTGTAATAAAGAAGCTACATCATCAAGAGTAATAGGTCATCTCACCGAATGTAAATGGTAGTCTCAGGATGCCATCGTTCTATAAAAGATGATATCAAATTCTTGTTAACACTCTTGTAGCAAGTGCTAGCAATGGAAAACAAGCCAGAAGAGTCAATAATAGCTTTGAATCTGGTAGCATTATTTGGAATCCTCCACTCTGATACCTTTTATGCATGGTTGACACATGTAAGCGGTGATCATTCCTACAGAAATAAAATTTTCATTTAATAAACAAGTAATTCCAAATCTATTATTAAGAATAATGATAGCTGCATACCTAGCCAATCCACATCATAGGAACAACATGAGTATCAATCTCTCTAATCACATCATTGATTCTCGGTCCACCTTTCTCATTTACATCTTTTTCGGCTTCACCTTCTCCCTTTGGCTCATCATCTGTCCCATCGTCGGCATCCGTCTCCGAATCATCCTCTGTGTCATCTCCATCTTCTTCCGATGAGTCTGAACCATCTCTATGTTCCTCATCTCCCCCATCTCCTTCTTCATGTTGCTCCTCATCTTGCCTTACAATAATCTGAAAGTTAGCTGTGTCTGTCTCGTGCTCCTCGTTCACGTCCGCACTAGTACATTCGGTTGCTTTCTCCATTCTCCATTTTCTTTCAGAAGCCGTCATTCGAGTTTGATCCATCTGAAAATAAGCAGATAAAAATGCAGTTAGCATGACAATACACATAAGACAACAAACAATGAAGCAAAAAAAGTTGTTACTGACAATTACTTATAACCAGCATGGATAGCATTTTTTCCACGCTGGGTGTCTGTGTGGAAAAAATGATTACCACGAAGCAAAAATGCGGGGAAAAAATACCATCCACGCAGTTCTCTTGCGTGAAAAGAATATATTTCTGCGCATGATGTATGTGTGGATGGCATTTTTCCCACGTTGAGCCTCTTCGTGGATGTTATTTTTTCCACGCAGTTTCAGTATGTGATACGCTGAAGCCAAAAAAAATCGATTACAATAACATTTTTCTATAATCGACTTTCAACACCTAATTTCAATCCTTAATTCAACACTATACAACAACACACGATTTGTGAACAAACTATAACTCAATTCAAGAAGAAATTCACATGATTTAAAAATAAATCCTAAATTCACTAACGTTCAAGCTTACCTTTATTGCTCCGATCGGGTTGAAGCCGCGGCTGATGAGGAGGAGAGGTTGAAGCCGCGCGTGATGAGTAGGATTTGAAGATGATTTCAGCGTTGAAAATCACGTGAGGAAGCTACGTGAGAAGAAGAAAATCGCGTGAGAAATAATTGCGTAAATAAGATACGTGGGATGAGGTTAGGAGCAATTTTAAAAGAAGCGGGGATACTAAGTAAGTTTGGAAGTTTACAAATTTTTTACATTTTGGAGGCTACTAAGGGTTGGAATAAAATTAGCCTAATATTAGATAGGAAGTGGTATTTATCAATTGTAGAATAAATATTGCCCACATCAACATATTAATTAATAGCTTCCATGATTTTATTAGGTGCAGGTTGACCAAGTCGCTTTATGATTTTATTAACATGAAGTCCATGTTCTTGGCCAAGGCTTGTACGTTCCTGAAACATGTCCAAGACAAATTGGCGGAGATTTAAACCAAGAATAGCAGTATAATAAAGGAATTCCCTCCATAAATTTTGAAGCTTGTAAGCTCTACTTATTCATTATTTTTTTTTTCACGTTTTACCTATAGATGAAGGGTATAGTAAAAAAATTGTGTAATGATTCGAAACCTCCTCAAAAATGCATTGAAACAAATATTTGCGTTTTCAGAAAAAAATCCCCCTTTTTTGTCAAATATACATGGAAAATATTCTTTTTTGTCACCATTTATTCCGAACAGATTCAAAGCTTTTGTAACTTTGTTTGGATTTGCTACAGTGGCAAATTCCGCTAAGGAAGCAAAGAGGCCACATGTAAATCTTCTTCAAAATGATCGGGTCACTTTGTTTGAAAAAAATGTAGGATGTTTTCAGTCATTTACTTATGGATTAATTTTGTATTTAGGCCATTTTTGCAAACAAATTACAAGAATAGCCCTCTTTGCAAACTTATAACGGAAATAGACTAGTTTTGGCCACGTAGGACGACACGTGTACTGGCGGCATCTCAAATGCCGCCAGTACACGTCTTTGTGGCATAATAACACTGGCGGCATTTGAGATGCCGCCAGTCAGCGGCATCCCAGATGCCGCTAATTCCGCTGCCCTCTGTTTAGTTTCCATCCCTCCCTCCTTTCATCCTCACTCCCCCTTCTCTCATCCCCTCTTCAAAAAAGAAACGAACCCACCCCCCCAAATCACCAAAAATCAAAATTTGAAGCTTCGAACTACCAAAATCTACTTAGGGAAGGAAGGAATAACATCTAATTCTTCCTCTTTGACAGGTTGTTAGCTATAGCAGGTAGGTTATTTATGGAAACCCTAGTTCCATTTTTTTAATTTTATTTGCTGTTTGGTATCAAGTGATAATAGTTTACAAGTTGATTGAATAAATTGTAGAATGGCTCCCAAGTGTGTACCGACCATATGTTATTTCGATGGCGAATTGGTTGTTGATGAAGTTAATTGTGGAAAATATGTGGGAGGGTCGTGTAAGCCAGCTAAAGTATTGAGAGGTTGTAATTTGATGCAGCTGAAAGAATCGATCTATAAAGCAACGCAGATAAAATCTGAAGAATTTGACATAGAGGTAGTGTGTAATTGGCCGACAGACTCAGGGTCGAAAGCCATAAAAATAGCCGATGATGACGATGTCGAGCTAATGTTTTCAGCGACATCGAAATCAATTGAGCTGTTTGTTGGGAAAATTAGGCGCTTGCAAGTAGAAGAACCCGTACGAGAACAAGAAGTTAACAGTGTTATTGAGGAGCACCGAAGAACGGTTGAGGCGGTAAGTATCAGCCGTGGAGACGCGTCATTGAGTTTCATTAACCCGACTATGCCAGCGATGTACAGTCAACAACAAGATCTGTATGGATATCCTTCGTGTATGACATATCCACAGGGCATTCAGTATACGTACCCCTATCCAAGTCAAGGCGCCTTTACGCATTTGCTCGGAAGGTGAAACATTTGTTTATGAAAATTTGGTCCTATTAATATGATAGTTAGGCGCAACTTAACAATTTTTTTCGTCTTATATGCAGTTATCTTCCTTGTCGACCAACACCGCCTAGTCCCGCTGGACCATCACAATGCCATATGTCTCAATTTATGTATCCAACTCCGTCCGAATTATATGATCTTAGTCAGAGGTATGTCTCATGAAAAATCAAATTTGTGTAGGTAGTAATTACGGTAATGATTTTAAAGTAATACGTTTGTTTGAATAGCAGATTCATCGCGAACGACACTGCTATGCAATCTAATGCTGATTTGGAGAATGTAAACGAAAACGTAAACGTGAACAATGAAGATGTTGATACTGAGATGGACGGGGAAGAAGGTGAAGATGGCAATGATGAACCCCACATACATAGTATGGATGTAGTGAACGTGGTGGAGAACGACGTGTCGTGGATAGGTAGTATGCAAGTGAACAATGAACCTTTGAACTATGATTTTCCGGTTGAAGACAATATTTCTGAAGACAGCTATGAGGTGGAAATGGAAGTTCCTTTGGATGATGATTTATGCAATGCACAAATTATGGCAAGGTCAATCGTTGCAAATCTTGGCTTCAACAATGAGATGTTTTCAACCGTAAGCGTTGAGAATGGATTTAAAGTTGGTATGATTTTCGAGACGAAAGCCAAGTTGTTACAACAGTTGAGCGAGTGGTCGATTTTGCATGCCGTATCTTTTAAAGCAATAAAATCAAATAAAACCAAATACACCGTCATTTGTAATATAGATGGAAATTGTCCATGGAGACTTCATGCTATTGTTTCAAAAAAATCAGAGCAGAATTGGTGGATTGTAAGGAAATATCCTAGCGAACACAATTGTGTTAATCCAACGGTGAACTCCACCCACAAGCAGGCGACGTCTAACTTTATAGTGGCAAAAATATTACCTTTTGTGAAAATCGATCAAAACATTACAGCCGGAACGGTACAAGTTTTGATGTAAGAACAGTTGTTTGTGAGAATTAGTTATATGAAGGCTTGGAGAGCTTTGGGTAAGGCGGTGGAAAGAATTTATGGTGATTGGGCTGAGTCATATAGTAGTCTAAGGCAATATTTTGCTGAAATAACTATATCAAACCCGGGAAGTGTTGGACACGTTACGACCGATGAATATGGAGTCTTCGATCGAGCTTTTTGGGCATTTGGATCTTGTATTGAAGGATTTGTTCATTGTCGTCCGTTGTTATGTATTGACGGGACACATTTGTACGGGAAATATAAAGGGACGCTACTTGTGGTCACTACTGTTGATGCGGATGACCATTTATACCCTTTAGCGTAGGCAATTGTCGAGTCTGAATCTGGTGATAGCTGGGGGTGGTTTTTTGCCTGCATGCGGCGGTTCATTCACAGTGTAAACAATCGATGAATTACCTTCATTTCGGATCGAATGAAAGGAATACCATCAGCCTTGCAATTGAAATGGTGTTTGCCACATAAACATAGATTTTGTGCTAGACATCTTAAAGCTAATTTTCAAGCTGCAGGGTTCAGAGAAAAACGATTAACCGGACTATTTTATGCTGCAGCTTGTGCCGTGGAAGAAGACGAGCACATCAGAATACGTGAAGAAATAAAAACTATAAGCATCAGGGCTCACAATTGGATAGAAAGGAATTTGGGAGCGCACGAGGAGAACTGGGCGTTGTGTAAAGATGATGGCGGTCGATTTCATGTCGTGACCACCAATTGTGCAGAAAGTTTCAACGGTGTTCTTAAAGGAGCTAGGTCATTACCTGTCAAAGCTTTAGTTGCACGCACCTTTTTCCGGTCGGTTGATTATTTTTGTCAACGAAGAGAAGCGGCAGCAAAACTGTCTTCCCGTCTAACTCCAAAGTGGGAAGCCAAGATCGCTGAACGAGCTAACAAAGCTAGGCATACAAGAATTATTCGATTCAGTCAATCTGAGTGGCAAGTTGTACACTATTTTGGTGACGAGTTCAAAGTACTAATCAACGGAAATAGTTGCTCTTGTACGTGCAACATCCCTCATTTAGAGCACCTACCGTGTATGCATGTTATGGCGGCTTGCTCAACGGTTTCCAATGGAGCAAATAGGCCCATCACGACTTCGCTTCAACATGGTATTCCACAGCGAAATACCTGGCAGCTTACACCCCTGAGTTTCACCCGGTACGAGATAAGCGTTATTGGAGTTTAAGTGACAGTCAATTGGTTCTACCTCCGGTTGCTAAAAGACAACCAGGACGCCCACGTTCAAATAGAATTAAAGGTACAATGGACGAGATGCAGACCCCTAAAGGAATAAGGTGCAACAAATGTGGTGTTCATGGTCATGAAAAAATCGACGCGATACAGCAACTTAATGTTTTTGTTTTATTTTGTCTGTAATCCTAATTCGAACGCATTCTACTTTGTCTGAGAACAAATGTTTATGTAATCTAATGTTAGACGAAAATGTTATTTGCAAAGTCATTTGCAATGTTTGTTTTTTGGTGTTTGTATTTTAAATGCCGCTCTGGTACTTGCTCACCGGAAAATACAATGTCGCCTCTAGCGCTATTTGAAATACCGCAAAATGCGACATTGTATTTTCCAGTGAGTAAGTTACAGAGCGTTATTTCAAATGCCGCTCAAGGCGGCATTTTAAATGACGCTCGAGGCGGCATTTGAAATGCCTTTTTGAGCGGTATTTCAAATACCGCCACCAGCGAGATTTGAAATATCGCCTCTACTGTCTATATATATTTCAACTACCCCACCCACACCCTAACTTTACCAAATTTATTTTAGCAAAAGCTTTAGGTTTCCCGTCCGATTTCAACAATTCGCAATAACCCCTCTCCTATTTCAATCCAAAATTGGCGCGCCGAAGGTAATTATTACACTTTTCTCGTTCAAATTCATCAATTGTTTTGTCGATGTATTTTTGGTTGTATTCACAGGTGCACAATGGACAATTGGGAAATTGACGACGTAACAATGATAAAAATGTACGACGAATTTGAACAAAATAGAGGAAATGGGATTTCAAGCGGCGCCGACCTTGAAGTTGATTTCGTACCAGAGACACAATTCGAAAAAGAACCCCTGAATGAGGATAGTGGAACATCACGTGGAGAAGCAGCGGTTGATATACCAGGCCAACAATCGCTCCATGCACGTCTTCTAGGTGTCCTAGGTCGGCAAAATCGTGGAAGCTCAAGCTCTCACGCTATATGTGTAGTTTGCAGCTGTGGAGAGGAATGCGAAGTAGTCGTTTGCAGAAATGATAGGAACGCTGGACGTCGTTTCTACCGCTGTGCTGGATACAACGATCACAAGATTCGGCCGAATCAGGTTGAATGCTGCAATTTTTTTAAGTGGCTAGATCCACCGCTATGTCCTAGAGGAGTGGAATATGCTTTAGAAATGCAAGCGGAAGTTAGTCGTTTGGAAAAGTTGAACCTGGAATACCGAAACAAATTGTTGGTTCATGGGTACAAGTACTCAGCATTGTGGCCACGTAGATCGTTGAAGGACAATTGAAATGTAACGTAATGATATTAGAAACTTGATGTGTGATTGAGGTTTGTAATTGAAATGTAATTCAAGTATGTTATATGCATCGTTTGAAGTATTTTATTGAAGTATAATTGAAATGTAATTCAAGTATGTTATGTTATGTGCATCGTTTGAAGTATGCTATTCATCGATAATTGAAGTACGTTGTGACTTGTGTAAAGTATGTTCCGCATCGTTCGAAGTATGGAATGCAAAATGCGACATTGTATTTTCCAGTGAGCAATTTATAGAGCGTTATTTCAAATGACGCTCAATGCGGCATTTGAAATGCCGCCGTGAGCGGCATTTGAAATGCCGCCGTGAGCGGCATTTCAAATGCCGCCTCAAGCGGCATTTGAAATAACGCTCTGTAAATTGCTCACTGGAAAATACAATGTCGCATTTTGCGGCATTACAAATGGCGCTAGAGGCGACATTGTATTTTCCAGTGAGCAAGTACCAAAGCGGCATTTAAAATACAATGACATTTCAAATGTCCATTGCAACTTTCACACCATCAAATACAACTTCAAAACCGGTAACATTCACACCATCATCGAAACACTGGAGTCAATTCTACAATCACAACGACAAACACTAGTCTACATTAGTTAACAACCAAACAACCCAAACGAACAAATACAGACCATGAGCAGTCATTACTACAGTCAACATACCACACAAACGATCAATAAATAGTACAGTCATCAAATACAAACAACAGTCCACTACGGTTAGCCTAAAATTTTATCTCAAAATTTTTAATTCCCTAGGAGTTTTCTTCTTCGGTCTTCTAGGCTTGAGCATGAATTCCTCCTCTTCCAGTGACAGCTCTTCACTACCCTCGTCTTGAATCTCTTCCGTTGGGGATTGCGATGGCCCGACGGGTTGTGTATGCTGCGAAGATATTGCTATGGAACTCCCGCCCTCTTTTTTCTTCCTTCTTCCATACTTTCTCTTCGGTGAGGGGGCCGGTGGGACTGCAGTTATGTCCTCATACGACGCGGGAGGGGCAATATCCTCGATAAGTGGTGGCACTACAGGAGGAGGAGGAGGTGGGATGGGCCTTGACATCTAGTTCTTAGACAAACATGATAGCAAAATTTGTTTTAATAGAGAAGCATTTTGCCTTGCTCTTTTCAAGAACCTCCTCTGCAAGCTCGTCGACAATGTCCAACACATGATACATAACATCCGCCTGCGTACAACATAAACCCGTATGAGTTTCGTAAGTACTACAAAAGGTGTCAATAGTAATACGTACCACATCCCGTTCTAGCGGAGCTCGTGGAGTGTAAGGTGCCACCTCTTGCTCGGGTTCCTCCGCTCGTCTTCGAAGCACATAACGACGAGTGATATTCCAGTACCAGCTAAGATACTCCTCATCGGTCAGAGTGACATCGTGCTCGTCTTCCGCAGCTATGAAACGGTTGTTCCATAACTCAATCATCTGTTCGAACTCATCTTCGCCGTATGGAAGCGTGTAATATGGAGCAGGATACGGTAGGTACTGACGAAGACCAAATTGTTTCATGACTCTGTCTGGCAGATGGTATGCTAAATATCCAAAACAAAAAACCATAAGTCGTGCCCGCCATAACGTCCTGTCTATTGTACAAATAGCCGGAAGTGCATGAAGGTCTGCTTCGGAATACGGATTCCATGTTACTGCATTGTAATCTAAGACATCAAACTCGTTCCGGTAGAAGGTTAAATTGCGTCTGGGGGTCATTTTTGTATTCTTCGGGCCAATCCACCTGTGATAGCAACATGTTATACGAAATTCAAATTTACTGTGTCGATACAACAACACTAACAACACTGTTTTAGCTCACTCCATAAGGCTTTGAATTGTCAATTATTTGCGTCTTCATAGATATACGACCAACCGGAAGGTAGGTCCATGACCAAAGCTGCAAGTCGGAAACTTAATTTTAGTTATGGTTTTACGAAATACTCAACTATGCAACAACGAATGCCTATGTCCGTACCTGAAGTAGAGTCATACAAACTCTGGCGGACCGTTGTTGGACCAAAGCAACTCTCGTAAGCTCCGTATAGGTGAAAGCAAGCACCGCACTACCCCAGGAGTATTGCCGACATGAATCGAAGTCTTCTAACAATGGAAGCCATTGAAGGGCTACTCTTGTCTTCGATCGATCACAAAAAAGACGTTGCGTGATGATGTGCAACATAATACAGTGGGCCCTCTGGGCAATCTGCAAAGGAGAGGCACGACGTGGAATATCACCGGCCAACTGATCCCTAAACCACGTGGCCACTATCGAATCATTTCCCCACCTCACGTCTTCTGGAGGAGCCAATCCAAGCAAGGGATCGCACAAATCCATGTAATTTCTTGGATAATCCGGTTTCAGGATGGGATCCCCGTTAATCGGCAATCCAAGCAATACAGCTACATCTTTCAAAGCGATTGTCATCTCACCTACTCTAAGATGAAATGTAGATGTCTCCGGTCGCCATCTATCGATCAAAGCCGTCAAAAGATTCCTGTCGAGCTGTGTATATCCCAACTTATTAACAACACCAAATCCAGCTCTGTCTAACAGTTCCAACACGCCTGAATGCGCTGACGTGACGAGCTTTAAAGTTGATGAATGGTCAATGAAGCCATCCGGCTCAACCGCCTGTCGATACATAGTAACAGAGCAAAGCAATTATGGTAATTACCACCAATTTGCAGAAGTAATAACAAATTATTTGACCTTGTACCTCCATCATATCGATGTTGTTTGTGCGGTGTTGAGCTTGAAGGTAAAGCACGCTAGGATCGATCGGTCCGAGAGCCATTTCATCGTATTCTACCACAATAACATTGCATAATCAAACTCAACTTCAATGGGTATAGAACCATAGATTTGCAACTATACAACTTCATTGTATACGATGGAAAATCAATTAAACATGTGCTCTAGTACTCAACTTCATTGTACTATACAATCATAGATTTGCAACCATAGAACAATTTTAGCTCTAAACCCTAAATTGAAAAAATGACAATTAGAGACAAAATCGATAGATTTCATACCTATAGGATGAGCTTGAGACGATGATGAAGCCATAGTTCAAATTCTATGTAGATTTTGGTAGTTGGAAGCTTCAAATTTTGATTTTTGGTGATTTGGGGGGGTGGGTTCGTTTCTTTTTTGAAGAGGGGATGAGAGAAGGGGGAGTGAGGATGAAAGGAGGGAGGGCTGGAAACTAAACAGAGGGCAGCAGAATTAGCGGTATCAGGGATGCCGCTAACTGGCGGCATCTCAAATGCCGCCAGTGTTATTATGCCACAAAGACGTGTACTGGCGGCATTTGAGATGCCGCCAGTACACGTGTCGTCCTACGTGGCCAAAACTGGTTTATTTCCGTTATAAGTTTGCAAAGTGGACTATTTTTGTAATTTGTTTGCAAACGTGGCCTAAATACAAAATTAATCCTTTACTTATTGGGATGAGTATAGGATCAAGAGGCAGACCAGTAGCATTGATGAGGATGGAGGAGGGGGTACTGGATAGTAAAGGACCTACAACAGTTACTGAGGAATAAGATTATAAATAGATGGTACATAGCCTACTAAACTTGGACATTGGAAAGAAGTTGGGCTAGGTGAGTAATTGAATTGTTGGAGTCAGTTCAGATGGAGACCAAATCCCTTGTACCAAACCCGATTGGTTGTGGACAGAGGGAACAGAGAAGTTTGGTATAGGGGACCTGCTCTCGGCCACAGCAGCTGTGCTTATTAATACAGACACATGTGAACGAGAGCAGATTCCCTCTGCCAAACTTCTCTGTTCTCTCTGTCCCCAACCAATCGGAAACAACAATTTTTAGGCATTTTGCAATTAAACCCCAATAGTGGGAGAGAGAAAAGAGGTTTAATTGCAAAATGTCTGAAAATTAGTATTCCCGATTGGTTGGAGACAGAGAAACAGAGGGGGTTTGGTACAGGGGATTTGGTCTCGCTGTGGCCCGGTCTCATTAGTACCTTTCTTATTGGATTATATGTGCAAGTGAGCTTTTAGCCTATTCATTTTTGTATACAATTTCATCTACGTACTTACATGGTACTTAGTGGTGATGTTTATAATATGCATGTGCATGTGGGCTCACTTATATCTCAGCCCTGGAAGACATGGTTTGCTACCATCAATTTCTACAAAAGTGCATCCTACTCGACATATTCCAGTGCATTGTCAGATAAGGTTGGATGTGTTGCTGCTACATGGGTGGTCTCATCAATTTGCTCATATGCTGTCACACATTCTCTCCGTTGGGACATTGATATGACATTATTATAGTGGCTTGGTTTTAGATTGTTATATTTCACATTAAGCCTCTGACCTCAATTGTCACAATGGAAACAACTTGGAATATTTTTCTGGTCAATGTCTCCTGACTTAAAAATGTGCTAAAACCACCCAGATTTCTGAAAATTTCAACAAAAGGATAACCATTCATGAATTCATATTTTAACAACTTTTGCTTGTTTGTTTTGACAAAAAACATTGACGAAAAGGAAGGAAGCATATAACTTAGTGTTTGAATATATTCACGTGAACTGTAAGTATAACTCTTGCTGTTTTAGATTAGATAGTACCAGTCACATGATAAATCATTATAGATACTCTTAATATATGAATCAACCTCGTAGTTTTTGTAGGCAAATTTACTCCTTATTAGTATTATGCTTTGTGTAGAAATAAAATTAAGCAACAAAAAGAATCTACAAGTGAAACATGTGGCTAATAAAAAGGTTATTTTCCAAGGCAATTGAAATACTAGGTTATATTCTGGTCAATTGTTGTTTCTAAAGAGAATTTAAACAATTCAGGATGAAAGAAATGTAATCATTTAATTCTTCCAATATCTATTGTCAGTTCTGTAGGAGAGAGAAACAATTTACTTGTTTATACTTTATATAATAGTAGATCAAGATAACACATATAGCGATATGATTATTGGTTTAAATTGATTATCTGGAAATAAAAGCACCTGATTGTGTCTGATATCATGAGTATTTTTAACCCCATTACCATATATGTTATTAATTTTCTAGGATTGTAGTAAAATATTTGCAATATGGTGCGTGATATCATACCTAAATGGGCTTGATAATATACCAACATGTAATGATTTACCATGTTACCATTTTGTACCAAGATAATAATTGCATACCAAAATAATGTTGGACAGTCTGGTAGGCCAAATACCATAATAATTTTATACAAGTATTTATGCAAAATAGAGACAAGGTATTATAATATGTTGATATAAAATTATAACTTAGGAAATAATTTATAAATATGGTATAAAAACATTTATACCAATATGTAATAATTTGTCTAATATTGTAACATCCTCGTTTTTAAACAGAATTTAAATTGGTAATTGATTTAATTTTTGGAATTAAATTGTGAATAAATTTGATATTTCCAAAATTAAACAAGATATGTGCTTGTTTATATATATAAATAAATTTGGAATTTGGAATTTGAATTTGAAATTTTACAAATTAAATAATATATGCTATTTATTTATGTATATATGTATATAAATCAATTTAAATTAAAATTTGGATTTGGAATTCAAATATAAATATTTTTAAAAATGAATTGGATTTGAAAAACATTATATTTTAAATTAATAAAAATTTGTTTTGGAAGTATAATGTATATATGTATGATTATTTATTAAGTGTATAATTTAATTTCAATTTTTTTCTTAAGGTTATATAAATATGTGTATCTTTTGAAAATTAATTAGATAAATATAATTTGAATAAGATATTAATAAAGGAATAATGTTCTTTCTCTTTAAAATAATACATATATAAATAGTTACAAAAGAAAATATAAATAGAAAATAATATAAAAATAAATTCAAGTGTTAGCTCAATTTTATTTTATAATTACAAATGTCATTTATCATTAATAAAAAGAAAAACAAGCTATATATATATATATAACTACTATCCTATTACTTCATTGTTGTTTCAGATTTTTCAAAATACAAAACCAGATCAAAAGAAAAAGAAAAAACAATTTACAAATCAGAAAAGAAAAAGAAAAAAACAAATCAGGTCCAAATTCAAAACCTAGAAGCAAGCTAACAACTCAACACAATGAAACCCAAGTTTATCCTCTATTCTAATTTCCAGTTTCAAGTATAAATCAAAATTCAAACCTGATGCATGCAAATGCATCTCGATCAAGCAAGATCATCTCAAATCAAAGATCAGATCACTTCAACATCATATTCCCTTTTTTCAAAGTTTCAAGATTTTAAAGTTGATATCAAAAAGCAAGATTCAACTCAGTAAAACAAGGTTTAGAAATCAAAACTTGTAAACTAAAAAGGAGATCAACTCAAACTGAAACCTGAGATCAAAGAGACTCAAAGTATCAGATCATTCAATCAAGTCCAGATTAGTTTCAAGTTCAAAAATCTACTTCCAGTCTTAAATTCAAAAAGCAATTCCAGGCAAAACTCTCTGTTCTTCTTTGCCAGGTGGGCAGACTATTATTTTAAACCTTGAATTTATCTATATAACTTAATGTTGTGATTAATACTGAAGTAAAGTAGTGAAAGATGTTTGAATGGATGCAAATATGTTTGTATATACATATAAATATGTAAGTGTTGAATTTGCATGTCAGGATATATATGTACAGGTCCATTTTCTTAGTTACACATTTTTAAATTTAAGTTTAAAAATTCAAATGCTCCTCATATAATCAATTATAGGCTAAGATCTTTGAAGATGAAATGTGTGTAAGGGTGTAACATTATTATTTTTTAAAAAATCCAGGTAAAAATATTAATTAAACATTGTGAAAATGATAATTTATAGTAAAAATTATTTAAACTCAAGAAATTCGAGTACCTTAAATTTTAGTTCTAATTACATACTTTGATTCATGTTAGAGAATGATGAATTTTTGTGATAAATTTATGATTTTCAAGTTAAGAATTTTCGAGAATTTTCAAGTTGAACAACAAACTCATTTTAGTCAATTTCCAATCAACGGTGAAGTTTCGTGGGTCGTGTCTTATGTGACGATAGCTAGGACAATAAAGATCGATGGAAAAATAGTTAGGGATTTTTCAGATGGTTTGCGTAGCCTGGGTTCGACGATTTAGGGTTTAAACTCGGTTTTCCGTCGAATTTGTTCTTGGGAAAACTGCATCATCAACATCGAATCGGACAAGGCCGGTGTGGGTGGAATCGACGCCGAGGTCTATGGCGAGGATTTGGTTGAGGTTGTGTGGCTTTTGATGGTTAGATTATCGGTGTCGAGGCGTTTGTATCGATCGAGTCTGGTTCTAGAAAAGCATCGACTTGCTTAAATTCGAATTCATCGTCGTTTCGAGGATCTGGGTGTTTGGGTTGATCAACGATGATGTCGGCGACATGATGAAGATTTGGGAAGTGATCGGAGCGGATCGGGGTTCCTATGCACGTGTACGTGCATTTGTGTGTATCTATTGATATTTGAAAAATTGGGGAAGACAAGTTTCATCAGGTCGAACTCGAAAAACTTCACGCAATGACTTGAGGAAATGAAGGAGGTGGGAAAACTCGAAGTAGTGCTCGAGAATTTCCAAATATGGCTCGGGCTTGAGTAATCATATATAAAACAATTTTTAACTTTTAGAACAAATCAAGTTTTATCTGAAATAACTTTATTAAAACCAACTCTTTTGTAAATGATAATGTTATCTAAGTTTTGAATTGATTAAAAGGTTTTTTAAATAAAAATTGTTTTAAATTAATTAAGCTTAAAAATGTTTAAGATACATATAACCTTTATTTTAAAGTTTATTTAAAAAAAAACTTAATAATACTAAGAAGTTAATTAAGAAGAGATGTTTTAACAAATAAATTAACTTTAAAACCTAAGTTAATTTATTTTGTTAATGATAATTAATTACAAGGTTTATTAGATAAAGATTTTTAATGATAATTAAAGTAATTAATTAAGATAAATGGATTATCTTTTAATCAATTAAAGTCTTAAGTGATTAAAGATTTATTACTTAATGAAAGTAATTAAATGATATTTGCTTGATGAAAGTAATTCAGAAGGATACAATGTAATTAAAAGGATTAATTATTTAATTACTCAAAGATTTACTAATTAATGTGGTTAATTAAAGGAAATTAATCAAGGTGATTAATTTATTTATGTGATTAATTAAAGGTTAATTAATTAAGCTAATTAATTAAAAGATAATTAATTAAGAGTTAATTAATTTATGTGATTAATTAAGATTAATGTAATTAACTTAAGGCTAGTTAACTTATGTGATTTATTAAGGGGTAATTAATTAATAATTAAGGATTAATTAATTAATAATTAACGATAATTAATCGGTAATTAAAGGTTAATTAATCATGTGATTAATTTATTAAATAATTAATTAAAATGGTTAAGTAATTACTTAATGTTAGTTAAGCAGGGTTAGGGAATTAACCCATCAGTAATTAATTTAATTATAATTATGTGATCAGTTAGTCTTGCTTATGAATGATTGTTGTATTTAATGTTTGAATTGTGTGATATCTCTAATCTGTAATATTCTGTGATATAAATTGTTTGAATTGAGCTGTGTGTAAATTATTTATCTATATTGAATTTACATATTTATCTGTGAATCTGTGAATGAAGATAAGCATTATTGGATTATACCGCTTATCAATATTGTTGTGCTGAATTTTGTAATGGTTGATGATATTGCACTATTGTGTAAAACCCCTGGACTACACCACATACATAAATATAAATTTCATGGAAAATCGATTAAGTCATGGGTTTTTGAATTTAATATGATTTTAATAGTTGAATTTTGAATCCAAAATAGTTTGGGAGTGAATTTGGGTTAAATGTGAGAAACTTTTGAAAATGGATTTTGAAGTTAAATTTATTTCGAATGGTTTGTTAAAGTTTTGAAATTAAATAATTTAATTTGAATTTGAATATTTTGAATTTGAATTCTATATGCATATATATATATATATTTGAAAACTATGGTTTAAAAAGAGTTATACATATTTTATAATGTATATATATATATATATATGGATTTTTAACCCTTTTTTAAAGTATTTTAAAGGAAGTATTTTGGGAATTTAAATTAACCCATGTTTATACTTTAAGGGCTTTAACTTAAGCAAATGTAATCGGATTTTCCCAAAACGAAAACTATTTTTTTCAAATGATAATGGCTTTTATATAAAAGAATTTTTTTCCACTTTTTGTTAAAAGGATTTCAAGTTATTGGTAAATCAAATTGCAAATAGTCTTGAAAGCTATGAATGAATCTTTGTGAAAGATTGGTGAACCCTTGTTTCAAATTTGAAGAGGATTTTAAAAGGTGAATCTTTTGTTTAAAAGATTAAAGTGGAAATTTGTTTAAAGCATTTGGAAGAAAGGTTTTGGGTAAAATTGTGGCTTGACTAAGATCCCACATATCCATATGTTTTTAAATTAGCGCTCATTATTCGGTTTAGCCGGGAGAGGACTTTATGCCATATAACCCATTTCAAATAATGATACGACGTAATGGATAGCATTTGAAGACGGTGGTGAATACCGGGAATTTTCGAAAGCGAAAGAATTACATGTCGAATGTCTCTGCACCGAATGGCCTTGGTATAAAGATTTGATCACTCTTTGTGATGGGAAATCCGGATGTGATTAGGGATTATCCGGATTTGCAAGGGCTTCTTTTGAAGTGCCTTTGGTTCTGTTCGGACCCGGAACAGACTTGTATGGACGTATGTCTGACGTTACCCTTTGAGATATAAACCTAGTTTCTATCAAATAGATTTTTGTTTGGTGGCGGAGAATTTATCTCTTAGTTTAACACCCTTCTCTGAGACGTACGAGCTCAGAGGTTATGTAGTTGATATTTACTAATGATATATTCCCAATTTGGTAATGTGGCAAACTAAGTGCTACTGATCATTTGTTGATTGAAGCATGGCTTTTGTGAAAAGCGTAGACGAGACTTCATCAAAACCTCACAACCCAGAAATGGTCGAAACAAGAAGGATGTAGCAAGGTTATGTGAGAAATGCGGATTAAGGATCTTAAGGCTAAGGATAAACACTAGAGGGGGAGTGAATAGTGTTTTAGAGAATTGTTAAATCTTTTTGAGTTTTTGTTAATTTAAACACAAATGTATGCAATATTCAGACATAAATATGATCACAGAATCAAACATTAATGCAAATATAAAGTAAAAGCAGTAAAGGAAAGAACACACCGGATTTTATACTGATTCGGAGTTACCTTACATGCAGTCCCGTACACAAGTACGGATTTCCTTTCAAAAACAATCTTTACAATTATACACTCGATTTCAAGGCTACGGGGTACACCCTCCAGAATCACAATCCTCTGGATAGAGATACTTGATTTTCCGGACAACAAGTTCACCCAATTGATTTCCATGGCTACAATCACACCTTTTACACTTAATTGATTTCCAAGGCTACAATCACACCTTTTCTTGCTAAGTTGATTACAAAAAGCCTATAACTCTGAATAGCCCTGGGGATCTTGTTGAGATAGTGATATAGAATCAAACCAGAGATAATCTAGTTAGATTCAATGTTGATTTCGGCAGAGTAATGATAAGAATTTGTATATAGAAATATGGAAGAAGAAGAGGAGTGAAAAACCAGAAAAACTATCTTAAAATTCGTTGAAACTAACCCCTATTTATAGAGGAAAAACAATCATGCCCATTCGTGAAGAGTTATGACGAATAGACACAACTTTTGAAATTTAAATTTTGAACTCAACTGACACCATGTTGACATGAGGTACATGAGTACGTCGACATCCCAAAGGGATTTTTGGTGTTTTGATTTTCTTTGAAAATAACCTTTATTTTATATGAAAACTATTTTAAACTTTATAAATATACTTGACTATATTTAAAATACATAAGTAAGTATAAAGAATAATATATACAAAATTTTACTATAATTTTGTATTTAAAATCTAAGTATAAATATTTAAAAGTTAAATATATTATATTTAAAAGATAGTTTAAAAACAAGGATAATTTGATTTTGAAATTAAAGATTATTTTGAGGCTAAAAGTATTTGAAATCAGGATATATGTTTTTGATGCTTTTTAAAAGCAAGGTTTTGAAATCATTTTGAAAACAAGATATAATTTTGAAAATCATTTTGAATAAAAGGTAGCGGATACAAAATAATGTTCCACTAGATTTTTCGTAGGTTCCATCCTACTTACGGTTCCATCCCTTTAATAGGGCTCGAAGAGGATTCCATTCCACGAATAAATTGGATTTTAAGATGCCAGTGCTTTTCTAGGAGTTTTAACAAAATTTCTAATTAAAAGATAAATTACTTGAACTCTTGAACTCTTGATAATCTTGATACTCATGAGTCTTCAATCTTGATATCTTGAATCTCCATAGTATACATTCTTCATTCTTGGTACCTGCATGGTTAAATCCTGCATATACATATATATCTAAACTTATACTATTAGTATTTATATTTTATAATCTATTCTAAGGTTGTTGTCATCAAAACCATCATCTCATGGACTAACAGGTTATCGGTGGTCGCGTCCCTTAGGGTATGTCCATTTCCTTCTGGATAAAAGGTGTTATCATGGTATGGATCCTGGTATTTAACTTTGTGGTTATTGCTATTTGTTGGTGAATACCGGGATAAAGGCTGGTAACGACCAAGGGATGGCATACTAATGTCAGTACTTACCTAATTATAGAGGTAACCCGGTCTTCGGTTGGCAGAGATCCGGTTAGGTTCTCGGGGTGTCCCTCCAGAGGCGTACCAATGTGGTATAGGAAGTTCCTTAGCCTGACCTTTGTTGGAAATCCAATCATCCAATATGTGCCCTATAAGGTTTTAGTTGTAGAACCTGCCATCTAACATGGAGCTATAGTAGGCATACTATAATGGTACTTATGCTGGCTAAGATCAATATTATACTTTCGAAAGGTTTCCTGCACTATGCATTAATAATAATATCAAAAGGTCTTCGCGTATCAAGCATATTTGACCATCATAAGGAGAAATATCCCCCAAGTGTACGATTGCATTGTGTGTGTGCTGGGAGGCCTTATGGTAGTTTCATTTTTTCAAAAAGCATTGCGGATTTCAATTTTAAATTCTTTTTGTTGTTTTGATTCAAAATAAAATTGTTTTTGTTTGCTCGCACAAGTCCCATGACTGACCTTGCTTAATACAACGTGATAGGGGGTTCTCGCTTCGCATTTGGTGGCGAACGAGAGACTCTTACCCCTACATGTCCTCGGGAAGGGTTGGCTAACCGGGTAGGTTGAGAGTCGAAAGGCTGGCCGTAAAAGCAAGTCCAGGGTACCATTGTGATCCACGGCGGGGCTGGGATTGTTAAAAAGCCTACCGGTCGAGATTGGTCGCTGTCGGACGGTCAAAGACCCGAGACTATCACATATGGTATCAGAGCTGAAGGTTGATTATGAACTTTAGCTCAGGAGTATAACACATTAGGTGGCCCATTAGAAATAGGGTTACAAATACTGTAGAATGAGTACATCCCTATGATATCTGTCTGTATGCCTCAGTAAATTCTCTTACTATCCACTGATAGTGAGTATGAGTGCAAGAAGAGGACTAGATAGACGATTGGGGAGTACCACTACAAATGGTCAATACCCTACAACAAGGAAACAACTCTTTTCAATCTCCTTTGATCGTTTTCGTGGCAGCTACAAGAAGAAGCTTTGGTGTGATGGTGGCCCTACGAATTGTTGTAAAAAGGTTCCTAATTTGTATTCTCTTCATCAGTTTTCTATCAGCTTTTCGTTTTAACTTTAATAAATTTGAAATTCTATTTGAAATGAATTGGTTAATGAAATATGAAGCTAAAATCAGAATGTATCCATTTGTCTATTCTTTTGGGGTCCCGATATATTCTACGAATGGTTAGTTATCCTTTCGGACTAACCAATGCCCCTGCATATTTCATAGACTGAATGACCCGAGTATCTTGTGTAGTATTGAATGAGTTCATTCTCATACTTATTGATGATATTCTTATTTGCTAAGTCAAATGCATAATAAACATTCAGTTTGATCTGGAAAGCTATTTCTCTGATGTGTTCATCTGTTCTTTGTTGTCTCCCTATTTAGCAAATTTCGAGGACGAAATTTTTTTAATGGGGGAGTTTGTAACATCTCCTTTGTTAAATCAAATTTAAATTGGTAATTGATTTAATTTTTTGGAGCTAAATTGTGAATAAATTTGATATTTCCCAAATTAAACAAGATATGTGCTTGTTTATAAATAAATTTGAAATTTGTAAATTTAATTTGAAATTTTATAAATTAAATAAAATATGTTATATATTTATGTACATATGTATATAAATTAATTTTAAATTGTAATTTGGATTTAGAATTCAAATATAAATATTTTTAAAAATAAATTGGATTTGAAAACATTATATTTTAAACTAATAAAAAATTGTTTTTGGAATTATAATATATATATATATATATGTATGATTATTTATTAAGTGTATAATTTGATTTCAAATTATTTTTTCCTAAGGTTATATAAATATGCATGTCTTTTGAAAATTAATAAGATAAATATAATTTTAATAAGATATTAATAAAGGAATAATGTTCTTTCTCCTTAAAATAATAGATATATAAATAGTTATAAAAGGAAATATAAATAGAAAATAATATAAAATAAATTAAACATTTAAAAAGATGCAAAATACATGTATAAACATTTTATGAGACAAGTTAACATTTGTAAACATTTTGACAAAGCATTAATACAAGTGTTAGCTCAATTTTACTTTATAATTACAAGTGTCATTTATCATCATTTATTTCAATTATTAATAAAAAGAAAAACAAGCCATATATATACAACTACTATCCTACTTCTTTATTGTTGTTTCAGATTTTTCATAATACAAAACCAGATCAAAAGAAAAAGAAAATAAACTTACAAATCAGAAAAGAAAAAGAAAAAAACAAATCAGGTCCAAATTCAAAACCTGGAAGCAAGCTAACAACTCAACATAATCAAACCCAAGTTTATCCTCTGTTCTAATTTCCAGTTTCAAGTATAAATCAAAATTCAAACATGATGCATGCAAATGCATCTCAATCATGCAAGATCATCTGAAACCAAAGATCAGATCATTGCAACATCATATTCCAGTTTTTTTTAAAGTTTCAAGATTTTAAAGTTGATGTTAGAAAGTAAGATTCAACTCAGTAAAACAAGGTTTAGAAATCAAAACCTGTAAACTAAAAAGGAGATCAACTCAAACTCAAACCTGAGATCCAAGTCATTCAAAGTATCAGATCATTCAATCAAGGCCAGATCAGTTTCAAGTTCAAAAATCTACTTCCAGTTTTAAATTCAAAAAGCAATTCTAGGCAAAACTCTCTGTTCTTCTTTTCTAAGTGAGCAAACTTTTTTTTTAAACTTTGAATTTGTTTATATAACTTAATGTTGTGATTAATATTGAAGTAAAGTGGTGAAAGATGTTTGAATGGATGCATATATGTTTGTATATGCATATAAATATGTAAGTGTTGAATTTGCATATCTGGATATACATGTACAGGTCCCTTTTCTTAGTTACATGTTTCTAAATTTATGTTTAAAAATTCAAAACCTCTTCGTATAATAAATTATAGGCTAAGATCTTTGAAGAGAAATGTGTATAAGGGTGTAACATTATTTTTAAAAAAAATTCCAGGTAAAAATATTTATTAAACATTGTGAAAATGATAATTTACAATAAAATTATTTAAACTCAGGAAATTCAAGTATCTTAAATTCTAGTTCTAATTACATACTTTGATTCGTGTTAGAGAATGATGAATTTTGGTGATAGAATTATGATTTTCATGTTAGGAATTATTGAGAATTTTCAAGTTGAACAACAAACTCATTTTCATCAATACGCGATCAACGACGAAGTTACGTGGGTCGTGTCTTATGTCGAAGATAGCTAGGACAATGCAAATCGATGGAAAAATAGTTAGGGATTTTTTAGATGATCGGCAGCCTTGGTTCGATGATTTGGGGTTTAAACTCGGTTTTCTGTCGAATTTTTTCTAGGGGAAACTGCATCACCAACATCGAATCGGACAAGGCCGGTGTAGGTGGAATCGATACCGGGGTCTATAGCGAGGATTTGTTTGAGGTTGCATGGCCTTTGATGGTCAGATCGTCAGCGTCGAGGCATTTGTATCGATCGAGTCTTGTTCCAAAAAAGCATCGACTTGCTTAAATTCGTATTCATCGTCGTTTCGAGGATCTGGGTGTTTAGGTTGGTCAAAGGTGATGTCGGCGACATGATGAAGATCAGGGCAGTGATCAGACTGATCGGGGTTCCTGTGCACGTGTACGTACATTTTTTGGTATCTGTTGATATTTGAAAATTTGGGGAAGACGAGTTTCATTGGGTCGAACTCGAAGAACTTCGCGCAATAACTCGGGAAAATGAATGAGGAGGGAAAACTCGAAGTAGGGCTCGAGAATTTCCAAATATGGCTCGAGCTTGAGTAATCAAGTATAAAACAGTTTTTAACTTTTAAAACAAATCAAGTTTTATCTGAAACAATTTTATTAAAACCAACTCTTTTGTAAATGATAATTGTTATCCAAGTTTTGGATTGATTAAAAGGTTTTTTAAATAAAAGTTGTTTTAAATTAATTAAGCTTAAAAATGTTTAACATACATATAACCAGTATTTTAAAGTTTATTTTAAAAAAAACTTAATAATATTAAGAAGTTAATTAAGAAGAGATGTTTTAATTGTTAATTACTTTAAAATCTAAGTTAATTTATTTGTAAATGATAATCAATTACAAGGTTTAATAAATAGAGAGTTTTAATGATAATTAAAGTAATTAATCGAGATAAATGGATTATCTTTTAACCAATTAAAGTCTTAAGTAATTAAAGATTTATTACTCAATGAAAGTAATTAAATGATAATTGCTTGATGAAAGTAATTTAGAAGGATAATTACCCAATGTAATTAAAAGGATTAATAATTTAGTTACTTAAAGATTTATCAATTAATGTGATTAAGTAAAGGAAATTAATCAAGGTGATTAATTTATTTATATTAATTAAGGTTAATTAATTAACGTAATTAATTAAAAGATAATTAATTAAGAGTTAATTAATTTATGCGATTAATTAAGATTAATATAATTAAATAAGGTTAATTAACTTATGTGATTTATTAAGGGATAATTAATTAATAATTAAGGATTAATTAATTAATAATTAAGGATAATTAATTAGTAATTAAAGGATAATTAACCATGTGATTAATTTATTAAATAATTAATTAAAATGGTTAAGTAATTACTTAATGTTAGTTAAGCAAGGTTAGGTAATTAACCATCAGTAATTAATTTAATTGTAATTATGTGATCAATTAGTCTTGCTTATGAATGATTGTTGTATTTAATGTTTGAATTGTGTGATATCTTTGATCCATAATATCTTGTGATATAAATTGCTTGAATTGAGCTGTGTGTAATTTTTTTATCTGTGTTGAATTTACATATTTATCTGTGAATCTGTGAATGAAGATAAGCGTTATAGGATTATACTTCTTATCGATATTGCTAGGCTGAATTATGTAATGGTTGATGATATTGCACTATTGTGTGAAATCCCTGGACTAAACCACACACACAAATATGGATTTCACGGGAAATCGGTTAAGTCATGGATTTTTGAATTTAAAATGATTTTAAAAGTTGAATTTTGAATCCAAAATAGTTTGGGAGTGTATTTGGGTTAAATGTGAGAAACTTTTGAAAAAGGATTTTGAAGTTAAATTTATTTTGAATGGTTTGTTAAAGTTTTGAAATTATATAATTTAATTTGAATTTGAATTCAAGATTTTGAAGTTGAATTCTATATGCATATATATATATACACACACATATATATTTGAAAACTATGGTTTAAAAAGAGTTGTACAGATTTTATAATGTGTGTATATATGGATTTTTAAACCCTTTTTTAAAGTATTTTAAAGGAAGTATTTTGGGAATATAAATTTAACCCAAGTTTATACTTTAAGAGCTTAAACTTGAGCAAATGTAATCGGATTTTCCCGAAACGAAAACTATTTGTATTCAAATGATAACGGCTTTTATATAAAAGAAAGGATTTACAGTTTTTATTGAAAGGATTTCAACTTATTGGTGAATCAAATTGCAAATAGTTTTGAAAGCTATGAATGAATCTTTGTGAAAGATTGGCGAACCCTTGTTTCAAATTTGAAGAGGATTTTAAAAGGTGAGTCTTTTGTCTAAAAGATTAAAGTGGAAACTTGTTTAAAGCATTTGAAAGAAAGGTTTTGGGAAAAATTGTGACTTTACTAAGATCCCATATATCCATATGCCTTTTAAATTAGCGCTCATTATTCGGTTTAGCCGGGAGAGGATTTTATGTCATATAACCCATTCCGAATAATGTTACGACGTAATGGATAGTATTTGAAGACGGTGGTGAAGATAGGTATTTTCGAAAACGAAAGGATTACCTGTCGAACGTCTCTACACCGAATGACCTTGGTATAGAGATTTGATCACCCTTTGTGATGGGGAATCCGGACGTGATTAGGGGTTATCCGGATTTGCAAGGGCTTCTTTTGAAGTGCCTTCGGTTCTGTTCGGACCTGGAATAGACTTTTATGGACGTATGTCTGACGTTACACCTTGAGATATAAAGCCGGTTTCTATCAAATACATTTCTGTTTAGTGGCGGAGATTTTATTCTCTTAGCTTAACACCTATCTCTGAGACGTACGAGTTCAGATGTTATGTAGTTGATATTTACTAGTGATATATTCCAAATTTGGTAATGTGGCATACTAAGTGTTGTTGATCATTTGTTGATCGAAGCATGCCATTTGTGAAAAGCATAGCTTTGTGGGATGAGACTTCATCAAAACCTCACAACCTAGAAATGGTCGAAACAAGAAGGATGTAGCAATGTTATCGGAGGTCGCGCCCCTTAGGGTATGTCTATTTCCTTCTGGATAAAAGGTGGTATCATGTATGGAGCCCAGATATTTAACTTTATGATTGTTGCCATTTGTTGGTGAATCATAGGATAAAGGTTGGTAAAGACCGAGGGATGGCATACTCGTGTCAGTTGTTACCTAGTTACAGAGGTAACTCGGCCTTGTGTTGGAAGAGATCCGGTTAGGTTGTCGGAGCGTCCCTCCAGAGGTGTACCCATGTGGTGTAGAAAGTTGCTTAGCCTGACCATTGTTGGAAATCCAATCATCCAATACGCGCCCTGTACGGTTTTAGTTATAGAACCTGCCATCTAACATGGTAGCTATAGTAGGCATACTATATAATGGTACATATGCTGGCTAAGATTAATATTATACTTTCGAAAGGTTTTCTACAATATGCACTAATAATGATATCAAAAGGTTTTCACGTATCAAGCATATTTGACTATCATAAGGAGAAATCTCCCCCAAGTGTGCGATTGCATTGTGTGTGTACTGAGAGGCCTTATGGTAGTTTCATTTTGCAAAAAGCATTATGGATTTCAATTTTAAATTCTTTTTATTGTTTTGGTTCAAAATAAAACTGTTTTTGTTTGCTCACATAAGTCCCATGACTAACCTTGCTTAATACAATGTGGTAGGGGGTTCTCTCTTCGCGTTCGGTGGCGAACGTGAGACTCTTACCTCTACATGTCCCCTGGGAGGGGTTGGCTAACTTGGTAGGTTGAGAGTCGAAAGGCTGGCCGCAAAAGTAGGTTCAGGGTACCATTGTGAGCCACGGCAGGGCTGAGATGGTTGAAAAGCTTACCAATCGAGATTGGCCGCTGTAGGACGGTTGAAGACCCAAGACTATCACATCTATTATAAGAGCTGAAGGTTGTGTAAGAACTTTAGCTCAGGAGTATAACACATTAGGTGACTCATTAGAGATAAGGTTACAAATAACCTAGAATGAGTACATTCCTAAGATATCCGTTTGTATTCCTCTATAAATTCTCTTACTATCCACTAATAGTGAGTATGAGTGCAAGAAGAGGACGAGATAGAGGACAAGGGAGTACCACTACAAATGGTCAATACCCTGCAACAAGGAAACAACTCTTCTTAATCTCCTTTGATCCAGCTTCAATTCTTTGATCATTTTCATAGCAGCTACAAGAAGAAGCTTTGGTGTGATGGCGGCCCTGTGAATCGTTGTAAAAAGGTTCTTAATTCATATTCTCTTCATCAGTTTTCTATCAGCTTTTCGTTTTAACTTTAATAAATTTGAAATTCTATTTGAAATGAATTGGTTAATGAAATATGAAGCTAAAATCAGGTTGTATCCATTTGTCTATTCTTTTGGGGTCCCGATATATTCTATGAATGGTTAGTTATCCTTTTTGATTAACCAATGCCCCTGCTTATTTCATAGACCGGATGACTCGAGCATCTTGTGAAGTATTGAATGAGTTCGTTCTCATAATTATTGATGATATTCTTATTTGGTAAGCCAAATGCAGAATAAATATTCAGTTTGATCTGGAAAGCTATTCCTCTGATGTGTTCATCTGTTCTTTATTGTCTCCTTGTCTAGCAAATTTCGAAGATGAAATTTTCTTAAGAGGGGAATTTGTAACATCCCTGTTTTTAAATCAAATTTAAATTGGTAATTAATTTAGTTTTTTGGAATTAAATTGTGAATAAATTTGATATTTACCAAATTAAACAAGATATGTGCTTGTTTATTTATATAAATTAATTTTTAATTTGAAATTTGAATTTGAAATTTTACAAATTAAATAATATATGTTATTCATTTATGTATATATGTATGTAAATTAATTTTAAATTAAAATTTGGATTTGGAATTCAAATGTAAATATTTTTAAAAATAAATTGGATTTGAAAAAATTATATTTTAAATTAATAAAAATTATTTTGGAATTATAATATATATATGTATGATTATTTATTAAGTGTAAATTTTGATTTTAAAATATTTTTTCTTAAGTTTATATAAATATGCATATCTTTTGAAAATTAATAAGATAAATATAATTTGAATAAGATATTAATGAAGGAATAATGTTCTTTCTCCTTAAAATAATACATATATAAATAGTTATAAAAGGAAATATAAATAGAAAATAATATAAAAATAAATTTAAACATTTAAACACATGCAAAATACATGTGTAAACTTTTTATGAGACCTGTTAACATTTGTAAACATTTTGACAAAGCATTAATACAAGTGCTAGCTCAATTTTATTTTATAATTACAAGTGTCATTTATCATCATTTATTTTAATTATTAATAAAAAGAAAAACAAGCTATATATATACAACTACTATCCTACTTCTTCATTGTTGTTTCAGATTTTTCAAAATAAAAAACCAGATCAAGGGAAAAAGAAAACAAATGTACAAATCAGAAAAGAAAAAGGAAAAACAAATCTGGTCCAAATTCAAAACCTGGAAGGAAGCTAACAACTCAGCACAATCAAACCCAAGTTTATCCTCTGTTATAATTTTTAGTTTCAAGTACAAACCAAAATTCAAACCTGATGCATGCAAATGCATCTCAATCAAGCAAGATCATCTCAAACCAAAGATCAGATCATTTCAACATCATATTCTAGTTTTTTTCAAAGTTTCAGGATTTTAAAGTTGATATCAGAAAGCAAGATTCAACTCAGTAAAACAATGTTCAGAAATCAAAACATGTAAACCAAAAAGGAGATCAACTCAAACTCAAACCCGAGATCAAAGTGATTCAAAGTATCAGATCATTCACTCATGTCCAGATCAGTTTCAAGTTCAAAAATCTACTTCCAGTTTTAAATTAAAAAGACAATTCCAGGCAAAACTCTCTGTTCTTCTTTGCCAGGTGAGCAGACTTTTATTTTAAACCTTGAATTTGTTTATATAACTTAATGTTGTGATTAATATTGAAGTAAAGTGGTGACAGATGTTTGAATGGATGCAAATATGTTTATATATACATATAAATATGTAAGTGTTGAATTTGCATGTCTAGATATATATGTACAGGTCCCTTTTCTTAGTTACAGGTTTCTAAATTTAAGTTTAAAAATTCAAATCCCCTTCATATAATCAATTATAGGCTAAGATCTTTGAATATGAAATGTGTATAAGGGTGTAACATTTTTTTTTAAATTTCCAGGTAAAAATATTTATTAAACATTGTGAAAATGATAATTTACATTAAAAATTATTTAAACACAGGAAATTCATGTATCTTAAATTCTAGTTCTAATTACATACTTTGATTCATGTTAGAGAATGATGAATTTTGGTAATAAAATTATGATTTTTGAGTTAGGAACTATCGAGAATTTTCAAGTTGAACAACAAACTCATTTTCGTCAATATCCGATCAACAGTGAAGTTTCATGGGTCGTGTCTTATGTCGAAGATAGCTAGGATAATGCGGATCGATGGAAAAATAGTTAGGGACTTTTCAGATGATCGGCGTAGCCTGGGTTCGACGATTTAGGGTTTAAACTCGGTTTTCTATCGAATTTGTTCTCGGGGAAACTGCATCATCAACGTCGAATCGGACATGGCCGGTGTAGGTGGAATCGACGTCGTGGTTTATGGCAAGGATTTGGTTGAGGTTGCATGGCCTCTGAGGGTCAGATCGTCGGCGTCGAGGCGTTTGTATCGATCGAGTCTGGTTCGAGAAAAGCATGGACTTGCTTAAAATCGAATTCATCGTCATGTTGAGGATCTGGGTGTCTGGGTTGGTCAACGGTGATGTCGGCGACATGATGAAGACTGGGGCTGTGATCAGAGGGGATCGGGGTTCCTGTATACGTGTACGTGCATTTGTGTGTCAATGTTGGTATTTGAAAAATTGGGGAAGACGAGTTTCATCAGGTCGAACTCGAAGAATTTGCGCAATGAATTAGGGAAATGAATGAGGTAGGAAAACTCGAAGTAGGGCTCGAGAATTTCCAAATATGGCTCAGGCTTGAGTAATCAAGTATAAAACAGTTTTTAACTTTTAAAACAAATCAAGTTTTATTTCAATTTTTTTATTAAAATCAACTCTTTGTAAATGACAATTGTTATCCAAGTTTTGAATTGATTAAAAGGTTTTTTTAAATAAAAATTGTTTTAAATTAATTAAGCATAAAAATATTTAAGATACATATAACTGTATTTTAAAGTTTATTTTAAAAAAACTTAACATTAGTAAGAAGTTAATTAAGAAGAGATGTTTTAATTGTTAATTAACTTTAAAATCTAAGTTAATTTATTTGTTAATGATAATTAATTACAAGGTTTATTAAATAAAGATTTTTAATGATAATTAAAGTAATTAATTAAGATAAATGGATCATCTTTTAGTCAATTAATGTCTTAAGTGATCAAAGATTTATTGCTTAATGAAAGTAATTAAATGATAATTGCTTGATGAAAGAAATTTTGAAGGATAATTACCCAATGTAATTAAAAGGATTAATTAATTAATTACTTAAAGATTTATCAATTAATGTGATTAATTAAAGGAAATTAATCAAGGTGATTAATTTATTTATGTGATTAATTAAAGGTTAATTAATTAAGGTAATTAATTAAAAGATAATTAATTAAGAGTTAATTAACTTATGTGATTAATTAAGATTAATGTAATTAACTTAAGGTTAATTAACTATGTGATTTATTAAGGGATAATTAATTAATAATTAAGGATTAATTAATTAATAATTAAGGATAATTAATTAATAATTAAAGGATAATTAATTATGTGACTAATTTATTAAATAATTAATTAAAATGGTTAAGTAATTACTTAGTGTTAGTTAAGCAGGGTTAGGAAATTAACCCATAAGTAATTAATTTAATTATAATTATGTGATCAATTAGTCTTGTTTATGTATGATTGTTGTATTTAATGTTTGAGTTGTGTGATATCTCTGATCCGTAATATTCTGTGATATAAATTGTTTGAATTGAGATGTGTGTAAATTATTTATCTATGTTGAATTTATTATATGTGAATCTGTGAATGAAGATAAGCGTTATGGGATTATACCGCTTATCAATATTGCCGTGCTGAATTTTGTAATGGTTGATGATATTGCACTACTGTGTAAAACCTCTAGACTACACCACACACACATAAATACGGATTTCACGGGAAATCTGTTAAGTCATGGGTTTTTGAATTTGAAATGATTTCAAAAGTTGAATTTTGAATCCAAAATAGTTTGGGAGTGTATTTGGGTTAAATATGAGAAACTTTTGAAAAAAGATTTTGAAGTTAAATTTATTTTGAATGGTTTGTTAAAGTTTTGAAATTAAATAATTTAATTTGAATTTGAATTCAAGATTTTGAAGTTAAATTCTATATGCATATATATATTTGAAAACTATGGTTTAAAAGGAGTTATACAGATTTTATAATGTGTGTATATATATATATGGATTTTTAAACCCTTTTTTAAAGTATTTTAAAGGAAGTATTTTGGGAATTAAAATTTAACCCAAGTTTATACTTTAAGGGCTTTAGCTTGAGCAAATATAATCGGATTTTCCCGAAACGAAAACTATTTGTTTTCAAATGATAATGGCTTTTATATAAAAGAAAGGATTTCCAGTTTTTGTTGAAAGGATTTCAAGTTATTGGTGAATCAAATTGCAAATAGTTTTGAAAGCTGTGAATGAATCTTTGTGAAAGATTGGTGAACCCTTGTATCAAATTTGAAGAGGATTTTAAAAGATGAATCTTTTGTTTAAAAGATTAAAGTGGAAATTTGTTTAAAACATTTGGAAGAAAGGTTTTGGGTAAAACTATGACTTGACTAAGATCCCATATATCCATATGCTTTTTAAATTAGCGCTCATTATTCGGTTTACCCGCGAGAGGACTTTATATCATATAACACATTCCCAATAATGATACGATGTAATGGATAGCATTTGAAGACAATGGTGAAGACCGGGTATTTTCGAAAGCGAAACGATTACCTGTCGAATGTCTCTGCACTGAATGGCCCTGGTATAGAGATTTGATCAACCTTTGTGATGGGGAATCCGTACGTGATTAGGGATTATCTGCATTTGCAAAGGCTTGGTTTGAAGTGCCTTCAGTTCTGTTCGGACCCGGGACAGACTTTTATGGACGTATGTCTGACGTTACACTTTGAGATATAAAGCTGGTTTCTATCAAATACATTTCTTTTTGGTGGCGGAGAATTTATTCTCTTAGCTTAACACCCTTATCTGAGACGTAGATCTCAGAGGTTATGTAGTTGATATTTACTAGTGATATATTCCCAATTTGGTAATGTGGCATACTAATTGCTGCTGATAATTTGTTGATCGAAGCATGACTTTTGTGAAAAGCATAGCTTGGTGGGACGAGACTTCATCAAAACCTCACAACCTGGAAGTGGTCGAAACAGGAAGGATGCAGCATGGTTATCGGGGGTCGCGCTTTTTAGGGTATGTCAATTTCCTTCTGGATAAAAGGTGGTATCATGGTATGGAGCCCAGATATTTAACTTTGTGGTTGTTGCTATTTGTTGGTGAATCCAAGGATAAAGGTCGATAACGACCGGGGGATGGCATACTCTGTCAGTAGTTACCTAGTTACAAAGGTAACCCGACCTTATGTTGGCAGAGATCCGTTTAGGTTCTCGGAGTGTCCCTCCAAAGGCGTACCCATGTGGTGTAGGAAGTTCCTTAGCCTGACCATTGTTGGAAATCTAATCATCCAATACGTGCCCTGTACAGTTTTAGTAGTAGAACCTGACATCTAACATGGTGCTATGGCATGCATACTATAATGGTACGTATGCTGGCTAAGATTAATACTATACTTCCGAAGGGTTTTCTACACTATTATGCACTAATAATAAATCTCAAAAGGTTTTGGTGTATCAAGCATATTTGACTATCATAAGGAGAAATCTCCTCCGAGTGTGCGATTGCATTATGTGTGTGCCGGAAGGCCTTATGGTAGTTTCATTTTCTGAAAAGCATTGCGGATTTCAATTTTAAATTCTTTTTGTTGTTTTTGTTTAAAATAAAATTGTTTTCGTTTGCTCGCACCAGTCCCATGACTGACCTGGAGTTTATTGTTCTCTTTCTAAACTCTGAGTGCCCATAATTTTCCGCACGGGCAGCCTAGAGTCAGGTAGTGAGATAATAGGTGTAGCTTTGAAAATCTTCGAAGTCTTTGGTTTAGCCATCGCATTGGGATCACATTTGCGTTTCATTACAGCATGATAGTGGATCGAGCTTGTTGATTTGGGAGTTCTTTAAGCTTTTGGTTTTGGATATGAAAGTATTTAGAGTTTTGGAGCTTTGCCATTGTGGATGCAATCTGTTGGATTCTCGCTCTCTCTCTTTTGGAAGTCAAAGTTGATGTTCATCTTAATGTCAATCTTTCCGCTGTTGTATCTCTGATAATATTGATATTCAATTGTATCATTGTTGTATCGAATATTGTAGATCAATAAATCATTCATTCTGTTTCCGTTGTGTTGTTTACTTAATGTGTTATAAGCTTCGGCAAATCGAATTTCAACGTTTGAATCTGCGGCATTCGAATACGGGTGAAGTATGGATGTCGATTTTCAGACACTGGAATCCGGGTCGTCACAAATATGGTAAATAAGGTACTTGAAAAGTTACATATTTTCTAATTTAGAATGATAAAAAATAAACAGGAAATTATTGTCAAGGACAAAATTTCTCAGCATTTTAACATCAATGACAGACCTTCAGTATCAGTTTTTAGTTATTGATCGCAGTTTTTAGATATCAGTTTGTAGTTAATGTAGCAATTTTTAGGTATCAGTTTTTAGTTCGGGAGCAATTTTGGAAGAATGTCTGTCCTTATGAATAATTTTGAAAGAATGTTTGTCCTTATGAATAATTTTTAGGAGAATGTTTATCTTTTTGGTTAAAATATTGAGGATGTGTCTTTAAGGCTAAAAATATACAAATTTTTGTCCTTTAAATTAATTCCCCCTAAAATAAATTAGTAAGCTATAACAGCACTTTCCACATGCAAGTTTCATTTAAAGCCAAATTGTATATCTTCTTAGCCGACTAATTCTCTAGTCAATTTTTACTTTTATTGATGATAGTTTTAACGTAAAATATGTGAAAACCTATAATTTTTTAAAATAATATCATACCAATAGATGCAAAATAAAATGTGATAATAAACTGGCAATGATGCAAAGACATTTAACATTAAAGATTTTTTATGATATGCAGTTTGGTTTTGATACCTTTTTCAATGAAAAATTCATAGACATGAGAAATAGAAATCTTTAAGTTCTTAAAACTAAAATAGAAATCGTAGATTTGTATACAGATGTCTACTCGAAACTTCAACACGAGCTGCCAAAATGAAAGGCATAATTACTTAAAGAAGGAAATAAATAAAAAGAATTTAAGTAATATCAATTAAGGAAAAATCTACAATATGAGGAAAATGAGCTATTGTATTTTTAAGTGACAAAAAAACACATTTAATAAGCACCTCCATTAACTTACAAATTAATGACTGCTAGTTTTATTGTGTTGAATGCATATCATGACATCAAAGCTAGCTCAATTACAGTTCAGAAATAAAAGCAACAAACAATTTGATCTCATGGTAGTTGATCAATGAATCTAATTCATATATTATGTGAAATACTGAATTCCAACGAGCAAAAAGACATAGTAAAAAGCAATTTTGACAGTAGCAAGTTTGATATAATAATCAAACGTGTCAATTTCCAAAAAAAAATTGATCTTGTTATAGATATTCCATAAATGCAATTTACATCTTAAATGGAATATTGAAATTTCAATTGAGAAATCGAAACTCACACATTCAAATTCATGTAATAAAAAAACAATTTTACATTAACAATTAGACACTAGCAAGTTTCACATAATAATCAAGCATGTAAATTTCCATACAAAATTCAAAAATTTACCATTCTAGTTTACAACCTACATCCAAATATATACAACCATAACTTAGGATCTTTGAATAAAAGAGGAAAATTACTTTTGTGCAATGCACTAATTCAACCTGTTGAACAAATAATAATATCAAAACTCATTCCTACATTCAATCCCGAGAAAATTACTGCATAAAAATGGAGTAACATTCCCTATAAAACTGTCAAAGGGTTCGCTAAACACTTGAAATGTAAAGAAAGCGAAAGTTTATCAATAGATCTAAAATATAATTTGAATATTGAAATCTTTTACATGAAAACAAAGAAACTTAGAACTGAAATGAAATATAACGAGATAAACATTACGAATGGTTAAAGTGTTCTCTGTGTAATGATAACATGACTATAATGGTAAGAAACTGCGTACCTCCTCGTATACGTAGTGTTTATTTATATGTAAAACCTTGTTATTACGATTGTTTACAGTGGAAACTTTGCCAGAAAAATGTGAAGAAGTTTGTGAAGAACGGATGTTTTTAGAGAAAGCAGGAAGTTTTCAATTTGCTGAGAAGTTATAGAAAATCGGTGTATGTCAAACATCCAATGTATGCATGAACATATTATTCATAACAACTACAGAAATGAAGCTTTATGCTCTTTTGTAATGGATACAAATAATGGTTTATAACAGGGTGTATCTTAATCGTCCTTTTGAATGTTTTTTTTCTTTCAGAATTTCAGTTGAGGCGCTTACAGATGTCAATAAAATCCACATTCGGTTTGATCCGCAACAACTTTTTAGTAAATTAAAGTAATGCATTCTTTACACTAATACTTTTTAGTTATGTCCATCCATAGTATGTGTGTGAAAATTTTGTTCTCAACCCCATAAACTTTACAAAACATTAATCAGTTAACAATCGATCTGGCAAATTTCATTATCATGCCAATCCTTTTGTTATAGTTTATAGCCGGGAGCAATTGTATATTTTGATCAAATAATTTTGTTTAATTTGTTAAATTTTTGCTTGAGAAATAGTATTGAAAGCAAGGAAAGCGCAGAAATATAGACTTAGCTTTAGTGATATAGTATTGACTAGTGCGACCCATGCTTCGCACATGGGTTGATGAAATAAGTTGTATAAATTAATAAATGAAAATAGCTGTCAAGGACCTCTGTCTCAAATGGTTAGGGTGTCAACACATCATATGATAAGATACTAAAAGCTCAGAATAAATTGAACCTATTATTCATTCAGAAATAATCACAATGGGATATAATAACCATGACTTGTCTAATTTTAACGAAAGTCAAGCATGGAGGAAAAAAAGTCAACTTTGTAAATGCACAACCATTGGACTTGGCCCTTTTTAGTTATAAATAAAACATAAGTTTTTAATTACAGCAAGAGAAGGTGAAAATTTGTAAGTTATAGAAGAAGTAAAGTCAATTGTACACATGCGCAACACCTGTTGAAGTGTACAATAGCCATGAGTATGTCTATTTTGTCATTATAAATGAAATTTCAGTTTGAATTGCATTTTCAGTCTTATCAGTTGTAAGTGGTTAAAGATATATATAACATCCAAAGGAAATAATAGTATTTGTGATTCAAGTGATATTGTAAACGAACACGTTGACAGTAATCACTTGCAAGATATTGTTCCTGGCACCCAGAGATAACTTAAAATTATCCAACTCAAAATATAAGAAACTACGATATAAAAATGTGTCAAAACTACTGCGAATGAAACAAATTTCTTCTAGCAACTGTAAACATAATTTGTCCATAAACTGTTCTCACACAGTTTTATTTTTATTGATGAAACATGGAAATTACTTGAAACATATTTCAATTATTGCGATGCAGCTTTGTAAAATGCAGTTGAAACCTAGCTGATAGCTTTATTCCATCCATATACATAATTTTTACCAAAACGTCAAGAGCAGCCTGCAAAAATAACAAAAGTATCCATGCATAAGAGGGAATACTTCAGTTAATATAGCTAGGAAGAACATAATTAAATAATAATAGATTGGCCCTGAACATAGTCCTAAAATAAGTAGTGAAATCATACAGTGTGCACCTTTGTTCCAGTAATGCACAAGTTGAGGTCCTGAATATTCAACAAAGTTTAATACTATCTAATTGCATAGAATAAAGTAGACAGAAAGTGAAAAACAAATATTCATGTGTGTGTCCATTTTCCTATTAGTGGCAGGTGCAACATGAAGTTGGATGTTTTTCTTTTTCCATAAATGTTTTGGTCTGGAGTGTACACTGCTCAGTGCTCACTGCTAATATTCATGCAATTAGCAGTACAGCTAATTATATATACAACCTTTGTTTGAACATTCACGGCTATTTTTTTAAAAATAAATTCTTACATTTTTTTGTTACAAAATTAGCTATACAGTAAATTATAGGTCAACTTATCCTAGATATGAATTAAAAGGAATAAATAAACATTGACAAATTATTACATATAAATATCACATTTTCCAAATCAAAAATTATGCAGACCATAGAATATATCTTGCTCCAAATAATTAGAATAATCAATTTCTATAAAGTCACTCAAAATTTCAAATTTGATTTGATTGTAGAAATTAAGGTTACTAAAGTAGAAGATAATGGTGGGCTTTTACACATTAATATGAAGACGAACTGTCTTAATTTGTACGGACTTAAGGATTAAGACTTTACTTTAAGACTTAGTATATAAATTATTCAATTATCTTAAAACCTTTCCAATTTTTCATGATATGATTTCAATGCAAGTAAATAACTATGATCTTGGTTTCCATAATTTTTCTAGTTTGATTGATCCTTCATAATCTTTTCTTTCTTTTTATTGCAAAACCAATTAATTAATTGAGTCACGATTAATACATTTTATATCCTTTATTTTCACATATAGCCTAATTAATTAATTGATTAAATCAATTAATTATTTTGCTTCTTTATGCAGTTGGAAAATATTTGAATCATGAATATTTAACGCGCGCACACACGCATAATATATATATATATATATGTGTGTGTGTGTGTGTGTGTGTGTGTGTGTGTGTATAACACACCTATACAAACACTCACAAACCACACACATACATATTAAAGCATTCCATATGTACAGAACTCAAGTTAAGAAAAATCTTTATAAATCAACTCTATTTGCAAATGTAGAAACCTACAATATCAGTCAAAACCTTCATTAGACATAATCTAATACATCATTAAATGGAAACCGGGTTACTAATGTTGCTTTATAAAACGAACTGAATTAGCTAATATGGATATACTACTATAATAAGCATATTCATGAAATCAGATGGTATGTTGCTAAACAATACGCGGGAAAGTGCTAGAGTATACGTTGATTTTTTTTTCTTCTCCTTTTCTCTTTTGGAAAACAAACTACATCAATCATAACAATTTAAGTACCATAGCCATAATCCAAAACATATAAAACTTACTTCAATGAATATTCCTCAGCATTTTGAAGGCAACTCTGCATTCTCTTTTATGACTGATCTCCTATATGATATCAAATATACCTTGACCAAGACAAAGAACAATGCGCACATGTATTCTTTTGCGCCCAAATCTACACATTTATGTCAAAATTATAAAGCATAAAAAGAAAACTATATTTATTGAATAGAATATTTTTATTATTTAATAGTACATAATTTAAATATGATAGGACGTTCTCTATGATCAAGCTGAAGATATCCTAAGACGGAAAGTAATATCATTACATCTTTAAACACAAACACTATTGAATCGGGAATTAGATGAATGAAAATAGAAACAAATTTTCTATTGTCCTTCGACTCTAAAAGTAATCCACGAAAGAAAACAAAAAATCAATGAAAAAATCTACGACTGTGTTACTGAATGTTTAATATGAATAAGTGCATTATTGTATAAATAATTAAGTGATATACTTAATTATTTCTATAATACCAGTTTAATTTTTCTTGTACTAATCACACATTCTTTGCTTTTTGGTAGGAATATCTTTCAATTTTTGTGCATATACCTATCATTTCCATGTATAACAATTTTACTATACAAAAAAGCACGTGAATCTGTAAGTACTATAAACTGATTTGAAATAACCATATTAAATTATAGAATAGTTTATATTTACTTATTTGAGCTATAATACCTAGCAGAACAAATCAATTTTAGAATGTGAATAAATTAGTTCATCGGAGGTAATTATATAGCTTGGCATCTTAATCACCAATCACTAATAATAATTCCTGAATCTAGGTAATCTGATTTATACATTCAATAGTTTCTCCAAGCCAGGGGAAAGATATAATTAACATTTCAACTAAGGAAATACTGTGCTGTTATGTTTGTCTTCCTAAATTTGGGTTTGCAATTGGTTTCAAATCGCTCATCTTTCTATAGACATTAATACTCAACATCATGCTGGCATACTAAAGTATAGGCGGACAATCAAGTTAACACTTAAAGATATTTAGTAAATATAAATGGTAGAATTTAGACGTGATGAATTAGGATACCCATATTATGACAACTATATTGATTAACCAAATTATTTTTCTAATGTAAATTCAATTAGATACAATTTAAAAATACAAATTCTCTTAATTTCTATATTTGTTCGAGAACACATTCAACCATAATTCACTATGAAAGTGTCTTAATTGATTAAATTTCTAAAATTTCTACATTACTGGCAAATCAGCCTAATTAAAATGTCCACTGTGCAGTTCAAAAAAGCCAAAGAAACTTGAATATTAGGTAAATATTTCAGGCAACATGGGCTTAAAGTATAAAAGTGATTACTATTATGAACTTAAAACGGTATAAAAACTATTATATCTAGTCAATAATAGACAAATTAAGCACATTATTTGTCAAAATACTTAGATCACTCATACTTGATTCACCAAATACCCACATGATCAGATGCTAAATATTCCCATATAAATGAACACATTATAATTATTTATAATACTTAATTCACCAAATATTATCATTGTTCCTTTGATAAAAGATCTTATACCTCTTTGGTTGTAAATATTAAGTCAACAAAACCTTTTCTGCTCTTAGTTTTCCAAAAGAAGTACATTGAAACTTTGAAATAAATTCTTTTATGTAAAGATAATAATAGGTCTGAAGATTTAAAAATATCTTAAGGAAGTAATATATTGAATAAAGCAAAAATCAAATGGTTAAGGATACCTAAATGCTTTAAATTGCAAGTGGCAAAAATGGCAACAGGGAAGAGCAAAGAATCCAAAATCGATGGAGTGAACATAGAGGAAACATGTGAATTCGTTAAGAATTGCAAGTGGGGAAAGCGACTGCACAAAGTATATACACCGTCTATGCAAAATTCAGCAGCGGATATGGATGATAAGCATGAATTGGAAAAGGGAGGAAAATCAAATTATGTCATAGAGAAAGTGATAAAAGGAATATGTTAACAAAAATGAACACTTATGCAATGGAATGAGAACACATGATATAGAGGAATATTTACTATGTTCATTAGAAGCATTGAATTTGACAAAGAGAAGTGTGCTTGCATTGTTCGATGCACATACCAAGATGAAAGCTTATTGTTTTAATGTTTAGTGTATTTCTGTAGAGAAACACCAAATAGTGATGTTTTATAAATATCATACTTCATTTGAAACAAATTTTACATGGTTTAGCACCTAACCATAACATATTCAACTAAGCACACCAATCCAAAATGCAGAAACAAAATTGAATACACACAGCAGAAACCGCAAGGCGAAATATCCCCAAAGTGGACTGTGGATATAAGGCATCAAGAATTTCATTTATTTAGGGTAGTTGTAGATATTGATCCAGTTATCTTATTATAATTCTAGAACAAATATTGACTAATTTTCACATAAGTACAACTAACTTCACAGACTCAAAATGCGGCACCCAAAACTGAAATTCACTTTCGTCAACATTCAGTCTTGGATGTATCAAGCACCGTTTCAGTGGCAACATAATGGATTCATAAACAAAAATTAGGTTTTTTACCTCCAATATAATGCAGAAGCAGGCAAATGGCACGTACAGCTCATCTACACCTTTAACTGCAAACCAACCAAGCGTGGCCGAGTAAGCGTACAGTGGAAGCAGCCGGAAAACATAGGCGAGCAAGGAATGGCGAAAGAGGATATCGATGGAGGGCCGTCAAAGGTCAAGGCAGTGAGGCTAGGGTTCGCGCAGCAGTCGACGATGTATGACAGATACCGATGGCAAAGGAACGGCGATGGTAGAAATTGAAGGGAATCTATCAATTTCCAATTGAGGAAGAGGGGATAACCTGAAGAGGAACCAGTCGATCTCGCGGACGAAACTGGGAAAAGGAGACAAGTGATGGGGAGAACGGAAGCTTCAGGTAGATGAAAAGGGAAGGGAGAAAATAACAAATAGTATGGGGGGAAACAAATTTGAAGACTGTTTGGCTGCCAAATTTTGAAGGGACCCCGTGTGAGCTTAAAATTCAACTTCCTAATAATAGTATAGCATAGATTTCACCCTACTTTTCCTACTTCCTCCCCAAACTAAAATTTAATCAAAGAAGGTGAAAAGTTCGTAAATGTTGGGAATGATTTATTTAGCCCAATTAGCTGAAATGTTTCTTATTTGCTAAATTACCTCACTGTATTTTGACTTGCCGTTTCTCTTTTCACTAGTTCCAACCAAATGTGCACGACATCTAATATTCTGACTTCATCAACCAAGGTTATCGCACAATTCTTCACTCAAATTGTCAGTAGTGTGTCATTTGTAACTGAAACAGTAAGGTAGCATTTGTCACACTTTTGTTCACTCAATAACGAATTCATCATCTTACAATTTTGTTTGAATGCTTTGCTGCTTCGTGAATGCCAATATTTTATGAAATTTTTGGCCTTTTCAAACAGGAAGCAAAGTAGTTTTGCTGATTTCAAGTATAAAACACTCCACTAATTTTAATGATTTAGTTATGGCAACATATAGAGTTGTTTTCCTATTTTTTTTTATAGATCTTCAAATCTTTTGTTTGTTTTTAGGTCATTGATATTATTATGAATCTGATGAAGCAACTATAGCAAGTTTTAGTTGGTTTAGTGTATTTTAATTTATGTGTGCTGTTATTTTAATAAATTTGTGAAATTTTGTGATTCTTTGTTTAATCATGCTGCAGAAATTAATTTACATTTCATATTTACTTGAGATTTTTAGAGATCTTTGAATTTTAGCCGGTATAGTTTCTGAATATTTGTAATTACTAAAAGGAAGGCGATATTAAAAGAAATTTTTTTCGGCTGAACGTGTTTTTTGCATATACTTATAAGGTGAAGTTTTTTCCTTTTTTGGTTGGAATATTTTTCCAATAATAATTAAATCTCAATCCATTTCGACTTTTGATTAATACTTTTTCTTAATATATCTAAAGAATTCTGACTATTTCCCTATCTTAGGGCTGTCAATGGATATCTAAAAAATCCGAAGTTCGTCCGCATCCGAAAAGCGGATAAATATCCGGTATCCAAAAAACAAATACGGATGCGAATACGAAGACATCCGCATTCGAAAATTATCCGTCCAGTTTTTGTCAAGATTATAGTTCAAATAATGTATATTTTAGTACAGTGAAATATATTTGTTTCTTATTTTATTGTGTTAGTGGTTTACATTATATGCACTTAATGCTTTTTAATTGCTCGAAACTAAGTATTATCATTATATTTGTTGATTTTAAACACTTTTATAATCAATGAGATTGAAAAATATTCATGTTAAACTAAAATTATCTTTCTATAATTCTTGATTTATCGATCGTTGGCGGATAGGATAATTATCCGATATCCGTCCGTATCTGCGGATGTGGATATCCGATATTTGAAAATGATTTCGGATGCGGATGCAGATATGATACTATCCGCATCCGAAAGCATCCGTTGACAGAGCTACCCTATTTGCTACTAGATTCATATATGCTTTATTTTATCACCAAATGAATGGTACTCATTCCGTTGTTTGGTTATTTAATTTATTAGCACTGTTGGGGTCTTTCTTACCTTTTTTTTTTTTTGAATTTTACCATTTCCTCCATGTTTGCTTCATCTCAAATTTCACTTTTTGTTATCTTCGGCTTCCTGAGATTTTCAAAGATAATGTTTTGTCATCGTTTTTAAAAAATCACTTACTCTTGATATTAAATTTTTGTAATATATTAATTTTGGGATGAAAGAACTAATATAGGGTAATTTAAAAGAATCTGATTTTCTATTTCTTGAGCATTGTGAATGCTATGTATTTTTCCATTTATGCAATTTTCCACTTAAAAATATGGATTCAAATTGGCAATTTCAATTTCAAGAAGCAGGAAATTTTCCTCAAGGACAATTTTTAGGGCTTTTTTAGATATAAGACAGCCCACTGGTAATTTTCTCTAAAGGACAAATTATCGATTTTTCCTTCCAGCCCACTTTCACGCACTTATTCTTCTTTTTCCTTTCAATCAAAATTTTCTGTCGTGATCCTGATATCTACAATCAAAGTATCGATCAACCTCGTTCGGTCATTTGAATATTGTTCTTCATAAATTTCAAGTTCATCGATCAAATTTTTCTCACGCTCATTTGCCGATTTCGTTCTTTTCATATTTTTACTGTGATCTCGTTTTTCTTCAAATTGTATTAATTAGGTATGCATATATTATTCTATTTTTAGTTCTTAATCTAATAGAGTTAATAAAAATTGTTTGTGGTTTTTTAATTGTGTTTGTTTTCACAAATCACATGTAGTGTTATTTTTATGATTGCTTGTTCGTTCTTCTATTGCAACTTTTGGAAGCGGCGGCAGGTTTTTTTTAAATTTTATTCTTTATGTAATGTAGTATTGTAATATGCTTTACATTAAATTTATCTATCATTATCTTGCATTACTGTTGGGATGATTGAAAAAGTATCATTGATTATGTTGTATATAAGGTTGTGATAGAGTGCAAAAGTATCATATCTTAGGTTTAGTTTTCTGGTATCATTTTTATTTATTCTTAGTATCTTTTATTTGGATTATCAGTAACTGGATATCAGTTTTTATACCTTAGGTATCAATTTTCTAAAATGGAAAAACTAATGTTCTAAATTGAATATGTTTTTACTAATGTTTTTTTTGCAGTGGTGATAATGTGGCGTAGGTAGACCATCAGTCAAGCTTAAAGAAGGATTTATCATATTTTCAGAATAAGAAAAACAGATGTGGCAAGTGCAATCAGCTTGGTCATAATAAACGGAATTGTCAAGCTTCAAAGAGGATATGATTTGATTTTTCATTTTGAATTTGTTCAGATTAATAAGTGGATGTGTGACTTGTTTTAGTGGATTATTGTAATTGAACCTTTTGTTATTAATTTGTATTCAGTATAGCATATTATCAAATTGATTTTAATTTCAATTATTCAGTATAAGTGATAGTATCAGTTTTAGTATCAGTTAAATGTTTTTACGGTATCAGTTCTGGTGTTTGTTTCTACAAGTAAGAGCAGCTTTGTTTTAAGAACAGAACATCATTACTTCATAAGTATCAAATTGCAACAGAACATCATTACTTCACAAGTACAAATTTCAACAGAATTACATTACAAGTATCAAACTTAATTGTGAAACATCACAATATGAATTCAGTTCTTTCCTTTTCTTTCTTCTTCTAAGCTTGATATTTATTTAGATAGACTCCAGCAATGTTCATCATCTATCAATATTGCATGTACAATCTTTGCTCTTGTGGATAATATTTCCTTCTTTTCAAGTTTTATTGGTATTCTGCTTTTGTTCAGTGAAACGATGAACATCATTACAAATATTCTACAGTCAAGCCTGTCGAAACCAAAATATAATGTTAGTACCAGTTTGCATATGTTGTATTATCAGGTTTATAATTAATACAAACCATTGAATTTCAAGGATAATGGTACAAGCATATAGTATGCTTTGAATTAAAATATTTAACAGTTTTACTAGCACGCTTAGTATCAATTTGTGTATGAATTTTTGCGTTTGTAGTTATTACTTTAAGATATATTTGCCAAATATTTTGTTTTATTTTTTATTATGTAGTTATCTATTTTTTTTGTAAGTGTCAGATTTGTTTCTGTAGGTATCAGTTTCTTTTATGTAGGTATCAGTTTTGTTTCTGTAGGTATCAGTTTCTTTTATGTAGGTATCGGTTTGTTTTTGTAGGTATCAGTTTCTTTTATGTAGGTATCAATTTTCTTCATGTAGTAATTGTTTATTTCTGAACTAAATGTTTTTTAAATTGAGAGATAATATTTTTCAATATTTTGTTATGAATCAAATTCAATTAAATATAAAAGACATACAATGATGTATAGAATTATGTATGAAATGTTATAATGCAAAAACACAAATAGTTTGAATAATGAGCAACTTTCAATTGATTATGACTAGTAGTTTCAATTATATTGTTCATTTTGTTGTCAGTAGATATCATTTTAACCAAAAAAAACTTATATGTCTTTTGCTTGTTGTGCACACTTTATTTGATGCATATCATCTGGTTTCACCTCCATGTCTGCTATGTTATTGCCTTTTCGTATTTCTTTGAGCATTTCTTCTATTTGTTATCTCTAATAAAGACAAAATGTTAAAAAGTTAGGTCATATTCACATTTTTTATCTGTAATAAATATTTTTTTTAAAAGAAAGAGAAATCTCATACTAATTTTATAGCTTCTTTTAAACTGGATGTGGATTAATAAAATCATCATCATCATATTATTTCATAATAAAGACAATAAGTAATTTGTGAAATAAATTATGTTGAAATGTAATAATAGGTTGCGTATTAACTGCAGTGAAATATTTTCAGTCAAATATGTAACATTTTCAAGTTTTTAGTAATTAGCTATCAGTTTGTACTAAGTAGGTATCGGTTTTTTGTAAGTAGGTATCTTTTTTTTCAAGTAGGTATTAGTTTTTCGTAAGTAGGTATTAATTCTTTGTCAGTAGGTGTCAATTTGTTGTATGTATCAGATTTCAACTAAATGTTACTAACTACTATTTTATCAAATGATTTACACTACATGATATCGACTATTATTTATTGTAAGTAGGTATCAGTTTGTTGTATTTATTGGTCTTTTCTTTTACCAAATGATTTACAGGTATTGTTTTTGCAATATCTATTATGTTACAAAGTTATAATGTTTTTAATTTTACCGAATTGAGTTGTTTTTCTTCTGGTTTTCATCTGCAACTTTTTTGCCTTCTTCTTTCTGAGATTTTTCCTGTTTAACAATTTTGATAATATTAGAATACATTTAACAGTATGAAATTGTTAGTATTAGTTTTATAATTTTAAATTTCAGTTACCACAGTTTCTGTTTGTATTTTCTTTTGAATCGTTTTTTATTTCTTCTTTTTGTTCTTTGTTCTCTTTTTTGCATATTTTCTCAATTGTTTTCTCTGCAACTATTTGTTGTTGCATGTTCTCCTCTTTGTTCTGTGCAAAAAAATTCACTGTTACTATAACAGAAATATACTAAATTTGTTATACATGATTTTATAGTATCAGTTACCTTCTTTGGTATACTTTCTGTTGTTTCTGGTTTGCTTTCAATTGCTGTATTATTTTCATGTCTTCTTTTTTTTCTTTTTTCTCTATTTTTCTTTTCCTCTTCTACTAATGTAGGTTTTTATGTTTGAACTTACTACTTCTTTACTTTATTGTCTGTAACGTCCCGCCTTTTCGCACGCTATAAATCGACACACGTGCCAATTCAAACTATACGAAAGGGCGGATTGTTATGGGGTACATCAGAAAAACAAGAAATAAATAAAACAAAATAGAATCTCATAGCGGAAGGATAAAATATAATAATCAAATATATAGTTTATAAAGCTGGTTTGCAAAATATTCGATTATTCTTACAACATTTATCAGAGTTACACATACCAATAACAATGCAGCGGAACAATATGAGTGTAGTGGAATGTAATAAATAATAATAATAGAAATCTCCATCTTCGTCCTCCAGAGCTAAAGTCCTCGATCCTGAAACGCTCGAACTGACCCAAGTGAATTGAAAAGACAAAACACTCGAGTCAGAACTAAAATATCTTATGTAAGTTAAATCAACAGAAATAAACATGAGTGCAGTAACTCAAAAGATGCTCGGGATTAACATCTCTTAAGGATCCGTTAAACTATTTACTATGTAGTATATTTCGCTATTATAATAGTGTCTAATTGTAAAATAAACTTACTTTTTTCTTAGCATTAAGGGGTTACCTATATAGCCCTTAACACGTAATAGTCCTAGTAATCCATCCAATATCATAGTCCGTCCTGATCGGGAAGCCACCAGAGGATACCACACGGGCTATGGGAGAAAACCAAACTCATACAAGGCGCGATGGGTTAGGTGACACGGCACAACTAGGCGATGCCAGGGTAGATACACCAATTACGCATCCGGGCTGGTGGTATTGCGTAGCCACAGCTACCGCCCACCTCGGACAAACTCCCCCCTAAAATCTAAAATCAAATGTGGCCATCGAATCAATCCCAAGTCAGAGTATAGTATCGAAGAGGAGTATCCGATAAAGGGCGCTAACCCCCTTGGCCCGTCAATCGCTCCTGTTTTAGCCACCTTATGCCAACTCACGGGAGTTAGGTCCATGTATTTACCTCAAAGGAAATGCCGCCGCCATCCTACTTCATTCTGGAATCTCCACCACGTACACGGTTGTTAAAGTGGTTTTCGGAGTTGGTAGAGAGTATGACAACTTCCGATCCCGGTCTCTTCAACAACCAAACGTTATTATAACACCACAGTTATTTCAAAATAATTTATACTTTAAAACTAGAATATAATATCTCTTTCAAACCATATGAATACGATGTCATTTCTATTTAAAAACCCAAATCAATATGATATCTTTTTTATTTCAAATATGTCTTTTTCAAAAATCATAGTACTTTCAAATATATATACCTTAAACCCATAGCATCGAAACATAATTTCCAATACTTAAATGGTTTAATAATCAATTACTTTATAAAGTAAATTAGCTTTTTAACTTCTTAAATCAATTCCAAATACAGATTTGAATTTCCAAATAAACCATTTAAATTCCATATATTTCAAAGTTTCAAATATTCCACAATTTCAAAACTAATTTTTTTTATTTATATATATATATATATATATATATATATATATATCAAATTCCTTTTACTATTTATTTAGTTTTGAAATACTTGCTTAATAAATCTAGTGTCCTTTAAATAAAACTTCCAAATTCAATAATTGAATATTCTTCGATTAATTTAGACTAGATATATTCACTTAAATCATCTTAACCCGAATTTAGTTATAACACCATATTTCTTTTAAATCTCAATTTCAATAAGATTTTAACTAAATGAAATCTCAAATCAATTTCGAACTATCTCCTCAAATTTGATTTATAAAAATCAATATAACTCTATATTAGAATATAATTTTAGTAAATACTTATCCATAATACATTTTAATAAAATCCACTTTATTATTAAACTTACTTCATACTTTAAACTATTTTATACCTAGTTTAAAACCAAGAATTTAACCATACATAAAATAATAACCTTTCTCAAATATCCGAAATAAATATCTCATAAAACCATATATATTTCTTCACAAAACCATAGAATTTTTTTTTTCAAAATAATTTTATACATATATATACCGCAGTGCCTGTATAAAATTTTCTACCCTATGGTCAAGTGATACAGATGTTTATCATTTCAATCCGCAATTTAAAAATAAAAATGCTGTTGTATATCATTTCAAACCGCAATCCCGAATGAGATGAGATGAAATACATAATAACTTGTAGTTTATAACAATACACAATACAGCATCCATTCATCCAATATCGTCCATCAACCATTTATCAAAATCATCATCAAATTCAACAATACATCAATATATACAGGTAATAAATAACAGGCATTTACTTGCAGTTTATATGCAAAATAAATTAACTGATAATTTAACTGGCAGTTTATATGCAAAATAAATTAACTAATAATTTAACTATCAGTTTATATGCAATAATAAATTTAACAAGAAATTTAATTGGCAGTTTATATGCAAAATAAATTAACAAATAATTTAACTATCAGTTTATATGCAATAATAAATTTAACAAGAAATTTAACTGGCAGTTTATATGCAATAATGAATTAAATAACAAGTAAATTAAATGAATGCAATTTAACTGAGATAATGATGAAATATATGCCAAACTGCTATAAATAAATTTTTAAACACATCATAAATAAATTTAACAAACATGAGAAATTTTAGAAGTTGTAAGTGGGTTAAAACACTCACTTTTGGGATTTAAACTGAATTTAAATCCTATTTAAAACCAAAATTTTGACCGCCTCAAAATTTCTCCAAACCAGTGTCAAAGTGTCTGGAATTTTATTACGATCCTAACAAAAAAAATCGCACGTGAAACGGAGTTCGTGTGTGAAAGTTATTCGAGTTAACACGTTTGAAATTTGAAATCAAACAAAATAAAGGAAACCCACCCCTACCACACAATTAAAGCCACGTAGGCCCTTCAACACGTCACCTCTCTTCTGTAACCCTACATCGCTCAAACAACGCGAAAACCCTAGTTGCACGCTGTTAGCACCAAAATTGGTCACTAACACCCTTAGAAAGATTGTGTTGAGAGATTAATAAAGAAAGTAAATTAAAACAGAGAATAGAGTGTGAATTTAAATGCAGAGAACAAGAACACCAAATTTATAGTGGTTCGACAGAACTGCCTACATCCACTTTGAAGTTGATTTCCATTAATTTCCTTGATGGGTGATTACAGATACAATCCGTTTTTAGTTACTAGAATACAAATGCAAAGTAGAAGAAATAAGTCTGGAATGAGTCTTGAAAATGTCAGAGTCTTCCCAGTGTTCTCTTAGATCTCTCTTCTTTCTCTATGCCCCTGCCCCTCTATTTATAGGCGAAGGTGGGTTGGACTTCCCTAGTGGGCCTGGTAGCTGAATAACTCGGTCCAAATAGGACAAGCTCTGTGTGCCGAACCGAACAGGCCGAACAGTTGAATGCCCAACCCTCCTTTTTATGCCGAGCGAGCCATTCATTGTTTGGGAAGAGTAGGTCGAGCGATAAACGAAGTCGGTCGTGATGGGGAGGATGCCGAACCATCTTTGATTGTCGAACGTCTCGGGAGGCCGAATGAGACTCTCGTTGAATGTCTTCCAGATGACGAACTTCATGGATACCGAACGTTCTTTGTATGCCGAGCGGGTGCTTGAGGCCGAGCGCTATTCAATGATGAGCGCTTTTTAGATGCCGGGCGTAACATGATGCCGAACGCTAAGGGACCGAACCGCTTAAAAGCCGAACGTCCTTAGTATGTCGGACGATACCTTGACTGAGCGAGGTTCCTGGCTGAACGACGCCTTTGGCCGAGCGTTGTCTAACGCCGAGCGCTCTCCAGATGCCGAACGCTATCCAATGCCAGGCGTCCCTATGCGCCGTATGCTTCTTGGATGCCGGTCATAGGGTGCTTCCGAACGAACTAGCTTAGCAGATCGGTGGGTAGGTTGAGTACTAGGTTGCCTGGTCAAGTCTTCAGAAAACACTTGCCCTCCAAAGTGTATTGTGTTATCCCATTTTTTGGTCAAAACTAGGATATCCATGTTGTGTGCATTTCCACCGCGACTAGAACAAGAAGAAGCAGCCAGCAAGCGTATATCAATCAGGAATTTCACTCAGAACACACAGGTTCATCCGGCACTCCCAAATACAAGTGTTCATTCAGCATTCTCTCCATTCGGTAGTACCGATCCAACACCACCGAACCAACCATCTCCCCCCTACAACTACCGGACCAAGCATAGCCGAACCATGCTACCGCCGAACCATGCTACCACCGGACCATGCTACCACCGGACCAGCTCCAACCTCACCATACTACTGCCGGTCCAACCTACCACCGGTCCAAACAACATACCACTCACCGCCGAACCAATGTGTTGCCGAACCAACTCTGCCAGACCAGATTGCTTCAGCCCAAGCCCACCAGCAGCTATAAACATCCAAGACCCCTGCCCCCAGCCTCACTCTATAAATAGAGGGGCAGGGGTACAACAATGGAGGACAAGTTTTGAGAGCTCAAGCCTGGAAGGAACTCTCAAACAACTTTAGATACTTGTAATCAAAGCTTTATACTTGTAATCTAAAGAAAAAAAGAGAATAACATATAAAGTGGACGTAGGCACGTTCTGGCCGAACCACTATAAATCTGTGTGTCTTTTACAGTTTAGTCCCTGCTTTTTATATATTTGCATAAATCACCCAAATCACTGAATACAACATAAAATCAACCAACTCATACGACTTTGGGTGTTTGCGGCCATTTTTTACGCAAACATTTTGGTGCTTCCATTGAGAGGAACCAGCTCCCGCTACATCGGATAGAAGTTTGGATTTGGAAGACAATGACTAGGCAAAATAGTAGAAGGCAAAAGGCCAGAGAGATGTGAACATGAAGGAAAATCAAGAGACTTCTTCTAGAAATGGAGCAGGAGGAGCATCCATCTACATCACCAGAGAGGAAATGGAAGTCATGATGAAAAGACAAGAGGAGGTGACGCAAGCTCTTCTCAGACAACATTACGCGAGCAGATGAAATGGCTCAGTAGGGGGCAACCCCCAATCAACAGACGACTATCAATCAGGCATCGATCCCGCATGGGGGCACTACACTTGGAGCCAGTTAATCCAATCCTAGAGAGTGAGATAGAGGCCTCTGAGCAACCTGGTAAGGAATGAACGCCCAGGTGGGGGGCAGGTAAAATTCCCTCCTGAACTCGGGGGGCAGGTCGAAAGCGATGAACAAGTCGCAAACCTCTCACTAGCACGGTTAGATCATTTACACATGTAAGCGATCGCGCACGATCCATAGGCATGCTCTGAGTGACTACTGACCGCACCGTAGTAAGAGTTTACGCTTCGACATCCTCGTCTTGCTCCCGCTTTGATTTTGATTTGAACGTTCCTACTGGGGAACTCGTATGATTATCGCTTTGATATTTGCAACTCTATGAAAAAATTATTTACTTGTATGCCCGTTGGATCGCGAACGGTCCACGAGCACCTATTGCATGGCAACGAACTGCCGAAGTCTTTGATCCGAAAAATTCCCCCAAACAATAACTCCAGCACTGATATTATTAAGTCCCCCCCGGGCACACACAACTCGCCTCGAACGGCACCCGACTTCGAATAGTCACAATTCGCCTCGAACGGCACCCGATCGCGAACGGTCACAATTCGCCTCGAACGACACCCGACTTCGAACAGTCACAATTCGCCTCGAACGGCACCCGATCGCGAACGGTCACAAATCGCCTCGAACGGCACATGATCGCGAACGGTCACAACTCGCCCCGAACGGCACAACTCCTCTCACCTCAAATGGCTGATCGCGAACGGTCGTCATTTGGGGTCCCCCACTTGACCGCGCACTGTCGCACTTTACCTCGAATGACTCGATCCCGAACGGTCGTCATTTGAAGTTGAGCGCTTGACCTTGAACGGTCACATTTCACCACAGATGACTCGATTCCGAACGATCGATACATGGATTTATGCACTTGACCGCGCACTGTCGCACTTTATCTCGAATGACTCGATCCCGAACAGTCGTCATTTGAAGTTGAGCGCTTGACCTTGAACGGTCACATTTCACCGAAGATGACTCGATCCCGAACGATCGACGTACGGATTTATGCGCTTGACTGCGCACGGTCGCACTTCACCTCAAATGACTTGATCACGAACGATCGTCATTTGAAGTTAGGCGCTTGACCATGAACGGCCGCGCTTCATCCCAAATAGCTCGATCCCGAACGGTCGTCATTTGGGGCCATATAAAATATCAAGCTCTTTACAGGTTGTCAACAGGATACGAACATCCAGCTCATGGCATTACAAAACACGCCTTCCTACCGCAAGGCATATTTTGGGGGGCAAAGTGTTATCCCATTTTTTGGTCAAAACTAGGATATCCATGTTGTGTGCATTTCCACCGCGACTAGAACAAGAAGAAGCAGCCAGCAAGCGTATATCAATCAGGAATTTCACTCAGAACACACAGGTTCATCCGGCACTCCCAAATACAAGTGTTCATTCGGCATTCTCTCCATTCGGTAGTACCGATCCAACACCACCGAACCAACCATCTCCCCCCTACAACTACCGGACCAAGCATAGCCGAACCATGCTACCGCCGAACCATGCTACCACCGGACCATGCTACCACCGGACCAGCTCCAACCTCACCATACTACTGCCGGTCCAACCTACCACCGGTCCAAACAACATACCACTCACCGCCGAACCAATGTGTTGCCGAACCAACTCTGCCAGACCAGATTGCTTCAGCCCAAGCCCACCAGCAGCTATAAACATCCAAGACCCCTGCCCCCAGCCTCACTCTATAAATAGAGGGGCAGGGGTACAACAATGGAGGACAAGTTTTGAGACAAGTTTGAGAGCTCAAGCCTGGAAGGAACTCTCAAACAACTTTAGATACTTGTAATCAAAGCTTTGTACTTGTAATCTAAAGAAAAAAGGAGAATAACATATAAAGTGGACGTAGGCACGTTCTGGCCGAACCACTATAAATCTGTGTGTCTTTTACAGTTTAGTCCCTGCTTTTTATATATTTGCATAAATCACCCAAATCACTGAATACAACATAAAATCAACCAACTCATACGACTTTGGGTGTTTGCGGCCATTTTTTACGCAAACATATTGCGTGACCAAACGCGATGTGCTTTGAACCATGAGTCCTTTGCGTTCCTATTCAAACCTTGTCCCACTTCTATTAAAGGGGTTATAGTGCGTGCCGAACGTAATGCAACTACCGAACGATCTAGCTAAAGACAAGTACCCGGGATGCTGAGCGCAGCAGAATAGCTGAGGCTGAACAATGTGAGATAGCCGGTCGATATCGCCTTGACCGGTTCTACCGGTCGTGGTCTCTTCAACCTCTTCTTCCCCCCTATAAAACCTGGCCCCCTCCTTCCCCTTTTTTCCACTTTTACTTCTACGATCTTGGACTTACGAACCTCCTCTGCTATCAGACTCCAAGGGCCTCACAATCTTTTCCAAAGCTCGATCTACGAACTAGGTACCAATTCCTTTATCCAAATCCTCTCCTTGACTATGGAAGTTTCGATAAGAGGCTTTTATTAGAACGGTAGCCGACAGGGTTGCATGGGTGGCTGAATTAAGCTTCGATTAGGTTATCTTTATGGCTAAACGATGCGAGGTAGGGAGAAGTAGACATGGGTGATCATACGTAGGAGTTGTTTGTTTGGGAGATATAATGTGGTTCGGCATGGTTTCTTCGTGCCAAATCGAGACTAGAAGAGCGGAAAGAGTAGAGGAGGAGAGGGATGGAATTGTAGTCAAGGGTGGAGCACTGAAAGTTTTAAGGTTCGGCATAATCCTGGTTCGGTGTGACTCATCACATGCCGGACGGTAGGAGGGAAGGTTTGGGAGGGGGTATGAGTTACCGGAGGGGATGTTGAGTGCTACTTCGGACGAATGGGATTTTGGCTAAACGATACTCTGCCGAGCGCGAGGATGTTGAGTGTTGTTTCGGCCGAATGGGATTTTGGCCGACGATACTCTGCCGAGCGCTAACTGGTTCGAATTGTAGTTAGGCCGACCGCGAGTTTTAGGCCGTTTGATAACTTCGTCGAGCGACAGCTTAGCCGAACAAACGTAAATGCCGAAACATACACGCCGAACTATATTTAGCCGAACAACACATGAATGCCGAACTAAAACATGCCAAATGGTTATGCTGAACAGTCGTAAAGCAAGAACAACGACTCTAACATTCTAGCATATCGAACTGATTTGGACTAATAACCTTCTATTTTCAGTAGCTATAAATTTGAACTTTTCTTGACGTAACCGGATAACTTCCTCTATCATTCCCTGAACTTGAAACTGTAATCGCCATTTGGCGGGCTTTTGGAGACGTTCAGCGATGACGGTCTTCTAAGGCGATGATTTGAGACTTAATTTTATATCAGTAACCTCGCGACTCCCAACTTTCAACGCTTATACATGATTGATTGCACTAGTTCACACACCACGTGGGGGGAATATTCGTGTTGTTAATTCTAACGTCGATCATTTTTCAAATATAGTTCACACATGTGTTTTGTCAGATCCGCTGTTTATTGAAGATGTCTAAAAGATCCAGCTCCGCCACTATCTCAGATAGGCCCGGGCCGTCTTCCAAGTAAAGGGATGAAGACATTCCAAACCCGTCGACGTCCCCCTCTCATGACTTATCCCCTAATGCCCTAAAGGCATCGATTCTTTTGGATGATCCGATCGATTCGCAGGCTTTGAAGATTAACGAAGTCGCTCTCCGGCGAATGTGCTCTATCCACGGAATTCCTTTTGCCGACATGTTGGTTCCGTCGAGACACGATCGCCCACACCTGCCTCCAATTAGATATACTGCCTGTAATAAGTTCATGTGTTGGGTGGGCAACGTGCCTCCATTCAATCTATTTCTTTGGGACATGTTGCAATATATGGACATCGCCCCCTCGCAGCTGCACCTGTGTGACGACCCAACTTCCAGACTCCAGGAAATTGCATCGCTAATAAGAAAGAAAGGGATAGAAGAAGAAAAGAAAGAGAAAGAAGAACACAAACAACATCAGAATCTCACAGCGGAACGAATCAAATATAATATATCACATAATTACTTTACATAGTATCATATACATCAGAGTTTTACAGCCAATACAACACATACTAGACAGTTATAAACACCTGTCTAGTTATACAACTCTAAACAGTACAAGAAACAACTCAGAGAGACGACTCAGAGATACCAACACAGCGGAAAATAGATAACTACAACGCAGAAGCCTCCTGCTCCATTTGCTCCTCCAGAACTCGTCAAAGCAATCCTGAATCACTTGACTACTCATACATAATATGAGTACCCAAGAGTTTAATAAAACAGAAAATAAACACTCGGGTCAGACAGGGGTCTGGTGTGAGTAAATAGTTTAAAAGTTGCTTAACTTTAGAAAATCCTTTGAAAACAAAAGGTATCACGTAAGACTTCCCACACATAAACATGGAAAAGTTTTTACCTTACGCTAACCAAAACATTTGATAGGAAATCCAGTGATATTATAATAGTGTCTAGGGTTTTCAAAATAAAATACAGAAATAGCTGGAATGCTTGCATCTCACGTTCCAACATAGTTGGGCACAATCAAAACCGTACAGGCACTTATTGGATTTTGGATTCCATCAATGGCAGGGCTACTGGGGTACCGCCCGTCACAGTACGTGGCCTAGATCACCGTACCGAGGAGCCACCCTAACTCCCCTGCAACACAAGGCCGGCACCGTTCCTTACTGAACAGTCCCGAACAAGACCACCCCGACGGTTGGAGCTCAAAAACCGTCCACACAGCCGAAATATAAAGGGACCTCTAGACAGGGATGTATCTTGCCCTCCAGTGGGCGCGACCCACGAAGCCTTGCTGCACCTCCCCTGTTTTAGCCATTCCCGGTTGATGAGGCTTGAGGCTGCGATTACCTTTAAAGAACACATCTATCTTAGAATGCTCATCGTCCACCTGACGATGTTCTGAAAGCATTCAATCCATACAAGTTCGTTCCGGGTTCGAACGAAACCGAAGGCATTATCTCGTTACACTCGTTTTGGAATCACCCTCAGAGTTAACGACAATAACCCTTGCACTCTAAACCACCATCTCGAACCTATAAGTACTATTCCGTCAAACTCATTACGGAATCACCCACAGAGTTATACTGACGTATAGCCCTTACACCTCGAGTCTTCACTTGCTCCACTTGGATTAACGACCTAACGTTTAATTGGAATCGATGTGGTTTTCGGATATCCAAATATGGAAACCCGATCCCGGTCTCACCGAAACCAAACGCCATTTTAATGTCCAAGTTATACTTAAGGGTTTTAAACAATTAACTCATTTTATTTTCATCTATTTCACACAGATAGATAAACTACATATATCATCATAGCAGATAACCCATAACATTATCATAACAGATAATCATCACAACAGTCAAACATCACAACAACAATCATCACAACCAAATAATCCATCATACTATAACTAAGCATCCATATCCTATAGATACTACTCATTTCATTTCTGAGATCACAACCATCCAAAAGTATAACAATATCATCCATAAGTAATGATATATTATCCATCACTTATAATTAATTTAAAATGAATTAAATTAATTACTTCTATCTCTAATTAATTTAAATAAATTAAATTAATTATCCACCTACAAATCTTGCTTATAAATCCATTGATTAGTCAACCTAGTTAATTAATCATTCATTAAGTATTCAACTTGATTAAACATCTATGATTAATCATTCACTAATTACAATAAGTAATTAGTCTTAAATTAATTTTATAAAATAAATTAACCTTAATCATAAGTGATTAACTTTTAATTACTTCATTTATTAATTAACTATAATTAATTACATTTATCCTTAATTAATTACAATTAATTAATCACTTAATTAATTAATTATTACTTAATCAACAATTCTTAATTACATCATTAATTATAATAATTAATGATCTCTAATTAATATTTAAATTAATTACTCAATTAAATTAATTACAATTATTAATCACCTTGATTAATATTTAAATCCAGTAATTAACTACCTTAATTACTCATTTATAAATTAATTATCCAATAATTAATTATCTATCTTAATTTATCCTTGATTAATTACAAAAGTAATTATCCAAATTACTTTTAAATAAATCACCTTTCCTTAATTACATTCCAGTAATTATCAATTAAAACTTCTCTAAGAAATCCTGCTCCATAAATTACATTAAGTAATTATTATCATTTAATTATTAAATTATTCTTAAATTAATTAAACTAAATTAATTAATTTAACAAAATACATTATCAGAATTAATTACAATATGTAATTAATCCCTTAATTACTTTTATAAAGTAATTACTTAACAAATTACAATTGATTTTCTTAAAATAATTAATCTAATTAATCCATCAAAATTAATTACATTAATTAATTATTAATTATCCTTAGATAATTAACAACATTTTCATTAATTCCTTACTTAAGAATAATTACCTTAAATTAATTATTCATAAATCATCTTTAATTATAAATTAATTCAAGTTATAAATTAAAATCAAATAAATAAGTAAATCCTTAATTATTTCCAAAATAATTCATTTACTTATTTATAACTTAATTAATATTCAAAATGTATTAAAATAATACATTCCTAAAATTTAATTCAACTTTCAATTTAAAGTTAACATATCATAATTTTATTTAATACTTAAAAGAAGAAATCTTTTAAATTTAAACCTTTGTTTGAAATCAAATTTATATTTGAATTCTACTTAATAACATTTCTGTCAAATATTTAAAACTTTTCAAACTTGATTTGAATTTAAACAGGTTTTAAAGTAAAAACTGAAATCATATTTGAATTTGATTTCTAACCTAATTTTAAATCTGGCTTAAAATTTAAATGTTTCATTTTGAATTCAAAGTATTCCTGAATTTAATTCAAATTCAAACCTGAATTTGAATCTAAATTTTAAACATTGAATTCCTTTCAAAATTTTAAAAAGAAACAAAACTGTTTTTAATTAAAATCTGGATTTAAAACCTGATTCTACACTTACACTGTTTTTTTCCAGATTTGAATTTAAACATAATTCCCATTCAAACCAAAATTTGAATCTTGTTTTTAAATATTGAATCCACCTTTAAATTTTTAAAAGAACAAAACTGTTTTTATTAAAATCTGTATTCAACAAACCTGAACCATAATCACACTGTTTCAAGATTTAAATTTAAATCTTCCTTAAATTTAAATTTATCATTTAAACTTTTTGAACTCAAAACTTACTTGAATTCAATTCAACCTATACTTGAATTAAATCAAAGCTTTAAACATGTTGAGTTTCCAGATTTTATCAAATACAATACTCAGGCCTGCACTTACACAACCCGAGACCACCCTCAATTTACTTCGAGTTAAAACCTCTCCCACTTCGAGTTACAACACTAACTGCACGGGGTTGACTTCGAGTCACCCAAAGCCTGCACATCAAAACTTCACCAGAGCCTCAAACTACACTATGCAAATGCACCACCACTACGGCGACTTCCAGCAACCTTCACCAACTTCTCCAAGATGCAAATCAATCCCTCAACTTGATAACAACCTCCAACATAAATCTCTGTAGCTTGAAGACAGATTCAAGCAAAAAAAAAAAACAAAACATCAACCTGGAAAAACTTCAACCCAAACATGCCAACCTGAAAACCCACTGTCATCATCTCACTCTTTGATCAATTTCCCCTCACTTCCTAGTCAACATCCACCTTCAGGCAGCAATCCAAGTTCAAAAACCCTTTTCATGATTTGATATTCCCAGTTATACCAAAATTACAGCACAGACCTCAAATTTCTAACTCCTCAGAAGATATTAAAACTGATGCATGCTTCTATATCCATAGTTTAAAACATGTATCAAAGCTTTAACTTTGATTGAATAATTAAGAGATCAGATACCCAAAATTCCAAAATACCAAAACTGCACAGTCCTAAATCTCTAACAACACAGAAGTTTTTTTAAGACCTGAAACATGTTTTAATATCCATGTTTAACATGCATTAAGGCTTTAAACTTGATTGAATAAATTAAAGTTGTTTGATAATTTTACTTTTAGAAGCTATTGTGTACTGTTATTGATTTACACAACTAACAGTCTTTACTTTTTTCTGAAATAAAATTACAAACTTAATCTATGCTAAACAACACCATATGTTTATACAATAATTTCTAACTAAAATTCAGACATAAAGATGTGGATTTGTATTTAATTTCAAGTAATAACAGAAGCATGATTTTAGAAACAATTAGCACCACTCTTTTCTGCATATTCAAGAAAATATGCAGGGTATTATCTCACAACAGTCAACAAATATATTCAAACATAATCACACTCAACAGTCAAGCATATATTCAACTCATGCAAAAATAAAATTTTCAACAATTTATAGAAATTGAGGTTACTTACTAAAGAGAAGAACAAAACAGTCTTAATTTCTTCTGTTTAATTTGCTTGTTTAAAAGGCATTGTGTATTAAACATTAAATTTCTGCAAATTCTTCATAGCTTGGATTTTTTAAAAGTAGTAACTGTTTTTAAAACATTGATTTACTCACCTCAGAAAGAAAAGGCAGAGAGCAATTCATATGCAAGTCATCCCTGCAGCCTAAATTTCCAATGCATGATTGAATTAGAGCTTGCTCCTAGTTGAAGATGATATTAACTTGAAGTATGCAGGTCTGGGAACTGCATTTTGAGATAACATGATGTTTTCAGGCTTATGAACTGCATGCAGACCCACTTCCATCATTGCTTGCATGAATCTTACAGTTTGCAGATTATTTTGAATTGCAGGTTACAGGATCTACAGATTGAAGAAGTTTGGTTGCAGGTCTTAATTTCAATTTGGGTTCTTTGATTTGCAGGTTTAAAGGTTTTGATTTTGCAGAGCATAGATTTGGGTTGAAGAATTTAGAGTGAAATGGATTTTAGTTTTCATAGATCTGAATTTAGGTTGTGGGTTTTAGAATGAAAATGATTTTCAGTTTTCTCAAAACTGAATTTAGATACATTAGAGAAGATAAAAATGTTTGAAAATAAAAGACATGTTAAAGTTTTATCTAAACTAATAAATTCAAATATTCATTTGTATTGCCACTTGTTATTTGAATTTTAAAGCTAATTACAAGTGTCAAATTATAAACATGAAACTTAACACATGTAAGAGATTTTAATATAAAAATAAATTCTTTGTTTTACAATTGTTTTAATTAAAGATAAAATCATTTCTAATTTAATTTAAGATGTTTATATATGTTTATTTACATTTATTCTCTAAATAATTACAAATGAACTATCTTTACATATTTAAATGTTTGCTTGAATATCTTAAAAATTATTTAAAACAAATTTTACAAAAGAAACTTTTTTAAAAGAAAAGAACAAGTTGAATTTATTTTATTCAAGAGTTTCAAATTAACATATTATACTTAAATATAAATAAACTAAATTTATTTCAAAACAAATTTTAAAATAAAACAAAATAAACTTTATTATAAAAATACAATTCTCAACTATATATATTTATAACAAAATATTTACTATAATTACTTTCTAAAAATACTAGATAGATTTATAAATTGACTTATGAAAAGTTCAATACTATTTTCAATTTAATATAAATCAATTCATAAATTATATAGCTATATATATATTATAAATCTGAAAAGATCTTTTTATTAAATTTTAAAATAAAATCAAAACATCTATTTACAATGTATACACATATATACATTATAAATAAAATATTTTTAAATCAGCTTATAAAGAAAATTTTATCATTAAAATATTTTTAACATTTTAAAACAATAAGATTCTCAAATTAAATCCTGATTATAAATTTTCAAAAGAATATCATTTATCCAAACTAAATAATTATAAATCTTCAAAAGAAAATTATGTTTGAATTGGATTATTAAATCAGTATTTCACATTTTAAAATAATTATTAATGAAATTATTAAATAAATATTGCTCAAATTTCCGGGACATCACATTCCTCCCCCCTTAAAAGAATTTCGTCCCCGAAATTTAAAAGCAAAGGTAATTTAATAATCTCTTTAAAGATTTATTTAAAACACAAGCATATATCAAACATATGCTAACAATTAAAACAACCAATTCAGCCAATCAAACAAATCTAATTATCCTGACAAATTCTGAATAAAATTCTATCGAGTTTCCCCGAATATATATATATATATATATATATATATATATATATATATATATATATATATATATATATACCGGGATACTCGCTCTAGAGAATCCAAACAATCAATACTAAGAAGTTCCAAAAACTCCTATACAACTATATCTACAACACTAGACAAGATATCAGACTGCAAACGAGTCTGACTCAACAACCAAAACTCCAGAACTGCTGGTTTCACAACCAGAGATAGATCATACACGTATTCTCTTAGAGATACGTGAAACTCATCGAATCTCAGTTATCCAAACTGGCAATCCAATCCTGTAGATCAATCACTTAACCTTTAAGAGAAAACAGAAAGGTCCAATCTCATATCCACAAATCTTTCCTGTCGATCCTGGGCTGCCTTCAACTTCTAGATCTATCCAATCCATCACACAAACTCTACCACAGATATCAGAAGACTTCAGATAAACTACACTTATTCGGAAAACAGAACAGATGCACAAGACATCCAAGTCTCCAGATTAAAGTGAATTTCCCATAGAAATCCTCTGATCCAAGACAAAACACAAACCCCCAAATGAATCGGGTGCTCCTATTCTGCAATAGCTTCCACCATGCTTCCACTGCGCAACTCTGATTTGAGAATGCTGTTGATGAACATAGGTACAAACTTGATCAACTTATCCCGAAAACATTGTTCATCAAATTCCATAAAATCTCCAAAAAACCAAGTCGAAACAGAACTCAACCTCCTGATGCGGATGCAAAACTTAACTCCTTCGAAGACATCCAGAAAATACCAAACCACTTCGATAACTTAAACATCTTCTAGAGATGCTTCAATCCGAACAAAAATTACTCAGGAAACTTCTGGATCATCGCAAGTCACTTTTGCGATTCTACTCAGTTCAGATTGTTCTCTCTTCAACAATCAGAACAACCAAAGCCTTCAAATCAAAGAGAAACTAGTGGTCCATCTTCAACCACAAACATCACACCCAGCTGAGCTTCCAGAAGAAATGGACAAGCTTCACCATCTGTCTGGCCTACTGACAAAAGAATCACAAAAACTTCAGAGCCATCAAAGAGACAGGCCACTCACTGCTGCTACTGCTGCCAAAACTTCCTTACCCAAAAACTCAACGAACCTCAAAACTATACCAGCCACTTCCACAAAAGAGCCTTCAGAAGACAGATATCCCTTAGGAAACTCGACTCCTATCAAGCACAAAACACTTTGCCAAACTGAGTCTCGAACTCAAATACAGACAGAACTCCTATCAAAGGTTGCCAAAATACCATTGCTAGCTTTAGTAATCCAAACTGATCCAGACTCAAGAAAATCCATTCACACGAGTGAAATCAAGCTTAAAATCCAAAGATACACTCCAATCTTGAAAAGATTCTCCCCCAGAGATCAGAAAAATCCTTCACACCAAACTGCCAAACTACTCAAGATGCCCAACACTGCCCTAGCAGATCACTTTCCAGCTCAAACACTCAGAACTCCAACCATTGGTAGTTGTGTTACACACACCACTACCCTATCTACCTTTATTACTTATATTGGAAAACCTGAACAGGTAACCCAACAGATAGGTAGAATTAAATATATTTATATATTTAAAATTACAAGTACGCTCTCTCAAGAAAGACACCACTACAGAGCCTAGGTATTCACTCAACCTACTGCTCTGATACCACGTGTGACGACCCAACTTCCAGACTCCAGGAAATTGCATCGCTAATAAGAAAGAAAGGGATAGAAGAAGAAAAGAAAGAGAAAGAAGAACACAAACAACATCAGAATCTCACAGCGGAACGAATCAAATATAATATATCACATAATTACTTTACATAGTATCATATACATCAGAGTTTTACAGCCAATACAACACATACTAGACAGTTATAAACACCTGTCTAGTTATACAACTCTAAACAGTACAAGAAACAACTCAGAGAGACGACTCAGAGATACCAACACAGCGGAAAATAGATAACTACAACGCAGAAGCCTCCTGCTCCATTTGCTCCTCCAGAACTCGTCAAAGCAATCCTGAATCACTTGACTACTCATACATAATATGAGTACCCAAGAGTTTAATAAAACAGAAAATAAACACTCGGGTCAGACAGGGGTCTGGTGTGAGTAAATAGTTTAAAAGTTGCTTAACTTTAGAAAATCCTTTGAAAACAAAAGGTATCACGTAAGACTTCCCACACATAAACATGGAAAAGTTTTTACCTTACGCTAACCAAAACATTTGATAGGAAATCCAGTGATATTATAATAGTGTCTAGGGTTTTCAAAATAAAATACAGAAATAGCTGGAATGCTTGCATCTCACGTTCCAACATAGTTGGGCACAATCAAAACCGTACAGGCACTTATTGGATTTTGGATTCCATCAATGGCAGGGCTACTGGGGTACCGCCCGTCACAGTACGTGGCCTAGATCACCGTACCGAGGAGCCACCCTAACTCCCCTGCAACACAAGGCCGGCACCGTTCCTTACTGAACAGTCCCGAACAAGACCACCCCGACGGTTGGAGCTCAAAAACCGTCCACACAGCCGAAATATAAAGGGACCTCTAGACAGGGATGTATCTTGCCCTCCAGTGGGCGCGACCCACGAAGCCTTGCTGCACCTCCCCTGTTTTAGCCATTCCCGGTTGATGAGGCTTGAGGCTGCGATTACCTTTAAAGAACACATCTATCTTAGAATGCTCATCGTCCACCTGACGATGTTCTGAAAGCATTCAATCCATACAAGTTCGTTCCGGGTTCGAACGAAACCGAAGGCATTATCTCGTTACACTCGTTTTGGAATCACCCTCAGAGTTAACGACAATAACCCTTGCACTCTAAACCACCATCTCGAACCTATAAGTACTATTCCGTCAAACTCATTACGGAATCACCCACAGAGTTATACTGACGTATAGCCCTTACACCTCGAGTCTTCACTTGCTCCACTTGGATTAACGACCTAACGTTTAATTGGAATCGATGTGGTTTTCGGATATCCAAATATGGAAACCCGATCCCGGTCTCACCGAAACCAAACGCCATTTTAATGTCCAAGTTATACTTAAGGGTTTTAAACAATTAACTCATTTTATTTTCATCTATTTCACACAGATAGATAAACTACATATATCATCATAGCAGATAACCCATAACATTATCATAACAGATAATCATCACAACAGTCAAACATCACAACAACAATCATCACAACCAAATAATCCATCATACTATAACTAAGCATCCATATCCTATAGATACTACTCATTTCATTTCTGAGATCACAACCATCCAAAAGTATAACAATATCATCCATAAGTAATGATATATTATCCATCACTTATAATTAATTTAAAATGAATTAAATTAATTACTTCTATCTCTAATTAATTTAAATAAATTAAATTAATTATCCACCTACAAATCTTGCTTATAAATCCATTGATTAGTCAACCTAGTTAATTAATCATTCATTAAGTATTCAACTTGATTAAACATCTATGATTAATCATTCACTAATTACAATAAGTAATTAGTCTTAAATTAATTTTATAAAATAAATTAACCTTAATCATAAGTGATTAACTTTTAATTACTTCATTTATTAATTAACTATAATTAATTACATTTATCCTTAATTAATTACAATTAATTAATCACTTAATTAATTAATTATTACTTAATCAACAATTCTTAATTACATCATTAATTATAATAATTAATGATCTCTAATTAATATTTAAATTAATTACTCAATTAAATTAATTACAATTATTAATCACCTTGATTAATATTTAAATCCAGTAATTAACTACCTTAATTACTCATTTATAAATTAATTATCCAATAATTAATTATCTATCTTAATTTATCCTTGATTAATTACAAAAGTAATTATCCAAATTACTTTTAAATAAATCACCTTTCCTTAATTACATTCCAGTAATTATCAATTAAAACTTCTCTAAGAAATCCTGCTCCATAAATTACATTAAGTAATTATTATCATTTAATTATTAAATTATTCTTAAATTAATTAAACTAAATTAATTAATTTAACAAAATACATTATCAGAATTAATTACAATATGTAATTAATCCCTTAATTACTTTTATAAAGTAATTACTTAACAAATTACAATTGATTTTCTTAAAATAATTAATCTAATTAATCCATCAAAATTAATTACATTAATTAATTATTAATTATCCTTAGATAATTAACAACATTTTCATTAATTCCTTACTTAAGAATAATTACCTTAAATTAATTATTCATAAATCATCTTTAATTATAAATTAATTCAAGTTATAAATTAAAATCAAATAAATAAGTAAATCCTTAATTATTTCCAAAATAATTCATTTACTTATTTATAACTTAATTAATATTCAAAATGTATTAAAATAATACATTCCTAAAATTTAATTCAACTTTCAATTTAAAGTTAACATATCATAATTTTATTTAATACTTAAAAGAAGAAATCTTTTAAATTTAAACCTTTGTTTGAAATCAAATTTATATTTGAATTCTACTTAATAACATTTCTGTCAAATATTTAAAACTTTTCAAACTTGATTTGAATTTAAACAGGTTTTAAAGTAAAAACTGAAATCATATTTGAATTTGATTTCTAACCTAATTTTAAATCTGGCTTAAAATTTAAATGTTTCATTTTGAATTCAAAGTATTCCTGAATTTAATTCAAATTCAAACCTGAATTTGAATCTAAATTTTAAACATTGAATTCCTTTCAAAATTTTAAAAAGAAACAAAACTGTTTTTAATTAAAATCTGGATTTAAAACCTGATTCTACACTTACACTGTTTTTTTCCAGATTTGAATTTAAACATAATTCCCATTCAAACCAAAATTTGAATCTTGTTTTTAAATATTGAATCCACCTTTAAATTTTTAAAAGAACAAAACTGTTTTTATTAAAATCTGTATTCAACAAACCTGAACCATAATCACACTGTTTCAAGATTTAAATTTAAATCTTCCTTAAATTTAAATTTATCATTTAAACTTTTTGAACTCAAAACTTACTTGAATTCAATTCAACCTATACTTGAATTAAATCAAAGCTTTAAACATGTTGAGTTTCCAGATTTTATCAAATACAATACTCAGGCCTGCACTTACACAACCCGAGACCACCCTCAATTTACTTCGAGTTAAAACCTCTCCCACTTCGAGTTACAACACTAACTGCACGGGGTTGACTTCGAGTCACCCAAAGCCTGCACATCAAAACTTCACCAGAGCCTCAAACTACACTATGCAAATGCACCACCACTACGGCGACTTCCAGCAACCTTCACCAACTTCTCCAAGATGCAAATCAATCCCTCAACTTGATAACAACCTCCAACATAAATCTCTGTAGCTTGAAGACAGATTCAAGCAAAAAAAAAAAAAACAAAACATCAACCTGGAAAAACTTCAACCCAAACATGCCAACCTGAAAACCCACTGTCATCATCTCACTCTTTGATCAATTTCCCCTCACTTCCTAGTCAACATCCACCTTCAGGCAGCAATCCAAGTTCAAAAACCCTTTTCATGATTTGATATTCCCAGTTATACCAAAATTACAGCACAGACCTCAAATTTCTAACTCCTCAGAAGATATTAAAACTGATGCATGCTTCTATATCCATAGTTTAAAACATGTATCAAAGCTTTAACTTTGATTGAATAATTAAGAGATCAGATACCCAAAATTCCAAAATACCAAAACTGCACAGTCCTAAATCTCTAACAACACAGAAGTTTTTTTAAGACCTGAAACATGTTTTAATATCCATGTTTAACATGCATTAAGGCTTTAAACTTGATTGAATAAATTAAAGTTGTTTGATAATTTTACTTTTAGAAGCTATTGTGTACTGTTATTGATTTACACAACTAACAGTCTTTACTTTTTTCTGAAATAAAATTACAAACTTAATCTATGCTAAACAACACCATATGTTTATACAATAATTTCTAACTAAAATTCAGACATAAAGATGTGGATTTGTATTTAATTTCAAGTAATAACAGAAGCATGATTTTAGAAACAATTAGCACCACTCTTTTCTGCATATTCAAGAAAATATGCAGGGTATTATCTCACAACAGTCAACAAATATATTCAAACATAATCACACTCAACAGTCAAGCATATATTCAACTCATGCACAAATAAAATTTTCAACAATTTATAGAAATTGAGGTTACTTACTAAAGAGAAGAACAAAACAGTCTTAATTTCTTCTGTTTAATTTGCTTGTTTAAAAGGCATTGTGTATTAAACATTAAATTTCTGCAAATTCTTCATAGCTTGGATTTTTTAAAAGTAGTAACTGTTTTTAAAACATTGATTTACTCACCTCAGAAAGAAAAGGCAGAGAGCAATTCATATGCAAGTCATCCCTGCAGCCTAAATTTCCAATGCATGATTGAATTAGAGCTTGCTCCTAGTTGAAGATGATATTAACTTGAAGTATGCAGGTCTGGGAACTGCATTTTGAGATAACATGATGTTTTCAGGCTTATGAACTGCATGCAGACCCACTTCCATCATTGCTTGCATGAATCTTACAGTTTGCAGATTATTTTGAATTGCAGGTTACAGGATCTACAGATTGAAGAAGTTTGGTTGCAGGTCTTAATTTCAATTTGGGTTCTTTGATTTGCAGGTTTAAAGGTTTTGATTTTGCAGAGCATAGATTTGGGTTGAAGAATTTAGAGTGAAATGGATTTTAGTTTTCATAGATCTGAATTTAGGTTGTGGGTTTTAGAATGAAAATGATTTTCAGTTTTCTCAAAACTGAATTTAGATACATTAGAGAAGATAAAAATGTTTGAAAATAAAAGACATGTTAAAGTTTTATCTAAACTAATAAATTCAAATATTCATTTGTATTGCCACTTGTTATTTGAATTTTAAAGCTAATTACAAGTGTCAAATTATAAACATGAAACTTAACACATGTAAGAGATTTTAATATAAAAATAAATTCTTTGTTTTACAATTGTTTTAATTAAAGATAAAATCATTTCTAATTTAATTTAAGATGTTTATATATGTTTATTTACATTTATTCTCTAAATAATTACAAATGAACTATCTTTACATATTTAAATGTTTGCTTGAATATCTTAAAAATTATTTAAAACAAATTTTACAAAAGAAACTTTTTTAAAAGAAAAGAACAAGTTGAATTTATTTTATTCAAGAGTTTCAAATTAACATATTATACTTAAATATAAATAAACTAAATTTATTTCAAAACAAATTTTAAAATAAAACAAAATAAACTTTATTATAAAAATACAATTCTCAACTATATATATTTATAACAAAATATTTACTATAATTACTTTCTAAAAATACTAGATAGATTTATAAATTGACTTATGAAAAGTTCAATACTATTTTCAATTTAATATAAATCAATTCATAAATTATATAGCTATATATATATTATAAATCTGAAAAGATCTTTTTATTAAATTTTAAAATAAAATCAAAACATCTATTTACAATGTATACACATATATACATTATAAATAAAATATTTTTAAATCAGCTTATAAAGAAAATTTTATCATTAAAATATTTTTAACATTTTAAAACAATAAGATTCTCAAATTAAATCCTGATTATAAATTTTCAAAAGAATATCATTTATCCAAACTAAATAATTATAAATCTTCAAAAGAAAATTATGTTTGAATTGGATTATTAAATCAGTATTTCACATTTTAAAATAATTATTAATGAAATTATTAAATAAATATTGCTCAAATTTCCGGGACATCACAACCTGAATGGAAACACATTCATATACGGGACATACCTCCTCTTTATTACCGTCTTTTCTAGGCCTCCAACCCCTGGCGACATCAGATATATATATATGATCAAGAAGCGGAGAGATAACCCCTCCTTTGTGTTCCTCGAGCCATGCCACAAATGCCAAATTTTAACCGGGGCGTGGAGCAAATTTGCCCTGTACAAATAGAAATGGTTCTATGTGCGTTGCCCCCTGGTTTCGCGAGGAGATGAATTGAAGGAAGTAAGTCTTTTTCTTGAAACGATGCTCATGTTGTGATCGAGGCTATGCTTTTTTCTAATTCTTGTTTCCTCTTTCAGGTATCAATCCGTGCCCTGACGGTCGCAGTTATTCTGAGGCTGTTGAAGCTATCACAGCCCTTCCCGCCGAAGAACGAGACATCCGAACTCTCATTTCAAATGAGTCACTCTTAAGGTTCGGACTGTTGGCGGAAGGTCGTCGGGTAAGACTTCCTGAGGGCGTTTCTATTCCCAGGCCCGTATCCGGTAAAGGGAAAAAACTAGCTAGATCATCATCACGTCGCACCCCCGATGAACAGGAAGAGGGGGAGATTAAAGAGGGAGAGGCTCCTGAAACACAAGGTGAGAATATGGGTGTTACTCAGTATCTGCCAGTCGAAGTGCACGATATTGAAACGTCATCTTCCCCTTCGAAGGGGAAAAAGACGTTGACATATAAGATTAGAAAGGAGAAGGTTGGCGGAACTTCCAAAGTTATGCTCATCATGGTAGAGAAGGAGGCTTCTTCACGGCACGTTGGAAGTTCGCTAAAGGGCCTTTCGAACCTCTCCATTCTGGAAGATCTGCTCAACTATGACTTCAATGATCCGGAGGCATTCAAGTTTCACTCGCCCGTTAGAGGCAATGCAGGCATCTTATTCCACAGCCAAGGAGAGAAAACTCCTGTTAGCAAAGTGACTGGTCCGTCGGGGCGGAACACACTAGGACACACACACAAAACACTCATACTTCCATTTGCACTTAGTTTTCGTTGTCACACTATCTCTTTGCTAATTCGCTGTTATTTGAATTCTGTGCATGTGACATGGGGCACTCACATAGATTCGATCGTCTTCGCGGTTCGTCCATTTTTCATCAACCAGGACAGGATTCGGGTTCCGGAAGACGTCGAGATGGAGATGGTGATGGCGATAAAGACTATCATTCTCGGGACTCCTCATCCCGGAGGAAAACTTACTATCAGCCAAAGCACCACCAGGATACTTTGTCTCACGAGGAGCACAGCAAAGACAAGCACGGCCATAAGAGGTCGCAACCCGATGCTCCACGGGACCAAGACTCTGACTCCTCTTCTACTTGACAGTCTCGAGGTTCTCACCGGAGGGGCGAACTTTCAAAGCCGTCACCCCCTGCTCCTGTGACAGACCCAACAGTGTCAGAGAAGCTGGTTGAGCTTAAAGACAAATTTCCGAGAATCTGCTTCGATGGCCTAAAATTCCTTTCGGCGATTCATCCTATTCCCGGTCATGTTAAATAGAGCGCTCTTACCTGTACGAATGACGTCTATGTTCAACATGACGCATTTGTTTACCTAGTTGAGAAACTTTTCGAAGTCTCTGTGGAGCGCTAGTATGAGATAGACCATTTGAAGCTTGAGGCTATCCACGATAAAAATATCATTAGGGCCCAAGACGAAGAAATCACCACTTATAAGTCTGAACTCGAAGTCGCCCATCGGAGTGCCAGGGATACTGCTGAGACCGTTACTCGCTTGGAATCAACTCATAAGAAAGAGCTTGATGAGCTGGTTCAATGATGTGGGGCTTTGGCCTTGGAGAAGGACCCCGTTCAAAAGGAGAGGGATGCGTTCAGCACCCGGGTCAAGGAACTTGAGGAGCTTCTCCACAGAGAGAAATAGGAGAAAACGGCTGCCCAAAAAGAGTCACAGCGATACTGTGATGAGATTGTCGGCACCCTACTTTTAAAAGAACAACTCGAGGGCAAGCTTTCCAGGGTTGAGATGTTAAAGAGCGAGCCCCGTAAAGAGGGCAAGAAGATGGCATTGACGGACATCGATATTCGTCTTGAGGCAGCCAGGGAAGAAGGTTGAGAAGAGATCAAAACCGCGTTCGACCCACTCATTGCCGAATTCAACGCCCGCTTGCTCATGCACCGTGACTTAACTTTTTTGGACGATGGCTATCTTGAATCATTGCTCGAGGCGTAGGAAACCTTAATTTAGATCAAGAAGGCCAAGCGCGGTGTCGAGGAGGTTGACGAGGGGGATTTGATAAAAGAATTTCTGAAGGGAAATGAGCCTTCGGACCTATCAGCGGCCAAGGCCCTTTACTGCAAAGGCTCCCCCTCTAGAAAAGGGAAAAAAGTTGTCGTCGGTCCATCCGGGGTCGAGCCTCCTGTTCATGTGCCTACCAAGCCGGCCAGTCGGCCGACACTTGATCCTTTTAAACGGCACATTGGCTAAGATCTATACGCCCCCGGCCTGGGCGTTCATGTTTTGTCTCCTATCCCGGAGGGTAAGACCCCCCTAATGGCTGAAATACAGCCGGAACCTGGTAGACAATTCTTTTGCATTAACATGCCGAGTGTTTCCGTAGAAGCTGTCGTATTCTAATACATGCTTTTCGTGACTTTGTGCAGGTCGTTCTGATCTTGAACCCACTCCGAGGAGCGATGTCGCCAAGGAGGTGGAGAAGGAAACAAGTGAGGCCCCTTACGCAAGTGAGGCTCTCGGTCTTGATGCTCAGGTGATCGAGGCGCTTGTCGAAGGTAAGTCTGATTCCTCCTCTGGGAGTTATGAAGTAGAAGTCACAGGCACCTCTGAGCATACATCTGAATTGAGCATGAAGGAGCGGCTCGAGAAAGAGAAAAGAGATACAACCAAGGTCAAGGTTGAGCCGCGTGAAGTGGACCTGGACGATCCCTTGAACAAGCCATTGAAGGTCATCCCTCCTAGTAGGTCCAAGCCCTTGGATGTTCCCCCTACTTCTTCAGTTGTTACTCCTCCATCAAGGAAAGGTTCCAAGGGTAAACGCTCTGGGGAAGAGTCATCGGGGAAGAAGTTGAAGAAGCACAAGAAATGACTATTGTCCTCGTTCAACGAGAGTCAATCTAAGTCGTGTAATAATTTTTTTAATTTTTGTAGATAGACTGTTGACTCCGAATTTTGGAGTGCTTTAGCAGAAAACATTTCCTGAATAGAGTTTAGTTTCTTTTTTGTCTTTTCAAAAGATTCTTATTATTCAGTTTTCTTTGTGATTGTGATTCGAGTCCATGCTATTGTGCGTAACACAGACTTCTTGGTTTGTCTTCACACGACCCGTTTATTCTCTGAGAGTTATTCATTTTCCTCCCATGCTTCAAGCACTTAGAACATTTTTTAATCTGTACAACGGGAACTTAGAATATTCCAGTCCGCGTTCTGGGGACTTGGAGAATTTTTACCGTTTATACTCGAGTTCACGCTCCGGGGACTTCGAGTACTCCAGTCCGCACTCTGGGGACTTGGAGATTTTGAGTTGTTTATACTCGAATCCGCACTCCGGGGATATAGAGTACTCTAGTCCGCACTCTGGGGACTTGGAGATTTTTATTCGTTTATACTCGAGTCCGCGCTTCGGGGATATAGAGTAGTCCAGTCCGCACTCTGGGGACTTGGAGATTTTTAGTCGTTTATACTCGAGTCCGCGCTCCGGGGACTTAAGAGTACTCAAGTCCGCACTCCGGGGACTTAGAGATTTTTATTCGTTTATACTCGAGTCCGCGCTCCGGGGAAATAGAGTACTCCAGTCCGCACTCCGCGGACTTGGAGATTTTTAGTCCTTTATACTCGAGTCCGCGCTTCGGGGGCTTAGAGTACTCCAGTCGGCACTCCGGGGACTTAGAGATTTTTAGTGTCCGTGCGCGTTCGTACGTTAGTTGGGATAACATAATTTTATTTGCCCGTCACAGAATCATCATTTGTAGAGACATTAGTAATTCATGGAAAAGATGGCTTCAAGCCTTTATTAATAAGAGCAAGCAAAATCGCTTTATTACATGCCAAAAATTAGAAATAAAAGCATACTGGAAATAAGTGCGACTAGTACATGAAAGAAATAGCCTAAGTATCATAACGCCGCAAGTGCTCGTTGTTCCATGCTCGGGGGAGTGTCGCACCATCGACAGTCGCTAGCTTGAAAGTTCCTTCTCTAAGCTTCCGTTCGATGACGTATGGACCTTCCTATGCGGGATTCATATGAGACAGGATCAAGAAAACTCGTTTCAACACGAGGTCTCCCACACTAAACATTCTTGGTCGGGCCTTCTTGTTATAATATTTAGCGACTCTGTGTCTGTATGCGGACGCTCTCAAATTGGCTTCTTCGCATTTTTCATCAATGAAGTCTAACGATTCCAATAAAAGATTCTGGTTCGACTCGGGGTCGTAATAAGTTACCCGATGCGATGGGACCTCAAGTTCCACGGGTATGACACCTTCCGTGCCATACGCCAACGTGAATGGAGTGTGGCCAGTTGCGGTCTTATGGGTGGTCCTGTAGGCCCAAAGTGTTGTTGGAAGTTCATCCACCCACCTGCCTCTAGCCTTTTCTAGACGTTTTTTCAATATGGATTTCATTATCTTGTTTACGGCTTTCACTTGTCAGTTGGCCTTCGGGTGAGCAACCGCTGCAAACTTCTTTTCAATGCCATATTTCTGACAAAATTCTTTGAACTCCTTACTTTCGAATTGAATCCCATTGTCTGTAATGATGGTCTGTGGAAGGCCGAAGCGGCATATGATATTTCGTACGACGAAATTAATAACCTTCTTGGTGGTTATCGTGGCCAGAGGCTCTACTTCTGCCCATTTGGTGAAGTAGTCGACCGCAACTATTGCATATTTCGCTCCACCTTTAGCTATGGGTAAAGAACCAACTAAGTCAATTCCCCACATTGCAAATGGCCAGGGACTTACCATTTGCGTGAGCTCCGTTGGCGGAGCTCTTTGGATTTTTGCATATATCTGGCATTTATCACATTTTCTCACATAGTCTACAGCATCCCGATTCATAGTTGGATAGTAGTATCCATAGCGAAGGATCTTCTTTGCTAATGTCTGCCTCTTAGCATGGTCGTCGCACTCTCCTTCATGGACTTCCTCCAGGACTCGTTTTACCTCATCATGGGCAATGCATCGGAGTAGTGGTGTCGAGAATCCCCTTCGATACATTATTCCATCCTGTATTACATAACATTAAGCTTTACGAAGGACTTGGCGTCTTTCGCTCCTCTTCTCAGGCAAATCCCCTTGTAGCAGGTACTGCTTGATTGGGGTCAGCCACGATTCCTTCTCAAGTTTGATTTCTAACACGAAATTTGCCTCCGTTACATCTATACTTGGAGCATAGATGACCTCAACAGGGAACAATCCCATTTGCTGAGCATCACCAGTGCTTGCAAATTTTGCCAATGAATTGGCTTCTCTATTTTGTTCGCGTGGGACATGCGAGATGTCGTAGTATTCCAAATTCGCCAGCAGCTCTTAAACCCGAGCAAGGTAAGGAGCAAGTCTCTGTCCCTTCGCTTGATAGTCTCCTTGCACCTGATATACTACCAGCTGCGAGTCAAAGAAGATTTTGATTGACTTCACCCTCAGTTCGATAACAAGTCTCAAGCCAGCAATCAATGCTTCATATTCGGCTTCGTTATTTGTTGCTGCAAACTCGAGCTTCAAAGCGTAGCAGATTGATCGGTCTTCAGGAGTTACGAGGATTATGTAGGATCGATTTCACCCTAGAGGGGGGGTGAATAGGGTGATAGTGTAAATTATAAAAATTAATTGCAGAAGCTTATAAACTAATATTAACACAGATCACAGAATATTACCAGCACAGAAATAAATAGCAGAATAATAAAATGCAAAACAGAACAACACAGAATTTACCCAGCTTCGACAAAACCCTGCCTACGTGCTGCCCCCAAGGTTTCTACTAGAAATTAGAAAGTCCCTCGCTTACACACGTAAACTTGCTATACCCGCTATTGACTATCCTAAATCTACGCTCAAAACCCTGGCCACAACTCAACCACCGAGTTGCGAATTCCCAAACTACACACCGTAGTTTGTCCCCTAGTCACACGACTAGAAAATTAAAACGGTTCAAAGAGAATTTTTAACCACAAATTTAAAAATAAAACTAAACTAAAAAACCCTAGTTTAAAAACTTTTAAGTCCAAAAGAAAAATAAACCGGCCCAAACTTCTTTTATTTTTTTCACTATGTCGGCCCTTTTCTTTTATCTCGTATGTGATAATGGCTGTTCCTCTTCGTCCAAAAACTAGGGCTTTTGAAGCTGCGCTATTTGCTCGATCGATAGGAATTTGCGTGTTGCCTTGCTCGGTCAATTCTTCGTTGCTCACTGCTGCTCGACGAGTTCGATTTTTTGCTTTGGTAAGAATTTATGCTTTTGTGCTTTTCGATTTTCGTATTCGAATTCATGTCTTCATGCCGATGATGATTGGGGCATTTTATAGGGTTCGTTACCCTGATTTTTCGTTCGTCTGATTGCTTAAAAATTTGTTGCTTTGCCGTTCGATTACACTTTGATGCTGATGATTTATTTGACTTTGTCAATCTCATTTCTCTGCCACTTGATGATGCTTGAATGTTTGAGATTGTTTCTGACTTCTTCAAATCGTATATTGATGGTCACGGCTTTGATCATATGACTTGTTTGATTCCTTGATTCATACGGCAGAGACTTTCTACTTTTACTTTTCTTTGACTATTTCAAAGAATACGCGTACGCACTTGATTTCTTTTTTCATTCGTGAATTTTGACTTCTCTGGCACTTGAATTTTATAACTTGACTTCTGGTTTCTCTGTTTCGTATGTATGCTGTGCATTTGTAGTTGGTTTGAAAACTTTTGTGTTGTAGCTGTCTTGTATAACTTGAACTTGATCTGTGCCTTGTCCATTCTCGTGTGTTCATCTCTGTAATATATGCTACTGATACATTTGGAGTTGGTTCATGTTGCATTGACTTGTTTTGTACTGGTGCACTTCTGTTTGCTGTCATGTTGCTGGAATAACTTCGACATTGTTTTGATGCATTTGCATGTTGTAAGTGTAAGTGTTCATTCATGTTTTGATTATGACTTCATTATAGTTCCAGTTGATCATTAGGTAGTTGTCACTGTATTGCATTGAGCTCGACATTGTTGTTTACTTCACTTGTGTATTGCCTTCACTGTCCACTTGAACTTGGAGTCTGCCTTAATCATCTTGTAACCTGGTCTGGTCTGGTGCACCTTGTTTGCTGTGACATTGTTCATGTCTGTTTATGTGCAGTTTACATTCATGTTGCCTCTGTGTTTGTTGTATCTTTGAGCACTTGATCATTTAAGCCTTTGTGCTTTGGTGCTGTGTTGAATTTGTGCAGTGTTGTACTTGTTGCCTTGTATCACTGGTTCATTCCACTGTTTCATGCATGCTCGACATTGTGACTTGTTTTGTTTGCATTTGCCCTGTTGCTGTTGGTCTGGAGTTGTTTAATGAAGAGGTTGAACCTGTTAGTCAAGCTTGCATACTTCATGTAGCCTTGTGTTGAACCCAGTTTTAGAGCTCGGGTTTGACCTTGTGCTCGTGTCGTGATTTTAAATATATTGCACGTGAGTTGAACCCGGCTTTGCATTTGGGTTTGACCTGTGCTCACCTGTCCCTGTAGCATTATTAAGTGTATATCGGTGTGCACGGCCTTGTGGCATATACAGTGATACATTGTGTATGTCACAAGCTGTTCGTGTATGATGAATTCAAATTTAAATGATGACGAACAACCCAAATAACTGAGGCAAATATTATTTTCAATATTCATATTTTATATTGCAAAAAATATTTCTTTTTTAATTTTACTGCGTTAGTGAATATTTTTGCAGATTGCTCAGATGCTTGATTCTATTTGAAATAAAGTTGAAGATAAAAACGAGTGTGAGTGATATGTAGTGAGATGCTGATGTAAATGTGAACAACAATCTCCCCCTTTTGATGATAACAAACATATATTTAAGATTTTGAATGTGTTAAATGTATTTGATTATGGATATGCATTGCTCCCCCTATTTAAATGCTTCCTCTCTACACAAAGCTCCCCCTACATATATGCATACAAATAAAAATATGAAAATGAGCCTAGATACAAATAGAAAATTATTTGACCTTTGCTTGATTTTATTTGACAAAATCTTAACTTTTCTCTCCCCCTTTTGTTATTAGCAAAAGAATAATAGTATTAGAGAAAATAGAGATAAAGTGATCGATATTAATTCAACATTAAAACTCAATTGAATATAAATATTAAATTTCAATAAAAATCAAACAAAAATCATAAATATTTTGTTAGGCGCATATTCCACTTTTAGAATGATGGAAATGATGTCATAATATAAAACCATACAGTTGTGTTTATTTGTGGTATATTTATATCAGGAATTTGAATATCTACTAACCATGCATAATCGTTAGGACTTTTAAATGAGATTAGTAGTATTCTAATTTTATTTAAAAAAAATGAATTCAAGTATCTTCTAACCACGCATAACCGTGAGGACTTTTAAATGGGATTAGAATCAACTTGTTTATTTAAAAAAAATCAACTTTTGATATGCGTTCCATACATGCATAACCGTGAGGACTTTTAAATGAGCATGGAAGCACATAACAAATTCCAAGTAATTCACCCATGCATAACCGTGAGGACTTTTAAATGAGAGTGAATACTTTGGTATTTATTATTATTATTATTACCCTTTTTTTGTTTAAAAAAATGTGAAAAAGAAAAACGAACGATTCCTGTTTAAAGTACCACATATCGAAAAACTATATAGAATTTTGATGAGTGATGGTCGTTAGAAATATGATAGATATAGAGATGGTCATGGAATTTTTACCAACACAAAGTTTTATAACTCTTATTTAAATTTCTAAAGAAATTTATTAATTATACCGTCTCGAGTCATAATATTTGATCAATATTAACACTCATCACTTTTTCAATCACTATTTTTCTTTTCGATAAACATTAGTGAGTCAGATTAGTCAAAATAGTCATTTAAAATCAAATTCAAAAATAATTATGAAATTAATTTTTCAAAAATGACTAATCTGAAACTATGGTCAAAAATGATTTTCTCCAGGGGGTTTTAAAAGAAAATTTTATGCTATTTGAAAATTATTTGAAATGAAAAATATGCAGATATTTTCTTTGAAAAAACGATGCAGTTACTAAATGTCTCAAAAATCACGTTCAACTAGTAATTTTTCTATCAACTAGATTACCAGTGTAATCTGCATCTGAATTTCTCTTTCACTCAAAATTATCATCAATTGAATTTTATAGACCAAAACATGAAGTGTGCACCGAAAATTTCAAACTCAATTTTTACAGCAATTTATATGACATTCTTTTGAAGTTGAATTGAAGCCGTGTAAATAATCGAAAACCGTGAATATAGAGTTAGCCGTATTATAAGCAATTGTATCATCCAACAAAATACTATTATTAATCCAAATTAATATAGATGAAGTAATTAAAAGAATCTAGAGAATTTTATAGTGTTTTTGGCATAAGAATATAATTGGCCAACTATGTTGAATAAGTCAGAAACAAAATCATCATCTTTTCATCAATCTCAATATTGGCTGATTTTAATTCAGAATATGGTGCAGATTATCACATTATATCATTTAAAACATACCATTACCTGTTTTACCTTTACGATATTTTTCGATGTTGTCTATTGTGATTCTGTCACCTTTGAACTAGGATAAAGAACTTTGCTTCGTCATCCGTTGTGTTTCTGGAACAGCCAAAAATCCAGAGAACACTATTGTTGTTCCTCAGCCTGCCACCACACCTACACGATGAAAGATTTATGTGACCTATTTGTTTTTATAGGTCCATGATTGTTAGTGGCAGAATATTTCGAAAAACAATTTTGTAAAGACCCAAAACTGTTTATAATTGTTCCCTTTGGCACCCAAATTTGTTTAACTTTGGGAGATTTTATATTTGTGCCTTTTGGAACCCAAATCGGTATAATTTTCACATGTTTGGGTCTATACCAACAATCATTGTGACTGTGTCCATATTTTCTACAAATTGTGCACATAGAATTAACTTGATTATTATTGCTTTCGACAATTTTCAATTTATTATATCCAAGTCCTTGTCTAACCGTATTAACAGTTTGCTTTCCTAGTAGCATATTCAACGATTTTTCACTTTTGGAAAATTTATCTAAAGTAGTAGACAGTTGTTGGACTTGTGATTTGAGAGATTCATTTTCGTTTAACAATTGTGTGCACTTTTTAATAGAACTCTTTCTCCTAGTATTTTCATTCTCTTTTAAAATCAGAATTTCATTTTCAAGTGATTTTATATTGATTTCTGATTTTTTAACTTCCTCTTCGAATGTTGGACACTTATCACACTTAGGGATTCTACGTTGATGTTCTTAACTAATTGATCAAGTTGTTCATTGCATTCTATCAAAGTATCCTTTTGAGATTCAAGTTTGGCGTATTTTTCCCTAAGTCGTTCAAAACAGCCATTTACTTCGTGGAAATAAATAAGTAATTCAGAGTGAGTAAGTTTTGATACCTCGCTTGGCTCGTCATCGTCGCTATCGGTTATATTCCCATGAAGGCACATATCTGCTTTCTCACTCTCACTGCTATCGCTTTTATTCCACATGGCTGCAAAACATCTTCTTTTTTATTCCTTTTCTTTGTCGAGTTGAAATCGGGGATAATTGGGCTTGATATCACCGGGTTTGTTGCAAGTGATCCCGTGTTCTTCCGAGTTGTCCAGTGCTTTAATTATTCCGCTTTTCAATTGTTGATTTAGAGCTGGATTTCCGTATTTGTTGTTCCATCTTTTGAATTTCTTTATTATTAACGCCAGCTCAGCTGCTCCATCATCATCATCCTCATCTTAACTGCTTTTTACAAATCCTGTTAAGCACATTTCTTTAACTGAGTTGGTTGTGGAGGATTTCTCATTGCTGTTGACTTTTGCACCATATATTGCATTTAAAGTATTCCAGATTTCCTGTGCATTTTCACAATGAGAGATGAAATTAAAATTATCTTGATTAATATGAGAATATAATAAATGCATATCCATAGCATTAATCGAGATAATTTTCTTATCTGTTATATCACACCCATTTTCAATAATATCCCAACATTTAATATTAACAGATTTTAAATAAAATTCCATTTTTAATTTCCAATTCAAAAAATCTGTTCCATCGAAAACAGAAGGAATAATATTGGAGCGACCCTCAACAGAAGTATTAATAAAAGAAGCCATTTCAAAAATTCAAAATTTTAAAACAAAAACCAATTTTTAAAACACGAATTTTTAAAAAAAATTGATTTTTGTAAAAAAAATTAAAACAACAACGGCTTTTGTTCCTAGCTCTGATACCACTTGTAGGATCGATTTCACCCTAGAGGGGGGGATGAATAGGGTGATAGTGTAAATTATAAAAATTAATTGCAGAAGCTTATAAACTAATATTAACACAGATCACAGAATATTACCAGTACAGAAATAAATAGCAGAATAATAAAATGCAGAACAGAACAACACATAATTTACCCAGCTTCGGCAAAACCCTGCCTACGTGCTGCCCCCAAGGTTTCTACTAGAAATTAGAAAGTCCCTCGCTTACACACGTAAACTTTCTATACCCGCTATTGACTATCCTAAATCTACGCTCAAAACCCTAGCCACAACTCAACCACCGAGTTGCGAATTCCCAAACTACACACCGTAGTTTGTCCCCTAGTCACACGACTAGAAAATTAAAACGGTTAAAAGAGAATTTTTAAACACAAATTTAAAAATAAAACTAAACTAAAAAACCCTAGTTTAAAAAATTTTAAGTCCAAAAGAAAAATAAACCGGCCCAAACTTCTTTTATTTTTTTCACTATGCCGACCCTTTTCTTTTATCTCGTATGTGATAATGGCTGTTCCTCTTCGTCCAAAAACTAGGGCTTTCGAAGCTGCGCTATTTGCTCGATCGATAGGAATTTGCGTGTTGCCTTGCTCGATCAATTCTTTGTTGCTCACTGCTGCTTCGACGAGTTCGATTTTTGCTTTGGTAAGAATTTATGCTTTTGTGATTTTCGATTTTCGTATTCGAACTCATGTCTTCATGCCGATGATGATTGGGGCATTTTATAGGGTTCGTTACCCTGATTTTTCATTCGTCTGATTGCTTCAAAATTTGTTGCTTTGCCATTCGATTACACTTTGATGCTGATGATTTATTTGACTTTGTCAATCTCATTTCTCTGCCACTTGATGATGCTTGAATGTTTGAGATTGTTTCTGACTTCTTCAAATCGTATATTGATGGTCACGGCTTTGATCATATGACTTGTTCGATTCCTTGATTCATACGGCAGAGACTTTCTACTTTTACTTTTCTTTGACTATTTCAAAGAATACGCGTACGCACTTGATTTCTTTTTTCATTCGTGAATTTTGACTTCTCTGGCACTTGAATTTTATAACTTGACTTCTGGTTTCTCTGTTTCGTATGTATGCTATGCATTTGTAGTTGGTTTGAAAACTTTTGTGTTGTAGCTGTCTTGTATAACTTAAACTTGATCTGTGCCTTGTCCATTCTCGTGTGTTCATCCCTGTAATATATGCTACTGATACATTTGGAGTTGGTTCATGTTGCATTGACTTGTTTTGTACTGGTGCACTTCTGTTTGCTGTCATGTTGCTGGAATAACTTCGACATTGTTTTGATGCATTTGCATGTTGTAAGTGTAAGTGTTCATTCATGTTTTGATTATGACTTCATTATAGTTCCAGTTGATCATTAGGTAGTTGTCACTGTATTGCATTGAGATCGACATTGTTGTTTACTTCACTTGTGTATTGCCTTCACTGTCCACTTGAACTTGGAGTCTGCCTTGATCATCTTCTAACCTGGTCTGGTCTGGTGCACCTTGTTTGCTGTGACATTGTTCATGTCTGTTTATGTGCAGTTTACATTCATGTTGCCTCTGTGTTTGTTGTATCTTTGAGCACTTGATCATTTAAGCCTTTGTGCTTTGGTGCTGTGTTGAATTTGTGCAGTGTTGTACTTGTTGCCTTGTATCACTGGTTCATTCCACTGTTTCATGCATGCTCGACATTGTGACTTGTTTTGTTTGCATTTGGCCCTGTTGCTGTTGGTCTGGAGTTGTTTAATGAAGAGGTTGAGCCTGTTAGTCGAGCTTGCATACTTCATGTAGCCTTGTGTTGAAACCAATTTTACAGCTCGGGTTTGACCTTGTGCTCATGTCGTGATTTTAAATATATTGCACGTGAGTTGAACCCGGCTTTGCATTTGGGTTTGACCTGTGCTCACCTGTCCCTGTAGCATTATCAAGTGTATATCGGTGTGCACGGCCTTGTGGCATATACAGTGATACACTGTGTATGCCATAAGCTGTTCGTGTATGATGAATTCAAATTTAAATGATGACGAACAACCCAAATAACCGAGGCAAATATTATTTTCAATATTTCACATTTTATATTGCAAAAAATATTTCTTTTTCAATTTTACTGCGTTAGTGAATATTTTTGCAGATTGCTCAGATGCTTGATTCTATCTGAAATAAAGTTGAAGATAAATACGAGTGTGAGTGATATGTAGTGAGGTGCTGATGTAAATGTGAAATTATGTTGTATTATAATCAAAGTTGTATATGTATAGTGAGAGCTTGAAATTGTACTATTCAAAATTGTAATAAATATTCGTTTGAATTCAAATTCCGTGTTATTTATTTTATTCAGCAAATATTTATTTAATCTGTGAAAAATAAAATAGTACATTAACAAATACATTTAAATGAATGTATATATGTTTATTATCATCAAATAAAAATCATATAAGCGCATATTCAACAGATTATACCTGCCCCCGAGCAACGGTCATTAGATGCCCCATCGGTGTACATCTTCCATCGAACATGGGGTATGATTCTGTGACTGCTCGGTTCATCTAGCACAGTGAATTCAGCAATGAAGTCGGCTAGTGCTTGTCCTTGTATGGCCCTCCACGGCAAATAGGTAATATCGAACCGACTTAACTCAATATTCCATTTCAGCATCCTTCCGGAAGTTTCCGGTCGTTGGAGTACCTGCCGCAAGGTTTGGTCAGCGTAGACACCGATTGAGTGTGCCTAAAAGTAGGGGCGAAGCTTGCGTGATGCGATCACCAAGCAATAGGCTAGTTTTTTAATCTTTGGATAATTTCTTTCCGCCCCTGTCAAGCGTTTATTGACATAGTAAACCGGCTTTTGAATCCAGTCTTCCTCGCAGACCAAGGCTGTACTGATAGCATGCTGGGATACCGCCAAGTATACATACAACATTTCGTGGTCTATCGGCTTGGATAGTACGGGGGACTTTTCAAGTGCCTTACCTGAGCCCGGAATGCTTCCCCACAGTCGGATGTTCATTTGAAGTTTCTCTTTCCTTTCTTTATAATGTCAAAGAAGGGAATACACTTGTCTGTAGCTTTGGATATGAATCGACTTAGCGCAGCCACTTTTCCATTCAGGCTTTGCACCTGCTTTATGGTTCTGGGTACTTGTATATCTCGGATAGCCTGGATCTCTCTGGGTTAGCCTCGATTCCCTAGGCATTCACAATGAATCCCATAAATTTTCCTGATGCTACGCTGAATGAACCCTTCAACGGATTGATCTTCATTCCATAATGCCTGAGTATGTCAGACATCTCCGCTAGGTCTCGGATGTGGTCGTTTGACTGCCGTGACTTCACGAGCATGTCATCCACATAGACTTCCATTGTTTTACCAATTTGATCTTTGAACATTCGATTCACCAGGCGTTGATAAATCGCTCCTGCGTTCTTCAATCCAAATGGCATTACTACATAGCAATACAATCCCATGTTCGTGACAAACTGGCGTGTTCTTGATCTGGGAGGTGCATTGGGATTTGATTTTATCCTAAATACGCATCCATAAATGATAATAACTCATGCCCGGCAGTTGAGTCGACCAGCTGGTTAATCCTAGGCAACGGGAAACTATCCTTAGGGCACGCTTTGTTTAAATCAGAATAATCAACACAGGTCCTCCATTTCCCATTCGCTTTCTTCACTAGCACCGGGTTAGATACCCACTCAGGATAGAGGGCGTCGCAGACGAACCCGTTGGCTTTGAGCTTGTCCACCTCCTCTTTGAGAGCCATGGACCTCTCCGGGTTTATGCCTCTGCTTTTTTGTTTCACAGGCACATGTTTTAGGTCTATGTTCAACATATGACTTGCATTCGCAGGAGAAATCCCGCACATATCGGAATGTGTCCAGGCGAAAACATCAAGATTCGCTCGGAGGAAATCAGTAAGGTTCTCAGCCGCCAAAGGGTCGAGTTGCGACCCAATTTTAAGGACTTGTGATGGGTCGCTCCGGCAAACTGGGATGTTAATTGTGAGTTCAGCCGGTGCTGCATTGGTTTCCCTGGGTTCCCCATCATCGTCTCTTGGATCTGTGTCCCTATAGATCCGAGAACGTTGTCCGAGCCAGGGATCGGGCGCTACTTGTCAATCATCAGCATTTCGGCTGCGGACGGAGCAGTCCGCAACCTTTCCTTTCTCTCTACGCTGAGCCTCCCTTAGCTCAGCCACATAACAGGCACGTCCGGTCGCCTGATCGTCGTGCACCACTCCAACACCGCTGTCTGTGGGAAATTTTCATGTCAGACACCAAGGGGCCAATACTGGCCTAAATTCTGCCAAGGCGGGACGTCCCAGAAATACGTTATATGGAGAGTCAATGTCCAACACTACGAATGGCAGGATTCGCACCTCCTATGCTCGCCTTGCCTCAGTTCAACTGGTAACTCCATATATCCTACTGCATCCGTTGCTACGCCGTTAAAGCCATGGATTCTGGCGTTGGATGGCTTCAAATCCTTAGCTTTCATTTTCATTTGGTCATATGCCTTCTTTAAGATGATGTTAACGGAACTTTCACAATCAATTAGAATTCTCTTCACATACGCTGGCCCGATTGTCGCAGATATGACCATTGAGTCGATGGTAGTGGCTTCTACCTTGTCCGCATCTCGACCCTTGAATACGATATCATCATTCATCATGCGCTGCTGCTTTGCAGGAGTCCCATCCTCCATAATCGAATAACATTCATGCCCCACATGTCTTAAAGAGTTAGCATATCACTCCATCTCCTGCCAATTCTTATCTGCAGGATGTGGCCCGCCAGCAATCGTGTTAATAACCAATCTGCCCACAGTTCGAGTAGGTTGTTCTGGCTGGTGTGGGACTGGCCCACTCCGGGGTCTGATGTTTCTTGCCTCCCATCCTGTGGGTCCTTAACAAATTCCTGCAGCTTTTTCTGTCTTATCAGCGTTTCAATGGCATCATGGAGGTGTCTGCACTCCTCCGTGTTGTGCCCATAAGACTCATGGAAACAGCAATACTTCCCGGTCCGCTTCTGTTCTTCCGTCGACTCCTTTGGATGTGGCTTTCTATATTGGAAAGTGTTGCAAGTTGATAGATAGATGGTTTCAAGAGATGCGTTCAACGCGGTGTATTCATTGCATGTTGGGATCCTTGATTTCCATTTCCCTGTTTCTTCTTTCTTTTCGGTATTTCCACCTCTGGATCCTTTAGACTGCCCGGGCTTGTTCTGGATGTTAACTTGAGTTTTTCCAAAATTATCTCCGGTTTGTTTCACAACGACGTTACTTTTCACAAACTCTTGAACAGGCCCTGATGCCTTGTCTCGCGTTGTCCACCGAGCTTCCTCCCTTCTTATGAACTGATGAGCTTTCGAATAAAAACGTTCCAGCGTAGCTGGGGGCTTCCCTGCCAACCAATCTCCAAACTCAGAATTCAGATCCACTCCACGCATTACTGCCATCAGAATCGCGTGGTCGTTAGGATTGCTCACCTCGGTAGCAGCGACATGAAACCTTTGCAAGTATGCTTTTAATGACTCTCCCGGAGCTTGGATTACACTTGATTGGGACATCACGTCCTTCGGGCGAGTGGTGTGTATCCTAAATTGTTCTATGAATTTTGTTGCTAATTCGTCAAAGCTGGATATAGATCGAGGTGGGAGTCGAGTAAACCACATGGTGGCAATACCAAACAAAGTGATTGGGAAGCACCAACACTTGGTCGCATCATTGGCTCTTGCAGAATCCATCATCCATCCATACCTCATCACGTGATGTCTGGGGTCAGTCTTCCCCTCTTAGGCTGAGATAGTCGGCATATTGAACTTCTTGGGGGTACTCAGCCTGCAGGATACCATCCGTAAAGAGGGTATGGCTTCTAGTCACTCCCCAATCTTCATTGGTCAAGCCTTGGTTTTCTCTCATCAACCGCCTGACCATAGCTGTTAAGTCCAGAGTTTGTATGGAGGATGGAAGGTTGGGTTCCGTTCCACGGGACCGTGGGGGTTAATGTCCCGCCTGATTTGGCTCTTGGAGATTCGGGCGTCCGGTCTCTTCATGGGCTTGATTTCGAGTAGATCGATCAGTGGCACCCGCTTGTGCATCTTTATCCTTACGGCATCTACACCTAGGAGGTTCGTCAGCTGAAGTTGGACTATCATCTTCAGAGTAAGGGATGGGGCTACCTCTAGCATTCTGATGCTGCTGCTGAGTAAGTTAAGTTATAAGGTTGGCGTTGGCTTGCATTTGCACAGCAAGTTGCCTTCTACTTTCCTTAAGCTCTCTTATCAAGTCATTGAACTCTTCTCGGGAAACAACTTCCGCTTGGTTTTGGATGGAGGGCCTTGTGCCTCGAATCGCTTGCTGATTGCTAGTTCCCAATTGTTGCACACTAGCGGTCTCGTGGGCATCTGCATTTTGAGAGGCCAATCTAGTTCGTGGTCTTCCCATGGTAGAGTTGTTGGTTGTAACTATGAGTAGAATCAACAGATGCCTTATCAATGATTATGGATCTCCTTCGGGAGATTTATGCAATCCAGTAGCTGCAAAGTAGATCCTAATAGCCTGAGAATTCAAATTCTCGGTGAAAGCACCAAAATGTTAGCACCAAAATTGTTCACTAACACCCTTAGAAAGATTTTGTTGAGAGATTAATGAAGAAAGTAAATTAAAACAGAGAATAGAGTGTGAATTTAAATGCAGAGAACAAGAACACCAAATTTAAAGTGGTTCGGCGTAACTGCCTACATCCACTTTGCAGTTGATTTCCATTGATTTCCTTGATGGGTGATTACAGATACAATCCGTTTTTAGTTACTAGAATACAATTGTAAATTAAAATCAATAAGTCTGGAATGAGTCTTAAAAATATCAGAGTCTCCCCAGTGTTCTCTCAAATCTCTGTTCTTTCTCTGCGCCCCTGCCCCTCTATTTATAGGCGAAGGTGGGTTGGACTTCCCTGGTGGGCCGGTAGCTGAATAACTTGGTCCAAATAGGACAAGCTCTGTGTGCCAAACCGAATAGGCCGAACAGTTGAATGCCGAACCCTCCTTTTTATGCCGAGCGAGCCGTTCGTTGTGTGGGAAGAGTAGGCCGAGCGATAATCGAAGCCGGTCATGATGGGGAGGATGCCGAACCATCTTTGATTGCCGAACATCTCGGGAGGCCAAATGAGACTCTCGTTGAATGTCTTCCAGATGACGAACTTCATGGATACCGAACGTTCTTTGTATGCTGAATGGACGCTGGAGGCTGAGCGCTATTCAATGATGAGCGCCCGAACCGCTTAAAGGACGAACGTCCTTAGTATGCCGGACGATACCTTGACCGAGCGAGGTTCCTGGCCGAACGATGCCTTTGGCCGAGTGCTGTCTAACGCCGAGCGCTCTCCAGATGTCGAACGTTATCCAATGCCAGGCGTCCCTATGCGCCGTATGCTTCTTGGATGCCGGTCGTAAGGTGCTGCCGAACGAACTAGCTTAGTCGATCGGTGGGTAGGCTGAGTACTAGGTTGCCTGGTCAAGTCTTTAGGAAACACATGCGGCTATAGGAAGTTCAACCGCGACGAACCCAAACCCGAGCAACTAGCCGCCTCCAACATCAAGCCACCGAGCCGCCTACATCTCCCACGACCATCGATTCGACCACGGCAATCGCGCGTCCTAAAAAAATCACCAGCCGCCGTCGAAAATAAGGAACCCTAATCGAAAATTTCTCCATATCCAACCGTCGATTCGCCAAACAAATCATCTAGATGCGATCCCCTCAGCCTCCTCTCCAAAACCCAGAAAGGGTTTGTTGATCCGACAAGTTTGATCGCGGCGATGATGAACGGCCGAGACTTCTTCGATTTTTACCGGTCAAACGAGAAACTGAATCGAAAGACGAACAGCATCAGTGAATTACGCTAATCGAGAGCTTCAACATATATTTTTTTTCGAATTTTTCTGAGGAGTTTGGATTTTCAGTTTTGGATTTGATTTGGGATTGAATCTGAAATGTATGTTGTCTGCCATTGAGGAGGAGAGAGTTGAGATATACGTACAGCCAAATGAAAATGAGGGGAATTAGGGTTTATAACGATATATTTATAGACAAAGTTGAAATAGGATGGATCGGATAAGATAGATGTACGCGCTAAACGATATATGGCCCGAAATGCCCGTTTCGATTCCGAAACGAAATTGGGTCAACCCATATATCAAAATAGATGTTTTAAAATATTCTAAACGCGATGGAAAAAGTTTCACGTCCAAATTCCAAGGTATGAAGAAGTTATGCTAAAATCAATAATTTAAAATTCATTTCAATTGATTTCAATTTCGTTTATTTCAAGGCGTTTCGAGTCCGTACGATCAAACGACAAGTCCGATCGCTACGAAACTTGAAATCCTACAAAAATTCACTGTTACGGATCCGATGAAACTTGTTTCGTCGAAATCCGAGTCAGCGGCCAAAATGGATATTTTTCTATTAATTAAATAATTTAATAGTTAATTAATAAAATCCAATTTTTTTAAATTTCAATCTTAAATTGACAAATTATATCACTTTATATTTCTCGATCCAATTACAATGTTTTAAACAAGTTAAAAGTCAATTTAAAGTTGATAAATCTATCCGTCGAAGTATTAAATTTTTAATTTCATTATATTCAAATGAATTAGGTTCCCAATAATTTTATTAAATTTTATTCACATTCTAATTATTCAATTCTTTATTATCCAACGGATCAATCAACATTGGATTCATGGTTTATTACATTATTATACTCAAATTTTATCTAAATTTCAATAACGTATTATTAAATGTTTAATTTCATTTATTTTTGCAATAATTTCAATTACTAAACTTTTATACTTCAATTAAATTAATAAATCTCGCTTACTATACTTTTAAATCAACCAATAGTCATATTATAAATGGAATTTACGTTATTTTCAATTATTAATTATCATCAGTTAAGATCTTAACATTTGTTCCATAATTTTATTTTCCCTGAATTAGTTACTGCATTTATCTAATTCCAATTTCGTAATCACATTCAATCCATTAACTGGTATTGCATTGACATTTAACTTATTAGCTTATATCAACACTATTATCATTAACTGCAAATGGATTACCAAATTTAGTCACTACCCTAAATAACTAACGTAAATTAATCTCCATTATTTCTACTGATTTAACTTTCATTCAATTAATTAATGATTCCCTCGGTTAGCATTAACGTAACATTTTCTTTATTTGTATTGCAAATAATTCAAAATTCAATTCCTAATTCTTAATATCATCTAAATTACAACTTCCAAACATGGTATTAATCATCATTTACGTACCTCTAATTATCTTAATTTACGTTAACATAATAAATAAATTACCTTTAATGAAATATATCCCCCAATTTATTATATGCAATAAATTTTGACCTTTCAACACTTTCAATTAATTATTTATATTTATTGCGATTGAATACCAAAATTTATTTAACACATCAAATATATGAACAATCTATATTCATTGTCACCTATTTTCTTTTAAATTCAGTTATAAGTTTGTTAGTTACCAACCAGGTTATAATAACACTAATTTTTGTTCCACTGCTATATATGATATATTTGCATCACATACTTGAATTTTTCAATTTCATCTTAATTCCAATTCACGGTAGTATAATTTCTTACTATAAACCCATTTATAATTTGCATACCAATTAATTAGTTTCAACTAAATAGATTGATCCAATTCAACTCTTTTGTTAAGTCTATATAAATCAATATACTATTTCATTGGTAAATGTTTATTTCAATTATTCTTTTATTACTTAAAAATCTTATTTCATTCATGAATGCCATCATTTATCAATTATTACATAATTTCATTTATTAATATTCATTTTATTCATGCAATTCATGCTTAATTCAATTCCTTTGCACATTAATTCATTTACTAAAGTTGAAAATCATTTATTTATATTACTTACCTTCTTATTATATTAAATTAGTAGCATTTCAATTATACTTCTGATTATAACATTTCATTAGTAAATTCAATATTTCCGTTTGTTTCTTTTATTAACCTTATAACCAAGTATGACAAATTTCATAATTTCAATTGCTATATTTAACTTTCTAACATTTGCTTCATTATCTTCTAGAATTTTTTTCATTTCTTCCTAAATTAAATTGCAAAATTTAAATTAACTAACAATTTATTAATCAAAATTTACGGGTCGTTACACTCTCCTCCACTCAAAACTTTTCGTCCCCAAAAAGGAAAAGAAGGGGAAAGAAAGAATTAAATCAATGTATCTTACTTAAATATTGTATTTATAAACAAATAAATTTAAAAAATTTAAAAATCTAAATAAAATATAAATTTATAACTATTAAATCCCTTTATACTCAAATTTGTAGAGTTTGGAAAAACAATTTCAAAACTTTTTCTAAGTCCAAAATTTTCGAATAATTTCGACAGAGTCTCCTTTGTACGGAAAGGCCCGGGAGAAAATAAAATATCAAAAATACAATATACAACATATATTTTTCAAAATAATATATATCCCAACTCGGGAAAGTAATATAATAATGCTATAAACCGTAATTCGAGAACGTACCTATTTGTCGGGCAATTTACGCTTAATTATGAAACCAAAAGTAGTAGCAATTGCTTCCATAACATGTATTTCACTTATATAATCCAAGAGAGTTTATAATTATATAAAATGAAATATTTAGCATTGTTTCAAGTACCAACAAACAATCAATACTTATAACAATCACTTGCAACCAGGTATACAACTATCACATAAAAATCAGCACAAATCAAACATTTATTTATATCAAATAGTTGTTCGGATTCAAAACTTTAAATTGTACGAAATGAAAAATAAACTACTAAGTGTACCCTTTACTCAACAGTCTTAGGTGAATCTAAATAGATTATTCATTCATCCAAACAATTTTAAAGTATCCTTACCCAAACAATCACAAACAAAACAACAACAACGATTAGTTTATTCTTATTAATTGTATTCATTTTCATTTATTGCCTACAATTATTCATTTTCATTTATTCAGGTCATGTAAGTTTTTTTTATTGCATTACATTTATGCATTTCTCAATTTCATACATTTATTTAATGCTTACATTTCTATTATATTTAATTATAGTAACCTTTTAATTACACTTAAAACTATAACTTTATAACATCAATTCTTATGAATAAAGAATTTAATTAATTACTTTCATTGCCTCAAGTTAATTACTGGTATAATATCTATTACATGTTCTTATTAATATTTTCAACTTTCGTATCTTTTCGTAAGTTATATATGCCTTTAAGAATGTAATTGAAAGTTATACAAGTTTTCTAAAATCTTTTAATTAACTAATGGTTCAATAATTACATCTTTGTATCATAGGTTACATTTTCAAATTTCATTTAATACCAGTTATCCTAGCACTCAATCTCTTATTTCCTTTAGAGGTTTCAATTTATTAATTACCTACGTTCCAATTCACTATAGTAATTGAAACTATTAATTAATGGAAATTTAAGAATTAAATGTCGGGTTTTATTCAAAAATCATTTTAAAATAACATATAAATGTATATACTTACACTTTATATATCAAATTGTATTTAAAACAATTTAAAATTTATATTCGTTTATCAAAATCAATCTGCATTAAAAATACTACAGTAGCCTTCCCACTTCGAAACTCGAAAATGAAAGTCGATGATGCGTGCACTCATCACCGAATTATTTTCCAGCGACAAATAGGGAGTACAACTTATTTCTTTCCAGAATTTCTTTTAACAATTCTTTCAAATTATATTGAAATATTTATATCATAAAATACTTCTAATAAAAAATTTGTTATATCTCAAAATCATTCAAAGAAATTTTAAAACCCCGGAACTTTAAGTTCTAAAATTTCCAAACTTATTTATTTTATTCTAAATCTCACTTCAACTATTATTTATAATTTTGTTATCTAACAACCAATATTTTGCAACCAAATATATATATATATATCATTTAAAATTTATTTTATATGTAGAAAATATAATAGGCAAAATTATTTCATTCGCCTACAATAAAACAAATATTATGTCGGTATGTCCTATTAAGTGTTTAGAAATCCCTATTGATGTCACAGCGTCCCATGCATCAACCAGAATTCATAAATACAAAATGGAACAGATTAACACAATATAAAAACTTTTTATAACACTAACGAATACGCTCTCTCATATATATACACGCAGCGACTCCCACAGGGTATTATTACCTTATTAGTAAAGAGTCAGACCCCACAAAGCTAAAGTTTATCGCTAAACCAAAGCTCTGATACCACATTGTAACGTCCCGCCTTTTCGCACTCTTTAAATCGACACATGTGCCAATTCAAACCATACGAAAGGGCGGATTGTTATGGGGTAAATCAGAAAAACAAGAAATAAATAAAACAAAATAGAATCTCACAGCGGAAGGATAAAATATAATAATCAAATATACAGTTTATAAAGCTGGTTTACAAAATATTCGATTATACTTACAACATTTATTAGAGTTACACATACCAATAACAATGCAGCGGAACAATATGAGTGAGTGGAATATAATAAATAATAATAATAGAAATCTCCGTCTTCGTCCTCCAGATAAAGTCTTCAATCCTGAAACACTCGGACTGACCCGAGCGAATTGAAAAGACAAAACACTCGAGTCAGAACTAAAATATCTTATGTAAGTTAAATCAACAGAAATAAACATGAGTGCAGTAACTCAAAAGATGCTCGGGATTCACATCTCTTAAGGATCCGTTAAACTATTTACTATGTAGTATATTTCGCTATTATAATAGTGTCTAATTGTAAAATAAACTTACTTTTTTCTTAGCATTAAGATGTTATCCATATAGCCCTTAACACGTAATATTCCCAGTAGTCCATCCAATATCATAGTCCCTCCTGATCGGGAAGCCACCAGAGGATACCACACGGGCTACGTGAGAAAACCAAACTCGTACAAGGCGCGATAAGGTAGGTGACACGGCACAACTAGGCGATGCTAGGGTAGATATACCAATTATGCATCCGGGCTGGTGGTAACGCGTAGCCATAGCTACCGCCCACCTCGGACAAACTCCCCTCTAAAATCAAAAATCAAAAGTGACCACCGAATCGATCCAAAGTCAGAGTATAGTATCGAAGAGGAGTATCCGATAAAGGGCGCTAACCCCCTTGCCCGTCAATCGCTTCTGTTTTAGCCACCTTATGCTAACTCAACTCACGGGAGTTGGGTCCACGTATTTACCTCAAAGAAAACGCCGCCGCCATCCTACTTCATTCTGGAATCTCCACCGCGTACACGGTTGTTAAAGTGGTTTTCGGAGTTGGCAGAGAGTATGACAACTTCCGATCCCGGTCTCTTCAACAATCAAACGTTATTATAACACCGCTGTTATTTCAAAATAATTTACACTTAAAACTAGAATATAATATCTCTTTCAAACCATATGAATATGATATCATTTCTATTTAAAAACCCAAATCAATATGATATCATTTTATTTCATATATGTCTTTTCAAAAATCATAGTACTTTCAAATATATATACCTTAAACCCATAGCTTCGAAACATAATTTCCAATACTTAAATGTTTTAATATTCAATTACATTATAAAGTAAATTAGCTTTTTAACTTCTTAAATCAATTCCAAATACAGATTTGAATTTCCAAATAAACCATTTAAATTCCATATATTTCAAAGTTTCAAATATTCCACAATTTCAAAACTAAATTTTTTTATTCATATATATATATATATATATATATATATATATATATCAAATTCCTTTTACCATTTATTTAGTTTTGAAATACTTGCTTAATAAATCCAGCATCCTTTAAATAAAACTTCCAAATTCAGTAATTGAATATTCTTCGATTTATTTAGACTAGATATATTTACTTAAATCATCTTAACCCGAATTTAGTATAACACCGTATTCTTTTTAAATCTAAATTTCAATAAGATTTTAACTAAATGAAATCTCAAATCAATTTCAAACTATCTCCTCTACTTTGATTTATAAAAATCAATATAACTCTATATTAGAATATAATTTTAGTAAATACTTATCCATAGTATATTTTAATAAAATCCACTTTATTATTAAACTTACTTCATACTTCAATCAATTTTATACATAGTTTAAAACCAAGAATTTAACCATATATAAAATAACAACCTTTCTCAAATATCTGAAATCAATATCTCACAAAACCATATATATATTTCTTTACAAAACCATAGAAATTTTTTTCAAAATAATTTTATACATAAATATATATACCACAGCGCCTGTATAAAATTTTCTACCCTATAGTCAAGTGATACGGATTTTTATCATTTCAATCCGCAATTTAAAAATAAAAATGTGGTTGTATATCATTTCAAATCACAATCCCGAGTGAGATGAGATGAAATACATAATAACATGCAGTTTATAACAATACACAATACAACATCCATTCATCCAATATCATCCATCAACCATTTATCAAAATCATCATCAAATTCAACAATACATCAATATATAACAGGTAATAAATAACAGGTATTTACTGGCAGTTTATATGCAAAATAAATTAACTGATAATTTAACTGGCAGTTTATATGCAAAATAAATTAACTAATAATTAACTATCAGTTTATATGCAATAATAAATTTAACAAGAAATTTAACTGGCAGTTTATTTGCAAAATAAATTAAGTAATAATTTAACTATCAGTTTTTATGCAATAATAAATTTAACAAGAAATTTAACTGGCAGTTTATATGCAATAATGAATTAAATAACAAGTAAATTAAATGAATGCAATTTAACTGAGATAATGATGAAATATATGTCAAACTGCTATAAATAAATTTTTAAATACATCATAAATAAATTTAACAAACATAAGAAATTTTAGAAGTTGTAAGTGGGTTAAAACACTCATCTTTGGGATTTAAATTGAATTTAAATCCAATTTAAACCCAAAATTTTGACCGTCTCAGAATTTGTCCAAACTAGCGTCAAAGTGTCCGGAATTTTATTACGATCCTAATAAAAAAATTCGCGCGTGAAACGGAGTTCGTATGTGAAAGTTATTCGAGTTAACACGTTTGAAATTTGAAATCAAACAAAATAAAAGAAATCCACCCCTACCACATAATTGAAGCCACGTAGGCCCTTCAACGCGTCACCTCTCTTCTGTAACCCTACAACGCTCAAACAACGCGAAAACCCTAGTTGCACACGGCTACAGGAAGTTCGACCGTGACGAACTCAAACCCAAGCAACTAGCCGCCTCCAACATCAAGCCACCGAGCCGCCTACATCTCCCACGACCATCGATTCGACCACGGCAATCGCGCGTCCCAAAAAATCACCGACCGCCGTCGAAAATAAGGAACCCTAATCGAAAATTTCTCCACATCCAACCGTCGATTCGCCAAACAAATCACCTAGATGCGATCCCCCCATCCTCCTCTCCAAAACCCAGAAAGGGTTTGTCGATTGGACAAGTTTAATCGCGGCGATGATGAACGACCGAGGCTTTTTCGATTTTTACCGGTCATACGCCAAATTGAATCGAAAGACGAACATCACCAGTGAATTACGCTAATCGAGAGCTTCAACATATATTTTTTGTGAATTTTTCCGAGGAGTTTGGATTTGATTTGGGATTGGATCTGAAATTTATGTTGTTTGCCATTAAGGAGGAGAGAGTTGTGATATACGTACAGCCAAATGAAAATGAGGGGAATTAGGGTTTAAAACGATATATTTATAGACAAAGTTGAAACTGGATGGATCGGATAAGATAGATGTACGCGCTAAATGATATATGGCCCGAAAAGCCCGTTTCGGTTCTGGAACGAAATTGGGTCAACCCATATATTAAAATAGATGTTTTAAAATATTCTGAACGCGATGGAAAAAATTTCACGTCCAAATTCCAATGTATGAATAAGTTATGCTAAAATCAATAATTTCAAATTGATTTCAATTGATTTCAATTTTGTTTATTTCAAGGCGTTTCGAGTCCGTACGATCAAACGACAAGTCCGATCGCTTGAAATCCTACAAAAATTCACTGTTACGGATCCGATGAAACTTGTTTCATCGAAATCCGAGTCAGTGGCCAAATTGGCTATTTTTCCATTAATTAAATAATTTAATAATTAATTAATAAAATCCAATTTTTTTAAATTTCAATCTTAAAATTGACAAATTATATCACTTTATATTTCTCGATCCAATTACAATGTTTTAAACAAGTTAAAAGTCAATTTAAAGTTGATAAATCTATCCGTCGCAGTATTATATTTTAATTTCATTATATTGAAATGAATTAAGTTCCCAATAATTGTATTAAATTTTATTTTCATTCTAATTATTCAATTCATTATTATCCAATGGATTCAAATAACATTGGATTCATGGTTTATTACATTATTATGCTCAAATTTATCTAAATTTCAATAACGTATTCTTAAATGTTTAATTTCATTTATTTTTGCAATAACTTCAATTACTAAATTTTTATACTTCAATTATATTAATAAATCTCGCTTTGTATACTTTTAAATCAACCAATAGTTATATTATAAATGGAATTTACGTTATTTTCAATTATTAATTATCATCAGTTAAGATCTTAACATTTGTTCCATAATTCTATTTGGCCTGAATTAATTACTGCATTTATCTAATTCCAATTTCGTAATCACATTCAATCCATTAACTGGTATTGCATTGACATTTAACTTATTAGCTTATATCAACACTATTATCATTAATTGCAAATGGATTACCAAATTTAGTCACTACCCTAAATAACTAACGTAAATTAATCTCCATTATTTCCACTGATTTAACTTTCATTCAATTAATTAATGATTCCCTCGGTTAGCATTAACGTAACATTTTCTTTATTTGTATTGCAAATAATTCAAAATTCAATTACGAATTCTTAATATCCTCTAAATTACAACTTCTAAACATGGTATTAATCATCATTTACGTACCTCTAATCATCTTAATTTACATTAACATAATAAATAAATTACCTTTAATGAAATCTATCCCCTAATTTATTATATGCAATAAATTTTGACCTTCCAACAGTTGCAATTAATTATTTATATTTATTACGATTGAATACCTAACACATCAAATAAATGAACAATCTATATTCGTTGTCACCTATTTTCTTTTAAATTCTGTTATAAGTTTGTTAGTTACCAACCAGGTTATAATAACACTAATTTTTTATTCCACTGCTATATATGATATTTTTGCATCACATATTGAATTTTTCAATTTCATCTTAATTCCAATTCACGATAGTATAATTTCTAACTATAAACCTATTTATAATTTGCATACCAATTTATTAGTTTCAACTAAATAGATTGATCCAATTCAACTCTTTTGTTAAGTCTATATAAATCAATATACTATTTCATTGGTAAATGTTTATTTCGATTATTCCTTTATTACTTACAAATCTTATTTCATTCATGAATGCCATCATTTATCAATTATTACATAATTTCATTTATTAATATTCATTTTATTCATGTTATTCATGCTTAATTAAATTCCTTTGCACATTAATTCATTTACTAAAGTTTAAAATCATTTATTTATATTACTTACCTTCTTATTATATTAAATTAGTAGCATTTCAATTATACTTCTGATTATAACATTTCATTAGTAAATTCAATATTTCCGTTTGTTTCTTTTATTAACCTTATAACCAAGTATGACAAATTTCATAATTTCAATTGCTATATTTAACTTTCTAACATTTGCTTCATTATCTTCTAGAATTTTTTTCATTTCTTCCTAAATTAAATTGCAAAATTTAAATTAACTAACAATTTATTTATCAAAATTTATGGGTCGTTGCACTGCCTTTGGTATTATTTCCATCAGAGGTAGGTTTCCCTCTTATATCATTGCGTTTTCTCTTTGAATATCTACTGTTGAAAGTGATTCAACATTTTGATTTTCACTTTGTTGTTCCACTTTCGATGTAGCTAGGGTTTCTCTGACTGTCGACTGTTGTGCTTGTTGTTCGTCGGTTGTTGATTGTTGCGGCTGTGTTGGAGATGTAGATTTATTTCTGGCTTGCAGTGTTATTTTTTTTAGTAAAGTTTCGTCAAATTCTGAATGAAAGTGGGGAGGAGGAGACGAACAAGATTTTTTGTTTTTGTTTTAATTTGTATCGGGGCTTTGAGCTTTGTCCTTACGATAAAAAATTTTTACGCGTGTACTCATGAGTAATTATTTACTTTAATTTGTTCTTTAAAATTATTTTTTCATTTAGTTGGTCTTTTAATTCACGTTCGTAGGTGAATGTAATTACATATTTGCATGACGCAATGTTTGTGGTTCTAACAAGGATATTACATAAATATTCTTTGTGCGACTCTTACCTTCCAAGAACAGAAGAAAAGGTCCAAACTGGCATAGTTGCCATTGAATTAATCAAAAGAATAAAAATATAAAGTAGGTAACAAGGTTGTGAATAGAAGTTATAACAATGAGGGTTCTCCACCAATTGTACAATTTCATCGATGAAGGTCGCTTATTGAATTTTACATGTGAATAATTTTTATAATTTCATTCGAATCCACATGTTATGTAATCCACAACGTTATTTCTTTTAACTTTTCTTGAAAGAGAAAAGAGCCACATCATTTAGTTCTCGTTTTATATTTTATTGGGTTTGATATAAAATGTTGTCATGAGTTTCAGTCGCACGAGGTTGTAATTGAAATTTCAAAACTTTTGACAACCATAATGGTTGATAGTTATTAGTCCGTATCGGTGCGTTGCTCCTAAAAAAGGTCTTCATCGTTAACTGATGTTCAGTTTCGTGCAGATGTTGATGCCAATGGTGCATTTAAAGGTTTCTTGCCCGTTCATTTATGTTCATTGTTTTCTTTTCATGACACAGTCCATTAAGACACCGGGTGGTACATGTTATGTTAGTTTTAATTAATTATATTGTTGATATGCGCTTGACAGCGTTATACTTAATTATTAACAATTTATTTTATCATTTGATCTCTATACATGAAACTTGATATGCGTAGAGATTTGGTTTGTTTTGAGCTCATACTCATATTATTATTAAAACTTGGCATTGTGCTCATGTGTAATAATTGAAGTCATGTATTTCGAAAATATTTTCTTTTTGTAAAACCTAAGAAAAAAAAATTCTTCCAACAAATTTCATTTGTTTTTTACCGAAACTTCTGTTTGAGTCTGTGCTGTGCTTTCAAATTATATTTTTTAGAGGACAAATTTGAGTTTAACTTATTAAGGGTAAATTAGGGCAGAGCCACAGATTGGGCAATTTATAAGTGTTGCCGCCATGTAACAAATATCAATAATATTTTCAACTTTAAGTTTTTGTTATTATTTTTAAATTAATACCACTTTTTTGTCATTTGATCAAAATTATATGACTATTGACGTTCTTCTTGCTTTTTATTTATATGTTTACCTTCCTCCTTTTATGCACAAAAATGAAAATTGAAATGTTTTGAGCTTTGGTTGTATCCCTATAGCTTACAAGTTTCATTGTCGTCTTACTTCTTGAGGATGAATGTTAACTATGAATGTTTGACTGTAACAGGGCATACTTTCGTATTCAAGTCCAACACTCGATTTATATTGTACGGTAGTAGCTATGCCAATGGTAAAAGCCCAGAATTGTTCTCTGTTTTTAGTTGCTACTTACGAAACAACTCTGATATTCATAAATTCATACAGAAGCACTAAAGCATGCATCTAAGGAAAAATTATAATGTTGCTTTTCTAATATAGATATAGACGGTTGAGATTCCTTGCTTTATTACAATTTAATTGTAAATTTTTTAGCACCTTTCTCATTATTAACTCATGACGAAGTGATACTAATGTTGTTTTATGGTGGGTTTTCATAGGGTATTTAAAGAGAATATTAAGTGCCGAATGTTGGTGATTTAGACACAATAGAACGACCAATTTTTATATCGAAAACATTAAATTTTCACCAGTATGGGCAAGCATGGTACTGTTAGGTGATACTCTTGGCTAAACATCCTCCTATCATCGGACAGACTTCATTTGTGATGGTACGACTTATGAAATCTCATGTCCTTAGTTTTCTTGTTATAATATTGATATCAACTTAAGTATTAAATACGATCTTTTGAAATTTTAAGAGCACAAGGGACAAAATATTTTATGATATATTATTTCATAAATATTTTTACATTACATGCATGATTTATAATATTAGATTCCGCCTACTTTCTTATTTTGTGATATTCAATATAGGTGTGTGTTCAGTCAGTACATACATTTGTTATCTTTAAACATGATTTAGTATTTACTGAGTTTATAGCCATGTACTCACAATTTTAGTTATTGCCTGCTATTGTATTATAACTTTTAAATTACAAGTGAACACTCATTCCTGTCTTGGCTAGATTTTAATTTCAGATATCTTCTTAAGCTCTTACAAATATATTGAATTCTTAGGGATTGGAGATAGTATACTTCACATGAAAGTAAACTTCACATTTATTTATTATTTAGTCTCAGGGTCACCAGTGAATACTTTTTATATGGGTTGCCGAATATCAAATTGGACGTTAGCTCTCAAATGCAATTGTTGTTTGGCTATTCTATTGAACATGGTTATTAAAGCCTTTTAAATAAAATCAGAAATATTTTTCATCTGTGGGTGGATGAAAAGGTGAGACATTAAATATTTTTTATGTAAGTTTTCATTTATTCTATTTTTGATAGAATAGTCTCTGTTAAATACAAAATTTTATAACAAATGTTGCCTGACCAGGATGGCATGAGCCAATGTTTACGTTGCTCCTAAGGAAAATATTCAATCCTTCATTGCGACTCTTTACGCCCCTATTTCCATTTGTGGGGCTTATTTTTCCCTGTACTACATCATCACACTTTGAATTCTTTTTAAAACTGATATCATTGCAACGGTTCTACTGGTGAAGAATTCAAACGGTAAAAGTATGGTAAGTTGGATGTATTGTGGAGAAAATTTGACAAGTGGCAGTGGTTTAAGCAAAATCTAGATTGCCTATTTGAATACCGATGCAACTTAAAATCAACAATCATATCACACAAGAACAAACAATGGAAAGAAAAAGAAAAGGGGATGCGGAATATTTAACGTGTTTTGCATATAAGTATTTTACGTCCACGGAGATCCAACAATCCTTTATTATTTCTTCATTTTGAAAGAGAGTGCAATATTAGAAGAGTATACTTACCCTAAAAATTATGGAAATAGGAATCTTGTAGAGGATATTTAGGTGGAGAATGCTCTTGTTAGTTGCGATGAAAAGATGAGCAAACGTCTTCATATTTATAGGTGCAATGATGAAGACTGCTTTGGAGATAACAATGAAATGTTTTCGGATTTGTTTGATTTGATTTTAACACAAATTTAGCATATTTGTGTTTGTTTACACATATATCCTTATTTTGTTGATTTCTCAAATAAATTAATATCTCTTTGATACTAATTAATTATCTTTCCAATTTGTTTTCCATATTTGATTGATTATGCAAATCAATTAATATGTTCTCCTTTATAAATCTGGAATAGATGTAAATCGTTCAAATTTAACATTCCACCTTGATTTAAATACATTCATCAATCAACAAAACTAGTTGTTAGATCAACATTTCATAGCGCTTAAGCAGTTGAAATCAAACTGATCAAGCTTGAGAAAACTCAAACTTGTCCTTAGAAAGTGGCTTTGTCATCATATCTGAAGGATTATCCATAGTACCCACATTCACCAACTTGATCTTGCTTCGTTCTTCCTCAAGCATAAGAAAGAATCCTCTGACATCAATGTGCTTCATCCGAGAACTATAAGCTTGATTCTCTACGAGATGTATCTCACTCTGACTATTTGAATATAGCTTCACTGTCCGCTGCACCATAGAAAGATCATCTAATAGCAGAAGTGAATACAATTCTTCCTTTGTCGCTTCCACAATCGATATCAACTCGGCCTCGGCAGTTGACAAAGCTGCTATAGACCGCAACTTTGATCTCCATGAAATCGAGCCTATGCCAATTGTAAAAACATAGTCCGGCATCGACTTTTGTATGTTTCTATCCCTAGCATAATATGAATCACATTAACCTCTAAAAGAGATGTCGCCACCTAGTCCACCATATAAGAAGCCAACTGAAGAAGTGCAACGAAGATATCTGAGTTTCCACTTCACTGCTTACCAATGCTCTTTTGCTTGGGTTAGACATATATCGACTCGCAACACCCACTGCATTGGCCAAATCTGGTCTCGTACACACCATAACATACATTAACATACATAAGACTATCAACAATACTAGAATAAGGTATATCAACTACATAGCTCTTGTTTTCATCTGATGTAGGCGATAAATCTTTCGACAACATGAATTGAGAGCGTAATGGAGTGCCAACTGGTTTAGCTTTCTCCATACTAATTCGAGCGACGACCTTCTCGATGTACTGTGCTTGAGTGAGACTCAACTCTCTCCACTTTCTATCTTTGAATATCTTCATATCTAAATTTTTTTGTGCTTTTTCCATATCCTTCATATAAAATTCCTTGCCAAGCTTCGCTTTCAACTCCGTAATTCTGACCATAATCCGAGATGCAATCAAATTTCATCAACATACAACAAAAGTTATATGATATCTTCATCACAGCTCCTATAATAAATACACTGGCTTTTGAAGCTTCTAGAATATCCTTGTAAAAGCATAAACTTATCAAATCTCTTATACCATTATCTAGGAGACTGCTTCAGTTCGTATAGAGATTTTTTGAGTTTACAAACATAATCTGGTCTGCTACTATCAATGAACCCTCTGGTTGCCTCAAGTTGATCTTCTCATCTAGATCCCATGCAAGAATGCATTTTTGACCTTTAGTTGCTCAAGTTCCATGTCATAACCACCAACTAATGCCAACAGAATACCAATGGATGTATGTTTAACAACTGGAGCAAATATATCAAGATACTCTACCCCATTCTTCGGAACATACCCCTTTGCTATTTGCTTGGTTTGTATCTGAGATCACCATCGCCATCATCCTTCACTCTATAGATCCACTTACATCCAATAGCTCTCTTGCCGTTGGAAAGAGGCATCAAATTCCATGTATGTTTTTCTACAAAGATTCAACCACCTTTTCCATGGAAACTAACCTATAACTATCCACCGACGAAATATCATCTCTATAATCTTTGGCCTCATCATGGACAGCATTTAATGTATATGCTGCCATATCATCGAAGTCAATGTCTTTGATGCTCAATCCTACAAAATCCTCAAGCCATTTAGAGAGGCCTAGTCTCACAATGAACTCCACCATAAGTCTGATCCTAAGTACCAACATCTGCATTTTCCTCGTCAACCACGGTGCCATCAGAAACACCATTTGAACCTCTATGGAAAGAGTCGAAATGATTTTCCTTGTGTTTGGTATTCTGCATCTGTCCTTATACTATCGTCGGATGAGGAAGGCTCCTCCTTTAACATAACCTTCTCATTAAAAATTGCATGCATGTTGATAAAGCTTCTGTCCAAAACCTCTTCTTCAACTTAGCAGTCAATCTGAGGCAACAAGTTCTCTCCAATGATATTTGATTTATTCTTTCAACAACTTCATTAGACTAAGGATCGCTAGCTGTGGTGTAATGCCTTTTAATGTCTTCGGAATCACCAAAATAGATGAATCCCTATGATACATATTTACCTCCATTATCTGAACGGAGAATTTCAACTTATCTCTGGTTTCTTTTCAACCATTGATTTCCACTTTAAAACCTAGTAAAGGTTTCACTCTTAGATTGTAAAAAATATACTCATACTTTATGAGAGAAATCATCTATAAGTAAAATGAAGTACCTAGCTCCACCTAAGGATGGGCAAGGGGAGGAACCCCAAACATCTATATGAACATACTTCACGATAACTTTTGCTTTATGCTCACCAGTGCCAAAAGAAATATTTATCTGCTTACCAAGAACACACTCTTCACAAAAACCAAGCTTTGAATGCTGAAGATCATCAATCAAATCTTGCTTTCTCAACTCGTCCAAACTGCGTTCATCGATGTATCCCATCCACGTGCCACAATATGGAAGAATCTGAATCAGCAGAAGTAGCAGAAGCCAATTCCCTAACTATAGTATGCTCTTCAATAAATAAAGATTTTCGACCATCACACCTTTCATAACAATCATGGAACCCTTCGATATCTTCATCTTTTCTCCCTCAATTACAATCTTCAAACCAAACATACTCAAAGCCCCAATAGAAACCAAGCTCATTCTCAAATCATGTACATATCTAACATCAGTAATAGTACGAACAACACCATCGAACATTTTGACCTTCACACTACCAACACCAACCACACGGCAAGAAGCATCATTTCCCATTAGAACTTCTCCTCCATCAGTCTCACGATATGTAAAGAAACAGATCCTATCAGGTGTCATATGACAGGATCCGCTAGAATCAATAAGCTATAAGTTGTTCTTCCTAGTAGAGCCAGAAGTTGTAAACACATCGGTATCACTCTCTATATCTGAGTTCTCTGTAGCACATGCCGAAACTTGCTTTGAATCTTTTCTTCTTCCTTCGAGCTTGGGGCATTGTGCTATAAAGTGTCCGGGCTTCTTACAATAATGGCAAGTCAATCGCTTAGGTCCCAAAGAATGAGACCTTGAATTATATCTACCTCTACCATTCTTTGAATTACTTTGGCTTCTACCTCTCTGGACAGATAAGCTCTCTAAATCACTACCTAAACTAGTGCTTGCCAACCTTCCTCTCAATACTTCATTATGAAGACCGACATTTACATCAGATTGGCTAATCTTACCGCAACCTTATATCATGGAATTAGCAAAAGTAGCACACTCCTTAGGCAAGGAACACAAAAGGATCACTGTAACAACCCGAATTCCTGTGGGTCCGGATTTTAGCAAAATTGCTAAAATCCACGCCCACTATGATAACCCAGATTTTGGAGTATCTGTTAATTGGTAATTAATTGGGTTAATTGATAGAAATACTGATTTATAAATTGAACAAATAAATCTGATAATAAATATTTATATCTGGATAATATTTATTTAGTAATCTCCCAATATAATCACTAAAATTTACAAATTATTCTTATAAAACAAATAATAATGATTAATATATATAGATATAAATAGATCTTAAACAGAATTATTATTTTCAATTGAATTTGTGTTGTTTATATATATATATATATATATATATATTTGTGTTAATTAGATTTTAAATTTAATATTTGAATTTGGGTTTGATATTGAATTTCAAAGGATAGATATACATCTTAAATATATTTTGGATTTTAAAATACATTATATATGATTTTATTTAAATTATAATTGGTTTTATATTTATTTTCTTTTAAAAGTTTTGTTTATATAAATTTAGAAAAGTATTTAGTAATCAAAGAAATTTAATTATAAAAGCTTATAAACGATTTTAAAAATAAATAAAATGTACATATTTACACATGTAAGTTTAATAAAAAGGGAATTTAACAAGTGTAAGTATTTAAATAGCATTTGAATATTTGTAGCTTAGGCATGCCATTCAAAATACAAGTGGCATATGTGTTTTCTTTTTAAAATTTTAAAATATATAATTAGTGTTGAAAATAAACTTGGTTATGCATGTTCATATATTCTTTTCTAAATTCTTCTTTGAAACTAAATTTTTAAACTAAAAAGAACTAAAAACAATTTCAACAAAATCAAAAATCTGGAAACAAAAATAAAATCAAATAACCATTACAAACACTGATCAAGCAAAGCTGGGATCAAAGCTTCAAACAAGCAAATCCAACCAGTATGCAAATCAAAATTTCCAGATTTAGCATCAGTTCCAACATCAAAACATTTCTAGATTTTAAAACTCAAACCTGGTTCTCTGTTTTCTGGGAAGCAGGTGAGTAAACTGCTACTCTTTTTAATGCTTAAACCTGTTTGAAGATTCATGCTTGCGAGTAAACTATATGTTTTAAAGCTAGATCTGTTGATACTTAATTCATGTGATTAATGCTTGAAAAATGATTACATTAATGAAAATATGTTTGCATGTATATGATATGAAATTATCAAGTGTGCGTATATGTATGATTAGACTCTATTTGGTTCACAAGCTTCAAGAACAGCTTCAAAAATCAATTTCACTTATTTCAATTCTTTATAGCTTACCATCTCTAAACGAAACTTGTTTGTATTCGGCAGACTCAAATTTTAAAAATATTGTTGTGCGTAAATAATAAGTACTTTTCTGAAAAAATTGTAATTACGGTAAAAATGGTAAGATGTTAGGTAAATCAACTAAGATAATTTCCATTTTCACCTATGCAATCAGTTTCGAATATGAAAACCACGATTTTTAATATAGATTTCAAGATTTTTAAGTTTAGGGTTGTCGAGATATAGCGAGTTGAACAAAAATTGTATTTTCGTCAATTTTTAGCGATTTGAAGGGCGATGATCGTCGTGATCGATGGTGCAGGAAGTTGGAGATATGGGAATCTCGAGAAAATTGTTCGGAGGAATTACTGATCGCTGTGGTGGCACGGCGAGGCTAATCTAGGGTTTAAGATGTGGTTTGGATCGTGGTTGGGTTCTAGGTAAATGTGGCATCATTGTCGCATTGAGTGGGATCGGAGATAAGGGAATGGCGACGTAGGTCTCCGACGAGGATCAAGACGAGGTGGTAGGGATGCAGATGGTCGGAGGTTGGCGGAGTGTGATGTTTTTGTGGCAGCACTGTTTGTTCTATGTATGGTGGGATTGTCGATTTCGTTGGGATGATATCGGGTTTCTGGGTGATCAGATCTAGGGAGAGTGTCGTAGGTGATGTGTGGGTAGTCGTAGCATAGGTCGAAGGGGAGCCGACGCCGTGTGCACGTGCACGATGGTGGTTGTGTGTCAGTGTGTTTTCGAGAGAAAATTGAGAGGTCTCGGGGTAAACGCGGGAAGACGTTGGTGATGACTCGGGATGGTCTCGAGATTTTCGTGTGTGTGTGTGTTTGGTCTACCTACTATTAATTTTTTTTTAAAACAAAATTTCTAGTAGAAGGAAGGGGAAATGGTTACTCGGATTTGGAAGTTGAAGTGGTTGGGTTTTCGTTCGGGTAAGATATTGGAGTTTTAGATAAAGATATGTAACCCTTTTTTAGGTTTAATTAAATCTTAAGTCCATTTAAAACTTAATAAATAATGTAATTAAGTAATAATTATAAAGGATGAAGTGTTTTATCATTTAACTTATGGACTTTTGTAAATTTTCAAGTTAATGAAAATTAATTCCAAGTTTATTAATTCTGATAATGATTAAGAAAATGATTAAGATAAATGAATTATCTTAAAGTTTATTAAGGTTTGGGTAATTAAGATATATTATTTAAATGATTGATTATTAACTAAAGATTAATTGATTAAGGAAAGTTATTAGAGTTGATTAATTAAGGATTAATTAATCAATAGTTTAGAATTTTAAATTAATTAACATGACTTAATTAATGGGTGATTAGAGAGTAATTAATGTAAGTAATTGGAGATTAATTACTTAAACGATAACTACTTAATGTAAGTAATTAAAGGGAAATCACTTAATGGAAGTAATTAAGGTTTAATTACTTAGTGTAGGATTGATCGATTAAGTAATTAATTAAAGGTTAGTTAATTTATGAGGGTTAATTTGAGGATAATTAATCAATGTAAGTAATTATAGAATAATTAATTTGAGTAATTAATTAAGGATATATGTAATAAATGTGAATGGTAAATGTTAATTAAACCGTGTTATAAATCAAAGGCTAATTACTTAATGTAATTAAAGGGGATAATAAAGGGATGATTAATTAATGGTTTGTAAGTAATTAATGTTCAGTAAGCAGGATTAAAAGTGATTAAAAGAATTAATTTAATTTATTTAAATTAATTGGAATGATGTGATTAATTAATCTTGCTTATGAATGATTGAATGATATTGAATTCCTTGTATTGGTTGATATTTTTGATATGAAATGTTTTGCGATATGATTGGGTTGAACCGTAATAATGTGGTTATCTATCAATAATAAATTACTATGTTAAGGTGACATCCTGTTCAAAAGTTTGGATTGTATTTCTTTTGAATAACTTGGGTTAAGATGACACGAGACTCGAAGAGACCGGGGTCGGGTATTAGTAAATACCCGTAACCACTTCGATTTGGAATCTACAATAATTCTTTATAGATTTGATATGTGTAATCAATAGGCTGGAATAAAATAATTCAAGTAAACTGGACCATTTAAATTATGTAATGGTACTTGAAGGATTGTGTGTGAAATAAGTTTGATTATGGCAAGTTAAGAAATCATAATAAGGTACGAGTTACCCGAATTTTAAAAAGTTGTATGCATTGGTATTTCTTATTAGATGGGTTTACTCACGCTGTTTTTCAGCCTGACCCGGGTGTTACTTTGATGTAATGTTCGGGTCAGACCGAGTATTAAAAATTTTCAGGTAAGGACGTTCTGGAGCTCAGGAGACGAGCTGGATGGCAGGAGCATATGTAGTGTATTCTGCTATGATATATTGTAGTTTATCTGGGGCATGTTGATTTTAACTATCCAGTGTTTTTTGCAAATGTTGTACCTCTGATGTATTGATGTAAATAACTGATACAGTTTTCCTTTGTATAATTGCTATTTTATTTGATATTATATTTTGATCCGCTGTGAATGTGAGAATCTGTGTTTTGGTGTTTCTGTTTCTTCTCTTCTTCTATCTCTTTTCTTCTTTTCCCTAACTATCTGGAATTTTTGAGATCGAAAATTCTAGGTCGTTACATTTGGCATCAGAGCTAAAGGTTAAGTGATAACCTTGGCTCTGGTGGGTTTACTCATTAAGGATTGGGTAAGTGTTACCCTAAAATGAGTTGAGTGTATATAAATATATGAGAGCGTACTTGTTATTTTCTTATATAAAGGTTTTTAAATGATTTTAAAGGTAAATGATTTTTATAAAAGCTTATATTTTATACATAAAGCAATAATTGGTTGTTGGATATTGAAATTGGATAAGAATTAAGTTATATATATATATATATGTATGTATGTATGTATGTATGTATGTATCCAAATAGGAATTGGATAAAATAAACTAGAATTGGTTTCAAACCAGAAATAGAATGGTTATCGTGTTTAATAATGGGATGATTGTTTTCCAATAAACAATAAAATGTTTTAAGGACGTAACCATTAGATGAGAATAACTTGTAAATTAGAAAGGATGTAAATTGAGAAGTTTTGAATCCTAAGTCTAGGAACATTTGAAATTGTTTTCAAAATGTTAAGAGAAATAATAAATAGTATTATTCAGAATATTTTGAATGTGATCTTATTTCAAAATAAGAATTGTTTGAAAGCTTTAAAGAAAACCGTTTTGAATTAAAACCAAAGGTAGTTTAAAATTTTAAAAATATGGCTTGGTGGGCCAAGAAGTAAATATGTATATATGTGTGGATACATTATATCAAAAATGATTTGGAATAAACTCTGAAGTGATGAGTTTTGACTTTCCCTGAAGTGTGATGTAAAAACCCAAAGTAAAATAGGTTATTGAACTTTTAAGTGATAGAAATTTGAAATGGAGAATTCAAATTTTAAGTGGGATTAAATTGAATTTAATTTAGAAGAAGTTAAATAAGTTTAGGACAAACAACCTGAATTAGAAATTTCAAGATGAAATTGAGATTTAACTTGGGAAGTTAAATGATTGATTTGAATTTGGAGTTTGTGTGATGGGTTTGAGATCTGGAATTTGGAAATGGAGAGATGTTTTAAAATAATTTGGATAATATTATCCTATTTTTATTAACAATCCCTGAAACTGTGAATTGGATTTTTTTAACTGAATTAAGAGGATTGAGGTAATACATATCCACTGCAGAAAATTTAATGGAACTAAACTTAAATTTGGAATTATTTACATGATTTTGATTTATAAAATGAAATTGTAATTAAAGATATGGAATCACTTTGAACTTAAAATTTGAATGTTAAGAATTGAATTTGTAAATTAAAATTGTTTAAGAATTGGTTTCAAAAATTAAAATTGGGTATAAATTGGATTTCAAAGATTAAATTGTTTAAAAGGATTTGAATTATTATTTGAACCTAGAAATAGGTTTATGGAGAAGTAAAGGTAATTTAAAATAGAATTTTGAAAATTGGACTCAAAATTTAATTGTGTAAGGACTTGGGTTAAAAGTAAAGGTTAATTTGATTTAAGGGAATTAAATCAACATTTGAAAATTTAACTCGAATTTATATAATTCGAGATGATTTAAAAAGTGGAGATAGGAATTGGGATTAATTCAAACTGGAGTTGAAATGAATTGGAATTGAAAATTGGTTCAATTTGAAAATTATTTGTATAAATTGAGATTGAAATCGAAGTGGAATAAAGTTAAATTTAGAGTGGGATTTGAAGTTGTTTAAATTGATTTGAGATTGAATCAATGTTAAGAGGAAGTGGAAATTTAAAATTGAATTGATTGGAATAAAGATTGGGTAGTGGAACAGTTTGGCTCTGAACTATTTTTAAACAAATTATTTTAATACAAGCTTTCTTAAATCTATTTTTACAAGCTATTGACTATATACAATCATTCTTTTTAAAGCCAAACTATTTTATACTTATTTTACAATTAATTTTGGAACTATTTAACAATTTTTCAACTGTTTTATAAACTAATTATTGTTTTTCAACTACTTTATAACTAATTACTATTTTACAACTACTTTGCAATTATTTAAAATTCTATAACTATTTGACTATTTTCCAACTATTTTACAAAGTAATAATTATTTTTTAACTACTTATCTATTTTTAACTTTTCAAGCTATTTTCTAAATTTAAGCTGGTTAGAGTGCAAACTGTTTATGATTAAATATCCATTTGAGGTAAGAATTGAGGTGATAATCCAAATGGCGATTGAGGCAATTGTGAATAAATGAATAAAGATCTACGGGAATGTGAATAGAAAGGAGAAATTAATTTAGTTAATAATCAATAAAGATAAATACGTTAGATATACGTATATTATTCTATTCGCATAGTGATTTGATCCAGATTCGAGCATAGAATTTCAAGATAGTATATCGATCCGAGTTGGGATTTTTTACTCGATTTTCAACGTCGAACCTGGATATGGATTTTTGATTGGTTTTGAAAATTCTCTATCATAGTTTGGACTATGCAAGGAGAATGACGGTTTCTGATCAAGAAACCAGATCTGAGTCCGCACTTGAAATCGGGGGATGATACTAGTTCGGAAGTGAAATTGTGTGATCGAGTGAGCGATCAGATTGATATTATGTACGGATGATATGTGTACATCGTACGGGTTTGAATGAAACTGAAAATTTGTAGATAAGAACTGTAAAGTGGTCTTTGAAATGAAGAGTATATTTTGTGAAATATATAATGAAATAAAGAGGAAATTCGATATTTCTATGGTAGAAATTTACTTTGTGGGAGTAAGTAAAATGGTAAGTGACTTTATAGAGTAATCAAGTTTGAATATTGATTTGGCATAAATAAAGTGATGAATATATAATTGATAAACTCCCTTTGTTGAATCTGTAGCTAGAAGAAAAAGGGTTTTTGAAAGTATTTGAAGTATAAAATGGGAATTTATACAAGTATGAAGTGATCCAAAGATTTAAAAAAAAAGTTATATATGTATATAGATACATACATACATACATACATACATACATACATACATACATACATACATATATATATATATATAAAGGATCTTATGAGAATGATTTTGAGAAAAGGTTTTGGAACCTTTGGATTTGGAAAGTCTTTTAATTTTTGGGAAAAAATCAATTTTGGAAATTTGAAAAGCCTAGTTTGAGAATTATCGATTTTGGGATAATCGATTTTGAGAAAGGAGATTTACATGGGATTCGTACTAGGTGTATGATTTGAAAAATACTATATGGTATAGTATAAAGTGTTTTGAAAATGGCTCTGGGGAAAAAGACGCTCCCTTGAAATGAACTTCTCAGGAGAACCATAGGTTGGTATTACCTTGAGCCTCAAAAGGGTGAGGCTCTAAAGTGGATCATGTGAGGAAGTCCGGACAAACTGAAGTTCCTGAGGATTATTGGGTAAAAGTCGAGGGCGCTGATGCCTACAGAGGCATTTGGGTTATGCTGTGACGACAGTGTAACTCGATGTCGCTGCGATCTACTGTGGACCATAGCGGTAATCGTGTGGAGGTGAGTGTCGACGGTCTATGTTTGATTATTCCGGGAAGGCAACGTAACATTGGTAGACTGCGATCTATGGTCGAGTGGGGTAAAGAAATTTCATTTTTTGGCAGCGGAATTCGATGGCGCTAATGCCTACATTTATATGGGTTTTTGCTGTGATAGCAACGTAACCCCAAATGTAGATGCGATCTATAGCGGGTTCCATGGCGTAATCGAGGGGCACGGAGTGCCTACAGTTATCTACGGATTTTGCCGGGATGACAACGCAACCATCGGGTTAACTGCGACCATGGATGGGGGTGATGATTTCTAGAGCATTCTCACCAAAGATATTTCCTCTATTTTCAAAAATGTTTTCTATATTTTCAATAAAATTATTTTTTCAAGTATTTTCACCGGGTGTTGAAAATGGGTTTACCAAGTACTTATAGATTTTGAGTCCTACGCCTGATCAACGTATGACCGAATCTATGAGAACAAGGATGGACTGGTTGAAACATCTGGTTATAAAAAAATATTTTTATTTTGGCAATATTATATAGATTTTAAAATGTTTAAAAATGTTCAAAGAGTAATTTATCGGATAATAAGTATTGAATAAATCTGGCTTCGTTCCTTTTCGGGGATGAAAAGATTCAAAGGGGGGAGGAATATGATAACCCGGGTTTTGGAGTATCAGTTAATTGATAATTAACTGGGTTAATTGATAGAAATACTGATTTATAGATTGAACACATAAATCTGATAATAAATATTTATATGGGGATGAATATTTATTTGGTAATCTCCTAATACAATCACTTAAAGTTACAAATTATTCTTTTAAAAACAAATAATAATGGTTAATATATATAGATATAAATAGATTTCAAATAGAATTATTATTTTCAAATTGAATTTGTGTTGTTTAAATATATATATTTGTGTTGATTAGATTTTAAATCTAATATTTGAATTTGGGTTTGATATTGAATTTCAAAGGATAGATATATATTGTAAATATATTTTGGATTTTAAAATACATTATGTATGATTTTATTTAGAATATAATTGGTTTTATATTTATTTTCTTTTAAAAGTTTTGTTTATATAAATTTAGAAAAGTATTTAGTAATCAAAGAAATTTAATTATAAAAGCTTATAAACCATTTTAAAATAAATAAAACATATATATTTACACATGTAAGTTTAATAAAAAGGGAACTTAACAAGTGTAAGTATTTAATTAGCATTTAAACATTTGTAGCTTAGGCATGCCATTCAAAATACAAGTGGCATATGTGTTTCCTTTTTAAAATTTTAAAATATATAGTTAGTGTTAAAAATAAACTAGGTTGTGCATATTCATATTTTTTTTTTCTAAATTCTTCTTTGAAACTAAAATTTTAAACTAAAGAGAAATCAAAACAATTTCAACAAAATAAAAAATCTGGAAACAAAAATAAAACCAAATAACCATTTCAAACACCAATCAAGCAAAGTTGGGATCAAAGCTTCAAACAAGCAAATCCAACCAGTATGCAAATCAAAATTTCCAGATTTAGCATCAATTTCAACATAAAAAATTTCTTGATTTTAAAACTCAAACTTGGTTCTCTATTTTCTGGGAAGCATGTGAGTAAACGGCTACTCATTTTAATGCTTAAACCCGTTTAAAGATTTATGCCTGTGAGTAAACTATATGTTTTAAAGCTAGATCCGTTGATACTTAATTCATGCGATTAAAGCTTGAAAAATGATTGCATTAATGCAAATATGTTTGCATGTATATGATATGAAATTGTAAAGTGTGCATATATGTATGATCAGACTCTGTTTGGTTCACAGGCTTCAAGAACAGCTTCAAAAATCAATTTCACTTATTTCAATTCTTTATAGCTTACCATCTCTAAACGAAACTTGTTTATATTCAGCAGATTCAAATTTTAAAAATATTGTTTTGTGTAAATAACAAGTAGTTTTTTTGGAAAAATTGTAATTACAGTAAAAATGGTAAGATGCTAGGTAAATCAACTAAGATAATTTCCAATTTCACCTATGGAATCCGTTTTGAATATGAAAACCACAATTTTTTTATATAGTTTCAAGATTTTTAAGTTTGGGGTTGTCGAGATATAGCGAGTTCAACGAAAATTGTATTTTCGTCAATTTCTGGCAATTTGAAGGGTAATGATCATCGTGATCGATGGTGCAGGATGTTGGAGATTTGGGAATCTCGAGAAAATTGGTCGGAGGAATTACTGACCACCGTGGTGGCACGACGAGGCTAATCTATGGTTTAAGATATGGTTTGGATCGTGGTTAGGTTTTGGGTAAATGTGGAATCATTGTCACATTGAGTGGGATCGAAGATAGGGGAACAGAGACGTAGGTCTCCGATGAGGATCGGGACAAGGTAGCCAGGATGCAGATGGTCGAAGGTTGGAAGAGTGTGATGTTTTCGTGGCAGCGATGTTTATTCCAAGTATGGTGGGATTGTGATTTTGTTTTGTGGGATAACATCGGGTGTCACCTGATCAGACCTAGGGAGATTGTCGTAGGCGATGGTGGGTGGTCGTAATATCGGTCGGAGGGGAGCCGACGCCAAGTGCACGTGCACGTTGGTGGTTGTCTCTCAGTGTGTTTTTGAGGAAAAATAGAGAGGTCTTGGGGGAAACGCGGGAAGACGTTGGTGATGACTTGGGATGGTCTCGAGATTTTCGTGTGTGTATTTGGTCCACCTACTGTTATTTATTTTTTAAAAACAAAGTTTTTAGTAGAAGAAAGGGGAAATGGTTACTCAGGTTTGGAAGTGGAAGTGCTTGGGTTTACGCTCGGGTAAGATATTGGAGTTTTAGATAAAGATACGTAACCCTTTTTTTAGATTTAATTAAATCTTAAGTCTATTTAAAACTTAATTAATAATGTAATTAAGTAATAATTATAAAGGATGAAGTATTTTACCATTTAACTTATGGACTTTTGTAAATTTTCAAGTTAATGAGAATTAATTCCAAGTTTATTAATTCTAATAATCATTAAGAAAATGATTAAGATAAATGAATTATCTTAAAATTTATTAAGGTTTGGTTAATTAAGATATATTATTTAAATGATTGATTATCACCTAAAGATTAATTGATTAAGGAAAGTTATTAAAGTTGATTAATTAATGATTAATTAATAAATAGTTTAGAATTTTAAAGTAATAAACAAGAATTAATTAATGGGTGATTAGAGATTAATTAATGCAAGTAATTAGAGATTAATTTCTTAAACAATAACTACTTAATGTAAGTAATCAAAGGGAAATCATTTAATGGAAGTAATTAAGGATTAATTACTTAGTGTAGTTAATTAAGGGATTGATTGATTGAGGAAATTAATTAAAGGTTAGTTAATTTATGAGGGTTAATTAGAGGATAATTAATCAATGTAAGTGATTATAGAATAATTAATTTGAGTAATTAATTACGGATATGTGTAATTAATGCGAATGGTAAATGTAAATTAAATTGTGTTATAAATCAAAGGCTAATTACTTAATGTAATTAAAGGGGATAATTAAGGGGTGATTAATTAAAGGTTTTTAATTAATTTATGTTCCATAAGCAGGATTAAAAGTGATTAAAATAATTAATTTAATTTATTTAAATTAATTGGAATGGTGTGATTAATTAATCTCGCTTATGAATGATTGAATGATATTGAATGCCTTGTATTGGTTGATTCTGATATGAAATGTATTGTGATATGATTGGGTTGAACCGTAATAATGTGGTTATCAATCAATAATAAATTACTTTGTGATGACCCGACTTCCTATCTCTAGGAAATCGCATCATCATGTAGAAAGAAAGGGATAGAAGAAGAAAAGAAAGAGAAAGAAGAAACACAAACAACATCAGAGAACTCACAGCGGAACAAATGAAATATAATATATCACATAAAATATTACATAGTATCATATTACATCAAAGTACACAACCTTATACAACAGATATTAGATAGTTATAAACATCTGTCTAACTATACAACTCAAGTACAACAGAAACAGATACCAAACAAACACAGTGGAACCATAATATATCTACACATGGGAGCCTCTTGCTCCATATCTCCTCCAAAATTCGTCAAGAAAACTTGAATCACTTGACTACTCATATATAATATGAGTACCCAAGAGTTTCATAAAACTGAAAATAAACACTCGGGTATGACAGGGGTCTGGTGTGAGTAAACGGGTTGAATTTGCTTAACTTTAGAAAAACCTTTGAAAAGAAAAGGTATCACGTAAGACTTCCCACACATAAACATGGAAAAGTTTTTACCTTACTCTAACCAAAACATTTGATAGGAAATCCAGTGATATTATAATAGTGTCTAGGATTTTCAAGTAAATAAGAAATAGCCGAAATTGTTACATGATCAAATTCCAGCTACTAGCCACAAAAGTGGGTAATACAAACAAAACCGTATGGTCTCGTAGGAAGGATGTGTTTCCATCAATGGCAGGGCTACTGGGGTACCGCCCGTCATAGTACGTGGCCTAGATCAACGTACCGAGGAGCCACCCTAACTCCCCTCCATCACAAGGCCGGGACCATTCCTTACTGAACAGTTTCGAACAAGACAACCCCGCAGTTGGCGCGCGATTCCAACTGCCTACACAGCCGAATAAAAAGGGACTTCTAGACAGGGGAAAATTTTGCTCTCCAGTGGGAGCTACCCACGAAGCCTTGCTGCACCTCCCCTGTTTTAGCCATTCCCGGTTGATGAGGCTTGAGGCTGCGATTACCTTTATAGAACACATCTATCTTAGAATGCTCATCGTCCACCTGACGATGTTCTGAAAGCATTCAATCCATACAAGTTCGTTCCGGGTTCGAACGAAACCGAAAGCACTATCTCATTGCACTCATATTGGAATCACCCTCAGAGTCAACGACCATAGCCATTGCACTCTAAATCACCATTTCGAACCTATAAGTACTATCTCGTCAACTCATTACGGAATCACCCACAGAGTCATCTGACGTATAGTCCTTACACCTCGAGTCTTCACTTGCTCCACTTGGATTCACGACCTAACATTTAATTGGAATCGATGTGGTTTTTGGATCCCAAATATGGAAACCCGATCCCGGTCTCAACGAAACCAAACGCCATGTTAAATGTCCAAGTTTTACTTAAGGGTTAAACAATTTAAACTCATATTCAAGGTGATATAACAGATAGATGAATAACATTATCACAATAGACAATTCACATCAAACATTCATCTCCACAAAGCAGCATATCACATAACAAAGATATCCAGTATCAACCAATATCAATCATCCAATATCAATCACCAAATATTGATCATCCAATATCAATATTAATCAATCAACCCATATTAATCAATCATCCAAAGCAGAATTGATTATCTCTTAATCAATTGGATTACATTAATCCTTCTTCATTAATTATTATTCCAAATAAATTAATCATCTCTAATAATCTTTCCAAATTAATCTTCCTTGCTTAATTATACATAATTACATTTAAGTAATTATCCTTAACCATATTCAGTAATTAACCTTTAATTACTATCATTAATTACAATAATTAATGATCATGCATTAAACCACAATTAATTACAATTAATTAATCACACTTAAATTAATTACTTATACTAATCAACTTTGATTAATATCATTAATTACATTAATTAATGATCCCCATTAATTAATAATTCTCTTTAATTAAATAATTAACTTGTAATTTATCAACTCATTAATCATAATAAGAAATTAACAACTTGTAATTACTTATCTTAATTAATTAACTTCTTAGTTAATTATATTAACCTTTGATTAATTATTCTAATTAATTAATCTTTAATTACTTTATTAAGTAACTATTATTAAATTGAATTAATAAATAAATCCTTAATTAATTTCTTTATTAATTAATTACATTTTAATTAATTACACTTAGTAGTTAATCTTTAATTAAACACATTTCATTAATTAATTAATCTTATTAATTAATTAACTAAAATAATTAAGCAATTAACTCTTAATTACTTACATAAGTAATTATCTCTAATTATTTCATTAATAACTCTTTATTATTCTCTTAATTCATTACTTAACAAGTAATTAATTCCATTATTAAACAATCCTTAAGCCTTAATTAATTACTTAATCCATAATTAATTAACTTCAAGCAGTTATACTAATTCAATTCCTTAATTGATAACAACAAGTGATTACCCATTAATCACTTCAACCAATTACTCCCATGAGTAACTCCTCTAATTACTTCCATAAGTAATTACCGTTCTAATTTTATTTGGAATAAACCATTGATTACTTCATTAAGTACTCACACTTAATTAATCCATAATTAAGTGATGAAATAAACAATTTACCAATTATTTACAATTAATTAAATAATTAACTAACTAACTTCTTATATTTTTAAATCTTTAATTAATTAGGAAAATCATTAAACTTAATCAAACTTAACTTATTAACAAATCATATTAAATAAATATTCTTAAGTTAATTATCCAAATAATTTAACCTTATTTATTTTCATAAATAAATTGTTTGAATTAATCAAATTTTAACAACTTAAACAAATTATTCAAATGCGTTCACCAAACCATCCACTTCATTCTGGATCAACACTCCGCGTATAATAGTTATCAAAGTGGTTTTTGGTATCGACAGAGAGTATGTCCATATCCGATCCCGGTCTCTTTAATAACTACGTATTATTACACCGTTGGCTCTTTTGCATTTCAAATCGATTCATAATTGATATCAAAATATCATGTTCGCTTCAAAAATCAAATCCATTTCAAATATCATAGTATCTATTCAAATGTAAGACTCCGTTTCAAAATCATTTTTCGCATCAATATCTCATTTCGATTTCAAAATCATTTCGAATTTCAATTTAGGTTGCCACTTCATTTAACCCAATTCGTATTTAAATTCAAGATTTAAATATAAACATTTCACCTTATTGACTAGCTTAGAATTTTAGAAAATAGTTTTAAGTAGTTTAAAAGTAGTTTTAAATAATTAAAATAGTTAAAAATAGTTAAAAATACTTAAAAATCTTAAAATGGATTTGAAATAGATAAATTAGTTTAACAGAATTTAAATTGGGTTAAGTAGATTTAAAATAGATTAAAATAGTTTAAGTATTCCAAAATAGTTTATATAACAGAGTAATTTGGAAAACAAAATAAAACAGCTTTAAAACCAATCCATTTCAATTTATAACTTCCCAATTCAAATCAATTTCAATTTCCATTCCACTGATTCAATTTCGATTTCAATTCAAATCAATGTCAACTTTGACTTCAACTTAATTCAATTTTACATTCATCTTTTATCTATTCGATTTCAATTTATAACGCTTTGGAGCTTGATTTTTCAAAATATCAATTTATAATACTTAACAAAATTATCTTCCAATATTCAAATTTAAATCCCAATTACAATATGATTCAATTTCAAGCTCAATTTCAAAATATCTTTTTATATCGTTTTACTTAGTAATACTCAAAGCTCGAAATAATGTTCAATCTTTACAACAAATAAAGTTTCGAAATTCAATCATATCCAAATTTTAAATTTCAAAGTCTCAACTTAAATAATTTAACAATTTCTTTTAATCTAAATTTATTTCAACATTCCAAACTCAATTTTTCGATAAATTCGATTTCTATAAATTAGTTTCTATTTATAACTTTTTAAATAAATTTCAAATCAACGATTTTAAAAATTATTAATTTAGCCAATTCGGTGTCCGTATATAATTTTCTATCCTATGGCCAAGTGATTATTTATCTATATTAAATGTCAGGGATGAGTATATATTACTTTAACCGATCACAGTGTCATATGTATGCATAACAGTATGTATAAGCAAATAGACATCCAAACATTTAAATATCAACCAATAACATCCATCAAAATACTTCATCCAATAGACAATTCAATTCATGGCAATTTCATAGTTATCAATGTCAGGTAATTTAATCGCAATTCAATTTTAATTTCAATTTAACTGTCAATTTAATTTTTCAACGGTTAATTCAAATGACAAGCTATATGACAATTAAATTTTTATCAAACAACGACAAATAAAATCATAACACTTCATAATATCAAATTTAACTAGCATAAAGATATTTAGTACGTTGTGAGCGTTATAAAACACCCACCTTGATTTTTACGATTTTAAATCAAATCGAACGACGTTCGATTTAATCCAAAATTTTCTCTAGCTCCAAACGATTCCAATCCAGCTCTATAGCGTAGTGCTCGACCAATTGATTGCAACGCAAAAAGTTTCGTCCGAATCCGGCCTCACATGTGAGAGTTATACATTTTATAAGTTATCGACATTTGAATTTTATAAATCACTTTATATTATATTTAAATGAATTCAACATTTATTATCCTATTCAACTATTGATTGCAAAGGCATTCACTAAGTAGCTTTTATTTTTCATTACTTGGATAATTATTGTTGCAATTCATTCCAGTTATTATTACTCCAAACGAATTACATTTTTTTCTAACACTAAATCACGAAATCTTATTAAATTTAGCTATTTTAATTATCGAAAATTTACGGGTTGTTACACTCTCCCCCACTCAAAACTTTTCGTCTCCGAAAAGGAAAAAGAAGGAAAAAGGAACTAAGTATAGAATTCAACATTAGATATTTTTTTTCAAAGTTACCAACTTATAAAACAATGAAATTCCATCTATAAAGTCATACTACGCTTCCACTAAGTTACTCCGAACGGCTTTCTAACTTTAAAAGTTAGTTATCAAAACAAGTTATAAAAAATTTTAAACTTGAAAAATTTTCTAACACCCGGATTTTACGGAAAATTTCGGCAGAGTCTTCTTTGCGCGGCTCGATTGGAAAAAAAAATGACAGTATATATATCACAAATATACATCTCATCAAGTGATGAGGCACCCTGCAGGGAAAAAAGTGTAAAAGTACGGTATGTAATCCGAGATATGTACCTTATATATTATTAGCGAGCATATACGGCTAATATAGCATGAAAGCGAGCTCCAAATGCGAAGCAAGCGCAATCTGCACCTACTAAACACTCAACAACCATGAGAAACATGCACATATGAAAATAATATCAATATACATCATATAGAAACATAACAACTACATGTGCCAACATAGCAAATGAAACAAACAAAAAATGCATCCGACAAATCAATTATCATCCAACTATCATTCAACAAATGCATAATCAATCAATATCAATTCACTTTTTATTAATATTTATTCACTTGGTTTTCAATTTTAATCACAGTTGATTCATTAACGTTGGATTTTACTAACATTCATTCTCAATTCAATTAGTCAACATTCACTAATTTATATTTACATTAGTTTACTTCCAATTTGAATCAAATTAAATTCTATTTAAATTCATTTAACTTCCAATTTGATTTCAATGACTTATAGCTTTCAATTTACACTTAATGAATTATATACAATCAACTAACAATCATATAACAACCAAATCATACCCAACATAACCAAATTATTAATTTTACATTCAATTTGGTTTATCTTTTTCAATTCCAATTGATTCTTAGCCACACCAAATTTTTTTGTTTACATTTACTTCATATTCAATTTCAGTTAATAACCAATTTATTTGCGGAACATTTTATTAACCATCACTTTAATTTATAGTCATTCCATAAAAGTCTAACTACTTATATATGGCTTTCTTAGTTTATAGTTTCTCAAAAGTTACAAATTTATCTTCACATATTTGGCATTTTAAATTTCCAATATTAACTTTAATTAAGTCCGTAAGCCGTACATATATCATCCGTGAGCAATATCAATCTAATCGCTTATTCGGTCACACAATTTCACTTCCAAACTAGTATCGTTCACATGACTCTCTAGTGCGGACTCAGATTTGGTTCCTTGATTGGAAACTGTTACTCTCCTTGCATAGCCATATACTATGATAGAGAATTCCAGAATCAAATTAAAAATCCATATCTAGGGTTCGCCGTCGAAAATCGAGTGAAAAAATCCTAACTTGGATCGATATAAATCATCTCGAAATTTTATGCTTGAATTTGGATCAAATCGTTATGCGAATAAAATAATATACGTACAATCTCACGTATTGCCTTCCAATAGATTTCTATCCAATTTATCTTTACTAAATTATTTTATTGGCTTCTATTTTTTCCCACTTAATTACTCACAATCCATTATTCAGTAAGTATATTCATTTCTTTACATAGCATATTCTTCAACATTTTCTTTTCTTAAACATCATATCATAGAATTTTTCCTACTCAAGTTCATTTTAAAAATTCTATATAATTTAATTAAATCCAATTTCATTTTCCAATTGATTCTTAGCTATAAGAAATTCCTTTGTTTACATTTACTTCAACTTCATAATTTTAGTTAATAACAAATTTATTTATGAAACATTTTATTAACCAACACTTTAATTTATTAATCATCCTATAAAAGTCTAACCTCTCATAATTGACTTTTCTTAGTTTACAGTTATCTTAAAGGTTACAATCCCTTTTCAATTTTTATTTATTTCTATAACCAATTTACAAAGATATAATACGATTCATTTATCTTCTTTCTTAAGTTCACTTACTTGTTCCATTTATCCATTCATCATTTCATGCTATATTCAAGTTTATAACATTTTTATCACAACCAAACTTCCATTTATATACATTTTAATTCCTTTTGAGTTTTCCTTACTTGTATACTTCAATTATTTTCAGGTTCTGTTTATTTGTACAACATCTCATTTCATATCCAAAACATCATTTTAACTTCTTAATATTTGGTAAGTCATATTATATGTTATTAGAATGCAAATTTGGTACTATACAAATTTATAGAATTTCATTTTACTAATTTAGAATGTTTACAATTTAATTTGTTTAAATCCTCTTTACCTTTCAACTTTAAAGTTTTCCCAAACTATAGCTTAGATATCTTAATCCTCTTATTTTATAAATTCTGGTTATTCACATTTCATTCAAATAATTTGAAAATTATTAATTAACAAAACTTAGAATTTTAAATGCCCGGTTCTTTCCAAATCATTTGAAATAAACATATAAACTTATATCCTTTTAAATTATCAAATCATACCTTTGGAGTTTAAACCAAAACCCATTTACCCAAAATAATTTCGAAGAAAAGCAAAGCTTCTTAGAAGTCTCCCCCACACTGAGACTCGAAAATGAACGTCGATGATGCTGCGTAGTCATCACCGAAATTATTTTCCGGCGACATAAGAGAGGAGTAATTAATTCATTCCTTCTTAAAAATCATTTCAAAATATTTCCTATAAATATTTTCCAACTAATATCACAATATATTTTCTTCAAAACTTTGAGAACTATTTTTTTCAAAATCTCTGGGTCTTAAATTCAATATTTTCCAATTTAAATCTATTTTAAGTCACCTTTATAAAACATTCTTATAGGATTTTCTTTCTTAAAACATTCCACAAGTTGTTTTATTACTGTTCATTTTGTAATTCATCTTATTTATTAAATTACAATATCCAATTTATGATAATAACTAATATTTTAAATTCCTAACAACCAGGTAAGCTAGATAAGTCACAATAAATTTTGAAAATAAATTCTTTATACACAAAATATAATTAGGGCAAAATTATTTCATTTACCCAATTTCAAAACAATACTATGTCGAATTGTTCCATTTAAGTGTTTAGAGATCCCTATCAATGACGTTAATTACTCGTATTGACCAGAATCCATAAGCCACTCAACAAATCAACCGACACAATATAAAACATTTTATATCACTAACAAATATGCTCTCTCTCATATATATATATATATATATATATATTCACTCAGCGACTCATCATTGGGTATTACTACCCTACTTATAAAGAGCCATACCCCACAAAGCTAAGGTTATTGCTAAACCAAAGCTCTGATACCAACTGTAACGACCCGCCTTTTTGGACAGTTTAAACCGACGATCAAATACACATGCCGATTCCAAACCATTCAAAAGGGCAGATGGTTATTGGGGTAAATAAGAAAAGAAAAGAAAAGAAATAAAGGAAATGAAACAACACAGAATCTTGCAGCGGAACGATAAAATATAATAGTCAAATAAATAGTTCATGAAGCTGTTTACTATACTTTGACAATTATTTATACAACATTTATCAGAGTTATACATATACAACAGAACAATTAAAATAATGCAGCAGATAACATGATGCAAGGGTAATAATAGTAATAGTATACCAAATCTTCGTCTTCATCCTCCAGAATAGATCTTCGAAAATCTGAAAAACTCAGGACTGACCCGAGCGTAATGAAAAGACAAAACACTCGAGTCAGGACTAAAATATCCTTATGAAAGTTAAATCAATCATAAATAAATATGAGTGTAACGGCATCAGAGATGTTTACGGGGTTTGACATCTCATATCCAGTGTCAATGTGCATGCAATAACTCAAGAGATGTTACGGGATTTTCCATCTCTTAAGGATCCGTTAAACTATCTACTATGTAGTAATATACGCTAAGTAGATAATGCCTATCAGTAATATAAAGTATCAAAATAGCGTTAAGGCGTTACCATAATCCCCCTTAACACATTTTTATAATGCCATAGTCTATACAGCACCGTAAGCCCCACCGTAAACTGGTGGTTATCAGAGGGTACCCCATTGGTATAACACAAAACAAAACGTAGTGGTCGCGAATAGGATAATCAGTATGACAAGGTACATGAGGCGATACCAACTAGGATACTAGTAGTTGCGCGATCCGGACTGATGTTGAGCATAGCCAGCAGCTACCCCAACACCGCGAAACAACACTCCCAAATCAAGGGGTGCACCCAAATCGCATCACAAATGTAATAGATATGGTATCGAAGAAGTGTGTCCGCTAGAGGTGGCGAACCTCAATGGCCCGACGCGGCTCCTGTTTTAGTCATGTCAGGGGTCATCCAATATCGTTCTCTTTCTTCATTCAACGCGTTCACCAAACCATCCACTTCATTCTGGATCAACACTCCGCGTATAATAGTTATCAAAGTGGTTTTCGGTATCGACAAAGAGTATGTCCATATCCGATCCTGGTCTCTTTAATAACTACGTATTATTACACCGTTGGCTCTTTTACATTTCAAATTGATTCATAATTGATATCAAAATATCATGTTCGCTTCAAAAATCAAATCCATTTCAAATATAATAGTATCTATTCAAATGTAAGACTCCATTTCAAAATCATTTTTCGCATCAATATCTCATTTCGATTTCAAAATCATTTCGAATTCAATTTAGGTTGCCACTTCATTTAACCCAATTCGTATTTAAATTCAAGATTTAAATATAAATATTTCACCTTATTGACCAGCTTAGAATTTTAGAAAATAGTTTTAAGAAGTTTAAAAGTAGTTTTAAACAATTAAAATAGTTAAAAATACTTAAAATCTTAAAATGGATTTGAAATAGATAAATTAGTTTAACAGAATTTAAATTAGGTTAAGTAGATTTAAAATAGATTAAAATAGTTTAAGTATTCCAAAATGGTTTATATAATAGAGTAATTTGGAAAACAAAATAAAACAGCTTCAAAACCAATCCATTTCAATTTATAACTTCCCAATTCAAATCAATTTCAATTTCCATTCCACCGATTCAATTTCGATTTCAGTACAAATCAATGTCAACTTTGACTTCAAATTAATTCAATTTTACATTCACCTTCTATTTATTCGATTTCAATTTATAACACTTTGGAGCTTGATTTTTCAAAATATCAATTTATAATACTTAACAAAATTATCTTCCAATATTCAAATTTAAAACCCAATTACAATATGATTCAATTTCAAGCTCAATTTCAAAATATCTTGTTATATCGTTTTACTTAGTAATACTCAAAGCTCGAAATAATGTTTAATCTTTACAACAAATAAAGTTTCGAAATTCAATCATATCCAAATTTTAAATTTCAAAGTCTCAACTTAAATTATTTAACAATTTCTTTTAATCTAAATTTATTTCAACATTCCAAACTAAATTTTTCGATAAATTCGATTTCTATAAATTAATTTCTATTTATAACTTTTAAATCCAAACATTTAAATAAATTTCAAATCAACGATTTTAAAAATTATTAATTTAGCCAATCCGGTGTCCGTATATAATTTTCTATCCTATGGCCAAGTAATTATTTATTTAAATTAAATGTCAGGGATGAGTATATATTACTTGAACCGATCACAGTGTCATATGTATGCATAACAATATATATAAGCAAATAGACATCCAAACATTTAAATATCAACCAGTAACATCCATCAAAATACATCGTCCAATAGACAATACAATTCATGGCAGTTTCATAGTTATCAATGTCAGGTAATTTAACCGCAATTCAATTTTAATTTCAATTTAACTGTCAATTTAATTTTTCAACGGTTAATTCAAAGGACAAGCTATATGACAATTAAATTTTTATCAAACAACGACAAATAAAATCATAACACTTCATAATATCAAATTTAACTAGCATAAAGATATTTAGTACGTTGTGAACGTTATAAAACACTCACCTTGATTTTTACGATTTTAAATCAAATCAAACGACGTTCGATTTAATCCAAAATTTTCTCTAGCTCCAAACGATTCCAATCCAGCTCCATAGCATAGTGCTCGACAAAATGATTGCAACGCAAAAAGTTTCGTCCGAATCCGGCCTCGCATGTGAGAGTTATACATTTTATAAGTTAGCAACATTTGAATTTTATAAAACACTTTATATTATATTTAAATGAATTCAACATTTATCATCCTATTCAACTATTGATTGCAAAGGCATTCATTAAGTAGCTTTTATTTTTCATTACTTGGATAATTATTGTTGCAATTCATTCCAGTTATTATTATTCCAAACGAATTACATTTTTTTCTAACACTAAGTCATGAAATCTTATTAAATTTAGCTATTTTAATTATCGAAAATTTACGGGTCGTTACAAACAACGCCTCAAATCCAAACCCAATGCCATCCATCCCAACGTTGATGAACCATGCCGACCACTCCATCGTGATATCACAACCAATGTCGTCAACCTCCCCAAATGTGATTGAACTCGGTCAAGAATTCAAGTCGCAAAAGCTTCAACATTAAACTCAGCCGAGAACCACATTAAACCCTAGTTTGAATAAATTCGAACGATTTACCCAATTGAAAAATTCTCTAGTATTTTTCCTATAATCTATGATTCATAAACATGCTTCGAACCAAATCTTAGCTATAATCATCAAGTCGTTCTTCGGCAATTTACAAAAACCCAAATTCCAAACAAACCCCAAATTCACAAGAATTTCTCAATTAAAAATTATGATATATACCTTAAAAATCATAATTTTCGGTCCTTATCACATTCATGCAATCCAAATCTAGAAACAAGATGGTTGATTTTTGACATTCATCAGATGTTTACTGTGTTTTCTATTTCTAAAACTATTTGTACATTAAAATTTCCAGTAACCATTTTAAAAAATTTCATCATACATTACTTTACAACTTCCATTCACATATTAATATGGATCTAACTGAGAAATCGGAATTTTTTGAAACAACAGACACAGATTCTAAACAAACAGAGAACAGTTATCAACGCATAATATCATGCTCTCATACATAAATTAGCAAATCTAGATAGGTTTCAAACTATAGGATTTAATTCAATTTATCATCATCATATGCACTTAAGTTAAACCAAGATTAACTGTTTTTAAAAACATTTACTCACCTGATTATATGCAGAGCAGAGAACAAAGCATGGTAGATTCAAGTTCCAGGCTTTGAACATCTTAGATCTGAACAATGACTTTGAATAAGAAATCCTACTGCATGCTGTTGATGAAGAAAAATGTTGAACCTGCAGGTTGATTTGATTTTGAAATGCAGGCTTTTGTTACAGTTTTTATTTGCTTTTAGTTTGTATTTTGCAGATTCAAGAATGATTTCTGATTGCCATTATTTTTAGTTAAGAAGTGTATACAAAGAAAAAGTGTTTTTGAAAGAAAACTAAATTTTTCCTTCAATTTTTTTTATTAAAACTAAAAATTATGAGTTTCCACCTTTTAAAAACTTGGACAATTGTCACATAATTAGCTTAATAGGTTTACATGTGTTATTAAGATATGTTAACATGGTTACACATTTCTTAAGCAATTTTTAAATAAATCTTTACTTAATTTAAATGTGAATATAACTTATTTATCAAATTTACTTTATAAATAAATATAAGTTTACCTTTAAAAGAAATATTCTAATACTAATAAAAATGCAAATAGTTATTATACATATATTTTAAAATCTAAAACATTTATATTTATCATTTAACCATTTTAATTTTGAGCATTTTTAAAAAAAGTTTGTTTAAAATTCCTTTTAACTATCATATTTGAAAAAAAACAGTTTATCTTATATTTTAAAAAAATAATTGAATTAGTCTTTAAATTATCTTTTGAAAAATATAAATTTTGAAACGAAGCTATAAATTACAATTATAAATTATCAATAGATTAAATAAATTTCAAAACAACTTAAATTATAACATATACATACATATATATCACAATTTGAAGATTTATCTTTTATATTAAACAAAAGATATTCTATTCACAATATATATCCAATATATATTATAAACAGAATAAAATTTCATTAGCTTTTGAAAAACAATTCTAACCGATTCTAAATTGTTAAAAAGATATTGATCACACTTACCAGATTAAATATTTGTTATCCTTTAAGAGATTAATTTCACCAATTTAAATTAAAATTATAAAGAAAATTATCAAATTAATTAAATTATAAATGCAGATTATTAAATTGTTATTGCTCAAAATTCTGGGTCGTTAGAATCCTCTCCCCTTAAAAGAATTTCGTCCCTGAAATTTAAAAACAAAGACAATTTAATAACCTAGTACATATTTTAATTTCAAACAGCAAAGCATACTTATCAATCAGTTACTAACAACCATAACAATCAGTCAAACAAACAAACTTAACTAATTATTCTGACACAAATCAGAATAAATCCTCTGACACTATCTCGAGTTTCCCAAATATAAATTACCGGGAGACTCGTTCTACATAAGCTAAACAAACTACACTACCAAAATCCAGAGCACCTCTCATTTCTAGATCCATCAATCTGAACAGAACATCAGATTACTCTCAAGTCCAGCTCAACATCCTACTCCAACTGAACTGCAGATTCAATAATCCAATGATGAATCATACACGTACTCCCTCAGAGATACATGAAATACAATGAATTCCAACTATCCAAACTGGCAATTCAATCTTATCTAATCAAAACACAGATAATAAATCTCAAATGCCTCGGCACTAGCCATCCAATCTTACTCAATTACTGCTCTCTTAACCAGAGAAATCTTAACAACAATGAAGTCTCCAACTTCGAATTCCAAACTCCTTATCTCTTATCAGCATAACTCAAAAGACAATCTTGGGCTGTCAATCTCTTCCTGATCAGCTCAATCTATGTTGATACTTCCAGAAACAACTATACCAAAACAAACCAGTTTCTGGATCCTATCCAACAGAAAAGTCTTCCAAAATCCGTTGAAATCCAGAACACAATTTCTACTTCTCAAGAAATAGCAAACTGAATCTTGCTTCTTTCCTTGCACAGCTGCTACCTTGCTTCCGCTGCACAACTCTAATGCTGAAATAGATGAGAATACCGTTGATGAACATGAGTACTAACTTATCCAATATATCAGGGAAACTTTGTTCATCAAATCCATAAAATCTGAGTGACTCATCTGACTCAGTCACACAACCTTACAACAAAATCCAACTCAAAACTAGATCTGACCAATCCAAATTCCAAAAATATTCTGAGCTGCTACATCAACTCTTCTACTCCAAGAACCATCCTGCTACCAGGCTCACTACCAGAATCGCTTCTGGAACCAAAACAATTGGAATTCAACTCCAGATGCAGACAAACTTCTGATTACTTCAGTGGCTCCTACTTCCACATGAGAATCCATAGTCTCAAACAAAAGGTTGCTCAGGAAAAATTCCTAAACAAATCACAAGTCACTTTTGCGATCCAACCTAATTCGGATTCCAAAGAAACCATCCTCACTTTACCAATTAGAACAGATTTAAGCTTCTCCAAACAAGGTTAACCCTTCAAGAAAACATCACCACCTGCCCGGACTGCTGAAAGATTAACCACAAGATTTCTTAACCATCGGAGAAACAACCACACTGCTGCTTCCAAACTCTGCCTTGATGATACTGCAGAGCTAAAAGGCTTTCTCGACAGCACATCGAACACTTCGAGTTGCACTGCTACCACAACTAACCAAAGATCCCTAATCCAAAGGCTTCCTCAAAAACCAAAACCATCAACAAACCACACAACAGATCTTCGAGATGGCAGATATCCTCTCAAGAAATTCGGGCTCCAAACCAAGCATCAACATCTCGCTCTCCTTAAGGAATGTCAATGAGACTATGCCAAAGCAAAACAACTTATAGACTTTGGTCTCATACTCCAAAACAGACAACCTCCATGCTGAAGATCCAAACAACTTCCACACAGACGAGTTTTCCCTGTGGTAGGTAAAAACTGCACCTCAACAACTACTTAAACCGTTTCAATAGAAAACATCTTCTGAAAATATCCATAGATACTGCATCTCATCATGCAGTTATCAAGATACCTTCACTTAGTTCTGCACTTCCGATAGATCCAAACTTACATTTCAAAGATATACTTCGAATCTTTAAAAGATTTCCTTCGGATATCAGAGAAATCCTTACTCCAAACTTCAAATCTCACTCGAGAGGGTATTAGGTCTACAGTCTCGTCAAATACACATCCAACCTCAAACATATGGACCCTTTCTGTTAGTGGTAGTCGTGTTACACACACACACCACTACTCTATCTACCTCTAAAAATTATGTTGGAAAATCCAAACGGATAACCCAACAGATCAGGTAGATATATATATATATATATATATATATATAGTTATATATAAAAATTACAAGTACGCTTTCTCAAGAAAGACACCACTCCAGAGCCTAGGTATTCACTCAACCTAATGCTCTGATACCAAATGTGACGACCCGACTTCCCATCTCCAAGAAATTGCATCATCATGAAGAAAGAAAGGGATAGAAGAAGAAAAGAAAGAGAAAGAAGAAACACAAACGACATCAGAGAACTCACAGCGGAACGAATGAAATATAATATATCACATAAAATATTACATAGTATCATATTACATCAGAGTACACAACCTTATACAACAGATATTAGACAGTTATAAACATCTGTCTAACTATACAACTCAAGTACAACAGAAACAGATACCAAACAAACACAGCGGAACCATAATATATCTACACGTGTAAGCCTCCTGCTCCATATCTCCTCCAAAATTCGTCAAGCAAACCTGAATCACTTGACTACTCATATATAATATGAGTACCCAAGAGTTTAATAAAACAGAAAATAAACACTTGGGTCAGATAGGGGTCTGGTGTGAGTAAAGGGGTTAAAATTGCTTAACTTTAGAAAAACCTTTGAAAAGAAAAGGTATCACGTAAGACTTCCCACACATAAACATGGAAAAGTTTTTACCTTACGCTAACCAAAACATTTGATAGGAAATCCAGTGATATTATAATAGTGTCTAGGGTTTTCAAGTAAATAAGAAATAGCCGAAATTGTTACATGATTAAATTCCAGCTACTAGCCATAAAAGTGGGTAATACAAACAAAACCGTAGGGTCTCGTAGGAAGAATGAGTTTCCATCAATGGCAGGGCTACTGGGGTACCGCCCGTCACAGTACATGGCCTAGAACAACGTACCGAGGAGCCACCCTAACTCCCCTGCAACACAAGGCTGGGACCATTTCTTACTCAACAGTTCCGAACAAGACAACCCCGCAGTTGGCACGCGATTCCAACTGCCCACACAGCCGAATAAAAAGGGACTTCTAGACAGGGTAAAATCTTGCTCTCCAATGGGAGCTGCCCATGAAGCCTTGCTGCACCTCCCCTGTTTTAGCCATTCCCGGTTGATGAGGCTTGAGGCTGCGATTACCTTTATTGAACACATCTATCTTAGAATGCTCATCGTCCACTTGACGATGTTATGAAAGCATTCAATCCATAAAAGTTTGTTTCGGGTTCGAACGAAACCGAAGGCACTATCTCATTGCACTCATATTGGAATCACCCTCAGAGTCAACGACCATAACCCTTGCACTTTAAATCACCATCTCGAACCTATAAGTACTATCCCGTCAGATCATTACGGAATCTCCCACAGAGTCATCTAACATATAGTCTTTACACCTCGAGTCTTCGCTTGCTCCACTTGGATTCACGACCTAACGTTTAATTGGAATCGATGTGGTTTTCGGATCCCAAATATGGAAACCCGATCCCGGTCTCACCGAATCCAAACGCCATTTTAAATGTCCAAGTTGTACTTAAGGCTTTAACAATTTAAACTCATATTCAAGGTGATATAACAGATAGATGAATAACATTATCACAATAGATAATTCACATCAAGCATTCATCTCCACAAAGCAGCATATCACATAACAGAGATATCCTGTATCAACCAGCATCAACCAATATTAATCATCCAATATCAATCACCAAATATTGATCATCCAATATCAATCAATCAATCAAAATTAATCAATCAACCCATATTAATCAATCATCCAAAGCAGAATTGATTATCTCTTAATCAATTGGATTACCATAATCCTTCTTCATTAATTATTATTCCAAATAAATTAATCATCTCAATGATCTTTCCAAATTAATCTTCCTTGATTAATTAAACTTAATTACATTTAAGTAATTGTCCTTAAACATATTCAGTAATTAACCTTTAATTACTATCATTAATTACAATAATTAATGACCATTCATTTACTTCCATTAATTAACTATAATTAATTGCATTAAACCTCAATTAATTACAATTAATTAATCACACTTAAATTAATTACTTATCCTAATCAACTTTGATTAATATCATTAATTACATTAATTAATGATCCCCATTAATTAATAATTCTCTTTAATTAAATAATTAACTTGTAATTGATCAACTCATTAATCATAATAAGAAATTAATAACTTGTAGTTACTTATCTTAATTAATTAACTTCTTAATTAATTATATTAACTTTGATTAATTATTATAATTAATTAATCTTTAATCACTTTATTAAGTAATTATTATTAAATTGAATTAATAAATAAATCCTTAATTAATTTCTTTATTAATTAATTACATTTTAATTAATTACATTTAGTAATTAATCTTTAATTAAACACATTTCATTAACTAATTAATCTTATTTATTAATTAACTAAAATAATTAAGCAATTAACTCTTAATTACTTACATAAGTAATTATCTCTAATTATTTAATTAATAACTCTTTATTATTCTCTTAATTCATTACTTAACAAGTAATTAATTCCATTATTAAACAATCCTTAAGCCTTAATTATTTACTTAATCCATAATTAACTAACTTCAAACAGTTATAGTAATTCAATTCCTTAATTGATAACAACAAGTGATTACCCATTAATCACTTCAACCAGTTACTCCCATGAGTAACTCCTCTAATTACTTCCATAAGTAATTACCATTCTAATTTTATTTGAAATAAACCATTGCTTACTTCATTAAGCACTCACACTTAATTAATCCATAATTAAGTGATTAAATAAACAATTTACCAATTATTTAAAATTAATTAAATAATTAATTAACTAACTTCTTATATTTTTAAATCTTTAATTAATTAGGAAAATCATTAAACTTAATCAAACTTAACTTATTAAAAAATCATATTAAATAAATATTCTTAAGTTAATTATCCAAATAATTTAACCTTGTTTATTTTCATAAATAAATTGGTTGAATTAATCAAATTTTAACAACTTAAACAAATTATTCAATTTAGATTTCAAAATCATAATAATAACTTTATTTGAAAATAAGGAATTTAGAAATCAAATTAAAATACTTTAATTATCCAATTTAAACATATCTATTTTAAAATAATTTGAAAACTTTGTTATTAAAAACATTACTTCAAAATCTAACTTAAAACTTTGATTTGATAATTAAATTCAAATCACTCTTTTAAATTTGAATTTTAAAACTTAATTAAGATGATTATTTTCAAACAAACATCTTAAAACATTTTTAAATTTTAAATATAAATTAAATTTCACTCTAAAATGTTTGATTTACTTTCGTTTTTAAAATAACAAGTTTAACTTAATACCTCACTTCCTTTATAAACTTGTGTTATAACTTTTAACTTTATTTATACCTATTTATACAACAAGCCAAAACCTGCATTATCACTACAGAATCAAACCGAGAAAATCTCGAGACAGTTACCTAAAAATCCCGTGCCTACCTCGAGCAAAACCAACACCAACAACACCAAGTCGATCGCGAGAATAACACGAGTGTTGCTTCGAGTTCCCATCGTCTTCTCCAAAACAAAACTTCCTAGTGCACAACCCAACATGGTGTACGTTGCACCACAAGCCAACCCATTCCGTCCATCAAGTCGGTCGCCGACCAACGTCATACAACATCGACAGCCCAAAATTCAACCCAGATCCATCAATTGATACGCGTTCCAAAATTCAAGCATTCATACCGAAAACTGCAGAAACAACGCCTCAAATCCAATTCCAATGCCGTCCGTCCCAACGTTGATGAACCATGCCGACCACTCCATCGTGATACCAAATCCAATGTTGTCAACCTCCCCAAATGTGATTGAACTCGGTCAAGAATTCAAGTCGCAAAAGCTTCAACATTTAAACTCAACCGAGAACCACATTAAAGCCTAGTTCGAAGAAATTCGAACGATTTACCCAATAGAAAAATTCTCTGGTATTTTTCCTATAATCTATGATTCATAAACATGCTTCGAACCAAATCCTAGCTACAATCATCAAGTCGTTCTTTGGCAATTTACAAAAACCCAAATTCCAAACAAACCCCAAATTCACAAGAATTTCTCAATTAAAAATTATGATATATACCTTAATTTTCGTTCCTTAACACATTTATGCAACTCAAATCTAAAAACTAGATGGTTGACTTTTGACATGCATCAGATGTTTACTGTGTTTTCTATTTTTAAAACTATTTGTACATTAAAATTTCCAGTAACCATTTTAAAAAATTTCATCATACATTACTTTACAACTTCCATTCACATATTAATATGGATCTAACTGAGAAATTGGAATTTTTTGAAACAACAGACACAAATTCTAAACAAACAGAGAACAGTTATCAACACATACTATCATGCTCTCATACATAAATTAGCAAATCTAGATAGGTTTCAAACTATAGGATTTAATTCAATTTATCATCATCATATGCACTTAAGTTAAACCAAGATTAACTGTTTTTAGAAACATTTACTCACCTGATTATATGCAGAGCAGAGAACAAAACATAGTAGATTCAAGTTCCAGGCTTTGAACATCTTAGATCTGAACAATGACTTTGAATAAGAAATCCTACTGCATGCTGTTGATGAAGAAAAATGTTGAACCTGCAGGTTGATTTGATTTTGAAATGCAGGCTTTTGTTGCAGTTTTTATTTGCTTTTAGTTTGTAATTTTGCAGACTCAAGAATGATTTCTGATTGCCATTATTTTTAGTTAAGAAGTGTATACGAAGAAAAAGTGTTTTTGAAAGAAAACTAAATTTTTCCTTAAAAATATTTATTAAAAATAAAAATTATAAGTTGCCACTTGTTAAAAACTTGGACAATTGTCACATAATTAGCTTAATAGGTTTACATGTGTTATTAAGATATGCTAACATGGTTACACATGTCTTAAGCAATTTTTAAATAAATTTTTACTTAATTTAAATGTGAATATAACTTATTTATCAAATTTACTTTATAAATAAATATAAGTTTACCTTTAAAAGAAATATTCTAATACTAATAGAAATGCAAATAATTCTTATACATATATTTTAAAATCTAAAACATTTATATTTATCATTTAACCATTTTAATTTTGAGCATTTTTAAAACAAAGCTTGTTTAAAATTCCTTTTAACTATCATATTTGAAAACAAACACTTTATCTTATATTTTAAAAAAAACAATTGAATTAGTCTTTAAATTATCTTTTGAAAAATATAAATTTTGAAACAAAGCTATAAATTACAATTATAAATTATCAATAGATTAAATAAATTTCAAAACAACTTAAATTATAACATATACATACATATATATCACAATTTGAAGATTTATATTTTATTTTAAACAAAAGATATTCTATTCACAATATATATCCAATATATATATTATAAACAGAATAAAATTTCATTAGCTTTTGAAAAACAATTGTAACCAATTCTAAATTGTTAAAAAGATATTGATCACACCTACCAGATTAAATATTTGTTATCCTCTAAGAGATTAATTTCACCAATTTAAATTCAAATTATAAAGAAAATTATCAAATTAATTAAATTATAAATGCAGATTATTAAATTGTTATTGCTCAAAATTTCGGGTCGTTATATATTGTGTCAAGGTGACATCCTATATTAAAAGTTTGAATTGTTTTTCTTTTGAATAACTTGGGTTAAGATAACATGGGACTCGAAGAGACCAGGGTCGGGTATCATTAAATACCCGAAACCACTTCGATTTGGAATCTACAATAATTCTTTATACATTTTATTTGTGTAATCAATAGGCTAGAATAAAATAATTCAAGTAAACTAGACCATTTAAATTATGTAATGGTACTTGAAGGATTGTGTGTGAAATAAGTTTGATTATGGCAAGTTAAGAACTCGTAATAAGGTACGAGTTGCCCAGGTTTTAAAAATTTAGATACATTGGTATTTCTTGTTAGATGGTTTTACTCACGCTGGTTTCTAGACTGACCTGGGTGTTACTTTGATTTAATGCTCGGGTAAAACAAAGTATTACAGATTTTCAGGTAAGGACATTCTGGAACTCAGGAGACGAGCTGGATGGCAGGAATGTATGCAGTGTATTCCCTGTGATATATTGTTGTTTATCTGGGGAATGTTGATTTTAACTGTCCAGTGTTTTATGTAAATGTTGTACCTCTGATGTATTGATGTAAATAACTAATACAGTTTTCCTTTGTATAACTGCTATTTTATTTGATATTGTTTTTAATCCGCTGCGAATGTGAGAATCTATGTTTGGGTGTTTCTGTTTCTTCTTCTTCTTCTTCTTCTTCTTCTATCTCTTTTCTTCTTTTCCCTAACTATCTGGAATTTTCAGGATCGAAAATTCTGGGTTATTACACCCACTGATGCCCGAGTTGGGTTTTTGGCATCCTGCAAATAGGCGAAGAAAAATATATCAGAGCTTGGATAAATATTTCGCAGCGAAACTGACTAAAATATAATAGTAAGTAAATACTGTAACAACCCACATATTTTACGATTGTATATTTAAACATTTTATTTAAATATAGCATCGTTAGTCAGATTTAAGTTTGAAAAGCTACTTTTTGTAAGCAGCCGATTTAGGACTCGAGACCACTTCTATTGAGTCCAAAATGGCATTTGCAACCTTTTTGAGTATAAACATTGATATGTTTGGAGCTAGCTAAAAATTTGACCTTTGCACTTTGGACTTTGGGTTTGGGTTAGCCTAAACCATTAACTCTAGCTAAACCCCCACTTCTCTTCATTCACTTTCATTTCCTAATACCTTCAAGCTTTCATAAAAATGAGGGAAGAGAAAAAGACTTAGAATTCCTAAGCCCTAGTTCCATTTCAAATCCGAAACTCCAAATTCAATGAGAAGCTATTGGTAAGCATCCTCGTCTTCTTCTCCAACTCATTCTACCTTCAATTTCAGAAATCCCTAAACCTAATTTAGGAAATGTTCCTTTTTAAGATTAGATTCAAGCTTCTTAGGTTGGAATTGAAGAGTGATTGTTTTTACCTTGCTTTATAGCTTCTTCTTCCATGTTTTTGTGCAAAAGGTGAGATTTTTATCTCACATCTATGTCTATAACTATCTTGATAGTTGGGTATGAATTCCTAACACTTATTCATGTGCATTTGCTTTTGGTTTGGATTGAATTGGTGAATATTCCAATGTTTGGTGTTTTGAAGTCAAATCTTCAAAAATTCTAACTTTGATGTTTAAACATGTTTTTGGTGATGCATCGAAGAGTCTATAGGGCTAGGTTGCTGATTGGCATAAACCCGTAGCGCCGTTGCTCATCCGATAGCAATCGACGAAAGTTTTCTCTTCAATTAAATAGGCTGAAAAACAGCCCCAACACCTAGTCAGTCGACTGACTAGGTTGACTGGCTGTAGCCAATAAGTGTTCTGGGGACTGTTTGCAGAGGCTGGAAGTCTCTGTTTCCTGCAATCAGTTGACTGGCCTCTGTAATCAGTCAACTGACTGCAGGAAATGAAACTTCCAGGTTTTTGGATCAGTCGACTGGCCATTTGCAGTCAGTCGACTGACCTGCTTGTTTTTTCCTATTTAGCCTATTTTGCTTGAAATTCCAATTTTTATGGCTTCGTGGTTTTTTTCGATTTGTTGTTATCATTTATTATCGACCTTGATGACTTTTATATTTGGAATTTTTGGGTATATCCATTTTGATGGGTTTCGAATCGATTTCTTTGGAATTAATTCACATCTTTGATTGTGAAAATTTGGCGATTGATTAATCTTACAATCATCTTTATGGTTTGTCGCTTTAAAACGCAAAGGTTTCTATACTTGTAGTAAATATTCAAACTCTTTCTCAAAAGACGATTTTAACTCTATTTTTAATACAAAGTCCTTGATAAAACCATTTTCCAATCTATTAGTATATACAAACTTTTACCTAATTCGTTCGAGAAATCCAGTTAAACGACTTTGTAAAACAAGTGATATGAAATGCTTGCGTTTACTTTGTCGGTTGATTCTTAGACTCGCTCGATTGAAACTCTTGTGACAACTTTCGAGTGGAGATTTACAATTCATTCGTAAATACTTAAGTTAAGCAAGTGGTTATGGGACATGGAGGTAAACTCATCTATTTACTAGCTTAGTGTAATTGACACTTCTTAATGATCATTTTTGTGATTTAGACTAGCGATATGCTATGTCTCTTTGTCTACGTAGGGGACGGTACCTCCTTTTATTGAGTTTCGTCTCATTTCTTTTATAGGCTAACGACCTATGTATTCTTTGGAGTTTCTACTCATTTCTTTTTGTGGGCTAGCGACCCATGTTCGTTTATGGAGTTCGGTCCATCGGACGTACCTTTGTACGACGTTGTTGCACCAGCTTATCAGGATCAACGGGCGTACCGTTGTACTACGTCGTTATTTCAAATTATTCGAGTTTCAGGTTCCTCGGGCATACCAATATTGTACTACGTCATTGCACCGGCTCTACGGTTAACGACCATGGGATAGCGTCCCGTTTGTGATACATGTGTTGGTGAGTTTACATGCTCATGTTTATGATAGGCCTCCCCCTTTTGTGATTTCTGGATTTCTAATTTATGATTTCTAGAATTTGTGTTTCACCAATTTTTATGATTGGCATTGATACGATGTCAATATTTGTGGTTTGGTGAATAGAGTAAAGAATATGACATTCTTTTTGATGTTATGAGATTTCTTGAGATATTGTATGATTTTTGTTGTTGTCAAATGTATACATTTCAAAGTATGGCATTATTGTCATCATACGTTTTGTTATATATCTTATTCCGTCTCATTTTATCTATTATTTATAGCTAGACTGATCCGTTTATTATTTTCTTATTAAATAATACTCGGGTTAGACCGAGATGTTATAGGTGCTTCTACTTGACTCCTCATCTGGGAGTATTACCTGACATTTGGCTAACTACACTATATTGGTAGTTTTTGTTATACATTCGAGATAGAGACTCCTTGATGTATACATATTCTTTTGTCTAGCACTTGTATCTTTTCTTTTTTTATACTGTGGATCTTGTTTGACCACTACTCTGATAAACACTTCTTAGTGTTATATATTCATATCTGTTTCCGCCTTTGTGATATGGACATCTGTGGCTGATTGTGTTATGCTTATTTCTATATTTGTTTTTGAAGATCATTTTGCTAATGTGTAGTAGCTTTGGGTTTATATCGATGTGTCGGATTTCCTCTTGTTATACTATCTGACATACTGTTGCTTGCACAAGGCAATTACACAGATGGTCGCTCCTCAACAGCCTTATTCTTCGCGCTAGTTGATGGCATTACTTCGTAGTGTCCTTGGCTAGCGTGAGTATAGAGGTGGGGTGCCACAGCATGGTATCAGAGCCAAACTTTGGAACAATGTAGAATAATTTAACAAGGATCATCGTCCTAAGTCCATCTTGGGAGTAGTGCCTTAGGATTTTATCCGAGTCATTGGACCCGTTCTATCCTATTTTCTTTGTGATGCCTTGTTTTATCAATCAAGATTTTTTTTGATATACATTCTAAGATTAACCTTTTTTCTTCTTCTTTCTTTCTTTCTTTCTTAAAGAAGAGAAATGGTTAGACCAGGCCGTACCAGCGCCGGTCAATCTAGTGCTACTCCCTAGGATGGAGTATATATGTCTGCCCAACAACTTCTTGATCTTGTAAAGAATGCTCAAGCTAGCGGACCCATTCCAGAGCCTACTACCCTAAATCTGGGTTTGCACGTTTGTGCAGTGATTATACCAACTTGGATGGGAAGCCATTCAAGGGTACCGAAAACATCATTCAGGTCCAAGCTTGACTTAGAACATGCGATCGCATCTTTACTCGCATGAATATTATTGATCTTCATCGAGTTCATGTGGCTTCTAATATGCTCCAAGAAAGAGCATTAGATTGGTACGAACTTCTGATTTCTGAAATTATTGAAGCGGATCTTACTTGGGAGCAATTTTGGGAAAGATTTCAATCGAAGTTTGTGCCAGAAGCTGAGAAAATGACTTTTGACCCGTCGTTTTATAGACCTTGTTCAAGGTGAATCTTCTATGGAAGAACATGTCACATCTTTTGAATCTCTCTCTAATTATGGGGTCGAGTATATAAATACCCCGTTTAAGAAAAATAAGTGATTTGTCTATGGATTGAATAAGAATCTCAAGAAGCCATTACTTATAAAATTGGAGGTTACTTTAGATCAGCTTGTTGATATCGCTCTTCGACTTGAAGAGGCTGATAAAAAGGGTGATGTTGAATTTGTGGGTGCCAAGCCAAACTTCAATAACAACAAGAAAAGTCCTATTAAGTTCAAAGGCCCAAATCCCAACAAGAAAGGGAAGCAAGCAGCTTCGGTAGCAAAGACTCATACCCCTAGTAGTTGGCAATGCTACAATTGTGGTTCTAAGGACCATTATGCCAATAGATGTCCGAAACCCCTCTTTTGTCGTTATTGCAAAAGTTCGGGTCATCTTTTATCTACATGTCCCAAACTTCAAGGCAAGAAGGAGGGAAAGCTTAATGTTGTGCAAGCCCCTAGTAACACTTCTCATGGTCAAGGTATTTCTTATTCTATCCTTGATGGCAATATGATGTTTCATGATAGACCTATTCGAGTTCTTTTTGATACGGGTGCATCCCATTCTTTTATATCAAAAGAACTTGTTGATACTTTTTCTTTAAGTGTTATGGCTTTGATGACTTCTTTGAGAATTGCGAATCTGGTCGGTGATTCTGCAACGCTTAGTTTGCTTTGTAAAGATGTCGAGATTATTTTGTGTGATTTTTCTTTCCGAGCCGATTTGCATGTCATGCGTTACTTGGGCTTCGGAATGATTTTGGGAATGGATTGGCTTAACCGTTATGAAGCCCATATCCTATTTCCTGAGCGGACTATTCATCTTCGACATCCTCAATCTGTTAAGCAGATTTCTGTTATTCTTAAAGATTTGGGTTCCAACTTCACATCATCTTTATATTCTTTAAATCCTCATGATGACGATAATGATGATGAGGAAGATGCCATTTCTCTTATTCACGTTGTTCGTGAATTTCTCGACATATTTGAGCCCGTTTTAGGATTACCACCTCAGCGAGCAATTGAGTTCAGAATTAATCTAATCCCTGGGCTCTACCTATCACTCGTCCTCCTTATCATATGTCCAATAAGGAAAATGAGGAGATGCGCAAACAATTATCCGAATTGGAGACATAGCAGTTTATTCGTTCTAGTTCCTCTTCTTGGGGAGCTTCGACTATTTTTGTGAAGAAATCCGATGGTAACCTAGGCTTTGCGTTGACTACCGCAAGCTTAATGATCTTACTACTCAGATTGATGACTTATTTGATCAACTTAGTGGTGCTAGAGTCTTTTCACAGTTAGACTTAGCAATCGATTTTCATTAGCTTCGTATTGCAGAGGATAGCATTCCTTTGACATCATTCCATACTCGGTAGGGATCGTATGAATGGCTTGTTATGCCATTTGGTTTAACGAATTCTCCGGCTTATTTCGTTGACCTTACGAATCGAGTTTTCAAAGATTTCCTCGATCGATTTGTTCTCATCTTTATAGATGATATTCTTGTGTATTCTAAAGCCGAGGAAGATCATGAAAAGCATCTTCGGATTGTGTTGGAAACTCTTAGGAGCAATCAATTGAAAGCAAAATTTTCTAAATGCCACTTTTGGAAATCTCTTGTGAAGTTTCTCAGTTATATTATTTTCGAGTCCATAGTTTCCATGGATCCTTCAAAGATCGAAGCGATAAATTGGAAGAGACCGAAGAGTGTGACGGCGATTCATAGCTTTCTTGGATTGGCGGGTTATTATCGTCGGTTCATAAAATAATTTTTTAAAATTTCCGTGCCCCTTACTAGCTTGACAAAGAAAGGAGTTAAATACATTTGGTCGGACAAATGTGAAGCTTCTTTTCAGAAATTAAAAAAACTCCTTTTCGATGCTCCTATTCTTGTGATTTCCGAGGGGAACCAAGATTTTATTGTTTATACCGATGCTAGTTGTTTCAGGTTGAGTGCCATTCTTATGCAAAGAGAATGTGTTATTGCTTATGCTTCTAGGCAATTAAAGCATGCCGCGACTAGATATGTCACTCATGATTTAGAGCCCGCGGCTATTGTTTTCGTCCTTCGAATTTGGCGTCATTATCTTTTGGGAGAAAAGTTTGTTCTCTACACGGATCATAAATCTTTAAAGTATTTATTTTCTCAAAAGGAACTTAATTTGCATCAACAATGTTGGCTCTAGTTCCTTGCATATTATGATCTTGATATTCTTTATACTCCCGGAAAGGGAAATCGTGTTGCCGATGCACTTAGTCGTAAGCAACAAGCGGTTGTTTCTATGATGATATCCGAATGGAATGATCTCGAGACTTTGTCCACTTTTGAGATTCGAGATCATGAATCCGATTTATGTCCATCTCTTGTTTTATGTAGCCTTGAGGCTCATCCTTCTCTTTTAGACCGCATTCTTGAAGCTCAAACGCTTGATCCCGAATTGGCTCTTCTTAGCCAAAATTGTAGAGATAAAATTGATATCGGTGGTTTGAAAGACTTTGATATTGATTCTTGTGGCAGTATTCAAAAATTTGGTAGACTTATTGTGCCAAATATTAGTGATCTTCGTAAAGATATTTTAGAAGATTCCCATCGTTCTAAATTTACCATTCATCCCGGTAGTAGTAAATGTACACAGATATGAACCGACTTTATTATTGGGATGGAATGAAATCTGATATTACTAACTTTATTAAGCGTAGCATGACTTCCCAACTCGTTAAGGCCGAGCGTCAAAGGCCCGGTGGGTTATTGCAACCTTTGGACATTCCAATTTGGAAGTGGGACCAAATTTCCATGGATTTTATTGATGGCCTTCCCCATTCTCATTCGGGTCGTGATAGCCTATGGATGATAATTGATAGACTTACAAAATCCACCCATTTTATTCCCGTTCGGTCCAATCGGACTGTACCTCTTTTGGCCATACTTTTTATTAAAGAAATTATTAAATTGCATCAAGTTCCTACTTCAATTGTTAGCGATCGTGATCCGTTGCTTACTAGTGGATTTTGAAAGAGTCTTCAAAAAGCTTTGGAAACGAAGCTTAATTTTAGTACCGCTTAAATTCCTCAGTCCGATGGACAAACCGAGCGTGTGAATCAAACTCTTGAAGATCTTCTTCATGCATGTGTTCTTGATTTTGGTGGAAATTGGGAAGATCATGTTTCTCTTGTTGAGTTTTCCTATAATAATAGCTTCCAATCTAGCATTGGTATGGCACCTTTCGAGGCACTCTATGGAAGACCATGCCGATCTCCTTCTTTTTGGCTTGAGGCCGGTGAGAAGCTGGTTTTAGGTCCCGATTTTATTCGTGATTCCACAGAAAAGATTGACCTTATCCGCCATAGGATGAAAGAGGCTCAAAGTAGGCAAATATCCTATGTCGATAACTAAGGAAGGAAATTAGAATTTTCCGTGAGAGATTTTGTGTTTATTCGTGTGTCACCTATGAAGGGTGTTGTGTGTTTCAGTCGATCGAGAAAATTAGCACCTCCATATATTGGTCCATTTTCCATCATCGAACGTATTGGTTCCATGGCTTATCACCTCTTATTACCAGCTCGGTTTTCTGCTATTCATGATGTGTTTCACGTTTCTCAATTATGGAAATGCCTTCGAGATTCCGATTCTATTCTTGAGCCTAGTGTTGTGGAAGAAATTGAAGTTTCACTTAATTTGACTTATGAGCAACATCCTATTTGAATCATTGCTACGGAGGTCAAACGCCTTCGAAATAAGGATGTTCCTCTTATGAAGGTTCAATGGTCCTCAAATCCTAAGGATTGTTCTTGGGAATCTAGAGAATTCATCGAGTGAACATATTCGAACTTACTTTCTCATGCTCTTTGAGGTGAACTTTTTTACTTCAAATTTCTTTTGTGTTAATATGCTTTTATGGTTGTTACTTTTTATCTTTCTTCTTAAGTACTGCGAGGACGCAATTCCTTTAAGGAAAGGAGTCTGTAGCAACCCACATATTTTATGATTGTATATTTAAATATTTTATTTAAATATAGCATGGTTAGTCGGATTTAAGTCCGAAAAGCTACATTTTGCAAACAACCGAATTAGGACTCGAGACCACTTCCATTGAGTCCAAAATGGCGTTTGCAACCTTTTTGAGTATAAACATTGATATGTTTGGAGCTAGCTAAAAATTTGACCTTTGCACTATAGACTGTAGGTTTGGGTTAGCCTAAACTATTAACTCTAGCTCAACCCCCACATCTCTTTATTCACTTTCATTTCCTAATACCTTCAAGCTTTCATAAAAATGGGGAAAGAGAAAAATAGTTAGAATTCCTAAGCCCTAGTTCCATTTCATATCCAAGCTCCAACTCCAAATTCAAAGAGAAGCTATTGGTAAGCATCCTCTTCTTCTTCTCCAACTCATTCTACCTTCAATTTCAAAAATCCCTAAACCTAATTTAGGAAATGTTCTTCTTTTAAGCTTAGATACAAGCTTCTAAGATTGGAATTGAAGAGTGATTGTTTTTACCTTTCCCTATAGCTTCTTCTTCCTTGTTTTTGTGCAAAAGGTGAGATTTTTATCTCACATCTATGTCTATAACTATCTTTGATAATTTGGTATGAATTCCTAACTCTTATTCATGTGCATTTGCTTTTGGTTTGGATTGAATTGGTGAATGCTCCAATGTTTGGTGTATTGAAGTAAAATCTTTGAAAATCCTAACTTTGATGTTTAAACATGTTTTTGGTGATGCATCGAAGAGCCTATAGGGCTGGGATGCTGATTGGCACAAACCCCTAGCGCTGTTGCTCGTCCGATCGCAATGGGCACAAACCCCTAGCGCCGTTGCTGATTGGCACAGCCCCAGCAGCCAGTCAGTCGACTAACCTTTTGCAGTCAGTCAACTGGCTGTAGCCAATATGTGTTCCGGGGACTGTTTGCAGTGGCTGGAAGTCTCTGTTTCCTGCAATCAGTCGACTGACTGCAGGAAATGAAACTTCCAGGTTTCTGGATCAGTCGATTGGCCATTTGCAGTCAGTCGACTGACGTGCTTATTTTTGCCTATTTAGCCTATTTTGCTTGAAATTCCAATTTTTGTCGATTCATGGTTTTTTCTGATTTGTTGTTATCCTTTATTATCGACCTTAATGATTTCTATTTTGGAATTTTTTGGGTATATCCATTTTGATGGGTTTGGAATCGATTTCTTTGGAATTAATTCACGTCTTTGATCGTGAAATTTTGGTGATTGATTGTTCTTACAATCATCTTTATGGTTTATCACTTTAAAACGCAAAGGTTTCTATACTAGTAGTAAATATTCAAACTCTTTCTCAAAAGACGATTTCAACTCTAATTTTAATACAAAGTCCTTGATAAAACCATTTTCCAATCTATTAGTATATACAAACCTTTACCTCATTCGTTCGAGAAATCCAGTTAAACGACTTTGCAAAACAAGCGATATGAAACGCTTGCGTTTACTTTGTCGGTTGATTCTTAGACTCACTCGATTGAAACTCTTGTGACAACTTTCAAGTGGAGATTTACAATTTGTTCATAAATACTTAAGTTAAGCAAGTGGTTATGAGACACGAAGCTAAACTCATCTATTTACTAGCTTAGTGTAATTTACACTTCTTGATGATCATTGATGATCATTTTTTTGATTTAGGCTAGCGATATGCCATGTCTCTTTGTCCACGTAGGTGACGGTACCTCGTTTTATTGAGATTCGTCTCATTTCTTTTATAGGCTAACAACCTATTTATTCTTTCGAGTTTCTACTCATTTCTTTTTATGGGCTAGCGACCCATGTTCTTTTATGGAGTTTGGTCCATCAGACATAACTTTATACTACGTTGTTGCACCAACTTATTAAGATCATCAGGCATACCGTTGTACTATTTTCATCGTTGTTCCGAATTATTCGTGTTTCAGGTTCCTCAGGCGTACCGTTATTGTACTAGTCATTTCACCGGCTCTATGGTTTGAAACCATGGGATAGCGTCCCGTTTGTGATACACGTGTTGGTAAGTTTACATGCTCCCGTTTATGATAGGCCTCCCCCTTTTGTGATTTCTGGATTTCTAAATGATTATTTCTAGAATTTATGTTTCACCAATTTTTATGATTGGCATCGATATGACGTCAATATTTGTGGTTTGGTGAATGGAGTAAAGAATATGACACTCTTTTTGATGTTATGATATTTCTTGACATATTGTATGATTTTTGTTGTTGTCAATGTATACTTTTCATAGTGTGGCATTATTGTTATCATACGCTTTGTCATATCTCTTATTCCATCTCATTTTATCTGTTATTTATAGCTAGACTGATCCGTTTATTATTTTCTTATTAAATAATACTCGGTTCAGACCGAGATATTACAAATGCTTCTACTTGACTCCTCATTTGGGAGTGTTACTTGACTTTTGGCTAACTACACTATATCGGTAGTTTTTGTTGTTATACATTCGAGATAGAGACTCCTTGATGTATATATATTCTTTTGTCTAGCACTTGTATCTATTCTTTTGTTATACTATAGATCTTGTTTGACCACTACTCTGATAAACACTTCTTTGTGTTATTATTCATATCTGTTTACACCTTTGTGATATGGATATCTGTGACTGATTGTGCTATGTTTATTTCTATATTTGTTTCCGAAGATCATATAACCACTGTGTAGTAGCTTTGGGTTTGTATCGGTGCATTAGATTTCCTCTTGTTATACTATCTGACATACCGTTGCTTGCACAAGGCAATTACACGGATGGTCGCTCCTCAACAGCCATATTCTTTGCGCTAGTCGACGGCATTACTCCGTAGTGTCCTTGGCTAGCGTGAGTATATAGGTCGGGCGCCACAAATACTCACCAATATAATAACACTTTCTAAACAAGTGTCACAAAGCTGGAAAGTCTTTGCCATCTTTCTAACCTGTAGGATGTTATGAGGAGGGGGTCAGAACTAAAGCTGTGGTGAATCGATAAATTATACGCTTCTAAGCTTAATTCTACATATACCGTTTTATTTTAATTTATTGTTATATTTGGTTTATTGGGTTTATAATACTCTCGCCTCAGTGCGTGAAACGTGCCCATCTACTCCTTGGTAGATTAAAACCTAATAACTGACACACACACACACACACATAGCTATATGCCCCTTGACTGCATTAGTCTTAGATACTACCCATAGCACCTTCCGTATCCTCCTCACAAAGGACTCCATCGTCTTGCTACTACGACATTCTGTGACTACATCTATAAATGACTGTCTCATAAGGCCTACAATATAGATGCTTCGTCATCTACTATAAAAACATAAAACTGCATCCACACTAGTCTATACTAATGCTCGGACATCCACAATGTACCACCCAATGCGTACCTTGAGGACTATATGTAATTGTTTTGTCTACTCCCTAAATCCCACTTAACAAGGTCTAACTTGTATGGAACTCAGTCAGGGATTTTCTGTTTCCGTAAAAGATTGCCCTATTAGGCCTACAATACAGATATTCTATTTTATCTGTCTCCTTTCTTACTGTGGCTATGGCACCACGCAGCCACCCCTAAACTAATCGAAAGACCTTTAAAGAGCTAACTGGTTGTGCCTTACTGCAAACAATCTAAACATCCAATTGGTTGTGCCTCCATCCAATATCTCAATAGTGAAAGAATCATTGGACTGTGGTTTAACTCTAGTCTTTCCTGAACTCGCTTCTTGGTTTTGATGCTGGCTCGATATCTACATGCGACTATCCTTTTGGGTCCTGTCCACTAAAACTTACTTGGAAGTAGTAGGACATACAAATATCCTACTCCAAACATCTACACCTTTTAACTACCTACAATGGTCCTGCCCATGCAAAAAGCAGTCAAGGCATATTCTTTTGGTGGAACACCTACAAACATGCCTCTGGGAGACTACTCCGTTATGCCTACCCTAGAGGGCCATCCTAGAGTACCCTCACGTTCCATTGAAGTCTCGTACTTCTTCTAGCCCAAAATATCCAAGATGGACGTGCTCCTTCTATGTTGAAATCTATGATGAGCTTCGTTAGGCTCTTCATCCTTTGAGCTGCTTCAAACGCATCTCACTCTTTTATTAGACCCAAAGTATAATCTTTTATTTTGCATTTAGTTTACTTTTCTTATTCTATTGGCTACTTATTTACCCTAGTTAGCATAATCTTGTCCCAGCCTCACCTAACTATTGTGTGACCATCGATTCCTGACTGAAAGTGATTGCTGTTGGTATGGGCCAACTCTATTATCTTGCTTGTTAAATTTTAAGTCTACGTTTATTAAAATAAGCCTCTTCTATTGTTTCTTCTCTATTTTCTTATTAACTTGATTTATGTCTTAAATAAGCTTTTTCTATTCTTTCTACTTAATTGTAACCTATGTTATCATTTTACTTGTTATTGTCACTTTTATTTTCTTTTATAATCCGCACATTATAAATATAACTATAAGCGTCTCTTTTCTATTCTAGTATGTCTTCTTTTATTATGATATTGAATTCTCTTTAATTCTCTTATATTATATGACAATCGTGGCTTGGCGCTACGTCCTATTGTCACAAATTTACTTATCATAATAACTATTTTGCCTTTATTCTATTATCTGTGCAATAATTGCACATCTAGGTATATTTCTTTTAATTGCTTCTAGTCTTGTCTATTAATTAACTTGATTTTTCTTTACTTCTGTAATTCTTCACTTTATGTTCTTATATTCTAAGAAGTAGTTCTATTCTATTTGGTTGGTTATAAAAAGTGTGCTCAAGTTCCATTTCCATGTTTTAATACTAGACAATGCTATAAACAATAATCCGTAACTACAAGCTATATCTTTTATCTTATTTTTTTTACTTTTTGGATAGAGGAAAATTCAGTAGTTTTTCTATTTTACACTAATTCTCTTTTTCTTTCTTTTAATTTTGCAATTATGTTTATTGTTATCTTTAAAATATTAACTGTGGATGTGTATTCTCTTTTCTAAACCAACCAACTAATCTATCACTTACTCCCCTATCAAGTTATTAATTTTTCGCATTTAATTTATTTTATTTACTGCAAATTTCTATTTTTCTCTTTTTATTTCAGCTATTCTTATTTATATCTAATTTCTATAAATCTAGTTTTCTTCTATTTTAGTCCGTATCTGCAAATTCTTCTTTTTACTATTTTATTTGCGTAAAAAGGAATAAAAAGAAGCTAACATTTACAGGCCAAATTTCAATTTTTAAAATAGATGTCAATAATTATAATTTTTTTGTTTTTTTAGGATTATGCCTTTCTCTAACTATCAAGCCTAATGTTATTCATATTTAATTTGATTACCATTTTCCATATATATAATAATTACATATAAGCTCTCTTGTACAATTTACAGTCTCAGCATAAATAACTAACCGAATTAATTACTGAAATAACTACTAAATAAAATTATTTAATGGGAATCTAATGATAACATATCATAAAGATAACAGATATATAATTAAATCCACTCATCTGGAAAGAAAACACTATAAGTTCTAGATCTGATTTTTAACCCAGTTCTGTTATCCATAGCCTTTCCTATTGCAACCCTATTTGGATCCACAAATTGGGATTTATACGGATTTAAAAATATGAATCTAATTGAAGAAAAATAAAATAACTAAAGTAGAGAACCAGATTTGAAAATTTTACCTCATTCAGACGATTATATTTGAATATCTCTATTTTAGACATATATTTCTATCTCCAACTTGTAATTCAGAAGGCGTAAATCTAAAGTAGCTAATTTATAAAGAATTGGAGGAGAAAGAAGGGTGACAGTTCCGCACCCATTTAGGAAAATATGAGTTTGAAGATTAGCACTGCCTCTTTGTTTATAAGAAGTCAAAAAGTGTCATCCGTCAGCTTAAAATGATGCAAATCAGGCCGTTCAAAAGGGTGCAGAACGAGAGCACCTAATTTGTTTTTAAACATTTTATTTATTATAAACGTTTAACGCTTCCTATTAATTTCAATTAGCTCTCATTAATTTTCTGATATAATGCTCTTTATAACGCACTTCTATTTTGAATTTTAAACGTGCCTTATTTGTTTTATTAAATGTTATTTATAAACCTTAACTTTTAAACGTTATAAATTATAAATGTTTAACTTTTTTTATGTTGCTTGTTTATTCTAATTAATCATCATCAATTGCTTGATTAATTTTCCAGTATAAAACTTGTCTATTTTGAATTTCACATGTGACCAATTAATGCAAATTAGTTTCCTCCAATAGCTGATTTGATTACATTGCCTGCTAATGTTAATTAATTGCCTTTAATTACTGATATCGATTAATTTCTTTTATGATGACAATGTTAATTAATTGCCTTTATGACGCGTGTCTATTTGAAATTCAAATGTGCGTTATTTTTGAAAATTCATACGCATATATTTATTTATTACAAATATATTTACGTACATTTACATGTATAATTATTTCTCGATACAAAACTTCGAACATTGATAACTTTTTCATACGAACTAGGTTCGAGACATATTATATATGTAAATTGATCAGAAAATCGGCACGAACACAATGAAATAAGTTCGAGGCCAAAAATGCTTAGTTTCACTGTTCATAATTATTGGATTATTTAATTATATAAAAATACGGGATGTTATATTCTCACACCCTTTAGGAAATTTTGTCCTCAAAATTTGGTAAGGGTAAAACTATGTAATACCTTGCATTAATTACATCCATTTTGTGTACATCTAATATTTCAACCATCCATGTCATTGTGCAAAACGCAATACATCTTAAAATATATGCATGTACAAGAATTTCTAAGCTGTACCTCCAATATGAACACATTTTCTTTTAGAAATTCCTTTTAAAACATGATGCACACATCCTAAATATACTTGCAATTTCTATATGAATGCAATATTTTGAAAACTCAAAACATTTTTCATCTAATTTTCCTATAATCCTACTGAATAGGTGTGTACTTCAACGAATTTTCCATCCAAATTCTACCACATAACTTTTAATATTCAAATTTCAGAAAAATCTAATTTTCCGAACTTGATTCCTTATGTCAGAAAGGAGGTAGAAAACGAAAAACTACACATTTCTCCATTTTACTTTTGCATACCTCTCTCTCCGTAGTTCGAACTTATGCCGCTAGCCTATAAAATCTCTATTTTCTTTCCCAAGCATGGTTTACATAAGAAAGATTTTTCTTTTTCAAACTCTTTTCCAAGCTTAATTTATAGGAAGAATGTATTTTTCTTTTGCAATTCTCATTTATTTCTATTGAAGTCTCTGTTGCATTCTTTAGATCTTACTGTTTTTCTTTTAGTTACCCTTTTTATCTACTTTTACTCTTCTTTAAATATAGCAACTAAACACAGCAATATTCTAGGGAAAGAAGGTCAAGGACCATATGCACTCTGATATAGAAAGGTCCCACTCTAGAAATCTAAGTAACTCATATGCTCCTCCTACCGCCTATTACTTGTTACTAACTTACGATGTGTTACTCATGATGAATAAGATCTATTTATCTCTTCTATTCCATGCTCAAAAATAAATAACCAAGTCTCATTTACTACAACTTTAATGTCCCGCCTTTTCATACGCTTTAAACCCACAATAAAGCACACACATCAGACTTAAAACGTACATAAGGTCGGATTGTTATGGGGTAAATAAGAAAAAGTAGAGAAAGAAAGAAAAACAAAACAGAATCTTGCAACGGAACGATAAAATATAATAATCAAATATAAAGTTTACAAAATGTTCGATTATACTTATACAATACATATCAGAGTTACACTTACCAGAGAATATTAATAATGCAGCGGAACAATGTGATGCAGTGTAACAATATAATAAATAAAAGTAATAAAATCTTCGTCTTTGTCCTCCAGAAATAAAGTCTTCAAATCCTGAAATGCTCAGGTTGACCCGAGCGAATTGAAAAGACAAAACACTCGAGTCAGAACTAAAAGATCTTATGTAAGTTAAATCAACAGAAAAATATAAGTGAAACGACGTCAGAGATGTTTATGGGATTTGACATCTCCTATCCAGTGTCAAATGTGAGTGCAGTAACTCAAGAGATGCTCGGGATTCACGTCTCCTAAGGATCGTTAAACTATTACTATGTAGTAATATTTCCTTATTATAATAATGTCTATAGTAAAATAAACATACTTTTAAATAGCGTTAAGGAGTGACCCAATATTCCCCTTAACACGTAATAGTCACAGTAGTCCATCCAATATCAAAGTCCCTTCTGATCGGGAAGCCACCAGAGGATACCACAAGGGCCACGAGAGAAAACCAAACTCGTACAACGCACGATAGGGTAGGTGACACGGCACAACTAGGCAATGCCAGGGTAGATATACCAATTGCTATCCGGGCTGGAGGTAATACGTAGCGTGCAGCCACCGCCCACCTCGAGCCACATCCCCAAATCAAAAATCAAAAGTGGCCACCGAATAAATCCAAAAGTCAGAGTATAATATCGATGGGATGTGTCCGATAAGTGGGGCTTCCTCCTTGGCCCGAGAATCTCTCCTGTTTTAGCTACCTTATGCCAACTCACGGGAGTCGGGTCCACATATTTACCTCAAAGGAAACGCCGCCACCATCCTTCTTAATTCTAGATCTCCACCGCGTATATGGTTGTTAAAGTGGTTTTCGGAGTTGGCAGAGAGTATGTGTAACGACCCGCCGTTCTGACCGCCCCCAGTCGGTAATTAAACCAACTTGAGACGTTCAAAATTACGGATTGTTATTCAGTTTATAGAGTTTAAACAGAATCAGCCACAGAATCACAGAATAATCATAATATTTCACATAAATGAATTTTCTTACATATATCTGAGTTTATACAATGAATTAAATTTTATACAGCGGAATATATCTTTTACAAGTACAATTTTTTTTCCGAAAAGCTAAAGTGAAGCAATTTCCCCAACTCTCTCTAACTTCGCGGCCTGAAAATCTTCAAGCTGTAAAATACTCGGTCTGACCCGAGTATTACATTCAAAAGAAAATAATACACAGGCCAGTCTAATTCAAACTCAGTTATTAGTGCATAGAGGCAATAATAATCAAACAACAATTAGATGACAGTCAAATATAAATTTACCTATCCGATCCTTTAACAAGAAATCAGATAATGGTAAATATAACACTTAACAGTGTTAAACAACAAATCTGTAGATTCAGATTTTCAATGAAGATAGATGAAAGGATTAGTGATGAAGATAATTTAGAAAACAATCAAAATTTGCCTAAACGGCAATTAACAACAAAATCATCAAAATCGATTCAAAATATATTGAATTGGCAACATAAAATAATTTTCATCAAAAAGAAAACATCATTTAAAACATTAGATTTGGTAGGGCCGCAGTACACACACGCGTGTACGGCCTCGCTACATTTAAAATATTAACTCTGTGTGGCTGCAGTTCACGCTTGCGTGCACTGCCTCGCCACTACCGTAATGAAATATGCAAAAGGACAACGAACCGAAATCAATGAAGGTTCAAATATCGATTCAAAATGTCGATACTGCGTGGCTGCAGTGCACACACGCGTGCGCTGCCTCGCCACAACAACATGTGAAATCATCTCAAGATAGAATACTATCAGAAATCAAAGTTGCAGAGGTCAAGTCAGTGACTCAACACAGCTGCAACACCAAAACCCATGCAACTAGGCAAGGTCGAAATGCAACTGTTTGCATATACTCAAGTAAACTCAAGAAAACAAGTTCCAAACAACTTATTACTGCACACTTCGACAAGTGCTAAATTTTCATAAAAATGAAACTGCAGCCCACTTTGAATCCAAGGGCAAACGACAACAAGACTACAGTCACCACATGGACACAAGGGCAAAGGTACAAAACATTAAATGAATCAGAGGGAGTCCAGAAAGTAATGCAGCAATAAACTCAAAACAACTCAAAAATCCTCAAATTCAACAAGACAGTAAGCATCAGTGCACGAAGGCAATGACACGTACGTATACATGAACCAACAGAAGCAATTGAAGTGCAACAGTGGAACGACAAGGCACAAAAGCTACAAGTATGACTTGAACAAAGCAAGGCTACAGAGCTCGAGCTTATGCAAAGTCAACATCACCGCATAAATTCAGGAAGGCACCAAGCAAATGGAACCAAATCCAAGTTACAGTATCATTAAACATGGACAGTGGAGTACATAGGTACATGAAGTCCAACAGATTAACTACAAAGGACAACAAGTATGAAGTGCACAACAGGCTGAAGCCAATGCACAACAACAGCATACATATATTTACTTATATGTAGATGAACAAATGTGACAACAATGTCACAATATCAAAGAAATAAAGTAACAGACCAATGCAAGACAGTGGTCTAAAAATATCAAAGTGTATAGGTCAGGGAAGAACCTAGACCACATGAATTAAGTGTGCAACTGACTTGAATGTCACAAATCACAACAAACATAATGGATGCAACTGATGAATGGTGCAAGGGACAACACACATAAAGTTCAAGTATAACAATAATGCTCAAAGATAAGGCAAATGCAGCAGCGACACAGAGGTGGCAGCATAGTGCTACAGGCCAACAAAACACCAAAACAAATGTACACAAAATTACTATATAGGTACTACTCGAATAAACAAGTAGACCGAGCATAGACAAGTGACAACGAACAAGTCAGGGCCACTGCACTAATGCATATAGAGTATGCAAGTGAAACCCAAACCAAGTATACCCAAAAATATGACCAGAGCCAACAACACAAGTATTCAAGGGCAAACTGCAATAAAATGCAGCCACCACAGGTATACAAAGGCACAGCAACCATCAAAATGAGTCTGGTGTATTTACAAGCAACTATCAAATAAAGACTCAAGAGAGTGCAGATACGATTAACAAGACAATGCCCACATCGAAATAGGTCAAGTGCCATGATGAAGCAGTGCAACATCAAGGAGCTCAAATGCAAACATGACAGTGAAACAGGTCATACTAAAGATAACAAATGCAATGACCAGCTACAATATGCTCAAAGCAATTAACAAACCCCTGTTCCATGAAGTCAATGACGAACAACCCCAAATCATCACAGGAAGGACAAATTCGTATGGCCAAGATATCAGAGGTGACTTCAATAAAATACAATCAAAGCAGTAATTAAAAATTTACAACTGCAGTTCGAATTCAAAATAGCAAGTGGTGCAAGACCGAAGTCATGTAACAACAGGTTACAAATTCAACAAAAGCCAAATTAAGAAATCGAAGTCAAAAACTCAAATCAAGCTTTATTACAGTTTCTAATCAAATAAATGCAGAAGTTTCATGCTAAGAAAGGCAGTGGCCGAAGCCAACACAAAAATCAATTTCCAGAAATTCGAACAAGTGAACCAAGAAATCGTCATCACAGCAAACTAATTTTATCAAACCAAAAGGACCGAAGTCAACAAGAATTCAACAATTTCAAAGCCATGAAAAGCAGTAAATCAAGCAACAAAATCTTGAATTCGAACAAGTTAGCAATCACTAACAGCTTGAATTAGATGTGAGTTACTAAAAGTACTCACCTTTGTCGAACGAGGAGCACGCGAGCGAGATTGAGGCCGAAGCAAATCCTAATTTGGATCGAAGACGAAGAGGAGACGAACGAAAATTAGAGAGAGGCCGCCATTATTTTTATTTCTTCGGTTTGATTTTTTTTCTTTTTCTGATGATTTGAAGAAGACTTCGGCCTTGCTTATGAAAGGAAGGGTGCGTGAGTTATGGCGTGTGTAACGGCGTGGATCAAGGTGATAAGGTAAGGCAGTGTACTCTTTTTATCATTATTATATATATTATTATATTTTTATTTTTATTTTGAATTCAATTTTGTTTTGTAAATTATTTTCTTTAATTAACATATAAACGTTTTGCAATTGAACTATCAAACATAAATTTATATTAACGTGTTTCACAATTAGATTTTATACTTGTATTTTGTATTGATAAAATTTTAAAATTAAATCGCCAATTTATCCTGAAAATTTGAAATTCAGGTCTTAAAATTAATTAAATATTTTCATTTTTAAATTGTTCAAAATTCAGGGTTGTTACAATCTTCCCTCCTTAAAAGAATTTCGTCCCGAAATTACAAATTAGGAAAAACGATTGCTAAAATCTCACCGATATTTATACCCTACACAATTTTGCCAAGTTCCAAACTCACAAATAAATATAGGATTCATTCCATTTATTTTATTTCACTAGCTTTATTCATCGATTTTTACAATCAAGACGCAAAAGTCTTTTACCAAAATTTTCGACTTACAAAACTCAAATTTAAACTTGAAATTCTTCATACTAGAGATTTGCATATCACATAATTTTTTCCAAAGCTGTGTGCTTTCAAGATATTTTAAAAATCTTCTTCCTTAATTCATTAGGTTAGAATTATGTAATTCTAATTTCAGACTATTGATTTTCTATTCAAAGTTTTGAAAATACTTGCTAACTCGAAGTTTAACAAGTCCCTTGTCGTTCTTACAGACATTAGGCATACGCTGGCCAGGCGCAAGACTAAAAATATCCAAGTACTAAATATACTTGCTTCAACTCCCAGTGAAAATACTTTTAAAAATTCTTTTAAAAATGGATATGGAAAGCACGTTCCCCCATGGATCACAGTTTACCCGGCGGTTACGCTACTATCCCAGTAGAATCGCTTGTAACTGTAGATTTCACATCTCCCTTGAATTTCGCCATGGTTGTTGCCATAAATCGTGGTTCACACGGCGGTTACGCTACTATCCCAGTAGAATCGCTCGTGACCGTAGGCATCTCGCCCCTCAAATTACGCTTCGGCCTCTAGATCGCAGTTTACACGGCGGTTGCGCCACTATCCCAGTGGAATCGCTTCTAACTGTAGGCATCACGCCCCACGAATTACGCCAGCATCAATTCACATAATCCCAACACGATGATCCATCGTGGGGGATTCCAGTCCCAATGGACATTCCACTAATGGAAATTCTACGTAGCTACGATTTCCAATGGACACTCACGCCGAGTTCCAATCACCTTCACAAATTATAAATGGAAGGTACATTTCCATATCCTCAGTTTAAGAAAACATATGCCATATACATATAGTACTTCATTTCACATTTCGTACATATCATACCTATGTAAACCTACATAGGATTTTCATAATAATGACTTTCCAAACTGATAGTTTTCGAATTATTACATTCACATATATAAGTTACGAAAACTCAATTCACATCATAATAAATAGAGGATCCCAAATTTATTTTCCATCTCGTTTAAAATTTTCCTCTAAATCGATTTGAAAATTTAAGGTTATCTCAAACCCAATTCACATTCATAATCCAATTCATTATCGACGTCACATTCGATTTGGATTTCACGTTACATCGTCAATTCTCAACACATAATTGATGTCTACCGATATATAACCTCTAAGCTCGTACGTCTCAGAGAAGGGTGTTAAGCTAAAAGAATAAATTCTCCGCCACCAACAGATATATATTTAATAGAGATCAATTGCTATGTCATCAATTCACAATGCTAGACATACAATCCAAATCGGCTATCCAAAATTCAAAGCTCAACTTATATTGTTTTTGATGTCGAAGTTAAACTCAATTTAACTCAAGATTTAATCTTTTTTTTGAAAAATTTCCAAGTTGAACTAATTGTTCAAATTTCCCAAAAAAATATCTTCACAAGATATATCTAATTTTCCACACTTAAACATTTGAAACAAATTTCAAATATTCATTTTTCAATTTATCTTTAAAAGATAAGATTTCAAACCTTTCATTTCATATTGGAAAACATTTCCATACTTATTTAAGAATAAGTAATTCACAAATTCATTTATTTTCAAGTCTTGGAAAATATTCAATATACTTGAATCAAAATTAAGTATATATTCCATTCTTTAAGGAAATCATTCTTTTTGAGTCAAAACGAATGTTGCGTAAAACATTATTACGACAACTCAAAATCACTAGTATAGGGATTCGAATTTTAAGATAGATATATAAATCCCAATACTATAAAAAACATTTCCTTTCGGAAACCATTTACTATAACAACAGTGTTATAGTCCACCATTTCCTTATTTCTCGAAAACGCCTATTTCAACAATGAATGTTGAAATCTATGGTTTCGATAGTTAATGCATTTTAAAACATCTTTAAAACCATTAACTTCATTTCATAATATCACTTCCCTAAAACATATCCGTTTTATTCAATAATATATTCACTGTCCAAAATCGTGAATATACTTATTTATTCAATTCAGTGTTTCTACACATTTTATTTAAAAGATTATCCACTGTCCAAAATCGTGGATAAAATTCCCAACAAACTTTTACTATCACAATATTTAACTTAAAGGATAATTCGCTGTTCAAAATCATGGATATATCTCCTTTAATAACTTTTATGTTTCATTTATCAAATTCAATTGGTTTCGAATTTATAAACAATCTTTACAAATTCCATTTCCATTTATAAAACTTCGATTTATAAATCTTCTTTATTAATTCAATTCAATTTATATAACTCAATTATATATCAAAAGTCCATTTATAAGTTAAGTACTTATAATCCATTTATTTTCTAAATCATTCTTCAAAACATTTGAAATCAATTTTTCAAAAGAATTCAGAATCAAATTCCTAAGTTATAGTTTAATGATCCCATTGGCTATAACTAAATTGACATGTCATTTTATCTCCCAATTATTACTTTGGAGATATTCAAAATATTGGATTTAAACCAATTCATTAATTTACTTCACTTTACATTTTATTTTTCAAAAATTGCAACAATTCGATAATGGTTTTTTTTCTTCAAATGATCGAAACTCGAATCTAAGGAGACTTTACCGAAAAGAAACTATCACAAACTTAAATTTAGAGAGGGAAATTTTTGAAAAAATTTGAATTTTCAAAATACCTTTTATTTTTCAAAGAAAACAATTTCATACTTCTTTAAATTTGAAAAACACTTTTCTTTAAAGTGATTCTAGTAACTATGCATATTAAACATCATAAACTGAGCTTTGTGTAAACCAAAGCTCTGATACCACTTTTGTAACGACCCGCCGTTCTGACCGCCCCCAATCGGTAATTAAACCAACTTGAGACGTTCAAAATGACGGATTGTTATTCAGTTTATAGAGTTTAAACAAAATCAGCCACAGAATCACAAAATAATCATAATATTTCACATAAATGAATTTTCTTACATATATCTGAGTTTATACAATGAATTAAATTTTATACAGCGGAATATATCTTTTACAAGTACAATTTTTTTTTCGAAAAGCTAAAGTGAAGCAATTTCCCCAACTCTCTCTAACTTCGCGGCCTGAAAATCTTCAAGCTGTAAAATACTCGGTCTGACCCGAGTATTACATTCAAAAGAAAATAATACACAGGTCAGTCTAATTCAAACTCAGTTATTAGTGCACAGAGGCAATAATAATCAAACAACAATTAGACGACAGTCAAATATAAATTTACCTATCCGATCCTTTAACAAGAAATCGGATAACGGTAAATATAACACTTAACAGTGTTAAACAACAAATCTGTAGATTCAGATTTTCAATGAAGATAGATGAAAGGATTATTGATGAAGATAATTTAGAAAACAATCAAAATTTGCCTAAACGGCAATTAACAACAAAATCATCAAAATCGATTCAAAATATATTGAATTGGCAACATAAAATAATTTTCATCAAAAAGAAAACATCATTTAAAACATTAGATTTGGTAAGGCTGCAGTACACACACGCGTGTACGGCCTCGCTACGTTTAAAATGTTAACTCTGTGTGGCTGCAGTTCACGCTTGCGTGCACTGCCTCGCCACTACCGTAATGAAATATGCAAAAGGTCAACAAACCAAAATCAATGAAGGTTCAAATATCGATTTAAAATGTCAATACTGCGTGGCTGCAGTGCACACACGCGTGCGCTGCCTCGCCACAACAACATGTGAAATCATCTCAAGATAGAATACTATCAGAAATCAAAGTTGCAGAGGCCAAGTCAGTGACTCAACACAGCTGCAACACCAAAACTCATGCAACTAGGCAAGGTCGAAATGCAACTGTTTGCATATACTCAAGTAAACTCAAGAAAACAAGTTCCAAACAACTTATTACTGCACACTTCAACAAGTGCAAAATTTTCATAAAAATGAAACTGCAGCCCACTTTGAATCCAAGGGCAAACGGCAACAAGACTACAGTCACCACATGGACGCAAGGGCAAAGGTACAAAACATTAAATGAATCAGAGGGAGTCTAGAAAGTAATGCAACAATAAACTCAAAACAACACAAAAATCCTCAAATTCAACAAGACACTAAGCATCAGTGCACGAAGGCAATGACACGTACTTATACATGAACCAGTAGAAGCAATTGAAGTGCAACAGTGGAACGACAAGGCACAAAGGCTACAAGTATGACTTGAACAAAGCAAGGCTACAGAGCTCGAGCTTATGCAAAGTCAACATCACCGCATAAATTCAAGAAGGCACCAAGCAAATGGAACCAAATCCAAGTTACAGTATCATTAAACATGGACAGTGGAGTACATAGGTACACGAAGTCCAACAGATTAACTACAAAGGACAACAAGTATGAAGTGCACAACAGGCTGAAGCCAATGCACAACAACAACATACATATATTTACTTATATGTAGATGAACAAATGTGACAACAATGTCACAATATCAAAGAAATAAAGTAACAGACCAATGCAAGACAGTGGTCTAAAAATATCAAAGTGTATAGGTCAGGGAAGAACCCATACCACATGAATTAAGTGTGCAACTGACTTGAATGTCACAAATCGCAACAAACATAATGGATGCAACTGATGAATGGTGCAAGGGACAACACACATAAAGTTCAAGTATAACAATAATGCTCAAAGATAAGGCAAATGGAGCAGCGACACAGAGGTGGCAGCATAGTGCTACAGGTCAACAAAACACCAAAACAAACGTACACAAAATACATATAGGTACTACTCGAATAAACAAGTAGACAGAGCATAGACAAGTGACAATGAACAAGTCAGGGCCACTGCACTAATGCATATAGAGTATGCAAGTGAAACCCAAACCAAGTATACCCAAAAATATGACCAGAGCCAACAACACAAGTATTCAAGGGCAAACTGCAATAAAATGCATCCACCACAGGTATACAAAGGCACAACAACCATCAAAATGAGTCTGGTGTATTTACAAGCAACTATCAAATAAAGACTCAAGAGAGTGCAGATATGATTAACAAGACAATGCCCACATCGAAATAGGTCAAGTGCCATGATGAAGCAGTGCAACATCAAGGAGCTCAAATGCAAACATGACAGTGAAACAGGTCATAGTGAAGATAACAAATGCAATGACCAGCTATAATATGCTCAAAGCAATTAACAAACCACTGTTCAATGAAGTCAATGACGAACAACCCCAAATCATCACAGGAAGGACAAATTCGAATGGCCAAGATATCAGAGGTGACTTCAATAAAATACAATCAAAGCAGTAATTAAAAATTTACAACTGCAGTTCGAATTCAAAATAGAAAGTGGTGCAAGACCGAAGTCATGTAACAACAGGCTACAAATTCAACAATAGCCAAATTAAGAAACCGAAGTCAAAAACTCAAATCAATCTTTATTACAGTTTCTAATCAAATAAATGCAGAAGTTTCATGCTAAGCAAGGCAGTGGCCGAAGCCAACACAAAAATCAATTTCCAGAAATTGGAACAAGTGAACCAGGAAATCGTCATCACAGCAAACTAATTTTATCAAATCAAAAGGACCGAAGTCAACAAGAATTCAACAATTTCAAAGCCGTGAAAAGCAGTAAATCAAGCAACAAAATCATGAATTCGAACAAGTTAGCAATCACTAACAGCTTGAATTAGATGTGAGTTACTAAAAGCACTCACCTTTGTCGAACGAGAAGCACGCGAGCGAGATTGAGGCCGAAGCAAATCCTAATTTGGATCGAAGACGAAGAGGAGACAAACGAAAATTAGAGAGAGGCCGCCATTATTTTTATTTCTTCGGTTTGATTTTTTTTTCTGATGATTTGAAGAAGACTTCGGCCATGCTTATGAAAGGAAGGGTGCGTGAGTTATGGCGTGTGTAACGGCGTGGATCAAGGTGATAAGGTAAGGCAGTGTACTCTTCTTTTTTTTATATTATTATATATATTATTATATTTTTATTTTTATTTTGAATTCAATTTTGTTTTGTAAATTATTTTCTTTAATAAGCATATAAACGTTTTGCAGTTCAACTATCAAACATAAATTTATATTAACGTGTTTCATAATTAGATTTTATACTTGTATTTTGTATTGATAAAATTTTAAAATTAAATCGCCAATTTATCCTGAAAATTTGAAATTCAGGTCAATCATCATTCGAATATTTAAAATTAATTAAATATTTTCATTTTTAAATTGTTCAAAATTCAGGGTTGTTACATTATGACAACTTCCGATCCCGGTCTCTTCAACAACCAAACGTTACTTAACACCGCGGTCATTTTAAAATGATTATACTTCAAAACCAGAATATACTATCCATTTTAAAACCATATAAATACGATATCATTTATATTTTAAAATTAAATCAAGATGATATCATTTTTGAAGAAATCCCAAATCGATATAATATCATTTTTATTTCAAATATATCCTTTTCCCAAAATCATAGCACTTTCAAATCATAATACCTTGAAATCCATAACTTTGAAACATAACTTCCAATACTTAAGTGGTTTGCTGTTAAATTACTTTATATAATAAATCAGCTTCTTTAATTTCGCAATCAATTCCAATACAAATTTAAATCCTCAAATAAACCACTTCAAATTTCATATATTTCAATGCTTTAATATTCAATGTTTCAAAACTAAATTTTATAATTCATATATATATATATATATATATATATATATAGCAAATTTACTTTACTATTATTTAGTTTTGAAATATTTAATTAATAAATCCAATATCCTTTAAATAAACTTCAAATTTCAATAATTTAATATTCCTCAATTTATTTAGACTTGATATATTCACTTAAATCACCTTAATCCCGAATTTTATTATAAAACCATATTCTTTTAAAATCTAAATTTCAATAAGTTCCAAATGGATTCTTATTAAATATAATTCTTAATTAAATAAAATATCAATCAATTTCAACTATCTTCTCAACTTTGATTTAAAACATCAATATAAAATCTATATTAAATATAATTTAAGTAAATACTTATCCATATTATATTTAATAAAATCAAACTTTATTCTATACTTTAAACCAATTTTATACATAGCTTAAAACCGAAAATTTAACTATATATAAAATAACCTTTATCAAATATCCAAATCAATATCTCATAAACTCATATATATATTCTTTACAAAACCATCGAAATCATTTCAAAATATTATTATATATAGACTGTGGTGTCTGTATATAATTTTCTATCCTATGGTTGACTGATACGGATATTTATCATTTCAATCTGTAATTTAAAATAAAAATTTGTGGTTATATATCATTTCAAACCGCAATCACGAAGGAAATAAATGCATAACAACTTACAAATTATGATGATATAAATAAAATATCCATTCATCCATCATAAAATCATACGTCCATCATAATCATCATCCAAAACAATCAATCAATATCAATATATAACTGATAATATACAATGGGAAATTAACTGGCAGTTATATTCAATAATAAATTAAATAACGATTTTATTTAAATAAATGCAATTAATTGAGATGATGATTAAAAATATACAAACAATCATAAATAAATTCATAATCACAACATAAATTAATTTAACAAACATAAGAATTTTTAGAAGTTATGAGTGGATTAAAACACTTACCTTTTGAATTTAAATTGAATTCAAATCCAATTTAAACCCAAAAATTCAACAGTCTTAGAATCCGTCCAAACCAGCACCAAAATGTCTAGAATTTCAAAATGAACCTAGCGGAGAAAACCGCGCATGAAACAGACCTCGTATGTGAAAGTTATATTGATTAGAGCATGTTAAGATTAAATTAAAAGAGAATTAAATAAAATAAACAATACCAGCCACCTCATCTATCTTCATTCTCCCCCCAGCACGTGATACGCATGCGTCCAGAACCGAATGCACGCATCTACTTGAACCCTAACTCGATAAGCCCTTCAGCTGCCATAAATTCCACGTCACCGAACGTCACCTCCCCCTGATCCGACCTTGCCTCCTCGATAGCCACCTCTGGCCGCACCCTAGGTGAATGTGCGCGAGCCTCCGGCTCGACCTATCCACCATGGCCTGCGCACGAGCTATGACCAAAATCGATGAATTTTTAACCCTAGGGCACGGTTGAAGCCGCTAGATCCCCTCGCCTTATCTCCCTCTACCCTTATGCGCAACTGGATCGTCAAACGAACGACAATCCACCGTCCGATCCATCGATCTCTTATGAACGGCCGAAAATAAACCTTCGGTTTCTGGATAATCAGTGATTCAAAACCAAAAACGAACTGCAGATCAGAGATGCATACATCGAGAGCTTCAATATATAATTCTTCTGAATTTTTTTAAGGAGTTTGAAATTTCAATTTGATTTTTGAATTGCAATTGATACTAGGTATTTGTCTGCCATTGAAATGAGGAGGTGAAAGAAATTGTACGTGCAGACAAATGAGAATAGAGGTAGGCAAGGGTTTATAACAGCGTATTTATAGGTAGGGTTGAAATAGAATAGATGTATCGGATTGATAAACGTGCTGAACAATATATGGCCCGAAAAGCCCGTTTCGACTCTGGGCGAAATTGGGTCAACCCATATATCAAAATAGATGTTTTAAAATATTTAAAACGTGATGGAACTGGTTTCACGTCCAAATTCCATCGTATGAAGAAGTTATGCTAAAATCAATATTTTTCAAATTGATTTCAATTAAATCGATTTCAAGGTGTTTCGCGTTCGTGCGATCAAACGACAGGTCCTATCGGTACGAAACTTGAAATCCTACAATAATTCACCGCTACGGATCCGACGAAACATGTTTCGTCGAAATCCGAGTCTGTGGCCAAAATGGCTATTTTTATATTAATTAAATAAATTAAAAATAAATTAATTAAATCACTTTTCAATTTCAACTCTATAATTAACAAATTTCATCAAATTTAACTTTCTTAATCATTTACACTAATTTAACCAAATTCAAATGTCAATTTAGAGTTAATTAATTTATCAATTTCAGAGTTAAATTTTCAATTTCAGTATATTCACAAATCAAAATTAAAATTAAAATTCTCAATAATCCTATTGAATTTACTTTTCATTCTTATTATTCAATTCATTATTATCAAACGGATGAAAATAATATTTGTTTATGGTTTATTACATTATTATTCTCAAATTTCATCTAAATCTCCATTAACGTAATGAATTAAATTTCATTTACAATAAATTCATTTTTATTAAAATTTGAGTTCCAATTAATTATAATAATTCCAAATAACTTTGAATTTATTAGTTTCAATCTTTGTAATAAGTCCCATATTACTCCATACCTTGTTCCTATTGTTTACCCTTTATTTACTTAACATTTAAATGAACTTGATTTCCAATAAATTCATTGACCAATAAATTAGGTAATTTATAATGATTGTTATACTATGAATGGAATTAACGTTAATTTCAAATATTATCTCAATTTACATTAAGATAATGTTTAATTACCTTTAAATGAAATTTATTTCCCATTGCACTAATATATGCCTATTTAATTTGAATAAATATTACATTTCTAAATGTGTACTTCTATAAGTTGAACACATTAATTAAGGGTTAAAGCCAATTAATGAATTTACCTTAATTCCATTCTTATGCCAATTCATTACTTATACATACATTAGTTACTATGTAATTTATACATTCACACTTCCGTTGTTCTATTAATTACCATTAAGGTAACGTTTATTATCAACAACAAACATTATAATTACTTACCTACATTGATTGTATAAATTTTCAATTTATTATGTATTACTTCATTGGTTAATATAACTTTGAATTCATTCAATCACCACTAGTTAAGTCAATTACTGCAATTGCTTTTAAATTAAATTTTTATGAACTAAACAAATAGGTAACTTATACAATTGTAACCATTAGAAATTTAATTAACTTTATATTTATTACTTTCAAACAAATAATATGATTACTTACAGAACATTGACTTTTATTCAATTACCATTTATTGAAATTCAAATTCATTAATTAATTGAATGCTTACATTTATTTCCATATATCCAATTTGTAGCTAAGTTTAACACCAACATTATTTCCATTGATTTGAATTAAAATACCATCTTTATATTATGCCTATTATTACGCTATAAACTGGTTACTATTGTTTGCCTTTCATTACTTGCCATATTCTCATTCCCATTATTGTAACCTATATTTATACTCATTTATTTAACTTAAATTCCAATTCAATTATTATTAATTATGTACAAATTCCTTTATTTTATACAACACTTACATTTATTTACTTATTGTTAATTTAATTCCCAAGTGCAACAATTTACACTATTTCATTTTATTTATTTTTTTCCAAATCAATTGTCAAAATTTAGTTTTTAATAACCATTGCTACAATTCATTCTAAACATTTACTTCATTATAAATCATAAAAATTTTATTTCTTTCAAAAATTTAATTATAAAATTCTTATAATTCAACAAATTTATTTATCAAAATTTATGGGTCGTTACACTCTTCCCCACTCAAAACTTGTCGTCCCCGAAAAGGAGAAAGAAGGGAAAAGAAGAATTAAGAAATCAATATATCTTACTTAAAATATTAGATTTATACACAAATAAAATTACAAAATTTAATAATTTAAATAAAATATCAATTTATAAATTTTGAATCCCTTTATACTCAAATTAGTAAAGTTTGAAAAACATTTTCAATTTTTTTTTAAGTCCAAAATTTACGGAAAATTTCGCCAGAGGCTCCTTTGTACGGAGAGGCCCGGGAGAATTATAATATTAAATATAACAATATATAACATATATCTTTCAAAATAATATATATCCCAACACAAGAAAATAATATAATAACGCTATAAACCGTAATCCGAAAACGTACCTATTTGTCGGGCAATTACCGCTTATATTATGAAACCAACAATGCAGTAGCAATTGCTTCCATAACCTGCATTTCACTTATATAATCCAAAAGGGTTAACAGTTATATAAGACGAGATATTTAAAGTGGTTTCAATCATAACCAAACAAGTCAATACAACCAACAATCACTTGCAACAAGGCATACAACCATTATACAGAATCAACACAATTAATTATCCATCATATCAAACAAAACAAATAGTTGTTCGGGTTCAAAACTTTAAATTGTACAGAGTGGAAAATAAACTACTAAGTGCACCATTCACTCAACAATCTTAGGTGAAACTAAATAGATTATTCATACATCTAAACAAATTTAAAGTATCCTAGCCCAAACAACCATAAGCCAAAACAAACAACAACAATTCCGAACAACAGATTAAGTTTATCCATAGTAATTCTATTCATACAATTGCTGTTTGATTTCTCTTTTTCATTCATATAATGGTTTATTTTTTAATTTACATTTATTTCTTACAATTTTATTTATAAATAACTTCAACTTATTTACTTAAGTGTAAAATTTCTTAGTTACAATACCTGCCTTCTATTATATTTATTAGTAGTATTTCAGTTATACTTAAGTTTATAACAACTCCAACACTAAATTCTTATTTATTAAAGAATATCATTAATTACTTTCTTTACCTCAAGTCTATTACTTGTATAATATCTATTACATTTTCTTATTAAAATTTCAACTTTTTATATCTTTTGGTAAGTTATATATATGCCTTTAAGAATGTAATTGAAAGTTACACAAGTCTATTTTATTTCTCTTAATTAACTTAATGCTTAATAATAATATCCTTTGTCTTATAGGTTCCAAATTCAAATTTCTTTTAATCCCTTTTATAACTTAGCATTAAATCACTTATTTTAATTAAAGGTTCCCATTATTAGTTAACTTCCATTTTACTACACTAATTAAAACTATTAAATAACGGAAACTTAAGAATTAAATACCGGGTTTTATTCAAAAATCATTTAAAATAATAGATAAATGTATATACTTACACTTTATATATGTATATCCCATTATATTTAAAAAAATTTAAAAATTTATATTTGTTCATCAAAACAAATCTGTAGTAAAACTACTACAGTGACCTTCCTACTTCGAAACTCGAAAATGAATGTCGATGATGCGGCCGCCATCACCGAAATTATTTTCCCGCGATAGAGTGGGGAGTATAGGACTTATTTCTTTTCAAAATCTTCTTTAAAACAATTCTTCCAAATTATATTGAAATATTTATATCAAAAAATACTTATAAACAATATTATTATATTCCAAAATTATTCGAAATAAATTTTCAAAAGCTTGGAACTTAAGTTCTAAATTTCCAATTTCATTTATTTTATTTTCAATCTTATTTCTACTATTTTTTATAAATTTCATTACCTAACATCCAATATAATACAACCAAATATATTATTTATAAAAATTTATTTTATATATATAGAAAATATAAGAAGCAAAATTATCTCATTCACCTATATTAAAAACAAATATTGTGTCGGTCTATCTTATAAAGTGTTTAGATATACCTATTGATGTCATGGCATCCCATGCACTAACTAGAATTTATAAATACAAAACGGAACAAATTAACACAATATTAAAATCTTTTTATAACACTAACAAGTATGCTGTCTCATATATACGCTCAACGACTCATCATATGGTATTACTACCCTATTAATAAAGAGTCGAACCCCACAAAGCTAAGGTTTATCACTAAACCAAAGCTTTGATACCAGATGTAATGTCCCGCCTTTTCGTATGCTTTAAACCGACGATAAACCACATATGTCAGACTTAAAATGTATAGACGGGCGGATTATTATGGGGTAAATAAGAAAAAGCAGAGAAAGAAAGAAAAACAAAACAGAATCTTGCAGCGGAACGATAAAATATAATAATCAAATATGAGTCCATGAAGCTATTTTATAAAATATTCGATTATACTTATACAATACATATCAGAGTTACACTTACCAGAGAATATTAATAATGCAGCGGAACAATCTGATGCAGTGTAATAATATAATAAATAATAGTAATAGAATCTTCGTCTTTGTCCTCCAGAAATAAAGTCTTAAAATCCTGAAATGCTCATGCTGACCCGAGCGAATTGAAAAGACAAAACATTCGAGTCAGAACTAAAAGATCTTATCTAATTTAAATCAACGGTAAAATATGAGTGGAACGGCGTCAGAGATGTTTACGGGATTTGACATCTCCTATCCAGTGTCAAACGTGAGTGCAGTAACTCAAGAGATGCTCAGGATTCACATCTCCTAAGGATCCGTTAAACTATTTACTATGTAGTAATATTTCCCTACTATAATAATATCTATAGTACAATAAACATACTTTTAAATAGCGTTAAGGAGTGACCCAATATTCCTCTTAACACGTAATAGTCCAAGTAGTCCATCTAATATCATAGTCCCTCCTGATCGGGAAGCCACCAGAGGATACCACACAGGCTACGGGAGAAAACCAAACTCGTACAAGGCGCGATAGGGTAGGTGACACAGCACAACTAGGCAATGCCAGGGTAGATATAGCAATTGCTATCCGGGCTGGTGGTAACCATAGCGCATAGCTACCACCCACCTCGAGCCATACCCCAAAATTAAAAATCAAAAGTTGCTACCGAATAAATCCAAAAGTCAAAGTATAATATCGAAGGAATGTGTCCGATAAGAGGGGCTACCTCCTTGGCCCGAGAATCGCTCCTATTTTAGCCACCTTATGCCAACTCACAGGAGTCGGGTCCATGTATTTACCTTAAAGGAAATGCCGCCACCGTCCTACTTCATTCTAGAATCTCCACTGCGTACACGGTTGTTAAAGTGGTTTTCGGAGTTGGCAGAGAGTATGACAACTTCCGATCCCGGTCTCTTCAACAACCTAACGTTATTATAACACCGCGGTCATTTTAAAATGATTATACTTCACAACAAAAATATAATATCCATTTCAAAACCAAATAAATACAATATCATTTCTATTTTAAAATCAAATCAATATGATATCATTTTTAAAGAAATCCCAAATCGGTATAATATCATTTTTATTTCAAATATATCCTTTTCCTAAAATCATAGCACTTTCAAAGCATAATACCTTGAAATCCATAACTTTGAAACATAACTTCCAATACTTAAATGGTTTACTATTAAATTACTTTATATAATAAATTAGCTTCTTTAATTTCGCAGTCAATTCCAATACAGATTTAAATCCTCAAATAAACCATTTCAAATTCCATATATTTCAAAGCTTTAATATTCAATTTTTCAAAACTAAATTTTGTAATTCATATATATATATATATATATATATATATATATATACCAAATTTACTTTACTATTATTTAGTTTTGAAATATTTAATTAATAAATCCAGTATCCTTTAAATAAACTTCAAATTTCAATAATTTAATATTCCTCAATTTATTTAGACTTGATATATTCACTTAAATCACCTTAACCCCGAATTTTGTTATAAAACCATATTCTTTTAAAATCTAAATTTCAATAAGTTCCAAATGGATTCTTATTAAATATAATTCTTAATTAAATAAAATCTTAATCAATTTCGACTATCTTCTCAACCTTGATTTAAAAAATCAATATAAACTCTATATTAAATATAATTTAAGTAAATACTTATCCATATTATATTTAATAAAATAAAAATTTATTTTATATTTTGACCAATTTTATACATAGCTTAAAACCAAAAATTTAACTATATATAAAATAACCTTTATCAAATATCCAAATCAATATCTCATAAAATCATACATACATACATACATATATATATATATATTCTTTACAAAACCATAGAAATCATTTCAAAATATTGTTATATATAAACCGCGGTGTCTGTATATAATTTTCTATCCTATGGTCAAGTGATACAGATATTTATCATTTCAATCCGTAATTTAAAATGAAAATTTGTAGTTATATATCATTTCAAATCGCAATCCTGAAGGAAATAAATGCACAACAACTTGCAGATTATGATGATATAAATAAAACATCCATTCACCCATCTTAAAATCATACATCCATCACAATCATCATCCAAAACAATCAATCAATATCAATATATAACTGATAATATACAACAGGAAATTAGCTGGTAGTTATATTCCATAATAAAGTAAATAACGATTTTATTTAAATAAATGAAATTAACTGAGATCATGATTAAAAATATACAAACAGTCATAAATAAATTCATAATCACAACATAAATTAATTTAACAAACATAAGAATTTTTAGAAGTTGTGAGTGTGTTAAAACACTCACCTTTTGAATTTAAATTGAATTTAAATCCAATTTAAACCCAAAAATTCAATAGTCTCATAATCCGATCAAGCAAACGCCAAAATATCCGTAATTTCAAAACGAACCTAGTCGAGAAAACCGCGCGTGAAACGGACCTCATATGTGAAAGTTATATTGATTAGAGCGTGTTGAGATTAAATTAAAAGAGAATAAAATAAAATAAACAATACCGGCCACCTCATCTATCTTCATTCTCCCCCCCAGCATCTGATACGCACGCGTCCATAACCGAACGCACGCATCTACACGAACCCTAACTCGATAAGCCCTTCACCCGCCACGAATTCCATGTCACCGAACATCACCTTCCCCTGATATGACCTCGCCTCCTCGATGGCCACCTCCGGCCGCACCCCAGGTGAACATGCGCGAGCCTCTGGCTCGACTTAGCCACCACGGCCTGCGCATGAGCTACGGCCGAAATCAACGAATTTTAAACCCTATGGCACGGTTGAAGCCGCTAGATCCTCTCGCCTTATCTCCCTCTACCCTTCTGCGCCACCTGATCGTCAAACGAACGACAATCCACCGTCTGACCCATCGACCTCTTATGAATGGCCGAAAATAAACCTTTGATTTCCGGACAATCAGTGATACAAAACCAAAAACAAATCGCAGATGAGAGATGCGTACATCGAGAGCTTCGATATATAATTTTTCTGAATTTTTTTTGAGGAGTTTGAAATTTCACTTTGATTTTTGAATTTCAATTGATATTAGGTATTTATCTGCCATTGAAATAAGGAGGTGAAAGAAATTATACGCGCAGACAAGTGAGAAATAGAGGTAGGTTAGGGTTTATAACAGGGTATTTATAGGTAGGGTTGAAATAGATGTGTAATTACCCTAGATTTTGACTATATATTTAAATTTTAATTTATTTCATTTTGAAATTTATTTAAATTTGTTTATTTGTGTGATATCATTTTTAAACATTCTTAAAATGAAAATGTAATTTTTCCAAAATTTACTGTATTTATTTCCTATTTTTGAAGGCTGTTTTCTAATTTTCTGCCATTTTCTTCATTTTAAATTTCTTTATTTTATTTTAAATTTTTTTTATTTGTGAAATTTAATCTCTAAATATTTTAAAAATAATAATAGAATTTTTCCAAAATTTACTGTATTGATTTCCTATTTTTAAGGGCTGTTTTCCCATTTTTTGCTATTTTCTGCATTAAAAATTATATTTAAATTAAATTTTAAATATTTATTTTGTGAATAAAATTTTGTTTTATGTTATTATTTATGTTTAAAAATACTTTACAAGCTCATATTAATTTTCTACAAATTATTTCATTTAATTTCAAATTTTCTAGTCTAGTTCACTGTTTTAACTATTTTTCCTTAATTTTAATCTATATAATTGATAAATGGTATATATATATATTTTTTTTTTTTGAAGTTTCGAAATTTTATCTGATAATATTTTTATTTCAGAATATATAAACTTTTATAAATAATTATAGGTAAATTGAAAGGGTTTGTGACCTTTTATTTCTAATGGCTTTTGATTTTCCTGCCTTTTCACATTTTTAACTTACTTTTGCCATCAATTAGCCATAATAACTCACATACTTCAGCTACCCACCTCCATTATTCATTCACGTACATCATTTCTCATCTCATTAAAAAAAAATTTCGACCATCACTTGTTGAGAAGTTGGTAAAATTCTATTTTTCTTTTATCTCCTTTTGTTCACTTATGTTGATTTTTCATTTGATTTGCACTTGATCTTCTTTATCATAGGATCGGCCATGCCCCTCTCTAGCCCCTGCCACCACGACCACCACCTGAGCACGCCACCAGCACCTCCTCCTCACTGACCATCCCCATCCGTACCACCCTTGGTGGTAGTTCCTTCACCAAGTTCACCAAACTCCAACATCTTGACCTAGCCAAGCGCAAGCCTTCACATCCACCACTTCCACCACCCATGGCCGCCACCTACATGACCACCACCACCTCCAGCACCCTCTGCCACGTCACCACAGTGGACCCCACTCCTCTGGCCGTGACCACAGCAGCCTTGGCCGAGCTTTGTTTGCTTGAAACTTTTGATGTTGTTAGTAGTTACGCCTTGTTGTGTTGTTGTTCCATCTCCATAACTTTTGCCATCAACAAACTCATGTTAGGCCGACCTTAACAACCCAGACCTGACCCAAAACCATTGCCTTAGACCTGTACTCCACCTCTGGCCGAGCCTATGGGATGTCGGAAGCAAGTGCAAAGCATTTCAGCTTTGTTTTATGAAGTTATTTCTAGCACAGTTTATCGTATTTTTGGTCTGAAACCTTATAATTGTTATATTGTTTGTTTGATTGGTATTCAAGGGAATTAATCCTTGGCTCCTCCATTCGTATCTGTGTCGTACTTTTGTGCTTGTGTAGATCCCGTTTGTGTAATTCGTCGTTGTGTCATCAGCTCAAAACAGTGAGTTATTCTCACCAGACAGTTTTATACTTATATGAATAGTAAATTGATCACTTGTGAATATGTAAACTGCATCACTATATTATTATTTGCTATGTCACTATGATATGATGTTCACCCATGCTTAAACACCTATTATGACATTTATTACCGTTATATTATGCTGTTATGTTATTTTATTCGTTTATCACACTGCAAGTTCCCTTTAGATTAGAATCACTATGGGTTGAAATGATACATACCCGAACGGACTTTAGAATAAGGGAAAATCATTATGGGCTGAAATGATAGGCCTGAATGATTTTCAAATTTATTTCATTTACTTGGGACTGCGGGTTTGAAATGATAAAACCCGAATTTTTCTTTGTAAATTACGGGTTGAAATGATATATTACCCGTATCACTTTTCCTAGTATAGAAAATTATATACAGACCCGTAGTTAATATATTTTTCTAAAAATTTTAAAATTATTTTAGAAATATAAATATTAAAATATTTTGATTTAAACCTAATTAAAAATGATTTTTGGTAAAATATTATTGATTTTCTGAATAATTACAAGTGAAATAAATTAACGAAAAGGTTAGAAAATTTTGAATGTAAGCTATTTTGGGAAATTTGATTTAATTATAATTTGAAATTAAATAGAATATGAAAGCATGATAAATTTATGATAATTTGAATTTAAAGGAATTTAAAGTGATTTTATATCATATTAATGATTTTATTAAAGTTGAAATATGAAATGAATGAATATTTAAGTTGAAATTTTAAATTGTAACTAAAATTGGAACTTTTGGAATTGACTTAAAAGTGAATTTTTAATTAAGTAAATAAAAATATAAACTAAGTTATATTTGAGAATTTTAACTTAAGTGTTAGGTTGAAATTTAAATGTAATGAATTTAAAATTGGACACTGCAATTTAATAAGTGAATTAGTGTTAAATATGAATTTTTAAATGGAAATTTAACTTTATGAAATCATGAAATTAAAGAAAATTAAATGATGGTTATAAAAGTAAAATTATGTGATTTTATAAGTTAAAAGTGAATTATAGAAAATATAATTGTTTGATTACACTAAGTTTTTTTTTTCTTTGAAATGATGTAACACTATTACAGCATTTTAAACGCTGTCTTTGTTAAGTTTAACTGTTTTGAATATAACTTTCTGTAGCAATTTCCAAATGCTGCGAAAGTTGAATTTTCACTGTTTTGATAAAATTAAGTGAATGAATGAAATTTGAAAGTTGAAAATTTTGGAAGTTTAATAATTTGATTATTAAATGTAATAACTTCACTTTTAAAGGATTTAAACGAAGTAATTTGCTGGAATTGAACTATTTTGAAATGTGAATGGTATTTTTAAATTGAATAAAAAAATGAATATGTTTTTCAAATGAAATGATAAGTTGATATTTTGAAATGGATTTGAAATGATATTGGATTTGAGAAATAAATACCATTTTTGAAATTATAACTACGGGTTATAATAACGATTGGTTGTTAAAGAGACCGGGATCGGATATGGACATACTCTCTGTCGATACCGAAAACCACTTTAACAACTGTGTGCGCGGTGGAGATTCCAGAATGAAGTAGGATGGTGACGACGTTCCTAAGGTACATTTCGTGAACCTAACTCCCGTGAGTTAGCATAAGGTGGCTAAAACAGGAGCGATCTCGGGCCAAAGGAGGTAGCACCTCTGGCTGAACACACTTCTTCGATACCATTCTATTACTGTTGTGTTCGATTGGGTGCACCCCTTGATTTTTGGAGTGTTGTTCGGGGTGGGCATATGTGGCTGCTGCGTTACCACCAGCCCGTGTGCGTAATTGGTATATCTACCCTGGCATTGCCTTGTGTGCCGTGTCACCTACCATACCGAGCCTTTACTACGAGTTTGTCTTTCTCCCGTAGCCCGTGTGGTATCCTCTGACAGTCACCCAGAGTGGAGATGGCATGATATTGGATGGACTACTGGGACTATTATGTGTGAAGGGTGATATGGGTAGCCCGGAACGCTATTTAAAAGTATGTTTATTTTACTGTAGACATTAGTATAGTAACGAAATATTACTATATAGTAAATAGTTTAACGGATCCTTAGAGGATGGGCGGTCCCAGGCATCCTTTAAGTTACTTGTATCTTTATTACAGTTCACTTGAGTTGGTTTACATTATATAAGTATATATTGTCCTGACTCGAGTGTTTTGTGTTTTGCTTTACACTCGGGTCAGCCTGAGTATTCACAGCTTTGGATTCTCTTCCTGGAGCTGGTCTTTCACTGGAGTTTCTACTTATCTACATATTTATCTACTTCTGTTTCAGCTGTATTAGTTTATCTCATGTATTAGTGAACTTCTATGTATTTGGGATTTCTATTCTGTTGTTTTTTCAGACTATATTATGTATTTGGTTTGAGACTCTGTTATAGTAGCTTCATGAACTACTATGTTATTTTATATTCCACTGCGAGTTATTCTGTTTGTTCTGTGTCTGTGATTCTGTATATTTGATTTCATTTGCTCCAAATTTATTTACAATCTGTTATTTCGCATCGTTCAAGTCCGACATGTGTGTATTATTGTCGGTTTGAATGGTACGAAATTGGGGGTTGTTACAGTTGGTATTAGAGCTTTGGTTTTGGCAACCATTGCCTCTGCGGAGCAAAAACTCATTAGAGATAGGGTATTTCCACCCTAGAATGAGTGAAATCAATCTCAGAATCATATCTTTGTGAGAGACGTATTTTCAAAGTATAAAATGATTTTTCAAAATTTTTTCAAAGGATTTTCAAAGATTATTTTAATATATATATTTTTCTTGCTTTTAAAGGATTTTCAAATGTTTTCTAACTTTCCTTTCTTTCGTATCTATCTTGTTAGGATCTTTTCTTTCTTTAAGATATTCATCCAAGTGTATTATCTTGCCTTATCTTAATTTGTCTTCGACTTGTCTTTATTCTTATCCTAAATTCATTCTTGATATTTTTCAGGATGAATCGGGGAAATGCCAAAGTTAGGGGTCGCGGTATTGCCCCAGCTCCTCAACCTGTTGCTCCAGTCAGGTTCACTGTTCTTTGTAAGGAATTCTCTCAACTTGGTGGAACCCCATTCACCGGTTCAGAGACTATCATTGAGGCTCAACAGTGGTTGCGGAGTCTTGAGTGGATATTTACTGGTCTTGACATTACTGATGCTCAGAAGCGTCAGCTTGCAGCCTGGCAGTTGCATGATTCTTCTTTAGATTGGTGGGAGTCCGTTACGGCTAACACCGTCGAGGCTGATCTCACTTGGGAGCAGTTTAGGTATCCTTTGGGTTATCTTAATTTTGTTCCTATTTTTCCTTTCTTTGAATCTATCTTAAGCCTGTTTTCTCTATCTCTTTTCCAGGGAGGCTTTTGTGGCAAAATGGATGTCAGAAGCCGGGAAATCTCAGCTTTATCGTGAGTTTATGGATCTGAAGCAGGGTACCATGTCTTTTGCTGAGTATGAGAGGAAATTCAATGAACTTTCCAAGTTCGGTCCTGGCCTTATTGATACTCCTCTTAAGAAGAATGAGAAATTTATTGCTGGTGCTCGGCCAGAGTATTATAGTCGCCTTATTTCTCATGTTCATGGCTCTTTCACCCAGCTTATGAATATGGCTATTCGCTATGAGAATCCCACATCCAAAAGTCCTGCTGTTTCTGGTGCTCAGTCTTCCTCTGCAGTTTCCAAGAAGCGTAAGCCAAATTTCCAGCAGCAGAAGAAGAATTGGCAGAAGCGTCCCGGTTTGGGATCTTCATCATCTGCCCCTGCTCAGAGGCAACCAGTTGATCTCTCCTCCATCACTTGTTTTAGGTGTGATCAGAGAGGGCACTATGCCAATAGCTGTCCCACATTATCAGGTGCTGCAGTTCCTCCACCTGCTCAGTCGGCTAGACGTGATCTCTGCCATATCTATCTCCAGCCAGGTCATTTTAAGAAGGATTGCCGTACCCAGCAGAGGGGTACTCCTTCTGGTATATTTGCTGTCACTTCTGCCTCATCTCCAGTTCCTCCACCTGCCCCTGCTCCTAGTGATGACCAAGGTACACTCCAGGGTTCATTTACTTTATTTCATCATCCTGTTCGTGTGTTGTTTGATACTGGTGCTTCACACAGTTTTATTTCTGTTGATTTGTGTGATAAGTTTGAACATCTCCTTTCTCCTGAGTATACTTCTGTTCCATTATGTGTTTCGAATCCTATTGGGGGTCCTGCTAACCTTAATCGGATTTGTCGAGAGGTGAAACTTCTCCATTCTGATCATCGCTTTAGTGGTGATTTTTATATTCTGGGCTTCGATGCTTTTGATTTATTGCTTGGTCAGGATTGGTTAGTGAAGCATAATGCTCATATCTCTTGTAAAGCCGGTCTGTTCAGCTTGTTGATGATCAAGGGAATTCCTTGATTATTCAGTGCCGCATGCCTCAGGATTTTGCTGGCAACTTTATTTATTCTTTGGATTCTTCTTCCAGTGACCTTGATTCAACCCCTGTGGTTAGATTATATCCCGATGTATTTGGAGAAGTCATTTCTTTACCTCCGAAGCGGGAAATTGATTTTCGGATTGATCTTATTCCTGGTGCTTGACCTATTGTTCTTCCTCCTAGAAGAATGGCACCCCGCGAGAAGGTTGAGATGGGAAAGCAAATTGAAGACTTATCTTCCAAAGGTCTGATTAGGCCCAGTTTTTCTGAATGGGGAGCTGCGGTTGTTTTTGTCACCAAATCTGATGGTTCACTTCGGATATGTGTTGATTATAGGGAGCTGAACAAGCTCACTATGAAAAACAGATATCCTATGCCTCGTATCAATGATATGTTTGATCAGCTTCATGGTGCCACTATTTTCTCTCAGCTTGACCTTGCCACAGGTTTTCATCAGCTCAGGGTTGCTGATGATAGCATTCCCAAGACTGCTTTCCGCACTGAGAATGGATTTTATGAATGGTTAGTCATGCCTTTTGGTTTGACTAATGCTCCTGCTTTCTTTGTTGATTTGATGAATCGTGTTTTTCGTGATGTGCTTAATAAATTTGTGCTAGTCTTTGTTGATGATATCCTTATCTTCTCTAAGACTAAGGATGAGCATAAGTCGCATTTGAAATATGTTCTTGAGACTCTCAGAAATCATCAGTTAAAGGCTAAATTTTCTAAATGCCATTTCTGGAAGAATGAAGTCCGTTATCTCGGGCATATTGTTTCTAGTAATGGAGTCTCTGTTGATCCAGTTAAGATTGCTGCGATCAATGATTGGGAAACTCCAAAGACTCCATCTGATATTCGTAGTTTTCTGGGCCTTGTCGGTTACTACCGGAGATTCATTGAGAATTTTGCTTGGATTGCTGCACCTCTCACAGCTTTAACTCAGAAGAATGCCAGATTTGTCTGGAGTGATAAGTGTAAGGCTGCATTCAGTGAGTTGAAGAGCAAGCTAACTTCCGCACCAGTTCTTACTGTTCCGAATGGGAGTGAGGGATTTACAGTTTATACTGATGCTAGTCGTGAGGGTTTGGGTGCTGTTCTCATGCAGGATGGTAGGGTTATTGCCTATGCCAGCCGTCAGTTGAAGACCCATGAAGCAAATTATGCTGCTCATGGTTTAGAGTTACTTGCTGTTGTCTTTGCTTTGAAACTTTGGAGGCATCATCTTCTTGGAACCAAGTTTGAGCTTTTCACAGATCATCAGTCTCTGAGATATATCTTCACCCAGAAGGATCTGAATCAGAGGCAAGTTCGTTGGCTTGAGTTTCTGGCTTCTTACGACCTCGACATTAACTATACTCCCGGTAAAGCTAATGTTGTGGCCGATTCTCTGAGTCGGAAGAAGGCTTTGTTGTGTCAGCTTGTTGTTTCTTCTTCTCCTCTTCTGGATCAGATTATGGCTAAGCAGGATGAGGATGAGATGCTTAGATTGATGAAGGAGAGTGTTCGTAGCAGAGTTAGTGGTAGTAGAGGTAGTAGTGGAGCTCAGATTGATGACAAAGGGATTTTGCGGATTAACGGCAGGATTTGTGTTCCGAAGGTTGATAGTTTGAGACAGGAGTTGCTTCAGGAAAATCATAGATCCAGACTTTCTATTCATCCTGGTGTGTCGAAGATGTATCAGGATATGAAGAGGCTTTATTGGTGGAAGGGGATGAAGAGGGATATCTCTATCTTTGTTAGTCGGTGTGCGACTTGTCAGCAAGTCAAACCCGATCACCAGAAGACCCCTGGTTTGTTGCAGCCCCTCGAGATTCCTAATTGGAAGTGGGAACAGGTTTCCATGGATTTCATCGATGGTTTACCGAGGACTCGGAAAGGCAATGAGAGTATCTGGGTTACTGTTGATAGACTGACCAAGTCCGCTCATTTTATTCCGGTCAAGTCTACTCGTTCTGCTTCTAGTTTATCTGAGATTTACATGAGAGAGATCGTTCGTCTCCATGGTGTTCCTCTCAGTATTGTTTGTGATCGTGACCCTATCTTTACTAGTCAGTTCTGGAAGGCTTTTCAGGAATCTTTGGGTACTCGTTTGAATCTGAGCACTGCGTATCATCCTCAGACCGACGGTCAGACGGAAAGAGTAAATCAGATTCTCGAGGATCTTCTTCGTGCTTGTGTGCTTAATTATGGAGGATCTTGGGAAGATTATCTCCATCTTGCCGAATTCACCTACAATAATAGCTATCAGGTATTATCTTATCTTCTGTTTTCAGTCTATTCTTGATCTTTTTATCTATCTCATTCCATCTTTGCATTCAGGCCAGTCTCAAAATGTCTCCGTTTGCTCTTTATACGGGCGACCTTGTAGATCTCCTTCTTGCTGGATTGAATCCGGTAATCGTTTGGTTCTTGGTCCTGAAGTGATTTTGGAAGCTTCTAAGAAAGTTGAGGAGATTAAGAAGAGGCTGAGAGTCGCTCAGGATAGACAGAAGAAATATGCTGATAGGCGTAGGCGAAATTTGGAATTTGCTGTTGGTGATCAGGTGTTCCTTTAAGTTTCTCCCTTGAGGAATGTCATTCGGTTTGGTCGTAGAGGGAAGCTTTCTCCCAGGTTCATTGGTCCTTTCCGCATCATGGAAAGAGTTGGTTCTTTGGCTTATCGTCTGGATTTGCCCGAGAAGCTTTCTGGAGTGCATGATGTATTCCATGTCTCACATCTTCGCCGTCATCTCCACGATCCATCTCTTATTGTCCAGCCTTCTGCTCTTGATAGTTTGGATATTGAGCCTAACCTGACTGTTGAGAGGAAGCCACTTCGTATTGTCGATAGAGATACGAAGCAGCTCAGAAGAAAATCTGTTAATCTGGTCAAAGTACAGTGGAGTACTGATGATCGAGATTGTACTTGGGAAACGGAGGAGAGCATTCGTGCTTCAAATCCAGAACTATTCGTTTCAGGTACTATTTTGTTTCTCTATCTTGTTTCTCTTTATTTTTCCTTTCCGTTCTTTTCGAGGACGAAAAGATTTGAGTGGGGGAGAGTGTAACAACCCTAGATTTTGACTATATATTTAAATTTGAATTTATTTCATTTTGAAATTTATTTAAATTTGTTTATTTGTGTGATATCATTTCTAAACATTCTTAAAATGAAAATGTAATTTTTCCAAAATTTACTGTATTTATTTCCTATTTTTAAAGGCTGTTTTCTAATTTTCTGCCATTTTCTTCATTTTAAATTTCTTTATTTTATTTTAAATTTGTTTTATTTGTGAAATTTCATCTCTAAATATTTTAAACATAATAATAGAATTTTTCCAAAATTTACTGTATTGATTTCCTATTTTTATGTTTTCCCATTTTTTGCTATTTTCTTCATTAAAAATTATATTTAAATTAAATTTTAAATATGTATTTTGTGAATAAAATTTTGTTTTATGTTATTATTTATGTTTAAAATTAATTTACAAGCTCATATTAATTTTCTACAAATAATTTCATTTAATTTCAAATTTTCTAGTCTAGTTCACTGTTTTAACTATTTTTCCTTAATTTTAATCTATATAATTGATAAATGGTATATATATTTTATATTTTTTTAAAGTTTCGAAATTTTATCTGATAATATTGTTATTTCAGAATATATAAACTTTTATAAATAATTATAGGTAAATTGAAAGGGTTTGTGACCTTTTATTTCTAATGGCTTTTGATTTTCCTGCCTTTTCACATTTTTAACTTACTTTTGGCATCAATTAGCCATAATAACTCACATACTTCAGATGCCTACCTCCATTATTCATTCACGTACATCATTTCTCATCTCATTAAAAAATAATTTCGGCCATCACTTGTTGAGAAGTTGGTAAAATTCTATTTTTCTTTTATCTCCTTTTGTTCACTTATGCTGATATTTCGTTTGATTTGCACTTGATCTTCTTTATCATAGGATCGGCCATGCCCCTCTCCAGCCCCTGCCACCACCACCACCACCTGAGCACGCCACCAGCACCTCCTCCTCACTGACCATCCCCATCTGTACCACCATTGGTGGTAGTTCCTTCACCAAGTTCACCAAACTCCAACATCTTGACCTAGCCAAGCACAAGCCTTCACATCCACCACTTCCACCACCCATGGCCGCCACCTACATGAACACCACCACCTCTAGCACCCTCTGCCATGTCACCACAGTGGACCCCACTCCTCTGGCCGTGACCACAGCAGCCTTGGCCGAGCTTTGTTTGCTTGAAACTTGTGATGTTGTTAGTAGTTACGCCTTGTTGTGTTGTTGTTCCATCTCCATAATTTTTGCCATCAACAAACTCATGTTAGGCCGACCTTAGCAACCCAGACCTGACCCAAAACCATTGCCTTAGACCTGTACTCCACCTCTGGCCGGGCCTATGGGATGTCGGAAGCAAGTGCAAAGCATTTCAGCTTTGTTTTATGAAGTTATTTCTAGCATAGTTTATCGTATTTTTGGTCTGAAACCTTATAATTGTTATATTGTTTGTTTGATTGGTATTCAAGGGAATTAATCCTTGGCTCCTCCATTCGTATCTGTGTTGTTCTTTTGTGCTTGTGTAGATCCCGTTTGTGCAATTCGTCGTTGTGTCATCAGCTCAAAACAGTGAGTTATTCTCACCAGACAGTTTTATACTTATATAAATAGTAAATTGATCACTTGTGAATATGTAAACTGCATCACTATATTATTATTTGCTATGTCACTATTATATGATGTTCACCCATGCTTAAACACCTATTATGACATTTATTACCGTTATATTATGCTGTTCTGTTATTTTATTCGTTTATCACACTGCAAGTTCCCTTTAGATTAGAATCACTATGGGTTGAAATGATACATACCCGAACGGACTTTAGAATAAGGGAAAATCATTATGGGCTGAAATGATAGGCCTGAATGATTTTCAAATTTATTTCATTTACTTGGGACTGCGGGTTTGAAATGATAAAACCCGAATTTTTCTTTGTAAATTACGGGTTGAAATGATATATTACCCGTATCACTTTTCCTAGTATAGAAAATTATATACAGACCCTTAGTTAATATATTTTTCTAAAAATTTTAAAATTATTTTAGAAATATAAATATTAAAATATTTTGATTTAAACCTAATTAAAAATGATTTTTGGTAAAATATTATTGATTTTCTGAATAATTACAAGTGAAATAAATTAACGAAAAGGTTAGAAAATTTTGAATGTAAGCTATTTTGGGAAATTTGATTTAATTATTATTTGAAATTAAATAGAATATGAAAGCATGATAAATTTATGATAATTTGAATTTAAAGGAATTTAAAGTGATTTTATATCATATTAATGATTTTATTAAAGTTGAAATGTGAAATGAATGAATATTTAAGTTGAAATTTTAAATTGTAACTAAAATTGGAACTTTTGGAATTGACTTAAAAGTGAATTTTTAATTAAGTAAATAAAAATATAAACTAAGTTATATTTGAGAATTTTAACTTAAGTGTTAGGTTGAAATTTAAATGTAATGAATTTAAAATTGGACACTGCAATTTAATAAGTGAATTAGTGTTAAATATGAATTTTTAAATGGAAATTTAACTTTATGAAATCATGAAATTAAAGAAAATTAAATGATGGTTATAAAAGTAAAATTATGTGATTTTATAAGTTAAAAGTGAATTATAGAAAATATAATTGTTTGATTACACTAAGTTTTTTTTTCTTTGAAATAATGTAACACTATTACAGCATTTTAAACGTTGTCTTTGTTAAATTTAACTGTTTTGAATATAACTTTCTGTAGCAATTTCCAAATGCTGCGAAAGTTGAATTTTCACTGTTTTGATAAAATTAAGTGAATGAATGAACTTTGAAAGTTGAAAATTTTGGAAGTTTAATAATTTAATTATTAAATGTAATAACTTCACTTTTAAAGGATTTAAACGAAGTAATTTGCTGGAATTGAACTATTTTGAAATGTGAATGGTATTTTTAAATTGAATAAAAAAAATGAATATGTTTTTCAAATGAAATGATAAGTTGATATTTTGAAATGGATTTGAAATGATATTGGATTTTGAGAAATAAATACCATTTTTGAAATTATAACTACGGGTTATAATAACGATTGGTTGTTAAAGAGACCGGGATCGGATATGGATATACTCTCTGTCGATACCGAAAACCACTTTAACAACTGTGTGCGCGGTGGAGATTCCAGAATGAAGTAGGATGGTGACGACGTTCCTAAGGTACATTTCGTGAACCTAACTCCCGTGAGTTAGCATAAGGTGGCTAAAACAGGAGCGATCTCGGGCCAAAGGAGGTAGCACCTCTGGCTGAACACACTTCTTCGATACCATTCTATTACTGTTGTGATCGATCGGGTGCACCCCTTGATTTTTGGAGTGTTGTTCGGGGTGGGCGTATGTGGCTGCTGCGTTACCACCAGCCTGTGTGCGTAATTGGTATATCTACCCTGGCATTGCCTTGTGTGTCGTGTCACCTACCATACCGAGCCTTTACTACGAGTTTGTCTTTCTCCCGTAGCCCGTGTGGTATCCTCTGACAGTCACCCAGAGTGGAGATGGCATGATATTGGATGGACTACCGGGACTATTATGTGTGAAGGGTGATATGGGTAGCCCGGAACGCTATTTAAAAGTATGTTTATTTTACTGTAGACATTAGTATAATAGCGAAATATTACTATATAGTAAATAGTTTAACGGATCCTTAGAGGATGGGCGGTCCCAGGCATCCTTTAAGTTACTTGTATCTTTATTACAGTTCACTTGAGTTGGTTTACATTATATAAGTATATATTGTCCTGACTCGAGTGTTTTGTGTTTTGCTTTACGCTCGGGTCAGCCTGAGTATTCACAGCTTTGGATTCTCTTCCTGGAGCTGGTCTTTCACTGGAGTTTCTACTTATCTACATATTTATCTACTTCTGTTTCAGCTGCATTAGTTTATCTCATGTATTAGTGAACTTCTATGTATTTGGGATTTCTATTCTGTTGTTTTTTCAGACTATATTATGTATTTGGTTTGAGACTCTGTTATAGTAGCTTCATGAACTACTATGTTATTTTATATTCCGCTGCGAGTTATTCTGTTTGTTCTGTGTCTGTGATTCTGTATATTTGATTTCATTTGCTCCAAATTTATTTACAATCTGTTATTTCGCATCATTCAAGTCCGACATGTGTGGATTATTGTCGATTTGAATGGTACGAAATTGGGGGTTGTTACAAGATGGATCAGATTGATAAACGCGCTGAACAATATATGGCCCGAAAAGCCTGTTTCGACTCTGGACGAAATTGGTTCAACACATATATCAAAATACATGTTTTAAATATTTAAAACGCGTTGGAGCAGGTTTCACATCCAAATTCCATCGTATGAAGAAGTTATGCTAAAATCAATATTTTCGAATTGATTTCAATTGATTTCAATTAAATCGATTTCAAGGCGTTTCGCGTTCGTACGACCAAAAGACAAGTCCGATCGCTACGAAACCTGAAACCTACAATATTTCGCCGTTACGGACCCGATGAAACTTGTTTCATCGAAATCTAAGTCAGTAGCCAAAATGGCTATTTTTATATTAATTAAATAAATTAAAAATTAATTAATTAAATCACTTTTCAATTTAAACTCTATAATTAACAAATTTCATCAAATTTAACTTTCTTAATCATTTACACTAATTTAACCAAATTCAAATGTCAATTTAGAGTTGATTAATTTATCAATTTCAGCGTTAAATTTTCAATTTCATTGTATTCACAAATTAAAATCCTCAATAATCCCATTGAATTTACTTTTCATTCTTATTATTCAATTCATTATTATCCAACGGATGAAATTAACATTTGTTTGTGGTTTATTACATTATTATTCTCAAATTTCATCTAAATCTCCATTAAAACAATGAATTAATTTTCATTTATAATAAATTCATTTATTAAAATTTGAGTTCCAATTAATTATAATAAATTCCAAGTAACTTTGATTTGGTTAGTTTCAATCTTTATACTAAGTCCCTTATTACTCTATACCTAGTTCCTATTATTTACCCTTCATTTGCTTAACATTTAAAGAACTTGATTTCCAAAAAATTCATTGACCAATAAATTAAATTATAATTGTTATACTATGAATGGAATTAACATTAATTTCAAATATTATCTCAATTTACATTAAGATAATGTTTAATTACCTTTAAATGAAATTTATTTCCCATTGCACTAATATATGCCTATTTAATTTGAATAAATATTACATTTCTAAATGTCTACTTCTATCAATTGAACACATTAATTAAGGGTTAAAGCCAATTAATGAATTTACCTTAATTCCATTCTTATACCAATTCATTACTTATACATACATTAGTTTCTATGTAATTTATACATTCACACTTCCGATGTTTTATTAATTACCATTAAGGTAATGCTTATTATCAACAACAAACATTATAATTACTTATCTACATTGATTGTATAAATTTTCAATTTATTACGTATTACTTCATTGGTTAATATAACTTTGAATTCTTTCAATCACCACTAATTAAGTCAATTATTACAACTGCTTTCAAATTAAATTTTTATAAACTAAACAAATAGGTAACTTATATAATTGTAAGCATTAGAAATTTAATTAACTTTATATTTATTACTTTCAAACAAATAATATGATTACTTACAGAACATTGACTTTTATTCAATTACCATTTATTGAAATTCAAATTCATTAATTAATTGAATGCTTACATTTATATCCATATATCCAATTTGTAGCTAAGTATAACACCTACATTATTTCCATTGATTTGAATTAAATTCCCATCTTTATAGAATGCTTATTATTACGCTATAAACTGGTTACTATTGTTTGCCTTTCATTTACTTGCCATATTCTCATTCCCATTATTGTAACCTTTATTTATATTCATTTATTTAATTTAAATTCCAATTCAATCATTATTAATTATGTATAAATTTCTTTATTTATACAATACGTACATTTACTTACTTATCGTCAATTTAATTCCCAAGTGCAACAATTTACACTATTTCATTTTATTTATTTTTTTCCAATTCAATTGTCAAAAATTAGTTTTTAATAACCAATGCTACAATTCATTCTAAACATTTACTTCATTATAAATCATAAATTTTTTATTTCTTTCAAAAATTTAATTACAAAATTCTTATAATTCAACAAATTTAATTATCGAGATTTACGGGTCGTTACAACAATGGATAAGGGTTTCAATCTATGCAGTCTCTACCTAAAAAGGCAACTAAACTTGGAGAAATTTTCTCTTTATCTTTCGTTTTTCCCCAACTAAGGTCTACTTTTTCCAACCATGTGTGTCTTACTGTCTTACAAATACCACTTCACTATTCTTCTATATTATACACAAATGATGCTACATTTCTAGGTTTTCTCTCGAGAACTTTTATTATTACTACTAAAAGTAATTACTGCCATAGCCTTACACCCCTCCCGTTACATCTAGGAAATGATTCTTATTCACTCCATATTTAAAAGTCCGGTTTGGATTGATATTTATCATTTTACTTCAAAAATTAAAGCTTTTAAATTTTTGAAACTTCAAATCCCAAAATTCTTTCCTCTGAAAGTGTTATTTTGAAGTTTTCTATTAAATTCAAAGGTAATTGGTTACTTAAAATTTTATCTTTCCAGAAATTTATTTACTTTCTCACTAGATAATTTTTCTTTGAAACATGTCTTGCTTATTCTTAAAACATTTTTTTTTCTTGCCTTCAAAAAAAATGTCCTCAAATGTTTTCAAAATATCTTCTTTTCTTATATTTTAAAATTTACTAAAATTGGAGTAGATAAGAACAAGTATTTTATCAAAAGTACCTTAACTTTTCTACTCTTTCAATTACTTAACCTCGGTGGAGTTTTTTTTCAACTTACTACACTTAATGGTTTTAGACCTTAATGTATTAGAATTACTTTCTCTTATGAGAAACTATTGACGCTAAAACCTTCTATGAATCCTTTAAAGAAGGATTTCATGTTTATGTGAAATTATAAGAAATTTATTTTACATTTTATCGAAATAGGCTGTACAAATATGGTGCTTTCCATACCTTGTACATCACTTTCATGTATTCTTTATAACTTGCACAAAACATCTTTATTTGTGATTCATAAAAATTATGTCATTATTCTTTTCATTCGAATAGATTAAAGATTGTTTACTCTATATTCACTTACATAAGATATTTCCTACTAAATTCATTAATTTAACGTACATTATTTTTCAAAAGAACTCAATTTACAAAACTGCTTTAATATTTTCATAACTAAAAAATACTCGCATATACTTATATTTAAATAATAAGTGTACATACAAACTACTTTAGAAATTATCTTCAAAACTCATTTGGGTCAAAACAGATGTGGTGTAAAACACCATTACCATATGAATATGCGCCTATATGTTTTTGTTTGATGATAATAAACATATATATTCATTTAAATGTATTTGGTAATGTGCTATTTTGTTTTTCATAGATTAAATAAATATCTGTTGAATAAAATAAATTACACAGAATTTGAATTCAAGCATAAATTTTATTCAAACAAATATTTATTACAATCTTGAATAGTACAAATTCAAGCTCTCACTATACGTATACAGTTTTGAATACATCACAATTATTTTTACATTAATAACCTCACTACGTATCACTCACACTCGTATTTTGTTTTCAACTGCATTCCAGTTTGAATCCAGCATCTGAGCAATCTGCAAAAATATTCACTAACGCAGTAAAATTGAAAAAGAAATGTTTTTGCAATATAAAATGAAATATGATTTTTGAAAATAAGGTTTGCCTCAGTTATTTGGGTTGTTCGTCATCATTCACACTTGAATTCATCACACACGAATAGTGTGACATGCACAGTGTATCACTGTACATGCCACAAGGCCATGCACATCGGTATACGCTTGATAAAATTACAGGGACAGGTGAGCACATGTCAAACCCAATTCAACTCAGGTGCAACATAAATAAAATCATGACACGAGCACAAGGTCAAATCCGAGTTTTGAAACTGGATTCAACACAAGGCAACATGACATGAATGCAACGAAGACCAACAACAAAATGGACTGCAACAATCATGTATGTAGACCAATCAAAAACACAGTCAAGCTTAATGAAACATGCACAAGACGAAGTTCTGCTACTCATATGAAACAGGGCAGTTCACATGTCAAAAACAGTTGCAACATGGATATCACAAAACAAAATGAACAACATGATATTCAGCTCAGTGAAACGCAAGCAGGATTAACAAATGCAATGTTAAAGTGAAATGAAGAATGAAGCAATAGTTAACAATGAAGACCACTATGCAGTGCAACAAAGAGCAACTGCGCCAAAACCAAACTAAGCAATGGCACAGTACACATCAGTGACTATGCAACCTGACTCGAAGCAGTGCACAGTTAAAACTCAAATGTGCAAGGTTAAAACAATGCAAAGCTCAAGACACAAGTGATACAAGTCAGACCAAGTGGCAGTATGGAGCAACTGTGAACCTGAACAGGTACACAAGTGTGCCAGAGAAAGAAAGGTCACAACACAGCATCACGAATATACACAAGTCAGCTGCAACATGAAACAAGACTAAAACCATGCATCAGTGAAGTCATAATGAAACTGCAGTGGACATGTATAAAACAGAAGAAGGCACGATCAAAGACAATAGCCAGTGCCGATAAAGATCAGAGACACAACTAAAATGAACACAATGCACATGTCAACAGCAATGAAAGCAACATGACCAATGAAAAAAGAACAGATGACACAGACTCAAGCAAGTTACAACAATAAACCCAAATGTCTAGCAAACATGAAGTGAATCAAGTTCAAGGCCATAGTGTACATGAATACAACTCGACTACAAAAGCACCACAAGTATATCAACTTGTCAACATACCAGAGGTGTTTTTATCAAGTATACAATGAAGCAATGGCCAGAGAACAAAGAAGTACAAAATGAAAACTACAAAAAACATCAACAATGCAACAATGTGCACAGGTCAGAGACAATACAACAAGCTACAAGGATCAATGAATTGGATGAACAAAACTCAATTGCAACAGTGAAAGTGCAGACCAAATGCAAAATGCAACAGTGAATAGCATGGCAATGTGTCAAAGCATTTGTGTCAAAGCGAACAATGTCGAATACATAAACAAGTGTAGCATCTGTTACAGTAAAAAAAAAGTGCAGAGATGAACGCAGATAAGGATGTAGACGTGCCAGAGAATCAATGCCGTGTAAAGTCGAAAGCAACAGTGGATGAACGAGATTCAACAGTGCAGAAATCAAGCCGAAGTCAAATATCAAATTCGTTTCTTTGAAATAGTCAGCATAATTAAAAAGGGAAAGTTCTTTGCCGTGTGACACAAGAAGGATCGAACGCTTTCAAATCAAAGCCGTGCGTATCAAGGTGAAGTTATATCAGGAAAGCCGTGTGTATCAAGTTGTAAAGGAAAGTGATGAAGTCGCAAGTGAATACGAACGAATCAAGTGATTCGAATTCATATAAATACTGAACCAAAAATATCATCATTGTCATTGAGTTAAAAAAGCAAGCAATCAAACAAGCAACAAAAGAAATTACATACCGAATCATCAACAACTCGATCATCAGAGAACGAGAGAGCAAAAGCAACGCAAACCATTGAATTAATCATCAGAGGAGGAGCGACCAACCGAACAAGAAAATCAAACAGTCGCAATCTCCAATTTCAGAAAAAGCCCCAATTTGGATCGCTAGAATCACAAGCCCTAATTTCAGAACGGAAAAAAAAAAACAACAGAGGCCGCCATTTTTCACAAGCCAAAAGACGAACAGGATAAAGCAAAAGAATGGGCCGGTCTAGTTTATGAAAGAGGGCTTTAGTTTGTAGAGGGGGTTTTAGTTTTAAATTTGTTTTTTTATTTGAGCAAAAATTAGGGATTCAAGTTTATATTTTAATTTTTGCTCCTGTTTTATTTTTGAAGTATATTTTTCTTTTCGAGTCTAAGAATTTGTAAATCACCATCTAGGTTGTAGGTAGTGTCAGATTGTCTAGTTAGAATTAGTTCAGTGAGCAGGGTGTGCGAGTTTGCAAAACTCTATAGGCAGAGCAGAGTTTGCGAGTAAGCAAAGCTCTATAGGCGGAGCAGGGTGTGCGAGTCTATGAGAGTGTTTGTGAGCGGGAGAAAAAGGGTTTGCGAGTCTAGTAGAGTGTTTGTAAGCGGGATACTGTTTAATTCTAATAGAAATCTGGGAATGCAGCAGTAGGCAGGGGTTGCCAAAGCTGGGTAAATTTTGTGTGTGATTTACTTTTCAGCATATTTATTTCTGCAGTTTGTTTCTGTGTTTAATTTGAGAAAATTTGCTATAATCCTATTCACCCCCCCTCTAGGGTTAATCTAGATCCTACAAGTGGTATCAGAGCATGGTATTTTTCTTTAACTCTAGAGTCATGAATTCATCAAATAATGATTTTTCTGAGGGGCAATCTATTGTTAGGCACCCATGTTTAACGGGAATGATTATGCTTATTGGAAAGTTAGGATGAGTATTTATCTTAGTTCTGTTGATTATGATGTTTGGGATATTATTGAAACTGGTTATAAACCTCCCACTATAACTGTTGGTGGTACTGAGATTCCTAAACCTAAGGATAGGTGGGATGCTAACGATAAGAAATTAAAAACTACAAATGCCAAAGCAATGAACGCTTTGATCTGTGCTCTTGATAAAAATGAATTTAATAGAATTTCTCATTGTACATCAGTACAGGAAATTTGGCACACTTTGGAGGTGACACACAAAGGAACTTCTCAAGTCACGGAGTCTCGTCTAGCCCTATTCAGCAATGAATACGAGAACTTTGTGATGGACAAAGGCGAGAGCATAAAGGACATGTTTGGACGCTTTTCAACTTTGGTATACAACGCTAGAGCACTTGGGAATGTATTCACTGAGGTAGAGCTTGTGAGGAAGGTGCTACGAGTTTTACCAATGAACTTTGAGGCAAAAGTCACGGCAATCCAAGAATCGAAAGACTTGAGTAAACTAAGCATGGAGGAGTTGATCGGTAACTTGATGACATATGAGCTTGAGCTAAAAGAAAAGGAAGAACACAACAACTCCGAACCAAAGAAGAAGACGATTGCCTTAAAGAGCAAACAAGAGAGCGATGAAGAAGGAGAAGATCCAATTGAAGAGCTTGCAATGGCTGTCAATAATCTTAGAAAATGGTCAAGATTCAAGCCACGCAAGAAGAAAACAAAGGGTAATAGGTCAAAAGATTCTGACAGTTCCGATAATGAACTGACTTGCTATAACTGCAACAAGCCTGGCCACTTTAAACAAGAATGCCCACTTCTCAAATACAACAAAGGAAAGAAAAAGACGAAGAAGGTCTTTGCAGCGACTTGGGATGATGAAGAAGGAGAGGAAGTTTCGAATAGTAGCTCAGAGGAGGCTAACTTGTGTCTTATGGCAAAATCGGATTCAGAAGCAAGCTCAGAGGAATCTAGTGATGCAGGTGAGTATTCCTATAGAGATCTTGTTTTTATGTGTCTTGATCTCACTAAAGTAGTTGATGCTCTTGAATCTAAAATTGAAAAACTGAAATTTGATAGGAGAGAACTTGCTCGTGAAAATTTTAGGTTAGAAACTGAATTTGACAACATTCAAAACCTAGACTGTAAAAATTGTAAGATTTTAGATTCAGAATTATCAAAACTTAGGAATAACTTTGAGAATCTTGAAAAAGAAAACTTGAGTCTTAAGGAAATCATTGACACTAGGAAAAGGGACTTTATAAATAGATGCACCTCACTTGTCACTGAAAACACAACACTAAAAACCAAAGTCCAAAATCTTGAGAAATATTTGAATAACTTTTCAAGAGGAGAAAAATCATTCAACATGCTATTGCGAAATCAAATTTTTGCTAACAACAGAAAAGTACTAGGTTTTGGGAAAACACAAGTTGAGGATAATGCAAAAGGTAAGAATGTCTTTGATAGATGTGAAATAATTGGACATCGTGTTGAAAATTGTAGTCATAGGAACAAGAACACAAAATTTATACAAGTTTGGATTCCTAAGAATTCTACAAACAAATTTCATGTCTATTTGAACAAGAATAAAAGGACTAAACAAGTTTGGGTTCCAAAGGGCTTGTTTATTCATAATGCTTCTGCCACTAACAATCATGGACCTATAAATAGGTCACAAAAATCTTTCATCGTGTAGGTATGGTGGCAGGCTAAGGAACAACAATAGTGTTCTCTGGATTTTGGCTGTTCCAGAAACACAATGGGCAACAAAGCAAAATTCCTTAGCCTAGTATAAAGGTGACAGAATCACAATGGACAACAACGAAAAATTATCGTAAAGGTAAAACAGGTAAATTTATTTTGAACGATATATTAAATGTGATAATCTGCACCGTAATCTTAATTAAATCAGCTAGTAATGTGATGATGAAATAAATGATGTCTTTAATTCTGACTTATTCTTAATTGATATTTTTTTGACTTGTTCTTATTTATGACCTTGATTTGTGCTTAAATGATGACCAATCATATTTTCATCTTTGAACTAATCCATATAAATTTGTTCGGTCAAATGATGGTATTTTATTGATCTTTGATTACTCATGCTACACGTAGATATATTTGTTTTGACATTTTGGTCACTGCTTGTAAATTTGCACGATTTCAAATTTCATGTGAAAGCTGTTAAGAAATTGTTGAAACTTCAAGAAATTGTTTTTGAAATAATTATGATGTTGATTGACTGTTGATTACTCATGAATATAACTGTTTCTGAAACTATGATATTTGTTTGATTGTTAACACGGTTTCAATTCAAATCCAAGAGAATTTCATTTAAAAATTGTTGAAAACAATTATGAGATAATTTGTTGAAATTTCACAATCTGGTCTTTGACATCCAACGAGTGAATATTGAGTGAAATTTAAATTCAGATGCAGATTACACTGGTAATATAGTTGATAGAAAAATTACTAGTGGAACGTGATTAATTTTTGAAACATTCATTTGCTGCATCGTTTTTCATAGAAAATATCTGCATATTGTTAATTTTAAATAATTTTTCATTTAGCAGAATTTTTCTCATATAACCCCTTCGAGAAAATCATTGTTGACCATATTTTCAGATTAGTCATTCTTATTTAATTTTAAATGACAAGTTTTGACTAATCCGACTCCCTACTAATTATCAAAAAGATAAATAGTGATTGAAAAGGTGATAAGTGTTGATATTTAACTTACATTACTTAAGAGAGTATATTTGGAAAATTTCTTTAGGAATTAAAACAAGAATTATAAAACTTTTTGTTGGGTAAAGATTCCATGACCATTTCTGTATCTATCATTATTTCTATCGACCATGGTTTATCAAATATTCAATATAGTTTGTCGATATGTGGTACTATATTCAGGGATTGTTTATTTTTCATTTCACATTTTTTTGTAAAAAAAATAGAAATAAATAAATAAATAAATATCCAAAGTATTCACTCTCGTTTAAAAGTCCTCACGGTTATGCACGGGTGAATTACTTGGATTTTTGATTATGTGCTTCCATGCTCATTTAAAAGTCCTCACAGTTATGCATGTATGGAACGCATATCAAAATTAATTGATTAAATAGACAAGTTGATTCTAATCCCATTTAAAAGTCCTCACGGTTATGCGTGGTTAGAAGATAATTGAATTTCATTTTTAAAATTAAATTGGAATAATACTAATCTCATTTAAAAGTCCTAACGGTTATGCATGATTGGTAGATATTCAAATCCCTGATATAAGTGTACCACAAGAAGATTCAACTGTATGATTTATAGCATCATTTCCATTCTTTCTAAAAGTGGAATATGCGCCTAACAAGGGTAGTTATGGTTTTTTTTTGATTCTTATTGAAGTTTAATATTTATATTCAATTTGAGTTTAATGTTGGATTAATATCGATCACTTTATCTCTATTTTTCTCTCACGCTATTATTCTTTTGCTGATAACAAAAGGGGGAGAGAAAAGTTAAGATTTTGTCAAATAGAATCAAGCAAAGGTCAAATAATTTTCCATTTGCATCTAGGCTTATTTGAATATTTCTATTTGTAAGCATATATGTAGGGGGAGCATCATGAAGAGAGGAAGCATTTAAATAGGGAGAGCAATTAGAGTATATCATTGATCAAATACATTTAACACGGTCAAAATCTTAAATATATGTTTGTTATCATCAAAAGGGGGGGATTGTATGAATATGCGCCTATATGTTTTTGTTTGATGATAATAAACATATATATTCATTTAAATGTATTTGGTAATGTACTATTTTTTTTTCATAGATTAAATAAATATTTGTTGAATAAAATAAATTGCACAGAATTTGAATTCAAATAGAAATTTTATTCAAACAAATATTTATTACAATCGTGAATAGTACAAATTCAAGCTCTCACTATACATATACAGTTTTGAATGCATCACAATTATTTTTACATTAATAACCTCACTACATATCACTCACACTCGTATTTTGACTTCAACTGCATTCCAGTTTGAATCCAACATCTGAGCAATCTGCAAAAATATTCACAACGCAGTAAAATTGAAAAAGAAATGTTTTTGCAATATAAAATGAAATATGATTTTTGAAAATATGGTTTGCCTCAGTTATTTGGGTTGTTCATCATCATTCACACTTGAATTCATCACACACGAACAGTGGGACATGCACAGCGTATCACTGTACATGCCACAAGGCCGTGCACATCGGTATACACTTGATAAAATTACAGGGACAGGTGAGCACAGGTCAAACCCAAATACAGGATTCAACTCAGGTGCAACATAAATAAAATCATGACATGAGCACAAGGTCAAATCCGAGTTTTGAAACTGGATTCAACACAAGGCAGCATGACATGAATGCAACGAAGACCAACAGCAAAATGGACTGCAACAATCATGTATGCAGGCCAATCAAAAACACAGTCAAGCTTAATGAAACATGCACAAGACAAGAAGTTCTGCTACTCATATGAAAAAGGCAGTTCACATGTCAAAAATAGTTGCAACATGGATATCACAAAACAAAATGAACACCATGATATTCAGCTCAGTGAAACGCAAGCAGGATTAACAAATGCAATGTTCAAGTGAAATGAAGAATGAAGCAGTAGTTAACAATGAAGACCACTATGCAGTGCAACAAACAGCAACTGCGCTAAAACCAAACTAAGCAATGGCACAACACACATCAGTGACCATGCAACCTGACTCGAAGCAGTGCACAGTTAAAACTCAAATGTGCAAGGTTAAAACATTGCAAAGCTCAATACACAAGTGATACAAGTCAGACCAAGTAGTAGTATGAAGCAACTGTGATTCTGAACAGGTACACAAGTGTGCCAGAGAAAGAAAGGTCACAACACAGCATCATGAATATACACAATGCAGACACAAGTCAGCTGCAACATGAAACAAGACTAAAACCATGCATCAGTGAAGTCACAATGAAACTGCAGTGGACATGTATACAACAGAAGAAGCCACGATCAAAGACAACAGCCAGTGCCGATAAAGATAAGAGACACAACTAAAATGAACACAATGCACATGTCAACAGAAATGAAAGCAACATGACCAATGAAAAAAGAACAGATGACACAGACTCAAGCAAGTTACAACAATAAACCCAAATGTCCAGCAAACATGAAGTGAATCAAGTTCAAGGCAATAGTGTACATGAATACAACTCGACTACAAAAGCACCACAAGTATATCAACTTGTCAACATACCAGAGGTGTTTTTATCAAGTATACAATGAAGCAATGACCAGAGCACAAAGAAGTACAAAATGAAAACTACAAAGAACATCAACAATGCAACAATGTGCACAGGTCAGAGACAATACAGCAAGCTACAAGGATCAACGAATTGGATGAACAAAACTCGAGTGCAACAGTGAAAGTGCAGACCAAATGCAAAATGCAACAGTGAATAGCATGGCAACGTGTCAAAGCATTTGTGTCAAAGCGAACAATGTCGAATACATAAACAAGTGTAGCATCTGTTACAGTAAAAAAAAGTGCAGAGATGAACGCAGATAAGGATGCAGATGTGCCAGAGAATCGATGCCGTGTAAAGTCGAAAGCAACAGTGGATGAACGAGATTCAACAGTGCAGAAATCAAGCCGAAGTCAAATATCAAATTCGTTTCTTCGAAATAGTCAGCAAAATTAAAAAGGGAAAGTTCTTTGCCGTGTGACACAAGAAGGATCGAACGCTCTCAAATCAAAGCCGTGCGTATCAAGGTGAAGTTATATTAGGAAAGCCGTGTGTATCAAGTTGTAAAGGAAAGTGATGAAGTCGCAAGTGAATACGAACGAATCAAGTGATTCGAATTCATATAAATACTGAACCAAAAATATCATCATTGGCATCAACTTAAAAAAGCAAGCAATCAAACGAGCAACAAAAGAAATTACATACCGAATCATCAACAATTCGATCATCAGAGAACGAGAGAGCAAAAGCAATGCAAACCATTGAATTAATCATCAGAGGAGGAGCGACCAACCGAGCAAGAAAATCAAACAGTCGCAATCTCCAATTTCCGAAAAAGCCCCAATTCGGATCGCTAGAATCGCAAGCCCTAATTTCAGAACGAAAAAAAAACAACAGAGGCCGCCATTTTTCACAAGCCAAAAGAGGAACGGGATAAAGCAAAAGAATGGGCCGGTCTAGTTTATGAAAGAGGGCTTTAGTTTGTAAAGGGGGTTTTAGTTTTAGATTTGTTTTTTTATTTGAGCAAAAATTAGGGATTCAAGTTTATATTTTAATTTTTGCTCCTGTTTTATTTTTGAAGTTTATTTTTCTTTTCGAGTCTAAGAATTTGTAAATCACCACCTAGGTTGTAGGTAGTGTCAGATTGTCTAGTTAGAATTCACTACACAACAAAAGGCTTTTAACAGCGTTTGATAAACGCTGTAATATGATACAACAGCGTTATTAGAAACGCTGTATAACGACATGCTGTCGTATATACATAACTTACAACAGCGTTTCTATAAACGCTGTTGAAATATCTCTGTGACAGCGTTTATTACGAGCTGTCAATAATGTTTTCAACAGCGTTTATAACGTGCTGTATTATGTTTTCTAAACGCTGTTATTAAATCATCAACTATTTTCGACAGCATGTAAAAACGCTGTTATTGACAATTTCAAGATAATTACAACACAAATTAAACGCTGTTGTTTCTTCATTGACAACATTAATCAAACGCTGTCTTCTATTTATATAACAGCTTTAATATTCCACTCTATTTTTGAATATTCCAGAATTATATTTTGAGTATATTGAAGCAACTAGCATATATAACATGTTCTAATAACTATTAGTCAGATACATAAACGTTTACATGATATATACGTTCAGTATATTACAATTACAAATATATACATTCAGTATAACAACCCTTCAAACATATCACCTTCAACTGTTCGCATATAAGCATATCAGACAACACATATCCGACAACACATATCACCTTCAACTGTCCACACAACTGTGTGCATCTCCATCACCATACAACTGCCCAACAAACCGCTGCCATCAGCCTGAACAACAACCACCCACCTGCCACTGACTTTTCCAACGCATCTGCCACCATCCTCACATAACCTTGTTCAACTTCACACTCACAACTGTAGTTCAACTTCATTCTCACCCCTCCTCCAACTTGCTACCACCAGCCATACATACAACACAGTTCATCAATATCACTAAACCATCTTCTTCCTTATCCAACTGATCTACTCTGCAAATACCCATATACATCTCTGCCCATTCATTCCACCTGAACTCCATAACTCCACTGTCATCAATATCAACACCTCCACTGTCAAACCCATATTCACAGCAACAAACATCATCATCCACTCCTACATCCACTCCGCACCACTTGAAAACCAATCCAACCACCAGTCTACTTCACACAGTCCAACTTCTCTCACTGCTGCTCTACGGCATCCAATACCCACAACCCCTTCATCAAACAACCACAGCAGTTCTTCTCCTATTCACCAGAAACTTGCCTTACAATCTAGTACACACCCTATCCACTGTTGTACTTCACTGTAATTCACCCGTGACCTCATCGACTTCATTTCCCTACCGCAAAAATCAAACCTTTAATTCGAAACCACCTCGAACTCCTCCTAGCACGAACCACGTCATCCTCCAACTCATTGCCGCGATCTCCACTGATATAGCAAAACTGCACTTTCCAGTTTGATGGAGTTTTCCAATTAAACTTTTGTCCACAAAGTCTTCTCAACCTGTGATGAATTGAATGACAAATTAATATGTATGTAGTTATATACATCACACTTATTCTTAACCAAATTAAGAAAATACCAATTAGAAAATCCACCTATATACTCATGGATCCGATCAGATATTAACAAATTTCTCAAAACCCTATATCATATCATGCATTATAGAAACCCAGAATAAAGACATGTGCCTGCAATTTTTGGTTTAACACCTGATGAAACTTACAAATGGTGCATCTCTTTCATTTTCTGAAGTGGTGGAAAATTTGTGAACCCTCTCATATCACTGACTCTCCTATATTTCATCAAAAAAAACATAAAACAAAAATAAAAAGAAGAAGAAAAGGTAGTATAAAAAGGACAGTTTGTTATAACTACAGAATTCAAGTCATTTTCAAACGAACGGTCTTACAGTTCATCGACTGAGCTCAAGTTAGCAAAAATAGGAGGAAATGGGCCTTCCAAGGATGTTCCTTGCATATCTCTGTAAATAGGTTGCAAAAGTTAAAGTATAAGTTGAGAATTATAGTCTTCTAGAATGAAATTAATTATAATGGAGAAAGTCTACATGAAGTAACGATTTACACTCACAATCGCTTGAGTTGGGTCCAATTACCGATAAAATCAGGAATTTTTCCAGAGATTGGATTTCCATCCATAATACTGCAGATTAATTTATAAATAAATAAAGTTAAATAAAGTTATTAACATGTAGCAACAACATTATTACATTAATAAGAAAGGTGTAAGCACATAACAGCATTTTCCATTACATACAAGTTTTATATATAATATCAATATGCATATATTTGGAAAGGCTTGAAACGAGATGAAAACAAATTAGTAGGTTTCCACCAGTTGTGAATTTAAATCCTAAGCACACCCACTCGTGGATATTTTAAGCTATATTAAAAATACTGAACACCAAACTATGCCTTGGACAACCATTTTAACATGCGTATCAGCAATACCAACCAGTGGATCAATGATGCAATGTATAAATAGTGAATCCATAAATAAATAAAAATACCAAAAATACAATATACTTGTTAACTTACAAGGTGGACAATTTCTTAAGATTCCCCAGTGACTCTGGTAACTCACCAGAGAAATTATTGGAAGCAATATACCTATATGAATAGTATGATAAAAGCCTGAATGCAACCACAATCAATAATATTTCACATTATTGGAATAAAATTTTCTTTACGGTATATTGACAGTCGAGTTAACTTGGTAAGTTTGCCCAGAGTTACGGGAATTGGACCTTCTAATTGGTTTTCTTTGATCACACTGTCATAATCAAGTGGTATTACTAAGAAAAAGAAACTAAAGAAAGTTTAACAAAATGAAAAGGCACCGTGACTATTTTTTTAAATGAAATGCAAGAAGTGAAGTGAAGTGAAATGAATATAGACAAGGATACAATTATAAGAGTGTGTGAATAGTTGTCACCCTCATTTCTCAATAAGGAATAAGGAAAAGTACAAGCAGCGTAATGGACTGAATAAAACTTTGGTATAAGAGAATTACAGAGATTGTAGAGTTGATATGTTTCCTATTTCATCTGGTATTCTTCCATAAAGACGATTCCTAGAAAGTGACCTGCCAGCAATAATCAATTAAAATTTTTCAATTCAAATAAATTGAATTCTTTAAATCATCATGAAGAGTGGAAGAAACCTGTAAATATATATTCTCCCCTAGCAACTAGATGTCAAGATCTGCTTATTTTAGCAACCTTTCCAATTAAACTTTTGTCCAAAAAGTCTTCTCAACCTGTGATGAATTGAATGACAAATTAATATGTATGTAGTTATATACATCACACTTATTCTTAACCAAATTAAGAAAATACCAATGAAACAAATCCAATTAAACAATAAAGAATAGTGCATAAATAAAGATGCATACCAATATTGTCTTCCACTTTTTGTATAACATCCAAACCACCATCTTTTGCCTTTTGAATCAGATTAGTCCACATCTGGAAAAAAAACGTCCATTCAATCAAAATCGGTTATTGGTCACAATAATTACATAAATGAGCCTTCTGCATTTTGCAATTACAACCATTATCAAATCTCTACAGTTCAAATAGCCTACTCACCAAACAATTACAACCATTCAAATAGCCTACTCACCAAACAATTACAACCATTATTAAATCTCTACAGTTCCTTCATTCTCCTTCAACCATATTGCACTGTCGAACACTCCTCACTGAATCACAGAACAGTGCCTTGTTCTGCATATTCCACCATAGCCTTTGTTACCACTGCACATAGGCTGCCCTTCAACAATCTACCAGACTTCTTCACATTCAAACTGCCTTCTGCATTTTGCAAACTTCCACGTCACTTCCCTTCTGCTGCCATTACTACATCATCCACCACCAAACCACAAACACCCAACCTTATGTTACACTGCAATACCCCCACCACCAACAAACTCATCCTCTATCTCTTTGTTTACTGCACCTGCATACTTCATTGAAATAAAATATAAACACTTAGATGATATACCTGGAGAACTTCAAGATCCTTCTTCAACTCAGGAGTCATAGTCGGAGCAGGCATGTCAAACCTGTGTACAAAATAATTTGCATCACATAACAAAAAGATGCAAATGCAAAAGAATCAACCTTATCTTTCCCTTTCTCTGAGCTCTTTTCTGCATCAGTTAGCATGGGAGGTAATTTTGGAGCCCAAGAAAGTCCAATTGTTGACTTAGTTTCCATTTCTATCAGTAAAAACATATTTGGATGAGTACTAATAAGTGAGAATAAAATCTACGGAGAGAGTAGTTGAGCTGTAAAAAGAAGTATGGCCAATATGTGCTTACAAATCATGCGTTGTAACCAAATGGAAAGTGAAATACCAACTAACCATTAGATCTGTACTATATGTAACAAGACTGGCCCATATTTATCAAGTAGTAAATCAATTAACCAACTATCAAGTATCAAGTATATGCTAATTACTACATACAAGAGTTAATTATTGTTGAACTACTTTCTGGGAAATAACGGGAAATAGTATAATAAATATTTCAAACAGGCGACTTATGCCACCACCTGTTTTGGTTGGATATTTTAAAGGGAAAAGAGAGAGAGAGAATACAACCAATAACTGTTATCAAGTTTACAGGTTTCCTATCATTTTTTTCCTTATGATTTTACAGGTTTCCTATGCATAGGGTTCGCTAAACAAAATTGATGGTGTAAATAGTTTTACAGTTATCAGCTTAACATCCATTAGTTTAGTTTCAAATTTCACCCAAATAATAATAATTTACCTGTTTCTCAAAGGTTTAGTAAACCCTAGTGCCTTTGAAGTCATGAAACGGTCAATAGGAAGACCACTTTCTGCCAAGCACATGCAGCAAGAGGACAATAATTCAATTGATTCTTGCAATCAAGAAAGCAGCAATATCATGTTCAAGCTATAAGAAATGCAAATCCATATGTCAAACATCAGGTCTGTTTTTATAAATCAAAATAACCTCAAATAGAAAAAACATTCAAGCAGAAAAGGAAAGACAAACAGGAAAGTTCCAGGTACCATGCATTACGCCCTTTAAGCAAGGTAACATAAGTGTCTGCTAGCAGTGGTCCTGCTAGTTTCTCTGGCTCTTCTGTCAACAAGTGTGTGATGAATATCATTTCTGAAGTGCAATGCGCAAAGTACACTGATTTGCTTGTGGCACTCTCGTTTGTTAGAGCAGCCACCATACCTGCATAGCTGAATTAAACAACAAAGTTATCATGAATGCAAACAGCATAGACACCTTTGTACTTAGACTAAATGAATATCATGAAAAAACAGCAAGTTGATAAGTTGATAATCCGCATATTTTATCATACATAGACTAAATGAAATGGTACTGCAGCTAGAGCAACTAAAAATATGTGAGACCGGAAAGAGTTGTACTTCCATTTTATGTCCTTGTATAAATTTATAAATACACACAAAATGTGCGCACACGTGTGTATATAATAAAAGAATATGAATCTAGCATGACTGTACATGCAAAAGGATGTTAATTCAACAACTTGAACAATTTGAATGATCAAATCACTTAAAAGGCTTAATTATTTTGATCATACAGATGCTCAAAATATTATTACGATTCCATCCACTGTGCTTTACTGTGATTGCATTCCTATCAACTCCACTCTAACTCTACTGATATCAGATTTGATTATCACTTACTATTTTTTTAATTCAAGTTTTTTTACAACATAAATTGAAAAAAAAAGATTTGAATCTGTAGAGTTCCAATTTGACCAAAATTCCAACTAGAATTTTGTAGAAGCTTTATAGAGTTCTGATTCGATATCAATTCTATGTTTGTTAGAGTTTGTTTCAGGAGACAAACTTACAATGCCAACTTATAGAAAATAGTGCAAACTTTAACATGATGTTGGCAGTTAGCAGTTCTTTAAGATAGTGCAAACTTATTGTTTGGGGAGATGTTTAAATTGATAATATTCACTATTAACCAACAAATTGATAATATTCAATGTGCTGCTTTTTCCACTGCTGTATTTGCAAGCCAAAGTATGCTTAAATTAAATCAAAAAAGAGAGGTTTGTTAGACTCACTGTTAACCAAATGATCTCACCATTAGATTAGGAACAGTATGCTTCAGAAATAATCAGGTATATAACATAAAGGAAATTACTTGCTGAAAATAACTAAATAATATTATTAGTTACCTTTGCGTGATGAGAATTTAGGTTACCTTTGTGCCATCACAGCATGAACCGGAGTCCCACACATAGGGTGAAGCAACACATCCAGCCCAGTAAAGGAGCTTAACCAAAGTCCAGAATCTTCAGATTACCTATGATATTGATAAGGCAAGAGCTAAATAGCATAAAATTTAGGAATCTTCCCAATTTTTATGCTATTCAACTATGCCTCATCAATATCATTTAGACCTTATACGATAGTGACAACATCTATATCATCCTGTTGACTGCTCTGGCTGAACCCAAACTGTATAAATTACACATGTATAAATGTCACGCTCATTAAACTGAAAAGAATTTTCAAGATGACCATAATGACCAAGATTTAGAAATAAATTAAAACAGATACTGATACTATGGAAGATTGTGACACAAAAAATTCTATATATTACAAAAATAAACTATTAGAAGAATCTAGTGATTGATTCATTTATATATTATGGAAGATTGTGTGGTTTGATATTGAAGCAAACATGTTTGTGAATAATACCCAAAGTTCAAAGTGTAATGATTCAATTTAAGAAAACACCTTTGGCATAAATTATTATAAATTTGGAAATCAGAAAATAAATACTTTTAACATTATTTTTTGTTTTATTTAAATAAATCTTTTTATGAGCATATATAACATATGGTTTTTTGGTTGCTTTGCTATATTAAATTTCAAGAAAAAAGCAAGTGTTTTCACTTTTTTGATCAAATCTACCCTGATTGTGACGCCTATATGCAAGTTAGTTTCTACTATGCACAAATTTATAAATTTATTATTTGTAAGAGTAACATATTTGCAGCAAGGAAAAAAATATAAACAGAGGTTCATTGGTATATTTAGTTTCTATGAAAGATTATTGTAATCTAGTTAGCATAAAGCTTCTTTTAATCACACAAAGAATGTGAGGGTATAATTTTGCTCCTCTTATTATTCCTTCACTCGATTTGTATTGGCATTAATTGGAAAACAAACTCCAGCTTTCTTATGACCTATAATCAAAGTACTAAATCATGTTAAAAAAAATTATAAACTGTCAGGTAAACAAACTTTGACATAATCTAGCTACAGTAGAAATGGTTAAATTTATTTAACCTGGACAACATTATATGAAGGACTGTAAACAAAAACCAAAAACATATACTGTACTAAGCCTATTTAGAATCATTACACTTTAATGTTTGGTGTTAGAAGTATTCTGTTTTTTGTTGAAGCTAAAGCTATTAACATATGAAGACACAGATGGGATAGGATATGTATGCTGTTAGCACTATAACCACTGATCAAATATCTATTGATAAAATCGTCTGAATAACAAAGAATGGACACATATTGGAATGAAACGGTGATGGACGATCGGAGGAAATCATTATTGTTTTTGTTTTTTTGACTGGGAGCATGAGTACTTTAGCCTTTATTAAATGAAGAGAAAATATATTAAAACCAGCTAGCACACACTACAAATACAGGAACAATTATTTAGTATTATCGCAATCTTCCACCCTCGGTTAACCATCATAATTCATCATACTTCTATACTGTAACTATAACAACAACCCCTTGACATCCTCACTTGCTACATACCATTCTGCATCAAACCACCTCTTATAACATCTACCCATTTCTTTCCATCCCACACATACATCCCAAACCACTGCCTCATCCCATAAAAAATTCACCAATCCTTCCTCTGCCTTAACTGCCTCCAGCCTCCTCGCTGGTCACCACCAGCCTGCACATCCATCCCCAACTGCAACTACTAACCAACCATTATACAACAAGTTTACTACTTCACATTCAACTGCATTACCTCTGCCTTAATATTAATCATATTTTTCTAATTCGCTTAATGTGAAGCAAATCTGGTGTAGCAAATCTTAGTTACAGCAATAAAAATAACTTTAAAATATTGAACATTTAAAATTAAAAATACCTTAAAAAAAGCACGGCAACGACGTTAGAGATTACTAGAAAGGCTTGTCATTCGGTGTTGTTGGTGGCGTCAGGGTCAGATGAAAAAGAAGGAGCCAGGCGGCAATGATTTGATGGGGTGGGAGGAGGATGGTGCGGAAGCGACAATTGGGACTGTGGCGATTTAATGGGATGGGTCGGCTGAGTGTTTTTATTGTAATAGAGGAATTAGGTTTTTATGAAACGAAATGAAGGGAGGGAAACGAAATGAAGGGAGGGAAACGAAACGAAGGGAGGGAATGGAACTAGGTTTTAGACAGCGGTTTAACAAATTGTTTTACACTAATTAAGTTGTAAAATACAGAAAAGACAGCGGATTATAGTCAAACGCTGAGATTAAGAGCTGTTAATGACCATTTTTCTTGTAGTGATTAGTTCAGTGAGCAGGGTGTGCGAGTTTGCAAAAACTCTATAGGCAGAGCTGAGTTTGCGAGTAAGCAAAGCTCTATAGGTGGAGCAGGGTGTGCGAGTCTATGAGAGTGTTTGTGAGCGGGAGCAAAAGGGTTTGCGAGTCTAGTAGAGTGTTTGTAAGCGGGATACTGTTTAATTCTAATATAAATCTGGGAATGCAGCAGTAGGCAGGGGTTGCCGAAGCTGGGTAAATTTTGTGTGTGATTTACTTTTCAGCCTATTTATTTCTGCAGTTTGTTTTTGTGTTTAATTTGAGAAAATTTACTATAACCCTATTCATCCCCCCTCTAGGGTTAATCTATATCCTACAATTACTACAACCCAAAATACTAGTTTATAGATTTAATTAAAATAAATATTAATAAATTCCATAAGCTATGCAAAAACATTACCTTTGGGAGTCGCCTACTATAATAATAGTGCCATAGTCTATGCTTCCATTGTTTTTACTGAAAACATCTATTGCAACAATAAACGTTGTAACCTATGTTTTCGATATTTAACACACTCTAGGCTTTTATATTTAAAATATTTTTTTATTTACAAAGAAACTAGTGAGCTATACGCTCTCTATAATTCTTCAAAAAGAATTTCACTTTTAACAAAATTTACACCATATAAAAAACAATTTAAATTTCATACCACTTTTTTTCTTTCAAAATCCCAATATTTACTTCCTCAAATATATTAATAAGAATATTTTCCAAATTTTCAATTCTAAAAGTTTCATTTTATTGGGCTGGACATAAAGTGAATTTTCTTTTTACTAAAACCTCTTATTCCTTCCAAAATAAAAACACTCTCCCTACTATCCCTAGGGAACTTTCCTACTTCCTACAACATATGATACCAGTCTTCTCTCAAAACATGGCTTATTTGTACACTATAAATTGGTAATAACACAGGGCTCAACATACTTGGATCATCGCAAATCGAACTAGCAAACTATGCACAAATATACTTCTAAAAACTATCTATAATTGTGGACTACTTGGATTTTGATAAATAATATATTTATATTTTGTTCAAAAATACAAATACGGTCACCCACTATCTACTTAGGAATCCTAAACCTAGGCTCCGATACCAAATGTAACAATCCGAATTTTAGCGGGTCCGGATTTTCTCAAAATTGCAAAAATCCAAGCTCACTGAAGCCCGAGTTGGGTTTCTGGCATCCTGCAAATAGGCAAAGACAAATATACCAGAGCTTAGATAAATATCTCACAGCGGAACTAACTAAAATATAATAGTAAGTAAATACTCACCAATATAATAACACTTTCTAAATAAATGTCACAAAGCTGGAAAGTCTCTGCCATCTTCCTAACCTATAGGATGTTTTGAGAAGGGGGTGAGAACTAAAGTTTTGGTGAATGGAAAAATTACACACTTCTAAGCTTAATTCTACATATACCGTTTTATTTCCATTTACTGCTATATTAGGTTTATTGGGTTTATAACACTATCTCCTCAGTGAATGAATCGTGCCCATCTAATCCCTGGTAGATTAAAATCTAATAACCGATATATATATATATATATATATATATATAGCTATATGCTCCTTGACGGCATCAGTCCTAAATACCACCCATAGTACCTTCCGTATCCTCTCCGCAAAGGTCCCCATCGTCTTGATACTATGGCGTTGTGGGACTACATCTATAAAGGACTGCCTAATAAGGCTATAATACAGATGCTCCGTCGTCTACTATGAAAACGTAAAACTGCGTCTGCACTAGTCCATAGTAATGGTCGGACATCCACAATGTACCACCCAGTGCATACCTTGAGGACTATACATAATCGTTCTGTCTACTCCCTGAATCCCGCTTAACAAGGTCTACAGATTTTCTATTTCCGCAAAGGACTGCCTTGTTAGGACTACAATATAGATATTTTATTTGGTCTGTCTTTTTTTTATCGTGGCTATGGCCCCATGCAGCCACCCCTCAACTAATCAAAAGACCTCTAAAGGGCTAAGTGGCTGTGCCCTACTACAATAATCTAAACAGCCAATTGGCTGCGCCCTCCATCCAATGTCTCGATAGTGAAAGAATCATTGGACTATTGGTTTAAGTCTAGTTTTTCTCGAACTCGCTTCTTGGTTTTGATGCTGGCTCGATATCCACGTGCGACTATCATTTTGGGTCATGTCGAATAAAACTTACCTGCAAGTAGTAGGACATACGAATATCCTACTTCAAACATAAATCCTTTTGACTGCCTATAATGGTCCTACCATGTAAAAAATAGTCAAGACATACTCTTTTGATGGAACACTAGCCCAAAATATCTAAGTTGGACGTGCTCCTTCTGTGTTGAAATCTATGATGAACTATTTCACACTACAAGAAAACTTGCTTTTAGTTGCATAATTGGTAGCGTTTCAAGCTATATGCAACCATTGGTTAAGTTAATTTATAATAATGAACAAATAAACGTGGCCAAGTGGTTCCCGCCAACGATTCATGAAAATTTCCCTAAAATTTTCTATGGCCGCTCCTTATCTCTTTTAAACACTTAAAAAAGACCTCGCTCGTATTCCATGGCCACTCATGTCTCCTTTCTCTCTCGTCTTCCAAATTCGAAATTGCAAATCCAAACCCAAAACCAATTTTCTCCTAATTAAACTCCAAATTCTTTATCAACCTATCCCTTCTAACTCCATATAAATTTTTGCATCCCCTATTCGTCAACATACCCCTAGCGTTTTCCAAAGAGATATAATAATTTCAATTTTGGGGGTAACAAGTTCGCTTTGAAAAACAAAGCAAGTGATTCCGCTGTCGCATTCAAAAATCCAAGATGGGTGAAAGGGAATTGGGATTTGAGCAAGTTTGAGAAAAATAGGAAAACTGATTAGGATGCTGTAATCGATGCTGGTGGGATTTTCTATTGCATACGAAATTTAAAATTGAATCATTAGCTGACTTATGTTTACATTGATATGGATAGAGAATTGGTAATTGGATGGATTTATTGGTTATACTTGACATGCATGTTGAATCTTCAACATTTCTGGATGTATTTCTTCTTCCTTTTAGGGGTGAAATTGATTTAACTGATGCGTATATCCATGTTTTTATTTTCTATTATAATTTTATTTTAAAATAAAAGGTATAGCATAGACTTATTGGTTAAACTTGACATGCATGCAAATCTTCATTTCTAGGTGAAATTTCATACCTTTTTTCCTTCATATCAACATCTGAATCACCTGCTAAAATGCATAATTCTCAAATAAATTGATAAGTAAAAAAGAAAAGGAAAGAATATACATATATCTAAAGCTTAAGCTATTCAGACACTTCTATCATTTAAAAATAGCTAGAGTATGTTAAATGCTATTTTTATAATCTTGATGGTTTATTTTTTGTAGGCCAAATCGAGACCCTTTAATATCAAGAATTTTTCCATATATTGGACATACACATCTGAAGTGGCAACATGGTACATGCATCATCAGTTGATATCAAATGTGAGACTGATGGTATATATAACATCTTGAATTTCAGAGGCAAGGAGAAGGAAATGGCTACAAGATAAACCTGAAACATCAAATAACAATGAGCCTGTGGTATTTGATTCATCTATAGTACCTTGGTGGGCTAGGATTAAAAGATATCATCTTCCCGAAGCTGAGTTGCTCAATGGTATATTTCTCATTCCCATGCATATCCATATCTTTCCACAGATATTTTACGTTCAAGAAATGAGCTTAAATTCACATAAAGATAATTTCTAGTATTGGTATAGCCTTAATATAATATAATTTTGTTCATATTTTTGGTGTAGAGCTTGTAACTAGTGCAGCTCAGTTACCTCTTAAGTGGAATATACAAGTCAGCACTTGGCTAAGATATTGTGAGCATCTAATATTCTTTCTAATATAAATGCAATTTTTAACCTGAAAAGTTGTTTTCATAGCATGAATACTTTGTTAGGCCATCAGTTTGAGACGTAACCAGCTCAGTTACCTCTTAAGTTGAAAGAGGAAATATATTTTATTCTTCTCTTTAGTTGATATATCTGGATACATGTTAGTTACAATTGATGTTTCATGCTTGTGTAAGTAGGCAGGCTACTGATGAAAACTATTTGTAAACTCATTTGTGGTGGTACAATCACCAACAATATGGTTATTTCTGTGCATAACTTGTAACAACATCCCTAATTCTTGATAGAAGGTATTCAAAGAGGATGGTAATATATCTTGTGTAACAATATATGTTATTTCTTACTCGATAGAAGCCGTCGACAGAAGATGAGGTTACGTCGTCATCGAATGTATATACCGAATCTCCTATTATCAAGGAGATTAGTTTTTATTTTAGTATCAAAGAGGTTAGTGTTATATGTGATGATATATTTAATTTCCCATTTGATAGAAGTCATTCAAAGAAGTTGAATATGTCATCCATTGGGTACACCAAATCTCTCCTATTACTAAAGTGGCTAGCTTTTCTGGACTTATAAATGAGAATGTTATAGTTGTTGTTCCAACTATCAACCTTTACTTTGACTGACAAAAAGATTCTCTATGCAAACAGAAAATTTCCCATATTGTAATTGTTATTATATATTAAAATCTGTTAATTTGAGCAACAAATTTCAGATGTAATGGTTTACTAACTTAAATGTTTCGGTATGATTTCGAGAACTAAAGTGTACCTCAAACACTTCTTCCCACTCTCTTCAATACTCTCTCTATTTTAGTAAATGAATTCTAAATAATATTTTTGTTCCATTTTTTGTGAAAAAGTAGTACAATATTTCATTAAGGTGCTCTTATCCCTTGGATGATTATTATATGAAGGCAAAATCTTATAATCAGACTTGAGAAGGAAAAAAGCTGATTCCAAGTATAAACCTTGGTAGACACTTAATAAAATGATAGGTTTGGTTTTTACCAGTTTAAGTTTTGTGTTTTCAAAGTTCAAGCACAAATATATGCTTCCAGGGATAGAAGTACCTAAACGCTTCTGCTCCCTTGCTTTCAATACTCTCTCTTTTGCAATAAATGAATTTTGAATCATATTTTTATTCTATTTTTATGAAAAGGTTGTTAATGAGGATGAAATAAGTTCTGCTAATGGATGCAATCTGAAATTGACCATTTCTGAAGAGGTAAGGGCCTTCATTTAAGTTTGGCACATTAAGTTTAGACATTGATATGATATATTGGTTTTATTTTTAGTTATGAGATTTGGTCACTTTGTTTTAATTATTTACAGATTTGTCATGACACTAATGTACAAACTGAGATGAAAGAAGAGTCTGAAGTTAGTGATGTATCAAATCCAGATAGTTTTGATATGCATGGTATGAATACATTACTAGCTTATTAATCAAATTGGTTGATACTTGAAATTTTGTATTTCTTTTTTCTATTTTCAAATATAATATCATCTTTTTAGCAGATAATCAGAAATAGACCATGACATCCAGTGCAGAATATTCAACAATAACCGAGAAATTAAGAGAAATATCAAACACACTGAAGCTTGCAAGCTCCAAGTCAATGGATTTTTCGTCCATGAATAATGTTACTACAGAGTCTAAAGAACCGAAAACTCCTAAAACTCCTCATCTGAAGTCTGAAGAAATCGGTACACCCTAGGACATTCTCAAAGTTCGCAGCATTGGATTAAAGGTTTTTTTCTTCTGAATTTATATTAAATTCTCTCTTTAGTTGCACCATCTACATAACCGATAGCTTAAAAACATGCCATGATAATATAACTTGAAAACTGTTGTATTTTTTGCAGAAATCATTGATTCAAGAATGCTTAAATTTCGTAAATAGTGCAAGCGAATAAGTAATATGAGTCATTCGTATATTGATGAGTTAGTTTGTCTGTAGCTTAAGTTTCTAAAATACTCCACTGATGTATTGAAGTTTGAATGTGGTGTGTCTTTAGAAGGACAATTGACAGTGGTAGAGTGAGTTGTGAAGATAGTGGATAGAGAAGCAAGTGTATTAGAGCAATGTGGAGATGTTGAGCAATGTAGGAGATAGCACAGTGGAGAGGATGTCTTGATAGCAAGGCAGGTGAAGTGTTGGTGAAGTTGAAGTGTTGGAAGTGAAAGCAAGGTAGTGGTATGACTGACTGTGTATGTAGCAGTTTTGACTGTAGTTATATTATGGTGAGTATGGAACAGTTGTATGGCTTGTGGAAGCGTGATGTATTTTGTATGTAACAGAGAATAGGTTGTATGGATGTGGGGCGATGAAGTGCTGCTGTTTTGTTTGATGTGAATGTGAGGAGATAGCATAGGCAACTTGTTTGAGGTGTTGAAACTGTCGGAGAGGGTGTAGTTTGGAGAAGATGAATGTGAGGATGGCTTTGGATTGTTGGATGGTAAGTAGTGTGAAAATGTTTGAAGTTGGTGATTTGAATGAAGGTGTATATGGTTCAGGATGGAAATATGGCAGAGCAATGGGGGATTGAAGATGAGGTAATGGTTGATGGGTTGTTGAAAGCAGAGGGGGGAATGGCGATGATTCGCGGATGATATGGAGTTAAGGTAGTGATGTTCGTGATGGAATGTTGATGGTTTTGAAACAGTAACATTCAGTAGTAACCATCATCTTCCTACAAGTTTATTATATTGTAATGTCATATTGAAAAGGTTTATTTTGTTATTTAACTTATGTCATTAATTTCTTAATTTACTTTTAATTCAGTATAAAGAACCTGGAGTACTTCTATGGCGTGGATTCACTGTCCAGGACTGTGCAAATCAATGCTTCGGCAACAAAGATGATAACGGAAAAGTAAGACGAATGCCAGTTCATTTGGGGACGGAGCCATAAGTGAGATAACATACATAGATATGAATATACCCATGAGGATACCCAAAAAAAGAAAAAGGAAAAAAAAAGCCACAATGCATAGTAAAATCCAGTAAATATTATTCATCATATAAAAGTCAAAGGATATCAACCCAGACTTAAAATCCAGTAAATAAAATACTGACGTACAATAATGTAAAGCGCTACGAGTTAACGTAATTGTTTGACTATCTGTTGTGCTGACGTACAATAATGTTTGACTAATGTAAAGCGCTATGAGTTGACGTACAAATGCCAGTTCATTTGGGGACGGATCCATAAGTGAGGTTTTTACCAGTATAATGTTGTAGATGTTTGATCTCATATTTGAAGTCCTACGAGTTAACGTAATTGTTTGACTATCTGTTGTGCTTTAACTTGTGTAGGCATCAGACTTTTGAAGAGAGCAAATTTGGACATGATGATGCTAGCTTTCACTTGTGTATGCAACAAAGAATTATGGGTAATCAAACGTTTTGTTAGCACTAGTTAGATATAACGTTTATTAGTACCCGATGTGTAAATTTGTATACAAATAGTTATTGTATGTGAGTTAGGTCATTTTGTCGAAAAACTATTGTATTGGAATGGTTATGGATATTTTATTTGATTATATGGTTAATGCGTTTTTTAACTTATTTGAATATGATGATTATGTGAGTGATTGTTGATTGATATAATAGAACCAAAATAGACCATTAACAGGAAATAATAACATGAAAAAACGGTGTAAAATAATAAACAACTTTTAGTAGCGTTTCAAAAACGCTACCGAAATATATATAGTGGCGTTGAGTAAATGCAACCGTAAAACAGGGGTAGAGTTGGAAATTCTATTAGTAGTGCCAAAAAATCTTTTGGTGGCGTGTTTTAAACGCTACAAAAAGATTTATGGCGGCGTTTGAAAAACGCTGCCAAAAATGCATTTATAGTGGCGTTAAAATAAATGCAACAAAAAATCATGGATTTTTAGTCGCATGTTTTCTCGCGGCATTTATCAAAATGCCACCAAAAGTTTTTGTTGCGTTTTTTGAGCGCCATAAAAAATAAAATTTCTTGTAGTGTCGTTAGGCTCTTCATCCTTTAGGCTGCTTCAAACGCATCTCACTCTTTTATTAGACCCTAAGTCTAATCTTTTATTCTGCATTTAGTTTACTTTTTTTATTCTGTTGGCTACTTATTTACTCTAATTAGCATAATCTTGTCCTAGCCCACCTAACGATTGTGAGACCATCAGTTCCTGCCTGAAAGAGAATGCTGTTGGTATGAGCCACTTCTATTATCTTGCTTATTAACTTAATTTAAGTCTTAAGTTTATCAAAATAAGCGACTTCTATTATTTATGCTCTATTTGCTTATTAACTTAATTTAAGTCTTAAATAAGTCTGTTCTGTTCTTTCTACTTAATTATAACCTATGTTATAATTGTACTTGGAACTGTCACTTTTATTTTGTTTTATAGTCTGTACATTATAAATATAATTACAATCGTCTCTTTTCTATTCTATTCTGATTTCTTTTAATGATATTGAATTATTTTTAATTCTCTTAAATTATATAACAATTTGGCTTGGGACTACGTCCGATTGTTACAAATTTACTTATCGTAATAACTGCTTTGTCTTTATTTTATTATCTACGCCATAACTACACATTTAGGTATATTTCTCTTAATAGCTTCTAGTCTTGTCTAATAATTAACTTGATTTTTACTTCACCTCTTGTAATTCTTCACTTTATTTTTCTTATATTCTAGGAAATAGTTCTATTCTATTTGGTTGGTTACCAAAACTGTGCTAAAATTTCATTTCCATGTTTTAATACTAAACAATGCTATAAACAATAATCCGTAACTGCAAGATATTTCTTTTATTATTTTTTTACTTATTTGACAGTGCAAAACACAGTAGTTTCTCTATTTTACACTAATTTCCCTTTCCTTTCTTTTATTATTGCAATTACATTTATCGTTATCTTTTAAATATTAAACTGTAACGACCCGCCGCCCTGACCGCCTCTAGTCGGTAATTTAACCAGCTAGAAACGTTCAAAATGACGGATTGTTATTTAGTTTATAACATTTAAACAGAATCAGCTACAGAATCACAGAATAGTAATCATATTTTATAAACAAACTTTTCTTTTATATACAAATATCAGAGTTTACAATACATTACATTTTATACAGCGGAAACAATTTATAAATTCAAGTACAAGAGAAAAAAAATTTAGCTAAAACTTTAGTGGTGCTGAAATCCCCCTCTCTCTAACTTCGCTGCGAGCAAATCTCTAAGCTGCAAAAATACTCGGTCTGACCCGAGCGTTATTGCAAAACACAAAAACACTCGAGTCAGGATTAATCTTTATTCAAGTAAATAAATTTGAAATGAACTGAAATAAATGGTTACAGAGATGGTGAAACAAATGAATCGGTCTAATCTATTATGGACTTTACATTAACAATTTCAATTTTTTAAATTCTGTCAAACGTGTGTGGCTGTAGTACACACGTATGTTTACACACATGTGCACTGCCTTGCCGACACGTATGCAAGTGCAATCACAAAGACCACAAAGATACAATAACAAGCCAGAACAGAAACAACCCAGCAGGTCAAAGGCAGAGAGCACAAGTACAGGCCGCAATGCACAACAATTTCGGCAGCCCCAAATACAACTACAAGCACAAGGCATATCAACAACCATAGAATCAACATGTATGCACAACAACCCAGCTACACAAGTAGTGCAGACCACAAGGCTGAGGTAATAGAACTCAAATACAAACCCAAGTGCTCAGTGCAGACTACACAATCAGTGCCACAACTCAATGCCAACAATATGGACTGGACAGTGCCAATTTGAACAAGTATACATGTATCAGAGGGAACTGGGAACTGTGTGCACAGGGAAAACACTACACAGTTCAAATGGAATGCAAACATGTATCAGAGGATTGGTACAGTAATAGGCAGTGACCAACACAAGTGACGGTGTCAATTTGAACGAGTATACATGTATCTGAGGGAACTGGCTACAAAATTTTAAGTAAGACCAACAACAAGTTGGACTGCAACAGTCAATATGCAGACCATACCAGCAAAGAACCATAAATACAAGTAGAGAGCAAGCTACAAAATACATATGCAACATCACTACAGACTGCAACATGCACAGAGAAGTGAATGGACATGCAAACTGCCACAAACCAAAGTGCATGAACACAGGGAAGACTTAAATGAAGACTGAATACATCAGGCATGCAAAATGGAATGGATATGAAGACTGAACATATCAAAGTTTTGGAAATACAAGGTGTTCAAAATGAACACAGTAAGCTTCAGTTACAAAACTTAAGTGAAACAAGTAATACAACAGTAGCAAGTACAACATGACAGTATAAAAGTATCACAAGTTCAAGTGCAGATGGAACAAACAAGTTTCATTTGAAACCTAAGTTTTAAACAGAGGCTAGATTAAGTGGTTTTGAGTTTAAATCAAAACTTTAGAGAAACTGAAGTTATAGACATAGAGTATTCTGGAAATAACAACACAAAAGAACCTGGAAAAGCATACAGTGATTTCCAAAACAAAGAAAAAAAATATACAAATCAAACAGAGCTTCAGTTTTCAACTCAGTTCAAAGCAAAATGTTAATCTGGAAATCAATTCAAGTAGTAATGCACTCTCAGGAAAACAGTTTTCAAAAGAAGAAAATGGAGTGCAAGGCAAAAATGAATTTTGTTTCAAACAGCAGTTCATCCTGGAGACAAAATTCAGTAAGAATTCTTTTCAAATCATTAGTTATAAACAGAAGATTTAATCAGAGGATTTCCTACATTTGTTTTGCTTGAATAAGATTTTTTTTTAAACTTAAATTAATGTTTAAACAAGCATATCATGTTCAAACCTTAAATCCTAACAAGGAACTGATCAGAAGATTTGAATTCTTCTTCTATTCTTACTCTCTGTAGTTTAAAACAGAGAAGAGCAATCCAAGTAAATACAGGCACAAGTCATTTAATTCATACACACAGATCATATACTTATATATACTCATGCAAGCATCAATTATATCAGAAATTTGTCAAGCAAAATATAACTAACCACTTAAGTTATAATTAAAATGTTCATTCACCTAGCAGTTTAAAACAGAGAAGCTACTTGATGCTTACTAACATTTTAATAAATTGTTTTACACCATCACAACCTACTTCCATTTGAGCATCCCATGCTAAAGATAATCAGATAAATGGATTTACTTTTTCCCCTTTTTAACATATTATTCATATGTGCACATTTTCAAACAGAGAGACATTTTGATATTTCATTCACATACAAACAAATTTTAAACAAGTATACTTAGTTCAATCACATGCAAAAATGGGAAGGCAGACAGGAACAACATGGATGAAGTACTAACAGTACATACAAAATGGAGATGAAGACTTGAACACCCAGGAAAACAATGACCAGACCAAAGTGCAACAGCATGGATACAACTTGACATGGAAACTGAAACATATCAGATAATGCAAATTGAAACAGAAGTTTCGAGTCAAATATGAAGACCACAAGTGAAGTGAATCAACTGCAATGCAACACATACCAGGATGCAAACAATAATGACATGAAGAGTAGAACAATCAGGAGAGCAGAGACCAGACCCAAGTGCAACAGACATGCAAAGTGGAATGGATGCAACTTGACATGCAAACAGCCACAAACCCAAATACATGAACACAGGGAAGACTAAAATGAAGACTGGACAATATCAAATTGTGGGAATGCAAAATGTTCAAAAGAACATTGTAAGCTATATGATGAACTAGTGCAGATCCATGGGCTATCCGTAAAGCTCAACAAGACTAAGAAATAACTCAGTAAACATGCAAGTTTAAATTCAAAATGCAATTGTTTGCAAACAGTTTCAAACAAGATATTTTAGTAGCATCTGTACTTATCAATTTAAATACAAGATAAACATAGCATCTATTCTTATCAATTTTTAAAACAAACACAAATAGCACATGTTCCTATCAATTTTAAAACAAACACAAATAGTCAGGTAGCATTTGTTCTAATCAATTTAAAAATTAAGACTGGGCAGCATCTGTTCTTACAAATTTAAATTTTAAAAGAAATCAAAAAAAACATTTGCTCCTAACAGTTCAAAAACTAAATCAAATGGGTAGAATCTGTTCTCATAGTTTAAAATAATTACTAGCATCTGTTTCTACCAATTTAAAATCCAAGTAAATCGAGCAATTAACAGCAACTAGCACAAAAATTCAACATGCAGTCACAAATCTGAGCATATCAGTTTTTAAAATCAACTTAGCCGAGCCAAAGATAATCAAATCGCCCCAAAAACATAGCATGCAACCAAGGAATTCACTTCAAACAAATTCAAAAACTTGCATGAAGATTATCGTGAGCTTAGAAAACTCACCTTTACTCGAATCGAAATGGAGCAACGCAAACGAAGAAGAGAACGAGAAGCAAGGATCTCGAGCATAACAGAGCTTCAATTAAGCTCCAAATTTCCCAAAGCAGAACGAGTCGAGAAGAACGAAGCCGCCATATTTTTTTTTCTCGTGCCCTTTTTTTTTTTTTTTTTTTTTTTAGGGTTAAAAAAAAATGGGAACGGGTAAAGTGAAATGGAAGGGGATCGGGTTAAAGATAAAGGCAGTAGTATTCAAACGTGGGCCGGTATAAATTTCAAAGCCCAAACCATAAACAAGTTTTCTTTTTTTTTTTTTTTTTTTTTTTTCTATTTATCTAAATCCAATTTGTTTTGTCTAATTATTTTCATTACTTTGTTTTGTAAATTTTTGTTTAAGTTATGTTGTTAAATTTTTTTACTAAGTGTATTTGTTTATTTTATTTTGTATTGATTTTTTTTTTTTATTTAAGCTAAAGAAAAGAATGTTATTAAAATTTTAACCATCAATTTATTAATTTACATAAATAAAAATTCTTGTATCCAAATTATTTTCTTAAGTCATTAGTTTGAATTTCAATTACAAATTAAATATTCAATTTCAACTCCAAAGTCAAGTTTAAATTTTTCTTCAGCTTTGTATAGATTAAATTTTAAATATTTAATCACCAATTTCATTGTTATATCGGAAATTCAGTTTAAATTATCATTCAAATATTCAAAATTAATTAAATATTCACAATTTAAATTGTTCAAAATTTAGGATCGTTACAATCTCCCCTCCTTAAAAGAATTTCGTCCCGAAATTACAAGTAAGGAAAAATGATTGTTAAAATTTCACTAATATTTATATTTTACTCAATTTTATCAAGTTCAACACTTATTAAAGATGAATGAATATAGAATTCATTCTATTTGTTTTATCTCGCTAGCTTTGCTAATTAACTCTTTTGTCTATTGTTTTCTACAATCAAGACACAAAAATCTTTACTAAAATTTTCAACTTACAACCCAAAATTTTAAATTTGAAACACTTTATATTAGAGATTTACATATTATAACTTTTCCAAAGCTGTGGACTTTCAAAACCCTTCAAAAATCCTCTTCCTTAATTCATTAGGTTGGAGTTATGCGAATTCTAATTCTAGATAATTGATTTTCTATTAAAGTTCGAAAATACTTGCTAACTCGAAATTTAACAAGTCTACTGTCGTTCTTAAAGACATTAGGCATACGCTGGCCAGGCGCAAGTCTAACAATCTCCAAGTACTAAATATACTTGCTTCAATTCCCAGTGAAAATACTTTTAAAAATTCTTTTAAAAATGGATATGGAAAGCACATTCCCCCATGGATCACAGTTTACTCGGCGGTTCCGCTACTATCCCAGTAGAGTCGCTTGTAACTGTGGATATCTCATCCCTTGAATTACGCCATGGTTGTTGCCAAAGATCGCGGTTCACACGGCGGTTACGCTACTATCCCAGTAGAATCGCTCGTGACCGTAGGCATCTCGCCCCTCGAATTACGCTTTGGTTTGTAGATTGCAGTTTACACGGCGGTTACGCCACTATCCCAGTGGAATCGCTTGTAACTGTAGGCATCACGCCCCTCAAATTACGCTACCACCCGAGTGTAACTAGATCGCGGTATACTCGGCGGTTACGCCACTATCCCAGTGGAATCGCTTGTAACCATAGGCATCTCGCCCCTCGAATTACGCTAGCACACTATACCAGTCCAAAAGGACATTCCAACTAATGGAAATATAAAAGGTCATCCAACTAATGGAAATATAAATGGTCATCCAACTAATGGAAATATAAATGGTCATCCAACTAATGGAAATACTACGTAGCTACGATTTTTAAATGGATACTCATCTCGAGTTCCATCACCATCACACAGTCACACAGTATAAATGGAAGGTACCTTTCCATATCCTCAATTTTGGAAAACATAATATTATACATACATATATAATATTTCACTTCACACTTAGTACAACCCATGTACTTAAATAAGTTTTCCACAACAATTACTTTTTCAAACTAATTGGTTTTCGAATTTATCGTATTCACACATATACGTTATGAAAACCACAACATTTCATACCCATAACAAATAGAGGATTCACAATTTTCCATTTCACTAACCATTTAAAATTTTCCTCTAAGTCGATTTGGAATTTTAAGGTTATATCAAACCTAATACACATTCACAATCCAATTTATTATCGACTTCACACACTCGATTTGGATTTCACGCTACATCGTCAATTCTCAACACATAATTGATGTCTATCGATATATAACCTCTGAGCTCGTACGTCTCAGAGAAGGGTGTTAAGCTAAGAGAATAAATTCCCCGCCACCAACAGATATATATTTAATAGAAATCAACTGATATGTCGTCAATTCACGACGTTAGACATACAATCCAAATCATCCATTTAAAATTCAAAGTTCAACTTACTTTGTTTGGGGTGACAAAGTTAAACTCAATTTAGCTCAAATTTCAATCATTTGAAAATTTTCAAATTGAACTAATTGTTCAAATTTCCCAAAAATAATATCTTTACAAGATATATAATTTCACACTTAACCATTTGAAAACAAATTTCAAACCATTTCTTCACCTTTTAATCTTTGAAAACAAATTTCAAAGCGATTTCCTTAAACGGAAACATTTCCAAATTATCTATGAATATACGATTTTCAAATCGATTTCACCTATTCATTTTCAATTTATCTTTAAAAGATAAAATTTCAAACCATTCATTTCATATAGGAAAACATACCCATACTTATTCAATAATAAGTAATTTACAAATCCACTTATTTTCAACACTTTGAAAATATTCAATATACTTCAAACCAAAATCAAGTATATATTCATTCTTAAAAGAAACCATTCTTTTAAACACATTTTATTTGAGTCAAAACGAATGTTGCGTAAAACATCGTTACGACGACTCAAAACCACTAGTATAAGGATTCAAATTTAAAAATAGATATGTAAATCCCAATACTAAACAAAATCATTTCCCTTTTGAAATTATTTACTATAACAACAAATGTTATAATCTACCATTTCCATTTTTCCACTCGAAAACGTCTATTTCAACAACAAGTGTTGAAATCTATGCTTTCGATTCTTAACACATTTCAAAATGAATTATCTTCATTTACATAATGTTTCTTCCCAAAAACATTCCCATTTAAGTTTTCAACTTCAACTTAATTCATGGTTTGAATTCCACATACACTTCAAAAATATTGGTTTTAAACCGATTTCAAATTCCCAATACTAAGTTTTCCACTCAACTTAATTCCATGCCCGTTCAAATTCAAATGCATCATTGAATCTATTAAACCTATTATGTATTTACATGTTGACAAACATCAGATTTGAAATCTAAATCTCATTTGATCTTTGCATTTTCTTTCTATTTCAAAAATAATCAACTAATTCTTTAGTAAACCACTCATCGACTTGATTCCATTAGATTTATATCTCCATATTAACTATTTTAGACATTAGTTTAAACTTGGAATATAAGCTTTCACATCAAAACTGGTTTTATTCATACAGTTAAGTTGACAAATAGATTTCCTTCCCAAAATGCTACTTTACTAGAATACTTCTTTTCCATACAAAACCATCCATAGCTTAATACTTTTATACTACATACATAGAAGATTTTGGATTACAAAAGATAGTATTACAAAATACATTGATTCCTTCAAATACATTAATTGGTTTAAGATTCAGAATTATTAAGGCTATCGATTTCCGGTCTGGTAGTCCGCATCCATGCTAAACTTCCCTCTTCGGTTTGCACTATTTCGGGTTGAATTGAAGGAGTATTAACACATTCAAAGTCAACATGTCCCCAATTCTTACAGTTTCCGCAAAGATATGAGATGTCCCCATCCTTATCTATCATCCTTACACTTTTTGCTGTAGCTGATCGGGCTATAGCTTGCTTTCCATGCTGCCTTTCAGTACAGCATCTAGCTATATGTCCAGTCTGGTGACAATGATAGCAGATTGTCGATCTATCGACTGGTAAACCGAGTGCACTCTTCTTCTTTTTCACTTCAGGGCAATGACTAAGAAAATGCCCTTCCCCCTTACACTTAAAACACACAATCTCAGGACGAGCGAACCGGTCATCCACATTCCTTTTCTTTCGCTTCTCTCTGCACGTAACGGCATAATGTCCTTTCTTATGACATCGATAACAGATAACATCATCATAGGGACCAGGTCCTTGCCTTTCATTGATTTTCCTTTCGATTTCCGCATGTGATACTTCTGCTTCTCTACGGGCAATTGCTCTTTGTTCACGGCGTGCTGCCTTTTGCGCTTCGGTTTTCGCCATTATAATCAACAAGATGTTTTCGAAGTTTCCTATCAATATTTGCAATCCTTATTAGCGGAGGTTGGATTATTCAATCATTCTCCCTAAAACATATCTGTTTTATTCAATAATATATTCATTGACTAAAATCGTGAATATGCTTTGTCAACCAATTTTATCATTTCTACAACTTATTATTTATTTTTAAAGGATTACCCACTGTCCAAAATCGTGGATATATCTCCCTTAATAAGTTACAACAATTTACTTATCAAAATAAGTCATTTGCGGATTTTATAAACATCTTTAGAAATTACATTTCTATTTATAAAACTTCGTTTTATAATCTCCTTTCTTAATTTGATTCAATTCAATTTATATAACTTAGTTATATACACCAAAATCCATATTATAAGTTAAATACTTATAATCCATTTATTTACTAAATCGTTCTTCACCACATTTGAAATCAATTTTCAAAAGAATTCAAAATTAAATTTCCAAGTTATAGTTCAATAATCCACTTGATTATAATCAAATTGACATATCATTTTATTTTCCAATTACTACTTTGGAGATATTCAAAATATTTGATTTAAACCAATTTAAACCAATTCATTAATCCACTTGACTTACATTTCATTTTCCATAACTCTCAAAGATTCGATAATGAGTTTCCGAACGATCGAAACTCAAGTCTAACGAGACCTCACCGAATATAAACTATCGCAAACCTAAATTTAGAGAGGGGAATCTCTGAAAATAATTCTGATTTTCAAAATACCTCTTATTTAAAGAAAACAATTTTAACTTCTTTAGATTTGAAAACACTTTCTTTAAAGTAATTCTAGTAACTATTCATATTAAACGCCATAAACTAAGCTTTGTGTAAACCAAAGCTCTGATACCACTTTGTAACGACCCGCCGCCCTGACCGCCTCTAGTCGGTAATTTAACCAGCTAGAAACGTTCAAAATGACGGATTGTTATTTAGTTTATAACATTTAAACAGAATCAGCTACAGAATCACAGAATAGTAATCATATTTTATAAACAAACTTTTCTTTTATATACAAATATCAGAGTTTACAATACATTACATTTTATACAGCGGAAACAATTTATAAATTCAAGTACAAGAGAAAAAAAATTTAGCTAAAACTTTAGTGGTGCTGAAATCCCCCTCTCTCTAACTTCGCTGCGAGCAAATCTCTAAGCTGCAAAAATACTCGGTCTGACCCGAGCGTTATTGCAAAACACAAAAACACTCGAGTCAGGATTAATCTTTATTCAAGTAAATAAATTTGAAATGAACTGAAATAAATGGTTACAGAGATGGTGAAACAAATGAATCGGTCTAATCTATTATGGACTTTACATTAACAATTTCAATTTTTTAAATTCTGTCAAACGTGTGTGGCTGTAGTACACACGTATGTTTACACACATGTGCACTGCCTTGCCGACACGTATGCAAGTGCAATCACAAAGACCACAAAGATACAATAACAAGCCAGAACAGAAACAACCCAGCAGGTCAAAGGCAGAGAGCACAAGTACAGGCCGCAATGCACAACAATTTCGGCAGCCCCAAATACAACTACAAGCACAAGGCATATCAACAACCATAGAATCAACATGTATGCACAACAACCCAGCTACACAAGTAGTGCAGACCACAAGGCTGAGGTAATAGAACTCAAATACAAACCCAAGTGCTCAGTGCAGACTACACAATCAGTGCCACAACTCAATGCCAACAATATGGACTGGACAGTGCCAATTTGAACAAGTATACATGTATCAGAGGGAACTGGGAACTGTGTGCACAGGGAAAACACTACACAGTTCAAATGGAATGCAAACATGTATCAGAGGATTGGTACAGTAATAGGCAGTGACCAACACAAGTGACGGTGTCAATTTGAACGAGTATACATGTATCTGAGGGAACTGGCTACAAAATTTTAAGTAAGACCAACAACAAGTTGGACTGCAACAGTCAATATGCAGACCATACCAGCAAAGAACCATAAATACAAGTAGAGAGCAAGCTACAAAATACATATGCAACATCACTACAGACTGCAACATGCACAGAGAAGTGAATGGACATGCAAACTGCCACAAACCAAAGTGCATGAACACAGGGAAGACTTAAATGAAGACTGAATACATCAGGCATGCAAAATGGAATGGATATGAAGACTGAACATATCAAAGTTTTGGAAATACAAGGTGTTCAAAATGAACACAGTAAGCTTCAGTTACAAAACTTAAGTGAAACAAGTAATACAACAGTAGCAAGTACAACATGACAGTATAAAAGTATCACAAGTTCAAGTGCAGATGGAACAAACAAGTTTCATTTGAAACCTAAGTTTTAAACAGAGGCTAGATTAAGTGGTTTTGAGTTTAAATCAAAACTTTAGAGAAACTGAAGTTATAGACATAGAGTATTCTGGAAATAACAACACAAAAGAACCTGGAAAAGCATACAGTGATTTCCAAAACAAAGAAAAAAAATATACAAATCAAACAGAGCTTCAGTTTTCAACTCAGTTCAAAGCAAAATGTTAATCTGGAAATCAATTCAAGTAGTAATGCACTCTCAGGAAAACAGTTTTCAAAAGAAGAAAATGGAGTGCAAGGCAAAAATGAATTTTGTTTCAAACAGCAGTTCATCCTGGAGACAAAATTCAGTAAGAATTCTTTTCAAATCATTAGTTATAAACAGAAGATTTAATCAGAGGATTTCCTACATTTGTTTTGCTTGAATAAGATTTTTTTTTAAACTTAAATTAATGTTTAAACAAGCATATCATGTTCAAACCTTAAATCCTAACAAGGAACTGATCAGAAGATTTGAATTCTTCTTCTATTCTTACTCTCTGTAGTTTAAAACAGAGAAGAGCAATCCAAGTAAATACAGGCACAAGTCATTTAATTCATACACACAGATCATATACTTATATATACTCATGCAAGCATCAATTATATCAGAAATTTGTCAAGCAAAATATAACTAACCACTTAAGTTATAATTAAAATGTTCATTCACCTAGCAGTTTAAAACAGAGAAGCTACTTGATGCTTACTAACATTTTAATAAATTGTTTTACACCATCACAACCTACTTCCATTTGAGCATCCCATGCTAAAGATAATCAGATAAATGGATTTACTTTTTCCCCTTTTTAACATATTATTCATATGTGCACATTTTCAAACAGAGAGACATTTTGATATTTCATTCACATACAAACAAATTTTAAACAAGTATACTTAGTTCAATCACATGCAAAAATGGGAAGGCAGACAGGAACAACATGGATGAAGTACTAACAGTACATACAAAATGGAGATGAAGACTTGAACACCCAGGAAAACAATGACCAGACCAAAGTGCAACAGCATGGATACAACTTGACATGGAAACTGAAACATATCAGATAATGCAAATTGAAACAGAAGTTTCGAGTCAAATATGAAGACCACAAGTGAAGTGAATCAACTGCAATGCAACACATACCAGGATGCAAACAATAATGACATGAAGAGTAGAACAATCAGGAGAGCAGAGACCAGACCCAAGTGCAACAGACATGCAAAGTGGAATGGATGCAACTTGACATGCAAACAGCCACAAACCCAAATACATGAACACAGGGAAGACTAAAATGAAGACTGGACAATATCAAATTGTGGGAATGCAAAATGTTCAAAAGAACATTGTAAGCTATATGATGAACTAGTGCAGATCCATGGGCTATCCGTAAAGCTCAACAAGACTAAGAAATAACTCAGTAAACATGCAAGTTTAAATTCAAAATGCAATTGTTTGCAAACAGTTTCAAACAAGATATTTTAGTAGCATCTGTACTTATCAATTTAAATACAAGATAAACATAGCATCTATTCTTATCAATTTTTAAAACAAACACAAATAGCACATGTTCCTATCAATTTTAAAACAAACACAAATAGTCAGGTAGCATTTGTTCTAATCAATTTAAAAATTAAGACTGGGCAGCATCTGTTCTTACAAATTTAAATTTTAAAAGAAATCAAAAAAAACATTTGCTCCTAACAGTTCAAAAACTAAATCAAATGGGTAGAATCTGTTCTCATAGTTTAAAATAATTACTAGCATCTGTTTCTACCAATTTAAAATCCAAGTAAATCGAGCAATTAACAGCAACTAGCACAAAAATTCAACATGCAGTCACAAATCTGAGCATATCAGTTTTTAAAATCAACTTAGCCGAGCCAAAGATAATCAAATCGCCCCAAAAACATAGCATGCAACCAAGGAATTCACTTCAAACAAATTCAAAAACTTGCATGAAGATTATCGTGAGCTTAGAAAACTCACCTTTACTCGAATCGAAATGGAGCAACGCAAACGAAGAAGAGAACGAGAAGCAAGGATCTCGAGCATAACAGAGCTTCAATTAAGCTCCAAATTTCCCAAAGCAGAACGAGTCGAGAAGAACGAAGCCGCCATATTTTTTTTTCTCGTGCCCTTTTTTTTTTTTTTTTTTTTTTTTTTTTTTAGGGTTAAAAAAAAATGGGAACGGGTAAAGTGAAATGGAAGGGGATCGGGTTAAAGATAAAGGCAGTAGTATTCAAACGTGGGCCGGTATAAATTTCAAAGCCCAAACCATAAACAAGTTTTTTTTTTTTTTTTTTTTTTTTTTTTTCTATTTATCTAAATCCAATTTGTTTTGTCTAATTATTTTCATTACTTTGTTTTGTAAATTTTTGTTTAAGTTATGTTGTTAAATTTTTTTACTAAGTGTATTTGTTTATTTTATTTTGTATTGATTTTTTTTTTTTATTTAAGCTAAAGAAAAGAATGTTATTAAAATTTTAACCATCAATTTATTAATTTACATAAATAAAAATTCTTGTATCCAAATTATTTTCTTAAGTCATTAGTTTGAATTTCAATTACAAATTAAATATTCAATTTCAACTCCAAAGTCAAGTTTAAATTTTTCTTCAGCTTTGTATAGATTAAATTTTAAATATTTAATCACCAATTTCATTGTTATATCGGAAATTCAGTTTAAATTATCATTCAAATATTCAAAATTAATTAAATATTCACAATTTAAATTGTTCAAAATTTAGGATCGTTACATAAACCGTGAATATGTATTCTCTTTTCTATACCAACCAACTGATCTATGACTTACTTCCCTATCAAGTTATTAAATTTTCCCATTTAATTTATTTTTTCCTGTTTTGGTATAATTTATTGCAAATTTCTATTTTTTTCTTTTTATTTCAATTTCCTTATTTACTTCTAATTTCTGTAAATCTAGTGTTCTTCTATTTTAGTCCGTATTTGCGAATTCTTCTCCTTGTTACTTTATTCGAGTAAAAAGGAATAAGAAGAAGCTAATATTTACCGGCTAAATTTCAACTTTTAAAATAGATATGAATAACTGTAAATTTCTTACTTTTTTAGGCTTATGCCTTTCTCTAATTGTCAAGCCTAATGTTATTCATATTTAATTTGATTACAATTTTCCATATAAATAATAATTACATATAAGCTCTCTTATACAATTTACAGTCTTCGCATAGCTAATTAACGTAATTAATTACTGAAATAAATACTGAATAAAATTATTAATGGGAATCCAACGTTAATGTACTATAAATGTAAAAATATATAATTAAATCCACTCACTTGGAAAGAAAACACTCCAATTTCCAAATTTGATTTTTAACCCAGTTCTATTATCCATAGTCTTCCTTATTGCAACACTATTTGGATCCAAATTGTGATTTATATGGATTTAATCCAGATCTAATTGAAGAAAAATAAAATAAATAAACTTGAGAACCATATCTGAGAACTTTAATTCATTCAGACGACTATTTTTGAACATCCCTATTTTAGACCTAAAATTTCTATCTCCAACTTGTAGTTCAGAAGGCGTAAATCTAAAATTGCTAATTTCTAATGAATTGGAGGAGAAAGAAGGGTGACAGGGCTTCCGCAACCATTTAGAAAAATACAAGTTTGAAGACTAGCACTGCTTCTTTATTTATAGAGAGTCAAAACAGTGTCGTTCGTCCGCTTAAAAGATGCAAATCGGGCCATTCAAAAGGGGGTAGAATGAGCGCGCCTGATTTGTTTTTAAACGTTTTATTTATTAGAAACGTTTAACGTTTAAACATTTCCTATTAAATCCGATTAACTCTCAATAATTCTCTAATTTAATGCCCTTTATAATGCACATTTATTTTGGAATTTAAACATGCCTTATTTGTTTTATTAAATATTATTAATAAACCTTAACTTTTAAACGTTTTAAATTATAAACATTTAACTTTTTTTATGTTGCTTGTTCATCCTAATTACTAACCATCAATTGCTTGATTGATTTCCCAATATAAAACTTGTCTATTTTGAATTTCACATGTGACCAATTAATGTAAATTAATTTCCTCCAATAGCTGATTTGACTACATTGCCTGCTAATGTTCATTACTTGCCTTTAATTACTAATATCAATTAATTTCCTTTTTGATGGCTATGTTAATAAATTACCCTTATGGCGTGTGTCTATTTTAAAATTCAATTGCGTGTTATTTCTTGAATTTCATACGCATATATGTTTATTTATTACAAATATATTTACGTGCAATTACATGTATAATTATTTTCTGTGACGACCCGCTATTTCATACCATTCAAATCGACAATAATCCACACATGTCGGACTTGAATGATGCAAAATAAAAGTTTGTAAATAAATTTGGAGCAAATGAAATCAAATACATAGAATCATAGACATAGAACAATCAGAATAACTCGTAGCGGAATATAAAATGCCATAGTAGTTCATGAAGCTACTATAACAAAGTCTCAAAACAAATACATAATATCAGTCTGAAAACAACATAATAGAAATCCCAAATACATAGAAGTTCACTAATACATGAGATAAACTAGAATAGCTGAAACTAAAATAGATATAAATATAGATAGGCAGAATCTCCAGCAAAGACCAGCTCCAGAAAGAGAATCCAAAGCTGTGAATACTCAAGCTGACCCGAGCGTAAAGCAAAACACAAAACACTCGAGTCAGGACATATATATTTATATAATGTAAACCAACTAAAGTGAACAGTAATAAAGATACAAGTAACTTAAAGGAGGCCTGGGACCGCCTATCCTTTAAGGATCCGTTAAAGTATTTACTATATAGTAATATTGCGCTATTATGATAATGTCTATAGTAAAATAAACTTTGAGACGACCCGACTTTCCACTTCCAGAAAATCGCATCATCTTTAAGAAAGAAAGGGATAGAAAAGAGAATAGAAAGAAGAGAAGAAAGAAACAACATCAGAATCTACACAGCGGAACGAATAAATTATATTAATAACATAAATATTACATAGTTTACAACCAATATCAGAGTACACAGATATACAACACATACTATACAGTTATAATCACCTGTCTAGTTATACAACTCAATACAACTCAAAGACAACAACTCAGAGAACACACAACGGAATATTAGATATATATCTACACATAGAAGCCTCCTACTCCATTGCTCCTTCACAATTCGTCAAAGCTAATCCTGAATCCTAACTTGAATCCCTTGACTACTCATAAAAATTTGAGTACCCAAGAGTTTATGAAAAACAAAAATAAACTCCGGGTCAGACATGGGTCTGGTGTGAGTAACAGGTTAAAGTTGCTTAACTTTCAAAAACCTTTAGAAAAGAAAGGTATCACGTAAGACTTCCCACACATAAACATGGAAAAGTTTTTACCTTACGCTAACCAAAACATTTGATAGGAAATCCAATGATATTACAATAGTGTCTAGGGTTTTCAAATAAATAAGAAATAGCCGAAATTATTACATTATTAAATTCCAGCTACTAGCCACAAAAGTGGGTAATACAATCAAAACCGTTGGCACTTATTGGATTTTGGATTCCATATAATGGCAGGGCTACTGGGGTACCGCCCGTCACAGTACGTGGCCTACATCAACGTACTGAGGATCACTCCCGACCCCCTGCAACACAAAGCCGGACCCATTCCTTACTGAATAGTTCCGAACAAGACAATCCCGTGGTTGTAGCTAGCAACCACCCACACAGCCGAATATAAAGGGACTTCTAGACAGGGATCAATCTTGCTCTCCAGTGGGCGCGACCCACGAAGCCTTGCTGCATCTCCCCTGTTTTAGCCATTCCCGGTTGATGAGGCTTGAGGCTACGATTACCTTTATAGGACATATCATCTTAGAATGCTCATCGTTCACCTGACGATGTTCTGAAAGCATTCAATCCATACAAGTTCGTTCCGGTTTCGAACGAAACCGAAGGCATTATCTCGTTACACTCATTTTGGAATCACCCTCAGAGTTAACGACAATAACACTTGCACTTTAAACCACCATCTCGAATCTATAAGAACTAATTCCGTCAACTCATTACGGAATCACCCACAGAGTTATAATGACTCATAGTCCTTACACCTCGAGTCTTCACAAAGCTCCACTTTGATTCACGACCTAACGTTATTTGGAATCGATGTGGTTTTCGGATATCCAAATATGGAAACCCGATCCCGGTCTCATCGAAAACCAAAGCGTGTCTTTTAGGGTCCAAGTTGTTTTAAAGTTTTAAAACAATTCAATTACAGTATCTATATACACACAGATAGATAATTCATAAATCATAACTGATAATCAACATTATCACATACCAGGTAATCTACATTATCAATATCAAACAGATATTCCATATATCACGATCACAATAGATAACCTAAGTTATCATCACAATACAACCAAGCATCCATACCACACAATATCATTTATCTCATTACTGAGATCACAAAGCATCCAAGACAAATCAATGACATCCATTCATCCATAAGCAAGGATTTACTCATCATAATATAATTAATTTAAAATGAATTAAATTAATTACTCTATCTTTAATTAATTTAAAATAAATTGAATTAATTACTTCACCAATACAAATCTTGCTTACTCAATCATTTAATTGATTACAATCAATTAATCATTCATTATTAATTACCTTAATTAATCACTCTTGATTAATTATCCTTAATTACATTCATGTAATTATCCTTAATTAATTTCTCAAATTAATTATTCTCAACTAAACAGTAATTAACCATTAATTACATCAATTAATTAATTAATCATAATTAATTACATTAATCCTTAATTAATTACATTAATTAATTACCTTTGATTACCTATTATTGATTAATTAATCATAATTAATCATCTTTAATTACATCATTAATTAAATAATTAATGATCCTTAATTATTCCTTAAATTAATTACTCCAAGTAATTAACTAATTAAATTACTATATTAAACCAAATTAATTATCCTTAAATTAATTTTTTAATTAATTATTTGATTAATTACTAAATAATTAATCCAAATTATCTCATACTTAAACATCTCCACTTAATCACAACCTGTAATTATTAATTAATTACTTAACTAAGTAATTTCCAAATCATTAATTACATAAAGTAATTATTTATAAAACCCAAGTGTTTAAAATTAATTAAACTAAATTAATTAAAAATAAACAATCATATTAAATTAAATTAATTACATTAAGTAATTAATTCCTTAATTACTTTACTAAGTAATTATACTCAAACCATTCCTAATTGATTATTATTAAATTAATTAATCTAATTAATTATAATAATTAACTACATTAATTAATTGTTAAATAATCATGGTTAATGTCCTTCATTAACCATCCTCTAATTATTTTATAAGGTAATTAACTTAAATTAATTACCATTTAAATTATCTTTAATCATTCATTAACTAAAGTTAATTATTAAATTAATTAACCTTAATTTAAAAACTTAATTACATAATTAATATTCATTTATCATTAATTAATTAATAGCTTAATTAATGATCCTAATTCCAAATTGATTAATCATTAATCAATTATTAATTCCAAATTCAATTTATTTAATTAAATTAATTACTTAATCTTAATTACCTTATTAAATTAAATTAATCTTGAAATATAAATCTTAATTTAAATTTCAAGATAAACATAACTTAATTATGTTTAAAACAATTTAATTCAAAACTAAGTGCTTATGAAATTACCTTTAAATTTCAATTTAAATTTCAAGTTTAAAACTTATCAAAGTTTTAAATAATTTAAAACTTTTTAAATTGCAAATTCAATAAATGCTATGGAAATTTTTAAAGTTAAAGTCATTTCAAAACTTTCAATAATTTAAATTTCCATTTTAATTTGAAACTTCAAATTTAAACCTTCTTTAAAATTTAATCCTGAAATTCAAATTCAACTTTTAAATTTCAGATTTAAATTAACCTTAAATCTATTCATATATTTAAAATATCATATATAAAAGGTTTGAACTATTTTATCATCATGATATAGTTGATTAAGATAAATTTTTAAACCTAAATTTCTATTTAAAAACTGGAATTTGAATTTAATTAAAAACTTAAGCTTGCATTTCAATTTAAACTTAATGTTTACTCTAAACATAAAACTGCAGATTTAAAAAGTTTAAAAAGAAAACTCAGATTTAAAAAAAAACAGTAAATCAGGTTTCAAAACCTGGAATTTGAATCCAATTCAAAAAAGAATACAACTTGAATTCAAATCAAAAATACAACTTGAATTTGATTTTAAATTTAACTTTTTTTTTAGCATAAACTTCAGATTTTAAATTTGCAAAAACCCAGATTTTTAAAAAAAATTCAGGCTTTCCCTGAAGCCTGAACATTATAGTACAACCCGAGAGACCTTATTTCTACTTCGAGTCCTATGCTTCACTACTCCGAGTTTCCTATCTACCAGCTTCGAGTCATTCTCCCACTTTCCCCACATCTCCCCTGTAACATTCCCAAATTCAAACCTGGAAAACATATTACAGGTTTCTGTTCCACCTGTCAATGGACATTTGTTCGCCACTCCGATCACCTGAGTATCCACCTCTCCGGCCATGAATTACTCTACACACCAGCTACCCACACACCAAAAACCAAATCACTCGATCCACTCTTCACCTCCTCACTGTCCCAAACTTTAACCCTTATTCAAAACTTAGTGTTCAAACCAAAATTTTCCCACAGCAACCAATCAAGCAATTTATCATTCTCATTACAAATTTTCTATGGATCTATGATCCTTACCCTATAACTCAAAAGAGGTTTTGAGTTTCTTAAACTACAGATTTGCAAATTTTTTGCTTATATTCAATTTTGGGTTTCAGAACAAACTGTTACTCTATCAAACACCTCAAAATATTAATACTTGATTTAAAAATCAAGTTATAGTTTAGATATTTGATTTATTCTACTAAATCACCATATCCATTTGATTGAGTTTTGATAAAAATAAGCATGCTTGATGCTTTTCCCTGTTTCTAGAGTCAACTCATAAATTTTAACTTCTTGACATTTTAAACATGAACTGATGAAAATAATACAACTTTACTTTGCATCTAAACATGGATTAAATTTTGAGTTTATGAAATTTTGAATTGTATCTAAAGTCTGGAATTCTAGAACAAGAAGAAATTCATCACAGCAAGCAGATATTCAAACTCATATATACAGACATTTTATGATACTCATCAGTAAACAATTCAAGCAACTATATAAATTTAAATTAGTTTTTAAAATAAATTGTTACTCACTTTTTATTGAATGCAGACCCCTATGAGTTTGCAGAAAACAAATATGCAGAGCTTGCTTCTCTCTGTTTTTCCTTTTTGATTTGCAGGAAAATGAATATGCAGGTATGCTTCTTGGATGAAACAGTGGTTGCATGCAGGTAGATAGATGATGCAGTTGCCAAATTTCCAAATACATGCTATGATTCCCAGTTTAACAGAATGCAGAAAAGAAATAGTGCAGGCTCTTCTTGAATTTTGCAGATTTGAACATAATTTTGGATATGCAGAAGTTGGATTTGAATATGCAGGTTTTACTTTGATTTTGAGGTATGCAGATTTTAATCTTTGATTTAGATTTTGCAGATTTTTTTTTTCAAGAAGTTTGAAGATTTTTTTTTTGATTAAAGAAGAATGAAAATGTTATATGAAATGAAGATGCAAACTATACAAATGTATTTCAGATTTAATAAAAGAAAAGAAAAATAAAAACTAAAATTTACACTTGTCTATTTTTACAACACTTGTCAAATTGTATACGTTAGTTTTTAAACACATGTTAAAAAAATGCATATGAATTTAACACTTGTTTTCTTCTTTAAAGGTAATTAGTACTAATTACAAATATATGTTATATTAGCTTAATTTAAATTGTTATTTTATATTTAAACATGTGTATAAATTTACAAATGAAAATAAAAACAAATTATGTTAATAAATGAAACTTATACATATTAAAATTAAAACAAATTAAGACTTTATACTTTTAAATTTAAATTCAAACTAAATTCAAAATCAATATTTTCAAATCAAGTTATATATATAAAAATCAATTTGAAATAAAAATTACAAATCTTATTCAAAATTTATTTATAAAGTCAATAAAATAATTAATATTATTTTTATAAATCTCTTTTGTTAAATTAAAAACATTTTTCAAGAAATTATATTTCTATTAAATAAATGATCCATTTTATTAAGTCATAAAACCCTTTTGTTTGTTTATTCTAAATTTAAAACTCAAGCTAATTTAATTTAAACATTTAATATTTTTCTTATAAATTTTAAAATCATATATTCATTTATGAACTAGATATTAAAACTCAATACTAATAAAAGTCAAAATTTCCAAATTAATAATGTATATATATTAGAATTTTAAAACATGATTCAATATTAAATTTAAACCAAAATCATTTATTTAATTTTGAAAAGCTTAAATATTAATTAAAACAAATTTTCCAATTTACTACAAATAATAAAACTAGAAAATATGTTTTATTTATTAAAATTAAAACAATACCAACCTATTTAAAATATAACCCAATTATTTATTTATAAATAGAAATCAATTTATATCATTCAAAAGATAAAATAACCAATTTAAATATTTATTGAAGAAGATTATTAAATTTATTTGAATAATTATCATCAGAATATCAATATCAATTTAATTTTAACTACAGATTATTAAATTGATATTGTTAAAAATTCCGGGATGTTACAATCCTTCCCCCTTAAAAGAATTTCGTCCTCGAAATTTTAAACAAAGGTAATTTAATAATCTGATTAAATTTTTATTTGAAAACACAAGCATATATGAAACATATGCTAACTACCAAAAACAACCAATCAAACAAATCTAATTATCCAGACAAAATTCTGGATAAAATTTTATCGAGTTTTCCCAAGTGTATATATATACCGGGATACTCGCTCCAGAGAATCCAAACAATTAATACTATGAAGCTACAAAGCTCCTATACAACTATATATATAACACTAGACAAGATATCAGACTGCAAACGAGTCTGACTCAACAACTAAAACTCCAGAACTGCTAGTTCCACAACCAGAGATAGATCATTCACGTACTCCCTTAGAGATACGTGAAACTCATCGAATCCCAGTTATCTAAACTGGCAATTCAATCCTGTAGATCAATCACTCAATCTCCTGGATACAGAAAAGATCCAAAACACTTCAGAGCTAGCTTCTCAAACTTACCAAACTTATAGCTCACTTTTGATCAGAGAAAACTTATCCAAAATTAAATCTCCGACTTCAGAGTCCAAATCCCTCCGACTCTTATCCACACAATGTCTCCAGATGATCCTGGGCTGTCTACAAACTTACTGATCAGCTCAACCTTGCTGATACTTCTGGAAACAAACTGGACCAATCAACTCAACAAAATGATCTCCTCAAGATCAACCAAAACCAACAACTCAAACTCAACTTCTCAACATCAGAAGACAACAACTTCTCCTATCCAGAAAAAGAAAAGCAGATACACTCCCAAACTGCTTCCGCTGCCCAACTCTCATCCGAAGTAGAAGAGAATGCTGAAGAAGAACACTAGCACCACTCAACAACACACCCTAGAGATATGGTTCAACAAATCCATAAGAACATTCAGAAGTTCTTCCAAAACTCCGAGATGCTACTCCAACTCAATCTCCTTGAAACCATCCTACTATACAGCTGAACCACTGTTCCTACTCTTGGAATTCTAGTCGATAAGAAAACTCAATCTCCAGATGCGAACAAAACTCTGACTTCCTGAAGACATTCAGAAAAACTAAGATAACCCAAGAGAAACTTAAACAATCGCAAGTCACTTTTGCGATCAACCCAAACCAAATCCAAGGAAAAACTGTTCTTCCTTAACCAAACGGAATAGCTTATACTTAACTGACCAACCTATTGAAGAAACGAGTCCACTTGACTGCTTCTGAACTCCATTCCAGAAAAACTGCTAAGCCAGAAGATCTCTTGCCAACACCGAGAACACTCCAAGCTGCACTGCTGCCACAGATGCCAAAGAACTCTAAAACAAAGCTCTCCGAGACACTCGGCTTCACAGCAAACAGAAACTCAAGCTGACCACAGCCACAACACTGAAGCAGAGTCACCTCCTTAACTTGTTCCAAAGAAAACATCTTCGGGAACATCCATAATCACTGCATCTCATCACGCAGCTACTACTTCCTGAGGTATCAAAATACCATCACTTGCTTCTGCCAAGCCAACAGATCCAAATACTACTCATCCAACTTCAAAAATAGACTCCGAGCCTTCACAGGTTTCCTTCAGAGATCAATGAAGTTCTTCATCACTACAGAACTCACTCGAGACAGTATTAGGTCTACAGTCTCAACAGATACACTTCTAACCTCAAACATTCAAACTCCAACCAATGGTAGTCGTGTTACACACACTACTACCCCATCTACCTTTATAACTTATATTGGAAAATCTGAACAGGTAACCCAACAGATAGGTAGAAATATATATATATATATATATATATATATATATATTAAAAATTACAAATACGCTCTCTCAAGAAAGACACCACTACAGAGCCTAGGTATTCACTCAACCTAATGCTCCCTAAGAAAGACACACTTCAGAGCCTAGGTATTCACTCAGTCTAATGCTCTCTAAGAAAGACATACTTCAGAGCCTAGGTATTCACTCAGCCTAATGCTCTGATACCAAGTGAGACGACCCGACTTTCCACTCCCGAAAAATCGCATAATCTTTAAGAAAGAAAAGGATAGAAAAGAGAATAGAAAGAAGAGAAGAAAGAAACAACATCAGAATCTACACAGGGGAATGAATAAATTATATTAATAACATAAATATTACATAGTTTACAACCAATATAAAAGTACACAGATATACAACACATACTAGACAGTTATAATCACCTGTCTAGTTATACAACTCAATACAACTCAAAGACAACAACTCAGAGAACACACAGCGAAATACTAGATATATATCTACATGCAGAAGCCTCCTGCTCCATTGCTCCTTCACAATTCGTCAAAGCTAATCCTGAATCCTAACCTGAATCCCTTGATTACTCATAAAAATTTGAGTACCCAAGAGTTTATGAAAAACAAAAATAAACTCCGGGTCAGACATGGGTCTGGTGTGAGTAACAGGTTAAAGTTGCTTAACTTTCAAAAACCTTTTGAAAAGAAAGGTATCACGTAAGACTTCCCACGCATAAACATGGAAAAGTTTTTACCTTACGCTAACCAAAACATTTGATAGGAAATCCAATGATATTATAATAGTGTCTAGGGTTTTCAAATAAATAAGAAATGGCCGAAATTGTTACATTATTAAATTCCAGCTACTAGCCACAAAAGTGGGTAATACAATCAAAACCGTTGGCACTTATTGGATTTTGGATTCCATACAATGGCAGGGCTACTGGGGTACCGCCCGTCACAGTACGTGGCCTAGATCAACGTACCGAGGATCACTCCCGACCCCCTGCAACACAAAGCCGGACCCATTCCTTACTGAATAGTTCCGAACAAGACAATCCCGTGGTTGTAGCTAGCAACCACCCACACAACCGAATATAGAGGGACTTCTAGACAGGGATCAATCTTGCTCTCCAGTGGGCGCGACCCACGAAGCCTTGCTGCACCTCCCCTGTTTTAGCCATTTCCGGTAGATGAGGCTTGAGGCTACGATTACCTTTATAGGACATATCATCTTAGAAAGCTCATCGTCCACCTGACGATGTTCTGAAAGCATTCAATCCATACAAGTTCGTTCCGAGTTCGAACGAAACCGAAGGCATTATCTCGTTACACTCATTTTGGAATCACCCTCAGAGTTAACGACAATAACCCTTGCACTCAAAACCACCATCTCAAATCTATAAGAACTAATTCCTTCAACTCATTACGGAATCACCTACAGAGTTATAATGACTCATAGTCCTTACATCTCGAGTCTTCACAAAGCTCCACTTTGATTCACGACCTAACGTTATTTGGAATCGATGTGGTTTTCGGATATCCAAATATGGAAACCCGATCCCGGTCTCATTGAAAACCATAGCGTGTCTTTTAGGATCCAAGTTGTTTTAAAGTTTTAAAACAATTCAATTACAGTATCTATATACACACAGATAGATAATTCATAAATCATAACTGATAATCAACATTATCACATAACAGGTAATCTACATTAATAATATCAAGTAGATATTCCATATATCACCATCACAATAGATAACCTAAGTTATCATCACAATACAACCAAGCATCCATACCACACAATATCATTTATCTCGTTACTGAGATCACAAAGCATCCAAGACAAATCAATGACATCCATTCATCCATAAGCAAAGATTTACTCATCACAATATATCTAATTTAAAATGAATTAAATTAACTATCTCTGTTACTAATTAATTTTAAATGAATTAAATTAATTACTCTATCTTTAATTAATTTAAAATAAATTAAATTAATTACTTCACCAATACAAATCTTGCTTACTCAATCATTTAATTGATTACAATCAATTAATCATTCATTATTAATTACCTTAATTAATCACTCTTGATTAATTATCCATAAGTACATTCATGTAATTATCCTTAATTAATTTCTCAAATTAGTTATTCTCAACTAAATAGTAATTAACCTTTAATTACTTCAATTTATTAATTAATCATAATTAATTACATTAATCCTTAATTAATTACCTTTAATTACCTATTATTGATTAATTAATCATAATTAATCATCTTTAATTACATCATTAATTAAATAATTAATGATCCTTAATTATTCCTTAAATTAATTACTCCAAGTAATTAACTAATTAAATTACTATATTAAACCAAATTAATTATCCTTAAATTAGTTTCTTAATTAATTATTTGATTAATTACTAAATAATTAATCCAAATTATCTCATACTTAAACATCTCCACTTAATCACAACCTGTAATTATTAATTAATTACTTAGCTAATTAATTTCCAAATCATTAATTACATAAAGTAATTATTTATAAAACCCAAGTGTTTAAAATTAATTAAACTAAATTAATTAAAAATAGAAAATCATATTAAATTAAATTAATTACATTAAGTAATTAATTCCTTAATTACTTTACTAAGTAATTATACTCAAACCATTCCTAATTGATTATTATTAAATTAATTAATCTAATTAATTATAATAATTAACTACATTAATTAATTGTTAAATAATCATGGTTAATGTCCTTCATTAACCACCCTCTAATTATTTTATAAGGTAATTAACTTAAATTAATTACCATTTAAATTATCTTTAATCATTCATTAACTAAAGTTAATTATTAAATTAATTAACCTTAATTTAAAGACTTAATTACATAATTAATATTCATTTATCATTAATTAATTAATAACTTAATTAATGATCCTAATTCCAAATTGATTAATCATTAATCAATTATTAATTCCAAATTCAATTTATTTAATTAAATTAATTACTTAATCTTAATTACCTTATTAAATTAAATTAATCTTGAAATATAAATCTTAATTTAAATTTCAAGATAAACATAACTTAATTATGTTTAAAACAATTTAATTCAAAACTAAGTACTTATGAAATTAACTTTAAATTTCAATTTAAATTTCAAGTTTAAAACTTATCAAAGTTTGAAATAATTTAAAACTTTTTAAATTGCAAATTCAGTAAATGCTATGAAAATTTTGAAGTTAAAGTCATTTCAAAACTTTCAATAATTTAAATTTCCATTTTAATTTGAAACTTCAAATTTAAACCTTCTTTAAAATTTAATCCTGAAATTCAAATTCAACTTTTAAATTCTAGATTTAAATTAACCTTAAATCTATTCATATATTAAAAATCTCATTATTAAAAGGTTCGAACTATTTTATCATCATGATATAGTTGATTAAGATAAATTTTTAAACTTAAATTTCTATTTAAAAACTGGAATTTGAATTTAATTAAAAACTTAAGCTTGCATTTGAATTTAAACTTAAACTTTACTCTAAACATAAAACTGCAGATTTAAAAAGTTTAAAAAGAAAACTCAGATTTAAAAAAAAACAGTAAATTAGGTTTCAAAACCTGGAATTTGAATCCAATTCAAAAAAAAATACAACTTGAATTCAAATCAAAAATACAACTTGAATTTGATTTTAAACTTAAACTTTTTTTTAACATAAACTTCAGATTTTAAATTTTCAAAAACCCAGATTTAAAAAAAAAAAAATCAGGTTTTCCCTGAAGCCTGAACATTATAGTACAACCCGAGAGACCTTATTTCTACTTCGAGTCCTATGCTTCACTACTCCGAGTTTCCTATCTACCTGCTTCGAGTCATTCTCCCACTTTCCCCACATCTCCCCTGTAACATTCCCAAATTCAAACCTGGAAAACTTATTACAGCTTTCTGTTCCACCTGTCAATGGCCATTTGTTCGCCACTCCGATCACCTGAGTATCCTCCTCTCCGGCCATGAATTACTCTACACACCAACTACCCACACACCAAAAACCAAATCACTCGATCCACTCTTCACTTCCTCACTGTCCCAAACTTTAACCCTTATCCAAAACTTAGTGTTCAAACCAAAATTTTCCCACAGCAACCAATCATGCAATTTAATATTCTCATTACAGATTTTCCATGGATCTATGATCCTTACCTTATAACTCAAAAGAGGTTGTGAGTTTCTTAAACTACAGATTTGCAAAATTTTTGCTTATATTCAATTTTTGGTTTCAGAACAAACTGTTACTCTATCAAACACCTAAAAATATTAATACTTGATTTAAAAATCAAGTTATAGTTTAGATATTTGATTTATTCTACTAAATCACCGTATCCATTTGATTGAGTTTTGATAAAAATAAGCATGCCTGATGCTTTTCCCTGTTTCCAGAGTCAACTTATAAATTTTAACTTCTTGACATTTTAAACATGAACTGATAAAAATAATACAACTTTACTTTTCATCTAAACATGGATTAAATCTTGAGTTTATGAAATTTTGAATTGTATCTAAAGTCTGGAATCCTAGAACAGGAAGAAATTCATCACAACAAGCAGATATTCATACTCATATATACAGACATTTTATTATACTCATCAGTAAACAATTCAAGCAACTATATAAATTTAAATTAGTTTTTAAAATAAATTGTTACTCACTTTTTATTGAATGCAGACCCCTGTGAGTTTTGCAGAAAACAAATATGTAGAGCTTCCTCCTCTCTGTTTTTCCTTTTTGATTTGCAGGAAAATGAATATGCACGTATGCTTCTTGGATGAAACAGTGGTTGCATGCAGGTAGATAGATGATGCAGTTGCCAAATTTCCAAATACATGCTTTGATTCCCAGTTTAACAGAATGCAGAAAAGAAATAGTGCAGGCTCTTCTTGAATTTTGCAGATTTGAACATAATTTTGGAAATGCAGAAGTTGGATTTGAATATGCAGGTTTTACTTTGATTTTGAGGTATGTAGATTTTAATCTTTGATTTAGATTTTGCAGATTTTTTCTCTCTAGAAGTTTGAAGATTTTCTTTTGATCAAAGAAGAATGAAAATGTTATATGAAATGAAGATGCAAACTATACAAATGTGTTTCAGATTTAATAAAAGAAAAGAAAAATAAAAACTAAAATTTACACTTGTCTATTTTTACAACACTTGTCAAATTGTATATGTTAGTTTTTAAACACATGTTAAATAAATGCATATGAATTTAACACTTGTTTTCTCCTTTAAAGGTAATTAGTACTAATTACAAATGTATGTTATATTAGCTTAATTTAAATTGTTAGTTTATATTTAAACATGTGTATAAATTTACAAATGAAAATAAAAACAAATTATGTTAATAAATGAAACTTATACATATTAAAATTAAAACAAATTAAGACTTTATACTTTTAAATTTAAATTCAAACTAAATTCAAAATCAATATTTTCAAATCAAGTTATATATATAAAAATTCAATTTGAAATAAAAATTACAAATCTTATTCAAAATTTATTTATAAAGCCAATACAATATTAATATTATTTTTATAAATCTCTTTTATCAAATTAAAATCATTTTTCAATAAATTATATTTCTATTAAATAAATAATCCATTTTATTAAGTCATGAAACCTTTTTGTTTGTTTATTCTAAATTTAAAACTCAGCTAATTTAATTTAAACATTTAATATTTTTCTTATAAATTTTAAAATCATATATTCATTTATGAACTAGATATTAAAACTCAATACTAATAAAAATCAAAATTTCCAAATTAATAATGTATATATATTAGAATTATAAAACATGATTCAATATTAAATTTAAACCAAAATCATTTATTTAATTTTGAAAAGCTTAAATATTAATTAAACAAATTTTCCAATTTACTACAAATAATAAAACTAGAAAATATTTTTTATTTATTAAAATTAAAACAATACCAATCTATTTAAAATATAACCCAATTATTTATTTATAAATAGAAATCAATTTATATCATTTAAAAGATAAAATAACCAATTTAAATATTTATTGAAGAAGATTATTAAATTTATTTGAATAATTATCATCAGAATATCAATATCAATTTAATTTTAACTACAGATTATTAAATTGATATTGTTAAAAATTCTGGGATGTTACAAACTTACTTTAAAAAAGCGTTAAGGAGTGACCCAATATTCCCTTTAACACATAATAGTCCTAGTAGTCCATCCAGTATCAACGTATCTCCATATCGGAAGACTACCATAAATACTCCATGGGCTATGGGAAAAAAACAAACTTGTAGTAAAGGCTCGATATGGTAGATGACAAGGCACACAAGACAATGCCAAGGTAGATATACCAATTACGCACATGAGCTGGCGGTAACGTAGCAGCCACTACGCCTACCCCGAACAACACTCCAAAAATCAAGGGGTGCACCCAATCAATCACAATAGTAATAGAATGGTATCGAAGAAGTGTGTGCGACCAGAGGAGCTACCCCTTTTAGCTCGAGATCGCTCCTATTTTACCAACCTTAAGCCAACTCACGGGAGTTGGGCCCACGTAATGTACCTCAAGAACGTCGCCACCAACCTACTTCATTATGGAATCTCACTGCGTACACAGTTGTTAAAGTGGTTTTTGGTATCGACAGAGAGCATGTCCATATCCGATCTCGGTCTCTTTAACAACCAATCGTTATTATAACCCATGGTTATAATTTTAAAAATGGTATTTATGCTTCAAAAATCAAATATCATTTCAAAAATTCGATATCATTTCAAATCCATTTCAAAATATCAATATATCATATCTTTTTCAAAACCACATTTGTAACGACCCAGAATTTTGAACAATTTAAATTTGAAAATATTTAATTAATTTTAAATATTTGAATGATGGTTTGAACTGAATTCCAAATTTTCATAATAAATGGCGATTAAATTATAGAATTTAATCTATTGAAAGTGAATAAAAATTTGAATCTTCAATTTTAAGCTGATTAAAAATATCTCAAAGGCTTGTAAAATCCATATTGATAATACTGAAGATATTAGAAGCTTCAGAATCGAATTTGAAAACTGTTTTGATCAGTTTTGAATTTTATCGTTTGAATCGATATTTAAAAATAGCCTTCCGAGGCACAGTCTCGGAATTCGACGAAACCAGTTTCATTGGGTCCGTAATATTGAATTATTACCGGATTTCAAATTTCGTATTTTTCGGAGTTGATATGTGAGCACACGGTGAGTAAACGCGTTGGAATTCGAATCAAATTCAATTTGAATTTAAAAAAAAATTTAAATTGTCAACATCAGCCACCTTAATATACCACATCCACCCTACTCCTGAGCACAATCTTTCGTTCAGGAAAAAAAAAGAAAAGAAATCATGCCGAGAATCACGAAAGAAAATCGTGGTAAGCGTGCTCCTGTTTGTTTTAAAATAACCATATTCCCTCAGTTTTTTTTTAAAATCAAATCCTCTGATAAAAAAATAATGGCCGCTCCTCTTAAACAGATTCCCTCTTCAACTCAAATCAAAACCCAGTATTTCTTTTTCCTTCCTCAAATCAAAATCATGGCCGAAGCCGATGTCTTCCCTCTTCGTTCTAAAAAAAAAGGGGCACAAACGAAATCGAATCGATCTCGCGTAGGGGCGTCGCGAGGTCAGAGGGGGCGATTGGGTTCACGCGCGTCCAGCTGTCGCGTGTGGGGTTTCGCGGAGGCGGCGCTCGGCAGCAGCTCGAGCAGAGGGAGGGGCGGCACTCGCGATGGGTCGTAGTGGCTCTAATGGTCCGTGAAGCAACGAGGCTTGGAGCCGCAAGCAAGGCAATGGAGGCGGCGACAGCAAGCGCGTGGCCAGGGGGCAAATCGCGGCGTCGATTTGGGGCTCGCATGGAATCTAGGGTTCGTTCCAATTCGATGGCAAACAGTAAGGTATTTATAGTTGTTTCAATTTAATTTAAATTTGAAAAAAAAATGAATTTGAAAATGTACAGTTGAACTGCAACACAGTATGTAAGTATATACAGATTTTGAATTTAAAATTATAAGATATGTATATAGATAAATATGTAGATGCAGTAAAAAGAAATAAAAATAAAAATGGATTTCTATTTAATCTAAAGTATGTGTATAAGGTTTGGGAAAAAAAACAGAAATCTGAACCCAGTTTATTTTCACTAAAACAGTGATGATTTTAGTTATATGTAAAAAAAAAATGTTAGAAATTCAAATTATTAAGTGAAATAATTTATTAAAAGGAAATGGGTTTAAGAAATTTAATTATCAGTTTAAGATTAAACAAATCCATTAAATGGAAATTTATTTTTATTCGATTCAGTTCAAATATTAATTAAGATCGTACAATTTATACAAGGTCAAAATTGTGAAGGAAACAAGCTGAAACGGAAATGGATAGCAAATAAAAAGCAAGGGTGAGAACTTCTCACTCAAAAGGGTTTGTTAAATTTTAAATAGTTATATTTAAAATTTGTTGATTGATTGATTGTTTGCTTGATTGTGATATTAGATATAGTAGGATATATCTATATATATAGCAATATATATATATTGGCATATGTATATATTGCAGTTGATTGATTTCCCGCATTGTATAGCGGATGAGACCCTATTGCGCCGTTAGTAAGCGGATAATATTTTATAAAATCCCATATACCGCGATATTCCACCTTGAAGTGGAATTTGTATTGTGCTAACATCTTTGGATGCAGGGAAACAGGTTGGAGGGATCCAACTGGATTCCTCACAAATATTTATATGATTATAGATATTGTGTGATTATTGATTATCATATCGATATATGATATTTGTGCCGTGATTGACTATTCGATGCTGTTGCATCATCGGATTCATTTTTTTTAAAGTTAAAAAAAACAATTTTGAATTTAAAAGGGTTTTTAAAGTGATTTTTCAAAGAATATGTTTTATTAAATTTTTGTATTGATTCATTTTAAAATAAATAAACTTATAAATTTTTATGTTATGAAAAAATTAACATTTTTATGAAATATGACAGAAAGGTAATTTTAAAATACATAGACTTTTATAAAATAGTTAAATTGGGATTTTGGATAAATTTTATTATCAGTTTATATAAAAGATTTTATAAATGGATATTTGTGAATTAAATTTATTGGAAATCTGAAACGGGTTTATAAAGTGTTGAGTTGATGTATAAAATGAATTTCATTAAAATTTATAGATTTATAAGTTGTGAAAGTTATCAAATGAATAGATGTTGAAAATAAAAGTTTTATAGGAAATTAACTTATAAACTGGCTTTTGGGCATTTAAAGGGGATATTGATAGAAACAGTTAAATAAAAGAAATTTTTTTATAAGTTGAAATTGAAAGAAAATATATAAAGAAATTTTAGGAGTAATAAGATTTAAAAAAAAATTTGAAGTTCAAAGGAACGATTTGGTAAATAAATAATATTATAAGTATTCAACTTATAATATAGATTTTGGTTTATAATTGGGTTATATAAATTGAATTGGATTTAATAAAAGAGATTAGTAAATTGAAGTTTATAAATAGAGATGGAATTTATAAACATTGTTATAAATTCGGAAATAAATGGAATTTGATAAATTGAATATAGAATTTGTTAAAGGAGTTATATTCACGTTTTTGAACAGTGAATATATCGTTAAATAAAAGGGATATCTTTTGGGAAAAGGATGTTTTAAATAGAATTTAAAACGATTTAAAGATGTTTTAAAATGCATCAAGTATCGAAAACATAGATTTTAACATTCATTGTTGAAATAGACATTTTCGAGAAATAGAAGGAAAGGAAGTCGTACATTTCAACATTCATTGTTGAAATAGACGTTTTCGAGAAAATAAGGAAATAATGGACTATAACACTGTTGTTATAGTAAATGATTTCCGAAAGGAAATATTTTTGTATAGTATTGGGATTTATATATCTATTTAATTTTGAATCCCTATACTAGTGATTTTGGGTTGTCGTAACGATGTTTTACGCAACATTCGTTTTGACCCAAATAAATGTGAAAAAAAGAACGTTTTCCTTAAAGAATGAAATATATACTTAACTATGGGTTAAGTATATTGAATATTTTCAAATTGTTGAAAATAAATAAGATTTAGTGAATTACTTATTAAATAAGTATGGAAATGCTTTTCCAATATGAAATGGAATGTTTTTAAGAATTTATCTTCTTGAAGATAAATTGGAATTGAATATTTGAAATCTATTGAAAACTGTAGATCAGTAGATAATTTGAAATATAAATTCACTATGGAAATTATAAATGAAAAGGGAAAATTGGTTTTAAAATAAACGTTGTTAATTTTAAAGTGTGGAAAATTATATATCTTGTAAAGATAGTTTTGGGAAAATAAATAATTTAGAAAATTATTTGGAATCTGATGATGTGGCGCATCTTTATTGATAGTTAAATAACCGACTATCAATATTTACCTTTAAATGGGTATTTGTTGTGATTGCTTGAATTGGATGCCACACTTATTTTAAAATAAGCGCTCACTATTCGGGTTAACCGGGAAAGGACCATGGGGTCGATTAACCCATTCCGAATAGTGATACGTCGTTATGAATTGCATTTGAAGACCGGTGTTGAAGACTGGATAATTGTGAAAACGGAAGGATTACCGTCGAGTTACTCTGCATCGGCTGATCTCCGGTACAGAGGTTTTATCACCCTTAGTGACGGGAAGTCCGGACGTGATTAATGAATATCCGGATTGCAAGGACTTCTTTGTAAGTGCCTTCGGTTCTGTTCGATCCCGGAACAGACTTTTATGGATTGTATGTCTGACATTACAAGTTGAGATATAAGCTGATTTTTTTCAAATATATTTCTGTTGGTGGCGGAGAATTTATTCTCTTAGCTTAACACCCTTCTCTAAGACGTACGAGCTCAGAGGTTATATAGTTGAAGGTCATTAGTGATATACTCCCAATTTGGTAGTGTGATATGCTGAGTGTTGCTGTGAAATGATCATTGGTTGATCGTTTGTGATAGGATCATTTGTTTGATTGTTTATCTTGATGATCATTGCTTTGATCATTTGTTGACCCAAAGCACTGCTTTTGTAAAGTGTGGCTTTGTGGACGAGACTTCATCGAGCCTCACACCCCGGAAATGGTCAAAACAGGAAAGATGCAGCAAGGTTATTAGGGGGTAGCACCCCTTTAGTGTATGTCATTCCTTCTGGATAGAGGTGGTATCATGGTATGGAGCCCAGATACTTAACCTATGTGGTTACTGCAAATTTATTACTTTGTGGTTGTTGGAAATCGGGGATCCTCGGATATAGATCGGTTACGATCGGGGAATGACATATTCGTGTCAGTTGTTACCCAGTTAGGGGTAACCCGGCCTTGTGTTGGCAGAGATCCGGTTAGGTTCTCGGGACGTCATTCCAGAGGCGTTTCCATGTGGCAATGGGAAGTTCCTTGGCCTGACCATTTGTTGGAAATCCAAAGAAACAATACGAGCCTTGTACGGTTTTAGTTGTAGAACCTGCCATTTAATATGGTAGCTATAGCGGGCATAATATAATGGTACCTATGCTGGCTAAGATTTATATTCTACTTTCGAAATTGTTTTCTACACTATGCACTAATAATAATATCAAAAAATGATTTGATTTTGCGTAGTAAGCATCTTTGACTATCATAAGGAGAAACCTCCTCCAAGTCTGCGTTTGCATTATGTGTGTGGTGGGAGACCTTGTGGTAGTTTCATTTTCAAAAAGCATTGCGAATTTTCTTTTAAAAATTATCCTATTCTTTGTTTAAAAGATAAATAACTGTTTTTAGTTCTCACACCAGTCACATGACTGACCTAGAGTTTATTGTTCCCTTCCTAAACTCTGGGTGCCCACCAATTTCCACACGGGCAGTCTAGAGTTAGGTTATCAGGTCATTCTGGATTCAGGTGTTGCTACAGATATCTGGAGGCGAGCTGGATGGCGTAGTATATTATATTGTATATAGTATTTCTTCTTTTTTCGCTGTTTGTTTGTTGTACACTCTGATGATATGATGTAATGTAATGCGATGTAATGTATAAAATGTACAGTTCTTTTGTTTCAATAAATATTCATTTATCTATTATATGTTATTCCGCTGCGATTGTGAGATTCTGATATTGTCTGTTGTTCTTTCTTGTTCTGGTATTTGTTTTTCTGTTCTTCTTCTCTCTTTTTCTCTCTTCTTCTAGCTTTTTCTTCTTTCTTCAACCCTAAGAATTCGTTTCTCCGTTCATCTTGAGTTAATCACTGAAGATTAGTGTCTATTCAAGGAGTACGGATTAGCGGGTTTCACATTTGGTATCAGAGCATATGGTTAAGCGACAACCATGGTTCTGTTGGGTGTTACTCATTAGAGATAGAGTCAGTAGTACTCTAGAATGAGTTTGAGTGTAATAATAGATATGAGTACGTATTTGTTAGTGAATATAAAATTGTTTTATATTGTGATGATTGGTTTGTTGAGTGGTATATGAACCTTCGTCGGTGCAGCCTCGAAACTGAATCGAAGGGGTTTCTAAACACTTGAATAGAACAATTCGACACAGTATTGTTTTAAAATTGGGTAAATGAAATAATTTTACATTGACTATATTTTATATATAAAAGAATAATTTTTCATAAATTAGTAAAGTGTATATAAATTGATTGTTAGGTTGTTTGCATAAATTAAATCAAAACAACAACGGTAAAGGAAATGAATTGTATAAACAAATGAATTATAAGTATGAAATTATAATTAAAATGGTTTACAATTGTGAAATAATCTTGTATATGGAAGTGAAACTAAATGAAAAGATTTATAAAGGTGATTTATAAAAAAAAGATTTTAACTTTGGAAAAGTTGAAACAAATGTGAATAAGCACAATAAAATTTAACTATAGGAAGTTAAATGAATAGAATTGGATTTCTAAGTGGAAACTTAAGTTAAGTTAAACAAATGATGTTTGAAAGAGAATATAACTTAAGTAAAGTTGAATGAAATTGATTTTGGTATCGAAGTAAAATAATCAAGTGAATTAAATGATGTGAACTTGAGTTATATAAATGAAATTTAACTTGAAATGTTAAAAGAATTAACAATTGAATTGATAAGAAAAATTGAATGTAAATCGATTAAATGTAAAAGATTGAATAAATTGGAAGTTGAATAAATTGAATGGAAGTCAATTTAATATTTAACCAAATTGAATATCATGAAGAGTAAATAAATTTGGTTGTGTGGTGTATACCTTGGTTGTTAGTTTGATTGTTAGTTGATTATATAAAATTCATTAAGTGATAATGAAATTGAATTAGCGAAGTTGAAAGTTATGAAATTAAATTCAAATTAGAAGTAAATGAATTTGAATAGAATTGATTTGGATTGAATTCAAGTAAAATTAACGTGATAATTTATTTATTTGTGAAATAATTTCAAATGGAATGAATATGAATATGGAATGTAAACAAAATTGAATGGAAAATATGAAATGCAAATTGAACTGAAGTAGAATTAGAATAAATTGAATTGGTATCAATTTGAATTAGTATAAACTAGAATGAATATGAATTCGTTTGGCTTAGAAACAAATAGAATTGAGATTATAAATTGAATTCAAATAAAAATTGAAATTGTAAATTGAATTCAAATGAAATTAAAATGCAAAATTGAATGAAAATGAATGTATAACTCCAGTAGTAAAGTAAAGATGATATAAGAAGTATATATCGAAATTTCGTAAAGGAAATGTGCAAAATGGTTTGAATATTGTAATTGGATACGACTACTAGCAGGTTATACAGGTGTATTAAAAGAAATGGAATTGGGATTTTGATTTCAAAGATAAAATTGAATTGCTCGACAAAAAGGTATGTATTTCAATTTCAGCATGAAATTTGGTGATTATCTTCTCCAGCCACTTGGCTTTCTCTTTTCTTTTTGATTCTGAGGGGCCGTGGTGCCATTTTGTAGTCGTACCGATCGAGCGGCGCAAAGGAGACGTTGGCGAAATTTTTCGAAAATTTAGAGTGTTAGAAAATTTTTGAGAAAAATTGAAAGTTTAAAATTTTGAATTTAAATTTGAATTGTTAAGTACAACAATATCGTTTGAAACTTATAATTGAAATTGGAATGATAATGAATCTTTAATAAAAAGATTTGTGTTAGAAAGTTGATAAAACTATTTGAATTGTGAAAAAATAATAAACGGTTTAGGATCATTCTCCTTAACTTGCAATTTCGAGGACGTAATTCTTTTAAGGGGGGAAGGTTGTAACGACCCAGAATTTTGAACAATTTAAATTTGAAAATATTTAATTAATTTTAAATATTTGAATTATGGTTTGAACTGAATTCCAAATTTTCATAATAAATGGCGATTAAATTATAGAATTTAATCTGTTGAAAGTGAATAAAAATTTGAATCTTCAATTTTAAGCTGATTAAAAATATTTCAAAGGCTTGTAAAATCCATATTGATAATACTGAAGATATTAGAAGCTTCAGAATCGAATTTGAAAACTGTTTTGATCAGTTTTGAATTTTATCGTTTGAATCGATATTTAAAAATAGCCTTCCGAAGCACAGTCTCGGAATTCGACGAAACCAGTTCCATTGGGTCCGTAATATTGAATTATTATCGGATTTCAAATTTCATATTTTTCGGAGTTGATATGTGAGCACACGGTGAGTAAACGCGTTGGAATTCGAATCAAATTCAATTTGAATTTAAATAAAATTTAAATTGTTAACATCAGCCACCCTAATATACCACAGCCACCCTACTCCTGAGCACAATCTTTCGTTCAGGAAAAAAAAAAAGAAATCATGCCGAGAATCACGGAAGAAAATCGTGGTAAGCGTGCTCCAGTTTGTTTTAAAATAACCATCTTCCCTCAGTTTTTTTTTTTTAAAATCAAATCCTCCGATGAAAAAAATAATGGCCGCTCCTCTTAAACAGATTCCCTCTTCAACTCAAATCAAGACCCAGTATTTCTTTTTCCTTCCTCAAATCAAAATCATGGCCAAAGCTGATGTCTTCCCTCTTCGTTCTAAAAAAAAAAACGGGGGCACAAACGAAATCAAATTGATCTCGCGTAGGGGCGTCGCGAGGTCAGAGGGGGCGATTGGGTTCACGCGCGTCCAGCTGTCGCGTGTGGGGTTTCGCGGAGGCGGCGCTCGGCAGCAGCTCGAGCAGAGGGAGGGGCGGCACTCGCGATGGGTCGTGGTGGCTCTAATGGTCCGTGAAGCAACGAGGCTTGGAGCTCGCAAGCAAGGAATGGAGGCGGCGACAGCAAGCGCGTGGCCGGGGGGCAAATCGCGGCGTCGATTTAGGGCTCGCATGGAATATAGGGTTCGTTCCAATTCGATGGCAAACAGTAAGGTATTTATAGTTGTTTCAATTTAATTTAAATTTGAAAAAAAATGAATTTGAAAATGTACAGTTGAACTGCAACATAGTATGTAAGTATATACAGATTTTGTATTTAAAATTATAAGATATGTATATAGATAAATATGTAGATGCAGTAAAAAGAAATAAAAATAAAAGGGAAATGGATTTCTATTTAATCTAAAGTATGTGTATAAGGTTTGGAAAAAAACATAAATTTGAACCCAGTTTTATTTTCACTAAAACAGTGATGATTTTAGTTATATATAAAAAAAAATTGTTAGAAATTCAAATTATTAAGTGAAATAATTTATTAAAAGGAAATGGGTTTAAGAAATTTAATTATCAGTTTAAGATTAAACAAATCCATTAAATGGAAATTTATTTTTATTCGATTCAGTTCAAATATTAATTAAGATCGTACAATTTATACATGGTCAAAATTGTGAAGGAAACGAGCTGAAACGGAAATGGATAGCAAATAAAAAGCAAAGGTGAGAACTTCTCACTCAAAAGGGTTTGTTAAATTTTAAATAGTTATATTTAAAATTTGTTGATTGATTGATTGTTTTCTTGATTGTGATATTAGATATAGTAGGATATATCTATATATATAGCAATATATATATATATATATATATATATATATATATATATATATATATGTTGGCATATGTATATATTGAAGTTGATTGATTTCCCGCATTGTATAGCGGATGAGACCTTATTGCGCCGTTAGTAAGCGGATAATATTTTATAAAATCCCATATACCGCGATATTCCACCTTGAAGTGGAATTGGTATTGTGCTAACATCTTTGGATGCAGGGAAACAGGTTGGAGGGAGCCAACTGGATTCCTCACAAATATTTATATGATTATAGATATTGTGTGATTATTGATTATCATATCGATATATGATATTTGTGCCGTGATTGACTATTCGATGCTGTTGCATCATCGGATTCATTTTTTTGGAAGTTAAAAAAAACAATTTTGAATTTAAAAGGGTTTTTAAAGTGATTTTTCAAAGAATATGTTTTATTAAATTTTTGTATTGATTCATTTTAAAATAAATAAACTTATAAATTTTTATGTTATAAAAAAATTAACATTTTTATGAAATATGACAGAAAGGTAATTTTTAAAATACATAGATTTGTATAAAATAGTTAAATTGGGATTTTGGATAAATTTTATTATCAGTTTATATAAAAGATTTTATAAATGGATATTTGTGAATTAAATTTATTGGAAATCTGAAACGGGTTTATAAAGTGTTGAGTTGATGTATAAAATGAATTTCATTAAAATTTATAGATTTATAAGTTGTGAAAGTTATCAAATGAATAGATGTTGAAAATAAAAGTTTTATAGGAAATTAACTTATAAACTGGCTTTTGGGCATTTAAATGGGATACTAATAGAAACAGTTAAATAAAAGAAATTTTTTTATAAGTTGAAATTGGAAGAAAATATATAAAGAAATTTTATGAGTAATAAGATTTAAAAAAATTTGTGAAGTTCAAAGGAACGATTTGGTAAATAAATAATATTATAAGTATTCAACTTATAATATAGATTTTGGTTATAATTGGGTTATATAAATTGAATTGGATTTAATAAAAGAGATTAGTAAATTGAAGTTTATAAATAGAGATGGAATTTATAAACATTGTTATAAATTCGGAAATAAATGGAATTTGATAAATTGAATATAGAATTTGTTAAAGGAGTTATATTCACGTTTCTGAACAGTGAATATATCGTTAAATAAAAGGGGTATCTTTTGGGAAAAGGATGTTTTAAATAGAATTTAAAACGATTTAAAGATGTTTTAAAATGCATCAAGTATCGAAAACATAGATTTCAACATTTATTGTTGAAATAGACGTTTTCGAGAAATAGAAGGAAAGGAAGTCGTAGATTTCAACATTCATTGTTGAAATAGACGTTTTCGAGAAAATAAGGAAATAATGGACTATAACACTGTTGTTATAGTAAATGATTTCCGAAAGGAAATATTTTTGTATAGTATTGGGATTTATATATCTATTTAATTTCGAATCCCTATACTAGTGATTTTGGGTTGTCGTAACGATGTTTTACGCAACATTCGTTTTGACCCAAAATGTGAATAAAAGAACGTTTTCCTTAAAGAATGAAATATATACTTAACTATGGGTTAAGTATATTGAATATTTTCAAATTGTTGAAAATAAATAAGATTTAGTGAATTACTTATTAAATAAGTATGGAAATGCTTTTCCAATATGAAATGGAATGTTTTTAAGAATTTATCTTCTTGAAGATAAATTGGAATTGAATATTTGAAATCTATTGAAAACTGTAGATCAGTATATAATTTGAAATATAAATTCACTATGGAAATTATAAATGAAAAGGGAAAATTGGTTTCAAAATAAACGTTGTTAATTTTGAAGTGTGGAAAATTATATATCTTGTAAAGATAGTTTTGGGAAAATAAATAATTTGGAAAATTATTTGGAATCTGATGATGTGGCGCATCTTTATTGATAGTTAAATAACCGACTATCAATATTTACCTTTAAATGGGTATTTGTTGTGATTGCTTGAATTGGATGCCACACTTATTTTAAAATAAGCGCTCACTATTCGGGTTAACCGGGAAAGGACCATGGGGTTGTATAACCCATTCCGAATAGTGATACGTCGTTATGAATTGCATTTGAAGACCGGTGTTGAAGACCGGATAATTGTGAAAACGGAAGGATTACCGTCGAGTTACTCTGCATCGGCTGATCTCCCGTACAGAGGTTTAATCACCCTTAGTGACGGGAAGTCCGGACGTGATTAATGAATATCCGGATTGCAAGGACTTCTTTGTAAGTGCCTTCGGTTCTGTTTGATCTCGGAACAGACTTGTATGGATTGTATGTCTGACATTACAAGTTGAGATATAAAACTGATTTCTTTCAAATATATTTCTGTTGGTGGCGGAGAATTTATTCTCTTAGCTTAACACCCTTCTCTGAGACGTACGAGCTCAGAGGTTATATAGTTGAAGGTCATTAGTGATATACTCCCAATTTGGTAGTGTGATATGCTGAGTGTTGCTGTGAAATGATCATTGGTTGATCGTTTTTGATAGGATCATTTGTTTGATCGTTTATCTTGATGATCATTGCTTTGATCATTTGTTGACCCAAAGCACTGCTTTTGTAAAGCGTGGCTTTGTGGACGAGACTTCATCGAGCCTCACACCCCGGAAATGGTCAAAACAGGAAAGATGCAGCATGGTTATTAGGGGGTAGCACCCCTTTAGTGTATGTCATTCCTTCTGGATAGAGGTGGTATCATGGTATGGAGCCCAGATACTTAACCTATGTGGTTACTGCAAGTTTATTACTTTGTGGTTGTTGGAAATCAAGGATCCTCGGATATAGATCGGTTACGATCGGGGAATGACATGTTCGTGTCAGTTGTTACCCAATTAGGGGTAACCTGGCCTTGTGTTGGCAGAGATCCGGTTAGGTTCTCGGGACGTCATTCCAGAGGCGTTTCCATATGGCAATGGCAAGTTCCTAGGCCTGACCATTTGTTGGAAATCCAAAGAAATAATACGAGCCTTGTACGGTTTTAGTTGTAGAACCTGCCATTTAATATGGTAGCTATAGCAGGCATAATATAATGGTACCTATGCTGGCTAAGATTTATATTCTACTTTCGAAATTGTTTTCTACACTATGCACTAATAATAATATCAAAAAATGATTTGATTTTGCGTAGTAAGCATCTTTGACTATCATAAGGAGAAACCTCCTCCAAGTCTGCGTTTGCATTGTGTGTGTGGCGGGAGACCTTATGGTAGTTTCATTTTCAAAAAGCATTGCGAATTTTCTTTTAAAAGTTATCCTATTCTTTGTTTAAAAGATAAATAACTGTTTTTAGTTCTCACACCAGTCACATGACTGACCTGGAGTTTATTGTTCCCTTCCTAAACTCTGGGTGCCCACCAATTTCCACACGGGCAGTCTAGAGTTAGGTTATCAGGTCATTCTGGATTCAGGTGTTGCTACAGATATCTGGAGGCGAGCTGAATGGCGTAGTATATTATATTGTATATAGTATTTCTTCTTTTTCCGCTGTTTGTTTGTTGTACACTCTGATGATATGATGTAATGTAATGCGATGTAATGTATAAAATGTACAGTTCTTTTGTTTTAATAAATATTCATTTATCTATTATATGTTGTTCCTCTGCGATTGTGAGATTCTGATATTGTCTGTTGTTCTTTCCTGTTCTGGTATTTGTTTTTCTGTTCTTCTTCTCTCTTTTTCTCTCTTCTTCTAGCTTTTTCTTCTTTCTTCAACCCTAAGAATTCGTTTCTCCGTTCATCTTGAGTTAATCACTGAAGATTAGTGTCTACTCAAGGAGTACGGATTAGCGGGTCTTCACAACATTCATTTTATTAAATTTAAAATACCATTTCAATTCACATTGAAATATTATATATTTCAAATCGAATTACTTCATTTAAATCATTAAAATGAAGTTAATATATTTAATAGTTAAATTGTTAAATTTCCAAAATTTTAATCTTTCAAAGTTCATTTATTCGCTTAAATTTATCAAAATAGTGAAAATTCAACTTTCGCAGCACTTAGAAAATGCTATGGAAAGTTATGTTTAAAACAGCTCAATTTAACAAAACACAACATTTAAAAATGCTGTAATAGGGTTACTTTAGTTCAAATAAAACCTTAGTTAAATTCAACAATTACAACACTTACAAAGTGCTATAATAACCCTTAATTAAATTTAGCCATTTAGTTCATTTCTATCAACTACAGCATTTACAAAATGCTGTAATATCCTTTACATTAGAAATAATAGCATTTCAAAAATGTTGTTAATTAAATTCCAAATATTCAATATAATTTCACAAACAATCAAAATTTTATTTAAATCAGTTTTTAACTTATAAAATCATATATATTTCACTTTTAAAACAATCATTTGATTATCCTTATATTTATGATTTTATAAAGTTAAAATGCATAAAATCAAAATTTAATAATAATTTACTTATTAAATTCAAACATTCAATTTTCAGTTCTTTATAATTAAATTTTTAACTTAACACTTAAGTTTAAATTTCCAAATATAACCTATTTTTCATTTTATTTACTTAACTTAAAATTCACTTTTGAACAAAATTCACAAATTTCTAATTTAAGTTATATTTCAAACTTCAACTTAAATATTCATTCATTTAACCTTTTTAAATTATTCAAAAATCATTAACACTTTACAATATCATTTTAAATAAAATTTTAAATCTACATTTTTAAAATACATTTAAAAATTTCAAAAAAATATTTTAACCATGGATCTGTGTAAAATTTTCTACCCTAGGTAAAGTGATACGGATAATATATCATTTCAATCCGTAATTTACAAAGGAAACCCGATTTTATCATTTTAAACCCGCAGCCCCAAGTAAAATGAAATAATTAAAAATCGTTCACGCCTATCATTTCAGCCCATAACCAATTTTCCCTATTCTAAAGTCCATTCGGGTATGTATCATTTCAATCCATAGTGATTCAAATCTACAGGGAACTTGCAGTGTGATAAATCGATATAAATAATAGAATAGCATAATATAACAGTAACATATGATATAATAGGTATATAAGCATGGGTGAACATCATATAATCATAGCATAGCAGATATAGCATGGTGATATGTTTACAGATTCAATTGTGATCAATTTACTAGTCATATAAGTATAAGTTTGTCTGGTGAGAATTACTCACTTGTGTAAGCTGGGGATGACAACCAAATACACAAAACAAAGATCTTCAAAGGCACAAAAGCGTGACTACGATTTGATTGTGGGAGAGCCAAAGCTAATTGCCTTGTCACATATAAAAAAAAATACAACATAAATTTTCAAACCAAACTATTACTAAACAATACTAGAAATACATGCACATCACATAGCCAAAGCTTTTGCACTTGCATTCAATAATCATATGCTCAGCCATAGGTTGGAAATGCTTGGCCAAAGTGTGGATTTGGATCAGGTTTTGTTTCATATGGGGTCGCCATAACATGATATGAAGGAGTAGAGAAATGTGTGCATGTACACGCAAATACAAGGCAACAAAAATGAGTTTCTATGCCATCAATGGTTCGGTCAAGGCATAATCATGCACAATAAGGTCTAGTGAGTCAAGTATAGGTGTGGCAGAGGTGGTTGAGTCAGCAAGTGACTGGTGGTGGTGGTGTAAGGGTCGGCCAAAGTGGCGTGTGAGGTGGTGGAGCAAAAGGTGAGTTCGACCATGATGTTTTCAAGGAGTTTGCTTAATTTTTTTGTGGTTCTTCAACCAAGAGGGCTACGACCATGGAAAGGCAGTGGAATGGAGGAGATGGTGGCTGGTTGTGGTGGTGGTGGAGGTGGCCATGGTGCTGGAGGAGGAAGGCCGAACACAATAGGGGAGATGCAAGTGCAAAAATTCATAACAAAACAAGTAAAAAGAGTGAAAAGGAATAAAAATTTACCAAACTTTTCTCTTGGAGATAGCCGAATATTTTAGGGTTTGGGAATTTTTTTTATGCATGAGTAAGAATGAAGGAAGTCGGTTGAACAATAGCTATATGGTCAGCAAATTGAAGGGATATGTTGTTTGGTGAAACGGTGAAGTGAATGTGAAAAGGCATGCACACTAAAGGTCAAAAACCTTTCAAATTTCTTAATTCATTTTGCAATTTTAAATATATATAAAAATGCATATTAATAAAGTAAAAACACAAGAAAATAATGAATTAATAAAAATAAATAAATTTTAAATAAATATAATTAAATTAAGAAAATAGAAAAAAATGGAAACTAGGCTTTAAAAATTGAAAATAAATTCAATAAACTTTGGAATTTTTTTATCATCACTTTAAAAATATTTAAAAATGAAATCTTGCAAAAAAAATTTGGAAGATAATTTCGAAATAAAATAAAGTCAAATTTAAATTTATATTCAAAAATCTAGGATTGTTACACTCTCCCCCACTCAAATCTTTTCGTCCTAAAAATGAACGGGCAAGGAAAATAAAGAGAAACAAGATAGAAAAAAAATAGTACCTGAAACGAACAATTTCAGATTCGAAGCACGAATGTTCTCCTTCATTTTCCAGGTACAATCTTGATTGTCAGTACTCCACTGTACTTGACCAGATTAATAGATTTCCTTCTGAGCTGCTTCGTAACTCTGTCGACAATACGAAGTGGCTTCCTCTCGACAGTCAGGTTAGGCTCAATATCCGAACTATCAAGAGTAGAAGACTGGACAATAAGAGATGGATCATGAAGACATCGGCGATGATGCGAGACATGGAATACATCATGCACTCCAGAAAGCTTCTTGGGCAAATCCAGACGATAAGCCAAAGAACCAACTCTTTCCACAATGCGGAAAGGACCAATGAACCTAGGAGAAAGCTTCCCTCTACGACCAAAGCGAATGACATTCCTCAAGGGAGAAACCTTAAGGAACACCTAATCACCAACAACAAATTCCAAATTCCGCCTGCGCCTGTCAACATACTTCTTCTGCCTATCCTGAGCAGCTCTCAATCTCTTCTTAATCTCCTCAACTCTCCCTGAAGCTTCCAAAATCACATCAGGATCGAGAACCAAATGATTACCGAATTCAATCCAGCAAGAAGGGAATCTACAAGGTCATCCATATAGAGCACAAACGGTGGCATTTTGAGACTGGCCTGAATGTAAAGATGGAATGAGATAGATAAAATGACTAAGATAAGGTTAAAATAGAATATAAGATTATACCTGATAGCTATTATTGTAGGTGAATTCGGCAAGATGGATATGATCTTCCCAAGATCCTCCATTATCAAGCACACAAGCATGAAGAAGATCCTCGAGAATCTGATTCACTCTTTCCATTTGACCGTCGGTCTGTGGATGGTAAGCAGTGCTCAGATTCAGACGAGTACCCAGAGATTCCTGAAAAGCTTTCCAGAACTAACTGATAAAGATAGGGCCACGATCACAAACAATACTGAGAGGAACACCATGGAGATGAACAATATCTCTCATGTAGATCTCAGATAAGCTAGAAGCAGAACGAGTAGACTTGACCGGAATGAAATGAGTGGACTTGGTCATTCTATCCACAATAACCCAGATACTCTCATTACCCTTCCGAGTCCTCGATAAACCATCGATGAAATCCATGGAAACCAATTCCCACTTCCAATTGGGAATCTAAAGGGGCTGCAACAAACTAGGGGTCTTCTGGTGATCGGCTTTGACTTGTTGACAAGTCGCACACCGAGTAACAAATAATAGAGATATCCCTCTTCATCCCCTTCCACCAATAATGCCTCTTCATATCCTGATACATCTTCGACACACCAGGATGAATAGAAAGCCTAGATCGGTGTTTCTCTTGAAGCAACTCCTGCCTCAAACCATCAACATTCGGGACATAAATCCTATTATTAATCCTCAAAATCCCTCTATCATCGATCTGAGCTCCACTACCACTACTACTACCACCAACCCTGCTACGAACACTCTCTTTCATCAATCTAAGCATCTCATCCTCATCCTGCTTAGCCATAATACGACCCAGAAGAGGAGAAGAAGAAACAACAAGCTGACACAACAAAGCCTTCTTCTGACTCAAAACATCGGCCACAACATTAGCTTTACCGGGAGTATAGCTAATATCAAGGTCGTAAGAAGCCAGAAACTCAAGCAAATGAACTTGCCTCTGATTCAAATCCTTTTGGGTGAAGATATATCTCAGAGACCGACGATCGGTGAAAAGCTTAAACTTGGTTCCAAGAAGATGATGCCTCCAAATCTTCAAAGAAAAGACAACATCAAGCAACTCTAAATAATGAGCACATAATTTTCCTCCTGGGTTTTCAACCGACGAGTGGCATAGGCAATGACCTTACCATCCTACATGAGAACAACACCAAACCCTCACGACTAGCATCAGTGTATAACGTCAGTCCCTCACTTCCATTCAGAATGGTAAGAACTGGTGCGGAAGTTAGCTTGCTCTTTAACTCATTGAATGCAGCCTTACACTGATCACTCCAGATAAACTTGGCATTCTTACAAGTCAAAGCAGTGAGAGGTGCAGCAATCCAAGCAAAATTATCAACGAATCTCCGGTAGTAACTGGCAAGGCTCAGAAAACTACAAATATCAGATGGAGTCTTTAGAGTTTCCCAATCCTGACACAGAATAAGGAGAAAATAAGGACAACCGAAAGAGATAGAATTATTAAATGATAAAAAAAAGAGAAGAAAGAAAGACTTACATTGATCGTAGCGATCTTGACTGGATCAACAGAAACTCGATTACTAGAAACAATATGCTGGAGATATCGGACATCATCATTCCAGAAATGGCATTTAGAAAATTTAGCCTTCAACTGATGATTTCTAAGAGTCCCCAGAGCAGATTTCAAATGCGACTCATGCTCTTCCTTAGTCTTAGAGAAGATAAGGATATCGTCAACAAAGACTAGAACAAATTTATTAAGCACATCGCGAAAGACACGATTCATCAAATCAACAAAGAAAGCAGGAGCATTAGTCAACCGAAAGGCATGACTAACCATTCATAAAAGCCATTCTCAGTGCAGAAAGCAGTCTTGGGAATGCTATCCTCAGCAGCCCCGAGCTGATGAAAACCCGTGGCAAGATCAAGCTGAGAGAAAACAGTGGCACCATAAAGCTGATCATACATATCCTTGATACGAGGCGTTGGATATCTATTTTTCATAGTGAGCTTGTTCATCTCCCTATAATCAACACACATCCTCAGAGAACCATCAGACTTGGTGACAAAATCCACCGTGTCTCCCCATTCAAAAAAACTAGGCCTAATCAGACCTTTGGAAGAAAAGTCCTCAACCTGTTTTCCCATCTTAGCCTTCTCATGGGGTGCCATTCTTCCAGGGGAAGAACAACAGGTCGAGCACCAGGAATAAGATCAATCCGAAAATCAATTTCCCGCTTCGGAGGTAAAGAAGTGACTTCACCAAATACATCGGGATATAGTCTAACCACAGGAGTAGAATAAAGATCACTAGGAGAAGAATCCAGAGAATAATTAAAGTTGCCAGCAAAATCCTGAGGCATGCGGCATTGAATAACCAAGGAATTTCCTTGATCATCAACAAGGTGAACAGACCGGGCTTTACAAGAGATATAAGCATCATGATTCCCTAACCAATCCTAACCAAGCAATAAATCAAAAGCATAGAAGCCCAGAACATAAAACTCACCACTAAAGCGATGATCAGAATGGAGAAGCTTCATTTGCTTACAAATCCGATTAAGGTTAGCAGGGCCCCCTATAGGATTTGAAACACATAAACTGAAGCATACTTAGGAGAAAGAAGATGCTCAAACTTATCACACAAATCAACATAAATAAAACTATGGGAAGCTCCAGTATCAAATAAAACACGAACATGATGATGAAATAAAGTAAATGTACCTTGAAGAGTACCTTGGTCACCACTAGGAGCAGGAGTAGGTGGAGGAACTGGAGATGAGGAAGAAGTGACAGCAAATATACCAGAAGGCGTACCCTTCTATTGAGTAGGGCAATCTTTCCTAAAATGACCAGGATGGAGACAGATACGGCAGAGATCACGCCTAGCCAACTGAGCAGGTGGAGGAACAGCAGCCCTAGCTAGTGTAGGATAGCTATTGGCATAGTGTCCCTTCTGATCACATTTAAAGCAAGTGATAGAGGAGAGATCAACCGGTTGCCTCTGAGCAGGAGCAGATGATAAAGATCCTAAACCAGGACGCTTTTGCCAATTATTCTTCTGTTGATGATAATTAGGCTTACGCTTCTTGAAATTAGCAAAGGAAGTTTGAGCACCCGAAACAGCAGGACCTTTAGACGTAGGGTTCTCATAGCGAATAACCATATCCATAAGCTAGGTGAAAGTGCCATGAACATGATAAATGAGGAGACTATAATACTCTGGACGAGCCCCAGCAATGAATTTCTCATTCTTCTTTAGAGGAGTGTCAATCAGGCTAGGACCGAACTTGGAAAGTTCATTGAACTTCCTCTCATACTCAGCAAAAGACATGCTACCCTGCTTAAGATCCATTAATTCACGATAAAGCTGAGATTTCCCGGCTTCTGGCATCCATTTTGCCACAAAAGTCTCCCTGGAAAAGAGATATAGAACAAGCTTAAGATGGATTCAAAAGAAAAGGAAAAATGGGAACAAAATTCAAGATAACACAAAAGATACCTAAACTGCTCCCAAGCAATATCAGCTTCGACAGTGTTAGCCGTAACGGATTCCCACCAATCTAAAGCAGAATCATGCAACTGCCAAACTGCTAACTGACGCTTTTAGACATCAGCAATCTCGAGACCAGTAAATATCCTCTCTAGACTCCGCAACCACTGCTGAGCCTCAATGATGCTCTCTGAACCGGTAAATAGGGTTCCACCTAGTTGAGGGAATTCCTTACAGAGAACGGTGAATCTAACAAGAGTAACGGGCTGAGGAGCTAGGGCAATACCACAACCCCTACCTCTGGCATTTCCTCGATTCATCCTGAAAATCCAAGAATGAATGTAGGTCAAGATATAGAGAAGCCAAAGATAAATAAGAAAAATTCACTTGGATGAATATCCTAAAGAAGGAATAATATAACAAGGTAGATACGAAAGGAAGGAAGTTAGAAAACATATGAAAATCCTTTAACAAGAAAATTTTACATATCAAAATAATCTTTGAAAATCTTTTGAAAACGTTTTGAAAAATCATTTTATACTTTGAAAATACGTTCTCTCACAAAGATATGATTCTGAAATTGATTTCACTGATTCTAGGATATTTCTACCCTATCTCTAATGATTTTTTGCTCTACAAGAAATGGTTTTGCCCGCTATTTCGTACCATTTAAATCGACAATAATCCACATATGTCGGACTTGAATGATGCAAAATAACAGATTGTAAATAAATTTGGAGCAAATGAAATCAAATACACAGAATCACAGATACAGAACAATCAGAATAACTCGCAGTGGAACATATAATACCATAGAAATTCATGAAGCTACTATAACAAAGTCTTAATACAAATGCATAATATCAGCCTGAAAACAACATAATAGAAATCCTGAATACATAGAAGTTCACTAATACATGAGATAAACTAGAATAGATGAAACTGAAATAGATATAAACATCGATAGGCAGAATCTCCAGCAAAGACAAGCTCCAGAAAGAGAATTCAAAGCTGTGAATACTCAGGCTGACCCGAGCGTAAAGTAAAACACAAAACACTCGAGTCAGGACATATATACTTATTTAATGCAAACCAACTCAAGTGAACTGTAATAATGATATAAGTAACTTAAAGGATGCCTGTGACCTCCATCCTCTAAGGATCCGTTAAACTATTTATTATATAGTAATATTGCGCTATTATAATAATGTCTACAGCAAAATAAACTCACTTTAAAATAGCGTTAAGGAGTGACCCAATATTCCCCTTAACACATAATAGTCCCAGTTGTCCATCCAATATCAACGTATCTCCAGATCGGGAGACTACCTTAAATACTCCATGGGCTACGGAAGAAAAACAAACTCGTAGTAAAGGCTCGGTATGGTAGGTGACACGACACACAAGGCAATGCCAGGGTAGATATACCAATTACGCACACGGGCTGACGATAATGTAGAAGCCACTATGCCATCCCAAACAACACTCCAAAAATCAAGGGGTGCACCCAATCAATCACAATATTAATAGAATGGTATCGAAGAAGTGCGTTCGACCAGAGGAGCTACCCCTTTTTGCCCGAGATCGCTCCTGTTTTAGCCACCTTAAGCTAACTCACTGGAGTCGGATCCACGTAATGTACCTCAAGAACGTCACCACCATCCTACTTCATTCTGGAATCTCCACCGCGTACAAAGTTGTTAAAGTGGTTTTCGGTATCGACAGAGAGTATGTCATATCCGATCCCGGTCTCAACAACCAATCACTATTATAACCCGTGGTTACAAATTTAAAAATGGTATTTACACTTCAAAAATCAAATATCATTTCAAAAGTTCAATATCATTTCAAATCCATTTCAAAATATCAATATATCATATCTTATTCAAAACCACATTCATTTTATTAAATTTAAAATACCACTTCAATTCACATTTAAAATAGTTTATATTTCAAATCGAATTACTTCATTTAAATCATTAAAATGAAGTTATTATATTTAATAGTTAAATTGTAAAATTTACAAAATTTTAATCTTTCAAAGTTCATTTATTCACTTAAATTTATCAAAACAATGAAAATTCAACCTTCGCAGCACTTAGAAAATGCTATGGAAAATTATATTTAAAACAGTTCAATTTAACAAAAGACAGCATTTAAAAATGCTGTAATAGGGTTACTTTAGTTCAAATAAAATTTTAGTTAAATTCAATAATTACAGCACTTATAAAGTGCTATAATAGCCCTTAATTAAATTTAGTTATTTAGTTCCTTTCTATCAACTACTGCATTTACAAAATGGTGTAATATCCTTTACATTAGAAATAATAACATTTCAAAAATGCTGTTAATTAAATTTCAAATATTCAATATAATTTCAAAAAGAATTAAAATTTTATTTAAATCATTTTTAACTTATAAAATCATATATATTTCACTTTTAAAACAATCATTTAATTACCCATATATTTATGATTTTATAAAGTTAAATTTTCATACAAAAATCAAAATTTAACAATAATTTATTTATTAAATTCAAACAATCAATTTTCAATTCTTTATAACTAATTTTTTAACTTAACACTTAAGTTTAAATTTCAAAATATAACTTATTTTCCATTTTATTTACTTAACTTAAAATTCATTTTTAAACAAAATTGACAAATTTCCAATTTAAGTTATATTTCAAACTTCAACTTAATATTCATTCATTTAACCTTTTTAACTTATTCAAAAATCATTAACACTTTACAAAATCATTTTAAATTCATTTTAAATTAAATTTTAAATCTACATTTTTAAAATACTTTTAAAAATTTTAGAAAAATATATTTTAAGCACGGGTCTGTATAAAATTTTCTACCCTAGGTAAAGTGATACAGATATTATATCATTTCAATCCGTAATTTACAAAGAAAACCCAATTTTTATCATTTCAAACCCGCAACCCTAAGTAAAATGAAATAATTAAAAATCGTTCAGGCCTATCATTTCAGCCCATAACGATTATTCCCTATTCTAAAGTCAGTTCGGGTATGTATCATTTCAACCCATAGTGACTCTAATCTACAGGGAACTTGCAGTGTGATAAACTTATATAAATAACAGAATAGCGTAATAAATAGTAACATATGATATAACAGGTGTATAAGCATAGGTGAACATCATATGATCATAGCATATCAGATAGAGCATGGTGATATGTTTACAGATTCAATTGTGATCAGTTTACTAATCATATAAGTATAATTTTTCTGGTGAGAATTACTCACTTGTATAAGCTACAGATGACAACCAAATGCACAAAACAAAGATCTTTAAAGGCACAAAAGCATGACTACGATTTGAGTATAGGAGAGCCAAAGCTAATTGCCTTGTCACATATCAAACAAAACAAAACACAACATAAATTTTCAAACCAAACTATTACTAAACAGTGCTAGAAATACAAGAACATCACATAACCAAAGCTTTTGCACTTGCATTCAACAATCATATCCTCAGCCATAGGTTGGAAATGCTTGGCCAAAGTGTGGATTTGGATCAGGTTTTGGTTCATATGGGGTCGGCCATAACATGATATGAAGGAGTAGATAGATGTGTGCATGTACACACACAAATACAAGGCAACACAAATGAGTTTCTATGCCATCAATGGTTCGACCAAGGAATAATCATGCACGGACAAGTCTGGTGAGTCAAGTACAAGTGTAGAAAAGGTGGCTGAGTCAGCAAATGATAGGTGGTGGTAGTGTGAGGGTCGACCAAAGTGGTGTGTGAGGTGGTGGAGCAAAGGGTGAGTTCGGCCATGATGTTTTCAAGGATTTTGCTTAATTTTTTTGTGGTTCTTCAACCAAGAGGGCTACGGCCATGGAAGGGCAGTGGAATGGAGGAGATGGTGGCTGGTTGTGGTGGTGGTAGAGGCGGCCATGGTGCTGGAGGAGGATGGCCGAACAAAATAGAGGAGATGCAAGTGCAAAAATTCATAACAAAACAAGTAAAAAGAGTGAAAAAGAATAAAAATTTACCAAACTTTTCTCTTGGAGATAGCCGAATATTTTAGGGTTTGGGAATTTTTTTTTTGTGCGTGAGAAAGAATGAAGGAAGTTGGTTGAACAATAGGTATATGGTCAGAAAATTGAAGGGATATGTTGTTTGGTGAAAAGGTGAAGTGGATGTGAAAAGGCATGCACACTAATGGTCAAAAACCTTTCAAATTTCTTTATTCATTTTGCAATTTTAAGTACATATAAAAATGCATATAAATAAAGTGAAAACACAAGAAAATAACGAATGAATAAAAATAAATAAATAAATTTTAAATAAATATAATTAAATTAAGAAAATAGCAAAAATGGAAACTAGGCTTTAAAAATTGAAAATAAATTCAATAAACTTTGGAAATTTTTTATCATCACTTTAAAAATATTTAAAAATGAAATCTTGCAATAAAAAATAATTTAAAAGACTATTTCAAAATAAAATAAAGTCAAATTTAAAATTATATTCAAAAATCTAGGGTTGTTACAATTTCTCGGCCCAAAACATCAGAACGTCAATTACTTTTTCATACGAACTTCGTTCGAGACACATTGTATATGTAAATTGATCAGAAAATCATCACGAACAAAATGAAATACATTTCAAGGTCAAATTCTAACAATTCCAATAATGCTTATTTTCACCGTTCATAATTATTTGATTATTTAATTATATAAAAATACGGGGTGTTACAATCACTGCTTGAGGCTCATCAGCAATAACAACATCCGCTACCTTCAGGTTCATAATCAAAGTGGTCAAAGCGTCAACATGCTCCATAAGATCAACTTCAGACTTCATCTTAAGTGAATATAGTTGTTGCTGAAGTATAATTCGATTTATGAGAAACTTGTCTTGATATGCATCAGATAATGCATTCCATAATTCATTCACGTTGTTCTTTTGAGATAATTCTCTAAGAACATCATTTGAAGGACTTAATTGAATTGTTATAATAGGTCCATCTTCTACCTCTTCCAAAACATCCACTTCAATGTCCTTCAATTTGTCAAGCGCAGAAATAACCTTAAAAGTCTTCTCCTTTTTTAATATTGCTTCCATCTTCATCTTCCACGTTCCAAAATCTCATTTCGATCAAAACGTGTAATAACCTAATTGACACCAGATATACTAATTAGCTTTCCAGAAGTAGCTATTAATACCTGAATAGAACGACAACACTAGCTACGGTACCAAACTGCAGAGAAAAATTGATAAGCAAAAGCAGTTTAAGCAGAATCTAGTATTGTCCATTTGAATACAAATGCAATTTCAAATTAACTATGAAATCACACAAGAACAAACAATGAAAAGAAAAATAAAATGAGACACAAAAGATTTAACGTGGTTCGTGTGATGATCTACCTTTCTTACACGCAAAGGCGACACCTAATACGTCATAGGTATTCATGTGCCTATCATCTAAGTGTCCAAAAGACAGGTCATCAAGTAAAGAAAATAAAAGACAGAGAAAACAAACATAGATTTTTCTTACAGATGGTTACCTTGAAATGTTACGTTGAAGTTACAAAAAGCACTATTCCCAATAAGGACAGATATACCGGCTTGCCGAAATTACTAATACATAATGTACAGTCACAGTGAAAAAAGACTACTACTGGATAATGATGAAAGCTCCTACTCCATACTGCTTCCCAAAATGCTCCAAGAAACTTGAGTACTTGGCTACTCATTAAACATCGAGTCCCCAAGAGTTTAAGGGAAAGAAATAAAACTCCAGGCCAGACATGGTTCTGGTGTAAGTAAAGCATATGTTTTAACTTTATAAAAATCATTCAAAAACAAGGTATCTCGTAAGACCATGTTGCACATAAACAAGGATGGGTTTTTATCTTACGATAACCAAAACACTTTCTATATAAAATCCTCTGATATTATCATAATGTCTAGGTTTAAAATAAATATGGAATCATAGCCAAAAATGTTACATTAATTAAATTCCCACATAATAGGTATACAATTAGGTTCGAAGGCTGATATTGGAAAATAGATTCCAACTATGAAAGGGTAAGGGTCTACCAACTGAATCATTACACCTCTAGATAAAATGTATTGGAGGTTACAGCACATTGCACCTCTGCTACTCAAGACCGGCCCTACCTCTTACTGGATAGTGCCGAATATGATCATCCCTTGGTTGCGATCAACAACCATAAAAGGAAACCCGAAGCGTACATAAACCATATATATTAGACGACGATCATACCCTAATTGGAGCGACTCACATAGCCCTTCTGCATGTTCCTGCTTTAGTCATTTGAGGCTTGAGGTTACGTTTACTTCTCCTTCTAACAGACTATCTTAGAATGCTAAACAGCCTCTAGGCATCCAATGCAATGATAGCATTCATTCATACATGTTGTTTCAGGATCGATCAAACATTTGACATTTACTATCTTCCATTTTGGAATCACCCCCAGGAAAAGTAGTTCAGCTCCATAGCATAATTTATAACGATCCAACATGAACATTATTCGTTTTGAGTAGTTCGGATAAATCATATTATCTAAAACTACTATCTCCAAACTAAGCGATGATTCCCAACGAACTCAATTTTAGCTCTTTTAAGAGTATGAAATAATTATACAAGTCCTCAACGTGTAACTCGAATATACACAACATATTTCCTGAGTAAGAACAAGTCATGTGATAATTAACGGACAATATGCTATTAAAGGTGATTATATAGAGTTTACATGTGGATAACCATATACTTAATTTAAAATGGCCCATTGATAGGAATAAACTCTCCTATGTCTATCACATTTTTGATATTTCGGCCTTACTCTACCCCTCGCCTACAAGATAAATTCTAGATCTCACAAATAAAGGTTCAACGCATTCATCGACTTTTAGTGCTAACTAGATGATGACTTGCTTTTTTAAATGTGTCATCACATTAACTGGGGTTTCATATTTGTTCGAGGTTAGTTAAGGATAACCGACAAAGAAATCCCTTGATTTAAAACATTTTTGAAAAAGAAAGACAGGCTAAAACCGATATTTTTGAAACAAAACGATTTTTTAATTAAAACCCCTTATATATTAATTAAATAATAATTAAATCTTAATTAAGTCCTAATTAAGATCTTAATTAAATTTAATTAATCAACAATTAATTAAACCCCTTTAATAAATAATTACTTAATAATTAATTTTTGTTAGATAATTAAAAATATTTAACCCTTAATTATTAATTAAATAATAACTAACTTTAGTTAATTAACTAAATTAAAATTAACTTTATTGATTAACACTTAAGTAATAATTACTTTTATTAACTAATGATTAAGTACTCAATACTTGAATGATTAATTAATAATTTATTAAATAAATAAATAAATAATTAATCAATTTTTAATTACTTAATATAAGTTTTAAAACATTTTTCAAAAATACGTCTAAGTGAAAACATTTTTAAATTTCGAAAATAGTTCGTTTTCACGAATTGCACTTATAGCGACTATCGCTATACGACTTCAAATTGTTTTCTTAGTTTTCTTTAAAACTCTAAATCTTGGAAAAACTTTAGCAAAGCATAAAAGCATAATTGAAAAACTAACAAGTATTTAAAGGTTGAAAAAAAATTTGCAAATTTTAAAACCAAAATTTTTGGATTTTATATAAGGGGTAACATGTCGCTTTAAACTAGTAAGGTGCTAACTTTCTGAGAATACCACCACGTATTCATGTTCACAACATACATGATACATAACCATAACATCAAAACAAGTAAACATTCCATAACCAACATATATAAGCTAGAATATAATATGCAAACTGAACTGATTATTTAACTACCATATTCCAAACTATACGTCACTACAACCACGCACAATTACATACATACAATCAACATTTTTTCACCCAAACAAGCATCATATTTAACACCCAAGTCAAGCCATAATATAAGTTTACAAACTTAGTTAAAAGTGAAAAATTTACTCATCAAAATTTCATGAAAATAAGCTAACTTTTTCCATAACTCGAACACGGCGTAGGTCTTTGCTTCTATCTTGGAAAAGTGGAGTCTTTGTGGCTTTTGGATGCAAAATAATTCTACTTAGGAGGGTATTATGCTCGACCTTGATTGATTAAGGAGGATATGGACTTGTCTTTTAAGGGAAGTGATGAATTGGAAGAAGGAACCCTAAAACAAGGTTCAGATTTATAAAAGTGAATGAAAACTAGATACTAAACTAGAGAATCGAATTTGGAGACCATGGAAATATACATGAAAGCTTTAGGAGGAAATTTTATGAAATATAAATGAATGAAAAGTGGTTGAAATGTTAGGAAAATTCTTTATATACTTAGTGCATAAATCAAATTACCATTTTACCCTAAGGTACCAAACCTCCACTACAATGATGTCGCATCATCCCACTTGCTTCCTCCTCCCACCCATATGAATACCTTATATCCCTTCATGTTTCTAAAGAGATGAAAACTTATATCACTTTTATTTACATTTATATTTTGTTTTTAAACATTTATATAAAAATTCATGTCATATACTATGTATTTCTTAAGTGCGTGTATATATGTGTATGTATGTATGTATATATTAAAAATGCTAGCTCGTTTATAAAAGTGTGTATATGTGTTACACAAATTTTCACAATTATGTATGTATATGTGTTACACAAATCCTTATTTTCCGGTCACATTTTCTATTTTCTTTGAACTGATTATTTTTATAAACAAATTTTGAAAACTATTTTACCTTCATTAGTTATTGTTTATTTTTTTATTTTTAGTTATAAAATCCATTAATTAATTGTTAAAAATATATTTAAATATCCGCAGTTAAAGTGATTAAATCATGGGTCGTTACACTCTCCCCCCTAAAAGAATTTCATCCCAAAATTAGCAAACGAAGAGATAACTCATAATAACTCAAAAGGTCATATATCATATTATTCAATCATATAACCAACGTACACTAAGCATCCATAGCAAAACAATGCACACACTATATATACAATAAAAAAATCATTATCCTAACATCAATTCTGGATAGGCTTTCCTCATATGATCCACAATCTCCTAAGTACAATCTCGGGGATACTCACTCCACTGAATATTTACTAACTTCACCACCTTATTGCGCAATCTCATCCTGATATACCAAATGATAGGATGTCTAATCACTGTCAGGTTGCTATCTCCAAATCATCTTGGACTAACGATTCTATAATCAACGAAGGGTCATAAACAAATTTTCTCAAATAGGACATGTGGAAAACATTATGGACCACTGACAACCCTTCTAGTAATTCAACCTTATAGCCGAGTGGTCCAATCCTCTCAATAACTTTAAAAGGTCTAATATACCTGGGTCTCAACTTCCCTGCGCTTCCAAATTGAACAACTCCTCTGACGGGGGTAATCTTTACAAATATGGAGTCTCCGACATTAAATTCCAAATCCCCTTTTCTTTTATCAGCATAACTCGTTTATAGATCTTAGTCTTCCTTCATCCTTCTTTTTAACACTACAGCCCTTTCAGTAGCTTCTCGGATCATATCCGGCCTAAGTACTAGCCTATCTCCAGTCTTAACCAAACATGTTGGTGACTTCCATGGATGTCCATATATAGCTTCGTAGGGTGCCATGCCGATGCTCACTTGATAACTAGGAGAATTCCACCAAATGAAGATGATCTTCCTATGAGCCTCCAAAATCTAGAATGCACGCCGCCAAAAGATCATCTAGATTCTGATTCACTCTCTCTGTTTATCCATCCATTTGGGGGAGGCATGCCATGCTCAAACTTAGCTTCTCTAAAGTTGCTTGCAACGCCTCCTAAAACTGATTTGTAAAGATGGGATCTCGATCACTTACAATTCTTACTGGAACTCCATGCAATCAAATAATCACCCTCATATAAGTTTCGACCAAAGAAGCTGCAGCCTTTGTTGGCTTCACTGGAATAAAATGAGCACTCTTCTTAGCCGATTTAAAATAACCCACTACCATTCATTCGCTTTTCTAGTTTTGGGTAATCCATCGATACCATCTCTCATTTTCAATTTGGAATTTCTGAGGTTTGAAGTAAACCAGCCATCTTCTGGTGATTGCCTTTTATCTATTGATAGTTAAAACATCTATTGACAAAGATTAAGACATCCCTCTTCATCCCTTCCCACCAAAACACCTGATTAATATCTCGATGCATCTTTAAAACACCCAGATAGATACTTAATTTAGATCGATGACATTCCGATAAAACTTCATGTCTAAGGTTATCGACATTAGAGATGCAGATTCTCCCACTCATATACAAAATACCATGGTTACCTAACTCGAAATTTGAATGCTGTCCCCCGCAACATCTTGGATGATCTTCCTTAAACACTCATCCTCCCTTTGTTTATTAGCAATACTTTCCAAAAGAGTTGGTTTAACTTCCAAGAACAAAAAACTGCATTCCTACTTAAAGCATCCGCTACCATATTTGCTTTTCCTGGGCTGTACAGAATAGCCAAATCGTAGGCCGTTAAAAATTTCAACCATCTTTGCTGCCTCAGGTTCAGGTCCTGAGTGAAAAAGTGCTTCAGGGACTTATGATTCATGAAGAGCTCAAACTTTTCACCTAATTAAAGAAGGAAATTACCACTAGGGTCCTTAAAGATTTGTAATAAACTAAAGAGGAATAGATGGATTCTTACCCAACAAGTAATGCCTCCACATCTTTAACGCGAATACTATGGATAACAGCTCCAAGTCATGCATTGCATAATTCGTTTCGTGAGTCTTTAACTATCTACTTGCATAGGCTATACCCTTCCCATATTGCATTAAAACTACACCCAATCCAACTCTACATGCGTTTGTATAAATAAACAACCCCTCTCCTCCATCAATAATAGCCCAAATAGGGGCACCAGTCAACATTTCTTCTAACTCAAGGAATGCATCCTCACACTTGGAAATCCACTAGAACCTAACATACTTTTTCATCAAATTGGTTAGATGAGCGACGATTTTGGAGTAATCCTTTAAAACTTTTTATAATAACAAGCTATCCGTAAAAAGCTTCTTGACTTAGTGGGAGTTTGGGGTCTTTTGAAATCTTGCACAGTAGCCACTTTAGCCGAATTAACTGAGATGCCATCACCCGATGCAATATGTCCTATGTATCTCACTTTCGATTGCTATAAGTGGCTCTTAGAAAACTTAGCTTTAAGAATGTTTTTCCTTAATGTTTCCAACACACCACTTCCAAGTGGTTTTTTGTGCTCTTCCTCGGTCTTTGAGTAGATAAGAATGTCATAAGATCAATGAAAAGTGCATGTGCACTGGTCAGCCCAAAAGGCATAACCAACCATTCATAGAAAAAATCGGGCCCTCTAAAAGTAGTTAAGGGTATACTATCCTCCGCTACCCTTAACTGATAGAAACCTATAGCAAGATTTAATTTGGAGAATACTCTTGGTTGATGAAGTTGATCAAAGATATGATTTCTATGGGATAACATATACTTATTTCGAATGGTCTGCTTGTTCAACTCCTTATAATTCATGCAAAATCTTAGATAACCATCGAACTTAGGTACAAAAACCATAACTGATCCCCAGCTAGAACTACTTTGTCTAATCAATCATCTGTTTAACAAACTATTGGTTTGACTTACTAGCTCCTGCTTCTCTCTCGGGGCCATTTTACGTAGAGGTTGAATGACAGGTCTCGCACCGGGAACTAGCTCAATACAAAATTCAATCTCCCAACGGGGAAGCAAAATATTAATCGGATCAAAAATATCCTAGAAATTTTTAACAACTTCTATCGATCCCAACTCTTCCTATGATGATTCAAACGAATAAAGGAAACTACTCATATGTTTGTTAAGCTTCTTCTTACAAACTATCCTTTCCAATATTTTTCTAGAGTTGGGTTTTAACACTACCCTTCTCTTAATGCAATCTAGAACTGCTCCATAATTTGATAACCAATCTATAGCAAGAATAACATCAAACTGCTTAAAATCCAAGACAAATAGGTTACAAAAGAAAAGATGTTTTTAGATATCAATTTTCGCTCTTCCACAAACCAAGTATAGATTACTTATACCGCCTATGGTGTTGGACACACAAAAAGAGGTTTCTACAAATTTTAGGATAAGTTGTAACCTACCTACTAATTCTTTAGAGACAATACTATATGAAGCTCCAGTATCAAATAAAACATGAACTAAAATACCATTTATATGTAAAGTACCTTCCAAGACTCCCTTCCCTTTAACATCTTCGGAAGTTGGGGGTGCCTGCTTAATAACATAGACCTTAATCTACTAACCCTGCTTCAATAGTGGGCATTTCTTAATCATGTGTCTTGGCTGGTGGCAATTATAGCAAAGCGTCTTCCAGACCATTGGAAAGATAGCCTTCGCCTGTTCACAATGTGTTGAAATATGCCCCTTTTTCTTACCATTGTAACAAACAACATCTTTATACTTTTTCCCTGATCTTCTCCTGCTGGTTTTCTCTTACCATGCTTCTTTTTTTCATTTAGGTTAAACTTCCTTTTATTTGGGATAATCGTACCACCACTGGGTGTTCTTGCTATTGGTTTCTTTTTCAAAAGGACTTCATACCTTCTGGCCATGTTCACCAAATCTAAAAATGATTCCTTTACATCTGCGGTCATCTTTTCATGGAACTCTTCTCTCATACTTGATATGAACATATTGTTTTTCCTTAGCGGCATATCAATAAGTCCAGGGCTAAAACAAGATAACTCATTAAATTTTCTCTTATATTTCGCTATCAACATGTCTTCCCGCTTAAGATCCATGAAACTTCAATATAATCGAGTTTTCCCCGTAGTTGGCATAAATTTGTCTTCGATTACTTGTTTCAATCTAGCCCATGAGAACTCATCTTCTAGAAAATTTACGGTGCCAGAATCCTACCATGCAATTGCACCCTCCTGTAATTTCCTTAATGCCAAGAATTATTTCTGATCATCAAAAATTTCCAAACCTTTGAAAATCTTCTCACATGACTGTAGCCAAGCTTGAACTTTAATAATTGATTTTGTTACCTTTAAAGGTTTTCCTCTATATTTGTGAAATCCTTGCATAAAGCAGCGAACTTAACTCAAGGCCGCACTGGAGCTACAGCCTGAATAACTATTACTCCCCTACTAACAATCTGGGTTCTTCCATTTGTGGTTGTTGTGCTACTATTTCCCCTTTCTCGTCCTCTTATCATACTCAATCTTACTACCTAAATAAAGTAAGATATATTTAGAATACATGGACGATATTATCTTAGGAAAAAGAGAAAAAAAACCAAATATATAAATGCCGATCTTAATAATAGATAAACATACTCTGTAAGACTAAACTCATTCTAGGGTACTACTAAACCTATCTTTAATGAGTTGACCCCAACCAAGGCCTAGGTGTTTTCTCAACCTAAGCTCTGACAACAAATGTGATGATCTATTTTTCTTACACCCAAAGATGATACCTAATACATCGTCAGTATTCATGTACCGATCATCTAAGTGTGCGAAAGACAGTTCATGGAGTAAAGAAGATAAAAGACAAAGAAAAAGACACAAATTTTTATCACAAATGTTAGAGGTACACACACATCATCATATAATAGTACATATGTTTACTCTAAAATGTTACATCAAATTTACAACAAGTATTATTCACAACAAGGATAGATATATCAACCCATCGAAATTACTAATACATAATGTACAGTCACAGCGGAAATAAAGAATACTATTAGATAATGATGAAATCTCCTACTCCATACTGCTTCCCAAAATGCTCCAAGAAACCTGAGTACTTAGCTACTCATAAAATTTTTAATTACCCAAGAATTTAAGAGAAAGAAATAAAACTCCAAATTAGACATGGGTCTGATGTGAGTAAAGCATATGTTTTAACTTTATAAAACTCATTCAAAAATAAAGTATCACGTAAGACCATGTCGTACATAAACATTGATGGGTTTTTACCTTATGATAACCAAAATATTTTCTATATAAAATCCTTTAATATTATCATAATATCTAGGTTCAAAGTAAATATGGAATCATAACCGAAATTGATACATTAATTAAATTCTAGCATAATAGGTATACAATCAAGTTCGAAGGCTCGTATTGGAAAATGGATTCCAACTATGAATGGGGAAGGGCGTAACAGTCGAATCAATACAGCCCTAGATAAAATGTACTTAAGGCTACAATACATTGTACCTCTACTACTCAGAACTAGCCCCATTTCTTACTGGATAGCGCCAAATATGGTTACCCCTTGGTTGCAATCAACAACCATAAAGGGATCCCGAAGCAAACATAAACCATAGATATTGCTCTAGATTAGGTGATGATCGTACCCTAATGGGAGCGATCTACATAGCCTTGCTGCATGAACCTGCTTTTGTCATTTACCGATTGTAGGGCTTGAGGTTATGTTTACCTTTCCTTCTAGCAGACCATCTTGGAATGCTAATATTGCCTCCAGGCATCCAATGTAATAATATCGTTCATCTATACAAGTTGTTCTAGAATTAAATAAACATTCAACAATTACTATCTTTCAGTTTGGAATCACCCTCGGGAAGAATAGTTCAGCTCCATAACGTACTTCGTAACGATCCAACATGAACATCATTGGTCTGGAGCCGTTTGGATAAATCATATTATCTGAAACCGGTATCTCCAAACTAAGACATGATTCTCTCCTAACTCAATTCTGGTTCTTTTGTGAGTATGCAGCAAGTATTCGAGTCCTCACTAGGGAACTCAAATATACACAACATACTTTCTGAATTAAAATAGGTCAAGTGATAATTAATAGACAACCCGCTACTAAAGGTTGATTATATAGAGTTTGCATATCGATAACCATATACTTAATTTAAATGTGACCTATTAGTAGGAATTAACTCTTCCATATCTACCACGTTTCAAATATTTCGGCCTTGCTCTGCCCCTCGTCTAGAAGATAAATTCTAGATCCCACAAATAGAGGTTCAGCCTACTCACCGACTTTTAGTGCTGACTATGGGATGACTAACTTCCCATAAATATGTCACCACATTAACTAGGATTTTGTATTTGTTTGTGGTTACTTAAGGGTGATCGACAAAGAAATCCCTTGATTCAAAACATTTTTGAAAAAGAAAGACAGTCTTAAAGCAAAACCGAAATTTTTAAAATAAAATTATTTTTAAATTAAAAACCCCTATTTATTAATTAAATAATAAATTATACCTTTATTAAATAATAATTAAATCTTAATTAAGTCCTAGTTAACATCTTAATTAAATTTATATAATCAATAATTAATCAATAATTAATTAAACCCCTCATCGGTGAATGGTGAAGAGTGTAATTCTATTAATAGAGATTCAAACTTATCTACTTCGTCAAGGAATGGCAGGCATAGGAATCTATTGTTGCTAATAGTGTTGTTTGTCATAGTGTTAGGGTCCGTAGGAGTCTTTCTTGGTGTATGGGTGAGTCATTTGATTCGAGTGCTATGAGTGGCACTACAAATTCAGGCTTAGTTATGGTTTCTGTTTTAGGTAGTACTTATTCTACTTATGCCCTTGGTAGTTTATTCACTAGTGAGTTGTGTCAGCTAGCTTGGGATACCGCTTTTGTTTTTACTAAGGACAAAATAGATTTTGTTTATATTAGAAATAGGGAAATAGAGAGAGTTTGATTAGCTGGATTATGAGGATTATCAACTGGAATATTGAGGGTTTTAATGATTTAAATAAATGTGACAAAATTAGGACATTTTTTAAAGATTATTTTATCGACATAGTAATTTTATAAGAAACGAAAATCGATTGTCCGCATCTTCATTTTTATGGACGATTAGGTGATTATCATTTTATGCGTTGGGTTTGTTTACCTTCAATTGGACCTTCTGGGGGTTTACTTATAGGGTGGCATGATAATTCTTTTAAACTTCTTCAAACTATTTCTTAGCAACACTCTATACATATAATTCTTATTAACCTTAGTGATAACTCTTTATTAAATATTTCTAATGTTTATGGACCAAACTTGAAAATTGGTCATCGAGTTCTATGGAGCGAATGTCTAGACTTCAGATCATTCGCTCCTGGATCTTGGATTTTTGAAGGGGATTTCAATGTTACACGTTTTTTAGGAGAGAGGTACCCCAAGGAAGGAGATTTATCTTTCAATGAAGAGTTTGATCACTTTGTTATTAGTTGTAATTTGATAGAAATGCCTTTATCTAATAGAGAATTCACTTAGAGTAATACTAGGGAATCCCCTTCTATGGCTCTATTAGATAGATTTTTTATTGACGATGAAATCAAGATAAATTTCCTAATTGTAGAGTCATTGGTTTTCCTTATACATATTCTGACCACTGTTCTATCATTTGTACGTGTGATTACCATAGAATTATTAATAAATCTTTTAAATTTGAAAAAAATATGGTTATTAAAATCCAATTTCTCTAACCTAGTGAAAAATAAATGGGTATCAATGATTTTTTATACTACCATGAATACAGATAACTCAGCAACAAAATTTGTTTTAAAACTCAAGGGTCTTTGAAATTTTCTTGAAAATTGGAGTAAGCATGATTTTGGCAGTATTAAAATCAAAAAGAAAATTTTCTTTAAATGCTTAAAATTAACAAATAGAAGAAACTAGACAACTTAATCTGGGGGAAAGTAATGTTCCCGCTAACTTAAAAGAAGAACTTAATTTAATCGTAGAAAAAGAAGAGATTGTGTGGCAACAGAGGCCTATAATTCGATGGATTAATGAAGGTGACAGTAACACAATTTTTTTTCATAATATGGCTAATGGGAGGAAACATGGTAATACTATAAATTCTATTTTTGTGAACAATGTTGAATTGGTAGATCAAAGAGATTTAAATAAGGCCTTTACTGATTACTATAGGGATATTTTTGGCAATAGGAATAAATATAAGATAAATTTTAGATGGAATGAATTTTATGCTATCAATTCTAGAATTAACCTTACTGACTTTGACAATCCTTTTTCTGAAGAGGAGATTTTGAAGGCTATTAATGACATGCCTAGTGATAAAGACCCAGGTGCCGATGGGTTCTTATTTTATTTTACAAAAATATTTTGGGATGTTCTAAAATTCGATTTAATTAGTATGTTTAATGAATTTTATAATGGGAAATTACAAGTAGGAGGATTTAATTTTGCAAACGTAATTTTATTACAGTAAAAAATCGATGCTAATAATTTAAAAGATTTTAGACCTATTTCTTTAATTAACTATTCTGTTAAAATTATTTCAAATTTTTTAGCTAATAGACTTAGCACAAGAATGAACGATCTAATTGATTGTTCGCAAACTGCGTTCATTAAAAATAGAAATATAACTGATGGAGTGGCTGCTGTTCAAGAATACATAAATCACTGTTGCAAGAATAACATTACTTATGCGATTCTAAAACTTGAATTTGCGAAAGCTTTTGACTCGGTGGATTGAAATTTTCTTATTAATATGTTTCTAGCTAGAGGATTTAGTAGCAAATGGATTAGTTAGATTATGTCTTTGCTTAAAGCTGATAATTGTAGTATAATGGTTAATGGAATTTTAGAAATAAAATACAATCTAAACATGGTTTAACGTAGAGTGATCCTTTATCACCTCTTTTTTTAACCTAGCTGTAGATGTTTTCTCTGTGCCTATTAAAACAACAGTTAGAAATGACTCTTCAGGGTGCGCTGGTAATGAAATCTCACGCAATGATCTCTCTGTTCTACAATTTGCAGATGATACCTTATTATTTTCTTCTCATTTACCTAATCATGTCATTACCCTTAAATTTATTTTTTACAGCTTTGAACTTCTTTCATGGACAAACATTAATTTCGATAAAAGTTCCATTTTATTATTAAATGATGTTGACAAGGTTGAAGGTTTAGTTGCTAATACGCTTAATTGTAAAACTATGACTTTCCCTTTTGATTATCTTGGATTTTTGATTAGACCAACTAAATTTAAGCATAAGGACTGGTTAATTATAATAGATAAAATTAAAAATAGAATTTCTAATTGGAACGGGAGATTTTTATCAAGAGCGGGTAGATTAGTTTTCATCAACTTTGTTTTATGTGCTCTTCCAATCTATTGGATGTCTATGCATGTTTTCCCTGATTGGGTGATTAATAAAATAAATAATTTTAGAAGGGATTTCTTATGGAGTGGTGATAATCCCAACAATCTGTTAAACTTTGGTAATACAAAATCAAAAATAGAGGGAGATAAATATGCAAAAACAAAGAAGGAGAAGATTTTGTTTTCGCTAGTTAATAGGCATATTTGAGTATGTTTATTTCTCTCTTTAATTGGCTAATCAAATTATTTTTTCCATCTAATGTTAACCCGGGCATTAAGTAATTGGTTATATAAATAGAGACTAGAAAAGATGGTAAAAGTGTGATGGAAAATCTATTTGCTAATGTTCTCTTCTTCATCTTTGTTCTTTTCTTCCAACAATTTTAGCCATAGAGATATTTGATCCCTTTCTTAATTTGGTTATTGATTCAATGGTATTTTGTTTACTTTAGATTTGTTCTATTATTTGGAAACAAAATTTCGGTTAACAAATAAAGTGGGTGGTTGGGTGGAATATTTTGTGTCATTGCGTTTTGATTTCAATTCCATCTTGTATTCAATCTAAGTTATCTCTTTCTGATTTGGATGACAAAGATTTATTGATAAAAACTTCTGCAAAACGCTACCATTTTCATAATAATTTGATATCAGAGCATAGATCATCGTAAAGCGTACAATAATTTTGGTTTGAAAAATTATTGATGTCGGATATGATTTCGTTTTCAAAGATGGCTATCTTGGATGGGAAAAATTAGGGTATTTGGAAGCCTAAGATGGAGGATGTTCTATACCTCAATGATCTTCATGATCTGATTGATGGAGATGGAAAGAAGCCCTTTGATGTAGATGAGGGAAAATGGAAGAAGATGGATAAAAAGGCGATTGCTTTGATTCGCCAGTATTTCAATGATTCAGTTTTCCATCATATGGCCAGTTATGAATCTACGAAGGCTTTGTGTGACAAGTTGGTATCTTTGTATGAGTCAAAGAGTGCTAGTAGTAAGTCTTTTCTGGTTCAAACGTTGGTACAACCAAGATTAGATGAAGAGAAGTCTGTTGCAGAGCATTTGAATGAATTTAAAGATGTAATAAATCAATTGGAAAATATGAAGGTCAATTTTGGTGATGAGTTACAGGCTCTTTTATCAATGAGTTCGCTTTGAGAAAGTTGGAAAACTTTGGTTGTTTCATTGAGTAATTCCAATGCTAATGGAACTATCTCTCTGAAAACTGTTCGGAGTAATCTTTTGAATGAGGAGCTTAGATGAAAAGGGTCAGGTATAAAATCAATTCAAGGTGAGGCTATTGTGGCAAGGAACTCGAAGAAAGATGCAATTTGGAAGAAGAAGGACGCTAATGGTAAGGGTGTTATCACTCGTCATTATTGTAATAAGAAAGGTCACATACGCAGCAAGTGTTATGCTTATAAAAGAGATCAGAAAAAGGCTGAGCATGGTGATATTAGTAGTGATGCACATGCAAGTTTTGCTAAAGGTACTGATAGTGATGCTTCTTGTGATGTCCTCTTTAGTGAAAATAAGCCTTGGAAGATGGATTCGGGAGCCCTTTTTCACATATGTAGAGACGTGAATTGTTTTTCTTCTTATAAAAAGAGAGTTGCATGAATAGGACAGCCAATGGAGAAGAGCTACCGATTTTTGGTATTGGATCTATCCAATTTCGTATGCATGATGGTGTGGTTAGAGAAGTCTCTAGAGTGAGACATGCACCCACTTGTTTGCATAATCTTATTTCTCTCGGTCAGTTGGATCATCATGGTTGCACTTATGAGACTCTAGGTGGAGTTCTAAGAGTGAAGAAAGGTAGTCGTGTAAGGATAAGAGGAGTATTGAAAGAAGGAAACTTTTATAGCTTAGTTGGTTCTGTAGTCGACAATGGAAAGAGAGTGACGGTTGAAGGACCTAGTCCATAGCAAGGTGGAGAGGTCAATGTGGTCACTGCTTATGATTCTAGCATAAAGATCATATTTTAGACAAGGATCTTCATGCTGATGATGCTCGAGGGATCGATAGTGATCAGGTAATGGGCTCAGATCGAGTGATAGACGGGTGTCGAATTGCAAAATCCACAAAGACAAGATGGGGATCTTTGAGGTATTACAAACATTTTTGAGACCGGATTTGTATGGTGCACTCATGTGGGAAATGCGTCACTTGCAGACGGTGGTTAAGGTTTGTAATTTAGTGTGGTTGAGATATAGGGATTTGTTATCGATCTAGATATGACATGCTTGATATGTTGGAGATATGTGATTTTGCATCTAAGGTGGAGTGTTAAATTTTGGTGAAAAAATTACAAATAGAGGGAAATATATATGCAAAAAGAAAGAAAGAGAAGATTTTGTTTCCTCTAATTAATAGGTATATTTGAGTATGTTTATTTTTCTCTCTAATTGGCAAATCAAATTATTTTTTGCCATCTAATGTTAACTTAGGCATTAAGTAATTGATTATATAAATTGAGACTAGAAGAGAGGGTAAAAGTATAGTGGAAAATTTATTTGCTAATTTTCTCTTCTTCATCTTTGTTCTTTTTCTCCAATAATTTTAGCTATATCGATATTTGCTCCCTTTTTCAATTTGGTTATTGATTCAATGGTATTTCGTTTACTTTAGCTTTATTCTATTAATTGTAAACAAAATTTTGATGAATCAATAAAATGGGTGGTTGGGTGGAATATTTTGTGTTGTTGCGTTTTGATTTCAATTCCTTCTTGTTTTCAATCCAAGTTATCTCTTTGTGATTTTGGTGACAAAGATCTGTTGATAAAAGCTTCCGCAAAGCACTATTATTTTCATAACACGATAGTCTTAAATGTTTAGTCACTTGGGAAACGGTTAGTAAATCGAAAAAAGAAGGTGGATTAGGAGTTACTAATTTACGAAACATGAATTTGTCTTTATTAGGGAAGTGGTTATGGAAAGTTAAGGATATAAATGATAATTCTATTTGGAAAGAAATTATTTTCAAACATAATTGTAATGGTAGTAATAATTTATAACAAATTACACCTACAGTTTTTTAATAAGTTGTCTAGTTTTTGGAAACCAATATTAAAATATCAAGAGATTATTAACCTTGAACTAATACGATTGTTCATTTAGGAAATAACACTTCTTTTTATTATGATCATTGGTTATCTATTGTTCCTCTTAGGACAGAGTTTAAAGGGCTTTTTGATATTTATAACTTTAAAAATGCTTTAATTGTTGATATCTTTTCTCCAGGTAATAACCCCCCTTGGAACTTTAGTTTAATAGAATCTTAGAAGGTACTCCTCTTAGGCAATTTTATTTATTATGTGCAAGATTGAACTTATATAATATTAATAACGAAAATGATACTAGTAAGTGGGAATGGGACAAAAGTAAGAAATTCAATTCTAATTCGTTATAAATTTCTTAATTTCTTGGGAATTACTTATAACTCTTTTAATTTTATTTGGAAAGCTAATGCTCCTCCAAAAGCTAAGATTGATATGTGGTTAATCATGCATGGGAAACTAAATGCTATTGAATTTTTAAAAAGAAAGAATATGCAAATTGATAATAAATGTAGTTTTTGTAAACTACATTTTGAAGATATTAATCTTATTTATTATGATTGTATAAATACTTGTTACATTCTTAACAATACTCATCAATCTTTAACTTTTGTTACCTGGATTGTTTGGCCTGGTTACAAGAGGCTCGTTATGCAAGCACACCTGGCTCGGCTTGAATACAGTTTAGCATAGACAACTGGCTCGGCTTGAATATGGTTTGGCATAGAAAACTTGGCTCGGTTTGAATATGGTTTAGCATAGACACCTGGCTCGGCTATGGTTCGACATAGACACCCGGATCGGCTTGGATACGGTTCGGCAGACAGGTGGTTCAGCATGGACCCTTGGATGCGGTTTGGCATGGACCTCTGGCTCGGCCTGGATGCCGTTCGGCATAGAAAGGTTGTTCGGTATAGGCGTTTTGGTTCAGCTTGGATGTCGTTCCGCTTCAAGGGAAGAATAAACACTCAACACTGAGTGAGGGTGTCGTCGTTTGGCATATATCGCTCGGCATGCCTCACTCAACCTTCGCGTCAACTCAGTACTTGCTTCGGTTCTCTTGAATTTTCTTTGAGGCACTTGATGGTTGACCAGACGATTCTTGACTGGCATTCCTCGCTTGGCATGCCTCGTTCGACATGCCTGGCCCGGTGCGTAGAAGTCACCTACTATGGGCTGAGATATCTTGTTCCTGAGCCCATGAGGGAAGTTCAGCCTATCTTCGCGTATAAATAGAAGTGCGGAGGCACAGTGAAAAGGACATTTTTTGAGAACATTGGGGAGACTCTGCCATTTCCAAGACTTATTCTTTTTTAGTGAGAACTTGTATTCAAGTTATTGGTGTATGGATCGTATCTGTATTCAATTATTTGAAACAACAATAAAGATAGAACTCAAAGTGGACGTAGGTAGATATGCCAAACCACTATAAATCTGGTGTTTTAGTTTTTGCAATTAACTATGCGCATATTCCTCTATTTTAATTTTCTATCTTTATTAATCTCTCTACACAAATCCTTCTTTGGGTGTTTATGACCAATTTGGGTGCTTTCACCAAGAAATACATTCTCAGGTCATTAGGATCTACTCTTTAGCTACTAGATTGAAGAATTCCCCGAAGGAGATCCAAGTCATTCACAGGAAGTCCATTGATTCTACTCAGAGTTCCCATCAATAACTCTACAATGGGAAGACCTCGTATTCGATCAGCCTCGCACAACGCAGATGTCAACGAGACTGCTAGCGTCCAATAATCAGACCTAGCGATCAACAAGTTAATCTAGGCCCAAGGACTATCGCCACCCAAAACCAGATAGAAGTTGTCACTATAACGGAGTTCAACGACCTTATGAGAGAACTCATGGAAATTAGGAGACAACTTAGCGAACATATTCAAGCTAATGCCAACCTTATGACTTAGCTTACTCAACAACATCATCAGAATGCTAGAGGTAGCCCCGCTCCTTACTCTTCATCTAACAGCTCGACTTCGTCCAATGAACCTTCCAGGCATGGACGCCGCAGAACTAAAACTACACAAGCGGGTGTTGCTGATCGATCAACCAAGGATGGTCCAGGTTCCCTACCTGGAGCCATGGCACCTCACTCACACCAAGGAAACTTAGGATCTAGAGTGCGAGTGGAAGCTGGACGGCCGGCCCACCAAGGCCCTAATGAAGCGGGTCCCTAGGATACATGTTTGGGAGTTCGCCAACAGAGGAGACACAAACCAGAATGATCTCGTAGGATAGATTCCAACCTGCCATCTTCCATACAAACGCCGGACCTATCAGCTATGGTCAGACAGCCGATGAGAGAAAATCAAGGCTTGACTAATGATGATTGTGGGATATCCAAGAGTCATACTCCATTCACAGATACTATTCTACAGGCCGAGTACCCTAGGAAGTTCAGCATGCCAACTATCCCAGCCTACAAAGGAAAGACAGATCCCCGATAACATGTGATGAGATATGAATGGATGATGGATTCAGCTAGAGCAAATGACGCAACTAACTGTAGGTGCTCCTCGATAAATTTATCTATGATTGCTACCATGTGGTTTAGCTGACTTCCTCCATGGTCTATCTCCAACTTTGATGAAGTAACGATGAAATTTATGGAGCAATTCAGGATTCATGCCACTCGTCCCAAGGATGTGATGTCCTTGTCTAGTGTGATTCAGGCTCCAAGGGTATCATTGAAGGAGTACTTATAGGGATTTCATGTTGCGGCTATTGAAGTTAGAAACTCAAATGACCATGACATTCTGATGGCTGTCATGCGAGGGGTAGATTTGGATTCGGAATTTAGCGATTGGGTGGCAGGAAAATCTCTGACTACAATAGAGCTATTTTATTCAAAGGCTTATCAATTCATAAGAAGGGAGGAAGCTAGTGGATGAGGCGAGATAATGCACCAGGGCCAGGTAAGGGGACTATGAAGAGAAATGTCGTTGTAAAATAATCCGATGATAACTCGAGGAAAATCCAGGTTAATGTCCATAACAAGCCTGAGCAATCTGAAGGTTCCGAAGGAGGAAATCTCGGAAAGAAAAGAAAAGCAGGAAAATGGAAACCAAGGATTCCATCTTAAAACGAATACACTCCCTTGAATGCCTCTCTTGAAAATATTTCTATCAACTTCAATACTTTTCAATAACGAAAGCCATGCCCAAAAGAGTCCACAGAGGAACAAAACGGACTGGAAAGTACTAGGGCTTCCATGAGAATTACGGGCATAATACCAAGAAGTGTAGACACCTCCACGATGCCATAGAAAAGTTTATTTGACAGGAAAAGTTGCAGGAATTTGTCAAGAACCCCCTGGAAGGTAGACAAGGAACATCAGATCTCGGTCGCGGGCAAGCACCACGCCATCTAGAGGAACGTGCTCGAACTATAGGTAGATTGGTCATAAACACAATAATGTTAGACCTCATCTGGCAGACAGGAATTGGCAAGAGATGGAGCGTTATCCCAATTCCTTAAAGCACGTAGATTTTTAATGTTTTTCAAATACATAGGATGGGTCTGCGGCTAAGCAACAACAAACGATGGCGGACAATATAGTATTCAGGAGCAGAGATACTGATCAGGTAGAGGCTCCTACCGTCGACCCAATATCATCTCTGCGACAATCGAGTTAGAATTTGTGAAAAGAATTTTGATTGAACATGGAAGTTCCGTTAACATCATCTTCAAAAAGGCATATGGTCAAATGAAGATGGAGACAAAGGATTTAAAACCATCTAAAGCCCATATCCATGGCTTTAATGGTGCAGCTACCGATGCAGTGGGTTATGTTGAATTGCCAGTTGAACTGGGACAAGATGAATGTAGGAGGGTGCGAATCCTGCCTTTCGTTGTTTTGGATGTCGATTCTCCATACAATGTGTTTCTGGGTCGACCGGCCCTAGAAGAGTTTAGGGCAGCTTTGGCCCCTTGGTGTTTAACTTTGAAATTTCCGATAGGCAAAGGAGTTGGTGTAGTGCATGGCGATCAGGCGACCAGTCGTGCATGTGATGTGGCTGCTAAGAAAGGCCTAGTGAAGAGATAAAGGAAAGGTTGTGGACAGCTCCATCTGCACCCGAGTCACTGAAAATTGACAAATAATGCCCTAGCCTTGGCTCCGGCAACACGTTCGGATCTATAGAGACATATTTTCAAGAGATGATGAAAAGGAACCTAGGAAAGCAAAAGCACCACCCGATGAACTAACAATTGACATTCCAGTCAGCCGAGATGACCCATCACGAGTGCTTAAGATCGGATCACAACTCAACCCCTTGATGACCGAGGATCTCATCGATTTCCTCCAAGCGAATCTAGATGTTTTCGCTTGGACACATTCTGATATGTGTGGGATTTCTCCTCCCATTGCAAGCCATATGTTGAACATAGACCCGAGGTATGTGCCAGTAAAGCTGAAAAGGAGAGGCATAGACCCGGAGAGGTCCACTGCTCTCAGAGAGGAGGTGGATAAACTCAAAGCCAATGGGTTCGTCTGCGATGCCCTCTACCCTAAGTGGGTGTCTAACCCCATGCTAGTGAGAAAAGAAAATGGGAAATGGAGAGCTTGTGTAGATTATTCTGATCTGAACAAAGTGTGCCCTAAGGATAGTTTCCCTTTACCCAAAATTGAACAGCTAGTCGACTGAATGGCCGGAAAGGAGTTATTGTCATTCATGGATGTGTGCTCAAGATGTAATCAAATCCCGATGCACATTCCAGACCAAAAACACACTAGTTTTGTCATTGACATTGGGCTATGTTGCTATGTAGTGATGCCTTTCGGACTGAGAAATGCGGGAGCAACTTATCAGTGCCTAGTGAATCGAATGTTTGAAGACCAGATTGGTGGAACAATGGAAGTCTGTATGGATGACATGCTTGTGAAGTCATGACAGTCAAACGACCACATTCGAACTTAGCACAAATGTTTGATATATTCAGATATTATGGAATGAAGACTAATCCTTCGAAGTGTTCACTTAGCGTTGCGTCGGGAAAGTTTTTGGGTTTCATTTTTAATGCACGGGGAGTTGAAGCTAATCCAAAAAAAGATTCAGGCTATTCGAGAAATACAAGTTCCCAGAACCATAAAGCAAGTACAAAGGCTGAACGGTTAAGCGGCCGTGCTGAGTCGATTCATATCCAAAGCCATAGATAAGTGTATTACCTTCTTCGATGTAATAAAGAAAGGAAAGATAAGTTTCAAATGGATGACCGACTGGGAGGACGCTTTCCGATCCCTGGTAAGACATTTAGAAAGTCTCTCGGTGCCGTCGAAGCCTATAGACCATGAAATGTTGTATGTGTACTTGGTCGTATCTCAACATGCCATCAATACGGCTTTGGTTCACGAGGAGGACCTAGTTTAAAAGCTGGTGTACTATGTAAGTAAGTGTTTAACGAGGGTAGAAATAAATTATCCTAAAATTGAGAAATTGATCTGCTACTTAGTGATTGCATCACGTAAGCTTCGTTCGTACTTTCAGGCACACACGATCAGTGTTTATACAGATCAACCCTTGCGACAGTACTCCAATGACTGAAACCTCTGGAAGGATGTTAAAATGGAATATCGATTTGAGCCATTTTGATATTACCTACCAGCCACGAAGGGCTATATAAGGGCAAGCGCTAGCATACTTCATCGCTGAATTCACTATGTTAGACGAACCAAAGAGTCAAGATGTCATTCCCTCCATTCGATGGAAACTGTACACCAAGGTGCATCCAACGACCTTGTTCTGGGGATGGTATAATTCTTGTGACTCCCGAAAACCGATCGGTTTGTCACGCTTTGAAGCTCAATTTCCTGGCTACAAATAACGTAGCTGAGTACGAAGCATTGATTGCTGGCTTGAAACATATAAGGGAACTTGAAATGAAAGCGGTTGAAATCTTTTGTGACTCACAATTAGTGGTGTACCAGGTGCGGTGAGATTACCAAGCGAAGGGGTAGATTCCTTCGTACCTTTCCCGAGTTCACGGACTATTGAAGACCTTGAATATTATGATATTTCGCATGTCCCGCGTGAACAAAACAGAGAAGCCGACTTATTGGACAAATTTGCAAGAACTGGCGATCGACAACAGATGAGATTAGTTCCTGTCGAAACCTTACATACTCTGAGTATAAATGAGATGGAGGTAGACTTCATGTTAGAAACAGAAACTGAGAAGGAGTCATGGATAACCCCATTCAAGCAATACTTGCTACACGGGGTCTCGCTCGAAAGAAAGAGCGAAAGACGACAAGTCATTCATAAAGCTTCGCGATATGTAATGCAGGACAGAATAATGTATCGAAAGGCATTCTCAGTCCCCTTACTCTGGTGCATTGCCCACGGTGAGATAAAGAGAGTCTTGAAGGAAGTTCATGAAGGAGAATGGGGGGATCATAAGGGGAGCAGACCTTAGCAAAAATGATCCTCCGCTATGGATACTATTGGCCAACTGTACATCAGGATGTGGTGACTACATAAGACGATGTGACAAGTGTCAAAAATGTGCAAAACTCCTGAGAGCTCCGCCAACGGAACTCACACAAATGATTGTCCCTGGCGGTTTGCAATATAGGGAATCGATATAATCGGTTCGTTGCCTATATCAAAAGGCGGTGCGAAATACGCAATAGTTGCGGTCGACTACGTTACCATATGGGCAGAAGTAGAGCCATTAGCCACAGTCACTACCATTTAGGTCATTAATTTCGTTGTACGAAACATTATATGCCATTTTGGCCTTCCGCAAACTATCATTACGAACAACGAAACTCGGTTTGAAAGTAGGGAGTTCAAAGAATTTTGTCAAAAGTATGACACTGAGAAAAGATTTGCAGCAGTTGCTCTTCCAAAAGCCAATGGACAAGTAAAAGCCGTGAACAAAATAATCAAGTCCATATTGAAAAAACGTTTGGCAAAGGCTAGAGGCAAGTAGGTGGATGAGCTTCGAACAACACTTTGGGCTTACAGAACCACCCATAAGTCCATGACTAACCACACTCCATTCGCATTGGCATATGATACAGAAGCCGTTATACCCGCGGAACTTGAAGTTCCTTCACATCGGGTAACTCATTATGACCCCAAGATGAATCGGGATCTCTTACTGGAATCACTGGATTTGGTGGATGAAAAACGTGAAGAAGCTAATTTAAGGGTGGCTGCACATAGGCACCGAGTCGCACGATATTATACTGAAAAAGTCCGACCGAGGATCTTTGATGTGGGCGATCTCGTTTTGAAGCGAGTTTTCTCGATCCCATCGCATACGAATCCTACCTGGAAAGGTACATACATCATTGAATGGAAGCTTAGAGAGGGAACTTTAAAGCTAGCGACCGTTGATGGAGCGACACTCCCCCAAGCATGGAATAGCGCATCTGCAACGTTATTATATTTAGTCTATTTCTTTTGCATTTTAGTTGCAATTATTTCCAATATGTTTTTTATTTCGTTGATTCTTAGTTTTAAGCATATAATAAGACAATCCAATTTGATTTCAGTAATAAAGGCTTGAAGCCATCTTTTCCATGAATTATTAATGTTTCCGTGTGTGCTAATTCTATGAAAAAAAATTAAAGTTGCATTATTTTGTCTGGCGTATGAACGCACATAAACGACTTAGAATCTCCAAGTCCCAGGAGTGCGGACGGGAGTACTCTGACTTACCAAGGTGCCGACTAGAGTATAAACGACTTAAAATCTTCAAGTCCCCGGAGTGCGGATAGAGTAACTGAGTCCCCAAAGTGCAGACTGGAGTATAAATGACTTAAAATCTCCAAGTTGCCAGAGTGCGGACTGGAGTACTCTGAGTCCCTAAAGTGTCGACTAGAGTATAAACGACTTAGAATCTCCAAGTCCCTAGACTACAGACTGGAGTACTCAGAATCCCCAAAGTGCGAACTATAGTATAATCGACTAAAAATCTCCAAGTCGCCGGAGTGTGGACTGGAGTACTTTGAGTCCCCGTAGTGCGGATTAGAGTATAAACGACTTAGAATCTCTAAGTCCTCGGAGGGAGGGTTGGAGTACTCTGAGTCCCCAGATTGCAGATTACAGTATAAAGGACTTAAAATTCCAAGTCCCCAAAGTGCGGACTGGAGTACTCTGAGTCCCGAGAGTGCGGACTAGTGTATAAACGTCTTAAAATCATCTCCAAGTCCTCGGAGTGCGGACTGGAGTACTTTGAGTCCCCAGAGTGCGGATTAGAGTATAAACGACTTAAAATCTCCAAGTCCTCGAAGTGCGGACTTGAGTACTATGAGTCCCCAGAGTGCAAACTAGAGTATAAGAGACTTCAAAATCTCTAAGTCCCCAGAATGTGGACTAAAAGTATTCTATGTGCCCGAAACGTGGAACGGAGGATCTGCGATTTTCAAAAATAAATTCCGAGTCACATGGAAGTGAACTAGAGCTCGCATAGCTCATCGAATTCCGAGTTATGGAAACGAGTTAGACAGTAAGCTGAAAAACGAAAGTCATCGAAAAATAAAGAAACTAAGTTTTATTCACAAATCCCAAAATAAAGTTCCGCTACAAATCCTCCTAAACTCGGAATCAAAAGTCTATTTACATTGGCTACAAAAATAAATAGAAATAATTACATAAACCAGGCTAACTCTCGTTGAAAGAGCGTGATAACTACTTCTTTAGCTTCTTCTCCTTCCTCAGTTTCTCAGCCGACTCTTCCCCCATGCGTTTTCGGTTGGACATTTTGCTTTCTAGGGAAGTGACATCCGAGGAAGGAAAAGGAAACTCCAGTGGCATGGACCCATCGGGAAGGATGACTTTCAAAGGTCTGTTCAAAGGATCATCTAGTTCCACTACTTGGGGCTCGACCTTGATTTCAACTTTCTTTTTCTTCTCTTTTGTAAGTTGCTCCTTCATGCTCAACTTTAAAGTATGTTCGAAGGCGCCTGTAATTTCGACTTCGTAATTTTCTTCGATGGGTGACAGATTTTCAGACTTGTCCTCATTAAGCGCGTCAATCACTTGAGTGTCTGGACCAGGAATCTCTCCCGTTTGAATTGTCTTACCCATCTGCTCTTCCTTCTCCGTGGTGACATCGCTCCTAGGAGTTGACTCGGGATCAGAATGGCCTATACGAAGTCATAAGATACAAATGTTAGAACACATTAACTACTTGCTGAAAACGATGGCCCTTTGCACTTTAAGAAGAAATGTTATGTACCGGTTTCTAGCTGACTCTCAACAGTCTGGGGAGTTTCACCCTTTGGAATGGGAGATAGAACGTGAACATCAAGGCCAGGATCTATAGGGTCGTAGCCAATGTGTTGCTCGAAGGGGTCAAGTGATGGACAACCTGTCGGTTGAGTAGGGGGGAGGAACTGGAGACTCGGTTCCGGATGGACCGACGATGTCATTCTTTCCTTTCGACGAGGAGGAGTCTCTGCTATAAAGAGCTTTCGCTGTAGAAAAGTCCAAAGGCTCATTCCCCCTAAGAACTTCCTTTACTAAAGCTTCTTCGTCAAACTCTTCAGTGCCCGACTCAACCTTTTTGATTTTTATCAAAGTCTCCCATGCTTTGGCCAGAGATTCGAGGTAACCCTCGATAAGAAATGTTAAGGCACGATGCATGAGAACTAAAGCATTATACTCGGCTATAAGTGGATCAAACATGCACTTGATTTCCTCCCTTACAGCCGCCGTAGCTGCCTCAAGGCGAGAATCAAGTTTTATGAGCTCTATCCTTTTGTCCTCTTCATGGGCCTCATCCTTTAGCATTTCAGCCTTGGAAAGTTCTTCATTGAGCATTGTCTTTAGGAGTCGTGTAGCAACGATCTTGTTGCTATATCGTTGCGACTCCTCCTGAGTAGTAGTCTTTTCCTCCTTCTCTTTAAGAAGTAGCTCTTCAACTCTTTGACTCGCTGAGCGAACACATCTCTCTCCTTTTGAACGGAGACTTTTTCTAATGCTAAGGCACCGCAGCGTTGAACCGCTTCGTCGATCTCTTTCTTATGCGTGGCCTCTAGACGATTAATGGCCTTAGCTATGTCTTTAGCCTTTTTTTGAGCGGTTTCAAGCTGAGATTTGTATAAGCAAAGCTCTTAGTCCTGGGCCTTGATGATGTCCTTGTCATGAATGGTTTCAACTTTCAAACGATCAATTTCATGTTGGCGTTCGATAGAAACTTCAAAAACTTTCTCTGCCAAATGAATAAATGCGACGTGTTGAATGTATACATCATTGTTGCAAGCAATTACACTTTGTTTGACGTTCCCCAGAATATGATGGATCGCTGGAAGAAACTTTAGACTATTGAATCATATTTTTAGGTACGTGGCCTTAAGCTCGGTTAGCCTTTCCGCTATTAACGAATCATGTGCGGTAGCAGAATATGTTTGTCTAGAGATTATGGGTTTTTTGTGAAGTTCCCAAGATTGCCTGGTGCTAGATGAACCCGAGTGTTGGTCGCGGGGAGTATCAGACTGGGACCCCTTATAACTAGATTTCTCCCTGCTTTGCTCCGGGTGAGAGGAACGATCGTGATGGTATGAAGATTGATTGTAAGTTTCCCTTCGAGATGATGGGTACCAGGAGCGATAGTCCCTATCACTATCGTTATCTCTGTCCTGGCATTTTCCAAAGCCTGAATCCTGGCCAGAATGATGAAAAATAGAGGACCCAGAAGGCGGTCGAATCCATGGGATCGTCCCATATCACATGCACAGAAAATAAGTGAACACGAGTTAGTCAGAATCACATGATGGCCGAAGTTTAAGTGCAAGGTAAGGTGTAAGTTTTATTGTGTCTGTCCTAGTGTTCCTCCACGACGGACTAGTTTCTTTGGCTTTACTTATCGGAGTTTTTTCTCCTTGATTATGGGCTTGAATGCCTTCACCACCTCTCGCTGGCAAATAGAATTTTAGGGCCTCTGGATCATTGAAGCTATAATTGAGCGAGTCGTCAGGAATAGTGAGATCAGATAAGCCTTTAAGTGAACCCTCTAAGTGTTGTGAAGACAGCTCTTTCTCCATTGGAGTAATCGTGACCTTTGAGTTTCCGCCTACTATCTTTTTCCTCAACTTGTAAGCCAGTTTCTTTTTTCCCTTCGAAGGGGGAGGTGTTGCTTTGGTGCCGTGTGCCTCAACCACTGGTTCCAGAGCAGGACTTACTTTCTCACTTAGTGCTTCTGACACCTCAACTTCTCTAATCTCGCCCTCCTCGGGTGTGTCGAGGGCACCACATGTCGAAACTCCAACTTGCCTTTTGCCTTTGCCCAAGGCAGACCCAGCTGTAGTAGCGCCGTGAGGAAGACTTGTCCGATGACCGTCCGCCAACAACCCAAACTTTGAGAGAGATTCATTGGTAATGATAAATCTGATATCCCGGGCTTTATTGGGAACGGCTCGAATAGCTTCGATGGCCTCAGAATACCCAGATCCTTCGGGGCGTGGGCTGATACCTGTAAAAGTAGATAGAAAGGATGCACTTTCCGCCACATACAATTATTGAACCAGGAAAGAAACTTACTCCCTTCTAGCCATCTCCTTGCAAAGCCTGCAGGATGGCGCACATAAAACCATTCTTGCTTATATTGGGCGAATTTTCTTCACGCCCCCATCAAGATTTGGCACGTGTTATGTGGCTCTAGTAATATGAAAGATAGACTGTCAGATCGTCTTTTGAAACGATAAATATAGAGGATATCACCGGAATTGGGGAGCCTGAGTAGAATGCTTATGAAAAGAATGCACATGCCGTATACGAATGCGTGACTATTGAGATGTAACCGTGATGGGGCGATCTTAATATGCTGAAACAGATCATGAAGGAAGGAGTTGAATGGTGGCACACTACCAACCTAGCACATTAATTTGTTACATGCAGTATATTCGGTTGGGGGCAGGTGAGGACGATCTTGTCACGATGGAACCTATACATAGTCAAAAGGAATTCTGTGGATTGAACATAGTCGGAGAAGGGCGTTTTCATTGATTTTCGAAGCTAGAGAATCAACCGGATCGTCTAGGATGATTGTTACATCTAGGGCATCAGGGGTCAAGTCAACAGATGCAGTCATTGGACTCGGGACATTCTATATGGGAGTTGTCGATGGATTTGAAGTTCCGACTACTTCTTGTTGAAAACTTGGCTTAGGTTTATCTAAGACTCCAGCAGAGCTCGACTTTCTAAACATCTTCAATGAGCGTCGAAGATTGGATAGACACCTGTTTGAACTATACTAGAAAGAAAATCAATATTAGTCTTAGCGATAAAAGTGCTCCCCCCGCGTGGTGTGTGAACTAGTGATGGTTCGTGTAAAGAATATAAATAAATTAGGGTTCTGAAAAGTAAAGGGTAGTACGACAAGCTTCAAGTTGCCCTATTTACAAAATTTTAGGTTCATGTTTATTATGGTTTCGGTCATGAAGTTATCAGTCTGAATTAGTTTGATTTGCTTATTTTCTTAAATTCTTGTCCTTGTTTACTATCCAGTGATCAGGAGTGGGAGGTGGTTGAAACTAACATATGTTGTGGTCGAGTCAAAAGGATATTGACTATCATTGCATACTTATAGGCTCGATGTCGAGCGACTACTTAAGCATGCAATCGAAATATCCTCTAGACTAGAGAGGCTGACCCACTCATCCACCTCACCAACGCACTCTCAACACCGAACGAGACCACGTCGCTAATTCTAACTTTTGAAAACATCCATGATGACTGACCCACTCACTTGCTATATCGCCCGGCAACCGAAAACTACACTCTGGACGGGAGATGCCGATCCTCTCACTCACTTCTTATCTCGCTCGGCAACCGAACGACACTCTGGACCGAAGATACCGATTCACTCACTCACCCCTATCTCACTTCTTCAAATATCCTCAACACTCTATCTCCCTAGACTAAATGACTTCCCATTCCTTCATCTCCTTAGCATTACTACCACGAAGGGATGACCGAGAAACAAACAACTGCCCAAAATGCTAATACCGATCTGCTCGTCCTCCTTTCTCTCTCGCTCTGTGGTTACCGAGAAGCTAAAGTCACTCATTTAGCCCTGTCTCTCAACCAACGACCACTCTCCATCACACGAAAGTCTAACGATAACCTATGTCTAATTCTACCTCCCACATCTACGTCAATTCCTACTAAGAAGTACTCACAAACTCGAGATTCACGCAAAACCATTAGGTCAAAAAGGTCGGTTGGATGGAGAATTCATACCTAAAAGAATGCTTGATGAAGCTTGGGGGGATGTTGACTTTAGGAATAAAGTTCGGTTGGTTATCAGGAGAATTTTAGGAGCGGATGTACTGGGCTCAAGATGAGAAAGAAAGATAGGGGAGGTAGCTAGAGTTCGAAGGAAGTTAGGTTGTGAGGTCTTATGGAGTTGAAGTGAAAATAAAAAGAAGATGTGGAGAAGTGTTGGTTTTCATATAGGAAGAATGGGAGACGAACATGCATCAACCAGTGGGCCGGTCAAGATGTCTCAATGGTTCGGTAAGCAATCATTCTGGGTGATAGTGGACATGCCTTGGCATGCGGTCCGGTATCTATATGCCGAACAACCCCAAGGTGCCAGGGAGGACCGTTATCTTTTGACCTTCATTGACCACACTCAACTTTTGACAGTAGGAACGGGATATTGGCTCAAAGCGTGCCGTGTTGCCTCACACGACACGCTTTAGGGGGCAAATGTTACCCAAATTGTTTGGCCCGGTTACAAGAGGCTCGTCTAGCAAGCACACCTAGCTCGGGTTGAATACGGTTCGGCATAGACACCTGGCTCGGCTTGAATACGGTTCAGCATAGACACCTGGCTTGGCTTGAATACGGTTTGGCATAGACACCTCACTCGGCTTGAATATGGTTCGGCATAGACACCTGGCTCGGCTTGGATACAGTTCGGCATAGACAGGTGGTTCGACATGGACCTCTAGATGCGGTTCGGCATGGACCCATGGCTCGACCTGGATGCCGTTCGACATATGCAGGTGGTTCGACATAGGCATTTTGGTTTAGCTTGGATGTCGTTCGGCTTCAAGGGAAGAATGAACACTCAACCTTGAGTAAGGGCGTCGTCGTTCGGCATATATCGCTCGACATACTTCACTCAATCTTCGAGTCAACTTACTACTTGCTTCGGTTCTCTTGAGGGTTTTCTTCGAGTCACTTGATGGTCGACCAAACGATTCTTGGCCGCCATTCCTCACGCGTCATGCCTCGTTCGGCATGCCTGGCCCGGTGCATAGAAGTCACATACGGTGGACCGAGATACCTTGTTCCTGGCCTGTGAGGGAAGTCCAGCCCATCTTCGCCTATAAATAGAAGGGTGAGAGCACAGCGAAAGGGACCTTTTTTCGAGAACACTAGGGAGACTCTGCCATTTCAAAGACTTATTCTTTTTTAGTGAGAACTTGTATTCAAGTTGTTGATGTATGGATTGTATCTGTATTCAATTATTTGAAACAACAATAAAGATAAAACTCAAAGTGGACGTAGGTAGTTACGCAGAACCATTATAAATTCGATGTTTTAGTTTTTGCAATTAACTCTAGTACATTCCTCCATTTTAATTCTCAATCTTCATTAATCTCTCTACACAAATCCTTCTTTGGGTGTTAATGGCCAATTTTGATGCTAATAACTTTAATCTTACAAATAAAGTTTTTGCTTGTGGTTTCTACTGGAATAATTTAAGATTTAAGTTTAAAAAGGGAAACATAATATTACTAGATAATTTATTCGTTATAATATGTTGGTATATTTGGTTTGGGAGAAACCATAAACTTTTAATAATTATAGTCATACTAATAGATTGATATTTACAATAGCATCATTTTGTTTCAATTGGATCTCAAATTCCAAATATAGATTAGCTAAAAATAATTTTTTTAAAAGAATATCTAAATAAGGTTAGAAACAGTCATCAGGTTAATTAAATAAAAATACAAATTTTTGATAATAATAATTATAGCACTAACATTTTCTTGAATTTGAATGATGATTTTACCGACTTTCATAATGTTCTTTGATCAAGGGAGCATAATGTTATTTTTTTAGATTTTATAGTTTATAGGCTTTTAGTTTCATATTTTGTTCCTTTTATATGCCTTTAAGTTTTTGTAATTACTATTTCAGAACTTTAGAGTAAGTTAAGATGTTCCATAATGAACTTTGATTCTTTTATTAGACTTTCATTTACTTTAGATTCTTTACTGCTTTATAATTTTAATTTTGGTTTTATTGCTTTTACTTCATCAATATATATATATATATATATATATATATATATGTATAAATTTCATTTATATACATATATATGTATATTCTTATATTTTCCTTTAGTTCCATTTACAGATACAGGTTTAAGCCAGAAATGGTGCCAGATTACTATTTTGCGGGTTTTCAAGGTTGCTGACAACAGGATTGTAGTGAGACATTCATTCTAGACCTTCTACGCTGGTAATGAGGCATTCTTTCTAGTTCTTCCACGTCTGCGGTGTGTCGTTCTTTCAATGGTGGAGTTGCTAGTTAATCTTCTAAGTGCACTTGGTAGCATCATGATTCATCAGATTTTGTAGTGAGATGTTCACTCTTGATCATTCGCATTTGTAGTGAGGCATTCATTCTGCATCTTCCGCATATGTAGTTAGGCGTTTTATCTTTGTTGGAGTTGCCTATCGATCTCTTCTGCACTGGATTACATCATGGATTCTTTTGGGTACTTCTAACACCTCAATATTGGATGGTGGCCTTGCCGGAGCTTGATATTAAGGTGTAATGGGCGGTGGCCTTGCCGACTCTCATTCTAGAAGTACCCGAGTTCTTTTTCTTCGATCTTTGTATTATGATTTATTACCTACCAAGCATGTTGGCATCTCCTTTGCTTTCAGCGATACGCACACACAAATGTGTCCACTCCTCTACTTTTGAGGATCACACATTTCTTTCAAAAATTAATTAAACCCCTTTTAAATAATTAATTATTAATTTATCTTTAATTAATATTTAAAGATAATTAACTTATAATTATTAATTAAATAATAATTAACTTTAATTAATAAACTAATTAAAACTAACTTAATTATTTACATTAAGTATTAGCCACTTTTATTAACTAATGATTAAGCACTAATTACTTAATTAATTAATCATTTATTAAATAATTAATTAATTAGACAATATTTTCCTTTTTAATTAATTAATATAAGTTTTAAAACATTTTACAAAAATATTTCTAAGTTAAAACATTTTTAGATTTAAAAAGGAGTCCATTTTCACGAACTACATTTATAGCGACTATCGCCATACAATCCGAAATTTCCAAACTTGATTTTTTTTTCTAAGTCCTCTTTAAAACTCTAACTCTTAGAAATTTTTTAATAAAACATCAAAGCATATTTTTGGAAAACTAACAAATATTTGAAATTTTAAAACATTTTTTAAATTTTAAAACCAATATTTTTGATTTTATACAAAGGATAACATGTCGCTTTAAACTAGTAAGGTGCTAACTTTCTTATGGTAATACCATGAATTCATGTTCATAACATATATGTGTTAGCACCAGCATTGGCCACTAACACCCTTAAGAAGATTGTATAGAGAGATTAATGAAGAAAGTAAATTAAATTGAGAACAATATATAAATTTGAACGCAGAGGACAAGAACACCAAATTTATAGTGGTTCGGCGTAACTGCCTACGTCCGCTTTGAAGTTAATCTTTATTGCCATCTCCACTACTCGGGTACAGATAAAATCCGCAAATCAATCACTTGAATACAAGTTTGAATGAAAAAGAAAAGAGTATAAAAAATGGCAGAGTCTCCCAGTGTTCTCGAAAAAGGATCCTTTTCACTGTGCCCTTGACTCTTTATTTATAGACGAAGGTGGGTTGGACTTCCCTGGTGGGCCTGGTAGCTGGATATCACGGCCCAAATAGAGTAAACTCTGTCTGTCGACCCGAGCATGCCGAACGGCCAAATGCCGATCAATTGTTTTCATGTCGAATGATGTGGTGTTATGTGGGAAGAGTAGGACGAGCAATCAATAGAAGCCGGACGAGATTGGAAGAGTGCCGAATAATCTTATGCCGAGCGTCCTTATTATGCCGAACAATCTCCTCATGCCGAGCATAGAGAAGCCGAATATTCTGAGTGCCACTGGAAGCATTTGCACCGAAGGATACTACAAGCCGAACAATGACTTGGCCGAATGATGTTTGTATGCCGAGCACAACCTAGGCCGGACGACATTTTGCCGAATGTTACCCAGGCCGAACTATGTCTCGGCCGAACGAACCTTAGGCCGAGCAATAGTCAGGCCGAACGGTAGTTGATGCCAGACAATCTTGCCATGCCGAACGTAGTGGTGCCGAACACCTAGGATGCCGAGAAATATGGAAGCATGCCTGTGAAGTGGAGCCGAACGTTCTGAATGCCGGGCACCCTGTCAGCCGAACACTTCCTAATGCCGAACGCTACTAAGTGTCGAGCGCTCCTCTCTGCCGACTGTCCCCTTATGCCGATTGTGATGGTATGCCGAACAACCCAAAGGGGCCGAGTACCGAGTTGCCTGGTCAAATCCCCAGGAAAAACTTGCCCCCCAAAGCGTATGGCGTGGCCGAACATGATGCGCTTTATACTACGTGTCCTTTGTGCTTTGCTTCGAACCCTGGCCCATCATACTTAGGGGTTGTTTTTCTTGTGAATATCAGTTGTGGAGGTGTGTGCCGAACGTCATGTGAACGCCGAGTGACACAACCGAAGCCGAACGATCCACGTATGTCGAACAAACTGATGCTGAATGATAGTTTGGACCGGTTCTACCGGTCATCGTCGTTTCGCTTCTTCTTCATCCCTATAAAGGCCATCGCCTTCCCCCTTTTTTTCTTTTCACTTTTTACATCCACTACCTTGTACTTGCAAACTTCGCCAGTTAATCAGATACCAAAGAATTAATCAATCCTTCTTAAGTCTCGATCTACCAACTAGTTATTGCCTCCTCTATCTAAATCCTTTCCATGATTATACAGTTTCAATAAGACGCTTAAGTTTGTAAATCGGGACTGTTGCCAAAATGGTTATGTGGATGGAGGAATCAAACTTTGATTAGGATATCTTTAGGGCTGGACGATGTGAGGTAAGGAGAAATGACCGAGGATGATCACACGTAGGAGTTGTTGGGTGATGTGTTGTGGTTCGGCTCGGTCTCTTCGTGCCGAACGAGACTGGAAGAAAAGAAAGAATAGAGGAGGAGTAGGAGGTGGTTAGGATGCCGAACGGCATGACCTGGAATGACTCGCCGAGTGATCTGCTCTTGTTATTCGGTGTGGATAGAGGAGGAGAGAAAAAAGTGGAACTGTAGCCAAGGGCGGAGTGCCGAGTGTTAAGGCTCGGCATAACCCTGGTTCGGCGTGGCACACCATTTGCCGAACAGTGGAATGGAAGGTTAGGGAGGAGGCATGAATTAGTGGGGATGCCGAACGTTACTTTGGCCGAGCAAGACTAAGGCCGGGCGTTATTTAGGTCGAACGATAGTTTTACCGAAAGATAGCTCGGCCGAACGATAGCTTGCCCGGTCGACAGTTAAGCTAAACAACCTTCAGGCCGAATGATCATGAATGCCGACCCGTATCTCAGCCGAACAAACATAAATGCCGTATCACATTTTATAGGCCGAATAGTCACGGATGCCGAACCATATCAAGGCTGAACCGAACTTAGGCCGAACGATCAATTGCCTTGCCTAATTAAATAACAAAACAAGGACAGAAACTTCAACATACTAGTGTATCAAACTGACTTGGACTGATAACCTTCTGGTTTCAACAGACATAAACCTGAACTTAAATTGACATAGTCAAATAACTTCTTCTAACATTCTCTGAATCCGAAACTGTAAACACCATAAGGCAGGCTTTTGGAGACGGTCAGCGATGAAGGTCTTCGAAGGCGATGATTCGAAGCTCAATTTCATATTATTAACTCTGTGTTTCAGTGTTTACACACGATTGATCGCACTAGTTCACACACCACATGGGGGGAATATTTGTGTTGTTAATTCTAACATCGAACATTTTTCATGTATAGTTCACACAGGTGCTTAGCCAAATTCACTATTTATCGAAGATGTCTAAAAAATCTAGCTCCGCCACGATTTCGGACAAACCGGGGCCATCCTCTCGATAGGAAGTCGCATATGTCTCAAATCCATCCACCTTCCCTGCACATAACTTAGCCCCCGATGCTCTGGAGGCATTGATTATCTTGGACAACCCTGTCGATTCACAGGCTTCAAAAATCAATGAAGTAATGCTCCGGCGAATATGTTCCCTTCACGGGATACCTTTTGACGATGTGCTGGTTCCATTGAGGCACGATCGACCACACCTGCCCCCAGTCGGATACACGGCGTGTAATAAATTCATGTGTTAGGTTGGCAGCGTGTCACCGTTCAATTTATTTCTTCGGGACACGCTGTAATACATCGACGTCGCCCCGTCACAGCTACACCCAAATGGTCACGCCTTCATCTATGGCACTTACATACTCTTCATGACCGTCTTCTCTAGGCCTCCAACTCCTGGCGACATCAGATATATTTATATGATCAAGAAGCGGAGAGATAGCCCCTCCTCTGTGTTCCTCGAGCCATACCTTAAATTCCAAATTTTAACCAGGGCGTGGAGCAAGTTTTCCCTGTACAAACAGGAATGGTTCTATGTGCATTGCCCCCTGGTTTCACGAGGAGATGGGTTAAATCTTCTTCTTGGAACGATACTCATGTTTTGGTCGAGGCTATGCCTTTTCTAAATCTTGTTTCATCTTCTCAGGTATCAATCCACGTCCTGACGGCCGCGAACATTCTGAGGCCATTGAGGCTATTAGAGCTCTTCCCGCCGAAGAACGAGACATCCAAACTCTCATTTCTAATGAGTCTCTATCGCAGTTCGGACTGTTAGCAGAAGGTCATCGGGTAAGCCTTCCCGAGGGCGTCTCCATACCCAAGCCCGCATCCGGTAAGGGAAAAAAATTAGCTGAGTCATCATCACGCCACACCCCTGATGTATAGGAAGAGGGGGAAATCAAAGAGAATGAACCACCCGAAGCACAAGGTGAGAATTTGGGTCCCTCTCAAGATCCTATAGTCGAAGTGCACGATATCAAAATGTCATCTTCTCCTTCAAGGAGGAAAAAGGGATTGACGTACAAGATTAGAAAGGAAAAGGTTGGCGGAACTTCGAAGGTTATGCTTATTCCAACGGGGAAAGAGGCCTTTTCACAGCACATAGAAAGTTCTTTAAAGGGCCTATCGAACCTCTCCATTCCAGATGATCTGCTCAATTACGGCTTTGACGATCCGGAAGCATTTCAACTTCACTCGCCCATCAGAGGCGATGCGGGCACTGTAGCTCAGAGTCAGGGAGAGAAAACTCCCGTTAGTAAAGCAACTGGTCTGTCGGGGGGAAACACTAGGACACACACGAACACTTGCACTTTAATTTTCGCTTAGATTTTGTCATCACACTACTCTTTGCTAATTCGCTATTATTTGAATTCTGTGCAGGTGGTATGGGGCGTTCACATGGATTTGATCACCTTCGTGGTTCGTCTGTTCTTCATCACTTTGGACGGGACTCGGGTTCCGGGAGACGTCGAGATAGGGATGGTGACGACGATAAAGACTATCATTTCTGGAACTTGTCATCTCGGAGGAAGACTTATTATCTTCCAAAATACCACCATGATACCTCTTCTCATGCGGAGCAAAGTAAAGACAAGCGCGGCCATAAGAGGTCGCAACCTGATGCTCCCTGGGACCAACACTCTGATTCCTTCTCCACTCGACAGTCCCGAGATTCTCACAGGAGAGCCGAACTTTCAAAGCCGTCTCCTCCCACTCCTGCAACGCACCCATCAGTACCAGAGAGACTGGCCGAGCTTAAAGATAAATATCCAAAAATCTGCTTCGACGGCCTGAAATTCCTCCCGGCGATTCATCCTATCCCGGGACACGTCAAGCAGAGCGCCATCGCCTCTACAAACGACATATATGTTCAACACGACGCGTATGTTCACTTGGCTGAAAAACTCTTCGAAGTCTCCGTAGAGCGCCAACATGAAATTGATCACCTGAAGCTTGAGGCTATCAACGACAAAGACATTATTAAGGCTTAGGACAAAGAAATCGCAACCTACTAGTCCGAACTTAAGGATGCCCATCAGAGCGCCAAGGACACTGCTGAGGCCATCGCTCGTCTGGAATCGACTCATAAGAAAAAAACTCGACGAGGCGGTTCAACGATGTGGGGCTTTGGCTTTAGAGAAGGACTCTGTTCAAAAGTAGAGGGACACACTCAGCCTTTGAGTCAAGGAACTTGAGGAGCAGCTTCACAGGGAGAAGGAAGAGAAAACAGCTGCCTTAGAAGAGTCAAACGATACTGTGACGAGATCGTGGCCACCCGACTAGTAAAAGAAAAACTTGAGGGCGAGCTTTCCAGGGTTGAGGCGTTAAAGAGTGAGGCCCATGAAGAGGGCAAGAGGATAGCGTCCATCGATATCGGCTCGCGTCTTGAGGCGGCTAGAGAAGAAGGCAGGGAGGAGGTCAAAAATATGTTTGACCTGCTAATCGCTGAGTTCAACGCCTGTGTTCTTATGCATCAAGACTTGAATTTCTAGGGAGAGGGTTACCTTGAATCTCTGGCCGAGGCATGAGAGACTTTAATCGAAATCAGAAAGGCCGAGCACGGTACCGAAGAGATTGATGAGGGGGCCTTGATAAAAGAATTCCTCAAGGGAAACGAGCCTTCAGACTTGTCTGCAGCTAAAACTACATATGGAAAAGGTTCCCCCTCAAAGAAAGGGAGAGAAGTTATTACTGGTCCATCCGAGGGCGTGCCTTCAGCTCATGCGCCTATTCAATCGGCCGGTACTCGATCCATTCGAGCAGCATATTGGTTACAATCCGGAGGACCACGGCCTTGGTGTCCATATTCTGTCTCCCATTCCGGAGGGTGAGACCCCCTTGACAGCTGAGAGCCTGCCGGAAGCTCGTAGATAACTCTTCACTTAAGATTCCAAATGTCGTCATTCTAGGACTATTGTATTCTAATGCTTGTTTTCCATGCTTTCGCGCAGGTCGTTCTTATCCCGGGCCCACTCCGAGGAGCGATGTCTCCAAGGTGGTGGAGGAAAAGATAGGTGAGGCCAGTCAGGCAGGAGAAGCTCCTGGGCCAGATGCTTAGGTGATTGGGGCGCTGGATGAAGACAAATATGAGACTTCTTCTCCCATCGAGGGGAGTTATGAAGTAGAGACTACAGGCGCCTCCGAACACACATCTAAACTGAGTATGAAGGAGCGGTTGGAGAAAGAGAAGAGGGAAATGACCAAGATCAAGGTCGAACCTCAAGCCGTGGACCTAGACGATCCTTTAAATAAGCCGCTGAAGATTATTCTCCCTGGCAGGTCTAAAACCATGGATGTCCCTCATACTTCTTCGGTTGTTATTCCTCCATCAAAGAAGGGTACCAAGGGTAAATGCGGAGGAGAGGAGTCGTCTGAGAAGACAACGGAGGTGAAGAAGGTGAAGAAGCACAAGAAGTAATCATTACTCTCGTTCAAGGAGAGTCAGTTTAGATTAGTTAAGTACTTTTGTTTTCTTAGTTTGTGTAAATAAACTTTTGATTCCGAGCTTCAAAGGAGTTGTAATGGAAACTTATCTTCGATGAATAAAACTTAGTTTTTCTGTCTTTCCATGGCTCTTATCGTTCAATTTTCTTTATGATTGTGATTCAAATCCAAGCTGTTGTGAGTATAATAGACTTCTCGGTTCATCTTCATATAGCTCGGAAATTCTTTGAGAGCTATCTGTTTTTTTTTCTGCGCTCCAAGCACTTAGAATATTTTCTAATACGCACGCGAAAGGCTTGATGACTTTAAGTCATTTATATCTAGTCCGTCTTCAGCGGACATGGTCATTTAAATCGTTTATACTTGAGTCCGCATTCTGGGGACTTAGAGTACTCCAGTCTGCACTCTGAGGATTTGGAGATTTTTAAGTCGTTTATACTCGAGTCCGCGCTCTGGGGACTTAGAGTACTTCAGTCCGCACTCCGTGGACTTGGAGATTTTAAGTTGTTTATACTCGAGTCCACGCTCCGGGGACTTAGTGTACTCCCGTCCGCATTACGGGGACTTGGAGATTTTAAGTCATTTATACTCGAGTTCGCGCTCCAGGGACTTAGAGTACTCCCGTCCGCACTCCGAGGACTTGGAGATTTTTAGTCGTTTATACTTGAGTCCGCGCTCCTGGGACTTAGAGTACTCCAGTCCGCACTCTGAGGACTTGGAGATTTTAAGTCGTTTATACTCGAGTCCATGCTCCGGGGACTTAGAGTACTCCAGTCCGCACTCCGGGGACTTGGATATTTTAGGTCGTTTATACTCGAGTCCACGCTTCGGGGACTTGGAGATTTTTAAGTCGTTTATACTCGAGTCCGCGCTCCGGTGACTTAGAGTACTCTAGTCCGCACTCCGGGGACTTGGAGAGTTTTGAATCGTTTATACTCGAGTCCGTGCTCCAGGGACTTAGAGTACTCCGGTCCGCACTCCGAGGACTTGGAGATTTTTGAATCGTTCATACTCGAGTCCGCGCTCCGGCGACTTAGAGTACTCCAGTCCGCACTCTGGGGACTTGGAGATTGTAAGTGTCTGTGCACGTTCGTACGTTAGCCGGAATAACATAATTTTATTTGCCTGTCACAGGATCATCATTTGTAGAGATATTAGTAATTCATGGAAAAGATTGCTTCAAGCCTTTATTAATGAGAGCAAGCTAAATCGTCTTATTACATGCTAAGAATTAGAAATAAAAGCATACTGGAAATAAATGCAGCTAGTACATGAAAGAAATAGACTAAGTATAATAATGTCGTAAGTGCTCGCTGTTCCATGCTTGGGGGAGCATCGCACCATTGACAGTCGATAGCTTGAAAGTTCCTTCTCCAAGCTTCCGTTCGATGATGTATGGACCCTCCCATGCGAGATTCATATGAGATGGGACCGGAAAAAATCGTTTCAAAACTTGGTCTCCCACACTAAAAATTCTTGGTCGGACCTTTTTGTTATAATATTTATGTCTGTATGCGGCAGCTCTCAAATTGGCCTCTTTGCATTTTCCGTCAATGAAGTCTAACGGTTCCAACAAAAGATTCTGGTTCAACTCGGGGTCGTAATAAGTTACCCGATGTGACGGAACTTCAAGTTCCACGGGGATGACAGCTTCCGTTCCATATGCCAATGCGAAGGGAGTGTGGCCAGTCGCGGTCTTGTGGGTGGTCCTATAGGCCCAAAGCGCCGTTGGAAGTTCATCCACCCACTTGCCTCTCGCCTTTTCCAGACGCCTTTTCAATATGGACTTGATTATCTTGTTTATGGCTTCCACTTGTCCGTTGGCTTTCGGGTGAGCAACCGCTGCAAACTTCTTCTCAATGCCACATCTCTGACAAAATTCTTTGAGCTCCTTGCTCTCGAATTGAGTTTCATTATCTGTGACGATGGTCCGTGAAAAGGCCAAAACAGCATATGACATTTCGTACGACGAAATTAATAACCTTCTTGGTAGTTATTGTGGCCAAAGGCTCTGGTTTTGCCCACTTGGTAAAGTAGTCGACCGCCACTATTGCATATTTCGCTCCACCTTTGGTTAAGGGTAAAGAGCCAACTAGGTCAATCCCCTACCTTGCAAATGGCCAGAGACTAATCATCTGCGTGAGTTCCGTCGGCGGAGCTCTCGGGATTTTTGCATATATCGGGCATTTGTCACATCTTCTCACATGGTCTGTAGCATCTGATTCACCGTTGGCCAATAGTATCCATAACGGAGGATTTTCTTTGCTAAGGTCTGCCTCCCAGTATGGTCGCCAAACTCTCCCTCATGGACTTCCTTTAGCACCCGTTTTATCTCATCATGGGCCACACACCGGAGTAAGGAGGTCGAGAATCCCCTCCGATACATTATTCCGTCATGTACTACATAACGTGAAGCCTTACGAAGGACTTGGCATCTTTCGTTCCTCTTTTCAGGCAAATCCCTTTGTAGCAAGTACTTTCTAATCGGAGTCAACCATGATTCCTTCTCAGGTTCGATTTCTAACACGAAATCTATCTCCATCATCTCTATACTTTGAGCATGGAGGGTCTCAACAGGGAACAATCCCAACTACTGTGCATCAACAGTGCTTGCAAATTTCGCCAATGAATCGGCTTCTCTATTTTGTTCACGTAGGACATGTGAAATGGCATAATATTCCAGGTTTGTCAACAGCTCTTGAACCCGAGAAAGGTAAGGAGCAAGTCTTTGTCCCTTCGCTTGATAGTCTCCCTGCACCTGATATACTACCAATTGTGAGTCACAGAAGATTTCAATTGATTTCACTCCCCGTTCGTTAACAAGTCTCAAGCCAACAATCAATGCTTCATATTCGGCTTCGTTATTTGTCGCAGCAAACTCAAGCTTCAAAGCATAGAAAATTGATCGGTCTTCAGGAGTAACAATGACTATGCCAGCCCCCGAGCAACGGTCGTTAGATGCCCCATCGGTGTGCATCTTCCATCGAACGGGAGGTATGACATTGTGGCTGTTTGATTCATTCGACATAGTGAATACAGCAATGAAGTCAGCTAGTGCTTGTCCTCGTATGGCTCTTCCTGGCATACAGGTAATGTCGAATTGACTTAACTCAATATTCCATTTTAACATTCTTCCAGAAGTTTCCAGTCGTTGGCGTACTTGCCGTAAGGGTTGGTCAGTGTAAACACTGATTGAGTGTGCCTGGAAGTATGGACGAAGTTTGCGTGATGCAATCACCAAGCTATAGGCTAGCTTCTCAATCTTCGTGTAATTTCTTTCTACCCCCGTCAAGCGTTTGCTAACATAGTAAACTGGCTTTTGAACCTGGTCTTCCTCACGAACCAAAGCTGTACTGATAGCGTGCTGGGATACATCCATGTATACGTATAACGTTTCGTGGTTTATTGGTTTTGGTAATACCGGGGGGCTTTCTAAGTGCCTCACAAGAGCTCGAAATGCTTCCTCACAGTCGGATGTCCATTCGAAATTCCTTTTTCCTTTCTTTATAACATCGAAGAAAGGAATACACTTGTCTGTGGCCCTGGACATGAATTGGCTTAGTGCGGGTACCTTTCCATTCAAGCTTTGCACCTGTTTTATGGTTCTGAGCACTTGTATATCTCAGATAGCCTGAATCTTCTCTGGGTTAGCCTCGATTCCCCAGGCATTCACAATGAATCCTAGAACTTTCCTGACGCTATGGTGAATGAACACTTCAACGGATTGATCTTCATTCCATAATGCCTGAGTATGTCAAACGTCTCCGCCAAGCCTCGGATGTGGTTGTTTGACTGCCGTGACTTCACGAGCATGTCATCCACATAGACTTTCGTTGTTTTACTAATCTGATCTTTGAACATTCGATTCATCAAGCGTTGATAAGTCGTTCCTGCGTTCTTCAATCCAAATGGCATTACTACATAGAAGTACAATCCCATGTTCGTGACGAAACTGGTGTGTTCTTGGTCTGGGAGGTGCATTGGGATTTGATTATATCCAGAGTACACATCCATAAATGATAATAACTCATGTCTGGCAGTTGAGTCGACCAGCTGGTCAATCCTAGGCAACGAGAAACTATCCTTAAGGCATGCTTTTTTTAAATAAGAATAATCAACACATGTCCTCCATTTTTCCATTTGCTTTCTTTACTAGCACCGGGTTAGATACCCATTCAGGGTAGAGGGCTTCGCAGATGAACCCGTTGGCTTTGAGTTTGTCCACCTCCTCTTTGAGAGCCGCTGACCTCTTCGGGTCCATGCCTCTCCTTTTTTGTTTCATAGGTATATGTTTCGGGTCTACGTTCAACACATGACTCGCATTCATAGGAGAAATCCCGCACATATCAGAATGTGTGCAGGCGAAAACATCAAGATTCGCTCGGAGGAAATCAGTAAGGTTCTCAGTGGCCAATGGGTTGAGTTGCGACCCAATTTTAAAAACTCATGATGGGTTGCTCCGGCTAACTGGGATGTCAATTGTGAGTTCAGCCGGTGCTGCATTGGTTTCCCTGTGTTCCCCATCATCATCTCTCGGATCTATGTCTCTATAAATCCGAGAATGTTGCCCGAGCCAAGGCTCGGGCGCAACCTATCAATCATCAGCATTTCGGATGTGGACGAAGTGGTCCACAACCTTTCCTTTCTCTCTACGCTGAGCCTCTCTCAGCTCAGCCACATAGCAGGCACGTCCGATCGCCTGATCGCCGTGTATCACTCCAACACCACTGTTTGTGGGAAATTTTAATGTCAGACACCAAGGGGCCAATGCTGCCCTAAATTCTGCCAAGGCTGCACGTCCTAGAAATACGTTATATGGAGAGTCAACGTCCAACACTATGAATGGTAGGATTCGCACCCTCCTACGCTCGCCTTGCCCCAGTTCAACTAGTAACTCCACATATCCCACTGCATCCGTTGCTCCGCCGTTAAAGCCATGGATTCTGGCATTAGATGGCTTCAAATCCTTAGCTTTAGCTTCATTTGGTCATATGCCTTCTTGAAGATGATGTTAGCGGAGCTTCCACAATCGATTAGAATTCTCTTTACAAACGCCGGCCCGATTGTCACAGATATGACCATCGGGTCGATGGTAGGGGCCTCCACCTTATCCGCATCTCGGCTCCTGAATATAATATCATCATCCATCGTTCACTGCTGCTTTGCAGGAGTCCCATCCTCGACATTCGAACAGCACTCATACTCTGCATGTCCTAAAGAGTTAGCATATCGCTCCATCTCTTGCCAATTCTTACCCACAAGATGAGGTCCGCCCGCAATTGTGTTGATAACCAATCTACCTACAGTTCGAGCAGGTTGCTCTGGTTGGCATGGAGCTGGCCCACGTACGGGGTCTGGCATCTCTTGTCTTCCGTCTTGTGGGTCTTTGACGAACACCTGCAGCTTCTTCTGTCTAATCAACTTTTCAATAGCGTCATGGAGGTGCCTGCACTCCTCTCTGTGGTGCCCGTAAGACTCGTGAAAGCGGCAGTACTTCTCAGTCCGCTTCTGTTCCTCCATTGATTCCTTTGGGTGTGGTTTTCTATACTGGAAAGTGTTGCGAGTTGACAAATAGATGTTCTCAAGTGATGCGTTGAGCGGGGTGTATTCATTGTAGGTTGGGATCCTTGACTTCCATTTCCCCGTCTCTCTTTTCTTCCCGGGATTTCCACCTTCGGATCCTTTAGACTGTCCAGGCTTGTTTTTGACGTTAGCTTGAGCTTTTCCCGAATTATCGCCATCTTGCTTCATGGCGACGGTACTTTTCACAGTCTCCTGAGCAGGCCCTGGTGCCTTGTCTCGTCCATCGAGCTTCTTCCCTTCTTATGAATTGATGAGCTTTTGAATAAAAACACTCCAGCGTGGCTGTAGGCTTTCCCGCCAACCGATCTCCAAATTCAGAGTCTGGATCCACTCCACGCATTACCGCCATCAAAATTGTCTGGTCATTTGGATTGCTCACTTCAGTAGCAGCAACATGAAATCTCTGCAAGTGTGCTTTCAATGACTCTCCCGGAGCTTGGATTACGCTTGATAAGGACATCACATCCTTTGGACGAGTGGTGTGTATGCTGAACTGCTTTGTGAATTTCATTGCTAATTCGTCAAAGCTGGATATAGATCGCGGGGGAAGTCGAGTAAACCACATGTTGGCGATTCCGGATAGAGTAGTTGGGAAGCACCTACACTTGGTTGCATCATTAGCTCTTGCAGAATCCATCATCCATCTGTACCTCATCACATGCTGCCTGGATCAGTCTTCCCTTCGTAGGCTGGGATAGTCGGCATATTGAACTCCTTGGGGTACTCAGCCTGCAGGATACCATCCGTAAAGGGGTATGGCTTCTGGACACTCCCCAATCTCCATTGGTCAAGCCTTGGTTTTCTCTCATCAACTGCCTGACCATAGCTGTTAAGTCCATAGTTTGTATGGAGGATGGAAGGTTGGGTTCCGTTCCACGGGACCGTACGGGTTGATGTCCCATCTGATTTGGATCTTGGAGATTCGGGTGCCCGATCTCTTCATGGGCTTGATTCCCAATGCCTGCTTGTGCACCTGGCGTCTACGCCTAGGAGGTTCATTAGCTGAGGTTGAGCTATCAGATTTAGAATAAGGGGCAGGGTTACCTCCAACATTTTGGCGCTGCTGTTGAGCGAGCTGAGTCATGAGGTTAGTGTTGGCTTGAATCTGCTCAGCAAGCTGCCTTCTACTTTCCTTCGGTTCTCTTATCAAGTCATTGAACTCCGTTCGAGAAAGGACTTCCGCTTGGATTTGGGTGGAGGGCCCTTCACCTCTGGTTGTTTGCTGATTTCCAGGACTAACTTGTTGTGCTCTAGCAGTTTCATGGACATCTGCGTTGTGGGAGGCCGATCTGGTTCGCGGTCTCCCCATAGTAGAGTTGTTGGTTGTAACTCTGAATAGAATCAACAGATGCCTTGTGAATTTTCTCGGATCTCCTCTAGGGGATTTATGCAATCCAGTAGCTACAAAGCAGATCCTAACAGCCTGAGAATTCAGCTCTCAATGAAAGTACCAAAATGTTAGCACCAAAATTGGTCACTAACACCCTTAGGAAGATTGTGTAGAGAGATTAATGAAGAAAGTAAATTAAAATAGAGAACAATATATAAATTTGAACGCAGAGGACAAGAACACCAAATTTATAGTGGTTCAGCGTAACTGCCTACGTCTACTTAAAATTAATCTTTATTGCCTTCTCCACTACTCGAGTACAGATACAATCCGCAAATCAATCACTTGAGTATAAGTTTGAATGAAAAAGAAGAGAGTATAAAAAATGGCAGTCTCCCCAGTGTTCTCGAAAAAAAGATCCTTTTCACTGTGCCCCTGCCTCTTACTTATAGACGAAGGTGGGTGGGACTTCCCTGTTGGGCCTGGTAGCTGGATCTCACAGCCCAAATGGAGTAAACTCTGTGTGCCGACCCGAGCATGCCATACGGCCAAATGCCGATCAATCGTTTTCATGCCGAATGATGTGGTGTTACGTGGGAAGAGTAGGCCGAGCAATCAATAGAAGCCGAACGAGATTGAAAGAGTGCCAAATAATCTTATGCCGAGCGTCCTTGTTATGCCGAATAATCTCCTCATGCCGAGCATAGCGAAGCCGAACGATCTGAGTGCCACGGGAAGCATTTGCACCGAAAGATACTGGAAGCCGAACGGTGACTTGGCCAAAAATGTTTGTATGCCAAGCAGAACCTTGGCCGGACGATATTTTGGCCGAATGTTATCAAGGCCGAACTATGTCTCAGCCGAACGATCCTTAGGCCGAGCAATAATTAGGCCGAACGGTAGTTGATGCCGGAAAATCCTGCTATGCCGAACGTATAGGTCCGAACACCTAGGATGCCAAGCAATATGGAAGCATGTCGAGTGGAGTGGAGCCGAACATTCTGAATGCCGGGCACCCTGTCTGCCAAACACTTCCCAATGCCGAACGCTACTAAGTGCCGAGCGCTCCTTTATACCGAGTGTCCCCTTATGCCGAACGTGTTGGTATGCCGAACAACCCAGAGGGCCGAGTACCGAGTTGCCTGGTCAAATCTCCAGGAAACAATGTGATTACATAATTATAACATCACAACATGTAAACATTCCATAACTAACATATACAAGCTAGATTATATACTATATTCCAAACTATACGTAACCACAACCAATCATAGTAACATACATCAATCAACATTTTCTTCATCCAAACAAGCATCATATTTAACATCCAAGTCAAGCCATAATATAAGTTTTCAAACTTAGTTAAAAATGGGAGCTTTGCTCATTGAAATCACAAAATTAACCTAACTTCTTCCATAACTCGAACACGACGTAGGTCTTTGTTTCTTGCTTGGAAAAGTGGAGGCTTTATGGGCTTTTGGATGCAAAATAGTTTAGCTTAGGAGGGTAATATGCTCAGCCTTGTTTGATTAAGGAGGATGTGGACTTGTCTTATAAGGTGTTCGCTGAATTGGAAGAAAGAAGCTTAAAATATGGTTTCAGATTTATAAAAGTGAATGAAGACTAGATTTTAAACTTGAGAATCTAGTTGGGGGCCATGGAAATATACATGAACACTTTAGATGGAAATTTAATAAAGTAGAAATGAATGAAAAGTGGTGGAAATGTTAGGAAAATGATTTATTATCACGACCAGCTATTTTGAACCCTTCAAGTTGACAATAAACCACATATGTCTATATTTTCAACCCATAGTATTTTCCTAACATCTAGGGGAACTTGCAATGTGATTGAAATAATAATAATATGACATATATAAAAAAGGAACTTGAAATGTGATTTAACAAATAAAATAACATAACAATAAGCATTCATGGTTCATAGCATATCATATAGCAACAAATAACATATCTTGTAAATCAGCATATCATATATGTTCCAAACTACATATTATCTATTTTTCAATTATATGTCAAAGAGGAACATCATATCAATTCATAAAAGAAATAATTTACTAATAAAATTCCTAGCTAAAGCTGACATTTCAATGACATTTCAATTGCCATCAATTCACTTATCATAAGCATGTTAGTCATGAGTGATTTCTTACCTTTCGTGGCTACGATGTTGATAATAACACAAATGAATACGGAGTGGAGATCATAAGATAACAAATCCTAATTGTAACAACTCGGGATTTTGGAGATTAATGTTAATATTAAATTATAATGAAAATTATAATTTAATATTGTGTTTAAAATTGAAGTGGATAATAAAATGAGGGATTATATTGTTTATTTTATACAAATAATATCTTGATGTATATAATTTGGGATTTGAAATTTAAAATAAGTCATATTATTTTATTTGAAGCCTATTTCAATATTTGATGGTTGAAAAAAGTGTAAATGAATGAAATAAAGTTTGAAAACTTTATTTATGGATTTTTATTGAAATTAAATAATTGTGATGGTTTAATTTTAGTTAATTAGTAATATTGGAAATTTATTCCAATGTTAGCATTTTATTGTAAAATGAAAAGAATAATATGAAGGAAATAAAATTTAGAAGTGTAATTGGCTTGGAATGATGTATTAATGTTATAAAAATGTTAAAACATTTTAATACACTTCATTAGACTTAAAAAATAAATTTTATTTGGTTGAAATGGATGAAAACAGTGATTTTTCACTAAAAATCGGAATATTGGTAAATACTGTTAAAAATTTGTATTATATGGGGAAAATAATATTTTAAATTGGAAAACTTAAATTTTTGATATCACCAACATGTTCCCTTTATTAAATCATGAACAATGCAACTTGTTTCATGTGATTTGGAAATTTTATGCAAAAGTTATATGTAAATTACTAAAACACATATGCATATTTACTCTAAATATTTTTCTAAGTGTGAGAATTGGGCTTATAGGTTTATTTTGTGCCCGCAAACCCAATTTCTAGAAAGTTCAAAGAGATATATATTCATTTCTCTCTGACTACTTTTCTCAGTAAAATACTTTTCTTCTAAAAACTTCAATATTCTAAATAATGGCCTCCATATGAAGAAAAATCAAAATTCACTCATTCTCTCGCAAATTCAAGGTTAAAATCAAGTTACAAACATAAGTGAAGGTAATCTCCAACCTATTTAATCTCAAAACTCATATCAATTCTCGGATTTTATTCACTATCATTGAGTTTGATATTTTTCTTGCTTGCATGTTGTTTCTATAGCTTCTACAAGTTTCTAATCACTTATCCAAGGCCAAAGCTCTTTTCTTTGCAAGCAAAATCATTTAATTCACTGCAAACAAACCCTAAGGTGAGTAATCTCACTCACGCTAGCTTTAAACAATTTTTTTATTCATATTTAGTGTAAAATTGGATGTTTGGAGCTATAAAAATCAAGTTTTGATCATATTTCGTGCTCAATCCAAAAGCTGAATTCTGTCCATCTTTGAAGCAGAAACAAAATTAGCCATGACTTACTCAATTATGACAGGAATTTGGTAATTTTAGATGTTTCGGAAAGCATAAATCATGTACTACAACTTTCATGTTTTGGGTTTTCTCTATTTTTGAGGTTAGCTATGTCAAAATCTAATTTTTCTACTGCTAACCCGAGAGCAAAACTAATGTTTGCTCTGTCCTTGAAGCTAAAACGAAATTGGCCATAACTTCTACGTTTCTTAACCGAATTTGAAAATTTTGATTGTTTGAAAAGCATAAATCATGTACTACAACTTTCATGTTTTGAGTTTTCTGTAATTTGGAGGTTAGCCATGTCAAAATTTAATTTTTCTACTGCTAACCCGAGAGCAAAACCAATATTTGCTCTGTCCTTGAAGATAAAACAAAATTGACCATAACTTCTATGTTTCTTAACCGAATTTGATAATTTTTGATGTTTCAGAAAGCCTAAATCATGTACTACAAATTTCATGTATTGATTTTTCTGTAATTTTGGGGTTAACTATGCCAAAATTTAATTTTACAACTGCTAACCCGAGAGCAATGTTTTTATTTGCTCTATGTTTGAAGCAGAAACAAAATTAGCCATAATTTTCTCGTTTTTTATCGGATTTGATAATTTTGGATGTTCCGGAAAGCATAAAATTTGTGCTAAAAGTTTCATGTTTTGTGTTTCTTGAAATTTTGAATTTTACTTGGTCAAAACTATGTTTGTTTGCTGTTGTTTCAAGAGCAAAACGACATCAATACAATTATTGACTTGAGGAGTGTATTAGCTTATTTTTTCTCTTATTCTTATTGGATTTTGAAGATTTTTTTTGCGATGTTTTAAGAGCTATGACACCTATCAGTAGGCTAGCTATATTTGAAGAATATGAAATTCAAATTTAAATGGAATTTGAATTGATTTTGGGTTAAATTTGAATTGAATTCGTATTGAATTTAAGTTATCGGTTTTGAAATTTCCCTCTTAGTTTTCATTGCTTTCGAGAATGGTTTTCACTAAACCATTTTTGAAATGTATGGAAATTTTAAATTATTATTATGTAGTGTTTTTTAAAATTATTTTTCAAAATAAAGATAGATTTATTTCCTATAATAAAGGAATTTCAAATATTGGTTTTAATAATCGTTTTCGGAAAATCGTTTTAAATTTCTGTTTTCTCTATTAAAATTGTTTTATAAATAAAATTACTTACTTTTATGAATTTTGGACGTAAAAGAAAGACAATTAAGCAGTAAAGTAAAACATGTGGTATGTGACACATGGATTTGCTTTATCGCTTAATAACGAACTTATACGATCGAAATCCTTTCGATGAACTATTTAAGATGATTTAAGATGTTATTAAATTTTTGGTAGATCATATTGTCCAAGAACCTAATTAAGGAGTATATTCGGCGAAGGACCATTTTAAGATGTGTTTCTTAATCACGGATGAAATGAGATGAATTAAGAGCTGGATATTCCTAATTGGAATTATGGTTATAAATAACAATCTAGATGTTATTTTCACTTGCCGATGAGATGAGGTAAGCTTCTTTATGATGATTTTATGGTGTTGAAATGTATTATGATAATTTTCACTTATCGAAGAGATGAGACAAGTCACGATGTCACCAGCACTCATAAATGAGATGAGACAAAACATGGTATCGTATTTACTCGCCAATAAAATGAGGCTGAGTATATTTTCCTGATGTTTATGATGTTTTACTAGTTTGGTATCAACTAACGGCTAGTAAACCATTAGGTGCGAATTATGGTATGAGACATACGTTAACATCTATTGGGTTCCTATCCGAGAAGTTGAGACACATTCACGATGTTTACTAGTACTACAAACCACGAGTACTCGATTGGAGTCATCACGATGTAGTTACTACTTCGATCATCACGATGTTATTAACTCGGGTCTCTGTGACTGGGAGTCATTATGATGTTATAGAATATAGTCATTCATGATGTTCATGATGTTAAGATGTTATTCGACTCCAGTCATCACGATGTTTATGGTACCAAATAGTTGTACTAGTCACGATGTAGTGCGCATAGCATTGCTTCGGCATGCAATTGAGGATCTGGCCAATTTGGGATTTCTTTGAGTTTTGATGTTTTAGACTTTACCGTCTTAGATGATTATTAAAGTGATAGCCTAATGCCAAATGAGATGTATACATATATGGTGAAATCGTTTATGATGTTACTCTTTGATTGAGTTATTTGCATTATGGATTGACGATTTGATGATTTTATAGACTACTTGATGTTAAGATGGAGTTGAGATGTATTTATGTATTTATACCGATGAGATGAGGTATAAATGATTATGAAGAATCTTTGATGAGTTTTGGTGACGCATTTGAGTTGTATCTATATTCATATCGATGAGATGAGGTATGAATAAGTATAATTCTTCTTTTATGATTAGGTTTTATATTTCCTTGAATGATCTTTGGGATGCACCAATGAGATGAGCCGTATCCATATACGTTTTATTCTATGTGTGAAGGATATGTACCTTTGATGTATGTTATATTGACAACCACTTCTAAGAAGATAGTAGAATCATTTGAAGTCATTATCCATATTCTTTTATACCGTCGATGATATGAAGTGAAAGCGATGTTTATTGAGTCTTATCTTTTAAACATTGCACGTCGATGTTCCATTTGCTTAAATGTCACTTATGCCACTTAAGTATGATTTCATCATCTTTATCTTTTCTACTTGCCAAGGAGAGGTGTTGTCCTTTCTTATGATGTTGAAACCCTGTTTAGGGCATGGCATCCTTTAAGAAAAAAGATACCATATCTTTCACCTACTTATCCTTATTGATTATTCTATTTAACTGATGATTTTAGCTTGCCTGACCCGTGTGTTTTCACTCCGGTAAGACCGAGTTGTTTCAGGTATCATCTATTGGGCTTAGCTTGAAGTTGATGTTCGATATCAGCTCTTCTTTCTCTTGAGTAGTTTCTGTTCTTTTGCATACTCCGATGTAGTTATATTTGGTTCGATGTATATAGTGTGGTCGAGCACCATCTTTATTGTATTCATATTGTATTGTACTAAACATATATTAGTGTATATTATATATATGATGTTGATTACTGTTCTGTGATGTGCTTTTCATTTAGTTATTGTATTTTGTTCTGATAGATCCATTAGCCACCTATAGTTTTGGATTAAGCATTTACTGGGTATGTCGATCCTTTTGAGATAGAAAAGAAAAATCATATTGCATTTATCGATGTAATCAGCAGATGTTTAAGACAAAGTTATAGATGGTCGACCTTAACCAGCCTTATTCTCCGCTTTAGTAGACGGAATTACTCGCCAATTCTCTTTACTAAGGTGGGTCTCGGGGTGGGGCTTTACAGTTTGGTATCAGAGCTATGGTCAAAATAAAGTAGAATAAACACAGAATAGCACATATGTCATGATACATCGAAGTACAATACGGGTGAATCATTGTCCTTTATTCGAGCTTGCTTTTGAATCGAACCTTGATTCTTTTTCGATTTTTGCTATTGTTGAGATGGAATATGTTTAGGAGTACAGATATATTGTATTTCGTAGTATTCCTTAAAAGAGTTTGATGTTATCTTATCTTATATAAATCTTATTTGGGATTATTCTATTCTTATTTTTGTCGATACAAGTGACTTTGTATCGATGGAGTTGATTGATTTCTTTGACATTCTTGTTGCATTCCTCTAAGAGTTGTGAATCCTATTGAAGGGATCTACAATGGTTGGCTTGTTGTGAGCATTCTAAGATTTTTATTCGATGTTGCCTTTGTGAGTATTTGTTTGTTACTCACAATCTTGAGATGCATTTGATTTGAGATGGATTGACTTATTTGATATTAAGTCCAAGCCTTTATTTTATAGATCCTATTGTATATTTAGGCTTCCTATTTTGATTAGTTTATTATTTCTGTCACTTTGGAATATTAATGTTGATTCCAAAGTTTCTGAATTCACTCTTGAGTATCGAAATGTTGATGATATATCTCAAATTCCAGTCATGGTGACTTTGTTGAATTTTTTGAGTCCGTTTGGATTTGACATCCAATAGGGCAATCGAGTGTTAAGGTAACCTTATTTTGGCTCTTATCTCTTCGGTTATCCTTCCACGAGGATATCCATTGAGGAATTAGGTGAGTTTCTAGATTGTTCAAGTTTGGTTGATTTTATCATTTAGCTTCGTTTGAGTGTTCTTTTCAGATACTCAATTAATTTTATCCTTTGTAGCATTACTCCGTTTGAAGTAGTGATTCATGGATTGTGTGCTTATTCTCCTTCGAGAAGAATACCTTCTTATCATGTATCTTGATGATTTTTGGGAGTGGCTCGTGACATCGTAAGATTGACTAACAAACTATCTCATTCTGTTGATTTTAAGACTCGAGTGTTCTGGAGATATCTCGATGCATTCTCGTAATGTTCTTTGGTTTGAGTTTTGAAGCTATATAAACATAATTTTTAAAGAGAATTTTGAGCTTTGAGATATTTAAAAAAAAGTCAAAAATTATTTTGAGAATATATTTAAAGGTGTAGTATTTCTTTTATAGAAATAATTTGAGAATGTTGGGCTATCCATCAAGTAGTTAAGAGTTCTGGTCGATACGCATGATCAACGTTATCAATAGAAATCTCCTAAATGCTATGATGAGGCAATCAGACACAATGGTTTGTGTTTTATAAAGTGAGATTTTGAAAATAATATTTTGAGATTAAATATTAAATTTATTTTTGAATAGTAATTGCAGCCATTGATTTTAGAGACGAGTAATAGAGTGGCGAGGCAGTTTTGATCGTCCGGTCAACTTTGTAGCCAACATATATATTTGTTTATTAGAGACTCAACGGGGAGGCAATGCCATTTATTTATTTTTAAATGATAAAGATGAGAATATAAATGAGATTATTTTTGAGACGTGCTTTATTGGAAGTATATTTTGAGATTTTGGATTTTATATTATATACATCGGATGTTTTCAGAGAAGAGTTATAAGAGAATTTGAAGATTGTTTTTAAACTATTTAAGTGGTTTAATAAAAAGAGTAAAGAGAATTTAAACCCTAAATTTATTTTGACGAATATTATTCTAGATTTACAAATTTCTTTAGAAATTAATTTTGAAGTAAGAGAAGAAATTATGACTTTTAATTTGAGTTTTAAATTACTTAATAAGTAATATAGTAAAAAGTTTGAAAATTTTCAAATGTTGAACATTGAGATTTAAAATTTAAAAGATGTTGAGATTTAAAATTCTAAAAATCTTGGATTAAAAGATAATTCAAGCTTATATCCTTGTTCTTGAGTATATTCTATCTTTGAGCTATTATTAACGACGTGCATTTTTCACGGTCGTTCGAGTTGGTGGCCTTGTGAGAAGCCATCTTGTGATTAATCAGTCTTGTCTTTTGTGTCTACCCTATTTTGAGGATGTTCTTTCCGTATACTTATGCGGAAAATCTTTTTGATGATCTTCTTTATTGCTTAGAGTTTGGGTTTAAGTGAGTTTGATCCCGACTTTATTCGTAGAGTTTTGTGAAATCAATCATTTTCAATTGATTAATTATTGAGCATCTTATTGAGTTTTGATTCGAAGACGGGATATCTTTGAAATTCTTTCGTGTTACATGGAAAATTCGATGGTTTCGTAATCACTATATTAGCATTTGATGGGCCATTGGATTAACCAAGTGAGTTTTTCCTTGTTTCTCTCTACCATTTTATGTTGAGAGTATGAATGTTTTGAGTTTCGAGCTTGTCTTTTATCCTTTGTCGATTGAATTTTTGTGTTGTTTATAGCCTTTTTCCACTAAAATTTGCGAGAACGCAATTTTGTTAAGGGGGAGTCTGTAACAACTCGAGATTTTGGAGATTACTGTTAATATTAAATTATAATGAAAATTATAAATTAATATTGTGTTTAAAAATGAATTGGATAGTAAAATGAGGGATTATATTGTTTATTCATATAAACAATATCTTGATGAATATAATTTGGGATTTGAAATTTAAATAAGTCATATTATTTTATTTGAAGCCTATTTCAACATTTTATGGCTGAAAAAAGTGTAAATGAATGAAATAAAGTTTGAAAAACTTTATTTATGGATTTGGATTGAAAATAAATAACTGTGATGGTTTAATTTTAGTTAATTAGTAATATTAGAAATTTATTCCAATGTTAGTCTTTTATTGTTAAATAAAAGGAATAATATGAAGGAAATAAAATTTAAAAGTGTAATTAGGCTTGGAATGATGTATTAATGTTATAAAAATGTTAAAACATTTTAATACACTTCATTAGACTTTAAAAAAAAATTTATTTGGTTGAAATGGATGAAAATAGTGATTTTCACTAAAAATGGGAATATTGGTAAATATTGTTAAAAATTTGTGTTATATGGGGAAAATAATATTTTTAATTGGAATTGATGTCACTAACATGTTCCCTTTATTAAATCATGAATAATGCAACTTGTTTCATGTGATTTGGAAATTTTATGCAAAATTTATATGTAAATTACTAAAACACATATGCATATTTACTCTAAATATTTTTCTAAGTGTGAGAATTGGGTTTATAGGGTTATTTTGTGCCCACAAACCCAATTTCTGGAATGTTCAAAGAGATATACATTCATTTCTCTCTGACTACTTTTCTCAGTAAAACACTATTCTTCTAAAAACTTCAGTATTCTAAATAATGGCCTCCATATGAAGAAAAATCAAATTCATTCATTCTTTTGCAAATTCAAGGTTTAATTCAAGTTACAAACATAAGAGAAGGTAATCTCCTACCTATTTAATCTCAAAATTCATATCAATTCTCGGATTTTATTCACTGTAATTGAGTTTTGATATTATCCTTGCATGCAAGTTGTTTTTATAAAGCCCAAAGCTCTTTTCTTTGCAAGAAAAATCATTTAATTCGTTGCAAACAAACCCTAAGGTGAGTAATCTCACTCATGTTAGCTGTAAAAAATATTTGTTTATTCATATTTAGTGTAAAATTGGACGTTTGGAGCTGTAAAAGTAATGTTTTGAACATATTTTGTGCTCAATCCAAAAACTGAATTCTGTCCATCTTTGAAGCAGAAAAAAAATTAGCCATAACTTACTCATTTTTGATCGGAATTTGATAATTTTAGATATTTCAGAAAGCTTAAATCATGTACTACAACTTTCATGTTTTGAGTTTTCTGTATTTTTGAGGTTAATTATGTCAAAATCTAATTTTTCTATTGCTAACACGAAAGCAAAACCAATATTTGCTCTATCCTTGAAGCTAAAACGAAATTGCCCATATTTCTACAATTCTTTACCGAATTCGATAATTTTGGATGTTCCGAAAAGAATAAATCATGCACTAAAACTTTCGTGTTTTGAGTTTTCTGTAATTTGGAGGTTAGCTATGTCAAAATCTAATTTTTATACTGCTAACACGAGAGCAAAACCAATATATTCTCTGTCCTTGAAGATAAAACAAAGTTGGCCATAACTTCTACGTTTCTTAACCGAATTTGATAATTTTGGATGTTTCGAAAAGTCTAAATCATGTACTACAACTTTTATACATTGAATTTTCTTTAATTTTTGGGTTAGCTATGTCAAAATTTAATTTTTCTACGGCTAACCCAAGAGTAGAGTCTATATTTGCACTATGTTTGAAGCCGAAACAAAATTAGCCATAACTTTCTCGTATTTTATCAGAATTTGATAATTTTGGATGTACCGAAAAGAATAAAATTCTTGCTAAAAGTGTTTTGTGTTTCTTTAGATTTTGATTTTTACTTGGTCAAAACTATGTTTATTTGTCGTTGTTCTGAGAACAAAACGACAGCAATAACAATTATTGACTTGAGGAGTATATTAGCGTATTTTTGCTCTCATTCTTATTAGATTTTGATGACAGTTTTTGAGATATTTTGAGAGCTATGATGCCTATCAGTAAGCTAGCTATATTTGAAGAATCTAATTCAAATTTAAATGGAATTTAAATTGATTTTGGGTTAAATTTTAATTGAATTCGTATTGAATTCAAGTTATCGGTTTTGAAATATCCCTCTTAGTTTTCATTGCTTTGGAGAACGGATTTCACTAAACCATTTTTGAAGACATTTCAAATTATTATTACATAGTATTTTTTAATTTTTTTAAATAAAGATAGATTTATTTCCTATAATAAAGGAATTTCAAATATTAGTTTTAATAATAGTTTCCGGAAAATCGTTTTAAATTTCTGTTTTCTATAATAAAATTACTTATTTTTATGAATTTTAGACGTATAAGAAAGATAATTAAACAATAAAGTAAAACATGTGGCATGAGACACATGGATTTGCTTTATCGCTTAATATCAAACTTATACAATCGAAGTCCTTTCGATGAACTATTTGAGATGATTTAAGATGTTATTTAATTTTGGGTAGATTATATGGTCCAAGAACTCCAATTTAGGAGTATATTCGATGAAGGACTATTTTAAGATGTGTTTCTTAATCGCCGATGAAATGAGATGAATTAAGAGCTAGAAATTCCTAATTGGAATAATGGTTATAAATAACCATCTAGATGTTAGTTTTACTTGCAATGAGATAAGGTAAGCTTCTTTATGATGATTTTGCGATGTTGAGATGTATTACGATAATTTTTACTTTTGGAAGTGATGAGACAAGTCACGATGTCACTAGTACTCGTCAATGAGATGAGACGATCATGCTATCGTATTTACTCGCCAATGAAATGAGGCTGAGATATTTTCCTGATGTTTACGATGTTATACTAGGGTGGTACCAATTAACGACTACTAAACCTTTAGGTGCGAACGTATGGTATGGGACATACGTTAACATCTATTGGGTTCCTATCCGAGAAGTTGAGACACATTCACAATGTTTATTAGTACTACAAACCATGAGTACTCGATTGGAGTCACCACGATGTAGTTGCTACTCGAATCATCACGATGTTATTAACTGGGGTCTTTGTGACTGGGAGTCATTATGATGTTATAGACTATAGTCATTCATGAGGTTCATGATGGTTAGATTTTATTCAACTCCAGTCATCACGATGTTTATGGTACCAAATAGTAGTACTAGTCACGATGTAGCACACATAGCATTGCTTCGGTATGCAATTGAGGATCTAGCCAACCCAGGATTTCTTTGAATTTTGATGTTTTAGACTTCACCGTCATTAGATGATTATTACATTGATAGCCTATGCCAAATGAGATGTATACATATATGGTGAAATCATTTATGATGTTACTCTTTGATTGAGTTATTTGCATCATGGATTGATGATTTGATATTTTATAGACTACTTGATGTTAAAATGGAGTTGAGATGTATTTATGTATTTATACAAATGAGATGAGGTATAAATGATTACGAAGCATCTTTATGATGAGTTTTAGTGATGGATTTGAGATGTATCTATGTTCATACCAATGCAATGAGGTATGAATAAGTATAATGCTTCTTTTATGATTGGGTTTTATATTTCCTTGAATGATCCTTGGGATGTGCCAATGAGATGAGGCACATCCATATGCGTTTTATTCTATGTATCAAGGATATGTACCTTTGATGTATGTTATATTAACGACCGCTTCTAAGAAGATAGTTGAATCATTTGAATTCATTATCCATATTCTTTTATACCACCAACGATATGAGGCGAAAGCGTTGTTTATTGAGTCTTATCTTTAAAACTTTGCTCGCCGATGTTCCATTTGCTTAAGTGTCTGTTGTGCCACTTAAGTATGACTTTATCATCTTTATCTCTTCTACTTGTCAAGGGGAGATGTTATCCTTTCTTATATTGTTGAAACCCTGTCCAAGGCATGGCATCCTTTAAGAAAAAAAGATACCATAGCTTTCACCTACCTATCCTTATCGATTATTTTGTTTAACTGATGATTTTAGCTAGCCTGACCCGTGTGTTTTCACTTGGGTCAGACCGAGTTGTTTCAGGTATCATGTATTGGGCTTAGCTTGAAGATGATGTTGGATATCAGCTCTTCTTTCTCTTGAGTAGTTTCTGTTCTTTCGCATACTCTGATGTAGTTATATTTGATTCAATGTATATAGTGTGGTCGAGCACCACCTTTATTGTATTCATATTGTATTGTACTAAACATGTATCAGTGTATATGTATATATATGATGTTAATTGCTGTTCTATGATGTGCTTTTCATTTAGTTATTGTATTTTGTTTTGATAGATCCATTAGCCACCTATAGTTTTGGATTGAGTATTTACTGGGTATGTCGATCCTTTTGAGATAGAAAAGAAAAATCATATTGCATTTATCGACGTAATTAGTACGTATTTAAGACAAAGTTATAGATGGTCACCCTTAACCAGCCCTATTCTTCGCTTTAGCAGACAGAATTACTCGTCAATTCTCTTTAATAAGGTGGGTTTCGAGGTGGGATGTTACAGTTTGGTATTAGAGCTATGGTCAGAATAAAGTAGAATAAGCACATAACAGTACGTATGTCATGATACATCGAAGTATAATACGGGTGAATCATTGTCCTTCATTCGAGCTTGCTTTTGAATCGAGCGTTGATTCTTTTTCGAGTTTTGGGACCGTTGAGATCGAATATGTCTAGGAGTATAGATATATTGTATTCCGTAGTATTCCATAATAGAGTTTGATGTCATCTTATCTTATATAAAATGTGATATCTTGGGAATTTCAAGAAAATTTAAATGTGATAATCCCTTTGATAAATTTATTAAAATTGTTATTTAAAAAAACAATAATAACAATTATGTTGTATATATATAGATTGTTATGAAAATTATTTTATACAAGTTTATATTATATTTCAATTTGAAATTTGATTTGAATTTGGATATTTGAATTGAAATGTAAAAAATAGTTATTTATATCTTAAATTTTACTTTGGTTTTAAAAAGTATTTATTTGATTTTATTAAGAACATAAATTGTTTATATTATTTTCTTTGTAAAGAAATTTATTTATATAAATTAAATATGTATATTTCAAATTATAAAACAGAAAAATACGAATAAAGATTTCTTACCATTTGTGAACTCTATAATTCTTGGATTTAACACTTGTAGCTAAGATTTAGTACATTGTCAACAAGTGGCAATTTTCTTTCAAAAAGAAAGAAAAAGTAATTGAAAATTTGAAATAGTTGCCCCCATATTCATTTTATTTCATCTTCCAATTCCTAAAGGGAAGTTAAAAAAACTAGGAGAAATTAGAAACTAATTCAGATGCAACTTCAAATCAAATTTAAACCTGGAACTAAACCAAGAGCATCTCAATCATCAGCAAATCAAAATCTAAAAGAAGATGAAAATTCAAATTTCAGATCAGTTTCAAATTCAAGTGCAATACAGTCCAATGCAGATCAAAATCCAGATAAAAATATTTCAGTTTAAAATCTATTCCAGGTTCCAGGCTTTCTCTGTTCTTAAGAACAGGTGAATAATCGTATTTGGTTTAAAAAGCTTTAATCCTATTACATGCAGAAAAACTTAATTTTGAATAGGTCAATAATGGTTTGCATGTTGGAATTAAATGATTCTATGTATATATGTAGGTGGTTATCTATGTGTGCATGTCTGAAGTGCCAATTTTATACTCTATTCTTTAACTGTTGGATGTAAATAATATTCAAAAAATTGAGTGTTTTTTCTTTGATCAGTTTTATGTTGAAATGTTTGAATAAAATTTGTTTAAAACAATGGGATTTAAATTTCAAAAATATATATAGCAAGAATTGAAGGCTGTATCATTCTTGATGCTTATATATCAGTTAAAACTTGATTTTATAAAAATTTCCACCTGAATAATTAGCAGATTCAAGTTCATAATCAAATACATCTATGAGAAATAGGATTTTTAAACCAAAAATCGTAATTTTTAGTTTAGCATTTTTGGTGCAGTTTGAACTTGAACAGGAAATGGTTTTTGACCATTTTCCGACGATCGATGAACTATTGGATGGTCGGATTTTTGTCGGAGCTGACTTGGTGTTTGGGGATGTCAGAAAAAGTAGGGGAGTGGCTATCGATCAACGTGGCTTCGGGAATTGACGAAACTAGGGTTTTATGGATGGTTTTAGTTGGCTTCTTTTTCATGGTGGTAACGTCGTCGTTGGAGCATCGGTCGCATTGGAGTAGGTGGATTGGAAGCCTTAGACTTCGGCGAAGCTGTGAGCGGAATTCCATGACCTCCATTGGTCGGCATTGTCGAGGCGAGGAGGTTGTAGGGTGATGGTTTGGTTCCAGTTGTCATACATGAATCTCGATTTTAAATTTGGGTTTAAGGTGAACCTTTGGTGATTAGGATCGAAGAGGGGGGTCAACGTCGACTTGTCACCGGTGGCTGAAGTTCCGACGATCGTTTGTATACGTGCACGGGGACGATGAAGTATCAGAGGTGTTCTGGTTTGAGTTTAAGGGTGAAGGATCGTGCTCGGGTTCATTCCCGAGAAGATGAGGTATTTGGCTCAAGTAGCTTTGCCTGATTTTTTTTAGGGTTTATATGGTAGGTAACAGTTTCAAAATTTTATATGTGGGGAAAACTCGAGTTTTAGCTCGAGAAAAATGTGGATTGGCTCGGGTATTTTCATAGGAAAATCGAGTTGCCTTGTTTTTCTTTTAAGGTTTTAAACAGAGGAAAATTTGTATTCATTTCTCAAAATAAATAGTAATGAACAAGTTTTCCAAAGCCTGTATCAAACAGATTCCAAAATATTAGTATATTTATACTTTAATAATGGGGAATTTTTGACTAATTTAAATTTCAAAGCTTTTGAATTCAAATAAGTTGGTTAATAAAAATAAGTAATTAATTAAAGTAGGTGGTTTATCTTAACTATTTAAGATTTTACAAATTGATTATACTTTATTTAGGTAAATAATGGATATTTAATTACTTAGTATAAGTAATTAAAGAGTAATTACTGAATGCAATTAATTTAAGGATAGCTAATTATTTAATGGGATTGATTTAAGGTAATTAAATGAATATAATTAATTAAAGATAATTAACTAATGGAAGTAACTAAGGGTTAACTAATTTGACTTAAGTGATTTTGAGATAATTACTGGATGGAAATAATTAAGAGATGATTAATTACTTAAAAGATAATTACTTAAATTTTAAAGGAATACTCTATTAAGGATAATTAACTAACCAATGGGATAATTACTTGATGAAAGTAAATAACTTAGTGTAAATTACTTAAAGGAAGTAATTAAGGATTAATTACTTAGTGTAATTAATTAAAGGATTAATAGATTAAGGAAACTAATTAAGGGTTAGTTAATCATTGAGGTGTGATTAATTAAGGGATAATTAATCAATGTAAGTGGTTATAGGATAATTAATTTGATTAATTAATTGAAGTTAAATGTAATAAATCACTGCTAGTTACTTTATGAGAGTAATTAAGGGATTATTTAATGTGATGAGTGAAGGCTAATTAATTTGTGTAATTGATTAAGAATTACTCACTTATTGTAATTAAAGGATAATTAATCAAGGATGATTAATTAAGATGGGTAATAAAAATATGATTGATTAATTGATTTGTAATTAATTAATGTTAATTAAAGGTTAATCCAAGTGATTAAAGTTAGTGATTAATTTAATTTGAGATAAATTAAATTAATCTTGGAAGCGATCAATCTTGCTTATGAAAGATTGAATGATGTAAATGCCTTGAATTGGATGATAACTCTGATATTAAATGTTTTATGATATGGTATGCTTGGGTGAACTATGATAATGTGGTTATCTATCGATGATGAATTGCTGGGAAAATAACATCCTGTATTTAAAATTTGAATTGTTTTCACTTGAGTAACTTGAGTTAAGATTTGAAGAGACGGGGGTCGGGTACCAGTACATATCTGAAACCACTTCGATTCTTTATAAATTTGATATGTGAAATCAATAGGCTGGAATGAAATGAATTAAGTGAATTGGACCATTTAATCTAAGTTTTGGCACTTAGAAATTTATGAGTGAAATAAGTGATGTCTATAACAATTTGTGAATTTGTAATTTATACAAGTTACCCAGGTTTATATAAGTTGTATGTTTTTGTATTCCATGTTAAATTAGTTTACTCATGCTGGTTTACAGTCTGACCCGGTATTACTTTGATGTAATGCTCGGGTCAGACCGAGTATTACAGATTTTAGGTAAGGACATTTTAGAGCTCAGTAGACGAGCTAGATGGCAGGAACGTATGGAGTGTTTCCGTTGTGATATATTGTAGTTTATCTCGGACATGTGGATTATACCTATCCAGTGTTTGTGTATGTTGTAACTCTGATGTATTAAAGTGTAATTTGACAAGTACAGTTTTCCCTTTGTAAACTGATATTATTGATATCATATTTTATCGCTGCGAATGTGAGATTGTGCTTTGGAGTTTCTGTTCTTCTTCTTCTATCTCATTTCCTTCTTTTCTCTAACTATCTGAAATTTTCGGGATCGAAAATTCTAGGTCGTTACATTTGGTATCAGAGCAGAAGGTTAAGTGACAACCTTGGCTTTGGTGGGATACTCATTAAGGATAGGGGCAATGGTACCCTAGGATGAGTTGAGTGTATATATATGAGAGCGTACTTGTTATTTTCTTATATAAAGATTTTAAGTGATTTTATACAAGATTATATTTTTATATATAAAGCAATATTTCTGTCTAATAAATATTAAGGTGATTGGTTGAAAAATCATTGGAATAAAATATAAGTGGTAATAGTATTACAACCAAATTTAAGTTGAATAAAGGTAAGTTTGAAATAGATTCAAACTGAAATTAAATTTGGAGAAGAATTTTCAGAATAAGATAATAGTGAATTCATTTCCAATTGTAATAACCTTGATTATTATCCTAAAATGATGAAATGTTTTAGGGAAATAAAACATCTAGGCAAGTATGACTTACGAATTGGAACTGAAGATGATCTAAATTGTGAAGTTCTAAATCTAGGTCCAGAAATTTGAAAATTTGTTTAAAAGTAACAAAGAATTAATAAATAATATAGTTTAATGTATTTGAATGAAAGGGTCCTATTTCAAACAAGAGTTGTTTGAAAATTTAAAAGAATTTGATTTGAATTTAAAAACCAAAAGTTGGTTTAAAATTTAAGGATAACTTGGTGTGTAAAGGAAATAAATATCAAAGATGGTTTGAAATAAACTCTAAATGTTGAATTTTAAATTTAGAATGAGATGAGATACCAAAAGTGATAAGTTTTTTTTTCGAACTTATAAGTGGGAAGATTATTAATATGAAGTTTAAAATTTGAAGTGGGAATTTAAATTGGGTAAGGTTGCTGGATTAAGTAAATTGAATTTAACTTTGTAAAGTTAAATAATTTAACAAACAACCTGAATTGGAAATTTCAAGATGTAAATTGGGATTTAACTTGGGAAGTTAAAGGTTGATTTAAAATGGGAGTTATGACTGATCTCAAAGTGGGTTTGAGATCTGGAAATTGGAAATGGATGGATGTTTTAAAATAATTTGAATGTTACCATCCTGTTATTATTAATAATCATTAAGCTGAAATTGGATTTGTTTAAATGAATGAAGAAATGGGGCATGAAAATCTATCCATTATTAAGATAAAATGGAAAGATTTTGGACTTAAGATTTGAATGTTTAGGATAAAACTTCAAAGGTTTGGTTTCAAAATTGAAATTTGGTGATAAATTGAATTTCAAAGATTTAGTTGTTAAAAAGGATTTGAATTATTAATTATTTGAACTTTGAAATAGCTTAAAATGTAATTTGGATTCAGAATTAAATGGTTTAAAGAGATAAGTTAATTTGATTTAAAGGATTAAATCTACATTTAAAAATTAAACTCCAATTTATATAATTCAGGATGGTTTAAACTTGAAATTTGTGTTGAATTATTTCAAACTGAATTTGATTTGAATAAATTGAAATTGTGATTGAAGATGGATAAGTTTAAAAATTCAAATGGAAAATTTGAATTGGATTAATTTGAAATGAAATTGAAGTTGAATGAATTCAAATGAAAATGGGAATTGGGATTAATTCAAACTGGAATTGATATGAATTGAAATTGGTTCAATTTGAAATTTATTTGAATTAATTGAAATTGTGATTAAAGTTGAATAACTAAATTCAAATGGAATTTGATTTGAATTTAGGAAAGAAATTGAGTATTAATTCAACTTGAATTGGGGTCAAATCAATTTCAATGGAAAATGGAGTTATATAAATTAGAATTGAGTCAATTTAAATGGAAGTGGAAATTTAAATTGAATTGATTAGAAATGGCGATTGGGAATTGAACAGTTTGACTTTGGACTATTTTCAAAATAAATTGTTTTAGTACAAATCATTTTTTTCAAGCTATTTATAATATATACAACCTTTCTTATTAAACCCAAAACTATCTTATACCTATCTTCTAACTACTTTCGGAATTATTTAACTATTTTGCAACTGATTTTTAATACAAATTACCGTTTTTCAACTATTTTATAACTAATTACTATTTTACAAACTATTTTGCAATTATTTAAAATTTCTATAACTATTTGACTATTTTCCAACTATTTTACAATTACTTAACTATTTTACAGCTATTTTACAAAGTAATAATTATTTTTCAACTATTGTGTATTTTTAATTTTTCAAGCTATTTTATAGTTTTAAGATGGTCAGAGTGCAAACTGTTTATAATTAATATCCATTTGAGATAAGAATTGAGGTGATAATCCAAATGAGGATTTAAATAATTATGAATAATTGGATAGGAATTAAGTGAATGCGAATAGAAAAGGAGATTGATTTGGCTAATAATCAATAAAGATAAACACGTAGGATGTACATATATTATTCTATTCACATAGTGATTTGATCCAGATTCAAGCATAGAATTTCGAGATAATAATCGATCCAAGTTGGGTTTTTTTGCTCGAATTTCGACGGTGAACCTGGACATGGATTGTTGATTGGTTCTGGATATTCTCTATCATAGTTATGGCTATGTAAGGAGAATGACGATTTTTGATCAAGAAACCAGATCTGAATCCGCACTAGGAAGTCGGGTGGACGATACTAGTTCGGATGTAAAATTATATGATCGAGTGAGCGATCAGATTGATATAGTGTACGGATGATATGTGTACATCGTACGTGTTTAAATGAAACTAATACTAGGAATTTGTGGATAAGAATTGTAAAATGGTTTTTGAAATGAAAGGTATATTTTGTGAAATATATGATGAAATAAAGTGGAAATTGGATATTTCCATGATAGAAATTTACTTTATGAAAGTAAGTAATATGGTAAGTGACTTTATAGAGTAATCAAATTTGAAATAAACAAAGTTATATACCTTTGTTATATAAAATAATTCTCCCCTTGTTGAATCTATAGCCAGAAGAAAGGGTTATGAAAATATTTGAAGTATAAAAGGAGTTTTATATGAGTTTGAAATGACCCAAAGATTTTTCAAGGATATATATATATAAAGGATCTTATGAGAATGATTTTGAGAAAGGTTTTTGGAACCTTTGGATTTGGAAAGGCTTTTGATTATTGAGTAACATCTATATTAGATTTGGAAAGCCTAGCTTGAGAATTATCGATTTTGGGATAATCGATTTTGTGAAAAGGAGATACGTATGGAATTCATACAAGGTGTATGATTTGGAAAGTACTATATGTGTATAGTATAAAGTGTTTTGAGATTGGCTTTGGGAAAAAGGGCGCTCCCTTAAAATGAACTTCTCAGGAGTGCCACAGGGTGGTGCTGCCTGAACCCTAAGGGGGGGGGGGGTTGTAAAGTTGATCCTGTGAGGAGTCTGGACAAAACTAGTTCCTGAGGATTTTGTGTAGTACGTAGTGAAAGTCGAGGGTGATGATGCCTACAAAGGCATTTGGGTTATGCTGTGACGACAATGTAACTCGATGTCACTACGATCTACGGCAGACCATAGCGAAAGTCGTGTGTGCTGCTGAAAGCAAACAGTCTACATTTGATTTTATATCGGTTGACTACGACCTAGGTGACATAGTGAAAGTCATGTGTGCTGCTGAGATCCAACAATCTACATTTGATTTTACATCGGTAGACTGCGACCAATGTGGGAGTGGAGAAGTTTCATCTTTGGCAGCGAAAATCGAGGGCGCTAATGCCTACGGTTACATGGACTTTTGCTATGATGGCAACGTAACCCTGGAAAGTAACTGCGATCTGTCGTGGGTCCCATGGCGTAATCGAGGGGTGCGGCGTGCCTACATTTACATGGACTTTTGCTGCGATGGTAACGTAACCCAGGATTTAACAGCGACCATGGATGTGGGTGATGATTTTCAGAGCATTCTCACCAAAGATATTTCTTTTATTTTCAAAAATGTTTTCTATATTTTCAGTAAAATTATTTTCCAAATATTTTCACTTTGTGTTGGAAATGGGTCAGCTAAGTACTTGTAAATTTTCAGTCCACGCCTGATCAACGTATGACCGAATTTATGTAAGAACAAGGAAGGATTGGTTGAGACATCGAGTTATGAAAAATATTTTTATGATATTTTAAAGTGTTTTAAAATTATCAAAGAGTAATTTTTCTGATAATAATCATTTTAATAAATTTTGTTTTCGTTCCTTTTCAAGGATGAAAAGATTCTAAAGGGGGAGGAATGTGATATCCTGGAAATTTCAAGCAAATTTAAATGTAATAATCTCTTTTATACATTTATTAAAATTGGAAAAATTGTTATTTAAAAAAAACAATAATAACAATTGTGTTGTTTATATATAGATTTTTATGAAAATTATTTTATACAAGTTGAAATTATATTTGAATTTGAAATTTAATTTGAATTTGGATATTTAAATTGAAATTTAAAAGATAGTTATTTATATCTTAAATTTTACTTTGGTTTTACAATGTATTTATTTGATTTTATTAAGAACATAAATTGTTTATATTATTTTCTTTGTAAAGAAATTTATTTATATAAATTAAAATATGTATATTTTAAATTATAAAACAAAAAATACGAATAAAGATTTCTTACCATTTGTAAACTCTATAATTCTTGGAATTAACGCTTGTAGCTAAGATTTAGTGTATTGTCAACAAGTGGCAATTTTCTTTTAAAATGAAAGATTATGTAATTGAAAATTTGAAATAGTTACCCCATATTCATTTTATTTCATCTTCCAATTCCTAAAGGGAAGTTAAAAAAAACTAGGAGAAATCAAAAACAAATTCAGATGAAACTTCAAATCGAATTTAAACCTGGAAGTAAACCAAGAGCATCTCAATCATCAAGAAAATCAAAATCTAAAAGCGGATGAAAATTCAAATTCTAGATCAGCTTCAAATTCAACTGCAATACAATCCAGAGCAGATCAAAATCCAGATCAAAATATTTCAGTTTAAAATCTATTCCAGGTTCCAGGCTTTCTCTGTTCTTAAGAACAGGTGAGTAGTCATATTTGGTTTAAAAAGCTTTAATTTGTTAAGTTCATGTTGCATGTAGAAAAACTTAATTTTGAAGTGGTCAATAATGGTTTGCATGTTGGAACTAAATGGAAATAGGTGAATCATTTTCACTAAAAATGGAAATACTCTGTTAAATCACCTTCTTCATCATCTTCATGGTCTTCATTCGCAAACATTCAAACCGGATCGAAGTGGTTTTCGGATAATTAATCCCGATCTCGGTCTCTTCGAAACAATCAACGCATTGGCCAATATTGATAGTCGGTTATTTAACTATCAAATAACATTCACAAGCCAAATATTTTATTTCCACTGAAAAGCACCAAGTCTTATCAAATTTAGTTTTCACATAAATTAAATCACTTTATCCAAAAATATACACTTAAAACATTTAAAATAAAACTACTAAATTGCTTTATTCAAAATAATAGTTATGAAATTTTATAATAATTTTCCAAGTAAAGCTTTAGCCAAAGACTACTTTTAAATAAAGCTATTATACAAGGTATAAATATTCTGTAACGACCCAGAATTTTAATTAATTAAAATTTGTATATTTAATTGATTTTAAATGTTAATAAGTGAATTTATAAGTCAAATAAATTTTATTTCGAATAATTGGATTTAATTGAATAATTAAATCGATAATTTAATATGTGAAAATACAGAAATAATTGAAAATTGGGTAAAATATGATTGAAAATGATTTGTAAAATTTTATTTTATCATATTGGAGTTAGAACGATATTTTAGAACTTTTAAAAACGAATTAAAAGTTTATTTGTGAAAATTGAATATTTTAATATTTAATAGACTAGTGAAAATAGCCAATTTTTGAACATTCTCAGAATTGGACGAAACTAGTTCAATTGGATCCGTAATAGTTTGTTATTATCGGATTTCAATTTTCGTAGCAATCAGAGTTTTCGTTTGATCGTGGTAGCTCGAAACGCATCGAAATTGTTTTAATATTAATTTCGCGAGTTAAAATAGTCATTTTTCAAACAGTCTCGGATTTCGACGAAACTAGTTTCATCGGATCCGTAATGTGATATTATTGTATGGTTTCAAATTTCGTGTCAATCGGATTTACCGTTTGTCCGGTGCAAGCTAAAATGGCTAGAAAATCGTTTAATCGGTTTAATTTTAAATCGAACGTTTATTGCCATAACTCGCACAGATCACCGAATTAGCTCCCAAAACCTATTCCATTGTGTTCGGAACGCAGGGTAAACCTTAGAAACGCCAACCGGCACGCTTCATTTGGAGTTTGGAAAATTCGGGGTGAATAATGTTCGCGTATTTTTCTATAAAAGCCCCCCCTCTTCATAAATTTGCAAAAAATTAAAACCCTAACCCTAATTTCAAAGCTCCAGCCGCCATTAATAAACGAATGGCCAGAAATTCATCATTTTCTCCTCTCAATCTCTCCCAATCCATACGTTTTTAGGAAAACTTGTCAACACGAAAGTTGTAGAGCTAAGCAAGAGCTTTCAATCCATACGGTGATGATCAGAATTGGAGTGACAGAGTGGGGGCTACGTGCCCGCATTCACCATCAGGTCGGGACGCAATTCGAGACGATGGGGGAGGCCGAGTTGCAGGGGGTGGTGGCCGAAGGTAGAGGAGGAGATGGCGGTCAAGGTGGAAGATTCTGATCGTGTTCATGTTCGTCGTGGAGGTCGCAAAATCAAACCCTAGTTTGCTTGGATGGGTTTCTTTGTTCGGCTATTTCCTGTAGAATGAACGTGAGGGTTAAAATTAAAATAAAGGTTGTAAATTTATAAGTATATAATACGTGTATCTTTAAAAATTCATATCTTTTTCATACGAGGTCGAAAACGCGCGAAACCAGTTGCGTTGGAATCGTATGGACGAGCACTACGCTATGGAATTGGATTGGAGACATTTAGAGTTAGTGAGAATTTCGGGTAAAATTAAACGTTCGTTTAATTTTATTCGAAATAAATCGCTAAAAAGAAATTGAAATCAAGGTGAGAACTTCTCACTCAATCGAATCGGTTTCGATTTTTATTTTAAATAGTTATATTTAAAATTCTTGAATGTATGTTGAATGATGATTGTTACCTATTGATTGTCAAAATAGACATTATGCGCCGTTAGTAAGCGGATGTTATTTATTAAAAACATATACCGTGAATATTTCATAAACAGTGAAATTGGTATTATTTATGTACTTGGAGTTGATTTCCCACATTATATAGCGGATGAGACCCTATTGCGTCGTCTATTAAGCGGATAATATTTTAAATCCTATATACCGCGATAATTTCATACTGGAACGGAATTGGTATTGTGCTAACATCTTTGGATGCAGGAAAACAGGTTGGAGGGATCTGACTGGATTCCTAAACAGTATTTATTTGATTATGGATATTTTGATATTCGTTGATTATCATATCGATATATGATGACGTTGTAGTCGTAATTGACTATTTGGTGTGTAGCGTTATTGGGCCAAATCTTGGAATTTTAACAGGATTTTTAAAGTGATTTTTGAAGAGTATACGTTTATAAAATATTTTTGGAATTGATTCATTTCAAATAAATAAACGTTTTAAATTTTAATGTTATAAAATTTTGATTTTTGAGAAATATATTTAAAACTGATTTTTGAAAATATGGGGTTAACGATTTTATAAAATAGTTTAAATTGGGATTTCGGAATTTATTGTGAAAAGTTTAAAATATAGGATTTATAGAAATTTGATTATTTTATAAATCAAAGAGAATGATGAAATTATAAAGGAGTTTAAAGACGTTTTAAAAGAATGATATAAATTGATTTATATAGAAGATTTATAAATTGATATTTATGAATTGAAATGCTGGGATTATAAAACGAGTTTTTTTATAAGTGTTAGAATGAATTGTGAATGAATTTCGTAAATGAATGAAATTTGTAGAATTATAAACGGTGAAGTTATAAATGGAATTTCATAAGCAGTAGGTTTATAAAATTTGTGAAGATAATAAAAGATAGATTTGGATAAATAAATGAATCTTATAAGTTATAAGATTTATAACTTTGGAAGTCGTAAAAAGAACGATTTTATAAACAAATAAATTATAAGCATTTAACTTATAATATGGACTTTCGGTATATAATTGAGTTATAAATCGGATAAGTTAATAAAGGAGATTTATAAAAGGAAGTTGTTATAAAATAAATAGAAATGGAATTTATAAACATTGTTTTATAAATTCGCAAACGACTTATTATGATAAGTTAATTTTTATAACTTATTTATGGAGTTATATTCACGTTTTAGACAATGAATAATCTTTTAAAATAAAATGTATAGAAAGGACGAAATTGGTTAACAAGGTATATTCACGTTTTTGAAAAGTGAATAATATGTTAAAGAAAATGTTTTGGATGTGATGTTTTAAATAGAACTAAAACGATTTAACGATGTTTTAAATGTGTTAAGATTCGAAAGCATAGATTTCAACATTTATTGTTGAAATAGACGTTTTCGAGAAATAGAAGGAAATGGTGGACTATAACACTGTTGTTATAGTAAATGATTTCCGAAAGGAAATGTTTTGTATAGTATTGGGATTTATATATCTACTTTAATTTCGAATCCCTATACTAGTGATTTTGTGTTGTTGTAACGATGTTTTACGCAACATTCGTTTTGGCCCAAATAAATATGTTTAAGAGAATGATTTCCTTAAAGAATGAAATATATACTTAATCTCGATTTAAGTATATTGAATATTTTCCAAGTGTTGAAAATAAATGGATTTGAGAATTACTTAATAAGTAAGTATGGAAATGTTTTCAAATATAAAGTGAATATTTTGGGAATTTATCTTTTTGAAGATAAATTGAAAATGAATAATTGAAATCGTATATTGGTAGATATTTTGGAGTGTAAATTCACTATGGAATTTATAAAAGAAAGGGGAATTTGTTTAAAAATAAATATTGATTTATTTTTGAGGTATTGAAATTTTATATCTTGTAAAGATATTTTTTGGAAATAAATAATTTGGAAAATTATTTGGAATTTGGTGATGTTGTGCATATCCATTGATAGTTCAATAACCGACTATCAATATTTACCTTTGAAAGGTATTTGTTGTGATTTGCTTGAATTTGAATGCCACGCTTATTTTTGAATAAGCGCTACTATTCGGGTTAGCCGGAAAAGGACCTTGGGGTCGTATAACCCATTCCGAGTATGTGATACATCGTTATGGATAGCATTTGAAGATCGGTATTGAAGACCGGGTATTTGCGAGGGCGATAGGATGACCTGTCGATTGACTCTGCACCGAGTTGCTCCGGTATAGAGTTCTCCATTTGTGATGGGAATCCGATCAGGATTGTGGATATCCGGATTGCAAGGACTTCTTTGTAAGTGCCTTCGGCTCTGTTCGAGCCCGAAACAGACTTGTATGGATAGTATGTCTGACATTACAAATTGACATATAAAGCTGATTTCTTTCAAATATATTTCTGTTGGTGGCGGATAATTTATTCTCTTAGCTTAACACCCTTCTCTGAGACGTACGAGCTCAGAGGTTATGTAGTTGATGGTTATCAGCGATATATTCCCAATTTGGTAATGTGACATGCTGAGTGTTGCTGTGAAATGATCATTGTTTGATCATTTGTTATATGATCATTTGTCTGATCACTTATCTTTGTGATCATTTCTATGATCATTTGTTGACCCAAAGCACAGCTTTTGTATAAAGCGTGGCTTTGTGGATGAGACTTCGTCGGACCTCACACCCCGGAATGGTCAAAACAGAAAAGATGCAGCAAGGTTATGAGGGGTAGCTCCCTTTAGGGTATGTGCATTTCCTTCCGGAAAAGGGTGGTATCATGATATGGAGCCCAGATACTTACTCATGTTGAAACACTTTATTTATTATGGTGTGATGTCGATTAAGAGCGCTCTGTTAAAGGTCCCAAAGGACCGGGGGATGGCATACTCATGTCAGTAGTTACCCAGTTAGGGGTAACCCGGCCTTGTGTTGGCAGAGATCCGGTTAGGTTCTCGGGGACGTCCTTCCAGAGGCGTTCTCATGTGGCAATGGGAAGTTCCTTGGCCTGACCATTTGTTGAAAATTCAAAGAAACAATACGAGACTTGTACGGTTTTAGTTGTAGAACCTGCCATTTAATATGGTAGCTATAGTAAGCATACTATAATGGTACCTATGTTGGCTAAGATTTATATTCTACTTTCGAAATATTTCCTACACTATGCACTAGTAATAATATCAAATGTTTCTTTTTAATGCGTATCAAGCATCTTTGACTAACATAAGAAGAAATCTCCTCCAAGTCTGCGTTTGCATTGTGTGTGTGGTGGGAGGTCATATGGTAGTCTTATTTAAAAAAAAACATTGCGAATTGACTTTAAAAATATTCCTCTATTTTTACTTTAAAGAAAATAAACTGTTTTAGTTCTCACACCAGTCACATGACTGACTCGGAGTTTATTGTTTTCCTTCCTAAACTCTGGGTGCCTACCAATTTCCTCACGGGCAGTCAAGAGTTAAGGTTTATCAGGATATTCTGGATTTCAGGAGTTGCAGGAGGCAAGCTGGATGACATGGCGTATTATTAGTATATAGTATTTCTTTTCCGCTGTTTGTTGTTGTTGTACACTCTGATGTAATGAAATGTAATGTATAAAATGTAATAACTGATATAGTTCTTTGTTTAAAGATTATTCATTTATTTATTATATGTTGTTCCGCTGCGATTGTGAGATTCTGATGTTGTTCTGCTGTTTTCTGTTCTTTTCGTTCTATTTTCTTTCCTTTCTATTTTCTATCTTTTCTCTTTTCTTCTACCTTTTCTTTTTCTTAAACACTGAGAATTTGTATTCTGTTCATCTTGAGTTAACCTATGGAGATTAGTGTATATTCAAGGAGTATGGATTTGCGGGTCTTCACATATGGTATCGAAGCATATGGTTAAGCGACAACCATGGTTCTGTTGGGTATTACTCATTGGAGATAGAGTCAGTAGTACTCTAGAATGAGTTTGAGTGTATTAATAGCTATGAGAGCGTATTTGTTAGTGAATATAAAATTGTTTTATATTGTGATGATTGGTTTGTTGAGTGGCATATGAACCTTCGTTAGCACGGTATGCACAACTATGCCGAAGGGGTTTATAAACACTTGAATAGAACAATTCGACACGATATTGTTTTAAATTGGGTAAATGAAATAATTTTACCTTGATTATATTTTATATATAAAGAAATAATTTTTCAGAATTATTAAAGTGTATATAAGTTGATTGTTTGGCTGTTTGAATAATCTAAATTAAGGAATTATTGTATAAGTATAATGAATTATAAGAATTGAATTATAATTAATGTGATTTACAATTGTGAAAAAATCTTATATATATAAGAAGTGAAACTATATGAATATATTTATGAATATGAGTTGTAAATAAAAATGAATTTAAAGTTAAATGGAAATTTACTTTAGAATAGGGAATCTGAATTGATTTATATCTGGGAATTTAAGTTATGTAAAACCAAGTGATGTTTATAAAATGAAGTATAACTTAAGTGATGTTGAATGAAGTTGATATTGGTATCGAAGTAAAATAATAAAGTGAAGTGATAGATGTGAACTTGAGTTATATAAATGAACTGAATTAATGAATTGAATGTTAATCAAATTGAATGTAAATTAAGTTGATATTAAATAATGAGTTTAAGTGTTAATTCATTAAAATCTTATGTTATTGGAAATTGAATAATTGAATGAAAATCAATTTAATTAAACCAAATTGAATGTAAAGTGAATAAATTTGGTTGTATTGAATAAACATTGGTTGTTATTTGATTGTTGATTGATTATATATAATTCATTAAGTATTAATGAAATTGAGTTAATGAAATTGGAAGCTAAAGTAATTGGAATTCAATTGGAAGTTAAGTGAATCTTAAATAAAATTGAATTCGAATTGGAAGTGAACCAACTTGAATATGAATTAGTGAATACAAACAAGTTGAAAATAAATGTTAGTAAAAACATCCACTGTTAATGAATCAAATGTGATTTAAATTGAAAACCCATTTCATTGAATATTAATGAGAATATGAATGAATATTTATTGGTTATGGATGTTAGTTGAATGTTAGTTGGATGATAGTTGGTTGATGGTTGAATATATTGCTTTTACTGTATTTGCTTTGTTGGCATATATAGTCATTATGTTGCTATATGATGTATATTGATATTATTTTCATATATACATGTTCTCATGTTGTTTGTTGAGTGTTTAGTAGGTGCAGATCGCGTTTGCTTCACATTTGGAGCTCGCTTTCGTGCTATATTAGCCGTATATGCTCGCTAATAAAACATAAGGTACATATCTCGGATTAAATATCGTACTATTGCACTTTTTTCCCTACGGGATGCCTCATCACTTGATGAGATGTATATTTGTGATATATATACTGTCATTTTTTTTCGGATCGAGCCGCGCAAAGGAGACTCTGGCGAATTTTTTCGAAAATTTATGGTGTTAGAATATTTTTGAAAAATTTGAGAAAAATTTGAAAATTTGTGAAACTATAACTTTGATTTGGAATTGAAAGTTAGACAATAGTAGTTGTTTTTGAAAAGATAACTAAGTATGATTTGAAAACTTAGTAAAGTATTGTAAGAAGTTTAACTATGAATTTTGGGAAAGTTAATAGATTCTGTAATTTTTCTTACTTGTTAATTTCGAGGACGAAATTCTTTTAAGGGGGGAAGTTTTTAACGACCCAGAATTTTAATTAATTAAAATTTGTATATTTAATTGATTTTAAATATTAATAAGTGAATTTATAAGTCAAATAAATTTTATTTCGAATAATTGGATTTAATTGAATAATTAAATCAATAATTTAATATGTGAAAATACAGAAATAATTGAAAATTGGGTAAAATATGATTGAAAATGATTTTTAAAATTTTATTTTATCATATTGGAGTTAGAACGATATTTTAGAACTTTTAAAATTGAATTAAAAGTTTATTTGTGAAAATTGAATATTTTAATATTTAATCGACTAGTGAAAATAGCCAATTTTTGAACAGTCTCAGAATTGGACGAAACTAGTTCTATTGGATCCGTAATAGTTTGTTATTATCGGATTTATACTTTCGTAGCAATCGGAGTTATCGTTTGATCGTGGCAGCTCGAAACACATCGAAATTGTTTTAATATTAATTTGGCGAGTTAAAATAGTCATTTTTCAAAAAGTCTCGGATTTCGACGAAACCAGTTTCATCGGATCCGTAATTTGATATTACTGTATGGTTTCAAATTTCGTGTCAATCGGATTTACCGTTTGTCGAGTGCAAGCTAAAACGCCTAGAAATTCGTTTAATCGGTTTAATTTTAAATCGAACGTTTATTGCCATAACTCGCACAGATCACCGAATTAGCTCGCGAAACCTATTCCATTTTGTTCGGAACGCGGGGTAAACCTTAAAAACGCCAATCGGCACGTTTCGTTTAGAGTTCGGAAAATTCGGGGTGAATAGTGTTCGCGTATTTTTCTATAAAATCCCCCCTCTTCATAAATTTGCAAAAAATTAAAACCCTAACCCTAATTTCAAAGCTCCAGCCACCATTAATAAACGAATGGCCAGAAATTCATCATTTTCTCCTCTCAATCTCTCGCAATCCATACGTTTTTAGGAAAACTTGTCAACACGAAAGTTGTAGAGCTAAGGAAGAGCTTTCAATCCATATGGTGATGATCGGAATTGGAGTGACGGAGTGAGGGCTACGTGCCCGCGTTCACCATCAGGTAGGCACGCAATTCGAGACGATGGGGGAGGCCGAGTTGCAGGGGGTGGTGGCCGAAGTAGAGGAGGAGATGGCGGTCAAGATGGAAGATTCCGATCGTGTTCATGTTCGTCGTGGAGGTCGTAAAATCAAACCCTAGTTTGCTTGGATGGGTTTCTTTGTTCGGCTATTTCCTGTAGAATGAACGTGAGGGTTAAAATTAAAATAAAGGTTGTAAATTTATAAGTATATAATTCGTGTATCTTTAAAAATTCATATTTTTTTCATACGAGGTCGAAAACGCGCGAAACCAGTTGCGTTGGAATCGTATGGACGAGCACTACGCTATGGAATTGGATTGGAGTCGTTTGGAGTTAGTGAGAATTTCGGGTAAAGTTAAACGTCCGTTCAATTTTATTCGAAATAAATCGCTAAAACGAAATTGAAATCAAGGTGAGAACTTCTCACTCAATCGAATCGGTTTCGATTTTTATTTTAAATAGTTATATTTAAAATTCTTAAATGTATGTTGAATGATGATTATTATCTATTGATTGTTAAAATAGACATTATGCGCCGTTAGTAAGCGGATGTTATTTATAAAAAACATATACCGCGAATATTTCATAAACAGTGAAATTGGTATTATTTATGTACTTGGAGTTGATTTCCCGCATTATATAGTGGATGAGACCCTATTGTGCCGTCTATTAAGCGGATAATATTTTAAATCCCATATACCGCGATAATTTCGTACTAGAACGGAATTGGTATTGTGCTAACATCTCTGGATGGAGGAAAACAGGTTGGAGGGATCCAACTGGATTCCTCAACAGTATTTATTTGATTATGGATATTTTGATATTCGTTGATTATCATATCGATATATGATGTCGTTGTAGTCGTGATTGACTATTTGGTGTGTAGCATCATTGGGCCAAATCTTGGAATTTTAACAGTATTTTTAAAGTGATTTTTGAAGAGTATACGTTTATAAAATATTTTTGGAATTGATTCATTTTAAATAAATAAACGTTATAAATTTTAGTGTTATAAAATTTTGATTTTTGAGAAATATAGTTAAAAACTGATTTTTGAAAATATGGGGTTAACGATTTTATAAAATAGTTTAAATTGGGATTTCGGAATTTATTGTGAAAAGTTTAAAATATAGGATTTATAGAAATTTGATTATTTTATAAATCAAAGAGAATGATGAAATTATAAAGGAGTTTAAAGACGTTTTAAAAGAATGATATAAATTGATTTATATAGAAGATTTATAAATTGATATTTTTGAATTAAAATGCTGGGATTATAAAACGAGTTTTTTATAAGTGTTAGAATGAATTGTGAATGAATTTCGTAAATGAATGAAATTTGTAGAATTATAAATGGTGAAGTTATAAATGGAATTTTATAAGCAGTAGGTTTATAAAATTTGTGAAGATATTAAAAGATAGATTTGGGTAAATAAATGAATCTTATAAGTTATAAGATTTATAACTTTGGAAGTCGTAAAAAGAACGATTTTATAAACAAATAAATTATAAGCATTTAACTTATAATATGGACTTTCGGTATATAATTGAGTTATAAATCGGATAGGTTAATAAAGGAGATTTATAAAAGGAAGTTGTTATAAAATAAATAGAAATGGAATTTATAAACATTGTTTTATAAATTCGCAAACGACTTATTTTGATAAGTTAATTTTTATAACTTATTTATGGAGTTATATTCACGTTTTAGACAGTGAATAATCTTTTAAAATAAAATGTATAGAAAGGATGAAATTGGTTAACAAGGTATATTCACGTTTTTGAAAAGTGAATAATATGTTAAAGAAAATGTTTTGGATGTGATGTTTTAAATAGAACTAAAACGGTATAACGATGTTTTAAATGTGTTAAGATTCGAAACCGTAGATTTCAACATTTATTGTTGAAATAGGCGTTTTCGAGAAATAGAAGGAAATGGTGGACTATAACACTGTTGTTATAGTAAATGATTTCCGAAAGGAAATGTTTTGTATAGTATTTGGATTTATATATCTATTTTAATTTCGAATTCCTATACTAGTGATTTTGGGTTGTTGTAACGATGTTTTACGCAACATTCGTTTTGGCCCAAATAAATATGTTTAAGAGAATGATTTCCTTAAAGAATGAAATATATACTTAATCTCGATTTAAGTATATTGAATATTTTCCAAGTATTGAAAATAAATGGATTTGAGAATTACTTAATAAGTAAGTATGGAAATGTTTTCCAATATAAAGTGAATATTTTGATAATTTATCTTTTTGAAGATAAATTGAAAATGAATAATTGAAATCGTATATTGGTAGATATTTTGGAGTGTAAATTCACTATGGAATTTATAAAAGAAAGGGGAATTTGTTTAAAAATAAATATTGATTTATTTTTGAGGTATTGAAATTTTATATCTTGTAAAGATATTTTTGGGAAATAAATAATTTGGAAAATTATTTGGAATCTGGTGATGTTGTGCATATCCATTGATAGTTCAATAACCGACTATCAATATTTACCTTTGAAAGGTATTTGTTGTGATTTGCTTGAATTTGAATGCCACACTTATTTTTGAATAAGCACTCACTATTCGGGTTAGCGGGGAAAGGACCTTGGGGTCGTATAACCCATTCCGAGTATGTGATACGTCGTTATGGATAGCATTTGAAGATCGGTGTTGAAGACCGGGTATTTGCGAGAGCGATAGGATGACCTGTCGATTGACTCTGCACCGAGTTGCTTCGGTATAGAGTTCTCCATATGTGATGGGGAATCCGATCAGGATTGTGGATATCCGGATTGCAAGGACTTCTTTGTAAGTTCCTTCGGTTCTGTTCGAGCCCGGAATAGACTTGTATGGATAGTATGTCTGACATTACAAATTGAGATATAAAGCTGATTTCATTCAAATATATTTCTGTTGGTGGCGGAGAATTTATTCTCTTAGCTTAACACCCTTCTCTGAGACGTAGGAGCTCAGAGGTTATGTAGTTGATGGTTATCAGCGATATATTCCCAATTTGGTAATGTGACATGCTGAGTGTTGCTGTGAAATGATCATTTGTGATATGATCATTTGTCTGATCACTTATCTTTGTGATCATTTCTATGATCATTTGTTGACCTAAAGCATAGCTTTTGTATAAAGCGTGGCTTTGTGGACGAGACTTCGTCAGACCTTACACCCCGGAATGGTCAAAACAGGAAAGATGCAGCAAGGTTATGAGGGGTAGCTCCCTTTAGGGTATGTGCATTTCCTTCTGGAAAAGGGTGGTATCATGGTATGGAGCCCAAATACTTACTCATGTTGAAACACTTTATTTATTATGGTGTGATGTCGATTACGAGCGCTCTGTTAAAGGTCCCAAAGGACCGGGGGATGGCATACTCATGTCAGTAGTTACCCAGTTAGGGGTAACCCGGCCTTGTGTTGGCAGAGATCCGGTTAGGTTCTCGGGGACGTCCTTCTAGAGGCGTTCTCATGTGGCAATGGGAAGTTCCTTGGCCTGACCATTTGTTGAAAATTCAAAGAAACAATACGAGACTTGTACGGTTTTAGTTGTAGAACCTGCCATTTAATATGGTAGCTATAGTAAGCATACTATAGTGGTACCTATGCTGGCTAAGATTTATATTCTACTTTCGAAATATTTCCTACACTATGCACTAGTAATAATATCAAATGTTTCTTTTTAATGCGTATCAAGCATCTTTGACTAACATAAGAAGAAATCTCCTCCAAGTCTGCGTTTGCATTGTGTGTGTGGTGGGAGGTCTTATGGTAGTCTTATTTAAAAAGAAACATTGCGAATTGACTTTAAAAATATTCCTCTATTTTTATTTTAAAGAAAATAAACTGTTTTAGTTCTCACACCAGTCACATGACTGACTCGGAGTTTATTGTTTTCCTTCCTAAACTCTGGGTGCCTACCAATTTCCTCACGGGCAGTCAAGAGTTAAGGTTTATCAGGATATTCTAGATTTCAGGAGTTGCAGGAGGCAAGCTGGATGACATGGCGTATTATTAGTATATAGTATTTCTTTTCCGATGTTTGTTCTTGTTGTTGTACACTCTGATGTAATGAAATGTAATGTATAAAATGTAATAACTGATATAGTTCTTTTTTTAAAGATTATTCATTTATTTATTATATGTTGTTCCGCTGCGATTGTGAGATTCTGATGTTGTTCTGCTGTTTTCTGTTCTGTTTCATTCTATTTTCTTTCCGTTCTATTTTCTATCTTTTCTCTTTTCTTCTACCTTTTCTTTTTCTTAAACACCGAGAATTCGTATTTCTGTTCATCTTGAGTTAATCTATGGAGATTAGTGTATATTCAAGGAGTACAGATTTGCGGGTCTTCACATATTTAGTAGTTATCCTTTACATCAAAATACTAATTTAACCTTTAAAAATGATTAATACTATAATTAACTTAAATAAATATTTATTTTAGCAATTTTAAAACAACTAAATAATAATTTTTCTAAAACATTCTTCCAAAACCACTTTAAAAACTTCTAATTTATACTTAAAAATCTCCTTTGAAATTTTACTTGGCTTTTTAGGAAAATGTACTTTTCATTCCAATATAGTCCATCTAATTATTTATATATCCTTCTCGATTTATTTATAATTTAATTTACGTCTCAATCCCATATAATTTTCTTTTCCATACCTTTAAGAATAAACCACCTTTTCGTTTTTTAAACGAATTACCCTTTTATTATAAATTACCACCATTAATCTTCCAAATTTACCCACTGATAAATATCATTTTATTTAAAAGCCTAGTTTATAATTTCCATGCCCTCATTTTCCTTTAAATCATAGTTTCAAAATGCTTAATCGATTTCCCAATCGATTCTCTGAATTAATTCCATTTTGGAATTTATTTTGATTTATCCAAATTTATTCAAAAATCCATTAATTCCATAATCACTCCTTTATTATGATTTAAAACCTTATTTAAATCTGAATATCAATTTCATACTCTATTTCAAAGTTCTTCTTTTATTTTCCTAACTCATTTAAAACTTAAATTTAAAAATAAATTCTTTGCACCTAAAAATCAATATTGATTAAGTCTTTAATTTTAAAACCTTTTATTTTCTGTTTATTATCTATTCTTTTCCCATGTTTCGAAGGTTATTAAGTAGGATTTTTAAAATCAACTATTTTCTTTTTCCCAATTCACCCCTTAAGATTTATCCATCTTTACCATAAATTTCCTTCTTTAAATTTTTCTCTTTTTATTTCCCTTTTGAAATTCGATATTTATATTTTTAATATTAGCATCAAATGAATAAACTTTCCAACATAATATCACAGATTATCCAACATTTCATATAACCGAATATGAAAATAAATTCAACATTTTTGATGAATCCAGTTGGATCCCTCCAACCTGTTTCGCTGGATCCACAGATGTTAGCACAATATAAAAATACCAATTCCACTTCGAGGGGGATATCGCGGTATATTGGGTTATCCGCTATTATGTGGGGCGCATAGGATCTCATCCTCCATATAATGCAGGAATATCAATCACTCATACACACAGACACACATATACATAACATCACATACAGACTGATAATAAATTATCAATTCAAGTAATCAATTAATAATTTAAATTTTAAGTATTTAAATTCACTAGTAATCCAATTTGAGCGAGATTAACTCACCTTTGATTTTTGTTTTGCAATCCGACCCAAACCAGCTATTGCCTCAACGATTTTGGACCTTGTACAAACATTATATGATTTATTAATATTTGAACTAATCGAACCATCTATTAGCATTTAAAAATTTAATTTAAACTAATTTTCCTTAAAATAAATTTCTTTAGTGACTAAAATAATTTAATAAGTTAATTAATTAGGTTAATCATCATAATAATTTTTCTAAAATAAACTAGTAAATTTAAAATTTGTATATGTACATTTTTTTCTTCTGAAACTACTTATATACTAAAAATAATTTATATAGATTTAAAAATCAATTTTTTATATAAAATCTACACCCTTTACAATTCCTATATTTTCCCAAAAACTTATATATATATATACACACACACACATTAAAGCCTAATAAAATAAAATTTCTTTCAAACCTATATATGCAAATAAAAGTAGAACTATTTTATGTATCTTACTATAAAATATTTATATATCTTTTTTTTCTTTTGTAATTAACAAAAATAGCAATTCTCTTTACTGGAAAACTCTTTTTCTTATATATATATTTGCAAAAATAGAAACTGGTTTTTAAATTTCTTTTCTCTATATAATGTATGCATATATAAATGTTATTAAATTTCATATAAAAAAAGAAGATAATAAATAGCTCACAGCGCAAAAGCGGCCACGAACGATGACTTCAAGCCATCACCAGAAACCCTAACCAGCAGCCTAAAATCCCGCCGCCTTCTCCCCCTCCACGACGTACACTGCCAATGTCGAGCATCCTCGTTCAACACAGCTCCAGCCTCGGCGAGTATCTACCAACCACCCAAGCTCATCGCCGCTTTGCCCAAATTGTGCTCGCGACCTCCAACGCGAAGTCCACTCAAACCCCCTTCGAACGATAGATTCAAACTCGGATTCAAGTATCGACTCAAAGATACTCGATTCGAATGGATTCAAATTCAAAAACACTCGCGATTATAATTTTACTTTTCTTCTAGGTGACAGCCATTGTTTTTGTAGCTCGGCCCTGATGATTTCGAACAGCTAAGTGGCTAGGTCCGAAAAACATCAAATTTCATATGTTAATTTAAATACATACCTTTTGTCGGGCAATGCAAATTTATCTTCTAAAATCAGAACATCAATTTTTCTTTGCTTTCAATTACCTGTATCATGCTTAGCAATAATATCCAATCATAGAATTCAAAATAATTTTGTTCATTTCTTTACAAAAATTTCTTATTCAGTTTTTCGCATCAACAAAGATAATAATTTAATATTATCATTTCTTAACAACCATGCAACCATACATACTTATAATAGTTTACGAAAAATTATTCCTATCATGTGTCCATAATACTCGGCCTGACCCGAGAATTATAATTAAATAACACCGAAGTAAGTCTGGAAAACTAGCGTGAGAAAACACACTCAATTCGGTTATTAAAGTTTTCAAAATCCTTTGAAATCAAAGGTATCCCGTATGGCCACGCCACAAATAAACATGTCGGGTTTTTACCTTATGATGACCAAAACATTTTTATCAAATCTGTCTGATATTATAATAGTGTCTATTGAAAGTAAAATAGAATATAGCTGAAATGCTTGCATATCACGATCCAACAAAGTTGGGCACAACCAAAACGGTATGGGCACTTATTAGAGATTGGGTTCCATACAATGACAGGGCTACTGGGTACCGCCCGTCATAGTACATGTCCTAGATTAGAGTACCGAGGACCAATCTCGATCCCCTGCAACACAAGACAGGAGCTACCCCTTACTGGATAGTCCGAATAAGATCACCCCACGGTTGGGATCAACAATTGTCCACTAAGCCGAGATCAAAAAGGGACGTCTAGATAGGGATGACCTTACCCTAATTGGGTGCTACCCACTTAGCCTTGCTGCACCTCCCATGTTTTAGCATTCCCAGTTGATGAGGTTTGAGGCTATGCGTTACCTCTTTAGAACACATTTCACTTAGAACGCTCATCATCCTCTTGACGATGGTCTGATAGCATTCATCTATTATTCCGCCTTTTGGTGAAGCCGAGATACCCAAAAATTAACTGGAAATCAATGATTACTAGGCACAAATATCGATTATGCAGTGCAGGTTCACTATGGATATCGAAGAATTTTGTCCGAATCTGGATTAGGCCACAATTGATGAGACATGACAAGCAAAGCCATGAAAGCCGAAGTTTCAAATTTCAGGTTAATCGAAGTTCATATGAATGAGATATGATCGATATAAGTTGAAGAAAATATGATGTTCGTATCCATAAAAGAGTCGAGGTGATGGCCAATTCAAATCCATCAGCTTCGTAATCATCAAAATGACTTTACCTTGCTCTTTTCGAATCCATCAGGTTCGTATCGATCAGAATGTTCGTATCCCCATGTTCGAATCGATCAAGGTCAGTTGTTCATGTCGATCTTGTGGAAGCCTTGCTTGCATCAATCCTAAATTTGCCTTTCGTATCGATCCCCAGAATTTGTGGATCATAGTTTGTATCGATCAATAGGAGCCTTCCTTTCGTATCGATCAGCTCATAGATACGAGCAAAGTCAAAGCCAATCGATACGAGCAGTACTCCCTTTAGTGATCGATACGAAATGGCATCCCAAATATCGATACAGTCATTGGTGCAAACAGAGCTTCATCAACACGAAACAGAACACGAGCCATAGATGTGAACGTGTCGATGCAAATGAGACGAAAGCATTGAAACGAATCGATCAGCGCATCACAAAAGGTGGAGCGAACCAAGAATCTCGTGCCACGTCACCATGCACTCACGTGTCCAGGTCGATTCGAAGGGATGGGTACGAAACTATGGATTCGAACCCAGCAGCATATGAAAATCACAATCTTCCCTCGATCGTATCTCACAAGCCACAGGCCTAAATGCTATGAAATTTTCACGAAAGCTTACGCACAAGCTAAAGAAGGTTCATGCCAAGTTTCGGCTCGATTGGATGAGTTCTTGATCGCTATGAAATTGGTTCGTATCGATCACGGATCGAGTCAAAACTTTACGGGATCGATCGTCTAGGCCCCCTCACGTGCCAGAGGGAGTCTCTTGAAGTTTGAGCACGATATCAGCCTCCTATGCCTATAAATAGAGCCCCAAAGCCAACAGAAAGGGGATCTTTTCAACTCTGAAGCGTCCAAACTCTGTCGGATTCTATTCTCACACTCCACCACTACTGTTATCTGGAATTCCACAGCCATAATCTACTTTAACCTTCTGTAATTGATTGAAATCATCAAGTGAATCAATAAGGTCACAAACTTCAGAGTGGACATAGGCCAGATTGCCGAACCACTGTAAATCCTACATTGTTTGCTGCTTTCCTTTGAATTTTCTAAGTGATTTTCATACTTAATACTCATTGGTGATCTGTGATTGTGAATTAAAGACTATCGGGTGTTTGTGACCAATTTTGGCGCAAACATTTTGGTGCTTTCACTGAGAAATAAACTCAAGGATTCTACCGCTTGGAAGTTGAATTTGAAGGTTTGAGAGTTCAGATCTAAAAATCTATGACAAGGCAATCAAGTAAAAGGTAGAGACTAGAGAAAAGTCAACACGAAGGGAGTCAAGAGGCTTTCTCGGGAGTGAACCAAGCCTCAGTCTTCATCACCAGGGATGAGATGGAGACAATGATGAGAAGGAAAGAAGAAATGATCCAGAATTTCTTTCAACGGGTTTGATAACTTGGAGCACAGAATCAAGGAGCAACTGGAATTCAGAATGGAGCAAGACCATCTGGAGTGTCACCAGAGCTAGGGGGCACTCACCTAGAGCACATTGACCCAATACCAAGAAGAGCATCGGGTGGATTCAAACAGCGTGACATTGGTAGAGGAGCGGGTGCTCAGCCAGGAGAACAGATTCTAGAACTCCCTCGTGAACTCGGGGGGCAGGTCGAAGGCAACGGCCAAGGACAACAACTCGGAGACAATGACAGATTGGCGGAGATGGTTTGGCAAGCTGTGAGAGGCGGATTGGTAAACAAAGACTTGGAGGATGTGAATACGAGTCCTTTTGCCACAGCAATCAAGCGATCTAGGAACCTACCAGATTTTAAGCTACCATAATTGGATATGTATAATGGGAGGACAGACCCTACAGTTCATCTGACAAAGTATATGAGGCATATGGAAGTGTTGGGTGCATCAGAGGAGGTCGTGGCCCGGTGCTTTCCATTGTACCTGGAAGATATTATAGCGCTATGGTTTAGGCAACTGGAGAGTGGATCTATCGGAACATGGAATGATTTGACTGAAAGTTTTATGAGGAAATTCAGGGTTCACATTTCGAGACCCAAGAATTTGATGAGTTTGACAACACTAAAGCAAAGGGCTGGAGAATCTTTGAGAAGCTTTTTGACGCGATTCAATGCAGCTGCTGCATCAGTGGATCGACCGGATCCATCCATGGTCTTGATGGCAGCTGTATCAGGCATAGCTGACGGTATAGAATACAAGAATTCGCTGACATGAGATCCCCCTATGGATCTATGGGAATTTTATCATGAGACTAAAGGATTTTTACGGTTAGAGGAAGCAAATGCTGAAAGAGTGGAAGGAGAGGGAATTGATGTTTATGCGGTCGAAGGCGGAAATCCTATTGAAAAAGGTGCGTAAACTAGCAAAGGGAAACGAAAGGCTGAGGATAAAGACAATAGATCAACACGACCATGAAAAGAACCAATATTCACCTCATATATGAAGCCGAATGAAACTTTGGAGCGGATCTACCAGGACACCGGGGGCAGGTTCCTTATCGAAAGTCGATAAGGAGAGATCCAACTAGCAACGAGAGAAGGTCAGACAAGTATTTCTATTTCCATGAGTTGAATGGTCACAGCGCAAACGACTGCAGACTCTTGAAAGACGAAATCGAGGGGCATATCCGAAATGGTTTGCTATCACAATATGTGAGAAGGAAAGCCGCATTGGTGGAACAAGGGCGACCACCGCCTGCACCAACTGAAGATGGCTCAGGATCGAGGCATCAGCTTATTTTCAATTGATTGTAATAATGACAGATGAATGACAAACTCCACACCGATGCGATTAAGTTGTTTACACATTTACAAGACCACGAACGATCCTCAGGCATGCTCTGATACAACTATAAAATCATATCGATGTAGGTGTTTGCACTCTAACGTCACTGTTTTGCATTTTATGTTTGGATTTGATTTTGTCGGACATTTCTATTAAAAATCTCGATTTAATGGATATTTAGTTTTGATAATTCTGAAATGGCTAATCTACTTACACATGTAAGGGGTCGCGAACGGTCCTTAGGCATGCACTGATATAGCGATAAACTGCCTTGACAAACGATCTAGAAACTCACTTGAACCTGAAATCTGGTATTGATAATACTAAGTCCCTCGGGCACACACAATTAGCCACGAACGACACCCGATCACGAACTATCATAATTCGCCACGAACGGCACCCGATCGCGAACGATCACAATTCGCCAAGAACAACACCCGATCGCGAACAATCACAAATCGCCTCGAGCGGCACCCCGACCCTGAATGGTCACCATTCTTCGCGAACGGCATCCGACCGCGAACGGTCCTATATCTCCTCAAATGACATACGATCCCGAACGATCGTCATTTGTGGTCAGATGAGACTGTCAATTTCTCTACAGGTCATCTACAAGATACAAACATCCAGCTTATGACATTACAAGACACACATTCCTACCGCAAGGCATGTTTTGGGGGTAAAGTGTTATCCCGCCTTTTGGCAAAGCCGAGATACCCAAAAATTAACTGGAAATTAGTGATTACTAGGCATGAACACCGATTATGCATTGCAGGTTCACTATGGATATCGACGAATTTTTTCCGAGTCTGGATCAGCCCAAAATTGATGAGACGTGACAAGCAAAGCCATGAAAGCCGGGGTTTCAAATTTCAGGTTAATCGGAGTTCGTATGAATGAGATATGATCGATACAAGTTGAATAAAATATGCTGTTCGTATCCATCAAAGAGTCGAGGTAATGGCCTATTCGAATCCATCAGCTTCGTACCCATCATATTGACTTCACCTCGCTCTATTCAAATCCATCAGATTCGCATCAATTAGATTGTTCGTATCCCCATGTTCGAATCGATCAAGGTCATTTATCGGTGTGGATCTCGTGGAAGCCTTGCTCGCATCACTCCTAAATTCTCCTGTTGTATCGATCCCTAGAAATCGTGGATCATAGTTCATATCAATCAATGGGAGCCTTCCTTTCTTATCGGTCAGCTGATAGATACAAGCAAAGTCAAAGCCAACTGATACAAGCAGTACTCCCTTTAGTGATCGATACGAAATGGCATCCTAAATATTGATACAATCATTGGTGCGAACAGAGCTTCATCGACATGAAACAGAACACGAGCCATAGATGCAAACGTGTCGATGCAAACGAGGAGAATACCTCGGAACGAATTGATCAACATCGCACAAAAGGTGGATTGATCCAAGAATCTCGTGCCATGTCACCACTCACTCACGTGTCCAGGTTAATTCGAAGGGATGGGTACAAAACTATGGATTCGAACTCAGCAACTTACGAAAATCACAATCTTGCATCGATTATATCTCACAAACCAAAGGCCTAAATGCTATGAAATTTTCACGAGAGCTTACGCACAAGCTGAAGAAGGTTCATGCCAAGTTTTGGCTCGATTGGATGAGTTCTTGATCGATAAGAAATTGTATCGTATCGATCATGGATCGAGTCGAAACTTTACGGAATCGATCGTGTGGGCCCCCTCACATGCCAGAACGAGTCTCCTAAAGTTTGAGCGCGATATCAGCCTTCTATGCCTATAAATAGAGCCATAAAGCCTACAGAAAGGGGATCTTTTCAACTCTGAAGCGTCTAGACTCTGCCGAATTCTATTTTCACACTCCACCACTACTGTTGTATTGGAATTCCAGAGCCATAATCTACTATAACCTGCTGTAATTGATTGAAATCATCAACTGAATCAATAAAGTTACAAACTTTAGAGTGGACGTAGGCCAGATTGCCGAAACACTATAAATCCTGTGTTGTTTACTGCTTTCCTATGAATTTTCTGAGTGATTTTCATACTTAATACCCATTAGTGATCTGCGATTGTGAATTAACGACTATCGGGTGTTTGTGACCAATTTTGGCGCAAACATCATCCATACAAGTTGTCATGGGTCTGCACAAACCGAATCATCGTCTTCATCATCTTCACGGTCTTCATTCACAAATGTTCAAACTAGATTGAAGTGGTTTTTGGATATTTAAACCCGATCACGGTCTCTTCGAAATGATCAGCGCATTGGCTAATATTAATAGTCGATTATTTAACTATCAAATAACATTCACAAGCCAAATATTTTATTTCCATTGAAAAGCACTAAGTCTTATCAAATTTAGTTTTCGCATAAATTAAATCACTTTATCCAAAAATATACACATAAAACATTTAAAATAAAACTAATAAAATTGCTTTATTCAAAATAATAGTTATGAAATTCTATAATAATTTCCCAAGTAAAAATTTTGCAAAGATAACTTTTAAAATAAAATTATTGTACACGGTATAAATATTTTGTAGTTATCCTTTACATCAAAATACTAATTTAAATTTTAAAGTAATTACTACTATAATTAACTTAAATAAATATTTACTTTAACACTTTTAAAACAACTAAAGAATAATTTTAATCATTCTTCCGAAACCATATTTAAAACTTGTAATTTATACTTAAAAATCACCTTTGTAATTATACTTGGCTTTTCAGGAAAATACACTTTTCATTCCAATATAGGCATCTATTCATTTATAAATTCTTATCGATTTATTTACAATTTAATTTACATCTCAATCCCCTAAAATTTTCTTTTCCATACTTTTAAAAATAAACCACCTTTTCATTTTTTAAATCAATTAACCTTCTATTATAAATTCCCACTGTGAATTTATACTTCCTAATTTACCCACTGATAAATATCACTTTATTTATAAACCCAGGTTATAATTTCCATACCCTCAATTTCCTTTAAATCATAGTTTTTAAAACACTTAATCTATTCTCTGAATTAATTCCATTTTGAAATTTATTTTGATTTACCCAAATTTATTCAAAAATCCATAAATTCCATATTCACTTCTTTATTATGATTTGAAACCTTATTTAAATCTGAATATCAATTTCATACTCTATTTCAAAATTCTTCTTTATTTTCCCAACTCATTTAAAACTGAAATTTAAAAATAAATCCTTCGAACCTAAAAATCAATATTTCTTAAGTCCTTAATTTTAAAACCTTTTAATTTACATTTATTCAAAGACTCTATTCTTTTCCCATATTCCGAAATTTATTAAGTAGGAGTTTTAAAATCAACTATTTGCTTTTTCCCAATTCACCCTTTAAAATTTATCCATCTTTACTATAAATTTCCTTCTTTAATTTTTTCCCTTTTTATTTCCCTCTTAAAATTTGATATTTATATTTTTAAAATGCCACAATATATTAGCATCAAATAAATAAATTTTCCAACATAATATCACAGATTATCCAACATTTCATATAACGGAATATGAAATAAATTCAACATTTTTAAGGTATCCAATTGGATCTCTCCAACCTGTTTCCATGCGTCCACAGATGTTAGCACAATAAAAAATAAACTAATTCCACTTCGAGAGAGATATCGCGGTATATAGGGTCATCCGCTATTATGTGGGGTGCACAGGATCTCATCCAGTATATAATGCGGAAATATCAATCACTCCAATATATATATATATATATATATATATATATATATATATATATATATATATATACAAAATACATCACATCCAGACTGATAATAAATTATCAATTCAAGCAACCAATTAATAATTTAAATTTTAACTACCTAAATTCATCAGTAATCCAATTTGAGTGAGATACACTCACCTTTGATTTTTGTTTTGCAATCCGACCCAAACTGACTATTTTCTTCACGATTTTGGACCTTGTACAAACATTATATGATTTATTAATATTTGAACTAATCGAACCATCTATTAGCATTTAAAAATTTAACTTAAACTAATTTTCCTTTGAAATTTTTTCTTTAATACTAAAATAATTTTAATATGTTAATTAAGTAGGTTAATCATCATAATACATTGTTATAAAATGGACTAGTAAATTTAAAATTTGTATATGTACATTTATTTTTCTTTTGAAACTACCTATATACAAAAAATAATCTATATAGATCTAAATATCAGATTTTTATATAAACTCTACACCCTTTACAATTCCTATACTTTCCCAAAATCTTATATATATAGACACACACACACACATTAAATCCTAATAAAATAAAATTTCTTTCAAACTTATATATTCAATTAAAAGTAGAATTTTTTTATGCATCTTACTATAAAAAATTTATATGTCTTTTTATTCTTCTGTAATTAACAAAAACAGTAATTCTCTTTACTAGAAAAACTCTTCTTATATATATATATATTTGTAAAATTAGAAACTTGTTTTTAAATTTCTCTTCTCTGTATAATGTATGCATATATATATATATATATATATATATATATATATATATATGTTATTAAATTTCAAATTAAAAAAAAGAAGATTGCGTATACCTCACAGCCCAAACACGACCATGAACGACGACTTCACTCCATCGCCAGTAACCCTAACCAGTAGCCTAAAATCCCACCGCCTTCTCCCCCTCCACAATGTACACTGCCAATGCCGAGCATCCCCGCTCAACCAAGCTCCAACCTCGGTGAGTATCTGCTACCACCTAAGCTCGTCGCCGCTTCACCCAAATCGTGCTCATGACGTCAAACGCGAACATCCACTCAAGCCCCCTTTCAAACGATAGATTCAAACTTGGATTCAACCATCGACTCGAGGAAATTCGATTCGGATAGATTCGTATGGATTCGAGTTTGGCAACCCTCGCGATTATAATTTTACTTTCTTCTTTTATCTAAGTGATGCCATTGTTTTCATAGTTCTGCCCTGATGATTTCGAGCAGCTGTACTCTTAATTATTTTTGAAAGCGTGGCTGATGTATTTAAAAAAGAGGAAGATGCCTTGCGTGAAAATTTTGCAAAGCTACAGTGACATTCGATTGAAGAGAAGGGAAAAAGATCTGATGTGAAGGGAGTGCAGCTGAACATTGACCAATTTATAAAAGTAATTTTTTTTGATTAAATTCAAATTGTCTCGATAAGTGCAACTTAAAATTTCGAATCCCTATCGAGGCATACCACCAGGCGTTCACAATGTTGAACCCCTATTTCGAACGCGGTGGAAAAGTTTTCGAGTCCTAATTTGATCGTATGGAGAAGATAGCTTTTTGGATCCAGTTATTATATTGAATTTTTGATATAGTTTTCAGCTAGTTTATCTACCGCACGGTCACACGACAATTCCAAACATTATGCAATTTGAAATTCGATAATAATACAATATTACAGATCCAATGGAACTGGTTTCGTCGAATTCGGAGACTGTGCCTCGGTAGACTATCTTTAAATATCAATTTAACCCATACATTTTTAAAACTGAACAAATCACCTTTAAATTCACTTATAAATTTTTTGTATCTTCAGTATTATCAATATTAGTTTTATAACCCTTTGAAATATTTTTAAAAAGCTTGAAACCCAGATTTCGTATTTTACCCAATTCTCAATCATTAAATTTAATAATTAAATTATCCAAGTAATGGTGATTTTTGAAATTCAAGTTAAAATTTACTTTTAAATATTTAAAATTTATTATATATTTCCATTTCAAATGTCCAAAATTTCAGGTCGTCACATTCCTTCCCCCTTAAAAAAATTTTGTCCCTGAAATTGTCAGTTAAGAAGAATGGTCCAATACCCGTTTACTATTTTGTTCCAAAGCCAACCGTTTTTAACAATTCCATGAAATAATCTTTTTATTAAGGATACACTCACTCTTACTAACTTTCCAAACTCAGCCACAAGTTCCAAACAATATTATCCCTTTAATAATTCAAATTATAGTTTAAACCAAATTTTAAACTATCAAAATTTTCTCAAACTTTTCTAACTCCCTAAACTTTCAAAAAATTTCGCCAGCGTCTCCTTTGTGTGGCTAGATTGGAACAACTACAAAATGCCTTAACGGGCTCCCAAATTTTAAAAGAAAATAAAAGCCAATTGGTTAGATCAGGAAACCATCAAATTTCGTATGCCAATTTAAATACATACCTTTTGTCGAGCAATTCAAGTTTATCTTCTGAAATCAGAACATCAATTTTCCTTTCCTTTTAATTACCTGTATCCTACTTAGCAATAATATCCATTCATAGAATTCAAAATCATCTTGTTCAATTTTCCACATTAACAACGATAATAATTTAATATTATCATTACTTTACAACCATGCAACCATACTTACTTATAATAATTTACGAAAATTTATTCCTTTCACATATGCAAATAATTTGGGCAAAATTATTTCATTCACCCTATTTAAAATAATATAGTGTCGAATTGTTCTGCACAAGTGTTTAGAGATCCCTATCAATAACGTTAGTTACTCGTATTGACCAGAATCCATAAGCCACTCAACAAACCAACCAACACAATATAAAACAATTTTATAGTCACTAATAAATACGCGCTCATATCTATTAATACACTCAAACTCATTCTAGAGACTACTGACTCCATCTCTAATGAGTAATCCCCACTAGAGCCTAGGTTCTCGCTTAACCTTCAGCTCTAATTCCACTGTGACAGCCTGTAAATCCGTACACCTTTGAGTCGACAATAATCCCCATCGGTTCAACTCAAAGTGGACGGAAATACGAACCATTAGGGATAAAGAAGGAAGAGGTAGAAAACAACATCAGAATCTCACAATCGCAGCAGAACAAAATATAATATATAACAACGGATTTTTATACAAAAGAATCTGTAGCTGTATAACACTTACAGTCATCAAAGTATAACACAACCCATATCACACAACTGGACAGTAAACTAACTTGTCCTGACAAAAGCTGACTATACAGCTTACACTGCACAGTGGGATATACATCAAGTACGTGTGATACATCTCACCATCTAGCTCTTCTTTGGAGCTCCAAAGCATCCTACATGTATTAGTAATACTCGATATTACCCGAGCATTATAATAAAATAACACCCGAGTCAATCTAGAAAACCAGTATGAGAAAACACATCTAATTAGGTTATTAATGTTTTCAAAATCCTTTGAAATCAAAGGTATCTCGTAAGACCACGCCACAAAGAAAAATGTTTTTTACCATACGATAACTGAAACATTTTTATCAAATCCATCTGATATTATAATAGTGTCTATTGAAAGTAAAATAGAATATAGCTGAAATGCTTGCATCTCACGTTCCAGCATAGTTGGGCACAATCAAAACTGTACGGGCGCTTATTGGAGATCGGATTCCATACAATGGCAGAGCTACTGGGGTTCCACCCATCATAGTACTTGGCCTAGATAAAAGTACCGAGGACCACTCTCGGTCCCCTGCAACACAAGACCAGAGCTACCCTTTACTGGATAGTCCGAATAAGATCACCCCATGGTTGGGATCAGCAACCGCCCACTGAGCGAGATCAAAAAGTGACATCTAGACATGGATGACCTTACCCTAATTGGGTGCTACCCATTTAGCCTTGCTGCACCTTCCCAGCTTTAGCCATTCCCAGTTGATGAGGTTTAAGGCTATGTGTTACCTTTCTAGAACACTTTAATGCTCATCGTCCTTCTGACGATGGTCTGATAGCATTCATCCATACAAGTTGCCCTGGGTCTGGACAAACCGAATCACCCTCTTCATCATCTTCACGGTCTTCATTCGCAAATGTTAAAATCGGGTCAAAGTGGTTTTCGGATAATTAAAACCGATCCCGGTCTCTTCGAAATGATCGACGCATTGGCCAATATTGATAGTCAGTTATTTAACTATCAAATAACATTCATAAGCCAAATATTTTATTTCCACTGAAAAGCACCAAGTCTTATCAGATTTAGTTTTCCTATAAATTAGATCACTTTATCCAAAAATATACACTTAAAACATTTAAAATAAAACTACTAAGATTGCTTTATTCAAAATAACAGTTATGAAATTCTATAATAATATCCCATGTAAAAATAATTACTATTATAATTAACTTAAATAAATATTTACTTTAACAATTTTGAAAGAACTAAATAATAATTTTTCTAAAACATTCTTCCAAAATTACTTTTCAAACTTCTAATTTATGCTTATAAATCTCATTTGAAATTATACTTGCCTTTTTAGGAAAATAAACTTTTCATTCCAATATAGCCCGTCTAACCATTTACAAATCCTTCTCGATTTATTTACAATTTAATTTACGTCTCATTCCCATGAAATTTTCTTTTCCATACTTTTAAAAATAAACTACCTTTTCATTTTTTAAACAAATTACCCTTTTATTATGAATTCCCACCATGAATTTATACTTCCAAATTTACCCATTGATAAATATCACTTTATTTATAAGCCTAGCTTATAATTTTCATACGCTCATTTTCCTTTAAATCACAGTTTTCAAAACACTTAATCGATTCTCTGAATTAATTCCATTTTAAAATTTATTTTGATTTACCCAAATTCATTCAAAAATCCATTAATTCCATATCCACTTCTTTATTATGATTTAAACCTTATTTAAATCTGAATATCAATTTCGTACTCTATTTTAAAATTCTTCTTTTGTTTTCCCAACTCATTTAAAACTTAAATTTAAAATAAATCCTTTGCACCTAGAAATCAATATTTCTTAAGTCCTTAATTTTAAAACCTTTTAATTTACATTTATTTGAAGACTCTATTCTTTTCCCATATTCCGGAATTTATTAAGTAGGATTTTTATAATCAACTATTTGCTTTTTCTCAACTCACCCTTTGAAAGTGCGGCTGATGTATTTATAAAAGAGGAAGATGCCTTGTTGAAAATTTTGCAAAGCTATAGTGACATTCGATTGAAGAGAAGGGAAAAAGATTTGATGTGAAGGGAATCCAGCTGAAAATTGACCAATTTATAAAAATAATTTTTTTTGATTAAATTCTGTCTCGATAAATGCAACTTAAGATTTCGAACCCTTATCGAGGCATGCCGCTAGATGTTCATAATGTTATACCTTTATTTTGAACGTGATGGAAAAGTTTTCGAATCCTAATTCGATCATATGGAGAAGATAGCTTTCTAGACCCAGTTATTATGTTGAATTTTTAATATAGTTTTCAGCGCGTTTATCTACTGTACGATCACAAGACAACTCCAAACAATACAAAATTTGAAATCCAACAATAATACAAAATTATGGATCCAATGGAACTGATTTCGTCGAATTCCGAGACTGTGCCTCGGTAGGCTATTTTAAACATCAATTTAAACGATATATTTTTAAAACTGAACAAATCACCTTTAAATTCACTTCTAACGTTTTATTATCTTCAGTATTATCAATATTAATTTTATGAGCCTTTGAAATTTTTTTAAAACCTTGAAACCCCAGATTTCTATTTTACCCAATTCCCAGTTATTAAATTCAATAATTAAATTATCCAAATAATGGTGATATTTGAAATTCTTCAAATGTCCAAAATTCCGGGTCGTCACAAAATAACATAACAATAATCATACATGTCTCATAGCATATCACATAACAATAAATAACGTATCCTATAAATCAGCATAGTATGTGCCAAACTAACATATGATCTATATGTCAGATTCTACATCAAAAGGGAGCATCATATCAACTTCAAAAAAATTACAAAATTCCTAGCTAAAACTAACATTTCAATTGCCATCAATTCACTTATCCTAACCATGTTAGTCGTGAGTGATTTCTCACCATTTGTGGATATGAAGGCGACAATAACACAAATGACAGAGTGGAGATCACAAGCGAACAAATCCAAATCCAAAGTAATAACAAGATCCAAAGCAATCTAAGATCCAAACAAAGCAATGATAAGAACAAGCTTGAAACAAATATGTTTCTTCTTTTCTCTTTTTTTACTAAGAGAGGAAGAAGAGAAGAGGGATCATAAGGTTCGGTCTATGCTTGCTAAGAGGTGTAGTGCTCGACTAAAGTGGATAGGTGGTGGTGGTTGACTTCGAGTGATCGTTGATTTCACCAAAACCATATCTGAAAATAAGTAGTATTTAAGAAAAGATTTAGACCATAATATTACTAAATCTGTAAAAGTAACTAATTAGAAAGTTGATGCAAATTATTTTTTCTCCACTTTCAAAAAATGAATTACTCAAGAAGCGTCCGTCTTCAAGAAGTTATGGTCAAAACAAACAGAGGTGTTTTCTGAGTTGAAAATCTAAGTATAAAAACACTTTGAAAAGATATGAGTTTTTGGCATAGCAACTTAAAAAATTTGAAGAACCGATCTAAAAGAAAGTTGAAGTCACTGGAAAAATAAATGATTTGAAATAAAAAATGATAATTTTCAATTAGAAATGAATAATTTTTGTTGTAATGAAAACGTCGAAGAAAGAGAGAGGGAGGAGAGGAAAGAAGAGGGAAAGGAGAGGAGAAAGGAGGGAAGGAGAGAGGAAGGAGATTGGAGTTTTAGTTTTGGAATTTAGGCAAAGGGAGAGGAGGGAGGAAGGAGAAGAATACAGAGAAGTTTTTCAGAGAGAAGAAATGAGAAAGTGAGAAAGATTGTTCGTACTTTGTTTCATCAGAAGTGTCTATAAGTGAAGGGGTGAGGCCTTTTAGTTTCCAAGTGTCCATTAGTATCGCTAGGAAGCCTAATAGTCATTAGGAAGCCCAATAGCCAAAGTGGAAATCCTATGTGTCAATCTAAAGAGAATAACACTAGAATTAAAATAGGAGATGCAATATATACATGTATAAGGGAATACATTGTACAATTACGTGAGTTTTTCACTGTAAATTGCATATTTACAGTTCTAGCATTTCGATTTTGACAAAACGAAAAGTGGAATCCTTCTTAGAATTAAGTCTAAATTTTTTCCAATGATAAAATTTAATTTTTAAAACTTTTAAATTTTCAGTTAAAATTTAAAATTTGACTAAATTTGTCCAAAAGTTGACTTTTCATGAAATTTTCAATTTGAATGTTGGTTACACACTTGAATCGGATTTGAATAATACAATTTCAAAACTAACATTTTTCGTTTAAATATTAATGATTGTAAATTAAATATGAAACTAAAATAAATTTCAAATTCCACAACAAGAAATTTAGTTTGCATTATTCATAATAAAAGTTAAGCCATTCAACTTCGATTTAAATGGTACTCAACGTTTAATGTTACAATCACTTTGTACTAACTATTTCAGCTATTTAACACATATAACTCTGTTTGAATTCAAGTATCCTATTCTTATAAAATTACACCAAAAAAGTTAATTTTTTTATCGCAACTTGTTTTATTTGCGTTATGATGTTTGAATCTAATTTAACACAAATGGATGACGCTCATGTTGCATTAATTTACCTTTAATTTCTTTTTATTTTAATTAGAATGTTACCTATAATTTCAATTGTAACAAGTTCAACATTAAATTTAAAAATGAAATAATACGACAACTGTTTTCTTTACATTTTATATATTCCAACATTTATTAGTTCATTTCATACAATAAATACGCACATTAATTGTCAAATAAATGTTTCATATCAACTTCTCTCATTAAATGTTTTCTTATTAGCGGTCAAGTTTTCATATACAATTTAATAAATAAATTTAGGTTTCTCCTATTAAATAGCATTTATTTTATTGTTTATTCACTTTAACCCTTATTATTCAGTTGCTATTAATTATTACCTATAGTTTAATATCATTGAACTATATTTCAATAATTATTACCTACTCCTCGTATCACAATTTGTCATTTAAGAATTCATTTTAAATATCCCATGAAATTACATTAATAGATCGCTAAATTTATTTCTGCCCATCTTTATTCAGAAATTTAATTAATTTAATAAATTCTAACAGGTCAAAATATGAGTCGTTACATTTATATACTAAGTGTATAAAACAAATTACCATTTTACCCTAAGGTGCCTAACCTCTACTATAATGATGTCACATCAACCTACATGTTTCCTCCTCCCTTTCCTCATGTGAATACCTTGTCCCCTCTTCTTTTTCCAAGCCAACATACCTTTGTACCATGTGTACTTAATGTTTCTAAAGAAACGACAACTTATATCACTTTTATTTACATTTATATTTTGTTTTTAAACATTTACATAAAAAGTCATCATATACTATATATTTCTTAAGCTAATATATGTATGTATGTATACATAAAAAATCCTAACTCAATTAGAAAAGTGTGTATATGTGTTACACAGATGTAACATAATGTTTTTCGACAACTTTTCAGCACCTAAAAGTCGAAAATTCAAAGAACGATTTCCAGGCACATTTTCTGTTTTTCATTGAACAATTTATTTTTGTAAATAAATTTTGAAAACTATTTCACCTTCATCAGTTATTATTTAAAAGAATCTTATTTTTAGTTATAAAATCCATTAATTTATTATTCAAAATATATCTAAATATCCATGACTAAAGTGATTAAATCCTGGGTCATTGTAGTTCAGATATAAGTATCATAAATCCACAGAGACCTAACAACCCTTTATTATTTCTTTTTTTCGAAAGAGAGTACAACATGAGAAGAGTATGAATCACTCAATAAATTTCACTCACCCTAAAAATAGAAAAATAGGGATCTTATTGAGGATATTTAGGAGAAGAACACTCTTGTTGGTAGCGATGAAAAGATGAGCAAATGTCTTCATATATATAGGTGCAAGGATGAAGACTACTTTAGAGATAAGGATGAAATATTTTCAGATTTGCTTGATTTGGATTTCAACACAAATTTACTATATTTGTGTTTGTTTCCATATATATCCTTATTTGATGGACTTCTCAAATCAATTAATATCTCTTCTAATACGAATTGATTATCTTTCTAATTTGTTTCCTATATTTGATCGATTACAGGAACAAATTAATATCTTCTCCCTTATGAATTTGAAATAGATTTAAATCTTCCAAATTTAACAGTATTATCATCAGGAAGTCTAGAAAATGCACATGGAAGTATATATGGAACTCTCAGCCTCATTTTATTTGTTGCAAAATAAGTCACAAAGCAGCAAAGTACGTGTGTTCTATTGAAGCTATATAAATGTTTTTCAAAACAATTATACAATGTTGCATATTTCTCACAATGCCCCTTCATTTATAAAGTTTTACTGCATTATTCACCTTAATTTTTGCAATCACCACTGGCTTTCAGCCACTTCAAACATGTCATGCTCTTGGTCATATCAACAGCTTAAAAATATTTTTGTACATATATTACCTTTGTAATCCAATGAAAGTTTACCTTTTAAGATATTCCACTAGTAACTACTTTTACCTTCCTTAATCATGTTAGTCCCTGAGAAGTTGGTTTGATGACAACAACCTTAGAATAAGATTATAAAATATAAATAATAACATTATTGTTTAGATATATATATATATATATATATATATATGTATATGTAGGATATTTATACATGTACCAAAGAATGAAGACTGTACAGTATAGAGATTCAAGAACAGATAAACTCAAGATCGAAGATATCGAGATTTAAGACTCATGAGTATTAATATTATCAAGATTTCAAGATTTCAATATAAGTAATTTAGTTAGGAATTTTGTTAGAAGTCCTAACAAAGCACTGACATCTTAAAATCCATTTTATTCGTGGAATGGAATCCACTTCGAGCCCCTTAAAAGGATGGAACCCTAAGTAGGATGGAACCTACAAAAAATCTAATGGAACATTGTTTTGTATCTACTAACTTTTATTCAAATGTTTTACAAAATTATATCTTGTTTTCAAAATGATTTCAAAATCTTCTTTTTTAAATAAAAAACATCCATCCTGGTTTTAAAATACTTTTAGCCTCAAAATAATCTTTATTTCAGTATCAAATTATCCTTGGTTTTAAACTATCTTTTAACTATAATATATTTAACTTTTAATATTTATACTTAGATTTAAATATAAAATTATAGCAAAATTATATATATACCAAAATATTATTCTCTATAATTATTTATGTATTTTAACTATAATTAAGTATATTTATAAAGTTTAAAATAGTTTTAATACAAGATAGAAGTTATTTTCAAAGAAAAACAAAATACCAAAAATAACTTAGGCCTGTTGACAACCCCAAGGAACCCTTGTCGACAAGGTGATAGTTTATTTCAAAAGTTTGAATTTCAAAGGAAGTGTCTATTCATCATATCCTTTCACGAATGGACATGGCTGTTGTTCTACTAGAAATAGGGGCTGTTAACGAATTTACATTCATATAGATTCTCTGATTTCACTCCTCTTCTTCCACATTTCTTTATATACATTTTTACCACTACTCTACCGAAATCACCATTGAATCTAACTAGATCATCTCTGGTTTGATTTTCTATCTCTATCTCAACAAGATCCCCGTGCTCTGAATAGTTATAGACTTCTTTTTAATCAATCGAGCGAGAAAAAGTGTGATTGTAGCATGGAAAATCAATCGAGTGAGAAAAAGGGTGATTGTAGCCTAGAAAGTCAATTGGGTGAACTTGTTGCCCGTAAAATCAAGTATCTCTACCCAGAGGATTGTGAATCTGGAGTGGTGTACCTCATGGCCTTGAAATCAAGGGTGTAATTGTAAGAATTGATTTTGTAACAACCCGGGTGTAAATTCACTAATTAATTAAATTTTGTTAGGAATGATTAATTTTAATTCATGATTTGTGAAATTTAATTGAGTAATTAAAACATATTTTAAGAATATTTGGTTGGATCTATTTAAGGTATAATTTTTATTTCTTAAATAAAGAATTTCAATTTAAATTGGAATATTATTAAATCAGTTATATAACATTTGGTAGTTTAAATTGAAAAATTGTGATTGTAAATTTAATTATGAAACTAAACCTAATTTTGTAAATAATTGATTTGTTTATCTTAATAAATCCTACGGTGACTTTCAAAATGATGTAAATTCAGTTAAGTTTTAGTATTGGGATTTTTTTATTAAAAATAATGAGAATTATTTTATTTCAGAAGTTATATTTAAAATTTTATAATATCTTAGTATTATTATAAATGGGAGTATTTAACTTGTTAATTTTATTTTTTTAAATTTGAGAAAATAACTTGTGATTTTGTAAAATATTGATTAGTGTAAATAAATGGAATAAGAATGAAATAGCAACACTTGTCTTAAGAAATTAATTAGCAACACTTTGCCTTAGGATCCATGCTCAAGACAATGTAGCCCATTTAAGAAAAGTATTACTCCTTCTTTGTTTTTTTCCTTACGTTCATAGCTCTAGTAGAGAAATAGAAACAAAAGTATGTTCTTAAATTTCCTTCTTTGTTTTTTTCCTTAAGTAAAAACCTAGTTCTTAAATCCTCAAATCAAAGCTAGAAATCAAAGGGCATTTGGTCAATACTTATAGAAATCAAAGCTACGTAATCTCCTCTACCTTCTAGACTTATAAAAGTATGGATTTTGTTTTATTTATAACTTAAGTGTTGCTGGTTGGATTTAGGTTTTTTAGCATTTAGGTGTATTAGAGGTTAGCAAAGAGATTGCAAGGTTGTAATAAGGCTTTGGATTAGATTAGCAAGCTATAGGAAGCTAAAAGGTGAGTTATTTACAACTCACACTTACTATCTCTAATCCATATGTGTGATTGTTAGTTGTTATTTGGATTGAATTAGATTGATGTTGATTGAATTGCTTTCAATTTGATTATGAATCGATTATATGTGTTGAATAAATCCAATGATTGTTTGCTGAAAATTTGACATGAAAATCGCTGTAGTAAAACAGTGATATATTGATGCGAAATAATCCGAAACGACTCATTCTTTTTTGGTTATAAAATAGATTCAATGGGAAACAATTTCTCTTTTGGTTGCTACTCGAAATTTATCCATTTACTTGACCTGAAATAGAATTGGACAAAGAAGAACAATTCTGTCTTTGTCAAAATTTTCTTATTTTGAATCTGAAATTGTTTTCCTCATAAATTTTTCGATTTTCATCAGAATTTGATAATTCTTGATGTTCCCAAAATCCTGGACCATGTTCTAAAACTTTCATGTTATATGTTTTCGAAAAATCTGTAATTTAAAGGATCCAAATTGGGTTTGAAATTGATGCATGCTCTATTGTGTCAATTTTCTAAGTTGAAATCTGAAATAAAAAATGATCATAACTTTTGATTGTAAGTCATAATTGAGTGTGGTTTTTTACAGTTGAAAGAAATTTGTATAAGGAACAACTTTTATGTTTTGATTTGAAGTTTAAAGGTTCAAGAACTTGTTTTTTGTCGCTGGCCTGTTGATTAAATGACAGAATTAACAAACTCAAATCTGAGAAATTGTTTCAGTCGTAACTTTTGAACCATATATCCAAATTAAATGATCCTTTTTTTGTTTAAAAGCTAAATTATTTATCTAAAACTTTCATGTATTTATTTTTATGTAATTTTGATGTTAGTTATGTCAAAATTGAATTTTTTCAGCTATCCCGAGAGAAAAATCTACATTTGCTCTTTGTTTGAAGCTGAACCAAAATTAGCCATAACTTCTTCGTTTCTTAACCGAATATGATAAATTTGGATGTTTCGGAAAGCTTAGATAATGTGCTACAATTTTTGTTCGTTTTGTTTTCTGTAATTTTAAAGTTTGCTTGGTCGAAATTATGGTTGTATGTTGCTGTCATGACAGCAAGATGACAACAACAAACATTCACTAACCTTAGAATTGTATTAACTTATTTTGCTCTCACTCTTGTTCGATTTTAATGTTGTTTTTGTGATGTTTTAAGAGTTATGATGCCTATCAATAGGCTAGATATATTTGGAGAATTTGGAAATCAAATTTAAATAGAATTTGAATTGATTTGTGGTAAAAATTGAATTGAATTCGTATTGAATTCAAGTTACCGGTCTTGAGTTATCTTTCTTGTTTTTCATTATTTTCGATCAGGTTTTCACGAAACCATTTTGAAGTGATTTTTAAAATAAATGAACATTTTAAATTATTAATATATGGTATTTTGAAATTATTTTTCTAATATAAAATCTATTTATTTCCTATAATAAAAGAAGTTCAAATATTGGTTTTATCAATATTTTCGGGAAAAAGTTTTAAAAGCTTGTTTTCTCTAGTAAACTATTTTAAATATAAAACACACACTTTTGCATTATTCGAACGTATGAGAAAGAGAATTGAACGATTTAGTAAAACACGTGGTATGGGACATGTGCGTTTACTATTTCGGTTAATTCCGGACTTGTACGATCAAAACTATCCAGGTTATGATTTTTAAGTTACTTAGCCAATTTATGGCATATTTCTGAGATTATAATTCCTATATTTAGGAATTATCTGGAAGGGATAATATTTGGCGCGTTTTATGGTTTGAGATTTCTACTTTGAGATTTATGGTTTATGAATCATGATATTTTTCACTTTTTGAATGAGATGAGACGACTTACGATGCCATTTAATACTTGTCAATGAGATGAGATGAGTATGGTGTCTCTTTATCACTCGCCAATGAGATAAGGCGAGATATGATTTTCTGAGTTTTATGTTGTTCCTAGTGTAGCATCGACTAGCGGCTAGTAAATCGCTAAGTGCGAACGTGTGGTATGGGACACTCGTTAACACTTTTCGGATTCCTATCCATGAGTTTGTGACACATTCACGATGTTTACCTAGCAGATCTGCTTTGAGAGGTGTTAGCGACCTTGTTAGGGCTGATAAAATGGCTTGGAAAGGTGTCAGCGACCTTGTCACAAGGACAAACTGCTTTGGGAGGTGTTAGCGACCTTGTTAGGGCTGACAAAATGGCTTGGAAAGGTGTCAGCGACCTTGTCATGAGGACAAACTGATTTGGGAGGTGTTAACGACCTTGTCTAAGGCTTCGGCCGTTTGAGTTTAGCACGTGCAACATTGCTTCAGCATTGTAATTTGGGATCATGCCAATCCTGGTTTTCTGAGTTTTGAGTTCGCTGTTTTTGGCTCATTAGTACTAAGATTTTCTGAGTTTTGAACATGATCGAATTCTTTATTGATTATGAGATTTTATGAGTTTGGATTCGTATCAAGTTTCATGAGCTTTTAAGATTGAGATATATGTGTGAGATTTTGCCATCTTGGCTACTTATAAGTTTGAGATCTCACATTCTTATGGAGTTATCTTGTGTTGATTTCATGACTTCTGTTTGTGATTGAGATGAGTTTTCTCCTTTTTGGAGAAATGGTTCATTGAACCATTTGAGTTTTTCTTGAGTTTTATATGAGTTGATTGGAGTTCGTTATGGGCTATCACCAATGATATAAGGCACTTGTGTTTTATTTGAGTATTGAGTTTGAGTTACCACTTTCGAGGTATTTAGTCACTTAGGTAGCGTTTGTTACTTAAGTATTGAGGAATGAGTTATCTAATCCTTCTCCTCATTCGAGAAGAAGTATCACTATATCCACTCTGCTTCATATTATCGATATCGACTGATTTGTGTAGATAGACTGACCCGTATATTTATACTCGGGTCAGACTGAGTTGTTTCAGGTATCATCTACCGGACTTAGCTTGAAGTTGATGTTGAATAACAGCTCTTCTTTCTCTTGAGTAATTTCTGTTCTTCTGCATACTATGATGTATTTATATTTGATTTGATGTATATGTTGTGGTCGAGTAGCACCTTTGTTGTATTCATATTGTATTGTACTAAACATGTATCAGCGTATATGTATATATATGAGGTTAATTACTGTTCTGTGAGGTGCTTTACATTTAGTTATTGTAATTTGTTCAGACAGATCCAATAGCCACCTATAGTTTTAGATTAAACATTTACTGGGTGTGTCGTTCCACTTGAAATAGAAAAGAAAAATCAAAGTGCATTTATCAACGTATTCAGTAGATGTTTAAGACAAAGTTATAGATGGTCGCCCTTAACCCGCCCTATTCTCTGCTTTAGTAGACGGAATTACTCGTTAACTCTGTTTACTAAGGTGGGTCTCGGGGTGGGGCGTTACGGATTTTAAAAGGAAATCCGTACTTGTGTTACGGGATTGGATGTAGGGTAACTCCGAATCGGTATAAAATTCTTTGTGTTCTTTCCTTTATTGCTTTTACTTTATATCTGCACTTGTGTTTGATTCTGTAATCATATATGTGTCTGAATATTGCATAAATTTGTGTTCAATTTAATATAAACTCAAAAAGAATTAGTAATTCCTTTAAACACTATTCATCCTCCCTCTAGTGTTAATTCTAGCCTTAAGATCCATAATCTGCATTTCTCACATTTGGTATTGGAGCAAAGTTTTCAAAGTTTCATAATATGAATTTTGAAAAAGCTTTTAAAAAAGTTATGTTTAAAAACTTGTTAATACTAGTTTAGAAATATTCAGATCATCAATGTCTCATGAATCTGCATTTAATCAATATTCAAATTCAAGTTGTCTGCTAAAATTTCATGATGTCCAGGAAACATGTTTTATGGGTGTTGAGGAATCAATTCACAATGGACAAATTGTGCAGATCAAAAAGAATAAATGGATAATCGATAGTGGATGCTCTAGACACATGACTGGTAATCCGGATATGCTGAATGGTATAATATACAAAGACGGAGGACTGGTTAACTTTGGAGATAACTCAAAAGGATATGTGATTGGCATCGGTAATGTCGGTTACTCTAAAACTCCTTTTATTACTAATGTTTTGCTAGTTAAGAATCTGAAACATAATCTGCTATGTATTAGTCAGCTTTGCGATAAAGGATATAAAATTAAATTTGAAAAAGATAAGTGACACATTGAAGATAATAATTCAACCATAATATTTGAGGGAACTAGGAAAAAGAATTTTTATATTCTTAGTATGAAAGTTTCGAATGATAACCTGTGTCTTTTGGCAAATACAAGTGACCCTTGGATTTGGCATAAGAGATTCGGGCATTTGAATTTCAAACTCTTATCTAGACTGTCAAAACATGATCTAGTAAGAGGTCTCCCTAAAATGAATTTTAAAGTAGATAGTTTATGTGATGCATGTCAATTAGGAAAACTTAGAAAATGTTCCTTTAAATTAAAAGATATGGTTTCAACTTCAAAACCACTTGAATTACTTCATCTTGATTTATTTGGCCCATCTCAAATTCAATCAATAAATCACAGTAAGTATGTTTTTGTATTGTAAATGATTATTCTAGATTTATGTGGACAATATTTTTGAAACATAAAAGTGATACTTTCGAATGTTTTAAGAACTTTATAAAAAGGATTCAAAATCAACTTTCTGTAAATATATAACCATCCATAGTGATCACGGTGGTGAATTTGAACATGAAAAGTTTGAGGAATTCTGCAATAAAAAGGGAATAACTCACAATTTTTCATTTCCAAGAACTCTACAACAAAATGGAGCAGTAGAACGTAAAAATAGGACGATTCAAGAGTGTGCGAGAACTATGCTTTCAGATAGAAAAATACCAAAATATTTTTGGACAGAAGTAGTTGCTACTGCTTTTTATATTTTAAATAGAATTTTAATTAGACCTTTAAGTGAGAAGATATCTTATGAACTTCTTCACATAAAGAAACCTAAGGTATCTTATTTTAGAATTTTTGGAAGTAAATGTTTTATTTTAAATACAAAAGATAACTTAGATAAATTTGATCCTAAATCCGACAAAGGTATCTTTATCTGATATTCTATTAGAAGTAAAGCATACAAAGTGTTTAATTTAGGAATCAACACCATCGAAGAAACAGTGAATGTTGCATTCGATAAAAGTCTCAAAATTTTTGAAGATACCAATGATGAAGAGGATTTAATCACTCAAAATCAAGATTCAACTGAAACTAATAATGAAATTAGTCATCCTAGTAAAAAGATTAAACTTTTAAAACATCATCCTATAGAAAATATACTAGGAGATATGCAATCTGTTGTTACAACTAGAAATCAACTAAGTAAAATGAGCAATGTAGCCTTTATATCAACTATTGAACCCAAAAGTCCAAAAGAAGCATCATTTGATGATTCATGGATTTTGGCTATGCATGAAGAACTAAATCAATTCACTAGAAATGATGTTTGGGAACTTGTTCCTCGACCTGAAAATAAAACTATAATTCGAACTAAATGGGTTTATAAAAATAAAATGAATAAATAAGGTGAGGTTGTTGGAAATAAAGCCTGTTTAGTCGCTCAAGGTTATTGTCAAGAAGAAGGAATAGATTGTGATGAAACCTTTGCTCCTGTAGCAAGATTAGAACCCATTAAGATTCTACTTGCTTTTGAATCATAATAATTTCAAATTATTTCAAATGCATGTTAAAAGTGCCCTTTTAAATGGATTTGTAAAAGAGGAAGTATATGTTGAACAACCACCACTTTTTGAAAATGAAAATTTACCAAATCATGTTTACAAATTTAAGAAATCTCTATATGGTTTAAAACAAGCTCCTAGAGCCTAGTATGATAGACTAAGATCTTACTTATTACAACCAAACTTTGAAGTAGGTAAAGTAGATAATACTCTTTTTAATAAAAGAAATAAAAATGATATTCAATAAGTACAAGTTTACGTAGATGATATCATTTTCGGATCAACTAATTTTGAAATGAATTAAGAATTTTCTGAAATAGTGACAAAGGAGTTTGAGATGAGTCATATAGGTGAATTAAACTTCTTTCTAGGATTGCATATAAAACAATTAGATAATGGTATCTTTATCAATCAAGAAAAATATGCTAAAGACCTAGTTAGTAAATTTGATTTGACTATTGCAAGTGGAAAACCCACTCCCATGGCAACCAATGAGTACCTAAGTAAAGAAGATATCTCGAAAGATGTAGATCAAAAATTATATAGAGGAATGATTGAATCACTACTCTATATCACTTCTAGTAGACTTAATATCATGCATAGTGTTTGTCTCTGTGCAAGATATCAATCCCAACCTAAAGAGACCCACTTAAAAGATGTAAAACATGTTATAAGATATGTTAAACACACCTTTGATTATGGTTTATTTTATCCTAAAAATGATTCTTTTGAATTAATATCTTACTGTGATGCTGATTATGCTGACTATAAATCAGACCGAAAAAAGTACAAGTGGAACTTCTCACTTTTTGGGGCATTTTCCGATTTCCTGCTTTAGTAAAAAGCAAAACACAGTTTCTTTATCAACAAAGAGTATATTTTTGCTGCTTTGGCTTGTTCTCAAGTAATATATATGCAACAAACTTTAAAAGATTTTGGTTTAAATACCTCAAATCACCAATTTATTGTGATACTACTAGTGCAATAAATTTATCCAAAAATCCTACTCATCATGCTCGAACTAAACATATTGATATCAGACATCATTTTATTAGAGATAATATAAGTAAGGAAGCTATTACTCTCGATTATATCAAATTCGAGAACCAAATTACTGATATCTTAAGAAAACCCTTAAATGAATCTATATTTACTAAATTAAGAAGAGAATTAGGTATTTGTTCAATAACTGAAATATAGAATATAAATAACAAGGTATAACTAAAAATTAAATTAAAATAAATCAAATAGCAAAAATACAAGTACCTTGTCGACAACCCTCCTTTACCCCTGTCGACATATAACCTTTTTTTTTTAATTTTCCTAACAAAATTGAAATGGGTGGTTACATAGTCTTCTTATTTCAAAATTTTATTCATTCTTTCTGCTCTTTCTCTGATCTAACTTTTGAAAACAATAAAACAATGGCCTCCTCCTCCAAATCAAATAAAAATTCAACCTTTTCGTTCCCTTCTCCTTCTACTGGACCATTTCAACGAACTACACTTGCTCAAGTGATAAAAATGGAGGTTCCCTTGAAGGATGCATTGCAACGTATGACTGAAATTCAAAGAGTGCAAATCAGAATGGCCAAAGAACAAGAAAGTCAAGGCAAAATCCTAAGAAACTTGCAAAAGTTTCTAATAGACAATCATGCCAATCCCATCATGATTGATGAAGAATCTTCAGGTGATCAAGTGCAAGAGGACAACGAGGAAGAAGAAGAAGACCTCATGGAAGAAGAGCATGCTGAAGATGACAACAAAGTTGTTTGCATTGGCGAAGTGTGCTTTAAAAAGGATGAAAATCCAATCGAACAACTTGGAAATTTCTGTTTCCACTACCCAAATTGCTCGGTTCATAGATCTTCCATTGTCAAGGATACACATTAGTTTTTTCTATCTCCTTCTTATCGTTATATGATCTTACTTACGTTTACTGCATAAATATAAATATAACAATATACAATTAATAAATGATTTGTGTTCTTATATATGGATTCTCACATTATCACTATTATAAGTATTATCATATATGGATTCTTAGTTAGGATAGTTAGTAATTAAGGGCTAAGTTTTAGTTTCAGAATTAAGTGTTGATTATTTGTGATAACACTATCATTATAATCACATGTCATATAGTATTAGATTAAGGGGGAGTTATATAGTTTGGAGTTATTTTTTTGCTCATGACAAAGAGGGAGAAGTATAAAATAGAATAGTTAGGTATAGATTAAGGGGGAGTTATTAGTTTTAGGGGGAGTTATTAGGATATAAGTAATATTTTATAAACAAAGGTTGTCGTCATCAAAAAGGGGGAGATTGTTAGCCACTGAGAAGTTGGTTTTGATGACAACAATCTTAGAATAAGATTATAAAATATAAATACTAACATTATTGTTCATATATATATATATATATGTATATGTATATGTATATGCAGGATATATATACAGGTACCAAAAAATGAAGACTGTACAATATAGAGATTCAAGAACTGATTGTTGGGTGCGTTTCCACCACCACCGAACCATGCACAGCCGAACCAATCCACCCACAAGACCTAGCCGAACCAAAGTCTCAACTCTACCTGCCACCGGATCGGGGTATCACCGAACCAACCCACAGGCATTACCAAACCAAAGTAATACTACCTCTACCGGACCAACCACTACCAACCAAAGCCACACCAACCACTACCAGATCAACCTATGCCAGACCAACCACTACCGAGCGAAAGTAAATCCAACCACTACCAAACCGAAACCACTCTAACCATCTCCGGACTAAGGCGTTGCCGAACCTACCTTGCCAGGCCAGATTACATCAGCCCAGGCCCACCAGCAGCTATATACATCCAAGACCCCTACCCCCAGCCTAACTCTATAAATAGAGGGGTAGGGGTACAACAATGGAGGACAAGTTTGAGAGCTCAAGCACGGAGAGAACTTTCAAACAATTTTCATATACTTGTAATCTGAACAGTAAAGGAGAATAACATATAAAGTGGACGTAGGCACATTCTGGCCGAACCACTATAAATCTGTGTATCTTTTACAGTTTAGTCCCTGCTTTTTACATATTTGCATAAATCATCCAAATCGCTAAGAACAACATAAAATCGACTAAATTATACGACTTGGAGGTGTTTGTCTATTTTTTATGCAAACATTTTTGGTGCTTTCACTGAGAGATCGAGCTAGAAGCTTCAGCTTCTCCCACTTAACCTTCTTCCCGACAGCATCGCTCATTGCTTGGAAGACATGCCTCCCAGGCAGAAGAAAGATGTTAGCAAAGGAAAGAACATCGCAGCTAGCAGCGTTCCAGATCCAGTGATCACACATCAAGAGAACCGTCCCGTTTCAACAGTAGTACAAAATGGAAATCTGGCAAATCTGACTGCCCCTGCCAAGAAACAACCAACAACAATTACTAAGGAAAATCTAGATAAGGTTGTGGCTGAAGTGACTAACCGCTTCACATCCCAACAAGAAGCCTTGGTGGACCGACTCATGTCACGCTTAAGGGATGCTGAAGAATCCAACCGCAACACTGAATCATGGGATGAGTCCCAGTCTGGAGGATTTGGGAGGCGACAAAGATCTTTCTTCTTCGAAGAAGCTAACAACAGAAACAACAATGATAGGAGCCGAGCCCGAACTCAGCCCGAACTCCGACCCAAGGAAACACTTGGAACCAAACCCAACGGGGGAGGTACCAGGCGAGGGTCGACGGTGGCTGAGCCGGTCATGCTACCTAGCCATGGAAACACCAATGAACGGGGCCGACCTAGAGTCCAGCCCTAAGTTGGACCCGAGGAAGTGCTCAAAACAGAACCCAGCAGGAGAAGATCAAGGCAAGGGCCAACTGTAGCTGACCCTAGCGTGCTCCCAGAAGACCAGAGTCAGCCATTGGAAAATATTAGAAGTGATAGACGATACCACCCCTACAGATCATCTGGACGGAATCAATCCCGCAGAGAAGAACCAAACTCATTTCTATCCGTTTCAAATTCTGATGAAAGGATGGCGCGATTGTTCAAAGAGTGCGTCCAACGGAATCAAAGAGATCGAGGGATAGGCGCTAGGGTAACCAGCCCTTTCACTCGCAATATCGAAATTGCCATCACCCCTCGAGAATGGAAAATGCCAACAACGGAACCTTACAAGGGAATCTCTGACCCTGTTGTGCACTTGCAGAGATACACACAGCATATGCTCATGAATGGAGCCATAGAAGGAGTATTGTGCAAATGCTTTCCACTATTCTTAGCAGATCTAGCTACCTCCTGGTTCTGCCACCTACCCCAAGGATCCATCAGGTCATGGGAAATGATGAAAGAAAAGTTCATCAGCCAGTTCCGCATTCATGTGGAACAACCCAAGGACGCTTATTCCCTATCTAATATCAAACAGAAGCCTGGAGAGATAGTGCAGCAATATCTAACTCGATTCAACACTACAGCGGCTGCAGTCCAAGATGTCGATGAGAAACTTATCTTAATGTCCCTCTGTAGTGGTGTGCATCCGGATACTAAGTTTGCTAGAAGATTAACGAAAGAAAAACCAGCTACCTTACCCGATTTCATCCATGAAGCCGGAAGGTATATGATATTTGAAGACGCTGCCACTGAAAGACAGACAGGACAACAAACCAAGGTAGCTCATGGCGACACACCCGCTGTAGCAAAGGACGTTCGATGAAATGACTCTAGAGACAATGCTGGGGCCAAGAAGGGAGAAAAACGTCTATATCGGCCAGGACCGAGGTTTGACACTTACACTCCTTTGAATGAGACAATCGAAAACATCTTCCTGGACACCCAAGATGAAGTCAAATACAGACGCCCTTCATACAAGAAGGAATCAGATAACGTAATTAAGTCTGAAAAGTTCTGCCGCTTCCACGAATCTCATAGGCATGATACCAATGAATGCCATCATTTTCGTGACTTAATTGAAGAACACATCAGAAGGAAGCGACTAGAACGCTATGTAAAAGGTCAGAACAGGACCCCAGCTCCTACCGATGAGAACTCAAGGCTACCTCTCCCAGAAATAGGAGGGGGAAATCGCAACACCGGCGGCCCCAGTCATGAGAAGATAGTGGTCCATACCATATCGGGAGGACCACACATCGCCGATAAAAGCTGGACAGAGATGGAAAGATACGGAAAGTCACTTAGAAACAATGAAGGCTACGTTAATTCTGTTATGGAAGAACGCCACCCGAAGCGAAAAGAGAATGATGACATTACATTCAATAGGCGTGACCTGGAAGGAAGGCAGTACCCTCACATGGATCTTATGGTCATCTCTGCCCCGTTCGGCCCAGCCGAAGTTTTCCGAATTCTAGTAGACACTGGAAGCTTAGTAAATATCCTATTCAAGCATGCTTTCGACAGAATGAAGCTATCAATGAAGGATGTGTCGCGCTGCAACAAACCACTACACGGTTTCACTGGAGATGCGAAGATGCTCCTCGGGTAATTGGACCTTTTTGTTGAAATAGGAAGCCACCCCCCCTCCGTTGTGCGGAAACAAACATTTGTGCTGATAGATAACCACTCAGCCTACAATGCCTTTTCAGAAAGACCATCCTTGTCTGACTTCCAAATTGTCTTGGCCCCATGGTGCCTGAAGATGAAATTTTCAACAGACAATGGAATAAGGGAAGTAGAGGGAGATCAAGACGTCGCTCGAGGTTGCTATGTAACTGAACTTCGCAATAATCGCAGGAAGGATAGAGGGAAGAATGCAGAGACTCCTCTTTGCATGAAAAACTTGGAAGCATAGCAACTAAAAAAAGCCCCTCCTCTTCGATATACCACATATCCTTTCAATGAATTAGACCCCAGGGACAAAGAGGAGGAGGCCACTGCCGAGCCCGCAGAGGCTATGGAGTTTGTATCTATAGACAAACACGACTCAAGTAGACTGTAGAAAATCAGATCTCAACTAAGAGCAGAATTGAGGGATCAACTCGTTGATTTTCTCCGCCACAACCTGGATGTATTTGCAAGGTCGCACGCTGACATGACTGGAATCTCCCCAGACGTGGCATGCCACATACTAAACACCGATATTACCAAGGCGCCAGTAAAGCAGAAAAAGAGAAGTATGGGGGCAGAGCGATCAGCGACCCTCGATGAAGAAGTAAAGAACCTACTTGCCAACAACTTCATATGAGAAGCCATCTACCCAGAGTGGATAGCTAACCCGGTACTAGTAAAGAAGGCTAATGGGAAGTGGCTAACATGCATTGACTTATCCAACTTAAATGACGCTTGCCCGAAGGATTGCTTCCCACTCCCCCGAATTGATCAGCTTGTGGACAGCACAACCGGGCACGAACCCTTATCTTTTATGGACGCATACTCAGGATATAACCAAATTCCTATGCATGCCCCCGATCAAGACCACACTAGTTTCATCACTGACCGGGGATTGTACTGCTATAGAGTAATGCTTTTCGGACTTAAAAACGTTGGAGCTACCTATCAGCGCCTCGTCAACAAGATGTTTGCGGAGCTAATAGGACGAACTATGGAGGTTTATGTGGATGACATGCTAGTAAAATCAAGGAAAGCCAACGATCACATAAGCCACCTGAGCGAGATGTTTCACGCACTTCGCCAATATGGAATGAAGCTGAATCCTATAAAGTGCTCGTTCGGAGTGTCATCAGGAAAGTTCTTAGGATTCATCGTCCATGCCAGGGGGATTGAAGCAAGCCCCGAACAAGTCTGAGCCCTGAAAGATATCAGGATACCTTCCACTCGAAGAGAAATGCAAAGCCTAAATGGGAAGGTGGCTGCCCTAAGAAGATTCATCTCTAAAGCGACTGACAAGTGCGTCCCCTTCTTCGAGGCTCTAAAGAAAGACAAAGGAAAGTTCGAGTGGACCGACGAATGCTTAACGACCTTTCTTAACCTAATCGAACACCTCCAGAGACCACCAGTACTCTCAACTCCAAACGAAGGCGAAGAGCAATACTTATACCTTGCTGTGTCATCTCATGCTCTAAGCGCCGCTTTGGTGAGAGAAGACAACCGCGCGCAACAGCCAGTATACTTTGTAAGCAAGAGGTTAACAGGGGCAGAAGCCATATATCCTAAACTTGAGAAGCTAGCATACTGTTTACTAATCACGTCACGAAAACTGCGACACTATTTCCAATCTCATTCCATCAGAGTTCTAACCGATCAACCGCTAAGGTAGGTACTCCATCGTCCCGACACTTCTGGACGACTACTTAAATGGTGCATTGAACTGAGTCAATATGATATCACCTACCATCCTCGCACCGCCATCAAGGGACAAGCCATGGCCGATTTCATTGCCGAATTCACTACCAACGAAGGTAAGGAGCAATCTGAAATAGCAAAAGACATTAAGTGGAATCTCTTTGTGGATGGGCTTCAAACGAACAAGGCTCGGGGGCAGGTGTTGTAATAATCACTCCCAGGGGAAGGAAGCTACACTATGCTCTAAGGCTGGAATTCGCTACAACCAACAACGATGCAGAATACGAAGCAGTAATAGCTGGATTAGAACTTGCCCTAGAGATTAGAGTTAGTTCTTTATGTCTTCATAGTGATTCCCAACTTATTGTAAACCAAATACTAGAAGAATTTCAGACTCGAGGAGAACGACTCACAGCATATCTAAATAAGACCAAGCTGCTACTCGATCAATTGGATCACTATTTAATCAAACACGTCCCTCGAGAAGAGAACCAAGAGCCCGACGAGCTGGCAAAGCAAGCTAGCATGAAAGACGGTACCATTTCCGGAACAGTAGCCATCTTAAAGCAACTAACCCTGAGTTTCGAGCAAGTGAATCTGGTAGCTGCAATCGAAGAAGAAACTTGGATGACTGCCATCCGAAAATTCTTACAAGATGGCACACTGCCTAGCGAGCGTAACGGAGTCAGGAAAATCTTGAGGAAAGCTTCCCGCTACACAATACAAGAAGACATCCTCTATCGGCACGGCTTTTCTAACCCCTTATTAAGATGTGTCGCTGGAAGGGAAGCTAAGGAAATCTTATCCAACATCCACCAAGGAAGCTGCGGGGATCACACTGGAGGGCAGACTCTGGCAAAGAAAATACTCCGATATGGATATTTCTGGCCCGCCTTAAACAAGAAACCTTAGACTTCGTTAAAAAATGTGACAGATGTCAGAAATTCGCCAAGATTCCTCGTCTACCAACAAATGAGATTACTCAAATGACCAGCTCTTGGCCCTTTGCAGTATGGGGAATTGACTTGATTGGCGAACTGCCAGTGGACCGAGGCAAAGCCAAATATGCGATAGTGGCAGTTGACTATTTCACCAAATGGGTGGAAGTAGAACCTCTAAATAAAATATCTTCGGCAAAATTTATTAACTTCTTAATCAAAAATGTTCTATGTAGGTATGGAGTTCCACTCAAAATCATATCGAACAATGGACTTCAGTTTGATAGCGAGGAGTTTTTCGACTGGCGCCGAGAGCATGGAATTCACAAAAGCTCCTCATCTGTAGCTTATCCCCAGGCAAACGGACAAGTCGAAGCTGTCAACAAAATTCTCAAAACTCTAATCAAGAAGAAACTTAGAAAGTCAAAAGGTGCTTGGGTGGATGAACTTCCTACGGCACTTTGGGCCTACCGCACATCTTTCATAACATCTACGGGGCATACTCCTTTCTCTTTGGCATACGGATCGGAGGCCATGCTCCCCGTCGAAACTATAGTACCTTCCCACCACATGATCCAATATAACTCAGAAGAGAACGAATAACTCCTTCACATGTCTTTGGATCTAATTGAAGAGAGGAGAAACGATGCAACGCTCAAAGCAGCAGCTCACAAGCAAAGAGTGGTGGCGCAATACAACTCCAAAGTCAAGCATCGTAGCTCACAAGAAGGAGATGTTGTCCTCAAACGAATCTTCCCGCACCCCGGTGCACTAGATCCAATCTGGTACGGACCATATGTAATTCATAAAGATCTCCACAATGGAGCTTATATTTTGTCAATAGTGGACGGAGAGGTGTTCCAGAGGGCATGGAACATCCAATACCTTCGTCGATACTTTTCTTAACTTGTACTGCCCATATGAAGTGAATTAACAAAGAGAATCAGTGGACGTAGGCATTTTCATGCTGAACCACTTTAAAAACTTGTCTCTTTTTAACTTGTTCCTTTATATCTTAGCTGCTTGTTAACTTTATCCTTTTCTGTTGAACAAAATCCTGTGTAATGGCATTTCCATTCAAGATGCATCACGGCGCAACCTCCTCTCGACAAGACCTAACAGGTACTATACGAATCTATGCCCTCGCTAATGAGACGCTTTTGCTCCAACATCCCTCTTCTGCGGGTTAACTCATTGCTCTCGATCGGCCCTTAAAGCCAACTGTAATGAGCCGATTATAAGCCACCGAGAAGGCTGACTATAGCCGAGGCAGCTCATTACGGCGTTCGGCTCGCCGGTAACTGTGAACTTACTTTAAGCCCCAACATAAGGTGTGGCCAGCCAGGGGTAGTTCACGGTTGACGATCGGCACCCACGCTAGCCGGCCACGGTAAATCGAATAATACCCACGATTACGGGCCATAACGGCCTGGGTAGTTACTGTGCGCGATCTCGGCTCCGATATGTCTTAAGTACGGCTGTGGTAAAAAAGAAAACTCCCCGCGGAGGCGTAAGATGGGTGACAAATGTCTCCATGGCCCACAGCTAGGGAAAGTGACAACAAAACCCGTTTGCCACGAACTTAAGCACATCGAAGGCCTTCCATGATTGGAAGTCTTACTATTTCTTTTATTTCTATTTTATTTAAAAACGTTCCTCCTGTCCTATATAACGATCCCTAAAGTACAGGGCATAAAATAGGAGACACCCGCAAATGGGGATAGGAACTCACGACTGGATGACAGGACACTCAACTGCATTCCATACTCAGTCACACAAGACATTCAAAGCTACCATCTACAACTAAAACACGAAGGGCGATACTCTCTTTCGTTGTCTATGAATGCGCAACTATAATTTATTCACACATCACAATAACATTGCAAGATATGAATTATATTTTAAGCAAGAACTTGACATCAAACACAATTGAATCACATGCATATGCATAGCTGCATTTCTTATGCAACACACCAAAATAACGAAGGCATTTAAATATAACAGAACCATCTTAAGTTAAAAAATTACATGCCAAAAATGAAGTTGTTCGTTACAAATAACATAATTACAGCCTAAAAGTTACATTAATGTTTTGGGACTAGCGTAGACAACAATGTCAGGTAAACCAAAAGATGTCCAGGTCAAGTCAGGGAGTCGGCTGCATCAGAGCTTCACCTCTATCCTACTGGCCCCCCGAGATCTACTTAATCGCGGGATCGGAACTCTCAGCATGCTGACCAAAGGTAGTTGGTGCTCCAGGGGTCCCGCCTATCCAATTCGGGAAAGAATCCATTAATATTCGCGAACAATAAGCAATCAAGTTACGAAAAGACTAAAAGGGAAAACTTACCGGCATCTGCTCCTTGATCATCATCCTCCAACTGCACCCCTACCTCCTCAGCGGTAAGCAGCCGCACATCTCCTTCACCGCCGCTTTCTCCTCCTTATTGAACTTGGCCTTGACCACGTCCATTCTGAAGGCCACGCCACCCTCCTTATCTGCATCGGCCTTAGCCTCCTCTAGGGCCCTAAGGTAAGTCCTGGCCATGACTTGGGGATAATCATCCATCCAGGATAAGTTGCCCTGTTTCCAAGTGCGAAAGTACATATCCTGAAGCATCTCATCCATTATCCCCTCGTTCTCCTCGAACTCCCTTATTCGGTCCCCAGAAGCCAACAGCTTTGCAACGGCAGCATCCCTCTCTGATTGGTATCACGAGCAGTCGTCCTGAAAGGATTTCCTCATCGCCTCCATCTCCTCCTTCAGCTTGGTTTGAGCAAGCTCTGCGGCTTCAAGCTTCCCAGATAACTCCTGTACCCGCTCAAGATCCGCTTTCCGAATCTCATCCACCATTGCAATGGCCATATCAATCCGTTCCTTACAAGCGGCCTCCATTTTCCGTAACTCTGCCCTGCTGGCCTCTTCTATGGTTCTCTTTAATTGCCTAGAGGCGGCCTCATGTTGAGAGATCTGGATGGCCTGACCAGCGAGTTGTTTGGCCTGGTCGGAAACCATTAACCGCAGTCGAATGTTGGCGCTCCCGATTTCTTCCCTAGCCTTGACCAGTCGGGCATGATGCCCCATCAGCTTCCTGGTCTCCTCAGCAACCCGGTCGATGTTTGCCTTAGCTTCGTCCCCTAAAGTTACAAGCCGAGTGGTAAGCAAATCAAGATCCAGGGACTTAGCTTCATCGAGTACCCTTATCATAGGATTACGAGGGAGAAGGTGCTCACCGGTAGTCTCATCAAAGGTAACATCACGAAAACCTAGATCCAGATCCGGATGACCCGCAAACGGATTACCGACTAAACCGGGATGATCTATCTGGGTAACAGTAGGATTTTCAGACGGATGCAGAGAAGGTATAAACCCAGTACTCTCCTCCGTGGTATACTGGGGTGGCTGAGTTGGAAGTTGAGGACCAGGTGAAGATTCAAGCAAGGAGCGACTCCTCTTCTTCCTTTGGATATCCTCTTCGATAACTCCAAGAAGAGGACGGTAGCCGACTACGTCTTCGGGGCGGTTAGTCGGAGGCTTTGGTTTAGAAGAAGCCTTGAGAAGTTTGTATTGTTCGAGATGGTGCCGAACGTCCGATGTCTTGGCCACCTTACCTTCTTCTCTGATATGAAACCAAGTGTCACAAGCATACATTGAACTATAATTCAAGAAACATATCAGGTTAAGAAGAGTAAAGAAGTTCTTTGTAATACAAACCCTGGGGAGGAGTAGGATACTGCAATAAGTCCTAGATCTCACTCCAGGATGAAAGCCGATCGTAAAATATTCCTAAATCCTTATCATAAATGGAGTCTGCAGGAGTCAAAAATTCACCTTGATTCGCAGGAGTTGCCTTAGCTGAAATGCTCTTAGAAGATGAATCTGCACCAGTACCGGCCTTTTCAGCTTTCTTTGGCTTCTCCACCAAGGCTGATCCTTCCTCCAACCGCTCAAAAGCTAGGCGGAAAGCATCATCTGCCCACTCCTGGATCTCACCTAGCTGCCCAGAAGACAAAGCCCCAGTGCCATCACCGCTCTGTTCTTCTCCACCATCATCACCGCGACCATCACCATTGCCTTCTCCACCACTTCCACTCTCCGCCACACCTCCTTCATCCTCGCCTCTTTCCTCCTCCACATCTTCCTCCTCCGGAACATCTGGACATGTGCTGGGGGAGGGTCCATCGGACTTCTTAAGTTTCTTCCCCCCGGCGACTGGATGTTTCGAGAAGGGTTTCCTTTTGCTGCTCTTCGCCGTAGCCCCTCCTTTAGCTTTGACAGCCTTCCCCTCAGCTGTGTCTCTTTGCTTGACCACAGACTGGCGTGGAAGAGTCACGTTGAGCTCCAGAAGAGTAGCATTCCTGATCAAATAAGAGGCTTCCCTCTCCCTTTCTGGAATGGCTTCTATCTCCGCAGCCATCTGAACCAGGCGATCGCTCTCTACAACCGCAAAACCACCTGTCGCTAGCAAGAAATAAAGCACATAAGGAGGAGCATTGTAGTTAGAACCGAAATTATAAATAAGATTCAACTTACAGCCAGAGGTGAAGTGGTGGAAAGAAACAGAGTCATCCTTGACAAAAAACCATTCCTTCTTGAACATGCTGAACTTTGAATATAAGTCCAGGACTGGCTTGAAAGACACGGCCGATTCTAAGCTAATATATGGAGACCCCTTCTTGTAGCCTCTAAAGTTGTACAGATACCGGATCTCCCGGTTAGAGGGGGGAGCCCGTATTTTCGCAGGAAAATGATGAACAGACTCACCAAGATGGCATAGGATTTGGGCTGAAGCTGGAAAGGGGCCACCTTCAAGTATGTAATGAAGCTGACTATCCAAGCGTTGATCGGAGGAATAGCCTCACACATGCAATGATACCTACTATAAGAAGAATATCCTTCAGGGGGGTTATACGGCATCACTCCTTCCCCCGGCAACATCATGTGCGCTCTGTCAATCCCGAAGGATCTAGATATAATGTCAAGCTGCTCGTCTTTGAGGGAGCTGGGAAAGCAGTCGGGCGGTGAGTTCTAGAGCTCCTAAGGGCCGTACCCATCTACTAATGATCTCGGGGATGGTCCCCGTCGTTTTGGCTCTGACTGGACTAGGGGCACTACGGAGGAATCTTCCTTGTCCTTGGAATTCTTCTTATCAGAACGGGTTTCTACTTTATGAGACATTATCTGCAACACAAGAAAAACATACTGTTAGAACAAGGAGTGTGGAGAAATAAACAAGCAAGTACATATGGCTGGGAATATCGTTCATAATTTAAAACATAAAAGCTCGATCGGTAATTTGAGACTAAAGTCCATTCAGCACTCATACTTCCCAAATTCATTCGGCAGTTCGAGGCTAATGGTCATTCGGCACTCACACTCCCAAGTTCATTCGGTAGTACGAGACGAAGGTTCATTCGGCACTCACACTCCCAAGTTCATTCGGCAGTGCGAGGTGAAGGTTCATTCGGCACTCATACTCCCTGGATTCATTCGGTAGTTCAAAGCATAAGAGTCATTTGGCAAGAGAAGACTAAATCACCTGGACCGGTAGTCAAACGTGATTCGGTGATATGATTGAATCGGCAGGAAAGAATTTGGTTCGGCTATTTCAGTTAGTAAGGAATAACGAAAGCATGAGGCCCATACTTATAGGCCAACATGGACGACCGGACCGACTGGTTCGATGCATAGGACCGGATGAGAATATCCAAGCTGAAACAAAGCGCGACATATGCTGGCATATGCCCCACTTTGGAGGGCAAATGTTGGGTGCGTTTTCACCACCATATAACCATGCACAGCCGAACCAATCCACCCACAAGGCCTGGCCGAACCAAAGTCTCAACTCTACCTGCCACCGGATCGGGGTATCACCGAACCAACCGACAGGCATTACCAAACCAAAGTAAATAGTACCTCTACCGGACCAACCACTACCGAACCAAAGCCACACCAACCACTACCGGACCAACCTACGCCGGACCAACCACTACCGAGTCAAAGTAAATCCAACCACTACCGAACCGAAACCACTCCAACCTTCTCCGGACTAAGGCGTTGCCAAACCAACCTTGCTAGGCCAGATTACATCAGCCCAGGCCCACCAGCAGCTATATACATCCAAGACCCCTACCCCATCCTCACTCTATAAATAGAGGGGTAGGGGTACAACAATGGCGGACAAGTTTGAGAGCTCAAGCATGGAGAGAACTTTCAAACAACTTTCATATACTTGTAATCAAAGCTTTGTATTTGTAATCTGAACAGTAAAGGAGAATAACATATAAAGTGGACATAGGCACATTCTGGCCGAACCACTATAAATTTGTGTGTCTTTTACAGTTTAGTCCTTGCTTTTTTACATATTTGCATAAATCACCCAAATCGCTAAGAACAACATAAAATCGGCTAAATTATACGACTTGGAGGTGTTTGTCCATTTTTTATGCAAGCACTGATAAACTCAAGATCGAAGATATCAGGATTCAAGACTCATGAGTATCAAGATTATCAAGAGTTCAAGATTTCAATATAAGTAATTTGTTAGGAATTTTGTTAAAACACCCAGAAAAGCATTGACATCTTAAAATCCATTTTATTCATGGAATGGAATCCACTTCGAGCTCGATAAAGGACAGAACCCTAAGTATGATGGAACCTACGAAAAATCTAGTGGAATATTGTTTTGTATCCACTAACTTTTATTCAAATGTTTTACAAAATTATATCTTGTTTTCAAAATGACTTCAAAATCTTCCTTTTCAAATCAAAAACATCCATCCTGGTTTTAAAATACTTTTAGCCACAAAATAATCTTTATTTTCAATGTCAAATTATCCTTGGTTTTAAACTATCTTTTAATTATAATATATTTAACTTTTAATATTTATACTTAGATTTAAATAAAAAATTATAGTAAAATTTTATGTATACCAAAATATTATTCTCTATACTTATTTATGTATTTTAACTATAGTTAAGTATATTTATAAAGTTTAAAATAGTTTTATTACAAGATAGAAGTTATTTTCAAAGAAAAAAGTTACCAAAAATAACTTAGGCCCGTCGACAACCCCAAGGAACCCTTGTTGACAAGGTGACAGTTTACTTCAAAAGTTTGAATTTCAAAGGAAGTGTATATTCGTCATATCCTTTCACGAATGGACGTGGCAGCTGTTCTACTATAAATAGGGGCTGTTTTAAACAAATTTACGTTCGTATAGATTTTTCTGATTTCACTCCTCTTCTTCTTCCACATTTCTTTGTACAAATTTTTACCATTACTCTGCGGAAATCACCATTGAATCTAACTAGATCATCTATAGTTTGATTCTCTATCACTATCTCAATAAGATCCTAGTGCTATTCAGAGTTATAGACTTCTTTGTAATCAATCGAGTGAGAAAAGGTACGATTGTTGCCTGGAAAATCAATCGAGCGAGAAAATATGTGATTGTAGCCTGGAAAATCAATCGGATGAACTTTTTGCCCGTAAAATCAAGTATCTCTACCCAAAGGATTGTGAATCTAGAGCGGTGTACCTTGTGGCCATGAAATCGAGGGTGTAATTGTAAGAATTGATTTTGAAAGGAAATCCGTACTTGTTGCGGGACTGGATGTAGGGTAACTCCGAACTAGTATAAAATTCTGTGTGTTCTTTTCTTTATTGCTTTTACTTTATATCTGCATCTGTGTTCGATTTTATAATCATATCTGTGTCTGAATATTGCATACATTTGTGTTCAAATTAATATAAGCTCAAAAAAAAAATAGTAATTCCTTTAAACACTATTCACCCCCCTATAGTGTAAATTCTAGCCTTAAGATCCGTAATCCGCATTTCTCACAAATCATGACAGAAGGCCACTATTAGTAACCATGTCTTGCTCACTGAAACGACCCGACTTTCTTACCATAGAAAATCGCATCATTTTTAAGAAAGAAAGAGACAGAAAAGAGAATAGAAAGAAGGGAAGAAAGAAACAACACATCAGAATCTAACAGCGGAACGAATAAACTATATTAATAACATAATACTTTACATAGTTTACAATTATTATCAGAGATACATAGCAAAATCAACTCATACTAGACAATTATAAACACCTGTCTAGTTATAAGTCTCAAATACAAACAACACAGAGAACACACAGCGGAATACTCTATAGTTATACGCAGAAGCCTCCTGCTCCATTTGCTCCTCCATAATTCGTCAAAGCTAACCTGAATCCTAACCTGAATTCCCTTGGCTACTCGTAAAAATTTGAGTACACAAGAGTTTATGAAAAACAAAAATAAACTCCGGGTCAGACATGGGTCTGGTGTGAGTAATAGGTTAAGTTGCTTAATTTTCAAAATCTTTTGAAAGAAAGGTATCACGTAAGACTTCCCACACATAAACATGGAAAAGTTTTTACCTTACGCTAACCAAAACATTTGATAGGAAATTCAGATGATATTATAATAGGGTCTAGGGTTTTCAAGTAAATAAGAAATACCCGAAATTGTTACATGATTAAATTCCAGCTACTAGCCACAGAAGTGGGTAATACAATCAAAACCGGTGGCACTTATTGGATTTTGGATTCCATACAATGGCAGGGCTACTGGGTACCGCCCGTCATAGTATGTGGCCTAGATCACCGTACCGAGGAGCCACCCTAACTCCCGTGCAACACAAGGCCGGAACCATTCCTTACTGAATAGTTCTGAACAAGATAACCCCGACTGTTAGAGCTCAAAAGACCGTCCACACAACCGAAATAAAAGAGACCTCTAGACAGGGTAAATCTTACTCTCAAGTGGGGGCTACCCACGAAGCCTTGCTGCACCTCCCCTGTTTTAGCCATTCCCGGTTGATGAGGCTTGAGGCTACGATTACCTTTATAGGACACATCACTTAGAATGCTCATCGTCCACCTGACGATGTTCAGACAACATTCAATCCATACAAGTTCGTTCCGGGTTCGAACGAAACCGAAGGCATTATCTCGTTACACTCATTTTGGAATCACCCTCAGAGTTAACGACAATAACCCTTGCATTCTAAACCACCATCTCGAATCTATAAGTACTATTCCATCAAACTCATTACGGAATCACCCACAGAGTTATATTGACTTATAGTCCTTACACCTCGACTCTTCACTCGCTCCACTTGGATTCACGACCTAATGTTATTTGGAATCGATGGGGTTTTCAGATATCCAAATATGGAAACCCGATCCTGGTCTCATAGAAATCCAAAGCGTGTCTTTTAGGTCCAAGTTGTTTTAAAGTTTAAAACAATTCAATTACAGTATCTATATACACACAGATAGATAATTCATAATTCATATCTGATAATCAACATTATCACATAACAGGTAACCCACATTATCAATATCAAATAGATATTCCATATATCACCTTACACTAGATAACCTATGTTATCATCACAATACAATCAAGTCATTCATACCACACAATATCATTTATCTCATTACTGAGATCACAAAGCATCCAAGTCAATCAATGACATCCATTCATACATAAGCAAAGATTCACTCATACCAAAGTATAATTAATTTAAAATGAATTAAATTAACTATCTCTATCTCTAATTAATTTAAAGTGAATTAAATTAATTACTTTATCTATAATTAATTTAAAATAAATTAAATTAATTACTTCACCAATATAAATCTTGCTTATCAATCATCTACTTGATTACAATCAATTAATGATTCATCATTAATTATCTTAATTAATCACCTTTGATTAATTAATTACATTAATTAATTTCCTTTAATTACTTTTTATTGTTTAACTAATCTAAATTAATCAACTTTAGTTACATCATTAATTAAAATAATTAATGATCTTTAATTATTAATTACCTTAAGTAATTTACTTATAATTATTAGTCATCATCACAAATTAATTACATTTAGTAATTAACTAACTTAATTACTTTATTTATACCAAATTAATTACCCTTAAATTAATTTGTTAATTAATTTCTTGATTAATTACTAAATAATTAATCCAAATTTCTTCGTTCTTAAACATCTCCACTTAATTACAATCTGTAATTATCAAACAATTACTTAACTAAGTGATTTCCAAATCATTAACTACATAAAGTAAATATTCTTTAAAACTCATGTGTTTATAATTAATTAAACTTAATTAATTAAAAATAAACAATCATATTTAAGTATACTAAGTAATTAATTTCTTAATTACTTTATTAAGTGATTATACTCAAACCCTTTACAATTGATTATTATTAAATTAATTAATCTAATTAGTTATAAAAATTAACTATATTAATTAATTGTTAAATAATCCTGGTTAATGACCTTCATTAACCCTTCTCTAATTATCTTTATTAAGTAATTAACTGAGATTGATTACAAATTTAATTATCTTTAATTATCTAAAATTTAAAGTCTAATTTTTAAAAATAAATTAACCTTGATTAAAACTTAATTACTTAACTAATAATCTATTTATCATTAATTAATAATCTAATTAATGATCTAAATTTTCAAATTGATTAACACCTAAATCAATATGCATTAAACCTTAATAATTAATTAAATTAATTAATTAATCATTACTTAATTACCTTTTTAATAAATTAATTTCAAACATAAATTCTTCACTTAATTTTAAAATAAAATATTTCTAAATTATGTTTGAAACAAATTTTATTTTAAACAAAGTACTTTTGAAACTGTTTCCCAATTTCATTTTAAATACAAGTTTTAAAATGAAAATAATTTAAACTTATCAAAGTTAAACAATTTATAACTTTTAACCTTTCAATAACTTCAATTTATATTTAGTTTAAATCTTTAACTTCAAGTTTTCTTTCAATTTCAAAAACTGAAATACATATTCCACTTTGATTCCAGATTTAAACTTAAGATTCGAATTAGCTTTGAATCCAGATTTAAATTTAAATTTTAAACTCTGTTTAAACCTTAAACTTCAGATTTTAAAACATTTTATAAAATACTTTAACAAATTCAAAGTTGTTAAAAACCTTCTATCTTTATAAAACTTATATATTTTTAAATCTACAATTCAAACTCATTTTGAATTAAGATTTTAAACTTATTTCAAAACTTTGTTTAAATTTTGCTCTACACTTTTTAAATTCAGTTTAAATTTTAAAAACTTAAATACTGTCAGGTTTGTAAACAATATTTGATAAAACAAGTTCAGGTTTATTAAACCTGTAAAAATTCTTTTCCTTTAAACTTTATTTTATTTAAACTGGGATGTTAAATTAACTTGAATTCAAATAAATTCAAACTTGAATTCAAATATGCTTTTAAATTTTCTTAATCATTAAAAGATTCAGGGTTTACAAATTTTTAAACCCAGAAGTTACAGGTTTATAAAACCTGTAAAACAAAAACACTTGAACCCCCATAGAATTACTTCGACTTTACCACCCTTCTTCCCCGAGAAATCCTCCCATTTTCTTCGAGACCAACCTATAATTTACACCAGCAAAAAAAACCAACGTCACCAACTTCAACAGAAAACGAGCCATGCACATGCACGACTTCCCCAGTCACCTCCGATCATCAGTGGTGATCGTTCCTCATCCAAGACCACTTCCTAACCCCATCTCGATCATTAGGTCAACTTCACGCCAACTCGAATTCTAATTCGAGTTTAAATTAAGACCTGGAACCAAACAATCAGGTTTTCATTACAAAACCTGTCAATGCTCCTTGCTCGCCACGCCGATCATCAGAAAGTCGACCCCTTCGCCTCCGACTTCAACTACAACCAATCTAACGATCCCTAGAATATTTCAACACTCGATCATCTCTTCAACCCAAAAATTGCAAATTCTTCAAACCATTATAAACTAGGGTTCCACAGAAAATTTCTCTACCGCAACCATTCCGATGAATTTCATCATCAATTAGTATTTTTCCTGGCTTTACCTACCTCTCTTCCATCACCAGGAAGAATACCAAGCCTCCATTATACATAGATCATTAGAAATTCCAAATAAACCCTTTTGCAGTCAAAGCCAAACTGCAACCTCATCCTAGTTCTAAAAATCCTGATTCATGATTTATAAATCAAGTTTTAGCAGATGCTTTTGATTTTTGATTCTGAGTTTATAAATTTACATGTTTGAAAATTACAGTGATTAGAGTTTTCCAGTTAAAGTTTAATTTCCAGAGACAATAAACTAATATTTTTAACTTAATTAAAATTTTAATTATTGATTTAAGATAATTAACTACTTCACTTTATAAACTTCATTCCATCAGGAACTTAACTAAAAGATGAAGATTTAAATGATGTTTGGTGTCTGGAAAATTAAACAGAATAGGCAAATAAACAATAGCATGCACATTACATCTCACATCAGACTTTTATCAAAACACAACAATACATATTTATATCAAGACAAACAAGCATGCAACCTAAGTAAGAATTTAAATATTTTTAAAGTTACTCACCTTTTTAATGAATGGAGGCCCCTGTTGTTCATTATGCAGAAAAATGAATATGCAGGCTTGACTCTGTTTAATATCTGAGTTGCAATCCTGATGAAATGCTCATGCTTAAAACTTTCATCTTGCTCTCTTTTATTTTTAAACAAAACTTTAGTCTTGTATTAGCAGCTATGCTTCCTGATAACACTTGCATGCATGTTTCTAGGTTTTAAAACAGAGTGCAGGCCCTTCTCTTCTTCTTCTTCTTCTTTTTTAAGTGACATGCAGATATACTTGAATTTGTACAGGGTTTAGAATATGCATATTTGAAACTTGTAGGTGCATGCAAACATCATTTGCGTGCTTGATTTCCAAGATTTTTTTTGCAGAAATGTATTGCAATTTGCTTTCAGGCTATTGCTTTTGATTTATTTTTAGGTTAGAGGGGAACTTGTTTTAGATTATGCAGATTTGTGTATGCAGATTTGTGATTGTGGATATGAAAAAAATGAATTTTGGTCTTCATTTGATTAAGGAAAAGAAAATGTAATATGAATGAATGAAGATGCAAATTTGTATTAGATGTATTTCAGATTTAATGTAATAAAAGAAAAATAAAAACAAAATTTGAAACTTGTCAAATATTTTCAACACTTGTCAAAAGAATGCATATGTATTTAACACTTGTTTTCTCTTTTAAAGGTAATTAGTATTTAATACAAACTAATGTATATTAGCTTAAATTTAAGTTGTTGGTTTATATTAAAATATGGATATAAATTTACAAAAGAAATAAGAACAAACTATGTTTTACAATTTGAAACTTATACATATTAAAAATTAAAACAATTTAAGATTTTATACCTTTGAATTTAAATTCAAACTAAATCCAAAATCAAATGTTTCAAATCAAGTTATAAACATAAATTAAATTTTGAAATAAAAATTACAAATCTTATTCAAAGCTTATTTAAAAAGTCATTACAATATCAATATTATTTTTATAACTCTCTTATTATTAAATTAAAATCATTTTACAAGAGATTATATTTTTATAAATAAAATATCCATTTTATTAAGCCATAAAACCCTTTTGTTAAATTTATTCTAAATTTAAAACTCAATCTGATTTAATTTAAAACATTTCAACATTTTCTTATCAATTTTTAAATCATATTTTTACTTATGAAATAGTCTTTGAAAACTCAATACTAATTTGAAACAAAATTTCCAAATTAAAATGTCTATATTAGAATTTTTAAAACATGATTCAATAATTAAATTTAAACAAAATCATTTATTCAACTTTGAAAAACTTAAATATTAAATAAAACAAATTTTCCAAATTACTATAAATAATAAACTTAGAAAAGTATGCTTTATTTATTAAAAATTAAACATAACCAATCCATTTAAAATATAAACTATATATTTATATTGTAGATAGAAATCAATTTATATTATTTTAAAAGATAAAATAATCAATTTAAATATTTATTGAAGAAGATTATTAAATTTATCTGAATAATTATTAACAGAATATCAATATCAATTTAATTTTTTAAGAGATTATTAAATTGATATTGTTAAAAATTCCGGGATATTACAATCCTTCTCCCTTAAAAGAATTTCGTCCTCGAAATTTAAAACAAAGGTAATTTAATAATCTCATTAAATTTTAAATTTTAAACACAAGCATATATCAAACATATGCTAACAACCAAAAAAACCAATCAAACAAATCTAATTATCCAGACAAATTCTGGATAGAATTTTATCGAGTTTCCCCAGGTATATATATACCGGGATACTCGCTTTAGAGAATCCAATACAAACAATACTATGAAGCTACAAAGATCCTATACAACTATATCTATAACATAGACAAGATATCAGACTACAAACGAGACTGACTCAACAACAAAAACTCCAGAACTGCTGGTTCCACAACCAGAGATAGATCAATCACTTATTCTTCTAGATACAGAAAAGATTCAAAACACTTCAGAGCTAACTTCTCAGACTTACCCAAACTTATAGCTCACTTTTGATCGGAGAAAACTTATCCAAAATTAAATCTCCGACTTCAGAGTCCAAATTCCTCCGACTCTAATCCATAAAACTCTCCAGATGATCCTGGGCTACCCACAACCTTACTAATCAGCTCAACCTTGCTGATACTTCTAGAAACAAACTAGATCAATCGACACAACAAGATGATCTCCTCAAGATCAACCAAAACTCAAACTCAACTCTTCAACATCAGAAGACAACAACTCACTTCTCCTGTCTGGGAAAAGAAGAGCAGATACACTTCCAAACTGCTTCCGCTGCTCAACTCTGATCCGAAGTAGAAGAGAATGCTTGAAGAAGAATGCAAGCACAATCAGGACAACACACCCCAGAGATATGGTTCAACAAATCCATAAGAAAAATTCAGAAGTTCCTCCAAAACTTCGAGCTGCTACACCCACTCAATTCTTGGAATCATTCTACTATTAAGCCGAACCACCGGTACCACTCCTAGAATCCTAGACGATAAGAAAACTCAATCTCCGGATGCAGACAAAGCTTTGACTTCTCTGAAGACATCCAGAAAAACTCTGATAACCCAAGAGAACACTCAAACAATCGCAAGTCACTTTTGCGAACCACCAAACCTAATCTAAGGAAGAACTGTTCTCCCTTAACCAAACGGAACAACTTAAACTTAATTATCCAACTCATCAAAGAAACGGGTCCACTTAACTGCGTCTAAACTCCACTTCAGAAAAAATGCTAAGCCATAAGATCTCTTGCCAACACTGAGAACACTCCAAACTGCACCGGTGTCACAGATGCCAAAGAATTCCATAACAAAGCTCTTCGGGAAACTCGGACTTCAAAGCAAACAGAAACTCAAGCTGACCACAGCCACAACACTGAAGCAGACTCACCTCTTTAACTTGTTCCAAAGAAAACATCTTCGGGAACGTCCATAGTCACTGCATCTCATCACGCAGCTACTACTTCCTGATGTATCCAAAATACCATCACTTGCTTCTGCTCAATCGACAGATCCAAATTCTACTCATCAACTTCAGAAATGAACTCCGAACCTTAACAGGTTTCCTTCAGAGCTCAATGAAGTTCTTCATCACTACAAAACCCACTCGAGACGGTATTAGGTCTACAGTCTCGACAGAATACCTCCAACCTCAAACATTCAAACTCCAACCAATGGTAGTCGTGGTACACACTACTACCCCATCTACCTTTATAATTTATATTGGAAAACCTGAACAGGTAACCCAATAGATAGGTAGAAATATATATATATATATATATATATATATATATATATATATATATATATATATATATATATATATAGTTATATATTTAAAATTACAAATACGCTCTCTCAAGAAAGACACCACTACAGAGCCTAGGTATTCACTCAACCTAATGCTCTGATACCAAGTGAAACTACCCGACTTTCTTACCACAGAAAATCGCATCATTTTTAAGAAAGAAAGAGATAGAAAAGAGAATAGAAAGAAGGGAAGAAAGAAACAACACATCAGAATCTAACAGCGGAACGAATAAACTATATTAATAACATAATACTTTACATAGTTTACAATCATTATCAGAGATACACAGCAAAATCAACTCATACTAGACAGTTATAAACACCTGTCTAGTTATAAGTCTCAAATACAAACAACACAGAGAACACACAGCGGAATATTCTATAGCTATACGCAGAAGCCTCCTGCTCCATTTGCTCCTCCATAATTCGTCAAAGCTAACTTGAATCCTAACCTGAATTCCCTTGGCTACTCGTAAAAATTTGAGTGCCCAAGAGTTTATGAAAAACAAAAATAAACTCCGGGTCAGACATAGGTCTGGTGTCAGTAACAGGTTAAGTTGCTTAATTTTCAAAATCTTTTGAAAGAAAGGTATCACGTAAGACTTCCCACACATAAACATGGAAATTTTTTTACCTTACTCTAACCAAAACATTTGATAGGAAATTCAAATGATATTATAATAGGGTCTAGGGTTTTCAAGTAAATAAGAAACAGCCGAAATTGTTACATGATTAAATTCCAGCTATTAGCCACAGAAGTGGGTAATAAAATCAAAACCGTTGGCACTTATTGGATTTTGGATTCCATACAATGGCAGGGCTACTGGGGTACCGCCCATCACAGTACGTGGCCTAGATCACCGTACCGAGGAGCCACCCTAACTCCCCTGCAACACAAGGCCGGACCCATTCCTTACTGAATAGTTCCGAACAAGATAACCTCGACGGTTAGAGCTCAAAAGACCGTCCACACAACCGAAATAAAAGGGACCTCTAGACAGGGGTAAATCTTACTCTCAAGTGGGGGATACCCACGAAGCCTTGCTGCACCTCCCCTGTTTTAGCCATTCCCGGTTGATGAGGCTTGAGGCTACGATTACCTTTATAGGACACATCAGTTAGAATGCTCATCGTCCACCTGACGATGTTCTGACAGCATTCAATCCATACAAGTTCGTTACGGGTTCGAACGAAACCGAAGGCATTATCTCGTTACACTCATTTTGGAATCACCCTCAGAGTTAACGACAATAACCCTTGCACTCTAAACCACCATCTCGAATCTATAAGTACTATTCCGTCAAACTCATTATGGAATCACCCACAGAGTTATATTGACTTATAGTCCTTACACCTCGAGCCTTCACTCGCTCCACTTGGATTCACGACCTAACGTTATTTGGAATCGATGTGGTTTTCGGATATCCAAATATGGAAACCCGATCCCGGTCTCATCGAAATCCAAAGCATATCTTTTAGGTCCAAGTTGTTTTAAAGTTTAAAACAATTCAATTACAGTATCTATATACACACAGATAGATAATTCATAAATCATAACTGATAATCAACATTATCACATAACAGGTAACCCACATTATCAATATCAAATAGATATTCCATATATCACCATACACTAGATAACCTATGTTATCATCACAATACAATCAAGTAATTCATACCACACAATATCATTTATCTCATTACTGAGATCACAAAGCATCCAAGTCAATCAATGACATCCATTCATACATAAGCAAAGATTTACTCATACCACAGTATAATTAATTTAAAATGAATTAAATTAACTATCTCTATCTCTAATTAATTTAAAGTGAATTAAATTAATTACTTTATCTATAATTAATTTAAAATAAATTAAATTAATCACTTCACCAATATAAATCTTGCTTATCAATCATCTAATTGATTACAATCAGTTAATGATTCATCATTAATTATCTTAATTAATCACCTTTGATTAATTACCCTTAATTGCATTCATGTAATTATACTTAATTAATTTCACAAATTAATTATCCTCAAACAAAACAGTAATTAATCTTTAATTACTTCAATTAATTAATTAATCATAATTAATTACATTTATTCTTAATTAATTACATTAATTAATTTTCTTTAATTACTTATTATTGATTAATTAATCAAAATTAATCAACTTTAATTACATCATTAATTAAATTAATTAATGATCTTTAATTATTAATTACCTTAAGTAATTGATTATAATTATTAGTCATCATCATAAATTAATTACATTTAGTAATTAACTAACTTAATTACTTAATTTAAACCAAATTAATTATCCTTAAATTAATTTGTTAATTAATTTCTTGATTAATTACTAAATAATTAATCCAAAATTTCTTCATTCTTAAACATCTCCACTTAATTACAATCTGTAATTATCAATCAATTACTTAACTAAGTAATTTCCAAATCATTAATTACATAAAGTAAATATTCTTTAAAACTCATGTGTTTATAATTAATTAAACTTAATTAATTAAAAATAAACAATCATATTAAACTATACTAAGTAATTAATTTCTTAATTACTTTATTAAGTAATTATACTCAAACCCTTTACAATTGATTATTATTAAATTAATTAATCTAATTAATTATAAAAATTAACTATATTAATTAATTGTTAAATAATCCTGGTTAATGACCTTCATTAACTCTTCTCTAATTATCTTTATTAAGTAATTAACTGAGATTAATTACAAATTTAATTATCTTTAATTATCTAAAATTTAAAGTCTAATTTTTAAAAATAAATTAACCTTGATTAAAACTTAATTACTTAATTAATAATCTATTTATCATTAATTAATAATCTAATTAACGATCTAAATTTTCAAATTGATTAACCCCTAAATCAATATGCATTAAACCTTAATAATTAATTAAATAAATAAATTAATTATTACTTAATTACCTTTTTAATAAATTAATTTCAAACATAAATTCTTCACTTAATTTTAGAATAAAATATTTCTAAATTATGTTTAAAACAAATTTTATTTTAAACAAAGTACTTTTGAAACTGTTTCCCTATTTCATTTTAAATACAAGTTTTAAAATGAAAATAATTTAAACTTATCAAAGTTAAACAATTTATAACTTTTAACCTTTCAATAACTTCAATTTATATTTAGTTTAAATCTTTCAACTTCAAGGTTTCTTTCAATTTCAAAAACTGGAATACATATTCCACTTTGATTCCAGATTTAAACTTAAGATTCGAATTAGCTTTGAATCCAGATTTAAATTTAAATTTTAAACTCTGTTTAAACCTTAAACTTCAGATTTTAAAACATTTTATAAAATACTTTAACAAATTCAAAGTTGTTAAAAACCTTCTATCTTTATAAAACTTATATATTTTTAAATCTATAATTCAAATTCATTTAGAATTAAGATTTTAAACTTATTTCAAAACTTTGTTTAAAACTCGCTCTATACTTTTTAAATCCAGTTTAAATTTTAAAAACTTAAATACTGTCAGGTTTGTAAACAATATTTGATAAAACAAGTTCAGGTTTATTAAACCTGTAAAAATTCTTTTCCTTTAAACTTTATTTTATTTAAACTGGGATGTTAAATTAACTTGAATTCAAATAAATTCAAACTTGAATTCAAATATGTTTTTAAATTTTCTTAATCATTAAAAGATTCAGGGTTTACAAATTTTTAAACCCAAAAGTTACAGTTTTATAAAACCTGTAAAACAAAAACAGTTGAACCTTCACAGAATTACTTCGAGTTTACCACCCTTCTTCCCCGAGAAATCCTCCCATTTTCTTCGAGACCAACCTATAATTTACATGAGCAAAAAAAACCAACATCACCAACTTCAACAGAAAACAGAGCCGTGCACATGCACGACTTCCCGAGTCACCTTCGATCATCAGTGGTGATCGTTCCTCATCCAAGACCACTTCCTAACCCCATCTCGATCATTAGGTCAACTGCACGCCAACTCGGATTCGAGTTTAAATTAAGACCTGGAACCAAACAATCAGCTTTTCAGTACAAAACCTGTCAATGCTCCTTGCTCGCCACGCCGATCATCAGAAAGTCGACCCCTTCGCCTCTGACTTCAACTACAACCAATCTAACGATCCCCAGAATATTTCAACACTCGATCATCTCTTCAACCCGAAATTGCAAATTCTTCAAACCATTATAAACTAGGGTTCCACAGAAAATTTCTCTACCGCAACCATTCCGATGAATTTCATCATCAATTAGTATTTTTCCCGGCTTCACCTACCTCTCTTCCATCACCAGGAAGAATACCAAGCCTCCATTATACATAGATCATTAGAAATTCCAAATAAACCCTTTTGCAGTCAAAGCCAAACTGCAACCTCATCCTAATTCTAAAAATCCCGATTCATGATTTATAAATCAAGTTTTAGCAGATGCTTTTGATTTTTGATTCTGAGTTTATAAATTTACATGTTTGAAAATTACAGTGATTAGAGTTTTCCAGTTAAGTTTAATTTCCAGAGACAACAAACTAATATTTTTAACTTACATAAAATTTTAATTATCAATTTAAGATAATTAACTACTTCACTTTATAAACTTCATTCCATCAGGAACTTAACGAAAAGATGATGATTTAAATGATATTTGGTGTTTGGAAAATTAAACAGAATAGGCAAATAAACAACAGCATGCACACATTACATCTCACATCAGACTTTTATCAAAACACAACAATACATATTTATATCAAGACAAACAAGCATGCAACCTAAGTAAGAATTTAAATATTTTTCAAGTTACTCACCTTTTTAATGAATGCAGACCCCTGTTGTTCATTATGCAGAAAAATAAATATGCAGGCTTGACTCTGTTTAATATCTGAGTTGTAATCCTGATGAAATGATCATGCTTAAAACTTTCATCTTGCTCTCTTTTATTTTTAAACAAAACTTTAGTCTTGTATTAGCAGCTATGCTTCCTGATAACACTTGCATGCATGTTTCCAGGTTTTAAAACAGAGTGCAGGTCCTTCTCTTCTTTTTTTTTTTAAGTGACATGCATATATACTTGAATTTGTACAGGGTTTAGAATATGCATATTTGAAACTTGTAGGTGCATGCAGACATCATTTGCATGCTTGATTTCCAGGAAATTTTTTGCAGAAATGAATTGCAATTTGCTTTCAGGCTATTGCTTTTGATTTATTTTTGGGTTAGAGGGGAACTGGTTTTAGATTATGCAGATTTGTGTATGCAGATTTGTGATTGTGGATATGAAAAAAATGAACTTTGGTCTTCATTTGATTAAGGAAAAGAAAATGTAATATGAATGAATGAAGATGCAAGTTTGTACTAGATGTATTTCAGATTTAATGTAATAAAAGAAAAATAAAACAAAATTTAACACTTGTCAAATATTTTCAACACTTGTCAAAAGAATGCATATGTATTTAACACTTGTTTTCTCTTTTAAAGTTAATTAGTATTTAATACAAATTAATATATATTAGCTTAAATTTAAGTTGTTGGTTTATATTAAAATATGGATATAAATTTACAAAAGAAATAAGAACAAACTATGTTTTACAATTTGAAACTTATGCATATTAAAAATTAAAACAATTTAATATTTTATACCTTTGAATTTAAATTCAAACTAAATCCAAATCAAATGTTTCAAATCAAGTTATAAATATAAATTCAATTTTGAAATAAAAATTACAAATCTTATTCAAAGCTTATTTAAAAAGTCATTACAATATCAATATTATTTTTATAACTCTCTTATTATTAAATTAAAATCATTTTACAAGAGATTATACTTTTATAAATAAAATATCCATTTTATTAAGCCATAAAACCCTTTTGTTAAATTTATTCTAAATTTAAAACTCAATCTGATTTAATTTAAAACATTTCAATATTTTCTTATCAATTTTTAAATCATATTTTTACTTATGAAATAGTCTTTGAAAACTCAATACTAATTTGAAACAAAATTTCCAAATTAAAATGTCTATATTAGAATTTTTAAAACATGATTCAATAATTAAATTTAAACCAAAATCATTTATTCAACTTTGAAAAGATTAAATAGTAAATAAAACAAATTTTCCAAATTACTATAAATAATAAACTTAGAAAAATATGCTTTATTTATTAAAAATTAAACAAAACCAATCTATTTAAAATATAAACTATATATTTATATTGTATATAGAAATCAATTTATATTATTTTAAAAGATAAAATAATCAATTTAAATATTTATTGAAGAAGATTATTAAATTTATCTGAATAATTATTAACAGAATATCAATATCAATTTAATATTTTAATGCAGATTATTAAATTGATATTGTTAAAAATTCCGGGATATTACACTCACTATGTATCTTGGGCATCCAAAATTCAAGCCCATGGAAAAAAATATAACTAGGTTAATAAAAATACACTATATTAGGGCTTTAGATAGCCCAAAGAAATGTCTTCTACTACGTATTTTCTTTATTGTCATGAAGTACACAGTAGATTACGGAATACAACTAAACATAGTGGTACATATTTGCTTTTCAACACATAATTGAGTGACCCTAGATTTCAAGAACTTCAATGTACGTAGCAGAAGTTATTCCCTAGTTATGAATAGATATAAAAGTTACCTTATTAATAGCTTATTCATAATTTAACAACATATTTATATCTAAATTTCTTGGAACTCAAATATTACATGATAAGAAAATATTATTACTAAGGAAACTACAAATACTAGATAAATAATAAACTGGGAGATCTTCTGCAATATTCTTTAACATCCCCTTTCAAATTCAATATGCGCAACAATCGGAGTTTGTCAAAATAGATGACGCGGGAAAAAAGGAAACTGAAATCATCAATGTCATCCAAATCATCCAAAGATGGGAAACAATGATTTCGAATGCCGCTAAAGAGTGAGCATCAAATATCGATTTAGATGTGTTTGGTATGCAAATGTCTATAAAATCGATAATAATGAACCAAAAATCCAAAGTCGAAATACTTGAAGAGAAAACAGAAATACTGGAAGCCGAATTCCAGTTAGGATTGGAAGAGTAATTCCATTCAAAAATCCGTAGTCATAATTTGGGAAAAGAGAAAAGAAGCAAGGAGATTCCCATGTGATTAGAAGATTAATTTCTCAGGATTTATTATTGTCATAGCCGAAAGATTGATGCTAATCAAGGAAGAACTGTAAACTAGAATTTGGGATAGAAACAACAATCATAAATTATTTCGTCGGGAAGTTTGGTAACATTTTTTAGGGAATTCGGGTGGCTTGGATCTAAGTTTGTGACTCCAAGTTGAGGCATGTATGATGAAGATATAGTTTATGGAGATATGAGAAAGGGGATTCTTTAACAAATTGAATCATGTGATTTTTAGCAGGATTGAAACCCGCTCTAATACCATGTTGAAATATCAAAATAAAAAAACATAATATATAGAAGAACTATATGGGAGGAAAAGGAAATTAATAACCATTGAAGGCGATATTCTATAACTAATATGATGCCTATAATCTTCTCAAAATAAATCGTTATGCAAGAAAAAATTATTGTGCATTATTATCACTTACGAATTTGTGTATATATCTCCAGTTCAACGTTTGAGGTTATTATGCAAAAAATAATTGAATCTCAGCATGCTAGTGCTTCGGTAAGAAGGTAACCATGTTTTTAACATGGTACATTATGCCTTGAAAAGTAGTTCATATATTGTAATAGATAGAAACCTTTCATACTAAAACGTTGTTTTTGTAATATGCATTTTAGATGGTATCCAAAAGGCAAATGATTTGTGACATAATGTTACTATCAGAATTTCATGAAATGGAATACTTACTTTGTAGGGTAATAAATATTTCCTGAGAAGTGAAGCACCACAATTCAAAGACAAATCCAGTACCAAATAAATTATTGCTTTCTAGTTTGCATTAAACAACTCAAATTCATTAATTCAAATTCAATGAACTACGTTCATATAATAAAAGAAGTAGAAAGGTTAAGACGATACTAATGGCAATCATAGTGGTGATGGAACCAATAATATCTGTTGTAATAAAGCACTAAATTGTGCAGGTTACTATATTTAATTTACATTCTTTAGTGACATCTGCTCAAATAAAGGGTTGAGCATTCACAATTAACTTGTAAAAAGGAAGCATTATAATAGTACGACGGAGAACTGAATTACTCAATAAATCACGTTACCTATGAATTTAACCTATATTGAAGTTAACGGCAAATAATATGCAAGGAATATGTTTTACTCTAACACAACATGTATATGAAAATACAGTAACATAATCATGTATAAATCATGGATACCTGAACTTCTAGATTTATCATAAAATGTTTTAGCCTAATAGAGTAATGTTATTCCTTTAGGTCTTGCTTTACTAATACCAAGTAACATCATACCCATATTATTGTTATTGAAATAGTTTTACTAGTAAATTATACTCAACTATTATTTGTATTTAAATTGATTTTTTTTCTAAGATAAAGCGGGAAATTTTATTATTATTAAGGAATAAATATAAGACCTGTATATCAAAAATTAATTATATGTAATGTTAAGTCAAATGTGGTAAAGAAATCATGGCACATTTGCATGAACATGTTCAAACCAATAGGTAGTATTTAATATATGTCATAAAATTTATAGGACTAAAAAGAAAATATAAAGCCAAATGACTCGGTGGGGGTATCAATAGATAAATTATAAAAGTTTGGTAGCGTATTGTAGGATTATGTTGGTAAACTCTCTTCCTACATACATATTGATTAAAGGCTGTCAATGTATACTAAAAAAATTTAAAATCGGTCCATATCAATATCCAAAAAAGGGATAAATATCTGGTACTTGAAAATAAAACATACAGTTGTAGACATGAAGGCGTGCGCATCTGAAAATTATCGGTTCGGTTTTTCTCAAGATTATCGTTTATTTTATGTCTATTTTGGTATAATGAAAGACATGTATTTAACATTTTATTATGTTAATAAATTATATTATATGCACTTACTGCATATTAGCCACTTAAAGCTATTTATCATTATCATATTTGTTGATTTTGCATATTTTTAAAATCATTAGGATTGAAAAAAAATATGTTAAACAAAATTTATATGTTTATGTTTCTTGATTTATCGATCATTAGCAAATGAGATAATTATTTGATATTCGTCTGTATTCACAAATGTAGATGTCTAATATTCAAAATGATTGCAGATGGGGATATTATATTATCTACATCTGAAAGTATCCATTAATATACCTATATTAATTTCGCTACCCATTGTAACGACCCACCTTTTGGGACGACTTAATTTGACATTAAACCATACATGTCGAATCAAACCATTCAAAAGAAAGGATTGTTAATAGGGAAAATGAGAAAATAAGAGAAGAAAAAGGAAGAAAAACATAACATAGAATCTCATAGTGGAATGACAAAATATAATATTCAAACAAGCAGTTCATGAAGTTGTTTTACAAATAACATTTGATTACACTTTTACAATACAGATCAGAGCTTTACATACAGCAGGAACAAATAAATAATGTAGCAGAATAACATGATGCAGTGGAACAAATATAATAAATAGTAATAATATATTAAATCTTCATTTTCGTCCTCCAAAAAGATAGTATTCAATGCGCTGAAATGCTTAGGCTGACCCGAGCGTAATGAAAAGACAAAACACTTGAGTTAGAACTAAAGGATCGTATGTAAGTTAAATCAAAATAAGTAAATATGGGTGTAATGACTTCAGAGATGTTCACGGGATTTTACATCTCATATGCAGTGTCTAACGTGTGTTTAATAACTTAAGATACGTTCGAGATTCCATCTCCTAAGGATCCGTAAAACTACTTACATACATAATACAATATGCTATTATAATATATTTACAGTAAAGTAAAGTATTAAAATAGCGTTAAGGCGTTACTCATATCCCCCTTAACACATTTTTATAAATGCCATAGTCTATACAGTACCGTAGTTCTTCCACAAGCTGAATGGCTATCAGAGGGCACTCCATATTGCACGACACAAACAAAACTCATAATGGGCTCGATAAAGCATATGGCAGGGCATGCGAGGCAATGCCTAGGGTAGGATACTACCGTTTTGTGGATCCGGACTGGTGGTAACGCATAGTAGCTACCACCACCCACTTGGAAACACACTCTCATATCAAGGGGTGCCACTAATCAATCACAAAGTAATAGATATGGTATCGAAGAAATGGGCCCGATCGGAGAAGCGACCTCACTTGGCCCTATAGTCATATCAAGCTGGCTCGAGGGGGTCTGGGCTGCGTTCATAGCTCATACAGTAGCATTCGCCAAACCATTCTACTTCATTCTGGATTCTCCATCATGTGCACCGTTGTTAAAGTGGTTTTCGGTATTGGCAGAGAGTATGACAATATTCGATCCCGGTCTCTTTAACAACTAAACACATATTTCACACCGGTTGGTTCTTTTACATTTCCAAAACCGATTCATAATTGATATCAAACAATCATATTCACTTCAAAATCATATCACTTTCGAAATCAATGTTCACTTTCGAAAACGTTATTTACTTTAAATCATGTTCGTTTTTCAAAAACATAATCGCAAAATAGGTTAAACAACCATATCAAAATATTCGCATTGAAATCAATTAAATCTTAATCGTAACAGTTCCAACTTTAAACAGTTTGGATATTGAAAGTAGTTTATATATTAGAATAATTATACATAAAAAATAATATATATATATATATTAATTGTTTCAAAATTTAAAATTATATATATTAAAAATTGTTTATATATTTAAAATAATATATATTAAAATAGTTTATATTTTAAAAAAATAGGTCGTAGATTAAAATAGTTTACATATTAGAAATAGTTTAAATATAAAATAGGGTATATATTAAAATAAGTTATATATTGAAAATAGTTTATATATTAGAAATAGTTTATATATTAAAATAGGTTGTCTATTAAAAATAGTTTAAATATTATGAATTGGTTATCTACTAAAAATAGGTTATATGATAAAAGTAGATAATGTATTAAAAGTTATTAATATTTTAAAATAGTTTATGTGAGAAAAATAGTTTATACGTTAAAAGAGTTTGTATTTTAAAAGAGTTTATATCAAAAATAGTTTCAAATTAGAAATGTTTCTTCCAATTTCACAAACTAATTCAAATCAATTTTAGTTCTAAAAATTCTGTCTAAATCAATCTCAGTTTAACGATTTCAATTCAAAAGGCTAAAAGTTTCAATTCATAATTCTTATTAAAACCATTTCAACCTATATAGATTTCAAATCCATATTTGAACTATAAATTTAAACCACTTAAAGTTCAATAGGTTTCAAAGTTTAAATATTCAAACATTACGATAACTCAATTTTGATAAATTTCATTTATATTTCAAAATTCCACTTTAAGATTTCAATTTAAATTCTTTAAACAGTTCATTTAAAACCAATTTCAATTTCAACATTTTAAAAGCTATGATTTTGAAAATAATTTAGTTCAGATAATCTATTTTTATTTCATAATATCATTTAACTAGATTCAAAATTTAAGGATTTAATCATTTAATTTAACCAATTTGGCGTTCGTATATAATTTTCTATTCTATGGTCAAGTGATAGGATATATATCATTTCAACTCGCAATAGAATTAAATTTACGAGGATATATCATTTCAACCCGCAATCCCGAGTAAAATTCAAAATCAATAAAATTTCTCGAGTTCATCATTTCAACCCATAACAAATTTTCCCTAATCTATAAGACCATTCGGATTTGTATCACTTTAAACCATAGTGATTTTCCTAACAGCGAACTAAGTGAACTTGCTTTGTGATAACACCATATAAATAAACATACATCCATTCATCCAAAAAGATCAGCATATAAGCATCTATCATGATCATCATTCAAATCTACCAATAAATCACAACAAATAAATTAGTTATCATTATCAGGTATTTAACTAGCAACTGATTTCAATATTAATTTAAATGGCACTTTAGTTCAATATAAATTCAAATTAAACTTGAATGGCAATTTAAATATACCAAACAACAATTAATTAATTTCTAATCACATCATAAATTTAATTTAACCAACATAAGATGGTTTAGCATTTGTGAGTGGGTTAAAACACTCACCTTTGATTTTTCATCGATTTAAAATCCAAATAAGGCCCAAAAATGTAATTGTCTCAAAATGCATCCAAACTTGTTCCATAATGTATGGAATTTTGATACGATCACGACGGAGAAAACCACGTCCAAATCCAAACCCGTATGCATAAGTTATAGATGTTAGAAGTTTTGAAAATTTAAATTAAATAAAATTTTAACTACGGCCAATTTCGTAATATCCTTATCTTTGAAACCCTAGCAAGCAGAATGAACGAACAACCCATGCATGCTAAGTCCAATTGATGCCATTCTATGATCGACAGCCGCACGCCCTACGTTCACCTCCTCGACCATCAGACTTCGCCGTCAGCCACGCCACGCCTAGCCGCCCTAGGCCACCCCATGCAAAGCTTCTGTCACCTCACGAATGGCCAGCATCACCGCCACCTTCTCTAGCCAATCATGGAAAATCTGAGCACTTCCAAACCCAAGTAGCCATATGGACGCACTCATCTCGACTCCCTCTACGTGCCGGTACCTCTTGATCGTCGTAAGGACGAAGATCTACCGTTGAACGAAAAGCCATAATATGGAAGGCCGAAACTAAATCACCAATTTTTGGACAAAACATGTTTCGACTACAAAAACGAACTATAGCAGTAGATTGCGCTCGTCGATAGCTTTCCAATGATGTATAATTTGCTATGGTTTGAGGAGTCTAAATTTCGAAATTAAATTTTGAAATTGAAATTAGAGTTTGGAATTTGGGGATTTAGTTTCCGCCATTGGAGAGGGGACATAAGAATAAGCAGTATGTACAAAAAATAGAATAAACTGGTAGGGTTTCAGAAAAATAAATCTATTTATATGGACCAAGATAGATAAGAATGAATGGATAGAGCGAAATGGTCAAAACGATAATAACGACCTAAAAAGCCGGTTTTGTTACCAACGAAAGTGGGTCATCCAATATATCGAAATATAGGTTTTCGATATTTTTAAACTCAACGGAACTAGTTTCAATCCCAAATTCCATTGTGTACAGAATTTAGATTTTAAAATCAAATTATTTTAATTGAATTCATCAAATTGATTTCTATGCATTTCGATCTAGCGCGATTAAACGATAAATATGATCGCTACAAAATTTGACATCTTACAATAATTTACTTTTACGGGTCCGATGAAACTAGTTTCGTCGAACTCCGAGACAGTAGCCAAAATGGCCAAATTTCACGTTAATTAAATAAATTATTATTAAATTAATTTTAATCACATTTAAAGTCAAATTAAATAGCTAACAATTTCATCATTCTAGATTACATAGATATTGATAATTTATCAGAATAAATTTTCTATGTTAAATTCACTATTAAAATATTTCACTAAATTCAATGTTCAATTACTTTGTAATGAAATCCTAGTTAATTATATTTTAAATCCAAATAAATACTTAGACTTTGATTTCCACTTATTAAAAATCAACTAACTTATAGATATTATTAACATTGGTTTACATTTTATTACATTCATATTTTACATTTATCATTTTTACCATATTAACTCCAATATTTATATTAAATTACATTAATTCCAACCATTGACTCTAACAATTATTTTATTCCTTATTAACTTGCAATTATAACTAAATTTACTTTACAATTATTTCAATTGATCAAAATTACATTAAAATAGTTGTCAATTATATTAAATTAACATTATTAAATTAAATTCTAATAATCCATTCCATTTATCAATCATATTTTAATTTCTCCCAATATTAAATTCTAAAATCATTGTAAATTTAATAGTTTAATTATCAAAATTTATGGGTCGTTACACCCATTCTCGACAATCAAATTATAATCGTTCTTTGCGCCAAAATTGGTTACTAACACCCAAATGTAAATGAAAGCACCAACTAACGGTCATAGATAAAGATAGAATATATGTAGGGAGTAATAATATAAAGAACAGTCGAAATTAAAATGAAATAACTAAAGAACATAGATTTTATAGTGGTTCAACTAACTTCGGCCTACGTCCACTCTAGAAGTTTCCTTTTTATTAGTGTTCGAATCAATTACAGTTACAAATTGATAGAGCCTTAGAAAATAGAAAGTTAGAGAGCAGGGAGAAGAAGATCCCCCATTTGGAGACCCACGCGTTGTATTTATAGGCAATACCAGGTTGTTGGGCCCCCTGAGTAGTTTGGGCCCACCAAGGCCATAGCTGAACCCAACTTCATTATGCCGACCAAGCCTAAGCAGTTGGTATGCCGACCGAGGGGAGGTATGCCGATCGAGAAGAGGTATGCCAAACGAGGGAAGGTGTGCCGAAGGGAGCTTATCTTCCAGACCGAGCCGTGTAACCCCCTCATTTCTTGACCAAATGACATATCCAAGTGAACTTCATTCTTTTAAACCGAATCCATGCTATTCCAGCCTCGATAATCGCGAAGTTGGTTGGGTTGAATTCGCCTGTTCATGGCCTTGACTAAAGCCGGGATAACACTTTGCCCCCCAAAACATGCCTTGCTATTGGAAGGTGTGTTTTGTAGCTCAATAAGCTGGATGTTCGTATCCTGTTAATGACCTGCAAAGAAATTGATAGTCTTATCTGACCACGAACGATGATCGTTTGCCATTGTATGTCATTCGGGGTAGTTTGTGACCGTTCGAGGTCGGGTGCCGTTCGCGTCGAATGGTGATCGCTCGCGACCGGGTGTAGTTCGAGGAGATTTGTGATCGCTTGCGATCGGGTGCCTTTCGAGGCGAGTTGGGACTGTTCGCAGTCAGGTGCCGTTCGAGGCGAGTTGGGACCGTTCGCGGTCGGGTGCCGTTCGAGGAGGTTTGGGACCGTTCGCGGTCGGGTGCCGTTCGAGGCGATTTGTGAGCGTTCGTGATTGGGTGCTGTTCCAGGCAAGTTGTGATCGTTCGCGATCGGGTGCCTTTCGAGGCGAGTTGGGACCATTCACGGTCAGGTTCCGTTCGAGGTGATTTGTGATCGTTCGCAGTCGGGTGCCGTTCGAGGCAAGTTGTTTGTGCCCGGGGTGGACTTAGTTTTATTAATGCCAGATTTCACGTTCGAGTGAATTTCTGACTTGTTTGTTATGGCGGTTTATCGCCATCTCATAGCATGCCTGAGGACCGTTCGTGATTCCTTACATGAGTAAGTGGTTTAGCCATTATGGAATCACAGATGGCATATTTTCGTCCAAAATAAGTTTTTCAACAGAAAAGTCAAACAAAATCAAGTACAAACATGAGAAATGGAAAATAAAAGCAAAACAGGGACGTTGAAGTGCAAAAACCTACATTGATGCGATTTATAGTTGTATCAGAGCATGCCTGGCGATCGTTTGCGGTCCTGTACATGTGTAAATGACTTAATCGCATTGGAGTGGAGTTTGCTACTTATTTGTCATTATTTCAATCAGTTAATAATAAGCTGATGCCTTGATTCTGAGCCGTCCGCGGTAGGTGCAGGTTGTGGTCGTTCTTGTTCCACCATCATGGCCCTACTTCTCACATACTGGGATAGTAGACCATTTCGGATATGCCCCTCAACATCATCCTTCAAGTGCCTACAATCATTTGTTTTATGACCGTTCAGTTCATGGAACAAACAATACTTGTCTGATCTTCTTTCATTGTTGGTCGGATTCCTTCTCATTGGCCTTCGATAGGGAATCTGGCCCCTAATGTCTTGGTAAATTCGTTCCAAAGTCTTGTTCAGCTCTGAATAAGAGGTGAACCTCGGTTCCTTTTGTGGTCGCATTGGTCCATCATCGTTATCCCTGGCCTTCCGTTTCCCTTTATCAGTTCTTGAATCTTTTTTAGAAGGGTTTTCACCGTTGTTTGCATAAACACCATCTCATTCTCCTTCCTCTCTCTCAGCATTTGCATCCTCTAATCATAGAAATCCTTCGTTTTCATGATAAAATCCCCTAGATTCATAGGTGGATCCCTTGTCAGTGAATTTTTGAACATGTTCCATTAGCTATGCCAGATATAGCTGCCATTAAGACCATGGATGGATCCGGTCGATCCATTGATGCTATCGCTGTATTGAGTCGCGTTAGAAAGCTTTTCAAAGATCCCTCGATCCTATGCTTTAGCACTACCAAACTCATCACATTCTTAGGTCTCAATCCTCTGCTTTAGCACCGCCAAACTCATCACATTCTTAGGTCCCAAAATGTGAACTCTAAATTGCCTCATAAACTTCCCACTCAACTCGGTCCACGTTCCAATGGATCCACTCTCCAATTGTCTAAACCATAGTGCTGCTATGTCTGTCAGATACAATGGGAAGCATCGGGCCATGACTTCCTCTGATGCCCAACATTTTCGTACGCCTCATATACTTCGTCGGATGACCGTAGGATCCGTCCTCCCACTATACATCTCCAATGATGGTAGCTTAAAATTCGATGGGTTCCTAGCTCGCCTAATAGTTGGAGTAAAGAGACTCCTATTCACATCCTCCAAGTCTTTGTTTACCAATCCACCTCTCATAGCTCGTCTAACCATCTCCGCCAGTCTATCATTGCCGCCAAGCTGTAATCCTTGTCCATTGCCTCTGGTCTGCCCCCCGAGTTCATGAGGAAATTCAGGAACATACTCCTTATCTCGTACTCCGGCACTCCTGTTGGTGTTGGGTTGCACAACGTCATCTGGTATGCCTCCATGAATTGGTCCAGTATTTCCTGGTGGTGTGCCCTCGAGTCTAGGTCCATCTAGGTTGTTAGTCGTCTGCTGATTGGGGGCTGCCCCCTGCTGAGCCACTCCCTCTGCTTGCAGGTTAAGCGCTTTTGATCCAGCTCCATGGATCTGAGCTCCTGCATTTCCTGCTTGTGCAAATTGTCTGAGAAGAGCCTGCATTATCTCATCTTGTCTTTTCAACTTCGCTTCCATCTCATCTCTAGTGATGTAGATGGATGCTTGACCTGCTCCAGCTCCAGAGGAAGCCTCTTGACTTCCCTCCTGATTACTCCTTTTTATCACTTGCTTCTTTGCTGATGGTCTAGCCATTATTTCCTAGAATCCAAGTTCCTAGCTCCAAAATTCCCGAGTGCTTGGGTTCTCGGTGAAAGCACCAGAATGTTAGCGCTAAAATTGGTCACTAACACCCAAATGTAAATGAAAGCACCAACTAACGGTCACAGGTAACAGATAGAATATATGTAGAGAGTATAATATGAAGAATAGTCGAAATTAAAATGAAATCACTAAAGAACACAGATTTTATAGTGGTTCGGCTAACTCCGACCTACGTCAACTCTATAATTTTCCTTTTTATTGATGTTCGAATCAATTACAGTTACAAACCGGTAAAGTAACCTTTAGCCTTAGAAAATAGAAAGTTAGAGAGTGAAGAGAAGAAGATCCCTCATCTGGAGACCCACATGTTATATTTATAGGAAAAACCAGGTTGTTGGGCCCCCTGAGTAGTTTGGGCCCACCAAGGCCATAGTCGAACCCTACTTCATTATGCCGACAGAGCCTGAGCAGTTGGTATGTCGACCAAGAGGAGGTATGCTGAACGAGGGGAGGTGTGTCGAACGGAGCTTATCTTCCAGACCGAGCCGTGCAACCCCCATTTCTTGACCAAATGACATATCCATGTGAACTTCATTCTTTTAAACCGAATCCATCCTATTCCAACCTCGATAATAGTGAAGTTGGTTGGGTTGAATCCACCTGTTTGTGGCCCTGACTAAAGATGGGTTAACAATCGTTGGCGTAGTTATGAGTTTTATGTTATTTAATTCCGAAAAACATATTAAAGGATGCAATAAATTCAAACGTTACTTCAACCAGTAACATAAGATAAAATTGTTAGAGCTATGGAGTAAAAAATGTACTGAAACTCCTTAGTGACACCATTTATATTCTAAAATATAAAACTTGCATAAATAGTTAATGGAGTATATTTTTTGAAATATAACAGAACATAAAGTAAAATATGATTCCCTGATCATATAGTTATGATAATGTCAATGTTCAGTAGCAACAACATCTTTGTTTTCTTCATCTACATCATGGCTTCCATCATTGTCCTATCATTTTTTCTACAATAGAATTCACACCATCCTTTTTTTCCAGCTCTTTTGATAAACTATATAATAAATAAACTATTACATGTATGTTTATCATATAGGAAGTCCAACATAAAAACGAAAGCAAGGTTGAGTTGGATGCTTTATTAAATTAAAAAAATTTATAAATCATAGTACTACATGGTACATAACCTTGGATTACTTCCCATCCTTTGAGAAATAAGCAGTCATATTTCACAGAAAAAGATAATTAAATTAAAAAACTGATATACCTTTTTTATTTACAGAATACATTTCCAATCCTATTGTAATTAGCTTACTATATTTAAGGTTGTAAGTAAAGTTATAGATCTAATCAAATAGATAATTAAATATATCTCCAAACAAAAAAAAACACCAAGGTCAGGGAAGCCATGAATAGTTCGACACAATTCCAATAAAACCAAACAATCACAATAATGGAGAGAGAACAACAATATAATAGCAATATATAAGTGACACTACGACTTATATTGGTTCCACTGACGTCATGTTAGTGTACAGTCACTTTGTGGAGAACTTTTGTTAATATCGAAGTGTGTGAGATTGATTATAATAATTTTTTCCTTTCGAAACAATTTTTTGAAGATAAGAGCTAAAGAAATAGTAAAGGTGGAAATCCTAAAGAAATAGAGTCTCTAGATCTATTTTGTACCTTCATTATGTTCTCAAATTCTTTTTTACGTGTTAGAGAATTACAATCAAACTGATGAAAAAGCCCTTAGAAAATGTCGCTTAGACTTGTCTTGAAAAATCCCGCATCAGCTAATCAATCAACTAATTAGGGGGAGGGGGTTGGTCAACTAATGTAGTCCAAGCCAAATTTCGCTGCAGCTAAACAGTAGATGAGGGGATCAGTCAATTGTTGGAAAACATATTCAATCCTCTACATTTTCATATGTACAGTTTTGCCAAAATTCAACACTCCGCTCCAATACCATATCCAATCTCCATTTCAACTTATGCCAAATGACATCACACCATCATACCATTCTCCATCTTTATTCAACAACACCATCATATCGATCTCCATCTTCATTCAACAACCGCCTCACCAAAATACAATTACCATCTCAAATCTACATTTCAACAAATATAGGGTTCTACTTCCCAAACCATGCCACCAAGTGGCACTTGGCACAATTTCAAGCGAGCTAAGTTCGAATAATGCTTGAGCTGCCCAATCGGTAATGTTTTTGTCAAAATATCTGCCATATTATCTTTTGTATGTACTTTTCAAGTATAAACAAGCTTATCATCATCATGAAAACTAAAAAAGTCTCTTCCACTTCAATGTGGTTCGTTCAAGAAATAAATGCTAAATTTTTCGCCAAACAGATTGCACTTCGGCTATCATAATGCACAGCAGCGCTATAATGCATAAAATCTAAGTCATGAACCAACCTCGAAAAATAAGGTTTCCCCTTTGCCGCCTTAACCGATGCAATCAACTCTGCATCCATGGTTGATAGAGCAATTGTTACCTGAAGATTTGACCAGGCAACTAAGTACTCGGCATTAGCATACTGTTCGACATTTATGAGTCATTTGGCATCCAGATCGTTCGACATTAGAGAACGCTTGGCATTCAGGAACGCTCGGCATTTAGGAGCGTTTGGCATTAGAAAGCGCTCGAATTCTAGAGTCGTCCGGCATATATGATTCATTCGACACTCAAGTTCGGTCGGCATCTATGGGACTTTCGGCATGTGAGAGCGGTCGGTATTGAGAGACGTTCGGTATTGTATATCGTTCGACATCTATGGACGTTCGGCATGGCAGAATCATTTGACATTCCATACTGCTTGACATCCAAACCTCGTTTGACACATCACTTCGTTCGACATAAATTTCGTTCTGCATTCCGGATGGATCGGTATCCGGAGTCGTTCGTCACAACACGTTGGGTCGGCTTCCAGTGTCGTTCAGTACAAATACTTCGTTTGACATTCAGAGTGTTCGGTATCACTACGTTTGGCATGAAGATATCATTTGTATTACTTCGTTCGACATGACGATATCATTCGACATTCATGCCTTGTTCGGCATTTTGCCGTTCGACATCTATGAATCCACACACAGTGATCACTCTTTTTGGGCCAAGCTACTTGGCTACCGGGCCTACCAGGGAAGTCTAACCCATCTTCGTCTATAAATAGAGAGGTAGGGGCACAGTGAAAGGGATCATTTTTCGAGAACACCGTGGAGACTCTGCCGCATTCAAGACTCAGTCAAGACTTAATCTTTTTTTCTTAGCAATTGTATTTGAGTAATTGACAAACGGATTGTATCTATAATCGATTATCTAGAAAAGCAATAAAGATCTAGCTCAAAGTGGACGTAGGCAATTACGCCGAACCACTATAAATTTGGTGTTCATTTTTTCTGCATTTAAATTTACGTATTGTCCTCTGTTTAACTTTACTTTCTTCATTAATCTCTCTACACAATCTCTCTTAAGGGTGTTAGTGACCAATCCAGGTGCTAATATTTTGGTGCTTTCACTGAGAATCGAATTCTCATGATGATAGGATCAACTTTATAGCTACTGGATTGAAAAACCCCCCGAAGGAGATCCAAATCATTCACAAGACATCTGTTGATTCTGCTCAGAGTTACAACCGACAACTCTATCATGGGAAGACCACGAACCAGATTGGCCTCTCACAACGCAGATGTCAATGAAACTGCTAGTGTACAACAGATAGGACCTAGCAACCAACCAGCAATTCAAGGCGCAGGAACCTCCACCCAGAACCAAGCAGAGGTCATTTCCCGGACAGAGTTCAATGACTTGATAAGGGAACTCAGGGAAAGTAGAAGCAACTTGCTGAGCAGATCCAAGCCAATACTAATCTCATGACTCAGCTTGCCCAGCAACAACATCAGAATACTGGAAGTAGTCCCGCTCCTTATCTTCATATGATAGTTCGACCTCGGCTGACGAACCTCGTAGGCATAGACGTTGCATGACAGAGGCTACATAGGTAGGTGCCCCTGATCGATACGCCAGGGATCAGGAACGCTTTAAGACCGGACGCCCGGATCACCAAAACCCAAATCAAGAGGGATATCAACCCGCACGGTCCCGTGGAATGGAACCAAACCTTCCATCCTCTATACAAACTCTGAATTTATCAGCCATGGTCAGGAAGTTAATGAGAGAGAACCAAGGCTGACCAATGAAGATTGGGGAGTGTCCAGGAGTGATACTCCCTTCACAGATGTTATCCTACAGGCTGAGTACCCCAAGAAATTCAATATGCCGACTATCCTAGCCTACGAAGGGAAGACTGACCCTAGAAAACATGTGATGAGGTACGAATGGATGATGGATTCGACAAGTGCAAATGACGCAAATAAGTGTAGGTGTTTTCCAATCACTCTGTCAGGAATCGCCACTATGTGGTTTACTCAGCTTCCTCCGTGATCTATATCCAGCTTCGACGAGTTAGCGATGAAATTTGCTGAACAATTCAGGATGCATGCTACCCATCCAAAGGACTTATGTCGTTATCAAGCGTAACCCAAGCTCTGATAGAGTCTTTGAAAGCATACTTGCAAAGGTTTCATGTTGCTGCCATTGAAGTTAGCAATCCTAACGATCATGCAATTTTGATGGTGGTAATGCGAGGTGTAGATCCAGACTTGGAGTTTGGAGATTGGTTGGAGGGAAAGCCCCCAGCTACATTGGAACGATTCTATGCGAAAGCTCATTAGTTCATACAGAGGGAGGAGGCTCGATGGACAAGACGAGATAAGGCACCAGGGCCTGTTCAGGAGACTATGAGAAGTAACATCACCGTGAAGCAGTCCGACGATAGTTCGAGAAAAGTTCAAGTCAACGTCTAGAACAAGCCTGGCAGTCCAAAGGATTCAGAGGTGGGTTTCCCGGAAAGAAAAGAGAAGCAGAGAAATGGAAGACAAGAAATCGGACCTACAATGAATACACCCCGCTGAATACTTCTTTTGAAAACATTTATCTATCGACCTGTAACACCTTTGAATGCAGAAAGCCGCACCCAAAGGAGTCTACTGAAGAACGGAAATGGATAGGGAAGTACTGTCGCTTCCATGAGACCCATGGGCACAATACTGAGGTGTGTAGACACCTCAATGACACCATAGAAAAGTTAATCAATAAGAAAAAATTGCGGAAATTTGTCAAAAACCCATAAGATAGAAGACAAGGAGCGTCAGACCCTGGACGCGGGCCGGCTCCACGCCAACCAAAACAACCTACTCGGACTGTGGGTAGATTGATCATAAACACTATTGTCGGAGGACCTCATCCTATAGACAAGAATTGGCAAGAGATGGAACGATATGTTACCTCCTTGAGGCATGCGGATTATGAATGTTATTCGAATGTGTAAGATGGAACCCCCGCAAAACAACAACGCATGATGACTGACGATATAGTATTTAGGAGTCGAGACGCGGACAAGGTGGAGGCTCCTACTATCGACCCGATGGTTATATCTACAATAATCGGGCTAGCTTGCGTGAAAAGAATCTTGATTGATTGTGGAAGCTCTTTCAACATCATCTTCAAGAAGGCTTATGAACAAATAAAGTTGGAAACGAAAGATTTGAAACCATGCAAAGCCCGTATCCACGGCTTTAACGATGCTGCAACCGACGCGATGGGGTATATAGAACTACCAGTTGAACTGGGGGAAAGTGAGGGTAGTAGAGTGCGAGTCCTACTGTTCATAGTAATGGATGTTGAATATCCATATAATGTCTTTTTGGGTCATCCAGCCTTTGAGGAATTTAGGGCTGCTTTGACCCCATGGTGTTTGACATTAAAATTTCCAATAGACAAAGGAGTCGGTGTTGTACATGGCGATCAGGCGACCGGTCGCGCATGTTATGTGGCAGAACTGAGAGAAGCTCAGCGGAGAGAGAAGGGAGAGGTTGCAGACAACTCCGTCCGCATTCTAAAGACTGATGATTGACAAGTAGTGCCCGAACCATGGCTCGGGCAGCATTCTCGGATCCTTAGAGACATAGATCCGAGAGACGATGATGGGGAACCCAGGGAAACAAATGCAGCACCGGCTGAGCTGGCGATCGACATCCCAATCAGCCGGGACGACCCATTACGAGTTCTTAAGATTGGATTGCAACTCGACCCTTCAGTGGCCGAGGATCTTACTGATTTCCTCCAGGCGAATCTGGACATTATCGCTTGGACACACTCTGATATGTGTGGCATTTCTTCAACAATTGCGAGTCATATGTTGAACGTAGACCCGAAACACGTTCTCGTAAAACAGAACAGGTGAGGTATGGACCCGGAGAGGTCCACGACTCTCAAAGAGGAGGTGGACAAACTCAAAGCCAATGGGTTCATCCGCGACGTCCTCTACCCTGAATGGGTATCTAACCCAGTGCTAGTGAAGAAAGCAAATGGGAAGTGGAGAACTTGTATTGATTACTCCGATCTGAATAAAGCATGCCCGAAGAATAGTCTCCCTTTACCTAGAATCGACCAGCTCGTCGACTCTACCGCCGGACATGAATTACTGTCATTTATGGATGCATACTCAGGATACAATCAGATCCCGATGCACATTCCAGACTAAGAGTGGACCAGTTTTGTCACAAATATGGGGATATATTGCTATGTAGTAGTGCCCTTTGTATTGAAAAACGCAGGAGCAACTTATCAGCGTCTAGTGAATCAAATGTTTAAGGACCAGATCGGTAAGAAGATGGAAGTCTATGTGGATGACATGCTCATGAAGTCACGGCAGTCAAACGACTACATCCGAGACTTAGCAGAAATGTTTGATATACTCAGACAATATAGTATGAAGATCAACCCCTAGAAGTGCTCTTTTGGCGTGGCATCTGGAAAGTTCTTGGTTTTTATTGTGAACGCACGTGGAATTGATGCTAACCCAGAAAAGGTTCAGACTATTCGGGACATACAAGTCCCCAGAACTATAAAGAAAGTATAAAGCTTGAACGGAAAGGTAGCAGCACTGAGCTGATTCAGATCCAGAGCCATGGATAAGTGCATTCCTTTCTTTGATGTGATAAAGAAGGGAAAAAGGAATTTCGAGTGGACATCAGACAGCGAGGAAGCATTCTGAGCTTTGGTAAGGCATTTGGAGAGGCCCCCAGTGTTATCGAAACCAATAGACCATGAAATGGTTTATGTGTACTTGGCAGTATTCCAACATGCTATCAGTACGGCTTTAGTCCGTGAAGAGGACCGAGTTCAAAAGCCAGTTTACTATGTTAGTAAACGTCTGACGGGGGCAGAAAGAAACTATCTCAAGATCGAGAAATTAGCCTATTACTTGGTGATTGCATCACGCAAACTTCGCGCATATTTTCAGGCACACCCAATCAGTGTTTACACTGATCAACCCTTGCGTCAGATACTCCAACGATCAGAAACTTCTGGAAGAATGCTAAAATGGAATATCAAGCTCGGTCAGTTCGACATTACTTCCTTCCGCAAAAGGCCATACATGGACAAGCGCTAGCGGATTTCATCGCTGAGTTCACCATGATAGACGAATCAAACGCCTGCAATGTCATACCTCCCGTCCAATGGAAGATGTACACCAATGGGGCATCGAACGATCGTTGTTCGAGGGTTGGCAAAGTTCTTGTGACTCCTGAAAACCGATCGGTTTGCTATGCTTTGAAGCTCGAATTCACGACAACGAATAACGAAACCGAGTATGAAGCATTGATTGCCAGATTAAGACTCGTCAAAGAGCTGGGAATTAGATCGGTTGAAATTTTTTACGACTCGCAACTGGTGGTGTATCAAGTGCGTGGTGACTACCAAGCAAGGAGGCAGAGAATCGCCCCGTATTTGGCCCAAGTTCAGGATCTGCTAGCGAATCTCGAGTATTAGATATTTCACATGTTTTGCGTGAATGAAACAGAGAAGCTGATTCATTAGCAAAATTTGCAAGCACTGGTGATGCGCAGCAGATGGGATTGTTTCCCATCGAAACCTTACATGCTCCGAGCATAAATATGATGAAGGTAGATTTCATGTTAGAAACAGAAATCGAGAAGGAGTCATGGATGACCCCGTTCAAGCCGTACTTGTTACACGGGGCCGTGCTCGAAAGAAGGAGCGAGAGACGACAAGTCATTCATAAGGCTTCTCGTTATGCAATGCAGATGGAATAATGTATCAAAGGGGATTCTCGACACCATTGCTCTGGTGCATTGCCCATGATGAGATAAAACGAGTCCTGACAGAAGTCCATGAAGGTGAATGTGGCGACCATACTGGGAGGCAGACGTTAGCAAAGAAAATCCTCCGCTATGGATACTATTGGCCAACTGTAAATCGGAATGTTGCAGAATACGTAAGAAGATGTGACAAATGCCAGAAGTATACGTAAATCCCAAGAGCTCCGCCGACAAAACTCATATAAATGGTTACACCTATCCAAAGGTGGTGCAAAATACGCGGTTGTTGCGGTCGATTACTTTACCAAGTGGGCAGAAGCAGAGCCTTTGGTCACTATCACCGCCAAGAAAGTCATTAATTTCGTTGTACGAAATATCATATGCCACTTTGGCCTGCCACAAACCATCGTTACAGACAATGGAGCTCAGTTTGAAAGCTAAGAGTTCAGGGAATTTCGCCAAAAATATTGTATTGAGAAAAAGTTTGCAGTAGTTGCACATCCGAAATCTAATGGACAAGTGGAGGCCGTAAACAAGATAATCAAATCCATATTGAAGAAACGTCTGGAAAATGCTAGAGGCAAGTGGGTGGATGAGCTTCCAACAACAATTTAGGCTTACAGAACCACCCACAAGTTCACGACTGGCCACACTCCATTCGCATTAGCATATGGCATGGAAGCTGTCATACCCGTGGAACTTGAAGTCCCATCACATCGAGTAACTTATTATGACCCTGAGTCAAATCAAGATCTCTTGCTGGAATCGTTAGACTTCATTGATTAAAAAACGCGAAGTAGCTAATTTAGGAGCGGCCGTGTCAGGCACCAAGTTGCTCGATACTATAATGAAAAAGTCTGACCGAGAATCTTTGGTGCGGGTGATCTTGTTTTGAAATGAGTTTTTCCATTTCCATCACACATAAACCCCGCATGGGAAGGTCTATACGTCATTAAACGGAAGCTTGGAGAAGGAACTTTCAAGCTAGTGACCGTCGATGGTGCGACACCACCCCGAGCATGGAATGGTAAACATTTGCGGCATTATTACACTTAGTTTATTTCTATCATATTTTAGTTGCATTTATTTCCAGCGAGTTTTCATTCCTAGTTTACGGCATGTAAAAGATAATTTAGTTTATTTGCATTAATAAAGGCTTGAAGCCATTTCTTTTTCCCATGAATTGTCAATGTTTGTGTATGATAACGCTGTAATATGTGACGAAGAGATACATTACTCTGTCTGACGTATGAACGAGTATACACGATCCAAGATCTCCAAGTCCGCAGAGTGCGGACTGGAGCACTCTAAGTCCCCAGAGTGTGGACTCGAGTATAAATGACTTAAAATTACCAAGTCCCCAGTGTGTGGACTGGAGTACTCTAAGTCCCTAGAGTATGGACTCGAGTATAAACGACTCAAAATCTCCAAGTCCCCAGAGTGCGGATTGGAGTACTTTAAGTCCCCAGAGTATGGACTCGAGTATAAACGACTCAAAATCTCCAAGTCCCCGGAGTGCGGACTGGTGTACTCTATGTCCCCAAAGTACGGACTCGAGTATAAACGACTCGAAATATCCAAGTCCCCAGAATTCGGACTAGAGTAATCTATGTCCCCGGACTATGGACTCGAGCATAAACGACTCAAAATCTCCAAGTCCCCAAAGTGCGGACTGGAGTACTCTAGGTTCCCGGAGTGTGGACTCGAGTATAAACAACTCAAAATCTGCAAGTCCTCGGAGTGCGGACTGAAGTACTCTAAGTCCCCAGAGTGCGGAATCGAGTATAAACGACTCAAAATCTCCAAGTCCCCAGAGTGCGGACTGGAGTACTCTAAGTCCCCACAGTGCGGACTCGAGTATAAATTAATTAAAATCTCCAAGTCCCCGAAGTGCGGACTGGAGTACTCTAAGTCCCCAGAGTGCAGACTCGAGTATAAACGACCCAAAATCTCCAATTCCCCAGAGTGCGGACTGGAGTACTCTAAATCCCCAGAGTGCAGATTCAAGTATAAACGACTCAAAATCTCAAAATCCCCGGAGCGTGGACTGAAGTACTCTAAGTCCCCAGAATGCGGACTCGAGTATAAACGACTAAAAATCTCCAAGTCGCCGAAGTGCGGACTGGAGTACCCTGAGTCCCCGGAGTGCGGACCAGAGTATAAGCGGCAATTCCTCGAAGTGCGGACTGGAGTACTCTGAAACCCTGGAGTATGGACTAGAGTATAAATGATTTAAATGTCCAAGTCCCCTGAGGGCGGACTGGATATAAATGACTTGAAGTCATCGAGCCTTTGGCGTACGGATTGGAAAATATTCTAAGTCCCAGAATGTGGGATAAAGGAATGTGAAAATACCAAGAAAGTTGTCAACATGTTTGAAGATGAATCGAGGAGTTCATGTAACTCGCAGTTGCTCGGGTTTTGACCACGGTTATACAAAAAACCAAAAAACAACAGTCCTCTGAGAGGGAAAAGAACTAAGTTTTATTCATCACAAATAATTTTATTTACATAAACTACGACAAAAATAATAATTACATAACCTAAACTAGCTCTTGTTGAACGAGAGCGAAGACTACTTCTTTGACTTCTTCGACTTTTTGCCAGATGTCACCTCCCTGGTACGTTAACCCTTAATAGCTTTCTTTGACGGGGGAGTGACAACTGAAGAAGTACGAGGAACATCCATGGGCTTGGACCCGCCTGGGAGTATGACCTTCAACGGCTTGTTCAAAGGATCGTCCAGGTCCACAGCTTGAGGTTCGACCTTGATCTTGACCGTCCTTTGCTTCTCTTTCTCAAGCTGCTCCTTCATGCTCAGTTCGAATTTGTGCTCAGAGACACCTGTAATTTCGACTTCATAACTTCCATCGACGGGAGAGGAAGTCTCAGATTTATCCTCATCAAGCGCTCCGATCACCTGAGCATCTGGGCCGGAAGCCTCTCATGCGTCAGTGGCTTCACTCATTTTTTCCCTCACCCTCTTGGCGACATCGCTCCTTGGAGTGGGCTCAAGATCAGAAAGGCCTACACAAAATCACAAAAATCAAGTATTAGAATGCGATAGCTTCTGATGAAAAACAAAAACTCTTGGAATGTTAAAGCAAAAGAGTTGCCTACCAGGTTCCAGCTGGCTCTCTACTGTCACGGAGGTCTCACCCTCTGGAATAGGGGACAAAACGTGAACGCCAAGGCCTGGGTCCTTCGGGTCATAGCCAATGTGCTGTTCAAAAGGATCGAATATCGGCCGACCGGCCGACCGGGTAGGCACACGAGCTAGAGACTCACTCTCGGATGGACCGATGATAATTTCTTTTCCTTTCGTTGAGGGGTAGCCTTTGCAATAAAGGGCTTTGGCCGCTGACAAGTCCGAAGGCTCATTTCCCTTAAGGAATTCTTTATCAGAGCCCCCTCATCAACCTCCTCGATACCGTATTTTGCCTTCTTGATTTCAATTAAGGTCTCCCACGCCTCGACAAAAGATTCGAGATAGCCCTCGCCGAGAAAAGTTAAGTCCTGGTGCATTAGAACGCAGGCATTAAATTCGACAATAAGCATATTGATGTGCACGTAAATATGCATATTTTTACCACCATATTTAATCTATTTGAATTAAATAAATGATCATGTCGGGTATTTTAACTTGTTTAAACCAAAAATTCAAATTAATCCAAATTGTCACATGTTCATCTTCATATATGGGCAAAACGGTCACTTGTGTGCATATATTTCTTTGAGAAAAATTAATTGAAAATTTGTATATATTTTTGTAGGATTTTGATCTCAAATAGAAGTGGTTTCATGAAGATATGCATGCACAAAATTAATACAAAGGAATGAAGATGGAAATAATTCAAAGTGAAGAACATGGAGGACCCCACCTACCTACCTACCTTGATGTACAAATTAAAGGCTAATGCACATGCTTATGGAGCTAATGGTTTCATGTACATTTAATGGGGGATTAAGACATGTTAATGTTTACTTGGCCTCCACACTTCCTAAGGGGCATTTTGGGTACTCCCAAAAAATATGCATTAGGGTTTCTAACTTGTATAAATATCCCTTATGTTTCATGTAGCCATCTTCCACTTAGTTAGTTAGTTTTAGTTTAGAAAATAAATCAAATCTCTCTTTCTTTCCATGGCTACTTAGCCATGTCTTCTCTTATGTAATTCTTTTTTTTAATGCAACTTCAGTATATGTTCTTTTTCTTTTCATGCTTATTTACTTTCATGTTGTAGTGTAGATCTCTTCTCTTTTATGCAAGTAGAATAATTTTTCCTTTCATTTTGCTCTCTTTTTCCTCTTCTTTTTATTCAATGTTGTTTGCTACATTTGTTCATATGATGACAAATATGAGAGGCTAAACCCCTTCAATTTAGGGGTAATGAAGCTCTCTAATCATGTAGCTTCAACTTAATTTGATGTTTATGCTCTCTTTTTGTGCTTTAATGGAAACACTTGAAGTGGTTTATTGATGTTGTTTAGCTTTGAATTTGATAGTCTATGTTGTTCATAACAAATAGTCTATGCTTAAACAAACATAACACAAATTGCCTCTTCATTTAAATATGATTATGGCAAAGAAGTGAATGTTGAAATTGAAATTTGATAGCCTATATTTCTAAACAATAGTTAATAGGCTATGCTTAAAATAGATTTTTATTTCAACTTTGTTGTCATATATCATGAGAGTTAAAAGTGTATTAGTGATTGTGTTATAGTTTGATGGTTTATATTGAGCTAATTAATAGCACAAATATACCATACTTATGATAAGCACATCAACTAATTCACTAATGACAAGAAAAGAGAGATCATAACTTCATTTTGTTGATTTATGTGATCTAGAGAGTGGAAATTGCCTCTAAATTGTCTTAACACTCATATTTTTATTAATTTTCTTTTGCTTGTTTTTCTTCTTTTCTAGTTTAACATTCTCTTCAAGATTGGTTTAATTTGATTGAATAGATTTTTAAAATCATCAATTCCCTGTGGATCGACCCGTATTCGCTGCGTGCTACATTCGTACACTGTGCGCTTGCGGTTATTTTTAGATTTAAATTCGTTCGACGGATTTCTAAACCGATAGAATTTCGTCGACGAACACGTATCGAACATGGTTTTGACTTCTTCTCTACCTTCTTTCTTGGCCACCTCAAGACAGGAGTCGATTTCTGCAGATGCTATCTTTTTGCCCTCTTCGCGAGCTTCATTCTTCAACGCCTCAACTTTAGAAAGCTTGCCCTCAAGTTTCATCTTTAGAAGTCGCGTTGCAATGATCTCGTCGTAATACCGTTGCGACTCTTCTTGGGCAGTAATCTTCTCCTCTTGTTCTTTGCGGAGTCGCTCCTCAAGTTCTTTAACTCGGAGACAGATCTGTCAGGACACGATTCTTCGTCTTCCGAAAAATTCAACATCGACACTCACTTTATCGACTGCCGAGGAATCGAACGACGGAAAACCGAACACTGAGGGTTTTTTTTAAAAAGAATTTAAGGAAAGAGAAAGAGAGAAAAAAGAAGAAAGAAGATAGGAAAGAAGGAAATAGAAATTAGAGAGAATAGAAAACAGAAAAGAAGATAGAACATTTTAAAATAGAAGAAAAAAAGAATAGAACATAAAGAAAATAGAACGGAACAGAAAACAACAGAACAACATCAGAATCTCACAATTCGCAGCAGAACAACATATAATAATAGGTGAATAATCTTTAAACAAAGAACTATATCAGTTATTACATTACATTTCATTACATCATATCATCAGAGTGTACAACAACAACAACAACAACAGTGCAACGGAAAAAGAAATACTATATAAACTAGTAATACGCTATGCCATCCAGCTTGCCTCCAGCAACTCAAGAATATCCAGAATATCCTGATAAACCTTAACTCTTGACTGCCCGTGTGGAAATTGGTGGGCACCCAGAGTTTAGGAAGGAAAACAATAAACTCCAAGTCAGTCATGTGACTGGTGTGAGAACTCAAAACAGTTTATTTATCTTTAAAAATCAAAATAGAGGAATATTTTTATTTCAATTCGCAATGCTTTTAAAAATGAGACTACCATAAGGCCTCCCGCACACACACACATGCAAACGCAGAATCGGAGGAGATTTCTCCTTATGATAGTCAAAGATGCTTGATACGCATTTAAAAAATAACATTTGATATTATTACTAGTGCATAGTGTAGGGGAAAAATTCATTTTGAAAGTAGAATATAAATCTTAGCCAACATACGACCATTATCGTATGCCTACTATAGCTACCATCCAAACAGTGGTGACCACCATAAGTGAATAGCAGGTTCTACAACTAATACCGTACAAGTTTCGTATTGGGAATTGGATTTCCAACAAATGGTCAGGCCAAGGAACTTCCCATTGCCACATGAGAATGCCTCTGGAAAGACATCCCCGAGAACCAAACCGAAACTCTGCCAACACAAGGCCGGGTTACCCCTAACTGGGTAACTACTGACACGAGCACGCCATTCCCCGATCGTAAACGACCTTTCTCACGGGATCCCGAAAACCAACAACCACAAAGTAATAAATTCGTAGTAACCACATAGGTTAAATATCTGGGCTCCATACCATGATACAACCTCTATCCAGAAGGAAATGTACATACCCTAAAGGGTGCTACCCCTCATAACCTTGCCGCATCTTTCCTGTTTTGACCATTTCCGGGGTGTGAGGTTCGACGAAGTCACGTCCACAAAAACATACTTTATACAAAAGCCATGCTTTGGGTCAACAAATGATCAACACAATGATCACTAAGATAGACGATCAAATAAACGATCCTATCACAATAATCAACACAATGATCATTTCAGCAACACTCAGCATGTCACATTACCAAATTGGGAATATATCGCTGATAACTTCAACTATATAACCTCTGAGCTCATACGTCTCAGAGAAGGGTGTTAAGCTAAAAGAATAAATTCTTTGCCACCAACAGAAATATATTTGAAAGAAATCGGCTTTATATCTCAACTTGTAATGTCAGACATACAATCCATACAAGTCTGTTCCGGGATCGAACAAAACCGAAGGCACTTACAAAGAAGTCCTTGCAATCCGGATATTCACAATCCTGATCGGATTCACCATCACATATGGAGAACTCTATACCGGAGCAACTCGGTGCAGAGTAAATCGACAGGTCATCCTATCGCTCTCGCAAATACCGGGTCTTCAACACCGATCTTTAATGCAATTATAACGACGTATCACATATTCGGAATGGGTTATACGACCCTATGGTCCTTTCTCGGTTAACCCGAATAGTGAGCGCTTATTCAAAAAAATAAGTGTAGCATTCACATTCAATCAAATCACATCAATTACCCATTCAAAGGGAAATATTGATAGTCGGTTATTGAACTATCAATGGATATGCACAACATCACCAGATTCCAAATAATTTTCCAAATTATTTATTTTCCAAAATATCTTTACAAGATACATAATTTCAACACTTCAAAAATAAATCAATATTTATTTTCATACAAATTCCACTTTCTATTTATAAATTCCATAATGAATTTATATTTCAAAATATCCATGCATATCATTTCAATTATCCATTTCAATTTATCTTCAAAAAGATAAATTTTAATTATTCACTTCATATTGGAAAACATTTCCATACTTATTAAATAAGTAATTCACAAATCTTTTTATCTTCTACACTTGGAAAATATTCAATATACTTAAATCGAATTAAGTATATATTTCATTCTATTAAGGAAATCATTCACTTAGACATATTTATTTGGGTCTAAACGAATGTTGCGTAAAACATCGTTACGACAACCCAAAATCACCAGTATAGGGATTCGAAATTAAAATAGATATATAAATCCCAATACTATACAAAACATTTCCTTTCGGAAATCATTTACTATAACAACAGTGTTATAGTCTACTATTTCCTTTTATTTCTCGAAACTGTCTATTTCAACAATAAATGTTGAAATCTATGGTTTCGAATCTTAACACATTTTAAAACATCGTTAAATCGTTTTAATTCAGTTTAAAACATCACATTCAAAACAGTTTCTTTAACGTGTTATTCACTATTCAAAAACGTGAATATACTTCATTAACAATTTCATCCTTTTATTCAATTTAATTCAAAGGATTATTCACTATTCAAAAATGTGAATATAACTCCATTTATAGGTTTCAACAATTTACTTATCAAAATAAGTCATTTGCGAATTTATAAAACAACGTTTATAAATTCCATTTCTATTTATTTTATAACAACTTCCTTTATAAATCTCCTTTATTAGCCTATTCGATTTATATCCCAATTATGAACTAAAAGTCCATATTATAAGTTAAATGCTTATAAAACGATTATTTTACAAAATCGTTCTTTTAAACTTCATAGTTATAAATCTTATAACTTATAAGATTCAATTATTCATCCAAATATATTCTTTAATAATTTCACAAAATTTATAAATCATACTATTTATAAATTTCATTTATAACTTCACCGTTTAAAATTCTATAAATTTCATTCTTATAACTTCACCATTTAAATTCTATAAATTTCATTCTTTAATGAAATTCATTTTCACTTCATTCAAACACTTATAAAAACTCGTTTTATAATGTCTATATTCCAATTTATAAATATCCATTTATAAATCTCTTAATATAAATCAATTTATATTATTCTTTTTAAACGTCTTTAAATTCCTTTAAAAACTTCTTCCTTTTGATTCATAAAATAATTAAATTTTATAAACCCTATATTTCAACTTTTCATAATAAATTCTAAAATATCTCGATTAAACTATTTTATAAATTCAATAGCATCGCATTCTCAAAAATCAGTTTTTAACTATATTTCTCAAAAATCATAATTTTTATAACATCAAAAATTATAACGTTTATTTATCTAAAAAGGATCAATTCCAAAATTATTTTATATTTTCAAAGATCACTTTAAAAATCATTTTAAAATTCCAAATTTGGTCCAATGATGCTACACACCAATAGTCAATCACGACTACAACGATATCATATATCAATATGAAAATCCATCAAATATCAAAATATCTGAAATCAAATAAAAACTGTTGAGGAATCCAGTTGGATCCCTCCAACCTGTTTCCCTGCATCCACAAACATTAGCACAATACCAATTTCGCTCCAGTACGAAATTATCGCGGTATATGTTCTTATTAAATATTATCCGCTTAATAACGGCGCAATAGGGTCTCATCCGCTAAACAATACGGGAAATCAATCAACTGCAATATATACATATGCCAATATATATATATATTGATATTATTTATAATACCAATTTCACTGTTTATGAAATATTCGCGGTATATGTTTTTAATAAATAACATCCGCTTACTAACGGCGTATAATGTCTATTTTAACAATCAATAGATAACAATCATCATTCTAACATGCATTCAAATATTTTAAATCTAACTATTTAAAATAAAATCGAAACTATTTCGATTGAGTGAGAAGTTCTCACCTTGATTTTAAATTCCGTTTTAGCGATTTATTTCGAATAAAATTAAACGGACGTTTAATTTTACCCAAAATTCTCACTAACTCCAAACGACTCCAAACCAACTCCATCGCGTAGTGCTCGTCCATACGATTCAAACGCAACTGAGTTTGCATTTTTTCGACCTTCCACAACTACAGGCCACTGGATCTAGAACCCCTCCATCACAACCGTAGAACGCATCTCCATCTCCCTCACGCATAAGCTCCAGGTCGCGCACGTTACATTCGAACCCATCACCCTAAATTAGGTTTTCAATTTGCTCTCACTTCACTCGACTATACTCGATCACATCACCGCCATGTCGAAGCCCTTCGCGAGAGCTACCTCCACCACCAACATCATGAAGCTCGGTTCCACTGTTCATCTCGAGTTGCGTGCGCAACTTAGGGCCGACGGCCTCCCCTAGCTCCCACCCCGTTGCTTCGTTTTACATCACAACCGTTCAAATTGTAGCTCTCACTCCCCTCTCCAACTTTCATGTTGATGATTTCGTGAATCGGTTGATGGATGAAGAGAAAAGAGGAGAAGAAGTTGGGAACATTTCAGCCGTTCATGGGAAGCTGGCAGCTAGGGTTTTTGATATTTTTTTTTTATTTTTTTTGAGATAGTGGGCTATTTATAAGGAACCGACGAAACACTATTCATCCCGGAAATTCCGAACTCCGATTTACGCACCGTAACTGACATTCCTAGGGTTTATCCCACGTTCCGGACACAATGGAACAGGTTTCGGAAGCTAATTCGGACATATGTGCGAGTTATGGCTATAAGCGCTCAATTTAAATTAAACAGATTTAAGTCGATTTCTAGGCGTTTTAATTTGTACCGGACAAACGGTAAATCCAATTGACTTGAAATTTGAAACCATACAATAATATCACATTACGGATCCGATGAAACTGGTTTCGTCGAAATCCGAGACTTTTTGAAAAATGGCTATTTTCACTCGCCAAATTAAAATTAAAAATAATTCGATGCGTTTCGAGCTGCCACGCTCAAACGATAACTCCGATTGACACGAAATTTGAAATCCGGCAATAACTAACTATTACGGATCCAATGGAACTGGTTTCGTTCAATTCTGAGATTGTTCAAAAATTGACTATTTTCACTAGTCGATTTAAATATTAAAATATTCAATTTTCACAAATTAACTTTTAATTCGATTTTAAAAGTTCTAAAATATCCTTCTAACTTCCATATGATAAAATAAAATTTTACAAATCATTGTCAATCATATTTAACCCTATTTCAATTATTTCCATAATTTAACGTATTAAATTATCGATTTAATTATCCAATTAAATCCAATAATTCAAAAAAAAATTTATTTGACTTATAAATTCACTCATTTATATTTAAAATAAATTAAATATTCAAATTTTAATTTCTAAAAATTCTGGGTCGTTACAGCATCCCTCTCTTTTTGCACCGAGTCTTTCTCCAAAGCCAAATCCCCACAGCGTTGTACTACCTCATCAATTTCCTTTTTATGAGTCGATTCCAGACGAGTTACGACTTCGGCGGTATCCTTGGCGCTCTGTTGGGCGGCCTCAAGTTGAGATTTGTAAGATGCAATCTCTCTTCGTCCTGAGCTTTGATAATGTCTTTGTTATGAATAGACTCAAGCTTCAGGCGATCAATTTCATGTTGGCGTTCTACAGAGACTTCTGACACTTTCTCAGCAAGATGAACGAACGCGTCATGCTGAACATAGACGTCATTGGTGCAGGCCGTAGCGCTCTGCTTAACATCTCTAGGTATATGGTGGATCGCGGAGAAGAACTTAAGACCATCAAAGCAGATTTTTGGGAATTTAACTTTAAGCTCGGCCAGTCTCTCCGATACCGATAGATCTATTGCAGGAGTAGGAGGAGACGGCTTCGAAAGTTCAGCTCTCCTGTGAGGATCTTGGGACTGTCGGGTGGAGGAGGAATCAGAGTGTTGATCACGGGGAACATCGAATTGCGACCCCTTATGGCCATGTTTATCTTTGCTTTGCCCCGAGTGAGAAGAGGGATGTTGGTGGTATTTGGGCTAATGATATGTTTTCTTCCGAGATGATGAATCCCAGTAATGATAATCCCTATCGCCATCACCGTCTCTATCCCGACGTTTTTTGGAACCTGAGTCCCGTCCAGAATGATGGAAGATAGATGACCCAGGAGACGATCAATTCCATATGTACACCCCATGTCACCTACACAGAATTTAAATAACAATGAGTTAGCAAAGAGTAGTGTGCCGACTGAAATTTAAGTGCAAGGTAAAGTGCATGTGTTTATGTCCTAGTGTTTCCCCCCGACGGACCAGTTTCTTTACTAATGGGAGTTTTTTCTCCCTGAGTTTGGGCTTGAACGCATGCATTGCCTCTGATGGGCGAGTGAAGTTTAAGTGCCTTCGGATCGTCAAAATCATAATTAAGTTGATCTTTAGGTATCGAGAGGTTTTAGAGGCCCTTTAGAGAACATTCTAAACGTGTGGGGAAGCCTCTTTCTCTGTTGTAATAAGAATAACTTTAGAGGTTGCACCAACTTTTTCCCTCCTTATCTTGTATGTCAGTCTCTTTTTCCTCTTCGAAGGGGAAGATGACGTTTCGATGCCGTGAACTACTATCGGATGTGGAGTAGGACGAACGTTCTCATCTTGAGCTTTGGGTGTTTCAATTTCCTTGATTTCTCCTTCTTCCAGTGTGCCGGGAGCGTTGTGTGCTAAAGACTCGGCTTGTTTTTTCCCTTTGCCAGAGGCAGGCCTGGGTATGGTAATGCCTTGAGGAAGGCTTATCTGACGGCCTTCTGCCAACAATCCAAACGTTGTAAGTGACTCATTCGAAATGAGAGTTCGGATGTCCCGTTCTTCGGCAAAAAGGGCTCTAATAGCTTCGATCGCTTCAGAATACCCACGGCCGTCAAGACGTGGATTAATATCTGAAAGGATGGAAAAAAGAGTTAGAAAAGGCACGGCTTTGACAAGGAATGAATATCGATCCAGAGAAAAAACTTCCTTCCTTCCATCCATCTCCTCGCGAAACCAGGAGGGCAACGCACATAAAACCATTCCTGTTTTTACAGGGAAAACTTGCTGCATGCCCCAATCAGGATCTGGCATTTGTGGTGTGGCTCAAGAAACATGAAAGAGGGGCTATTCTCCGCTTCTTGATCATATATATGTATCTGATGTTACCCAGGGTTGGAGGCCTGGAGAGGACATTCATAAAGAGGATGTAGGTAACGTAGATGAAGGCGTGACCATTCAGGTGCAGTTGTGATGGGGCAATGTCGATGTATTACAGCACGTTCCGAAGAAATAAGTTGAACAGTGGCACGCTGCCGACCCAACACATAAACTTATTACAAGCTGTATTTCCAACTGGGGGCAAGTGTGGGTGATCGTGCCCCGATGGAACTAATACGTCGTCGAAGGGGATTCCATGGACAGAGCATATCCGACAGAGTGCACTTTCATTAATCTTCGAGGCTTGTGAATCGACCGGGTTGTCCAAGAAAATTGATGCCTCCAGGGCATCGGGAGCTAAGTTATGAGCAGGGGAAGTCGATGGGTTTGAAGTATCCGTGAGTCCTTGATTAGAAGACGGCCTAGGTCTGTCTGAGATCGTGGCGAAGCTAGATTTCCTAGACATCGTTGATAGAAATTGAATCTAGTAGAGCACATGTTTTAACTATACTTGAAAAAACAACCAATGTTAGACTTAACAACACAAGTATTCCCCCCGTGTGGTGTGTGAACTAGTGTGATAATTCAAATATAAGTGCTGAGGAATTAAAAGTCGCAGAGTTGATGGTATAAAGTTGAGCTTTGAATTTCGCTGTCGAAGACCGTCATCGCTGACCATCTCGAAAAGCCTGCCCTACGATGCTTTCAATTTCGGGCTTAGACATTGGCGCTATATGTTAAAGGAAATTGTCCATTTTTTTAGATTTAAGTTCAGGCTTGTGATTACTGAAATTAGGAAGTTATCAGTCAAGATTAGTTCGATATGCTAGTCTACTTAGGTCCTTGTCCTTGTTTTTGTCATAAGATTAGGCAAAGTGAATACTGGTCGGCCTAAATATCTTTCGGCCAAAATGTTGTTCGGCCTAAGTATCGTTCGGTTAAAATATTGGTTGGCCAAAATATCATTCGGACAAAATGTTTTTCGGCCTAAGTATCATTTAGGCAAGATGCTATTCGGCCAGAATATTGTTCGGCCTAACTATCGATCGACATTCATGACCGTTCAGCCTGCACGCTGTTTGGCCGAAATATCAAATCGACATCCTATCCAATTCGTAATTTCTTCCTATTTTTCCATTTCGCTGCTCGGCATGTGGTGAATCATGTCGAGCCATAGTTATGCCGAGCCCCAATGCTTAGCACTCCGTCGAGCACTCCATCCTTAACAATGGTTTTATCATTCTCTCCCATCCATGTCGAATTACGTGGCCAAGTCGTTCGGCAAGTCACACCGGACCGTGTTGTTTGACACTGTGGCCAATTTGTGCCCCTCCTCTACTCTTCCCTTCGATCTCGTTCGGCATGAGAAAACTATGCCAAACCACAGTACATCTTCCAACAACTCTCTCATGTGCTTGCCTCTGAGCACTTCCCTTTTTCTCTACGGCATCTAGCCCTAGAACATACCATAATCGTTGCTCGATCCTTTCATCCATGAAGTACCTATGGGTTACGGTTCTAATTTACGAACTTAAGCCTCGTATTAAAACTCTTTAGTCAGGGAAAGTATTTAAATAGAAGAGGTCGATACCTAGCAAATATATTGATGCTCGGTAGAATTCTAGAGTTAAGGGCACGATTTTAATTAATTTCGAATGACTCGGGAAAGGAGTGATGCAGGGTATGATACTAGAGAAAGGAAGGGCAGTTAAATCCTTGGAGTTTGTTAAAAGGCGAGGTTCGTAAGTACAAGATAGTTGAGGAGAATGCGAAGAAGAGAGGAAGAAGGAAAGTGCCGAACTTTATCGGGGAAGAAAGGGAGCCGAAGGGACAATGACCTGTAGAACCGGTCAAAACGACATCGTTCGGCATCGGCATTCAAGAGCGCTCGGCATCCAGGACGCTCAGCTTCGACTATGCTGTTCGACATTTGCATAACGTTCAGCATGCATTGCATCATCCAGTATTCATGAAAAAATACCACCATCGAGGAAACTAAGCCACAGCTTCAAGCAAAGCACAGTCGACACATGATTCAAAGCGCACCACGTTCGACCACGTGATGCACTTTGGGGGGCAAGTGTTACCTGGAGATTTGACCAGGCAACTAAGTACTCGACATTAACATACTGTTCGGCATTTATGAGTCATTCGGCATCCAGATTGTTCGGCATTAGAGAACTCTCGGCATTCAGGAATGCTCGGCATTTAGGAGCGTTAGGCATTAGAAAGCGCTCGACTTCCAGAGTCGTCCGACACATATGATTCGTTCGGCACTCAAGTTTGGTCGGCATCTATGGGACGTTCGGCATGCGAGAGCGGTCGGCATTTAGAGACGTTCAGCATTGTATATCGTTCGGCATCTATAGACGTTCGGCATGGCAGAATTATTTGCCATTCCATGCTGCTCAGCATTCAAACCTCGTTCGGCACATCACTTCGTTCCGCATAAATCTCATTCGGCATTCGGGATCGATCGGCATCCGAAGTCGTTCGTCACAACATGCCGGGTCGGCTTCCAGTGTCGTTCGGCACAAATACTTCGTTCGCCATTCAGAGTGTTCGGCATCACTATGTTCGGCATGAAGATATCATTCGGCATCACTTCGTTCGGCATGAGGATATCGTTCGGCATTCATGCCTTGTTCGGCATTTTGCCTTTCGGCATCTATGGATCCGCACATAGAGATCACTCTTTCTGGGCCAAGCTACTTGGCTACCTGGCCCACTAGAGAAGTCCAACCCATCTTCGTCTATAAATAGAGAGGCAAGGGCACAGTGAAAGGGACCTTTTTTTGAGAACACAAGGAAGACTCTGTCGCATTCAAGACTCTTTCAAGACTATCTTTTTTGCTTAGCAATTGTATTTGAGTGATTGACATATGGATCGTATCTGTAATCGATTATCGAGAAAAGCAATAAAGATCTACCTCAAAGTGGACATAGGCAATTACAACGAACCACTATAAATCTATTGTTTGTTTTTTCTGCATTTAAATTTACGTATTGTCCTCTGTTTAACTTTACTTTCTTCATTAATCTCTCTGCACAATCTCTCTTAAGGGTGTTAGTGACCAATCCTGGTGCTAACAGCAATCACGGTTTGTAATCTAGATCTCCATCTAATGGTTGTGCCATCTAAAATAAATATATACTTGAAAGTTGATTTTCTTCGACCTGTATCCTTGGCGTAGTCCAAATCACAATGACCAACTAACTGGCAATCCATACCATTACTACATGCCAAACCCAAGACTAAAAGTATAACGACCCGTAATTTTGCTGCTTCAAAAATGAGAGATTTCATTTGTTTTAAACTTAAAAATGTTTAAAACTTAAATAAATAAGTGTTATATATATAATTAATAATAATAATAGAGAAATTATTTATTCATGTAGTTGATAATTCAAAAAGAACAAATTTGAATTTTAGAACAAATCAACAAAAGTTAAGTTTTGTTAAAAATAAATAAATGCTTAAATAAGTAGGTTTAAATATTTATTTAAAAAGATAAATATTATTGAAAACATTTGATAAAGATAATAAAAGTATATTAAAATATTTATAAGTATGTTAATAATCGTTTTACAAAAATAACCAAATTTTGTCGTATTTTGTCAGTTTTACATACACCGTAAAATTAGAGATTTTTATATTATTTAAATATGATTTTAAATTATAAAGAGACATGTTTTAATTTATTTGAAAAAAAATATATTTTTTAATTTGGTTTACATAAATAAATAGTTTAACTAAAACGTAAAAATGTGACCGCAAAACATTTTGTCGAAAACCACGTTTTGTCAATTAAAAGTTGTCACAACATCGTCGCATCTTTGTTCTCTTATATAGGAACATATATTCAAATAGTATAAGTATTAATTAATTCACTAATCACAAGTTTACTTTTGCTAAACATACTTAGAAAATTCAAGAATATAATTAACAAAAAGTAAGCATAAAAAGACAAAAAAGGTACAAAAGTCAAAAAGTAAAACATCAAATCAAAGATACATAATTATTACTTTCTTTACTTAATATCTAAGTGAAAATGACATAAGGTAATAATTTGAAATGCGAAGTTAAGTGATGATAAAAAATAAGGTTACTTAAGAAGTAAGTAAATTTATTTTGGTAATTTGGTAAAGGCATATTTTGGTAACTTACCACTTTATTTTTTTCTATAAATACCAACCACTTTCTCACTTTTTTTCACACAATTTCTACCTTCTTCATCTTCCTCCTTGAAGGTTTCTTTAACGGCGTCTTCTTCTCTTCCATTTCCTTACTAACTTTTTTACAATCAAATCAACTTCAAGCACCATCAAACTTTGCCAAGACCTTAGGATACTATTAAAACATGGATTAACATCTAAGAAGTGAAGAAATGATGGAGGAAGGAGGGAAAAAGATGGAAACCGAACCTATAAAGAGAAGAAAGCAAGTTGGAAAGCTCCAGAGCAAGAAAAAGAGAAGGTTGTGCCGTCGATTTCATTCCAATGAGCTAGGAGGAAATTCAAGGTGTTGCGGAAGCTTTTCCGAATTTTTCGAAGTTGGTTGAAGTTGTAAAACAATGGTGAAGTGTTGATTGAAAAAGATTGTTGGTAGGAAATGAACAATTTAGTTAAAGGTGAGTACTCATATTTACTAATTAATCCATAACTTATTTCAAGTATAATGATTGAAAAGTTTAAATATGTTGCATGATTAAATGTTTGATAACTTGGTTGATATTATGGTTAATTATATGTTTGTGATATGGATGATAACTTGGTTTGATAAATGATAAGAAAAATGGCTTGTAAGTATAGTTAATTCAATAAGAATTAAATGCATACAAATGTGCGTATGGAAATTATTTAGCCTCTTAATGATTTCAAAATTGTCTAAAAGGTTAGAAATGAAATTATAATAATATAATGTTATAAAATGAAATGAAATGAAAAGTGAGTGTGAAATTATAAAAATATTGTTTAAAATGAGGTTAAAATGATTTAAAAGCATTCTATAAACATTTAAAAGTGCTTCCAAGAAGTTTGAAAAGAAATTAAAAAACAAGTCAAAACTAGGCGCGTCACGTAACGACAGTTTGCGATTTCGCACCATAAAAGTTAAATGAACGTACAAAGTGGAATATAGCTTGGAATTCTTCGGGATAAGAATTTTTCGATCTAGTATATCCATAGTTTTCCAACGAAGAAATAAAATCAAGATTTCATCAAGTAGAGTTTGAAATATGTCCAAAACAATTTTCTAAAAAATCATGGTTTTGCAGTTCGGAATTCCAAAAGGGGTTTCTTTATAAATGATTTTTTTAAATATTTTAAAAATATGAAATAAATTTGTTAAATCTATTAAAATGGTTTAAAAGAGATTTTGAATGGAAAATATGAATTTTAAAATATTAAAAAGTTCTTTAAATTAAATAAGCTTATGTAGCACTTTCCGTAGCACTTTTATGCTGTGAATTGTATAACTTTTTTATATGAGTTTTAAATTTAACGATTCTTTATAGAATCATTTATAGATGTTTTTAAAGGAATAATTAAGAGTTTAAAAGATAATTTGGTATCATACAATTAATTCCAAAATAAAGCTAATAATTGTGTATGCAGAAACGACTAGTACATTTGTCCCGCCTGTGAGATCTAAGAAGATAAAACAAGGTATTTAACTAAGGTTAGGGATGGAGCAACCAGTGCCCTGAACTTACGGCCTATGTTTTCTCTTTTTAGGCGAGGGATGGAATAGATCGAAAGGAAATCCCGGATGCTCTGAAAAGATCATATTTAAGTTTTTCCAAGATAAAAGAAAAGAAAAAAATTCTTTGAATGTTAATTAACCACTAAACAACTTTTATTCGATGATTAGTACGAAGGAACTAGGATCGGATTTGGGTGTTTCCTATCCGAAATACTTGGATCGGATTTGCGTGATTCCTATCCGAAAACTCCTTCAAACTAATTTTTGAATTAAAACATGTTGAAGATAAAGATCATTGACAAAGATCTTCATGATGTATGATTACTTGCCATTAGTCCCTGGAGGTGAAATTTACCATATCTAAAGTGGCAGTAGTACTCTGTTATGAAAATCTTTGATTTACAAGAATATGATTTGAACTAAAAAAAGAAACCTTTGATTAAGATTTAATGAATGTGTAACATCCCTTCTTTTTGTAGCTTTAAGTCGACGATAAACCACACATGTCAGACTTAAACCATACAGAAAGGCGGATTGTTATTGGGGTAAATAAGAAAAAGCAAAGAAAAAAATAAAACAAAACAGAATCATGTAGCGAAATGACAAAATATAATAATCAAATAATATTTCATGATGCCATCTTACAAAACATTTGATTATACTTATATAAGACATATCAAAGTTACATATACACAAAAGAAAAATAAATAATGCAGTGGAACAATATGATGCAGTGGAATAATATAATAAATAACAATAATACAATCTTCGTCTTCGTCCTTCAGAAATAAAGTCTTCGAATCCTGAAATGCTCATACTAACCTGAGCGAATTGAGAAGACAAAACACTCGAGTCAGAACTAAAAGATCTTATGTAAGTCAAATCAACAATATATAATATGAGTGGAATGGCGTCAGAGATGTTTACGGGATTTGACATCTCCTATCCAGTGTCTAACATGAGTGCAGTAACTTAAGAGATGCTCGGGATTCACATCTCCTAAGGATCCGTTAAACTATTTACTATGTAGATATTTCGCTATTATAATAATGTCTATAGTAAAATAAACTTACTTTTAAATAATGTTAAGGAGTTAACCATATAGCCCTTACCATGTAATAGTCCTAGTAGTCCATCAGGTATCATGGTTTCTCCTGATCGGGAAGCCACCAGAGGATACCACACAGGCTACGGGAGGTAACCAAACTCGTACAAGGCGCGCTAGGGTAGGTGACACGGCACAACTAGGCAATACCAGGGTAGATATACCAATTACGCTTTCGGACCAATGGTAACGCGTAGCAGCAACTACCGCCCACCTCAAGCCACACTCCCAAAATCAAAGGGCCCAAACTAATCACAACGTAATAGAATGGTATCGAAGGAGTGTGTCCAATAAAAGGTGTTACCTTCTTAGCCCGTCGATCGCTCCCGTTTTAGCCACCTTATGCCAACTCGCGGGAGTCGGGTTCACGTACATAGCTCAAAGGAAACGCCGTCACCATCCTACTTCATTTTGGAATCTCCACCGCGTAAACGGTTGTTAAAGTGGTTTTCGAAGTTGGCAGAGAGTATGACAACTTCCGATCCCGGTCTCTTCAACAACCAAACGTTATTATAACACCGCAGGTCATTTAAAAATAATTGTACTTCTAAACCAGAATATGATATCCATTTCAAAACCATATAAATACGATATCATTTCCGTTTTAAAACCCAAATCAATATAATGTCATTTTTATTTCAAATATATCCTTTTTCAAAAATCATTGCACTTTCGAAATCACACCACTTCGAAATCAAAACACTAAAAATATAACACTTTCACATCATAATACTTTGAAACTAATAACTTTGAAACATAATTGCACCATTTAAATGGCTTAAATATTAAATTACTTTATATAATAAAATAGCTTCTTAAATTTCACAAATCAATTTCAAATACGGATTTGCACCCCCAAATAAACTATTTCAATTTCCATATATTTCAAAGCTTTAAATATTCCACCATTTCAAAACTAATTCTTTGATAATTCCATATATATCAAATTCAATTACTATTATTAGATTTGAAATGTTTGCTTAATAAATCCAATATCATTTAAATAAAACTTTTAAACTCCAATAACTGGATATTCTTTCAATTTATCTAACTTGATATATTCATTTAAATCAACTTGATATTCATTTAAATCACTCTAAACCAAAATCAAGTTATAAAAAAACATACCCTTTAAAATCTCAATTTTATTTAAATTTCAATCAAATTTATTCGAGTATAATTCTTAAATAATTAATTCAAATCAATTTCATACTTTTCTTCCAATCTTAATTTTATTTAAGTCATTATAAACTCTATGTACAATAAAATTTAAACAGATACTTAACCATATTATATGAAATAATCAAACTTCATTATTTAACTTATTTTATATTAAAACAAATTATACATAGTTCAAAATCAAGAATAAAATAACATTTTATAATGTCGGAAATCAATATTTATATAAAACCACATATTTCTTTACAAAACCATAGAAATTAGCTCGAAATATTATATATATATAGATCATGTTGTCTGTATATAATTTTCTATCCTATGGTCAAGTGATATAGATATTTATCATTTCAATCCGTAATTTAAAATATAAACACGGTTATATATCATTTCAAAACGCAATCCCGAATGAAATAAAATCCATAACAACTTGCAGTTTATAACAGTATAAAATACAACATCCATTAATCCAATATCAATCATTAAACATTTATCACAATCATCATCCAATTCAATCAATAACATCCATATAGAATAGATAATAAATAACAGGTATTTACTGTTTGTTTATATTCAATAATAAGTTAAAATAACTATTTAACTGTGAGTTTATGTGCAATAATAAATTAAATGACAATTTAATTCGAATAAATTCAATTTAACTGAGATGATGATTAAAATATGCCAAACATTTATAAATAAATTTCTAATCACATCACAAATCAATTTAACAAACATAAGAAATTTTAGAAGTTGTGAGTTGGCTAAAACACTCGCCTTTTGAATTTAAACTGAATTTAAATCCAATTTAAACCCAATATTAAAACAGTCTCGGAATCTATCTAAACCAGCATCAAAATGTCCGGAATTCTAATACAAACCTAGCAGAGAAAACCGCATGTGAATTGGACCTCGTATGAGAAAGTTATTAAGATTTGAACATTATATGGTTCGAATTGTAACAAATAAATAAAAGAAGAAAAAAAATGTACATGCCACGTCATCGAAGTTCTCCCGCTCCAAAACCCTACCTCACGAATTCGTATGCGCTTCTTCTCCTACCAGCCACCATGCACTGTCCATGATCTCCGCCCCTACATACGACGTCACCACGATCAGGAAGCTCTACCGCGATAGACGCCTCAAGCCAACCCTTCCCCGAGCAAACGGCCACCTCTGGCCATCCCAATGTCGAACGCCGCCGCCGATGATTTTTTCCATTTTTGGCAAACTCCCATGCCTATAACCAAACGAAGCCTACAGATGCGTGCCACTCAACGGCCTCTACCATCTCAAGCCCTCTAATCGTCGCCGAGTTGACGATCCGTTGTTGATTTTCCAAAACCCACGAAGAACGGCCCTGAATAATCTAGCCAATACCGGCCACATAGCGACCCAGATCGAAAAAGGAATAACATATTTGACTTGCGCTCATCGGGAGCTTCAAATCCATATGAAATTCGATATAGTTTGAGGAGTTTTGATTTTTGAGGTTGAATTTTGAATTGAATTTGGATTGTGAAATTCAGGGTTTGTCTACCATTGAGAAAGAGGAGCAATAGAATTTTCTATACGTATAAAAATGAGAAACAGAAAGGCTGCTAGGGTATATAACCGGATATATATAGGCAGATTGAAATAGGAACAATTGGACTGAATCGGTTTGAAAGTTGAACGCTACACGGCCCAAAAAGCCCGTTTCGACTGCGTAACAAAAGTGGGTCGACCCATATATCAAAGTAGATGTTTTTAAATATTTTAAATTCAATGGAACAGGATTTAAGTCTAAATTCCATCGTATGGAGAAGTTATGCTAAAATCAAGTTATTTCCAATCGATTTCAATTAAATTGATTTCTAGGCGTTTCGAGTCCGTACGATCAAATGACAAGCTCGACCGCTACGAAACCTGAAATCCTACAATAATTCACCGTTACGGATCCGATGAAACTAGTTTCGTGAAATCCAAGTCAGTGGCCAAAATGGCTATTTTCTAGTTAATTAAATAAATTAATAATTGATAAATTAAATCAAGATTTCAATTTCAACTCTATAATTAACAAATTTCATCATTTTTTAAATTTCTTAATCATTTACACTAATTTAACCAAATTTAGATGTTAATTTAGAGTTGATTAATTTATAAATTTTAATGTTAGCCTTAATTTCATTAAATTTCATTTAATTGAAATTAATCCAATTATTAAGTTTAAATTCCAATAAATTAAAAAATTTGATATCCATTATTATCATTCAACCAATTGTCATATTACGAATAAAATTAACATTATTTCCAATTATTTCCTAAATTTATACTAACGTAACATTGAATTGAGATTCATTGCAATTGGTTAAATTTTTTGATTTAATGGACTAAATAAATGATTAACTTATAATTTATTGTTATCATAACTCTCAATCACATTTTTATAAGTTCGTGACGAGAGGGATTTTCGCGCTTGAAAATCGACATCCATACATTACATTGTACTCGAATGCCGTAGATTCGACCGTTCAAATCCGAGTCGCCGGAACTTATAACAACATTAAGTAAACACCACAGCGGAATAAAAATTAATAATACATTGATATACAACATTGATACAATATCTGATACAACATATGATACAATAGATATCAATATACATCAGAGATGAGCATCCACAGTTTAGGAAAGAAAGAATAAACTCCAGGTCAGTCATGGGACTGGTATGAGTAACAAAAACAATTTATCTTTAAAAAAACAAACAAAGAAATATTTTAAATTAGATTCGCAATGCTTTTAGAAAATGGAACTACCATAAGACCTCCCACCACACACACAATGCAAACGCAGACTTGGAGGAGATTTCTTCTTATGTTAGTCAAAGATGCTTACTACGCAAAATAAAATCATTTGATATTATTACTACTACATAGTGCAGAAACCATTTCGAAAGTAGAATATAAATCTTAGCCAGCATAGGTACCATTATATTATGCCTATTATAGCTACCACCTGAGGTGGCATGTTATACAATTGCAATTGTAAAGGGCTCGTATTGTTTTGTTTGGATTTTCAACAAATGGTCGGGCAAAGCAACTTCCCATATCGAAATGGAACGCCTCTGGAAGGACGTCCCCGAGCATCCCAACTGGATCTCTGCCAACACAAAGCCGGTGTACTCCCTGCCCGGGAGTATCAACCTTAGATATTCCATCCTCGGTCATAACCAACCTTTATCTGGGATCCCGATAACCAACAACACCACACAGTAATAGATATAGTGTATCCACATGAGTAAGTATCTGGGCTCCATTCCATGATACTACCCCTATCCAGAAGAAATGGACGTACCCTAGGGACGCGATCCCTGAAAACCTTGCTGCATCTTTTCTGTTTCGACCATTTTTCGGGTTGTGAGGTTCGACGAAGTCTCGTCCACAAAGCTACGCTTTTCACAAAGCCACGTTTTGATCAACAAATGATCAGCAGCACTCAGCATGCCACATTACCAAGTTGGGAATATATTGCTAATAACCTTCAACTACATAACCTCTAAGGGTGTTAAGCTAAGAGAATAAATTCTCCGCCACCAACGGAAATGTATTTAAAAGAAATCTGCTTTATATCTCAAAATGTAATGTCAGACATACATCCTATACACGTCTGTTCTGGATGTAGAACAGAACCGAAGGCACTTCCAAAGAAGTCCTTGCAATCCGGGTATTCACAATCCCGATCGGACTTCCCATCACTTAGGAAATCTTTATACCGTATCTATTGGGTGCAGAGACAATCGATAGGTCATCCTATCGTTCTCGCAAATGCCTGGTCTTCAACACCGGTCTTCAAATACTATCCATAACGTCATATCACATATTCGGAATGGGTTATACGACCCAAAGTTCCTTTCCCGGCTAACCCGAATAGTGAGCGCAATATTTAAAACATATGGATATGGGATTTCAATTAAATTACAACTTAATAATTCAAAATTTTCTTTCAAATGATTTAAACCAATTACCATTTCCAATCTTTTAAACAAAAAGATCAATTTCACAAAATTCACCCAGTTTCTCAAAGGTTCATTCCTAAGTTTCAAAACAATTCCATCTCAATTGGATTTATTCATTTAAATCTTTAAATCAAAGATTTGTTACATAGTTTTCAAATCGTTCCTAAATATTAAAAAAAAAAAAATCGTTTCCAAATATTCATCTATAACTTGGAAAACTATTTCAGTTTACTTGAAATCCCTTTTGTACAATTTGAAATTCATTTCTCCTTTGAAAGCTTTTTTTATCATTTAGAAACAACAGTGTTATTTCGGAAAAGCCCTATTTCATTTATACAAGTTACAATCTTTGGGTTAATTCAAATTCCCAAAAGAACAATACTTTAAAAATGGTTTAACTCATATATAACTAGTATAATATCGTTAATCCCTAGTTTCAAACCATAGAATTCAATTTCAAGTATTGAATTCAAATTTAAATCAAAATATTTAAATTCCAAAACTTAATCAAGTTATTCAAAATAAATTTCATCTTTGAAATTCCATTTCAAAAAGAATTTCACTTTAAACCCAATCTATTTTCAAAACATTTGAATTCCAATATTCAAATTTAAAAATCATTTCAAAATCTGTGACAAAATCGATTTCCTCGTGAAATCCATATTCGTGTGTGTATGGTGTGGTCCAGAGGGTTTAACACAATAATGCAACAACATTCAGTCATTACAGATTGCAATCACAACAATATCAATAAGCGGTATATTCCAATAACGCTTATCTATATACACAGGTTCACAGATAGAAAATATGAATACATTATAAATAAATAAATTACATTCATCACATATCACACTGAAACAACTAATAGTACAAAGCATAGCATATCAGAAATACCAAACAGTTCAACAATCAATAGAATTCAAACATCTATAAGTGAACTCAATTAATCATCTGTTAATTTAAATCCGATGGGTCATGATCATACTTAATTAACATCAATCGATTTCAAATCATTTGATTAAATGTCCTTTAATCATTTATTAAATAAATTTATTAACTTCTAATTATTAAATAATCAACTTTTAGTTATTAAGTTATTCTTTAATTAATTTCCCTTAATTAATTATTTAGTAAATTAATCTACCCTCTATTGATTGCCATTTAATTAATTATTACAATAAGTGGTTATCCCTTCATTAATCATTAACTTACCATTAAAAATCTTTAATTAACCATCTTCATAGTTAATCTTCATTAAGAATTATTAATTTCAAATAATTGAGACAATTAGTTGTTAATTTACCAATTAATTAGTCACAAAGTGATAAACCCTTAATTAATTTCAATTATAAATTTAGTTAACCAATCTTTACTCATCATTATGAATAAATCATTCTTAATTACTTTTAAAACATAAATTTATAATAAAAATTATCATAATTAACATTTTAAAATAAACTTTCTTAACTTTGAAAACAAATTATTACAAATTTGAAAACTTGAATGTTAATTAACTTCAACACTTTTTTTTTAATAATCACAATTTGATCACATCGAGAGATTATACGTTATTCCCTTTATTAACTATTCTTAATTGACTAATCATTCATTAATTAAAATTGACTAACCATTGATACTCATTAATTAATCCAAACATTAACTAACCATCCTAATTAACTTAATAATTTATGGATTACAAATTTATAAGTTTCATTAACCTTAAAGAAAACTTATTCTTATTAATGATTTTATTTATCACCCACAAATATGTTTGGAAACATTTATTTTAAATTTACCTTTAAAATTTCGTTTTAAATTTCAAGCTTTAAGATGAATACCAATTTATCTTTAATAAGGTTAAAACAATTTCAAGTTAAATTGATTACACACAAGATTAATTTCTAATTACAAATTTACTTAAAGTTATTAATTTAATTATAAGTATAAGTTAATTTACTTTTTTTATCACCTTATACTTTTCATTTGTTAATCATCTTACCTTTACAAACCCTTCTTTTAATAAATTTCAATCAAATTTTAACTTAAAATTTACCAACATTGTTTACTTAATTTAATGTTAAACTTTGTATAACAAAATTCTTAAAGTACTTAGGCAAAAATTATCAGGATCTGGACCCGAGGCAACCCACACATTTCCTCGAGTAACACTAGTCCCTTCTTCCTATTTCCCCGCGTTCCTTCTTCCCCTACCCTTTTCTTCTTCTTCACGCTGTTCTTCCTTTTTTTTATCATCTTAAGTTAAGTTTAAAATTTTAAACTACAGTATAAAAAACACTCACACGCACCAGGCTAAAACTCGAAGTAATCCCCGAAAATACTCGTGCACATCACGCGACAACTACGGCACCAAACAGACTGCCCAAACGCAACCGTGCACGCGCCCGGTGGTTCGTCGCCCCTCCGGCAACCCCCGCTGCCACCCACCAACCAAAATTCGTCCCTCTATTCGAAATAAAAACCCAATTTTGCATAAAAAAACGAAATCGACATAATGCCTGATGCTTGAACCATCAACTCGAAGCACCTACTGAAAATCGCCTCGTCACCCCCACGCCGACCTACGGTGCCACCGCGACTTCGACCTCACCATGTCAACTATTTGCGCCACGCTTCCCCAAAATTTCGAGATACTCGGTCAAGCAGAGGTGATGAAATCGCCTCATTTTCAAACACCTCAAGAACTCTATCACGAACCCTAAATATGCCTCGTCCCCTCAATTCGTACAATGGAAAAATTATTCAACAATTTTCCCATTACTATCAAATACCAAACTTGCTTCAAGCAAGTTCACAGAGATCAAAATGGGTTCGGCTAACAGAGATTGATCAAAATGCAGTTTTTATTCAAACTTGAACTGCACTTGGGATACTCACTTAAAAATCAGCATATTGATTTTAAAAATCCTAACTTTGTGCACTTATTCAAGTTATAATCAATTCAATGTTTTAAAATACTTGGATTTATCATATGATTCATTGTTTTCACTATAAACCAAGTTACAGAGTCAAGTTCATTCCTTTTCAAGCAAAAACTTCTGTACCATGGTTTGAGTTTAAACAACATAATTCGTTAAAAATCAAAGTTTAAAAAACTGTTTTGTATGAAGATTTATAAAGTTTTTCCTTGTTTATATTCATTCCACAACCAGAAACAAGAACCATCAAGGTACACAGTATACACATATACTTGTACAGAACCAAAAATAACCAAGTCTTCATGAAACAAAGATACAGATTTAATTTTTTTTTAAAGTAGTAAGTTTACTCACCGTGTCGTCTAGATGAACAGAGCACTTCCTCATGTTGACACAACTTTGAAATTTGCAAGCTGGAAATATCTTCTTTAATCTCTGTCTTTGTAGTTGTTTGAATTATTGTTGTTGTTTAAATTGAAATTTTGTTTCAGTTTCTAAGATGATGTTCATTTCAGTTTTACACAGCTAAGAATGAACGAACTAAAATAAGGAGTTATGTATAAGAGAGAAGTGGATAGTGTACACATTTTCTTATTGCATAGGGTATTATAATTTATTTGTTTATGGAGGCTGATGATGATCTTGCATTTAATGCTTAAGTCCTTTGATCTTTTGCCATACCTCCATCCATACTTTATGCAGGATGATGTAAGTATGTTGTATACTAGAGATGATCTTGCATAAATTATCATTGTTTTATTTGTAGATTTTTTATTCCTAGCTTGTATATTACTCATACAAGCTTGTTTGTTTCATCTTTCTATAAAGGTAGTATATTATATTTTGTTTGTACTTGCCTTACAATGTAAATAATTTTCAATTTAAATTATGCTGTTAAATTTTAGTTAATGTACTTACTATTTTATAGTCTATCTCATTTTACTTACTTTTTTGTTTACAAAACTATATGTTTATTTGTTTGAATACTTTACTAGATGTATTTAATATTTTTAGTATTTTTGTAATACATTTTGTTCTTTACATTACTTATAAATCCCAATTCAATTTAATTCAAATAAATCCTTCCAGTAATCTAAAATTTAACTAACATCTTAATTAATCAATTATTTTTACATTTTTTTATCCAAAAAAATAAATTAAAATATCAATTTAAACTTAATAAATTCGAGATCGTTACAGACTTCACCCCTTAAAAGGAATTTCGTCCTCAAAATTCGCCAAAGAGAGATAACGAAGATAGATGAAAGATAGAGAAACATCTTTTCAGATTAAACCGGATATCAATTCTGCATTTGGCTCACTAAATCAGAATATCAACAGTAGATACAAGAATGAATCTATTTAACACTTCACAAAAAACTCGGGTTATCAAATCTACGAAATATGCAGTGGTATTGGTTAGTTTGAAGGGATAACTAACCATTCGTAGATTATATCGAGACCCAAATAATAGATAAATGGATTTGATTTTCCATAATTTTCAAACACTAGATATGGATTCCAAACTCAAGTCGGAATATCTCAAAGTATATATAATTTGTCCCTCTTCGGACTTTGATCAACCCAAGAAATTATAACAGAATTTCAAAAATTCAAATATGGTTTTAAACGAAATTGTTTTATCGATACAATTCAAATTTATCCGCATATTCTATTAACCAATTTAACTCAATTTATAATTTCCTATTTATTTAAATTGTCAATTTCTAATTTCTAATTCATATTCATTAAGGTTTTAAAGTCAAAAACTGATAAGAAACCGATGAAGATGCAAAGTAAGAATTTTTTCTACAACGATTCGTAGTGCCATCATCACACTGAAACTTCTTTCTGGAGCTGTCACGAAGCAATCAAAATAATTTGGGAACGAATCAAAGAAAATTGATAGAGATGTTTCCACTGTTGCAGGGCATTGACCATTTATAGCGGTACTTCCATGTCCCCTGTCTCGTCCTCTTCTTGCACTCATACTCACTATCAGTGGATAGAAAGAGAATTTACTGAGGCATACAAACGGATATCTTAGGGATATACTCGTTCTAGGGTATACTTCACCCTATCTCTAATGAGTTACTTAATGTGCTATACTCCTGAGCTAAAGGTTTACCTTAGCTCTGATACCAAATGTGACGAGAGGGATTTTCGCGCTCGAAAATCGACATCCATACTTTACATCATACTCGAATGCCGTTGATTCGACCGTTCAAATCCGAGTCGCCGGAGCTTATAACAACATTAAGTAAACAATACAGCGGAATAAAAATTAATAATACATTGATATACAACATTGATACAATATCTGATACAATAGATGATACAGTAGATATCAATATACATCAGAGATGTGATACAATAGAATAGCAGCGGAAAAGAAAATAGATAACACTAGCAGCGAAACAAATAACTCTAAGATAGCCTTCAAGGAAGAACTCCAGCAGCTGCACGATCTCCCAATAACGATGCACAAAGATAAGCAAGTGCAGTCCTTATCCAAAGACTGAACTAGCTCCAGATAATCTACTAAACCCGACTATCTGAAAAACCCAACTCTAGACTGCTCGTGTAGAAAAATTTTGAGCACCCAGAGTTTAGGAAAGAAACAATAAACTCCAAGTCAGTCATGGGACTGGTATGAGTAACAAAAACAATTTATCTTTAAAAAAAACAAACAAAGAAATATTTTAAATTAGATTCGCAATGATTTTAGAAAATGGAACTACCATAAGACTTCCCACCACACACACAATGCAAACGTAGACTTGGAGGAGATTTCTTCTTATGTTAGTCAAAGATGCTTACTGTAACAACCCGCATATTTAACGATTATATATTTAAATGTTTTATTTAAATATAGTCGGATTTTGGGTCCGAAAAGCTACTTTCTGCAAATGGCCGAATTGGAACTCGAAACAACCTCCATTGGTTCCAAAATGGCGTTTGCGATCTTTTTTAGTATAATCTTTGATATATCTGGAGTTTGTGAAATTTTGACCCTTTTTCTATTGGATTTTGGGTTTGGGTTCAGCCCACTAGTTAACTAATACCCTAACCCAACCCCTTGTCTTCATTCATCCTCATTTCATTTCATTTCTTAAGCTTAAAACTGAAATGGTGGAAGGGAAAGAGAAATAGAAATTTGCAAGCCCTAGTTTCAACTTCCAACTTGATTTCTTGCTCCAAAATCAAAGAGAAGACATTGGTAAGCTCCTCTTCATCTCCTCCAACTCTTCTCCTCTTCAATTTCAGAAAATTTCCTAAACCTAAATTGGGAAATATGTGTTTTATTCTTTGATTGAAGCTTGTTGAGTTGAAGTAGTGTTTGGTTGGTCTTCTCCTTGTTATTGAGCTCCTTTTTCTTTGTTTTGGGTTAAAGGTGAGTTTTGAACTCACATCTACTTCTCTTGATTTCATTGACGTTGGGTATGAATTCCTAGCACTTGTTCATATGCTCTTGTTTTTGGTTCGGATTGAATTGGAGAATATCCAAATTTTTAGTGTTGGGTTCAATTCTTTAAAGATCCTAACTTTGATTTTTGAATATGTTTTTGGTTGCGAATCGGAGAGCTAATGGAGCTAGGGTATCTATTGGCTAAGGCTCCTTAGGTCCATTGCTCGAACGATCGCGTTTTGGAAGAAATTGCAACTCGTGGAAAAAAAAGGGCAGAAACTGCAGATTTATGCAGTTCGGCCGACCGAGCCCTGTAGCCGGTCAACTGACCTGCGCATGTCGTGTTTTTTATTTCCTGCATCTACCGACCGAGCCCTGCAACCGGTCGACCAACCTGCTCATGTTTTGCTGTTTTGCCTATTTTTGCATATTTTGATTGGTTTTCCAAATTTTATCGATTCAAGTTGCTTTTTAATGGTTGTCATTGCATATTTGGCTTTGATAACTTATTTTTGACTCCATTCATGAGTTTTTATAAATAATCCCTCTAAATTGTATTAAAAGCTTCCTTCTCCAATTCGTAGATTCTATTTAAAACGCACACACAATTTCGCACTTCGAGCGGAGTGGTAAGGAGATTAAATGGTTAGATAAAACACGGACCATGAATCCATTGTTTGTCTTCCCGATTAGTCCCCGACCTATTCGATTAATCGTTTTGACCTTCGGGTCTGGTTTACCGATGAAATGAGGTGAACTTTGTACTGCTTTGAGTGTGAAATTAACTAATGGATAGTAAACCGTTTAGTGCGAACGAGTGGTTATGGGACTCACGTTACCACTTTTCGGATTCCTTTTCGAGAGTTGTGACACATTCCGCCAGTTAGTGGTGTTCAGTACGGGGTCTTTGACCTTCACCACTACGGTTTGTTGCCTTTAGGATAGTGTCTTCGGACTATCTCCTTCAGGTTTGTTGCCTTCGGGTTGGTTTCCCTTTAGTATCGCTTTTGGAATTGGTCCATCGTCACCGCTCGAGAGATACTTGGGTTTGTCGCCTTCGGGTTTGTTGCCCTATTGTATCGCTTTTGGAGTTGGTCCATCGTCACCGCTCGAGAGATACTTGGGTTTGTCGCCTTCGGGTTTGTTGCCCTATTGTATCGCTTTCGGAGTTGGTCATTCGTCACCGCTCGAGTGATATTGGGTTTGGAGTCTTCGGGCTCATGGATCCTTGTTTATACAGTACTGAGCTCAAGCAATTTTCTGATGTTTCATTCATATGTATATTCCCTAGGTATCGCCCCTCGGTGTAGGTCTTTTTGAACCGCGCGATATGTAGCGATTACCTTGAGGAACTTGTGTTACCTTCATTGGTATTTGTTATTTGCCTTTTTGGCTTGCTTTGGGATATTCCTATCCTTTGTTTCTATATGTTGCCGTTGATATGAGGTTTGTTATCATATGATTCATCTTTTGTTAGATGATTGTGTTATCTCCCTTAGAGATATTTGTTATACCTTGTAACATTGCAGGTTTATTGTTGTTCAGTTTATCTAACTGATTTGTTTAGCTAGACTGACCCGTGTATTTTATACTCGGGTCAGACCGAGATGTTTCAGGTTAGGTACTTTGGACTTAGCCTATTTTGCTTTCGAATGGACTACTCCGCTAGCTTCTTTTTGTCATAGCTTTTTGTGTAGTCCCATTTTGTAGTAACTCTGATATGTATTCTATTGACTCGTCTTTATATTGTGGTTTGCTATACCACTTCACATGTATTATTTTGTATACTCTGTTATGTATCAGTGTATGTGTATATGATGATCTACTGTTCTATGATGTATATTACATTTGAGTTGTTATATTCTGTTCTGATAGATCCAACCATCTATGGTTTTGTTTTAAGTATTCATTGGGTATGTCGACCTGCTTGGTATATGTATTGTCGATGCATTCAATAGATAATTAGAGCAAGGCTATAGATGGTCGCTCCTAACCAGCCTTATTCTCCGTGTTAGTTGACGGCATTACCCTGTAGTGTCCTTGGCTAGCGTGGGTATAGAGGTGGGGCGTCACAGCGTGGTATCAGAGCGCTGAGTTCAGGACAAAATATGATAAACACATAATAGAGACACATATTACGATACATCAGAGTGTAATGAGTGATACAAGTCTTCGAATCATCGTGCCTTTCTATTCCTTCTACCATCAAAGGTTAGGTAGAATTTGGGGAATACGTTTAGGAATGCATGTGTTTCCGTAGCATTCCGTATTGAAGTATCTACCTTGTGATTTATCTTGTTCTTATCTTACTTTCAGCGTATGGCTGGAAGAGGGAGGGGACGACGCTCGGGTGTTGGGCAATCCAGTGGCTCACATCCGGACGGCGTTTATATGTCAGGTGATCAGTTTATGGAGTTTTTTAGGAGCACTCAGCCTCCAGCTCCTACTTGTGTATCTCCGCCTCGTAAGTCCGCCTTTGCACGTCTGTGCAGTGATTTTTCTCATCTTGGAGGAAAGCCGTTTAAGGGCTCCGAATCCGTTCTTGAAGTCCAAGCTTGGCTTCGCACGTGCGAGCGTATTTTCTCTCGCATGGATCTTTCTGACCATGATAGAGTTCTTGTAACTTCTAGCTTATTACAAGAGCACGCCCTTGATTGGTATGAGCTTCTTGTAGCCTAAATCGATGAGTCTACTCTTTCTTGGACTCAGTTTCGGGGACGATTCGAACTCAAGTTCGTTCCTGAATCTGAAAAAGTTTTATTGACCCATCGCTTCCTTGAGTTGAAGCAAGGGAAGTCTTCTGTTTCTGAGTATGTTGCATCATTCAAGGCTTTATCTAAGTATGGTCTTGAATTCATTAGCACTTCTTATAAGAAGAATCTGAAGTTTGTCTTTGGTCTTAAGAAATATCTTAAGAAGTCTTTGTTGCTCCAGCTTAAGCTTTCTTTTGAGGAGTTGGTAGATTCTGCACTTCATCTTGAAACCGTCGAGAAGGAGTGTGATAGTGGTGATGATGTTGAGGTTCGCAAGAACCCCAACAAAAAGCAGTCTCAATTGGATGAGCGGGAAATTTTCCCTTCCAAGAAGAAGAAGCCCGTTGAATCTGATTCTCAGTCTCAGCCTGCTGGAACACCTTCCATTCAGAAGTGTTTCAATTGTGATTCTCCTGATCATATGATTCGAGCTTGTCCTAAGCCTCTCTTCTGCCGCTATTGCAAGAAGGAAGGCCATCGTCTTCCCACTTGTCCTATTGCTCCGAATAATTCTCAGTCTGGCAAGCTAAATGTGACAGGTGCTTCTGGAGGCCCCTCTCGGGGATAATGTATGTATCCATCTATTTTGGTAGGTTTCTACTTTTCTTTGTGATTCGATTTCCAATTTGATGGCATCATTTTATTTCTTTAATCCCTCATGATGAGGAAAGTGTTGTTTCTCTCATTCTTGTAGTTGAGAATTTTCCGGTATTTTGAATCTTGTCTTAGGATTATCACCTAAGCAATCCTTTGGGTGGTATTAAGGTCTTTTCTGCTCAACCTTGCCATCGGTTTTCATTTGATTACGAGTTGTGGAAGTTACCACTTACCGCTCTCCGCACTCGTTGTAGTTCTTATGAATGATTTGTTGTGTTTGTCCAGCTCATTTCATCCATTTTATGAATCAAGTATTCTACGAATATCTCGATGATTCCATTTTGTATTTGTTGATTTTGGATGGAATTAGCAATCAAAAATTTTTGCAAATCTTTTTCATAAGAGTTATTTATAAGTATAAATGAGACTTTTGTTTTTAAAACAAACAAAGAGAATTTTCAAATGTTTTTAGAAACATGTTTATCATATAGAAGATTGGTTTGTGATTGTATTGCCCATTAAGTGCTTTAAGAATTTTGGTCGATGCGCTTGATCAACGTTATCGACAGGAATCTCCTAAGCGCTTTGATGAGACAATCAGACACAGTGAATTGACTTGAAATAAGAAATTTTTCCGGAAATACGATTTTCTGAAGATAATTGTGATTTTGAAAGTATTAGCTTTTCGGAAAAGTAGGTTATTTAAAAGAAGTCTTTTCCGATACTCTATTTCTTTTACTCCCGAAAGGGGGATCGTGTTGCCAATGCATTTTGTTATAAGCAACAAGTGATTGTTTCTTGTTGATGTCCGTATGGAATGATCTTTTTATCAAGTTCATCGGACGTTTTGTTGTACTTCATTTTGTTGAGATTTGGTTCATTTGACGTATTGTTTGTACCACGTTGGTGTTTCAAATTATTTGAGCTTAGGAATCCTTAGAATTCTCTGAGCAAATAAGTTAGGGCTTATCCTTTCGTGCACTTATGGTGAACTTCTTATTCTGCTATTCTTTTGTGTTGACATGTTCTTGGTTGTTACTCTTTATTTTCTTCTTAAAGAATTGCGAGGACGCAATTTTGTAAGGAGGGGAGATCTGTAACAACCCGCATATTTAACGATTATATATTTAAATGTTTTATTTAAATATAGTCGGATTTTGGGTCCGAAAAGCTACTTTCTGCAAATGGCCGAATTGAAACTCGAAACAACCTCCATTGGTTCCAAAATGGCGTTTGCGATCTTTTTGAGTATAATCTTTGATATGTTTGGAGTTTGTGAAATTTTGACCCTTTTTCTATTTGATTTTGGGTTTGGGTTCAGCCCACTAGTTAACTAATACCCTAACCAACCCCTTCTCTTCATTCATCCTCATTTCATTTCATTTCTTAAGCTTAAAACTGAAATGGTGGAAGGGAAAGAGAAATAGAAATTTGCAAGCCCTAGTTTCAACTTCCAACTTGATTTCTTGCTCCAAAATCAAAGAGAAGACATTGGTAAGCTCCTCTTCATCTTCTCCAACTCTTCTTCTCTTCAATTTCAGAAAATTTCCTAAACCTAAATTGGGAAATATGTGTTTTATTCTTAAATTGAAGCTTGTTGAGTTGAAGTAGTGTTTGGTTGGTCTTCTCCTTGTTATTGAGCTCCTTTTTCTTTGTTTTGGGTTAAAGGTGAGTTTTGAACTCACATCTACTTCTCTTAATTTCATTGACGTTGGGTATGAATTCCTAGCACTTATTCATATGCTCTTGTTTTTGGTTCGGATTGAATTGGAGAATATCCAAATTTTTAGTGTTGGGTTCAATTCTTTAAAGATCCTAACTTTGATTTTTGAATATGTTTTTGGTCGCGAATCGGAGAGCTAATGGAGCTGGGGTATCTATTGGCTAAGGCTCCTTAGGTCCATTGCTCGAACGATCGCGTTTTGGATGAAATTGCAATTCATGGAAAAAAAGGGGCAGAAACTGCAAATTTATGCAGTTCGGTCGACCGAGCCCTGTAGCCGGTCGACCGACCTGCTCATGTCGTCTTTTTTTATTTCCTACATCTGGCCAGACGACCGACCCTGCAACCGGTCGACCGACCTGCTCATGTTTTGCTGTTTTGCCTATTTTTGCATATTTTGATTGGTTTTCCAAATTTTATCGATTCAGGTTGCTTTTTAATGGTTGTCATTGCATATTTGGCTTTGATAACTTATTTTTGACTCCATTCATGAGTTTTTATAATAATCCCTCTAAATTGTATTAAAAGCTTCCTTCTCCAATTCGTAGATTCTATTTAAAACGCACACACAATTTCGCACTTCGAGCGGAGTGGTAAGGAGATTAAATGGTTAGATAAAACACGGACCATGAATCCATGGTTTGTCTTCCTGATTAGTCCCCAACCTATTCGATTGATCGTTTTGACCTTCGGGTCTGGTTTACCGATGAAATGAGGTGAACTTTGTACTGCTTTGAGTGTGAAATTAACTAACGGATAGTAAACCGTTTAGTGCGAACGAGTGGTTATGGGACTCACGTTACCACTTTTCGGATTCCTTTTCGAGAGTGGTGACACATTCCGCCAGTTAGTGGTGTCCAGTACGGGGTCTTTGACCTTCACCACTACGGTTTGTTGCCTTTAGGATAGTGTCTTCGGACTGTCTCCTTCAGGTTTGTTGCCTTCGGGTTGGTTTCCCTTTAGTATCGCTTTTGGAGTTGGTCCATCGTCACCACTCGAGAGATACTTGGGTTTGTCGCCTTCGGGTTTGTTGCCCTATTGTATCGCTTTTGGAGTTGGTCCATCGTCACTGCTCGAGAGATACTTGGGTTTGTCGCCTTCGGGTTTGTTGCCCTATTGTATCGCTTTTGGAGTTGGTCATTCGTCACCGCTCGAGTGATATTGGGTTTGGAGTCTTCGGGCTCATGGATCCTTGTTTATACAGTACTGAGCTCGAGCAATTTTCTGATGTTTCATTCATATGTATATTCCCTAGGTATCGCCCCTCGGTGTAGGTCTTTTTGAACCGCGCGATATGTAGCGATTACCTTAAGGAACTTGTGTTACCTTCATTGGTATTTGTTATTTGCCTTTTTGGCTTGCTTTGGGATATTCCTATCCTTTGTTTCTATATGTTGCCGATGATATGAGGCTTGTTATCATATGATTCATCTTTTGTTAGATGATTGTGTTATCTCCCTTAGAGATATTTGTTATACCTTGTAACATTGCAGGTTTATTGTTGTTCAGTTTATCTAACTGATTTGTTTAGCTAGACTGACCCGTGTATTTTATACTCGGGTCAGACCGAGATGTTTCAGGTTAGGTACTTTGGACTTAGCCTATTTTGCTTCCGCATGGACTACTCCGCTAGCTTCTTTTTGTCATAGCTTTTTGTGTAGTCCCATTTTGTAGTAACTCTGATATGTATTCTATTGACTCGTCTGTATATTGTGGTTTGCTATACCACTCGACATGTATTATTTTGTATAATTTGTTATGTATCAGTGTATGTGTATATGATGATCTACTGTTTTGTGATGTATATTACATTTGAGTTGTTATATTCTGTTCTGATAGATCCAACCACCTATGGTTTTGTTTTAAGTATTCATTAGGTATGTCGACCTGCTTGGTATATGTATTGTTGATGCAGTCAATAGATAATTAGAGCAAGGCTATAGATGGTCGCTCCTAACCAGCCTTATTCTCCGTGTTAGTTGACGGCATTACCCTGTAGTGTCCTTGGCTAGCGTGGGTATAGAGGTGGGGCGTCACACTTACTACGCAAAATGAAATCAGTTGATATTATTGCTAGTGCATAGTGCAGAAACCATTTCGAAAGTATAATATAAATCTTAGCCAGCATAGGTACCATTATATTATGCCTACTATAGCTACCACCTGAGGTGGCAGGTTATTGCAATTGTAAAGGGCTCGTATTATTTTGTTTGGATTTCCAACAAATGGTCGGGAAAGGAACTTCCCATACCGAAATGGAACGCCTCTGCAAGGACGTCCCCGAGCATCCCAACTGGATCTCTGCCAACACAAAGGCGGTGTACTCCCTGCCCAAGAGTATCAACCTTAGATATTCCATTCCCCGTCGTAACCAACCTTTTTCTGGGATCCCGATAACCAACAATACCACACAGTAATAGATATAGTGTATCCACATGAGTAAGTATTTGGGCTCCATTCCATGATACTACCCCTATCCAAAAGAAATGGACATACCCTAGGAACGCGATCCCTGACAACCTTGCTGCATCTTTCCTGTTTCGACCATTTTCCGGGTTATGAGGTTCGACGAAGTCTCGTCCACAAAGCTACGCTTTTCACAAAGCCACGCTTTGATCAACAAATGATCAGCAGCAATCAGCATGCCATATTACCAAGTTGGGAATATATTGCTGATAACCTTCAACTACATAACCTCTAAGGGTGTTAAGCTAAGAGAATAAATTCTCTGCCACCAACGGAAATGTATTTGAAAGAAATCTGCTTTATATATCAAAATGTAATGTCATACATACATCCTATAGAAGTCTGTTCTTGATTTAGAACAGAATCGAAGGCACTTCCAAAGAAGTCCTCGCAATTTGGGTATTCACAATCCCGATCGGACTTCCCATCACTTAGGAAATCTCTATACCGTAGCTACTCGGTGCAGAGAAAATTGATAGGTCATCCTATCGTTCTCGCAAATACCCCGTCTTCAACACCGGTCTTCAAATGCTATCCATAACGTCGTATCACATATTCGGAATGGGTTATACGACCCAAAGATCCTTTGCCGGCTAACCCGAATAGCGAGCGCAACATTTAAAACATATGGATATGGGATTTCAATTAAATCACAACTTAATAATTCAAAATTTTCTTTCAAATGATTTAAACCGATTACCATTTCCAATCTTTTAAACAAAACGATTAATTTCACAAAATTCACCCAGTTTGTCAAAGGTTCATTCCTAAGTTTCAAAACAATTCCATCTCAATTGGATTAATTCATTTAAATCTTTAAATCAAAGATTTGTTTCATAGTTTTCAAATCGTTCCTAAATATTCACAAAAAAATCTGTTTCCAAATATTCATCTATAACTTGGAAAACTATTTCAGTTTACTTGAAATCCCTTTTATACAATTTGAAATTCATTTCTCCTATGAAAGCTTTTTTTATCATTTAGAAACAACAGTGTTATTTTGGAATAGCCCTATTTCATTTATACAAGTTACAATCTTTGGGTTAATTCAAATTCCCAAAAGAACAATACTTCAAAAATGGTTTGACTCATATATAACTAGTATAATATCGTTAATCCCTAGTTTCAAATCATATAATTCAATTTCAAGTACTGAATTCAAATTTAAATCAAAATATTTAAATTCCAAAACTTAATCAAGTTATTCAAAATAAATTTTCATCTTTGAAATTCCATTTCAAAAAGCTTTTCACTTTAAACCCAATCTATTTTCAAAACATTTGAATTCAAATATTCAAATTTAAAAATCATTTCAAAATCTGTGACAAAATCGATTTCCTCGTGAAATCCATATTCGTGTGTGTATGGTGTGGTCCAGAGGGTTTAAAACAATAGTACAACAACATTCAATCATTACAGATTGGAATCACAACAATATCGATAAGCGGTATATTCCAATAACGCTTATCTATATACACAGATTCACAGATAGAAAATATGAATACATTATAAATAAATTAATTAAATTCATCACATATCACATTGAAACTACTAATAGTACAAAGCATATCAGAAATACCAAACAGTTCAACTATCAATAGAATTCAAACATCTATAAGTGAACTCAATTAATTATCTGTTAATTTAAATCCGATGGGTCATGATCATACTTAATTAACATCAATCGATTTCAAATCATTTGATTAAATGTCCTTTAATCATTTATTAAATAAATTTATTAACTTCTAATTATTAAATAATCAACTTTTAGTTATTCAATTATTCTTTAATTAATTTCCCTTACTTAATTCATTAGTAAATTAATCTACCCTCAATTGATTACCATTTAATTAATTATTACAATAAGTGGTTATCCCTTCATTAATCACTAACTTACCATTAAAAATCTTTAATTAACCATCTTCATAGTTAATCATCATTAACAATTATTAATTTCAAATAATTTAGATAGTTAATTGTTAATTTACCAATTAATTATTCACAAAGTGATAAACCCTTAATTAATTTCAATTATAAATTTAATTAACCAATCTTTACTCACCATTATGAATAAATCATTCTTAATTACTTTTAAAACATAAATTTATAATAAAAGTTATCTTAATTAACATTTTAAAATAAACTTTCTTAACTTTGAAAACAAATTATTACAAATTTTAAAACTTAATGTTAATTAACTTCAACACTTATTTTTTTATAAATCACAATTTGATCACATCGAGAAATTATACGTTATTCCCTTGATTAACTATTCTTAATTGATTAATCATTCATTAATTAAAATTGACTAACCATTGATACTCATTAATTAATCCAAACATTAATTAACCATCCTAATTAACTTAATAATTTATGAATTACAAATTTATAAGTTTCATTAACTTTAAAGAAAACTTATTCTTATTAATGATTTTATTTATCACCCATAAATATGTTTGGAAACATTTATTTTAAATTTACTTTTAAAATTTCGTTTTAAATTTCAAGCTTTAAGATGAATACCAATTTATCTTTAATAAATTTAAAACAATTTCAAGTTAAATTGATTACACACAAGATTAATTTCTAATTACAAATTTACTTAAAGTTACTAATTTAATTATAAGTATAAGTTAATTTACTTTTTTTATCACCTTGTACTTTTCATTTGTTAATCATCTTACCTTTACAAACCCTTCTTTTAATAAATTTCAATCAAATTTTAACTTAAAATTAACCAACATGTTTACTTAATTTAATGTTAAACTTTGTATAACAAAATTCTTAAAGTACTTAGGCCAAAATTATCAGGATCTGGACCTGAGGCAACCCACGCATTTCCTCGAGTAACACTAGTCCATTCTTCCTGTTTCCCCGCGTTCCTTCTTCCCCTACCCTTTTCTTCCTCTTCACCCTGTTCTTCCTTTTTTTATCATCTTAAGTTAAGTTTAAAAATTTAAACTACAGTATAAAAAAACACTCACACGCACCAGGCTAAAACTCGAAGTAAGCCCCGAAAATACTCGTGCACATCCCGCGACAACTACGGCACCAAACCAGACCGCCCAAACGCCACCGTGCAAGTGCACGGTGGTTCTCCGTCCCTCTGGGAACCTCCGCTGCCACCCACCAACCAAAATTCGCCTCTCTATTCGAAATAAAAACCCAATTTTGCACAAAAAAACAAAATCGAAATAATGCCTGATGCTTGAACCATCAACTCGAACCACCTACTGAAAATCGTCTCGTCACCCCCACGTCGACCTCCGGAGCCGCCGCGACTTCGGCCTCACCATGTCAACTCTTTGCGCCACGCTTCCCCAGAATTTCGAGATACTCGGTCAAGTAGAGGTGATGAAATCGCCTCATTTTCAAACACCTCAAGAACTCTATCACGAACCCTAAATATGACTCGTCCCCTCAATTTGTACAATGGAAAAATTATTTAATAATTTTTCCATTGCTATCAACTACCAAACTTGCTTCAAGAAAGTTCACAGAGATCAGAATTGGTTCGGCTATCAGAGATTAATCAAAATGCAGTTTTTATTCAAACTTGAACTGCACTTGCGATACTCACTTAAAAATCATCATATTGATTTTAAAAATCCTAACTTTGTGCACTTATTCAAGTTATATAATCAATTCAATTTTTAAAATACTTGGATTTATCATATGATTCTTTGTTTTCATTGTAAACCAAGTTACAGAGTCAAGTTCATTCCTTTTCAAGCAAAAACTTCTGTACCATGGTTTGAGTTTAAACAACATAATTTTTTAAAAATCTAAGTTTAAAAAAATGTTTTGTATGAAGATTAATAAAGTTTTTCCTTGTTTATATTCATTCCATAACGAGAAACAAGAACCATCAAGGTACACAGTATACACATATACTTGTACAGAACCAAAAATAACCAAGTCTTTATGAAACAAAGATACAGATTTAAATTTTCTTTTTTTTTTCTTTTTTTTTGAACTAGTAAGTTTACTCACCGTGTCGTCTAGATGAACAGAGCACTTCCTCATGTTGACACAACTTTGAAATTTGCAAGCTGGAAATCTCTTCTTTAATCTCTGGGTTTGTAGTTGTTTGAATTATTGTTGTTGTTTAAATTGAAGTTTTGTTTCAGTTTCTAAGATGATGTTCATTTCAGTTTTACACAGCTAAGAATGAACGAACTAAAATAAGGAGTTATGTATAAGAGAGAAGTGGATAGGGTACACATTTTTTTTATTGCACAGGGTATTATAATTTATTTGTTTATGGAGGCTGATGATGATCTTGCATTTAACGCTTAAGTCCTTTGATCTTTTGCCATACCTCCTTCCATACTTTATGCAGGCTGATGTAAGTATGTTGTATACTAGAGATGATCTTGCATAAATTATCATTGTTTTATTTGTAGATTTTTTTTCCTAGCTTGAATAATACTCATACAAGCTTGTTTGTTTCATCTTTCTATAAAGGTATTATATTTTGTTTGTACTTGCCTTACAATGTAAATAATTTTCTATTTAAATAATGCTGTTAAATTTTAGTTAATGTACTTACTCACTATTTTATAGTCTATCTCATTTGTTTACTTACTTTTTTGCTTACAAAACTATATGTTTATTTGTTTGAATACTTTACTAGATGTATTTAATTTTTTATACTATTTTTGTAATACATTTTGTTCTTTACATTACTTATAAATCCCAATTCAATTTAATTCAAATACATCCTTCCAGTAATCCAAAATTTAACTAACATCTTATATTAATTACCAATTATTTTTACATTTTTTTATCCAAAAAATTAAATTAAAATATCAATTTAAACATAACAAATTCGAGATTGTTACAGACTTTATCATTTCCAAACCGATGTTATAATTTCTTAGTAAACATTGATTTTATTCAATTACCATTCAATATATATTAATTCATTAGTTAATTCAATATCTACGTTTATTTTCTTATATTCAATTTATAGCCTAGTATAACATTTATACTAATTCCATTAATTATAACTTCATTCAAACAGTTAATATTTAACTTGGATTAACATTACTACAATTTAAATTATTATTTCATTAATGAGTCATAGATTTCTGTTTTTTCAAATATTCAATAACAAACATTTAATAAAATTAACAATTAAATTGTCAAAAATTTTATGGGTCGTTACACTCTCCCCCACTCAAAACTTTTTGTTCACGAAAAGGAAAAAGAAGGAGAATGTAATGACCTGCAAATCCATACCCCTTGAGTCAACACTATTCTACATCTATCAACTCAAGATGAATAGAAATACGAACCATTTGGGTTAAAGAAGAAGAGGTAGAAGAAGAAAATAGAAAACAATATCAGAATCTAACCATCGAAGCGGAATAAAATATAATAGATAATCACAGATCTTTACACAAAAACGAATATATCTGTTTATAAATTACATTATCAGAGTACATCAATCACATAACACACAATTGGACAGTAATCATAACCTGGCCTCACACAACTGAATGCACAACGGAATACAAATCAAGTACGGAAGAACGTATCACCATCCAGCTCGTCTCCTGAGCTCCATAGTATTCTTTCCGGTATTCTATAATACTCGGTCTGACCCGAGCATTATAGTTAAATAACACCCGAGTCAGTCTCGAATACCAGCGTGAGAAAACCACACCCAAATTTATTATTAAAGTTTCAAAATCCTTTTGAAAACAAAAGCATCTCGTGAGACCACCCACAAATAAACATGTCGGGTTTTTACCTTACGATAGCTAAAACACTTTGTATTAAAATCCTCTGATATTATATTAGGGTCTATATATAAATACTTATTGTAACGTTTACGATTTTTCGTTACCGAAAAACCGAAATGTTATAGTTGAAGAAGAAGAAAGAGGTAGAAGGAGAGAGAAAAAGAGAGAAGAAGAAAGAAAAGAACAACAATAAAACAATAGAAAGAACAATAAAACAATATCAGAATCTCACAGTCGCAGCGGAACAACATATAATAGGTAAATGAACAATGTTTAAAACAAAGAAATATATCAATTATTACATTACATCAAATCATTAGAGTGTACAACAACAAACAACAACAAACAGCGGAAAAAAATACTATATACAATATAATATACTACGCCATCCAGCTCACCTCCAGATATCTGTAGCAACACCTGAATCCAGAATGACCTGATAACCTAACTCTAGACTGCCCGTGTAGAAATTGGTGGGCACCCAGAGTTTAGGAAGGGAACAATAAACTCCAGGTCAGTCATGTGACTGGTGTGAGAACTTAAAACAGTTATTTATCTTTTAAACAAAGAATAGGAGAAATTTTAAATAAATTCGCAATGCTTTTTAGAAAATGAGACTACCATAAGGTCTCCCGCCACACACACAATACAAACGCAGACTTGGAGGAGGTTTCTCCTTATGATAGTCAAAGATGCTTACTACGCAAAATCAAATCATTTTTTGATATTATTATTAGTGCATAGTGTAGAAAACAATTTCGAAAGTAGAATATAAATCTTAGCCAGCATAGGTACCATTATATTATGCCTACTATAGCTACCATATTAAATGGCAGGTTCTACAACTAAAACCGTACAAGGCTCGTATTGTTTCTTTGGATTTCCAACAAATGGTCAGGCCAAGGAACTTCCCATTGCCACATGGAAACGCCTCTGGAATGACGTCCCGAGAACCTAACCGGATCTCTGCCAACACAAGGCCGGGTTACCCCTAACTGGGTAACTACTGACACGAATATGTCATTCCCCGATCGTAACCGATCTATATCCGAGGATCCAGGATTTCCAACAACCACAAAGTAATAAATTTGCAGTAACCACATAGGTTAAGTATCTGGGCTCCATACCATGATACCACCTCTATCCAGAAGGAATGACATACACTAAAGGGGCGCTAACCCCTAATAACCTTGCCGCATCTTTCCTGTTTTGACCATTTCCGGGGTGTGAGGCTCGATGAAGTCTCGTCCATAAAGCCACGCTTTACAAAAGCAGTGCTTTGGGTCAACAAATGATCAAAGCAATGATCATCAAGATAAACGATCAAACAAATGATCCTATCACAAATGATCATTCAACGATCATTTCACAGCAACACTCAGCATGCCACGTTACCAATTTGGGAATGTATCACTAGTGACCATCAACTATATAACCTCTGAGCTCGTACATCTCAGAGAAGGATGTTAAGCTAAAAGAATAAATTCTCCGCCACCAACAGAAATATATTTGATAGAAACCAGCTTTACATCTCAAATTGTAACGTCAGACATACAATCCATACAAGTCCGTTCCGGGATCGAACGGAACCGAAGGCACTTCCAAAGAAGCCCTTGCAATTCGGATATTCACTAATCACGTCCGGACTTCCCGTCACTAAAGGTGATAAACCTCTGTATCGGAGATCAGCCGATGCAGAGTAACTAGACGGTAATCCATCCATTTTCACAAATATCCGGTCTTTAACACTGGTCTTCAAATGCAATTTATAACGACGTATCACTATTCGGAATGGGTTATACGACCCCATGGTCCTTTCCCGGTTAACCCGAATAGTGAGCGCTTATTTTAAAATAAGTGTGGCATCCAATTCAAGCAATCACAACAAATACCCATTTAAAGGTAAATATTGATAGTCGGTTATTTAACTATCAATAAAGATGCGCCACATCATCAGATTCCAAATAATTTCTCAAATTATTTAATTTTCCAAAATATCTTTACAAGATATATAATTTTCCACACTTCAAAAATAAACAACGTTTATTTTGAAACCAATTTTCCCTTTCCATTTATAAATTCCATAGTGAATTTATATTCCAAATTATCTATTGATCTACAGTTTTCAATAGATTTCAAATATTCAATTCCAATTTATCTTCAAAAAGATAAATTTTTTAAAAACATTCCATTTCATATTGGAAAAGCAATTCCATACTTATTTAAAAATAAGCGATTCACAAATATTATTTATTTTCACAATTTGAAAATATTCGGTATACTTAAACCATAGTTAAGTATATATGTCATTCTTTAAGGAAAACGTTCTTTTATTCACTTTTATTTGGGTCAAAACGAATGTTGCGTAAAACATCGTTACGACAACCAAAATCACTAGTATAGGGATTCGAAAATAAAATATAAATCCCAATACTATATAAAACATTTCCTTTCGGAATCCATTTACTATAACAACAGTGTTATAGTCCATTACTTCCTTATTTTCCTCGAAAACGCCTATTTCAACAATGAATGTTGAAATCTACGTATTCATTTCCCTCTATTTCTCGAAAAACGTCTATTTCAACAATAAATGTTGAAATCTATGTTTTCGATACTTAATGCATTTTAAAACATCTTTAAATCGTTTTAAATTCTATTTAAAACATCCAAATTCCATTTAAAACATTCCTTTCCCAAAAGATATCCATTTTATTTAACGATATATTCACTGTTCAAAAACGTGAATATAACTCTTTTAATAAACTTTTATATTCAATTGATCAAATTCAATTGATTACGAATTTATAAACAATGTTTATAAATTCTATTCCTATTTATAAACTTCGATTTATAAATCTCTTTTATTTATCCCATTAATTTACATAACCCTAATTTTGTACCAAAGGTTCATATTATAAGTTAATTACTTATAATCCTTTTATTCACAAAATCGTTCTTTCTTAACACTTCACAAATCATAAATCTTATTATTTATAAGATTTTATCTATAGCCTTATTTTCAACATTAACAAACCCTTTTTTTTTAAATTCCATTATTTCGATTTATAAAATATATATTTTATAAATCTCATCTGCAAACCGTTCATGCTTTATCAAAAATTTCAATTTAACTGCCAAGATCCGATTTATAAGATAATTACTTATAAATTCTTCATTTTATAAAATCTACTCTTTTTATAATCTTCACAATTTATAAATCTATGATTTCCAACGAAATCCATTTTATACTCCATTTTAACACTTAATAGACTCTTTTTTTTTTTAATTCCAACATTTTGAATTCATAAATGTAAAATTTTAAAATCTTTTATACACATCCTTTATAATAATTATTCAAAATTCCAATTAAAACCATTTCATAAATTTATTAACTACTTATCTCAAAAATAACATTTTGGTTGTAGTTTTCAAAAACCATGAATTCTATAAATTTAAAACTTGAAATTTGAATTTATTTAAAATGAATCCATTCAAAATTTTAATAAAAACATATACTTTGAAAAATCACTTTAAAATCCTTTTCAACTCAAAATCGTTATTTTTAACTTTAAAAAAAAATGGATCCGATGATGCAACAGAATCCAATAGTCAATCACGGCAACAAATATCATATATTGATATGAAAATCAACAATCATCACAATATCTATAATCAAATAAATATTTGTGAGGAATCCAGTTGGATCCCTCCAACCTGTTTCCCTGCATCCACAGATGTTAGCACAATACCAATTCCACTTCGAGGTGGAATATCGCCGTATATGGGATTTTATAAAATATTATCCGCTTACTAACGGCGCAATAGGGTCTCATCTGCTATACAATGCGGGAAATCAATCAACTGCAATATATACATATGCCAATATATATATTGCTATATATAGATATATCCTACTATATCTAATATCACAATCAAGCAAACAATAAATCAATCAACACATTTTAAATATAACTATTTAAAATTTTAAATAACCCTTTTGAGTGAGAAGTTCTCACCTTAGCTTTTATTTTGCCATCCATTTTCCATCTTGACTTGATTTCCTCACAATTTTAACCTTGTATAAACAATTTTACAATTTATTAATATTCGAAATAAAACCGAGCAATTAAATTTTATTTCTTAATTTTAGCTGTAAATTAGCCTTAAACCAATTTTTCTTCTTTAAATAAATTTATCTAACAAAAAAATTTATTTTACTTTAAATTAAGATCTTTAAATCAATTTCTTTTTCCTCTTTAAATTTCTGCAAGTACAACAGTAAATTACTTTACTGTAATTTCTTAATTTCAAATCAAGATTTTAAATTTTTAACTTACTGTAATATTCTTACCTTTGATTGTAAACAATTTAAAGAGACAGTTATACCTTACTGTAAAAACACCATGCTCGAACTCGAACTTCCAATACCCACGAGATCGTGACTCTGGCCATCGCTCGAAACCCTAGATCGATCGATCAATCATTGCTGCATCCAGATTTCTACCAGCCTTTGAATCCCCAAGACCAATATCATCAACTTCGGCATTACAGTGGTTCAACTCCCAGCCTTGCACTCGAACCATTGCCGTGCCCTAGATCCACGCGACGCCGTGATTTGCCCCTGGCCACGCGCTTGCTGTCGCTGCCTCCATTGCCTTGCTCGCGAGCTCCAAGCCACCACCCTCATCAATATCACGCAAAACCCCAGGCGAAGTTCCATGCCGATCTGAAGTCGCGATGCCACCCTTGAGTTCGAATCGAACTCGTCGATGTCGCGCACGAGTTTCCTATCGCGACGATGTCGCGACACTTCTCTCCCTCCCTCGAGTTGAATTTGATTGGGGTAGCTGGGTTTGGCTTCGGCCATTTTTAAATCTTTTGAAGAGAAGGGGGGGTCTCGATTAACTGAAGAGGAAGAAGGAACGACTTGATTTTGAAATTGGGGATTCGGCCATGATATTATTTTAAACGAGATTTTGTTGTTGAACGAGAGATTATCTTCTGCCATTTATTTTTTTTCCTGCTTTGATTTATTATTTTGGCTGCGTGAATAGATTGAGGGAGATGTTCGCGTGATTTGTGGCATGAATTTAGGGATGCTGCCGTTTGTTTAATTTAAATTTAAAATTTAAAATTCACTTTGTTTTCGTTACAACTTTCAACGCGTTTGCACGCCGTGTGCTCACATATCAACTCTGAAAAATACGAAATTTGAAATCCGACAATAATTCAATATTACCGACCCAATGGAACTGGTTTCGTCGAATTCCGAGACTGTGCCTCGGAAGGCTATTTTAAAATTCAACTCGAACTAAAGAAATTCAAAACTGATCAAAACACTTTCAAATTCAATTCTGAAGCTTCTATTATCTCTAGTATTAACAATACGAATTTTACAAGCCTTTGAAATATTTTTAATCAGCTTAAAATTGAGGATTCAAATTTTTATTCAACTTTCAATAGATTAAATTTAAAAATTTAATCGCCATATTCAAAGTTATATTAAAAATTCAATCTAAACCATCATTCAAATACTTAAAATTAATTAAATATTTTCAAATTAAATTGTTAAAAATCCTGGGTCGTTACACTTATTAAAATAGCCGAAATTGTTACATCTATTAAATTCCATCTACTAGCCACAAAGTGGGTAATACAAACAAAACTCGTAAAAGGCGCATATGGAGAATGGATTTCCATCTAATGACTAGGCATTGGGGTACCACCTGTCACGGCACGTGGCCTAGATCACCGTACCGAGGATCACTCCCGACCCCCTGCAACATAAGACCGGGACTACCCCTTACTGGATAATCTCGAGTAAGATCACCCCACGGTTGTGATCAGCAACCGCACCACTAAGTCGAAATAAAAAGGGACATCTAGACAGGGATGACCTTACCCGAAGATGGTACTACTCACCAGCCTTGCTGCATAACCCTTGATTTTCAGTCATTCTCGGTTGATGAGGCTTGAGGCTAAGCGTTACCTTTTTACATTGTTTCACTTAGAATGCTCATCGTCCACCTGACGATGTTTTGAAAGCATTCATCCATACAAGTCCGTCCCGGATTCGAATGGAACCGAAGGCACTATTCCTACTACATCCATTTTGGAAACATCCTCAGGATTAGTAGCGACTAGCCCTTGCACTTCACTGCTCCATCTTCGAATCCAAACTCGTCTTCCTTACGAAAACATACAAACCAGATCGAAGTGGTTTATGAGAAATTAATCCCGATCCCGGTCTCTTCGAAAAGATCAGCGCATTTGGCCCATATTGATAGTCGGTTATTTAGCTATCAATTTACATTCACAACAACCATCAAACAATAAATAATTTCACAAATTATTTATTAACCTTAAAATATTTCCGCAAGATATATTTCCATTTTCAACCATTTTGAAAATAGTTTTCAACCCACACTCTTCTTATGGAATAAATTCCCAAATATTTATTTCCACTGAAAATACCAAGTACAAAGCCTTAGATTTTTGAAAAACTTTAAAACACTTTATTATAAAATATATTTCAACATTTAGATTGAAAACTATTTCAATTCTTTATTAAAAATATATATATTAGGAATATTTAAAATGAGGCTACTTAATAAAATATAAAACTAGATTTTCTCTTTAAAAAACAAATACCTAGTCACTTTTAAATAATTACTGCTATAATAGATTAAAAGAAAATACTTACTTTAGAATTTAAATGTTTAGAAAGAATAAATTTTCTAAAACATGGTTTTTAAATTTACTTTGGAAACGCACTTGGCTATCCAGGGAAATATACTACTCTTCACATCCTTTTAAAAATAAATCACTATTTATTTTTAATCAAATTTTCCATTTCTTTAATAACTTTCCATCGTGAATTTAATTCTCCAAATATCCACTGATATATTACTTTACTTTTATAACCCAGTTTATAAATTCCAAAGTCCCACTTCTCTTTTAAAGTTCCAACTTCAATGACTTAAATCAATTTTCAAATTGATCTCCAGTTTACTCCATTTTGAAATAAATTTCTTTGCTTACTCAATTCATTTTGAAATCCATTAATTATATACTTTATTATTATTATTTTCTTCGTTTTGATTTTAAATCTTTTAACTGAAGCATATCAATTTCAGATTTTCCAAATTTCTTCTTTATCCTTTTCAATAATTTAAACCTTAAGTTTAAAATAAATGCTTTATTCTTTTAAATAATAACACTAAAGTTTAAAATTCATTATCTTCCTGTTTATTCAAATTTCCCTTTCATACACGGAATTATTAATTAGAATTTTGAAACTACTATTATTCTTATCCAGTTCATTCTTAATTTATTTTAATTCTCTATAATTATTCCACTAACAAATTCTCTTTCCTTTATTTCTTTTCAAAACTCCAATTCTATATATTTTGATAACTCAGCGTCCCACTTCTCTTTTAAAGTTCCAACTTCAATCACTAAATCAATTTTCAAATTGATCTCCAATTTACTCCATTTTGAAATAAATTTCTTTACTTACTCAATTCATTTTGAAATCCATTAATTATATACTTTATTATTATTATTTTCTTCATTTTGATTTTAAATCTTTTAACTGAAGCATATCAATTTCAGATTTTCCAAATTTCTTCTTTATCCTTTTCAATAATTTAAACCTTATGTTTAAAATAAATGCTTTATTCTTTTAAATAATAACACTAAAGTTTAAAATTCATTATCTTCCTGTTTATTCAAATTTTCCTTTCATACACGGAATTATTAATTAGAATTTTAAAACTACTATTATTCTTATCCAGCTCATTCTTAATTTATTTTGATTCTCTATAATTATTCCATTAACAAATTCTCTTTCCTTTATTTCTTTTCAAAACTCCAATTCTATATATTTTGATAAAACAGTGTGCCAAAATATATTCAAGTAAACCATAGCATTCAATATTCCAACTATCAATAATATTCATCACAGAATATCGAATATTCATAACCGGGAATATTGAACAATATAAATAATTTTGAGGAATCCAGTTGGATCCCTCCAACCTGTTTCTCTGCATCCACAAATGTTAGCACATTATAAAATACCAATTACACTTTGAGGTGGATTATCGTGGTATATGGTATTTAAATAAAATATCATCCGTTATTATGCGGTGCATATGGTCTTATCCACTATATAATGCAGGAAATCAATCATTCCAAGATATATTATATACTACTATATATAATATTGCATATCCAATCAAAACAATCAATCATCCAATTATTTAAATTTAACCATTTAAATTTGAATTATAACCAGATAAATGAGATTAACTCACCTTTGCTTTAGCTGGCAATCCACTTCCACCACGACTACTTTGTTCATGACTTTGGATCTTGTATGAATGAAATTTTCCAAATTTATTGACAGTTTCCATGATTTAAACTACCAATAATCTTCTCATTTTAAATTTAAATCTATTGGGTAATTAAAATTATAAATTTTACTTTACTGTTAAAAATGATTCTCGATAACCAAATTAAACTAAAAGTTTTAACTTACTTAACCTTAAATTAAAACACTAATTTAAAAGAAAAACTGTTAACCTTATTGATTTAAACTTTTTTTCCTTTCTTTTTTTACTGATTCTAACTAAACTAAAATTTATAAATCTTTAAATTTACAGATAAATCTGCAGATTTCATTTTCCAGTTTAAACTTAAGTAGATTTTAAATTAAAATGCTAAAATCGCGTTACCTACTCGACGAGAGAACCCCAACAACGAACTCCTGCTCTAAGCTTTGCACGAGATCGAACTCCTCACTCCACTGCCGTCGGCGCAGCTGCCCTACTAGAACCCCTACCTGCACCGATGGCCGCTCCTTCCAAGTTGCGCCTCCCTCCACTAAACCTCGTCACGACCTCTCTAACCTAGTTGTCTCGACCAATACATCGCTTTGCCCCGTCCACATGCTCCATCTCACTGCTTGCCTTAAACGCTTATCCTTCCATCTCACCCTCGATCTCGGCCTCCCCCACGCGCTCGCCACTACCCCTTCTGCTCGGACGCGAATCCATCAACACGGCCCCAAAACTCGATTCAAGCCCTACCACCTCGCCTCCATGCCAGAAATCGTGACACAACACTTACGCGGACACGCATACTGAGGAGGGCGCGACCCCCAAACCCTGAATCGAACAGCGAGCATAAATCCCCAGCGCCACCGCCGCTAAAACATCGATCGACCCTAGGCTTGATTTCCCTTTTTTTCCGATTTCGAACTGAAATGTAAAGGAATGAGCAGCCATTATTTTTTTATCTGTTAGGCTCGGCCCCTAAAAAAGGAGGAAGGAGGCGTGTCGAAGAAGGGATGAGGAGAAACCATACATGTAACTACAGTGATTTCGAAATGAAAAGAAAAGGTTATGATGTGAAATAATTTCAGCTGAAAACTGACTAGTATGAATATATATATATATATATGTGTATGTATGTATGTATGTATATATATATATATTAAATTTAAATTTCGATATAAACTCAGCGTGTTTACTTACTGTGTGCTCACACAACAACTCCAACTGCTACGAAAATTGAAATCCGATAATAATACAATATTACAGATCCAATGGAACTGGTTTCGTCGAATTCCGAGACTGTACCTCGGAAGGCTATTTTTAAATATCAATTTAAACAATATAATTTCAAAACTGAACAAATCACCTTTAAATTCAATTTTAACACTTTTACTATCTTCAGTATTATCAATATAAATTGTACAAGCCTTCAAACTATATTTTAACAGGCTTAAAACAGAAGTCAACATTTTGCCAAGCTTCAAATTATTAAATTCAATAACTTAATTATCAAATAAATAGTGATATTTTAAATTCAAGTTAGAAACTAACTTTTAAATATTTAAAATCAATTAAATATTCTGATTTCAAACATCTAAAAATTCTGGGTCGTCACATTCCTCCCTCCTTAATAGAATTCATCCTCGAAATTACTAGTTAAGAAGAATGATCCAATACCCATTGCTATTTCCCCAAAAACAAACGGTTTTATCAACTTGCCATAATATATCTTTTATTAAAGACCCACTATTACTTCAACCAACTTTCCAAAACCATCCATAGTTTCCAAATAACTTTATTTATTCAACCATTCAAATTATAATTCAAAACCAAGTTTTAAATTTTCAAAATTTCTCAAAAATTTTCTATCTCCCTAAATTTCCGAATTTTTTTGCCAGCGTCTCCTTTGCGCGGCTAGCTTGGTACAACTATAAAAGGCCACTACGGGCTCCCAAATTCCAAAAGAAAACAAAAAGCCAAGTGGCTAGATCAAAAAGCCAATCAAATTTCATGTAGAAATTTAAACACACACCTTTTTGGTCGGCAATTCAAATTTATCATCTGAAATCAAAACCAATTTCCCTTTCCCTTTATAATACATGCATATCCTACTTAGCAATAATTATCCAATCATAGTTTTTAAAATCATTTTATACATTTCCTTATAGAGGTTTTCATATCTACTTCCATTCAAATTAGTTTTCCCATTTCCATATGAATTCAATTTATCTTTAACTCTGAATATTGAATTTTATCTTCCATTTATAATTAACTCATATCATTATTTTAAATTACTTTCATTTACTAATTTACTTCAATTTCCAATTTGAAATCATTTGACGCTAACAAAAATTTTCCCAAAAATGTTCTAACTCTCAAAATTTTCGGAAAATTTTGGCAGAATCTCCTTTGTACGGAGGAGCTTTTGCAATTTGACAAGAGATATAAATATATATACATCGACCCACCCAGTCGGAAAAACAAAAACAGTTCATATTTCCTATTTTTATTGCATAGGCGTACCTTATTTAGCATTTTTAAGCAAGCGACTTATTTATTTAGCATTTTGCTCAATCAAATCCAGCCCAACGGCTTCCCTGAACCTGTACTTACTCAACCAAAACATGTAGGTGTCATATATATGAAGTTTAACAACATTTCACTTATTTGCAATCGTTAAACACATGAATTCTAAAAGCTATGCACACTAAACACTTTCCGTAAGCAATTTATAGTTTTAATACTAATTCAACTATTTTCAATTAATTCATATCCCATTTTCATTCAATTTGAATGGTTTACAGCCCACTTGCTTACATTCAATTCATTTTTAATTTTAAACAAACCCATATTATTCCATTTGATTTAAAAATCAACTCTATTCATCTCTGTTAATACATCTACTTTCGTTGACGATAAAATGACTAATTTTCTGTGCAAATTTGATGTTATTCATGCAAATAACAATTACTTAAGCTTATAATCCTTTTAAATTGATTCCAACTAAATCTATTATTTAATTCCTTCTATCTTTATTCGTTCACAACCATTTTATTTAGCTCGACACATTCTATTTCAATTTTGTTCCTTTTCAATTTTATTCATAATCCATTCATTTACGTTTCATTCCATATTTTCCTTCATTCATTTGAGACCATTTTATTAAGCTTGAACCATTCCATGCTTATATATTGATAACGATTCTCCAATTTAAATTTACCCAAGTTTTTATTTAATGGACTTTTACCCTTACTCGAAGCCAAGCTTCCACTAATTTCAAACTTAAATTAATTTATTCCAAATTATTCAAATTTTATACTTAAGTTCATTTTCACTTTACAAATAAATTTTCTTTTCAATTTAACTTGATTCTATTTCAATCAAATCTCATTTAAAACTACAAATGTATTTAATTAGTTCATCTGTTTAGTATAAATTTTAAATTTCCAGATTCAATTTATTCTCAATTCATTTAATTAATTACAAGGCCCTTTTTCAATTTATTCCCAAATTCATTTGGGTTTTATTTACAACTAAATCCATCCCTACCTTAATCCAATTCCTTTTATCTGGCAACATTTTCAATTATATTTACCTCACTAATGACTCAAGTGGATTTTTATTTATAACTCGAATTTTATTTCGAAACTTCATCATTAACTCACAATTCAGCTTCTATTTAACTACATTAGGTTCCATTTACATATTTCATTAACTAATTTATTATCTAATTAGTTCTCCCCCTATTTATAATTCAATGTTTGATTTTTAATCTCAAGAATCACTTCATTTAATTTTCTTAAGTTCAAATTATTTTATAATTCAAGTTTGGATCTTTTTTTCATTTTCCAATTCATCAAACAACATTTATTTTGGGTTTTCTATTCCACTTCTCAATTTTATAAGTCACAACTTATTATTTTACACAATTCCATTCATTCTAGGCTTGAATATACTCATCTTTATTTTTAACTCAAAATTTTCGCTTATTTATAACCCAAGCATATTTTATTCCATGGATTTTTAATTCTTTTACAAATTATTCTAATTCATTTATTCCAATCCAATTCTTATCCAACTTATTTCTTATCCAGCTTACTTCCATTTATTAAAGTAAGGGTCTAATTCCATTCAATACCACATATAACTCAACTAAATTTTATTCCAACTCAATTCTATTTTAACTAAAATTTATTTAATTTAATTCAATTCAATTTTCTTCCTCAGTCTAAGTTAATTTATTTCTAACTTTTCACTTTAAATTTAAATTCCAACATTCAAAACTCATATTTCCTTCCCGATTTAAAAATCATCTCAATTTATAAGCTTATAACCTATCTCATCAGAATTTTTAAACACCCGGCCTTTGGTTCCAAATCATTTGAAATCACCATTATCTCAAAATCACCCTTCTTAAAATTTTAAACCAATCCTGATTTTTTTCCCAACAAATTTCCTTTGAAATTTCAAAAACAAACTAATTCTTCTGAACAAACTTGAAAATGAACATCGATGATGCTGCAGTCGTCACCGAAATTATTTTCCAGCCACTGAAGTGAATTCAATGCTATATCCCTTCCCAAAATTTTATTTGAAACAATTTTCTTTCAGAAATACCCCCAAAATGGCAATGCTATTATTTATCTTCAAAACACTTTGAAAAACACTTCCAAAATCTTTGGGATTTCAAATTTTCAAATTCTGTCTTAAATCAAATTTTAAGTATAATTCATTTGTATAATTTATGCTCATACAAATTTCCATTTGATTATATCAATTTATAAATCACATTTATAATTCACATTTATAAATTTCATTTTATAATTGAATTTATTTCCTTAACCTTTGGTTATATTTACAATTTCTAGTTAAATTTTCACACAACAATGATAATAATTTAACATTATCATTCCTGGCATCCAAGCAACCATATATTAGCTAAAATAGTTTACAAAAACTTTTCTTTTACATTAAAATATGTTTTATGAAAAATTATTTCATTCACCCATCTTTAAAACAATACAGTGTCAATTTATCGTGTCAGGTGTTTATAAACTCTTCTCGAATAGCGGCCAACTTACTCGACCAGAATTCATATTCCACTCAACCAATAAGCCAACACAATATTAAAAACAATTTATATTCACCAACAAATACGCTCTCATATCTATTAATATGCTCAAACTCATTCTAGAGTACTACGGACTCTATTTTCAATGAGTAATCCCCACTAGAGCCAAGGTTATCACCAACCTAAGCTCTGATACCAACTGTAACGACCTGCAAATCCGTACCGCTTGAGTCAACACTATTCTACATCTATCAACTCAAGATGAACAAAAATACGAATCATTTGGGTTAAAGAAGAAGAGGTAGAAGAAGAAAATAGAAAACAACATCAGAATCTAACCATTGCAGCGGAATAAAATATAATAGATAATCACAGATCTTTACACAAAAACAAATATATCTGTTTATACATTACATTATCAGAGTACATCAATCACATCACATACAATTGGACAGTAATCATAACCTATCCTCAACAACTAAATACACAGCGGAATATAAATCAAGTACGTATCACCATCCAGCTTGTCTCCTGAGCTCCACAGTATTCTTTCATGTATTCTATAATACTCGGTCTAACTCGAGCATTATAGTTAAGTAACACCCGAGTCAGTCTGGAATACCAGCGTGAGAAAACGACACCCAAATTGATTATTAAAGTTTCAAAATCTTTTTGAAAACAAAAGCATCTCATAAGACCATGCCACAAATAAACATGTTGGGTTTTTACCTTACGATAGCTAAAACATTTTATATTAAAATCTTCTGATACTATAATAGGGTCTATGTACAAATACTTATTAAAATAGCCGAAATTTTTACATCTATTAAATTCCAGCTAGTACCTACAAAGTGGGTAATACAAACAAAACTCGTAAAAGGAGCGTAGGGAGAATGGATTTCCAACTAATGACTAGGCACTGGGGTACCACCTGTCACGGTACGTGGCCTAGATCACCGTACAGAGGATCATTCCCGACCCCTTGTAACACAAGACTGGAACTACCCCTTATTGGATTATCTCGACTAAGATCACCCCACGGTTGTGATCAGCAACCGCACCACTAAGCCGAAATGAAAAGGGACATCTAAACAGGGATGACCTTACCCGAAATGGGTACTACCCACCAGCCTTGCTGCATAACCCTCGATTTTCAGTCATTTCCGGTTTATGAGGCTTAAGGCTAATCGTTACCTTTTTGGATCGTTTCACTTAGAATGCTCGTCGTCCACCTGACGATGTTCTGAAAGGATTCATCCATACAAATCCGTCCCGGGTTCGAGCGGAATCGAAGGCACTATTCCTACTACATCCATTTTGGAAACATCCTTAGGATTAGTAGCGATTAGCTCTTGCACATCACTGCTCCATCTTCGAATCCAAACTCGTCTTCCTCATGAAAACATACAAACCAGATCGAAGGGGTTTTCGAGAAATTAATCCCGATCCCGGTCTCTTCGAAACGATCAACACATTTGGCCAATATTGACAGTCGGTTATTTAACTATTAATTTACATTCACAGCAACCATCAAACAATAAATAATTTCACAAATTATTTATTAACCTCAAATATCTCCGCAAGATATATTTCCATTTTAAACCCTTTTGAAAACAGTTTTCAACCCACACTCTTCTTATGGAATAAATTCCCAAATATTTATTTCCACTGAAAATACCAAGTACAAAGCTTTAGATTTTCTAAAAAACTTTAAAACACTTTATTATAAAAATATATTTCAACATTTAGATTGAAAACTATTTCAATTCTTTATTAAAAATATATATTAGGAATATTTAAAATGAGGCTACTTAATAAAATATAAGACTAGATTTTCTCTTTAAAAAAACAAATACCTAGTCACTTTTAAATAATTACTGCTATAATAGATTAAAAGAAAATACTTACTTTAGAATTTAAATGTTTAGAAAGAATAAATTTTTTAAAACATGCTTTTTAAAACAACATCTAAACTTTTAACTTATATTTAAAATTTTACTTTGGAAACGCACTTGGCTATCCAGGTAAATATACTTCTCTTCACATCCTTTTAAAAATAAATGACTATTTACTTTTAAACAAATTTTCCATTTCTTTAATAACTTTCCATCATGAATTTATTTCTCCAAATATCCACTGAAATATTACTTTACATTTATAACCCAGTTTATAAATTCCAAAGTCCCACTTCTCTTTTAAAGTTTCAACTTCAATCACTTAAATCAATTTTCAAATTGATCTCCAATTTACTCCATTTTGAAATAAATTTCTTTGCTTACTCAATTCATTTTGAAATCCATTAATTATAGACTTTATTATTTTTATTTTCATTTTGATTTTAAATTTTTTAACTGAAACATACCAATTTTAGGTTTTCCAAATTTCTTCTTTATCCATTTCAATGATTTAAATCTTAAGTTTAAAATAAATGCTTTATTCTTTTAAATAATAACACTAAAGTTTAAAATTCATTATCTTCCTGTTTATTCAAATTTCCCTTTCATACACGGAATTATTTATTAGAATTTGAAAACTACTATTATTCTTATCCAGTTCATTCTTAATTTAGTTAAATTCTCTATAATTATTCCACTTACAAATTCTCTTTCCTTTATTTCTTTTCAAAACTCCAATTCTATATATTTTGATAAATCAGTGTGCCGAAATATATTCAAGTAAACCATAACATTCAATATTCCAATTATCAATAATATTCATCATAGAATATCGATTATTCATAACAGAAAATATTAAACAATATAAATATTTTTGAGGAATCCAGTTGGATCCCTCCAACCTGTTTCCCTGCATCCACAAATGTTAGCACAATATAAAATACCAATTCCACTTCGAGGTGGAATATCGCGGTATATGGGATTTAAATAAAATATCATCCGCTATTATGCAGCGCATAGGGTCTCATCCACTAGATAATGCGGGAAATCAATCATTCCAAGATATATTATATACTACTATAAATAATATTGCACATCCAATCAAAACAATCAATCAACCAAATATTTAAATTCAACCATTTAAATTTGAATTATAACCAGATGAGTGAAATTAACTCACCTTTATTTTAGCTTGCAATCCACTTCCACCACGACTACTTTGTTCACGACGTTGGACCTTGTATTAATGAAATTTTCCAAATTTATTAACTGTTTCCATGATTTAAACTACCAATAATATTCTCATTATAAATTTAAATCTATTGGGTAAATAAAATTATAAATTTTACTTTACAGTTAAAAATGACTCTTGATAAGCAAATTAAACTAAAAGTTTTAACTTACTTAACCTTAAATTAAAACACTAATTTAAAAGAAAAACTGTTAACCGTATTGTTTTAAACTTTTTTCTTTCTTTCTTTTGTTACTGATTCTAACTAAACTAAATCTTAGCACCAAAATTGATCACTAACACCCTTAAGAGAGATTGTGTAGAGAGATTAATGAAGAAAGTAAAGTTAAACATAGGACAGTGCGTAAATTTAAATGCAGAAAAAATGAACACCAGATTTATAGTGGTTCGGTGTAATTGCCTAATTCCACTTTGAGGAAGATCTTTATTTCTTTTCTCTATAATCGATTACAGACACAATCTGTAAGTCAATCACTCAAATATAATTGCTAAGCAAAAAAGACTAAGTCTTGAGTAAGTCTTGAATGCGACAGAGTCTCCCCGGTGTTCTCGAAAAAAGGTCCATTTCACCGTGCCCCCGCCTCTCTATTTATAGGCGAAGGTAGGTTGGACTTCTCTGGTGGGCTTAGCAGCTTGGTATCTCGGCCTAAAAAGAGTGATCTTTGTGTGCCGACTAGAGAGGCCGAACGAAAAAATGCCGAGCAAGGCGTAAATGCCGAACAATATTCTCATGCTGAACGAAGTGATGCCGAACAACCTGAATGCCGAACGAAGTGATGCCGAACAACCTGAATGCCGAATGAAGTGATGCTGAACAACCTGAATGCCTAACAAGGTATTTGTACCGAATAAGGTTTGGATGCCGAGCATTATGGACTGCGGGACAACCCTGCCATGCCGAACATCCATAGATGCCGATCGTTATTCAATACCGAACGTCTCTCAATGCCGAACGCTCTCGCATGCCGAACACTCTCGTATGCCGAACGTCCCTTAGATGTCGAACGATATACAATACCAAACGTCTCTCAATGCCAAAATCTCTTACATGCCGAACACTCTCGCATGCCGAACGTCTCATAGATGCCGAAAAATATACAATACTGAACGTTTCTCAATGCCGAACGCTCTCGCATGCCGAACACTCTCGCATGCCGAATGTCCCACAGATGTCGAACGAACTTGAGTGCCGAATGAGTCATACGTGCCAGACGACTTTGGAAGCCGAGCACTTTCTAGTGCCAAACGCTCGTAAATGCCAAGCGTTCCTGAATGCAAGCGTTCTTCTAATGTCCAACGATCCGGACGCCGAACAGTATGTTGATGCCGAGTACTTAGTTGCCTGGTCAAATCTCCAGGTAACATTAGCCCCCCAAAGTGCATCACATGGTCGAACGTGGTGCGCTTTGAATCATGTGTCCACTGTACTTTACTTCGAGATGTGGTTTAGTTTCCTCGATGGTGACTTCCCTTGATCACTAGTTGAGGTGATGCGTGCCGAACGTCATGCAAATGCCGAACGGTACAGTCGAACTCGAATTCTCCATGCATGCCGAACGAATTTTAAACCTGAAGCCGAACGAGGCCGTCTTGACTGGTTCTACTGGTCATAGTCTCTTTGACTTCCCCTCTTCTCCTATAAAAGTCAGCATTTTCCTTCTTCTTCTCTTTTCACTTTTTACCTCCGTTACTTCCAAGAACTCGTAACTTACCTCCTGAAATCCATCAAGCCTTTCCTAAGTTAAGTTCTAACAACCTTCAATCCTAAACTCACAGATCCCTGAGATCTCTCCGTACTCTTAGGTAAGAAGCTTTCGATCATCCTCTCAAATTAGGAGACTCTAGATATTACTTGAATTTGAGATTTTTTCATAGGCCGTAGAAAGTAGGGGCGTGTGAATAAGGGTGATGAATTGAGGCTCAGTCGTGTTCAAGGGATGGAACTTAGTATGCTTTTAGGTGGTTTCGTGGTGGATGGATCGGAGAAGAGAGAGGTGGAAGGTGCATTGTAGCGGCTCGGCATGATCCTTAAATGTCGGGCGGTCCTTTGGTAGCATGAAAATGAAGTTAGAGGTCAGGCCTGTTGGTGTAGGTCGATACGGCCTGGTTCAACCTGACCTCCACATGCCGAACGAAATTGTAGTGGAAAAATTGAAGGGAAGAGGGGAATGGATAGGATGCCAAAGGTGTTTCGGCCGAACAAAACGTAGGCCGAACGGTCATGAATGCCGAACGATAGTTAGGCCGACCAATAGTTTGGCCGAACGATACTTAGGCCAATCAAGGTTTAGGCCGAACGATAATTAAGCCGTCCAATAGTTTGGCCGATCAACACTTAGGCCGAACAACATTTAGGCCAAATGATAATTTGGCCGAGAGACACTTAGGCCGAACAACACTTAGGACGAACGATAATTGGCCGAACGACACTTAGGCCGACCAACATTTACTTTGCCTAATCCTATGATAAAAACAAGGACAAGGACCTAAGCCAACTAGCATATCGAACTAATCTGGACTGATACCTTTCTAGTTTCAGTAATCACAAGCCTGAACCTAAATCGACAAGAATAGATAATTTCCTCTAACATTTAGCGCCAATGTTTGAGTCCGAAATTGTAAACACTAGAGGGTTGGTTTTTGGAGACGGTCAGCGATGACGGTCTTCGAAGGCGACGATTCGAAGTTCAACTTTATATCATTAACTCTGTGACTTACAATTTTTCAGCATTTATACTTGATTTATCACACTAGTCCACACACCACATGGGGGGAATACTTGTGTTGTTAAGTCTAACGTCAATTGTTTTTCAAGTATAGTTTACGGGTACTCCACTGGATTCAATTTCTACCAAAGATGTCTAGGAAATCCAGCTCCGCCATGATCTCGGATAGACCCGGGCCGTCTTCTAAACAAGGAGTCGTAGATACTTCGAACCCGTCGACTTCCCCAGCTCATAACTTAGCTCCCAATGCCCTGGAGGCGTCAATTTTCTTGGACAACCTGGTCGATTCACAGGCGACGAAGATCAATGAAAGTGCACTCCGTCGGATATGCTCCGTCCACACCTGCCTCCAGTTGGATATACATCTTGTAATAAGTTTATGTGCTAGGTCGGCAGTGTGCCACCATTCAACTTATTTCTTAGGAACATGCTGCAATACATTGACATTGCCCCATCTCAATTTCACCCGAATGATCATGCCTTCATATACGATACCTACGTCCTCTTTATGAATGTCCTCTCTAGGCCTCCAACCCCGGGTGACATCAGATATATATATATATATATATATATATATATATATATATATATATATATGATCAAGAAGTGGAGAGATAGACCCACTTTCATGTTTCTCGAGCTGCACAACAAATGCCAAACCTTAACTGGGCATGCAGCAAGTTTGCCCTGTACAAACAGGAATGGTTATACGTGCGTTGCCCTCCTGGTTTCGCAAGGAGATGGGTGGAAGCAAGTAAGTCTTTTCTCTTGATCGATATTCATGCTTGGTCAAAACCGTGCCACTTCTAATTCTTTTTTCCATCTTTTTAGGTATGAATCCACATCCTGACGGTCGCGGGTATTCCAAAGCCGTCGAAGCCATTAGATCCCTTCCTGCCGACAAACGGGATATCCAAACTATCTTTTCAAATGAGTCACTATCAAAGTTTGGACTATTAGAAGAAGGCCGTCGGATAAGCCTTCCTTAGGGTGTTTCCATACCCAGGCATGCCTCCGGCAGAGGGGAAAAACAAGCTGAGTCTTCAGCACGCAACCCTCCTGACGCACTAGAAGAAGGAGAAATCAAAGAAAATGAAACAACCGAAGAACAACATGAGAATGTTGGGCCTACTTAGGACCCACTAGTTGAAATTCATGACATCGAAACGTCATCCTCCCCTTCGAAGAGGAAAAAGAAACCAACGTACAAGATAAGGAGGGAAAAAGTTGGTGCAACCTCTAAAGTAACTCTTATTCCGACAGAGAAAGAGGCCTCCTCACAATGTTTGGAAAGTCTTCAAAGGGCCTCTCGAACCTCTCGATACCTGACGATCTACTTAATTATGATTTCGATGATCCAGAGGCACTTAAACTTCACTCGCCCATCAAAGGCGATGCAGGCGTTCAAGCCCAAACTCAGGGAGAAAAAACTCCCATTAGAAAAGAAACTAGTCCGTCTGGGGAAACACTAGGACACACACACAAACACATGCACTTTACCTCGCACTTAAATTTCCGTCGCCACACTACTCTTTGCTAATTCGTTATTATTTAAATTCAATGCAGCTGACATGGGGTGTACAAACGGAATTGATCGCGTCCGCAGGTCATTTATCTTCCATCACTCTGGTCGTGACTCAGGTTCCGGGAGACGTCGGGACAGAGACGATGATGGTGAAAGGGATTATCATTCCTAGGGCTCATCATCTCAGAAGAAAACATATTATCAGCCCAAGTACCACAAACATCACTATTCTCACTCGAAGAAAAGCAAAGATAAGCACAGCTATAAGGGATCGCAATTTGATGCCACCCGAGACCAACACTCTGATTCCTCTTCCACACGACAATCCCAGGATCCTCACAGGAGAGCTGAACTTTCAAAGCCGTCTCCTCCTATTCCCGCAACAGATCCAATAGTCTCGGAGAGACTGGTCGAGCTTAAAGTTATATTTCCAAAGATTTTCTTTGATGGTCTAAATTTCCTCCCGGCGATCCACCATATACTTATCGATGTCATATAGAGCGTCATCGCCTGCACCAACGACGTCTATGTTCAACATGACACGTTTGTTCATTTAGCTGAAATGCTTTCAGAATTCTCCATGGAGCGCCAACATGAGATCGATCGCCCGAAGCTTGAGGCTATCCACGACAAAGATATCATTAAAGCTCAGGATAAAGAGATTGCGACTTACAAATCTGAACTTGAGGCCGCCCAACAGAGCGCCAAGGATATTGCCAAAGCCGTAACTCGTCTGGAATCGACTCACAAAAGACAACTCGACGAGGCGGTACGACGCTATAGGGCTTTGGCTTTGGAAAAAGATTCGGTGCAAAAAGAGAGGGATGCATTTTGTCTCTGAGTTAAAGAACTTGAAGAGCGACTCCGCAAAGAACAAGAGGAGAAGGTTGCTTCCCAAGAAGAGTCGCAACGGTATTGCGACGAGATTGTTGCAACACGACTCCTAAAGGAAAAACTTGAGGGCGAGCTTTCTAAAGTTGAGGCGTTGAAGAATGAAGCCCGCTAATAGGGCAAAAAGATAGCCTCAACGGAAATCGACTCCCGTCTTGAGGCGGCCAAGGAAGAAGGTAGAGAAGAAATCAAAACCATGTTCGACCCGCTTATTGCCGAAATCAATGCCCACATTCTCATGCACCGGGACTTAACTTTCCTAGGCGAGGGCTATCTCGAATCTTTGGCCGAGGCATGGGAGACTTTAATTGAAATCAAGAAGGTCGAACACGGTGTCGAGGAGGTTGATGAGGGGGTCTTGATAAAAGAATTCCTTAGGGGAAATGAGCCTTCGGACCTGTCAGCAGCTAAAGCTATTTTTTGCAAAGGCTCCCCTTCAACAAAAGGGAAAGAAGTTATCGCCGGTCCATCCGAGATTGAGTCTCCACATAGTGTGCCTACCCAGTCGACCAGTCGGCCGATACTCGATCCTTTTGAGTAGCATATCGGCTATGACTCGGAGGACCCCGGCCTTGGTGTTCATGTTTTGTCACCTATTCCAGAGGGCGAGACCCCCCTGATGGTTGAGAGCCAGCCGGAACCTGGTAGGCAACTCTTTTGCTTTAACATTCCAAGAATTTTCGCTTTCCACCAGAAGCTATCGCATTCTAATACTTGCTTTTCATGATTTTATGAAGGCCGTTCTGATCTTGAGTCCACTCTGAGGAGCGATATCGCCAAGGAGGTTAGGGGAAAAACGAGTGAAGCCACTCACGTAGGAGAGGCTTCCAGTCCCGATGCTTAGGTGATCGGAGGGCTTAACAAGGACAAATCTGAGACTTCCTCCCCCATCGATGGGATTCATGAAGTTGAAATTACAGGCCTCTCCTAGCACACATCCGAACTGAGCATGAAGGAGCAACTTGACAAAGGGAAGGAAAAGATGATCAAGATCAAGGTCGAACCTCAAGATGTGGACCCGGACGATCCTTTGAACAAGCCATTGAAGGTCATTATCCCAGGCGGGTCCAAACCCATGATGTTCCTCATACTTCTTCAGCTGTCACTCCCCTGTCAAAGAAAGCCGTCAAGGGTAAACATACCACGGAGGAGTCATCGATCAAAAAGTCGTAGAAGTCAAAGAAATAGTCTTCGCTCTCGTTCAACAAGTGCTAGTTTAAATTATGTAATTAATTTTGTTTTCATAGTTTATGTAAATAAACTTTTGACATCGAGCTTCGGAGGAGTTGTAGTAGAAGCTTATTTTTTATGAATAAAACTTAGCTCTTTTTGCCTTTCAGAAGATTTCTGTTGTCTGGTTTTCGGTATATTCATGGTTGCAACCCAAGCTATTGCGAGTTACATAAGCTTCTCGATTCATCTTCAACTAAGTTGATAATATTTTGGCATTGCACATTCTTTATTCCATGCTCCAGGTACTTAGAATATTTTCTAGTCTGTACGCCAAGGGCTCGATGACTTCAAGCCATTTATATCCAGTCCGCCTTCAGGGGACTTGGACATTTAAATCGTTTATACTCGAGTCCGCACTCGGAGTAAATTACTCCAGTCTGCACTCCGGGGACTTGGAGGTTTTGAATCGTTTATACTCGAGCCCGCACTTTGGGGAATTAGAGTACTCTAGTCCGCACACCGGGGACTTGGAGATTTCGAGTCGTTTATGGTCGAGTCCGCACTCTGGGGACTTAGAGTACTCCAGCCTGCACTCCGGGGACATGGAAATTTCGAGTCGTTTATACTCGAGCCCGCACTCTGGGGACTTAGAGTACTCCAGTTCGCACTGCGGGGACTTGGAGGTTTTGAGTCTTTTAGACTCAAGTCCATGCTCTGGGGACTTAAAGTACTCCAGTCCCCACTCCGGGGACTTGGAGGTTTTGAGCCGTTTATACTCGAGTTTGCACTGTGGGGACTTAGAATACTCTAGTCCGCACTACGAGGACTTGGAGGTTTTGAGTCATTTGTACTCGAGTTCGCGCTCTGGGGACATAGAGTACTCCAGTCCGCACTACGGGGACTTGGAGGTTTTGAGTCGTTTATAATCGAGTCTATGCTCTGGGGACTTAGAGTACTCCAGTCCACAATCTGGGGACTTGGAGGTTTTGAGTCGTTTATACTCGAGTCCACGCTCTGGGGACTTGGAGTACTCTAGTCCGCACTCCGGGGACTTGGAGGTTTTGATTCATTTATACTTGAGTCCGTGCTTTAGGGACTTCGAGTACTCCAGTCCGCACTCCGGGGACTTGGAGGTTTTGAGTCATTTATACTCGAGTCCGCGCTTTGGGCACTTAGAGTACACCATTCCACACACCGAGGACATGGAGGCTTTGAGTCGTTTATACTCGAGTCCGTGCTCTGGGGACTTGGAGTACTCCAGTCCGCACTCCGGGGACTTGGAGGTTTTGAATCGTTTATAGACGAGTCCGCGCTTTGAGGACTTAGAGTACTCCAATCCGCACTCCGTGGACTTGGAGTTTTGAGTTATTTATGCACGTTCATACGTCAGACAAAGTAATGTATCTCTTAGTTATTTGTTACAGCGTTATCATACACAGAAACATCGACAACTCGTGGGAAAAGGAAATGGCTTCAAGCCTTTATTAATGTAAATAAGCTAAATTGTCTTTTCACATGCCATAAACTAAGAATAAAAACTTGCTGGAAATAAATGTAACTAAAATGTGATAGAAATGAACTAAGTGTAATAGTTCCGCAAATATTCACTATTCTATGCTCGAGGAACTGTCGCATCATCAACGGTCACTAGCTTGAAAGTTCCTTCTCCAAGCTTCCGTTCAATGACGTACGGACCTTCCCATATAGGGTTAATGTGTGACGTAACTGGGAAAACTCGTTTCGAAACGAGATCACCTACTCCAAAGATTCTCGGTCGTACTTTTTCATTATAATATCGAGCAACTCGGTACCTGTACGTGGCCGCTCTTAAATTAGCTTCTTCGCGTTTTTCATCAATGAAGTCCAACGATTCCAGTAAGAGATCTTGGTTTGACTCTGGGTCATAATCAGTTACCCGATGTGATAAGACTTCTAGTTCCACGGGTATGACAGCTTCCATGCCATATGCTAATGCGAACGGAGTGTGGCCAATCGTCGACTTGTGGCTAGTTCTGTAAGCCCAAAGTGATGTTGGAAGCTCATCCACCTACTTGCCTCTAGCTTTTTCCAAACGTTTTTTCAATATAGATTTGATTATCTTGTTTACGGCCTCCACTTGTCCATTAGCTTTCGGATGAGAAACTGCTGCAAACTTTTTCTAAATACCATATTTTTGGCAGAACTCTTTGAACTCTTTGCTTTCAACTGAGTTCCGTTGTCTGTGACGATGGTTCGTGGAAGGCCAAAATGGCATATAATATTTCGTACAAAGAAATTAATGACCTTTTTGGTGGTGACAGTGGCCAAAGTATCTACTTCTGCCTACTTGGTAAAGTAATCGACCGCAACAATCACGTATTTTGCACCAACTTTGGACAGAGGCAAGGAATCGACTATGTCGATCCCCCATATTGCAAATGGCCAAGGACTAACCATTTGTGTGAGTTCCGTCGATGGAGCTCTTGGGATTTTCGCATACTTCTGACATTTTCCACATCTTTTTACGTAGTCTGCGGCATTCTGATTTACAGTTGGCCAATAGTATCCATAGCGGAGGATTTTCTTTGCTAATATCTGCCCTCCGGTATGGTCGCCACGTTCACCTTCATGGACTTCCTTCAAGACTCATTTTATCTCATCATGGGCAATGCATCCGAGTAATGGGGTCGAGAATCCCCTCCGATACATTATTCCATCCTGCATTACATAACGAGAAGCCTTACGAACGACTTGTCGTCTTTCGCTCCTTCTTTCAGGCACGACACCGTGTAACAAGTACTGCTTGAATGGGGTCATCCATGACTCCCTTTCGATTTCTGTTTCTAACACGATATCTACCTCCATCGTATTTATACTCGAAACATGTAAGGTTTCGACAGGAAAAAATACCATCATTTGCACATCACCAGTGCTTGTGAATTTTGAAAGTGAATCGGCTGCTCTGTTTTGCTCACGCGGGACATGTGAAATATCATAATACTCAAGATTCTCTAGTAGCTGCTGAACTTGGGCCAAATACGGGGCAAGTCTCTACCTCCTTGCTTGGTAGTCTCCACACACTTGCTACACCACCAGTTGCGAGTTGCAGAAAATTTCAATCGATCTTATTCCTAGTTCTTTGATGAGTCTTAAACCGTCGATCAATGCTTCATACTCGACTTTTGTTATTCGTTGTTGTGAATTCGAGCTTCAAAGCATAGCAAACCGATCGGTTTTCAAGAGTTCCCAGAACTATGCCAACCCCCGAATAATGGTCGTTAGATGCCCCATCGGTGTACATCTTCCATCGGACGGGAGGTATGACATTGCGACCGTTTGTTTCGTCTGTCATGGTGAATTCAGCGATGAAATCCGCTAGCGCTTGTCCCTGTATGGCCTTTCGCGGTAGGTAGGTAATATCGAATTGACTTAACTTGATATTCCACTTTAACATCCTTTTGGAATTTTTCGGTCGTTGGAGTATCTGTCGTAGGGGCTGATTAGTGTAAACACTGACTGAGTGTGCTTGGAAGTATGGGCGAAGCTTGCGTGATGCAATCACTAAGAAATAAGCTAATTTCTCGATCATGGAATAAATTCTTTCTGCCCCCGTCAAGCGTTTGCTGACATAATATACTGGCTTTTGAACTCGGTCCTCCTCGCAAACCAGAGCCATACTGATAGCGTGCTGGGACACCGCCAAGTATACATACAGCATTTCATGGTCGATTGGTTTCGATAGCACCAGGGGGCTCTCCAAATGCCTTACTAGAGCTCGAAATGCTTCCTCACAGTCGGATGTCCGGTCCAAATTCCTTTTTCCCTTCTTTATCACATCAAAGAAGGGAATGCATTTATCCGTGGCTCTGGATATGAATCGGCTCAGTGCTGCCACCTTTCCGTTCAAGCTTTGTACTTGCTTTGTAGTTCTGGGTACTTGTATGTCCCGAATAGCTTGAATCTTTTCCGAGTTAGCTTCAATTCCACGTGCATTCATAATGAAACCCAAGAACTTTCCTGATGCCACACCAAAAGAGCACTTCAAGGGGTTAATCTTCATACCATAATGTCTGAGTATATCAAACATTTCTGCTAAATCTCGAATGTGATTGTTTGACTGCCATGACTTCATGAGCATGTCATGCACATAGACTTCCATCGTCTTATCGATCTGGTCTTTAAACATTCGATTCACCAGACCCTGATAAGTTGCTTCCGTGTTTTTCAATCCAAAGGGCATTATTACATAGCAATATAGCCCCATATTCGTGACAAAACTAGTATGCTCTTGGTCTGGAATAAGCATCGGGATCTGATTGTATCCTGAACACGCATCCATGAATGACAATAACTCGTGTCCGGCGGTAGATTCGACAAGCTGGTCGATTCTAGGTAAAGGGAAACTATCCTTCGAGCATGCTTTATTCAGATCGGAGTAATCAACACAAGCCCTCCGCTTTCCATTTGCTATCTTCACTGGAACTGGGTTAGATATCCATTCAGGGTAGAGGTCGTCGCGGACGAATCCATAGGCTTTGAGTTTGTCTACCTCCTCTTTGAGAGCCGCAGACCTCTCTGGATCCATAGCTCTCCTTTTCTGTTTTACGGGAATGTATTTTGGGTATATGTTCAACATATGACTCGCAATTGTTGGAGAAATCCCGCACATATCAGAGTGTGTCCAAGCGAAAACGTCCAGATTCGCTCGGAGAAAATCAGTAAGATCCTCGGCCACTAAAGGGTTGAGTTGCGATCCAATCTTAAGAACTCGTGATGGGTCATTCCGGTTTACTGGGATGTCGATCGTCACCTCAGCTGGTGCTGCATTCGTTTCCCTGGGTACCCCATCATCATCTCTCGGATCTATGTCTCTAAGGATTCGAGAATGCTGCTCGAGCCAGGGCTCAGACACTACTTGTCAATCGTCAGTCTTTAGGATGTGGACGGAGCTGTCCGCTACCTTTCCCTTCTCTCTCCGTTGAGCTTCTCTCAATTCCGCTACATAACATGCGCGATCGGTCACCTGATCGCCATGTACAACACCGACTCCTTTGTCTGTCGGAAATTTTAATGTCAAACACCATGGGGCCAAAGCAGCCCTAAACTCTGCCAAGTCTGGACGACCCAAAAAGACATTGTATGGAGAATCAACATCCATTACTATGAACGGTAGGATTCACACTCTCCTATGCTCACCTTCCCCTAGTTCAACCGGTAGCTCTATATACCCCATCGCGTCGGTTGCAGCACCGTTAAAGCCATGGATACGGGCTTTGCATGGTTTCAAATCTTTCATTTCCATCTTCATTTGGCCATAAGCCTTCTTGAAGATGATGTTAACAGAGCTTCCACAATCAATCAGGATTCTTTTCACGTAAGCTGGCCCGATTGTTGCAGATATAACAATCGGGTCAATAGTAGGAGCCTCCACATTATCAGCGTCTCGATTCCTAAACACTATATCGTCAGTCATCATGCGTTGTTGCTTTGCAGGGGTTCCATTTTCCACATTCGAACAACATTTATATTCCGCATGCCTCAAGGAGGTAGCATATCGTTCCATCTCCCGCCAATTCATGTCTGCAGGATGAGGTCCTTCGACAATAGTGTTTATAATCAATCTACCCACAGTCCGACCAGGTTGTTCTGGTTGGCATGGAACCGGCCCACGTCCGGGGTCTGGCGTTCCTTGCCTTCCATCTTGTGGGTTTTTGATAAATTGTTGCAACTTTTTCTATCTGATTAACTTTTCTATAACATCATGGAGGTGTCTACACTCCTCAGTATTGTGCCCATGGGTCTCATGAAAGCGACAGTACTTCCCTGTCCGTTTCTGTTCTTCGGCGGACTCCTTTGGGCGCGGCTTTTTGTATTCAAAGGTGTAACAAGTAGATAGATAGATGTTTTTGTAACAACCCTAGATTTTTCATACACTTTAATATTCGACTTTGTTTTATTTTGAAATTATTTTAAACTTATTTTATTTCAAACATTTCATTTTTAAATGTAGGTGTTGATTATTATGTGAATTATAATTTCAAACCGGTATAAATTGGATATTTTACTAAAAGATGAATTTCTGTTCAAACCGGTCAAACCTTGACTTTTAAATTTCAAATTTAAATATTTAAATTCTTAAATTTTATCTTTTATTATGAAAATATATTTAATAACTTGAATACTGCTTTTTGTTTCGTTGAAAACAGATTTAATTTGTGAAAGTTATGTACATTTCAATTTTGAGTATAATTTGTTTTATTTTGAAATTTTGTCTATTTTAAATTATATAAATCATATTTTCTATGTTATATTTTATTTTAATATGTATTAATATGTTATTTTATGTATATTTTATCTTTTAATTTTTTAAAGTGATAATAAGAAATTTCCAAAATTTACTGCATTTGTTTCCTATTTTTAAAGGCTGTTTTCTATTTTTCTGCTATTTTCATCATTTAAATTATATTTAATTAAAATTTACATATTTATTTTGTGAATGTATTTTTATTTTATGTTATTATTTATGTTTAAAAATATTTTACAAGCTCATATGAATTTTCTTAAAATTATTCTATTTAATTTCAAATTTTCTAGTCTAGTTCACTATTTTTAGCTATTTTTCTTAATTTAAATTTATATGATTAATATATATTATATAAATTTTTATATTTTGATAAATTTTTGAAATTTTATCTGGGATTATTATTATTTCCAGAAATATAAAGTTATATAAATTAAATAAGGATATATGAAGAGTTTTTTACTTTTGAATTGCCTTTTGCCTTTTGCCTTTTTGAATTCCACCTCTTCATTTTCCTCACAACTCTTCATTTCTTTTGACATAACTCCCCGCATTTCAAATGACTAATTCATTTTCATTTCATGTATCTTCCTTTCCTCCTTCCTGAGAAAAAATTTCGGCCATCACTTGCTTGGGAAGTTGGAATTTGACATTTGGCTCCTCCATTCGAATCTGTGTCGTGCTGTTGTGCTTGTGTAGATCCTATTTGTGAAATTTGTCGTTGGGTCATCAGCTCAAACCAGTGAGTTATTCTCACCAGACAGTTTTATACTTATATGAATAGTAAATCGATTGCTTGTGAATATGTAAACTGCATCACCATATTTTATTTGCTATGTCACTATCATATGATGTTCACACATGATTAAACACCAGTTATATCATATGTTACAGTTATATTATTGTTGTTTTGTTATTTTATCAGTTAATCACACTGCAAGTTCCCTTTAGATTAGAATCACTATGGGTTGAAATGATACATACCCGAACGGACTTTAGAATAGGAGAAAATCGTTATGTGCTGAAATGATAGGCCTGAATAATTTTCAATTATTTTCATCTAGTTGGGATTGCGGGTTTGAAATGATCAAACCCGGGTTTTCTTTGTAAATTACGGGTTGAAATGATAAATGAAATACATACCCGTTGTTAAAATATTTTTTTCTTAAAATTTTAAAATATTTTAGAAAAGTAAATATTATAATATTTTGATTTAAATTTGATTAAAAATGTTTTTTAAAGCATTATTGACTCTTTGAAAATTTATAAGTGAAATAAATTAATGGTAAAGTTAGAAAATCTGAAATGTAAGTTTTTGGAAATTATAATTTTGTGATAAATGGAATTTAAGTTAAATATGAATATGATAAATTTATGATATTTTGAATTAAATGAATTTAAAATAATTTTATAATATATTAATGATTTTTGAATTAAGTTAAAATGTGAAATGAATGAATATTTAAGTTGAAATTTTGGAATATAACTAAAATTTAAAATTTGTGAATTTGGCTTAAAAGTGAATTTTAAGTTAAGTAAATACAAATGAAATTAGGTTATATTTGAAAATTTAAACTTAAGTGTTAAGTTAAATTTAGTTTAATGAATTTAAAATTTAATGTTGGAATTTAATAAGTGAATTACTATTAAATTTTGATTTTTGAATAGAGATTTATCTTTATAAAATCATGAATATAAGGGTATTTGAATGATTGTTTTAAAGTGAAATTATATGATTTTATAAATTAAAAATGGTTTAAATAAAAATATAATTGTTGGTGAAATTATACTGAATATTTGAAGTTAATTTACTGCATTTCTAAAATGCTATTAATTCTAATGTAAAGCATAATACAACATTTGTAAATGCTGTAGTTGATAATAATGAACCAAATGGCTCAATTTAATTAAAGGCTATTATAGCATTTTTTTTGTGAATGTTATAATGGTTGAATTTAACTAAGTTTATTTGAAACTAATGGAACCCTATTACAGCATTTTAAATGTTGTCTTTTGTTTGATTGAACTGTTTTAAGTGTGACTTTCCGTAGCATTTTCTAAATGCTGCGAAAGTTGAATTTTTTATTGTTTTAATTAATTTAAGCGAATGAATGAATTTTGAAAGATTAAAATTTTGGAAATTAATAATTTAATGATTAAATATAATACATCTCTCTCTTTTCCTCCTCCTCCGTTGTTGTTGTTGAGAGAGATATCTCTCTCTTTTCCTCCTCCTCCGTTGTTGTTGTTGAGAGAGATATGAATGTGGTTTGGAAGATATGATAATTTTGATATTTTGAAATGTATTTTGAATGATATTGAATTTTTAAATGGTATTTGATTTCGAAGTATAAAGGATGGGCGATCCCAAGCATCCTTTAAGTTATGGTGCATTTCTACTATAGTTCACTTGAGTTGATTTACATTATATAAGTATATATTGTCCTGACTCGAGTGTTTTGTGTTTTACTTTACGCTCGGGTCAGCTGAGTATCCACAGCTTTGGATTCTCTTTTTAGAGCTGGTCATTGCTGGAGTTTCTGCTTATCCACATTTATATCTACTTTCTGTTTCAGCTATTTTAGTTTATCTCATGTATTAGTGAACTTCTATGTATTTAGGATTTCTATTTTATTGTTTTCAGACTGTATTATGTTTTTGGTTTGAGACTCTGTCGTAGTAGCTTCATGAACTACTATGTATTTTATATTCCGCTGCGAAGTATTCTATTTGTTCTGTGTTTGTGATTCTGTGATTTGTATTTCATTTTCTCCAAATTTATTTAAATGCGGTATTTTGAGCAATTCAAGTCCGACATGTGCGGCTGCGAATGGCTGAAAATAGCGGGTTGTTACATTTGGTATCAAAGCCAGGTTTTAGGCAAACCATAGCCTGCGGAGCAAAAAATCATTAGAGATATGGTAGAAATACCCTAAAATGAGTGAAATCAATCTCAGAATCCTTTCTTGTGAGAGAACGTATTTTCGAATGCTATCCTCGGTTTGATAGGGTAGATAGGGTAGAAATACCCTAGAATGAGTGAAAATCCTTTATAATCGGCGTTGATTCACCGGAGATTCCTGTATCCTCGGTTTCCGATGCTATCTATCTCCTGCTTTACCTGGATTCTGTCTCTGGCGATCGAATGTCGATTTGCCTTAGATTTCCGAATTGATCATATTACTGAAGTCACAGTTGACCGGTTAAAATCGCCCGCGATTTATATAGGCTTATCATCTTCTACTTGGTAATAAAATTATCTTATCTTCGTTCAAGCTTATCTTCGAAACAGAATTCTATTTGATTAGAGTTCCTCTAAATTCGAATCTCCGTATTGCTCGAAATCTAACCTTGAATCATTCTTTGGAAATTTGTGTTTGATTGTATTTTGAATTTGTGCACACATCGAAATTATTATTTTGACAAGGATGACCCTACTCTGTATGTAATAGTGAAATGTTTTCAATAATGATTTTTACCTTTGGAAAATGAAAATTTGAAGCTTTGAAAGGATTTGGAATTTTGGAAATTTATAAGAAAATGTGATTTATATAAAAATGATTTATAAATGAAGGGTTTTGAATTTGAATTTCGAGGAATCGAACTCCGGTGTTTTGGAATGGGTTTTAAGATTTTGGAAAATATATAATAATAATATGATTTAAAGATATTTTTCCAAATAAGAAATGTTTCAAATGTATTCGAATGAATTCCAATGATGTCAAAGAGATTTCAAAGATGTTTCAAGAAATAAAAGTCCAGAACCCACTTATGTCGCTGAAAAATAATTTCGTTGATGAATACATGCATCATCGACATTGATTTTTGAGTTTCTGAGCGGGGAAGAGGCTACTCTAGTAGCTTTGCTATGCGAGTGATTTTATGAAACCAAATTTTGATTTCCGATTTCGAAGTATGGTTTGATATTCGAAAGATATGTGTATATATGTATAATTGAAATGATTTAAAATAATCCGGTGTTCAATCCTCGAGATTCAGATTTGTTTTGGTATAACCTTACCTACTGGAATTGATTTACTAATTTGTTGGTGATTTCGAACTCTTGGATTGAAAATATGATTTCTTCGACTATTTTAAAGGTTCGAGCACTTCCAAATCAAGGTTAACTTTTCAAAGCTACGAAATTTTGAATGGTATAAGGTACTTGATAAAGTATAAGTTTAGTTGGTATGATTAATGTATAAAGTAATATGATTTATATAAGTTTGAAACTGTTGTGGAGTGAAATAAATAAAACTATTTTGAATTATACTGGTATGAAATATAGTTTTGAAAAGATATTTGAAGTAAAATGTTGAGTTTTTGTTAAATTTATAAGTTAAGAAAAACAATGAATTTTAACTTAACAAATCAAAGTGAGTTTAAATTGAATATTTGATTTAAAATTTTGTTGTGATAAATCATATGTTAAAAATTATTTAAATGTGAAATTTTGAAGTCTAGAATTATGATTTATAAGTTTGAAATTTGCTAAAATTGAAGTTGTATTGTTTTTTTTAAAAGTTATAATAAAATCTGGAATTTTATTTATAGCATTTCTAAAATGCTATAGTTTTATGACAACACATTAAAATGCTATTGTTTTTGAATTTAACTTTGTTTGAATTAACTAAATATCTATCATGGCATATTACAAATGCCGTTATTCTTGAACTAAACTATTTTGGAAACTATAAGTTACAATAGCACTTTTAAATGCTGTCATTGTAATAATTTGATAATGTTTCGTAATGTTATAGATTTTAACACTGTTGAGTTATGTTTTAAAAGTTAAATGATTTAATTTTGGAATTGATTTTTTGTGAAATTTAAGGAGTTTTGAATATAATTTAATATTTAAATTTGAATTTTAAGGAATTTAAATTGAATTTGAATTTAAATAAGGTTTGCTTAGTTATATGTTAAATGGAATGAAATGTAATGAGATAAATGAATTTTTGAATGGAATTTTAAAATGTATAATTGAATGACATATTTGATTTTTTTTTAAATGATATTTAAATTTAAATATTTGAAATTGAATTCAAATAATGATTTGATAATGAGGCTTTGAATGATATAATCTTTATTTGATAAGGAATGTGAATCAGGAATGCTAACTGATTTTGATAAATGAAATTTAAAGTTTATATCTGTATGAAAGGATATTTGCTTTACTTGTAATTTGAGTTCAATTAAAAATGATGGATTTATGAAATGAATATGTCAAAACTAAGTAATAATGAAGTAAAATTTGACATATATGAAACTATAAAATTTAGTTTTGGAATACGGTACATTTAAGCTCTGAAATATATTAAAGATTGAATAGTTTATTTTGCGGATCAAATCTTTATTCGAAATTTGATAATATTTGAAATGGTTTTGTTGGAAAACTAAATTGAATTGAAACTAATGGTTTGAGTTGAATTAAAGCTAGAACTTGTAGACTTGGGTTTAAATTGAATAAATTTGTGAAATGTAAAAAAAATAAAGGGATGCTTTATGATTTCAAATGTATGATTTAGAGAAGTTATAATTTTCAAAGTGTAATGATTTCAAGTATTTTGGTTTCGAAAGATTTATAACTTTGAAAGTATTATGATATTTGAAAGTGAACATATGTTTGAAATGGGAATGAATTTATTTGACCTAAATTTTTGTTGATTTGGAAATTTGGATTATTTTCTAAATCTATTTTTTAAGAAACTTTGAAACTGAGTATATGTAATTCAGAAGAAATGATTTGGCGAAATCATATATGATTTTGAAACTGAAATGTTATTGAAACAAATTAAAATTGAGAACCTTGTTTTACTTAATACTTGATTTGGGAGTTATCGAACTTATATAAAATGGATTTGTATACGTATGAAGTTGATTTGAAAATGTTGAATTGAAAAGGTACTCAATTTGTAAATTAAAATCTTATATAATCGAAGTTTATAAGTATGATTTGATATACTATTGATTTTGGAATGTATTCGATTTGAAAATGAAATCTTATATATAATGGAATTTATATAAGTGCGATATTTGAAGCTATGATTTTGAAGGGCTATTATATATGGTATATTATATTTTGATGTAAGAGGTATGGGAAGTACCCTCCGGAAGAAGTATAGTGATATGCTTCGACCTAGATGGACTTGGGGAATCCAGGAATGGATTCGAACTGATATGGTTGTCCGGACTTAAACTCATGAGTTCGTCGATTTTTTTCCAGGGTAGATGGTTCTTTAGTTTACCCAATGGAGGCGCTTTCGATCCTAGGATCTGTTGTTTATGGATCTTCTGGGAAGGAAGTGCATCCATTGCGTAAATCATTGAATCAACAGCGTACCACTGCAGCAGGGGTCGTTGGTCCCTTATTTACGAACTGGCTATGATATTTTTCTGGAATCCGAAAGGTAGAAGGATCTTTTGGAAAGTGTTGTGTCCATTTCGTAAATACTCGATCAGCAGCGGGCCACTGCTATCGTATTATCATCATTTGACATTGATTTTGAGCGGAACTTCTCATACCTATTTTTTTAGTATTTTCACTGGGTGTTGAAAAAGGTCTACTAAGTACTTGGAGAATTCTAGCTTTGCGCCTGATCAACGCATAGCCAAAGTCTACAGGAACGAAAGTAAACTTGTTAAGACATCGAGTTATAAAAGTATTTTGGTAAAGCATTGTATAAATGATATTCTAATCATTATTTAAAATGTCTTAAATATTGTTTACTTCGAACTATCAAATTTGAATCAAATAACTAATTATCATATTAAATGCTTAACATGTCAAATAAAAAAAAATTAAAATAATGGTTCATCCATGTCTTTCAACCTACTTTCCCTCCTTGCTACTTTTTCCATACCTTCTTTCAGGTTGTCTTCCAACCTATTGTTCTTTCTTGTTGTTTCTCCGCTTCCTTCCTTTTCGAGGACGAAAAGATTTGAGTGGGGGAGAGTGTAACAACCCTAGATTTTTCATACATTTTAACATTTGACTTTATTTTATTTTGAAATTATTTTAAACTTATTTTATTTCAAACATTTCATTTTTAAATGTAGGTGTTGATTATTATGTGAATTATAATTTCAAACCTGTATAAATTGGATATTTTACTGAAAGATGAATTTCTGTTCAAACTGGTCAAACCTTGACTTTTAAATTTCAAATTTAAATATTTAAATTCTTAAATTTTACCTTGTATTATGAAAATAGATTTAATTACTTGAATACTGCTTTTCGTTTCGTTGAAAACGGATTTGATTTGTGAAAGATATGTACATTTCAATTTTGAGTATAATTTGTTTTATTTTGAAATTTTGTCTATTTTAAATTATGTAAATCATATTTTCTATGTTATATTTTATTTTAATATGTGTTAGTATATTATTTTATGTATATTTTGTCTTTTAATATTTTTAAAGTGATAATAAAATTTTTCCAAAATTTACTGTATTTATTTCCTATTTTTAAAGATTGTTTTCTATTTTTCTGCTATTTTCTTCATTTAAATTATATTTAATTAAAATTTACATATTTATTTTGTGAATGTATTTTTACTTTATGTTATTATTTATGTTTAAAAATATTTTACAAGCTCATATGAATTTTTTTAAATTATTCTATTTAATTTCAAATTTTCTAGTCTAGTTAACTATTTTTAGCTATTTTTCTTAATTTAACTTTATATAATTAATAAATATTATATAAATTTTTATATTTTGATAAATTTTTGAAATTTTATCTAGGATTATTATTATTTCCAGAAATATAAAGTTATATAAATTAAATAAGGATGTATGAAGAGTTTTTGACTTTTGATTTGCCTTTTGCCCTTTTGAATTCCACCTCTTCATTTTCCTCACAACTCTTCATTTCTTTTGACAAAACTCCCTACATTTCAGCTGACTAATTCATTTTCATTTCACGTATCTTCCTTTCCTCCTTCCTGAGAAAAAAATTTCGGCCATCACATGCTTGGGAAGTTGGAATTTGACATTTGGCTCCTCCATTCGAATCTGTGTCGTGCTGTTGTGCTTGTGTAGATCCTATTTGTGAAACTTGTCGTTGGGTCATCAGCTCAAACCAGTGAGTTATTCTCACCAGATAGTTTTATACTTATATGAATAGTAAATCGGTCGCTTGTGAATATGTGAACTGCATCACCATATTTTATTTGCTATGTCACTATCATATGATGTTCACACATGATTAAACACCAGTTATATCATATGTTACTGTTATATTATTGCTGTTTTGTTATTTTATCAGTTAATCACACTGCAAGTTCCCTTTAGATTAGAATCACTATGGGTTGAAATGATACATACCCGAACGGACTTTAGAATAGGAGAAAATCGTTATGGGCTGAAATGATAGGCCTGAATAATTTTCAATTATTTTCATCTAGTTGGGATTGTGGGTTTGAAATGATCAAACCCGGGTTTTCTTTGTAAATTACGGGTTGAAATGATATATTACCCGTATCACTTTACCTAGGCTAGAAAATGAAATACAGACCCGTTGTTAAAATATGTTTTTCTTAAAATTTTAAAATATTTTAGAAATGTAAATATTATAATATTTTGATTTAAATTTGATTAAAAATGTTTTTTGTAAAGCATTATTGACTCTTTGAAAATTTATAAGTGAAATAAATTAATGGTAAAGTTAGAAAATCTAAAATGTATGTTTTTGGAAATTATAATTTTGTGATAAATGGAATTTAAATTAAATATTAAAATATGATAAATTTATGATATTTTGAATTAAATGAATTTAAAATAATTTTATAATATATTAATGATTTTTGAATTAAGTTAAAATGTGAAATGAATGAATATTTAAGTTGAAATTTTGAAATATAACTAAAATTGAAAATTTGTGAATTTGGCTTAAAAGTGAATTTTAAGTTAAGTAAATACAAATGAAATTAGGTTATATTTGAAAATTTAAACTTAAGTGTTAAGTTAAATTTAATTTAATGAATTTAAAATTTAATGTTGGAATTTAATAAGTGAATTACTATTAAATTTTGATTTTTGAATAGAGATTTAACTTTATAAAATCATGAATATAAGGGTATTTGAATGATTGTTTTAAAAGTGAAATTATATGATTTTATAATTTAAAAATTGTTTAAATAAAAAGATAATTGTTGGTGAAATTATGCTGAATATTTGAAGTTAATTTACTGCATTTCTAAAATGGTACTAATTCTAATGTAAAGCATAATACAGCATTTGCAAATGCTGTAGCTGATAATAATGAACCAAATGGCTCAATTTAATTAACGGCTATTATAGCATTTTTTTGTGAATGTTATAATGGTTGAATTTAACCAAGTTTATTTGAAACTAATGGAACCCTATTACAGCATTTTAAATGTTGTCTTTTGTTAAATTGAACTGTTTTAAGTGTGACTTTCCGTAGCATTTTCTAAATGCTGCGAAAGTTGAATTTTTCATTGTTTTAATTAATTTAAGAGAATGAATGAATTTTGAAAGATTAAAATTTTGGAAATTTAATAATTTAATGATTAAATATAATACCTTCATTTTAATGATTTAAATGAAGCAATTGTTTCGAAATATAAACTATTTTGAGATGTGTTTTGAAATGGTATTTAAATTAAATAAAAATGAATGTGGTTTGGAAGATATTATATTTTGATATTTTGAAATGGATTTTGAATGATATTGAATTTTTAAATGATATTTGATTTCGAAGTATAAATACTATTTTGAAATTTTAACCACGGGATGTATTTAATTTATGGTTTAACTGATCTTTAAAGGATGGGCGATCCCAAGCATCCTTTAAGATATGGTGCATTTCTACTTCAGTTCACTTGAGTTGATTTACATTATATAAGTATATATTGTCCTGAATCGAGTGTTTTGTGTTTTACTTTAGGCTTGGGTCAGCCTGAGTATTCACATCTTTGGATTCTCTTTCTAGAGCTGGTCTTTGCTGGAGTTTCTGCTTATCCACATTTATATCTACTTTCTGTTTCAGCTATTTTAGTTTATCTCATGTATTAGTGAACTTCTATGTACTTGGGATTTCTATTTTGTTGTTTTCAGACTGTATTATGTTTTTGGTTTGAGACTCTGCCGTAGTAGCTTCATGAACTACTATGTATTTTATATTCCGCTGCGAGGTATTCTGTTTGTTCTGTGTTTGTGATTCTGTGATTTGTATTTCATTTGCTCCAAATTTATTTAAATGCGGTATTTTGAGCAATTCAAGTCCGACATGTGCGGCTGCGAATGGCTGAAAATACCGGGTTGTTACATTTGGTATCAAAGCCAGGTTTTAGGCAAACTATAGCCTGTGGAGCAAAAGCTCATTAGAGATAGGGTAGAAATACCCTAGAATGAGTGAAATCAATCTCAGAATCCTTTCTTGTGAGAGAATGTATTTTCGAAGTATAAAATAATTTCCAAATGATTTTTAAAGGATTTTCAAAGATTATTTTGGTATAAAAAAATTCTCATTTTGAAACCAAGATTTTCGAAACTTCATCCCTTCAGTATCCATCTTGTTAGAAATCTCTTGGTTAGGATTCTTATCGATTAGGATTCCTTGAACTTTGGAACGCTCCCACTTGTTCTCTAATCCAGTCTTGTCTTCCCTATTCTATCCATTTTAATTTTGGAGCATTTCATAACTCCACTTTGGAATGACCTCTATAAAGATCGGTGATTCCGCAAATCTTTGATTGATTTGTAAAAGGGTGAAAATCCTTTATAATCGGCGTTGATTCACCGGAGATTCCTGTATCCTCGATTTCCGATGCTATCTATCTCCTGCTTTACCCGGATTCTATCTCTGACGATCGAATGTCGATTTGCCTTAGATTTCCGAATTGATTATATTACTGAAGTCACGGGTGACCGGTTAAAGTCGTCCGCGATTTATATAGGCTTATCATCTTCTATTTGGTAATAAAATTATCTTATCTTCGTTCGAGCTTATCTTCGAAACAGAATTCTATTTGATTAGAGTTCCTCTAAATTCGAATCTCTGTATTGCTTGAAATCTAACCTTGAATCATTCTTTGGAAATTGGTGTTTGATTGTATTTTGAATTTGTGCACACATCGAAATTATTATTTTGACAAGGATGACCCTATTTTGTATGTAATAGTGAAATGTTTTCAATAATGACTTTTACCATTGGAAAATGAAAATTTGAAGCTTTGAAAGGATTTGAAATTTTGGAAATTTATAAGAAAATGTGATTTATATAAAAATGATTTATAAATGAAGGGTTTTGAATTTGAATTTCAAGGAATCGAACTCCGGTGTTTTGAAATTGGTTTTAAGATTTTGGAAAATATATAATAATAATTTGATTTAAAGATATTTTTCCAAATATGAAATGTTTCAAATGTATTCGAATGAATTCCAATGATGTCAAAGAGATTTCAAAGATGTTTCAAGAAATAAAAGTCTAGAACCCACTTATGTCGCTGGAAAAAAAATTCGGTGATGAATACATGCATCATCGACATTGATTTTTGAGTTTCTGAGTGGGGAAGAGGCTACTCTAGTAGCTTTGCTATGCGAATGATTTTATGAAACCAAATTTTGATTTCCGATTTCGAAGTATGGTTTGATATCCGAAAGATACGTGTATATATGTATAATTGAAATGATTTAAAATAAGCCGGTGTTCAATCCTCGAGATTCAGATTTGTTTTGGTATAACCTTACCTATTGGAATCGATTTGCTAATTTGTTGGTGATTTCGAACTCTTGGATTGAAAATATGATTTCTTCGACTATTTTAAAGGTTCGAGCACTTCCAAATCAAGGTTAACTTTTCAAAGCTAAGAAATTTTGAATGGTATAAGGTATTTGATAAAGTATAAGTTTAGTTTGGTATGATTAATTTATAAAGTAATATGATTTATATAAGTTTAAAACTGTTGTGGAGTGAAATAAATAAGACTGTTTTGAATTATACTGGTACGAAATATAGTTTTGAAAAGATATTTGAAGTAAAATGTTGAGTTTTTGTTAAATTTATAAGTTAAGTAAAACAATGAATTTTAACTTAACAAATGAAAGTGAGTTTTATATTGAATATTTGATTTAAAATTTTGTTGTGATAAATCATATGTTAAAAATTATTTAAATGTGAAATTTTGAAGTCTAGAAATACGATTTATAAGTTTAAAATTTGGTAAAATTGAAGTTGTATTGTTTTTTTTTAAAGTTACAATAAAATCTGGAATTTTATTTATATCATTTCTAAAATGCTATAGTTTTATGACAACACTTTAAAATGCTATTGTTTTTGAATTTAACTTTGTTTGAATTAACTAAATATTTGTCATGGCATATTATAAATGCCTTTATTCTTGAACTAAACTATTTTGGAAACTATAAGTTACAATAGCACTTTTAAATGCTGTCATTGTGATAATTTGACAATGTTTCATAATGTTATAGATTTTAACACTGTTGAGTTATGTTTTAAAAAGTTAAATGATTTAATTTTGGAATTGATTATTTGTGAAATTTAAGGAGTTTTGAATATAATTTAATAGTTAAATTTGAATTTTAAGGAATTTAAATTGAATTTGAATTTAAATAAGGCTTACTTAGTTATGTGTTAAATGGAATGAAATGTAATGAGATAAATGAATTTTTGAATGGAATTTTAAAATGTATAATTGAATGACATATTTGATTTTTTTAAATGGTATTTAAATTTAAATATTTGAAATTGAATTCAAATAATGATTTGATAATGAGTCTTTGAATGATATAATCTTTATTTGATGAGGAATGTGAATCAGGAATGCTAACTGATTTTGATAAATGAAATTTAAAGTTTATATCTATATGAAAGGATATTTGGTTTACTTATAATTTGAGTTTAATTAAAAATGATGGATTTATGAAATGAATATGTCAAAACTTAGTAATAATGAAGTAAAATTTGAGATATATGAAACTATAAAATTTAGTTTTGGAATACGGTACATTTAAGCTCTGAAATATATTAAAGATTGAATAGTTTATTTTGCGGATCAAATCTTTATTTGAAATTTGATAATATTTGAAATGGTTTTGTTGGAAAACTAAACTGAATTGAGACTAATGGTTTGAATTGAATTAAAGCTAGAACTTGTAGACTTGGGTTTAAATTGAATAAATTTGTGAAATGTAAAAAAAATTAAAGGGATGCTTTATGAATTCAAATGTATGATTTAGGCAAGTTATGATTTTCAAAGTGCAATGATTTCAAGTATTTTGGTTTCGAAAGATTTATAACTTTGAAAGTATTATGATTTTTGAAAGTGAATATATGTTTGAAATGGAAATGAATTTGTTTGACATAATTTTTTGTTGATTTGGAAATTTGAATTATTTTCTAAATCTATTGTTTTAAGAAACTTTGAAACTTAGTATATGTAATTCAGAAGAAATGATTTGGCGAAATCATATATGACTTTGAAACTGAAATGCTATTGAAACAAATTAAAATTGACAACCTTGTTTTACTAAATACTTGATTTGGGAGTTATCGAACTTATATAAAATGGATTTGTATAAATATGAAGTTGATTTGAAAATGTTGAATTGAAAAGGTACTCAATTTGTAAATTAAAATCTTATATAATCGAAGTTTATATAAGTATGATTTGATATACTATTGATTTTGGAAAGTATTCGATTTGAAAATGAAATCTTATATATAATGGAATTTATATAAGTGCGATATTTGAAGCTATGATTTTAAAGGGCTACTATATATGGTATATTATATTTTGATGTAAGAGGTATGGGAAGTACCCTCCGGAAGAAGTATAGTGATATGCTTCGACGCAGATGGACTTGGGGAATCCAGGAATGGATTTGACCGATAAACCCTAATGGACTTAGGTGAATTCAGAAATGGATTCGAACCGATATGGTTGTCCGGACTTAAACTCATGAATTCCTCGATTTTTTTTCAGGTTAGATGGTTCTTTAGTTTACCCAATGGAGGCGCTCTGATCTGTTGTTTATGGATCTTCTGGGAAGGAAGTGCATCCATTGCATAAATCATTGAATCGACAGCGTACCACTGCAGCAGTGGTCGATGGTCCCTTGTTTACGAACTGGCTACGATATTTTTCTGGAATCCGAAAGGTAGAAGGATCTTCTGGAAAGTGTTGTGTCCATTTCGTAAATACTCGATCAGCAGCGGGCCACTGCTATCGTATTATCATCATTTGACATTGGATTTTGAGCGAAACTTCTCATACCTATTTTTTTAGTATTTTCACTGGGTGTTGAAACAGGTCTACTAAGTACTTGGAGAATTCTAGCTTTGCGCCTGGTGAACGCATAGCCAAAGTCTACAGGAACGAAAGTAAACTTGTTAAGACACCGAGTTATAAAAGTATTTTGGTAAAGCATTGTATAAAGGATATTCTAATCATGATTTAAAATGTCTTAAATATTGTTTACTTCGAACTATCAAATTTGAATCAAATAACTAATTATCATATTAAATGTTTAACATGTCAAATAATTTTTGTTTAAAATAATGGTTCATCCATGTCTTTCAACCTGCTTTCCCTCCTTGCTACTTTTTCCCTACCTTCTTTCAGGTTGTCTTCCAACCTATTGTTCTTTCTTGTTGTTTCTCCGCTTTCTTCCTTTTCGAGGACGAAAAGATTTGAGTGCGGAGAGTGTAACAACCCTTGATTTTTCATACATTTTAATATTTGACTTTGTTTTATTTTGAAATTATTTTAAACTTATTTTATTTCAAACATTTCATTTTTAAATGTAGGTGTTGATTATTATGTGAATTATAATTTCAAACCGGTATAAATTAGATATTTTATTGAAAGATGAATTTCTGTTCAAACTGGTCAAACCTTGACTTTTAAATTTCAAATTTAAATATTTAAATTCTTAAATTTTACCTTGTATTATGAAAATAGATTTAATTACTTGAATACTGCTTTTCGTTTCGTTGAAAACGGATTTAATTTGTCAATGTTATGTACATTTCAATTTTGAGTATAATTTGTTTTATTTTCAAATTTTGTCTATTTTAAATTATATAAATCATATTTTCTATGTTATATTTTATTTTAATATGTGTTAATATGTTATTTTATGTATATTTTGTCTTTTAAAATTTTTAAAGTGATAATAAAATTTTTCCAAAATTTACTGTATTTATTTCCTATTTTTAAAGGCTGTTTTCTATTTTTCTGCTATTTTCTTCATTTAAATTATATTTAATTAAAATTCACATATTTATTTTGTGAATGTATTTTTACTTTATGTTATTATTTATGTTTAAAAATATTTTACAATCTCATATGAATTTTTTAAAATTATTCTATTTAATTTCAAATTTTCTAGTCTAGTTAACTATTTTTAGCTATTTTTCTTAATTTAACTTTATATAATTAATAAATATTATATAAATTTTTATATTTTGATAAATTTTTGAAATTTTATCTGGGATTATTATTATTTCCAGAAATATAAAGTTATATAAATTAAATAAGGATATATGAAGAGTTTTTGACTTTTGAATTGCCTTTTGCCTTTTTGAATTCCACCTCTTCATTTTCCTCACAAATTTTCATTTCTTTTGACAAAACTCCCTACATTTCAGCTGACTAATTCATTTTCATTTCACGTATCTTTCTTTCCTCCTTCCTGAGAAAATTTTTTTGGCCATCACATGCTTGGGAAGTTGGAATTTCACATTTGGCTCCTCCATTCGAATCTGTATCGTGCTGTTGTGCTTGTGTAGATCCTATTTGTGAAACTTGTCGTTGGGTCATCAGCTCAAACCAGTGAGTTATTCTCACCAGATAGTTTTATACTTATATGAATAGTAAAGCGATCGCTTGTGAATATGTAAACTACATCACCATATTTTATTTGCTATGTCACTATCATATGATGTTCACACATGATTAAACACCAGTTATATCATATGTTACTGTTATATTATTGCTGTTTTGTCATTTTATCAGTTAATCACACTGCAAGTTCCCTTTAGATTAGAATCACTATGGGTTGAAATGATACATACCCGAACGCACTTTAGAATAGGAGAAAATCGTTATGGGCTGAAATGATAGGCCTGAATAATTTTCAATTATTTTCATCTAGTTGGGATTGCGGGTTTGAAATGATCAAACCCAGGTTTTCTTTGTAAATTACGGGTTGAAATGATATATTACCCGTATCACTTTACCTAGGCTAGAAAATGAAATACAGACCCGTTGTTAAAATATGTTTTTCTTAAAATTTTAAAATATTTTAGAAATGTAAATATTATAATATTTTGATTTAAATTTGATTAAAAATGTTTTTTGTAAAGCATTATTGACTCTTTGAAAATTTATAAGTGAAATAAATTAATGATAAAGTTAGAAAATCTAAAATGTAAGTTTTTGGAAATTATAATTTTGTGATAAATGGAATTTAAATTAAATATTAAAATATGATGAATTTATGATATTTTGAATTAAATGAATTTAAAATAATTTTATAATATATTAATGATTTTTGAATTAAGTTAAAATGTGAAATGAATGAATATTTAAGTTGAAATTTTGAAATATAACTAAAATTGAAAATTTGTGAATTTGGCTTAAAAGTGAATTTTAAGTTAAGTAAATACAAATGAAATTAGGTTATATTTGAAAATTTAAACTTAAGTGTTAAGTTAAATTTAATTTAATGAATTTAAAATTTAATGTTGGAATTTAATAAGTGAATTACTATTAAATTTTGATTTTTGAATAGAGATTTAACTTTATAAAATCATGAATATAAGGGTATTTGAATGATTGTTATAAAAGTGAAATTATATGATTTTATAAGTTAAAAATTGTTTAAATAAAAATATAATTGTTGGTGAAATATACTGAATATTTGAAGTTAATTTACTGCATTTCTAAAATGCTATTAATTTTAATGTAAAGCATAAGACAGCATTTATAAATGCTGTAGTCGATAATAATGAACCAAATGGCTCAATTTAATTAAAGGCTATTATAGCATTTTTTGTGTGAATGTTATAATGGTTGAATTTAACTAAGTTTATTTGAAACTAATGGAACCCTATTACAGCATTTTAAATGTTATCTTTTGTTAAATTGAACCGTTTTAAGTGTGACTTTCCGTAGCATTTTCTAAATGCTGCGAAAGTTGAATTTTTTCATTGTTTTAATTAATTTAAGCGAATGAATGAATTTGAAAGATTAAAATTTTGGAAATTTAATAATTTAATAATTAAATATAATACCTTCATTTTAATGATTCAAATGAAGCAATTTGTTTCGAAATATAAACTATTTTGAAATGTGTTTTCAAATGGTCTTTAAATTAAATAAAAATGAATGTGGTTTGGAAGATATGATATTTTGATATTTTGAAATGGATTTTGAATGATATTGAATTTTTAAATGATATTTGATTTCGAAGTATAAATACTATTTTGAAATTTTAACCACGGGATGTATTTAATTTATGGTTTAACTGATCTTTAAAGGATGGGCGATCCCAAGCATCCTTTAAGTTATGGTGCATTTCTACTACAGTTCACTTGAGTTGATTTACATTATATAAGTATATATTGTCCTGACTCGAGTGTTTTGTGTTTTACTTTACGCTCGGGTCAGCCTGAGTATTCACAACTTTGGATTCTCTTTCTAGAGTTGGTCTTTGCTGGAGTTTCTGCTTACCCACATTTATATCTACTTTCTGTTTCAGCTATTTTAGTTTATCTCATGTATTAGTGAACTTCTATGTATTTGGGATTTCTATTTTGTTGTTTTCAGACTGTATTATGTTTTTGGTTTGAGACTCTGCCGTAGTAGTTTCATGAACTACTATGTATTTTATATTCCGCTACGAGGTATTCTGTTTGTTCTGTGTCTGTGATTCTGTGATTTGTATTTCATTTGCTCCAAATTTATTTAAATGCGGTATTTTGAGCAATTCAAGTCCGACATGTGCGGCTGCGAATGACTGAAAATACCGGGTTGTTACAGTTTTCAAGAGAAGTATTCAACGGGGTGTATCCATTGTAGGTCAGAATCCTTGACTTCCATTTCCTTGCTTCTCTTTTCTTTTCAAGATTTCCACATCCGGATCCTTTGTACTGCCCAGGCTTGTTCTGGACGTTGACTTGGACCTTTCCTGAACTATCGCCAGACTGCTTCACGGCGAAGTTACTTTTCACAGTCTCCTGAACATGCCCTGGTGCCTTATCTCGTCTCGTCCATCGAGCCACCTCCCTTCGTATGAACTGATGAGCTTTGGAATAGAATCGTTCTAATGTAGCTGGGGGCTTTCCCGCCAACCAATCTCCAAACTCCGAGTCTGGATCTACACCTCGTATTACCGCCATCAAAATCGCATGGTCATTAGGATTGCTAACTTCAGTGGCGGCAACATGAAACATCTGCAAATATGGTTTCAAAGACTCTCCCGAAGCTTAGATAATGCTTGATAATGACATAACGTCCTTTGGACGGGTAGCATGTATCCTGAATTATTCAACAAATTTCTTCGCTGACTCGTCGAAGTTGGATATAGATCATGGAGGAAGCCGAGTAAACCATAGTGGTACTTCCAGATAGAGTGATTGGGAAACACCTACACTTAGTTGCGTCGTTTGCCTTTGCCGAATCCATCATCCACTCGTACCTCATCACGTGTTGCCTAGGGTCAGTTTTCCCTTCCTAGGCTTGGATAGTCGGCATATTGAATTTCTTGGGGTACTCAGACTGTAGGATAACATCTGTGAAGGGAGTATGACTTCTGGACACTCCACAATCCTCATTGGTCAGGCCTTGGTTCTCTCTCATCAACTGCCTGACCATGGCTGATAAATCCAGAGTTTGTATGGAGGGTGGGAGGTTGGGTGCCGTTCCAAGGATCGTGCGGGTTGATGTCCGCTTGATTTGGGTCTTGGTGATCCGGGCGTCCTGTCTCATCATGTGCCTGATCCCTGGTGGATCGATCAGTGGCACCTGCTTGTGCAGCTTCATCCTTACGGTGTCTACGCCTAGGAGGTTCATCAGCTGAGGTTGAGCTATCAGATTCAGAATAAGGAGCAGGACTACTTCCAGCATTCTGATGTTGCTGCTGTGCAAGCTGAGTCATGTGATTAGTGTTGGCTTGAATCTGCTCATCAAGTTGCCTTCTACTTTCCCTGAGTTCTCTTATCAAGTCGTTGAACTCTATTCGGGAAACAACCACCGCTTGGTTCTGGGTGGAGGTTCCTGCACCTTGAATTACTGGTTGGTTACTAGGTCCTATCTGTTGTATACTAGCAGTTTCGTGGACATCTGCATTGTGAGAGGACGATCTAGTTCGTGGTCTCCCAATGGTAGAGTTGTTGGTGTAACTTTGAGTAGAATAAATAGATGTCTTCTGAATGATTTGGATATCCTTTAGGGGATTTTTCAATCAAGTAGCTGCAAAGTAGATCTCTTAGTGAAAGCACCAAAATGTTAGCACCAAAATTGGTCACTAACACCCTTAAGAGAGATTGTGTAGAGAGATTAGTAAAGAAAGTAAAGTTAAACAGAGGACAATATGTAAATTTAAATGTAGAAAAAAATGAAAAACCAGATTTATAGTGGTTCGGCGTAATTGCCTACGTCCACTTTGAGGTAGATCTTTATTGCTTTTCTCGATAATCGATTACAGATACAATCTATATGTCAATCACTCAAATACAATTGCTAAGAAAAATGATTAAGTCTTGAGTGAGTCTTGAATGCGGCAGAGTCTACCCGGTGTTCTCGAAAAAGGTCCATTTCACTGTGCCCCTGCCTCTCTATTTATAGACGAAGGTAGGTTGGACTTCTCTGGTAGGCTTAGCAGCTTGGTATCTCGGCCCAAAAAGAGTGATCTCTGTGTGCCGACCAGAGAGGCCGAACAGCAAAATGCCGAGCAAGGCGTAAATGCTGAACAATATTCTCATTCTGAACAAAGCGATGCCAAACAACCTGAATGCCGAACGAAGCGATGCCGAATAACCTGAATGCCGAATGAAGTGATGCCGAACAACCTGAACGTCGAACGAGGTATTTGTGCCATATAAGGTTTGGATGCCGAGCAGTATGGAGTGCCGGACAAACCTGCCATGCCGAACATCCATAGATGCCGATCAATATTCAATACCGAACGTCTCTCAGTGCCGAATGCTCTCACATACCGCACACTCTCGTATGCCGAACGTCCCATAGATGTCGAATGATATATAATACTAAACGTCTCTCAATGCCGAACGCTCTCGCATGACGAACGTCCCATAGATGCGGATGATATACAATACCGAACATTTCTCAATGCCGAACGCTCTCGTATGCCAAACACTCTCGCATGCCAAACATCCCATAGATGCCGAATGAACTTGAGTGCTGAATGAGTCATACGTGCCGGACGACTCTGGAAGCCGAGCACTTTCTAATGCCGAGCGCTCCTAAATGCCAAGTGTTTCTTAATGCCGAGTGTTCTTCTAATGTCGTACGATCCAGATGTCGAATAGTATGTTGATGCCGAGTACTTAGTTGCTTGGTCAAATCTCCATGTAACACTAAATTTTAAAAATCTCCAAATTTACAGATAAATCTGCAGAGTTCATTTGCCAATTTTAAACTTAAGTAGATTTTAAATTTAAATGCTAAAATCGCGTTACCTGCTCGACGAGAGAACCCCAACAACGAACTCCTGCTCTAAGCTTTGCACGAGATCGAACTCCTCACTCCACTGCCCTCGACGCCGCAGCCCTACCAGAACCCCTACCTGCACAGATGGCCGCTCCTTCCAAGTTTCTCCTCCCTTCCCCAAACCTCGTCATGACCTCACTAACCTAGATGTCTCGACCCATACATCACTGTGCCCCGTCCACGTGCTCCATCTTGCTGCTTGCCTTAAACTTTGATCCTTCCATCTCACCCTCGATCTCGGCCACCCCACGCGCTCGCTGCCACCCCTTTTGCTCGCATGTGAATCCATCAACGCGTCCCTAAAACTCGATTCAAGCCCTACCGCCTCGCCTCCATGGTAGAAATCGTGACACTGCACTTACGCGCACAAGCGTACTGAGGAGGGCACGACCCCCAAACCCTAAATCGAACAACAAGCATAAATCCCCAACACTATCACCACCGAAACTTCGATCGACCCTAGCTCGATTTCCCCTTTTTTATTCGATTTCGAATTGAAATGTAAAGGAACGAGCGGCCATTATTTTTTTATTTTTTATCTGTTAGGCTCGGTCCCTAAAAAATGAGAAAGGAGGCGTGTTGAAGAAGGGATAAGCAGACACCGTACATGCAACTACAGTGATTTCGAAATGAAAAGAAAAGGTTATGATATGAAGTAATTTCAGCTGAAAACTGACTGGTATGAATATATATATATATATATATATATATTTTAAATTTAAATTTTTCGATATAAATTCAACGCGTTTACTTATCGTGTGCTCACACAACAACTCCAACTGCTACGAAAATTGAAATCCGATAATAATACAATATTACAGATCCAATGGAATTTGTTTCGTCGAATTCCGAGATTGTGCCTCAGAAGGTTATTTTTAAATATCGATTTAAACGATATAATTTCAAAACTGAACATATCACCTTTAAATTCAATTTTACCACTTTTACTATCTTTGATATTATCAATATAAATTTTACAAGCCTTCAAATTATATTTTAACAGGCTTAAAACAGAAGATTCAACATTTTACCAACCTTCAAATTATTAAATTCAATCACTTAATTATCAAATAAATAGTGATATTTTAAATTCAAGTTAGAAACTAACTTTTAAATATTTAAAATCAACTAAATATTCCTATTTCAAACATCTAAAAATTCTGGGTCATTACCGAGAAAGAAGGAGTTAAGAAAACAATACATCTTATACAAAAATGTTAACTTTATAAACAAATAAATTTACAAAATTAATTAATTTAAATAAAATATACCAATTTAAAACCATTGAATCTTTTTATACTCAAATAAATAAAATTTGGAAAACATTTAAAAAAAAAATTCTAAATCCAAAATTTACGAAAAATTTCAACAGAGTCTCCTTTGTACGGAGAGGTCTGTGGGAAAATATAACAAAATATTGCATATATTTCCAAATAATATATCCCAACTTGGGAAAAACAATATAATAACGTTATAAAACCGTAATCAGAGAGCGTACCTATTTGTCGGGAAACAACGCTTAATTATGAAACCAAAATCAGTAGCAATTGCTTCCATAACCTGTATTTCACTTATATAATACAAAAACGGTTAATGATTATATAAAACGAAATATTTAAATTTGTTTCAACCACTCATAAACAATCAATATAAACAACAATTACTTGCAACCATATACAGTCATCATGAAAAATCAACACAATCAATTAGCCATTCATATCAAACAAAACAAATAGTTGTTTCGGTTCAAAACTTTAAATTGTACAGAATGAAAAATAAACTATTAAGTGCATCATTTACTCAACATTCTTAGATGAAACTAAATAGATTATTCATTCATCCAAACAATTGTAAAGTATCCTTGCCCAAACAACCATAAACTAAACAAACAACAATTTCAAGCAATAGATCAATTTCATTCTTATTAATTTCACTTCGTAATTTTTGTTGTTTGATTTCTTTTCTTTAATATAATGATTTATCTTTTTAATTTACATTTATCTCTTGCAAAATTTCATTTATCCATAGTATCCAATATTTCCTAAGTTCAAAATATTTTACTTACAATATTCATCCTTCTACTTATTTTTATTATAAATAACTTCAACATTTACTTAAGTTTTTAATCACTTTCTTATAATGCTTACTTTCTATCATGATTTGTTATAGTAATATATCAATTGTAACATAAGTTTAAAACAACTACAACATCAAATTCTTATTTATTAAGGAATTTGTTGAATACTTTTCATTACTTAAAATTTTACTTGTACAATTTCCCGTTACATTTTCTTTTAACCTTTTAACTTTTTATAGTTGGTAAGTTATATATATGTTAAAGAATGCAATTGAAAATTATGCAATTTATCTCATTTCCTTTAATTTAATTTAATGTTCAATAATTATATCTTTTGTTTAATAAGTTACAAATTTTCAAATTTTCTTGTAATTTCATTCACAACCTAGCATTTAATCCCTAATTTTAATTAGAGGTTCCAATTATTAATTAGTTACAACCCATTTCACTACAATATTTGAAACTATAAACCAACGAAAACTTAAGAACTAACTACCGGGTTAAATTTCAAATCATTTTAAAATGATAGCTAGATGTATGCACTTACAAAATATATATCCAATTATATTTAAAACAATTTAAAATTTATATTTTTTCATCAAAATAAATGTGTAGTAAAACTACTACAATGGGCTTCCCACTTCGAAACTCGAAAACGAATGTCGATGATACGTGGATTCGTCATCAAAATTATTTTCCAGGGACAGAGAGGGGAGTACAAAACTTATTTCTTTCCAAAAATTTCTTTAAAAATAATTCTTTCAAATCTTATTGGAATATTTATATCAGAAATTATTTCCAAATAATATTATTATATTCCAAATCATTAAGAAGAAATTTTCAAAAATCCCGGAACTTACGTTCTAAGTTTCCAATCTTTCATTTATTTTATTTCAAATCTTATTTTCAACTAATATCTAAAATGTCACTAGCTAACAAACCAATATATTACAATCGAATATACCATTTATACGATATATTATTATATATATAAAATATACAACAGGCAAAATTATTTCATTCACCTATATTCAAAACAAATATTGTGTCAGTCTATCCTATTAAGTGTTTAGAAATCCCTATTGATGTCATAGATTCCTATGCACCAACCAAAATTTATAAACACAAAACGGAACGAATTAACACAATATTAAAACCTATCTATAACACTAACAAATTCGAGATCTCTCTCTCTCTCTCACACACACACACACACACACACTCAGCAACACATCATAGGGTACTACTACCCTATTAATAAGGAGTCAAACCCCATAAAGCTAAGGTTTACCGCTAAACCAAAGCTCTGATACCAGATGTAACGTCCCTCCTTTTTGTATGCTTTAAATCGACGATAAACCACACACGTCAGACTCAAACCATACAGAAGGGAGGATTGTTATTGGGGTAAGTAAGAAAGAGCAGAGAAAGAAAGAAAACAAAAGAGAATCTCGTAGCGGAATGACAAAATATAATAATCAAATAATAGTTCATGAAGATGTCTTACGAAACATTTGATTATACTTATACAACACAGATCAGAGTTACACATACCAGAGAAAAATAAATAATGCAGCGGATGTAACATTCCCCGATTTTAGCCAAGTCAATTTGATAATTGAATTAATTTTGAAACTAAAATTGTGAATTAAATAGAGTTTTTCTAAAATAAAAAAATTAGTTATTATAGATATTAAATTTAAAATTTAATTGAAAATTAATTTGAAGATTTGGGAATAAAAAATTTAAATTGTGTTTGAATTTCCAAATTTAATTAAATGTATCTTTGTTTATTTATATAAATGGGTTATCATTTGAAATTTGATTCGAAGTCTAAATATAAAGGTATTGAAAATAAATTTGATATGGGATTCAAGAACAAATATTTTAGAAATAAAATTGGATTTATTAATTTTATGTTCCAAGGAACCAATATAGATGGATATTTCTAATTATAATAAGATTTTATAAAGGCTTGCATTCAAAAGTATATAACGTTAAAACATATGGTGTTGTAAAAAAAAAGAATGCGTTTTAAATATACAATAAAAAAGGGTTTTGAACAAAATTTATAATTAAATTAACTAAAAGGATTTAAACATAAAATGTTTGTATGTTAACAAGTGTTCACAAATTTTAACAAGTGGCATTTCATCATCTTTTAATCAAAAATATATGTAAAGAAAGAAATGATCAAATTTCTCAATATTGATTCATAGTTCAGAATTTCTCAAACCTGAGAAATCAAGATCAAAATAAAATCCTTGAAAACAAATTTACAAATAAAAGAAAGAAATGAGGAACCTGGAAACACAAAATCAAAACCAAATTCAAGTGTTCAAAAGCTTAAACCTGGATTCAAGTTTTCAATCTGGAAAAGGTGAACTCAAACTCAACATTAAAAACAAGTATAGATCAATATCAACAAGCCTAGTTCAAATTCAAATACAATTTCTAGATCATCCCCAGTTTTCAAAACCTGGAAGTTTAAGTTCAAAATCCTGTCTTTGCTTTAATACAAAGTGAGCAAACTTTTCTTTTTGAACTTGAATCCGCTATGTTTTCTTGATGATATATATATCTGAGGTTGTTTGTACTAATGTTACTGTGTATGCATGTTTACGTGTGTGTTTATATATATATATATATATATATAAATGCATGTCTATCTCTCTTTGTTTAATAACAGACTAATAGAATTCAAGGAATAATTTATATCTCAGAATCAAAAAGGATTTAGATGATGAACTTTAAAAGAAAAGTATTTGTATTGACCTAAATTATATTTTAAAAATGAATTCAATTGAAAGAGTTTAGTAGTTATTCCAAAAGTAGTAAATTACAGTAAAAACTGTTAAAACCCGAAAAATCAATGTTCGAATTTTATGATTTGATTTCATAATTGAGTTTGTATTCGAAAATGATGATTTTAGGAAAGCATTTCATAATTTTTAAGCTATTATTTCGAGAGGAATTTACAGATGAACAGAAAATAGAAAACTGGCAATTTCCGGTGATCAATGTTGAACTAGGGGTCGGCTTTGATCATGAAGATAGCCTAGATGTTGGCGAACCATGGAAAAATGCTAGGTGATTTTTTAAAGCACTGTGGTGGCCGATCATCGATAGGTTAGGATTTTTGGGATGGATTTAACGTCGGGGTTTGAGAGGCAAATTCGTCACCATGGATGAGTTATTATCGATCGGACCTAGAGGAATTAGTGCCTCATCGAGTGGCGAGGACGTGAACGGGGTGATTTGCTTTCAAATAATTGAAGTCAGCATGGTATGACAGTTTTTGACGAACTATGTTGTTCCAAGACGAGGTTGATAAGCTCGTCGTTGATTCTCTGATGATCTTGTTTAGTTGGGTGTTCAGATTGTTAAGGAAGGAGATTGTCGATATGCCGGTGATGGCATGGATTGTCTGGTGTGTTGAACACATTGGGGAAGAAACAGAGGAACTCGTGACGATCTCGGGTTCGTGTGCGTGCAATCGATTGTTTAGCTCGAAGCAAGTGAGAGAGAGGGAAACTCGAAGTTGAGATCGGATCAGGGTCGGGTTTTCTCGGAGTTGCTCGAGTGTTTGTAACAGCAGTTTTTAAAATTTAAAATCAAATCAAAAAAATTGATTTATGTTAACCCATTATTCTTAAACAATAGTTGTCTTGATTAAGTTCTGAGATTACTAAAGGTTTTATACAAATTATTTTGAATTTGTTAAGGTTAAATAATTTTAAAAAAATAAGTAGTTTTCAAAAGATTTTTGAACTAAGTTTTCTCAAAAGTAAATTTATTTAAACAAGTTTTGTAATAAGTTTCCAGTGAATTGACCTTAAAATTAAGGATATGTTTAAAAAGATTGTTTAACTATATTGGGATGGTTATTTAAAATATTTCTAAGCGTTTCAAATAACAAATTTGATGATGTGTTTAAATATGTGATTAAGATAAGTATATTATCTTAAGTAAATTTAAGCCTTGGGTAATCAAAGATTTAATTATTTGGTCAGTAATTAAAAGTTAATTGATTTATGTGATTAACCTAAAGGATAATTAATTGAGGTGATTAAATTATTTATGTGATAGATTTAAGGTTAATTAATTAAGATAATTAATTAACAGATAATTAATTAAAGAGTTAATTAATTAATATGATAGATTAAGATTAATTTATTAATTAAAGATAATTACTTAATGAAGTAATTAAAGGTTAATTACTTAATGATTAAAAGTTATTAATTAAAGTAATTAATAGAGGATAATTAATTTAATATGATTAACTAAAGAATAATTAATTAAGTGAAGGTAATTAATTAAGATAAATAGTTAAGGTTGATTAATTTCATAAATTAATATCAAATGATTTGTAAATAAACTAAATCAAGATTTGATAGTTAATTCACGAGTAATCAATTTAATTAAAAATTTAATTGAATTTATTTAGGATTAAACAATTAATTCTATTTATAGATGATTATTGAATGCTTGGATTGCTTATGAATGTTTGTATTGTATGAAATGCCTTGAATTGATTGTTATCTCTGGACTGTAATATTTTGTTCTGTGAATTGAGCTGTGTGTAATTTATTTATCTGTGATACATTTATTTGTAAATCTGAGAATGGAAGATAAGCGTTTAGAATATACCACTTGTCGATATTGATATGATTGAATCGGTAATGATTGATGATGTTGCACTATTGTGTTAAACCCATGGACTATACCATACACACACAAATATGGATTTGAGGAAATTGGTTAAGTCACAGATTTTTGAAATAATTTTTAACAATTGAATTTTTAAATCCAAATGGTTTTGGATTTGGATTGGGTATAAATTGAAGAGCTTTTGGAAAGGAATTTCAAAGATAAAATTTATTTTTAAAATAACTTGATTTAGTTTTGAAATTTGATTTAAAATTGAATTCAAAGTTTGAAATTGAATTCTAAGTTAAGAATTTATGATGTAAAAAGGTTATACAAGCTATAAGTGTGTTTATATGGGTTTTTAAACCATTTTAAAGTATGGCTTTGAGAATTTGAATTTAACCTAAGTTTATATTTGAAAGGCCTTAACTCGTGCAGATATAATCGGGTTTCTGAAACGGAAACAAGTGGTTTCAAATAATAATAGCTTTTATTTATGGAAAGAATTTCCAAATTATGATGAAAAGATTTCAAGTTTGAAATAGAATGGCTTTGAAAGTTATGAATGAATCCTTGAAAATGATTTTTGAAAGCTATTAATTGAATCTTTGATTTAAAAATTGAATGAGTTAATCCAATTTGAAAGGGAAATCCTTTTGAAAGGCTATGAATGAATCTTTGTTAAAGATTGGTGAAGTTTGTTTTCAAACTGAAAGGGATATGAAAAGAGTATCTTTTGTATAAAGTATTTGAATTGGAAAGATATTAATGAATCTTTGTGAAAGATTGGTAAACTTTGTGAACTTTGTAAACTTTAAGAAGTGAATCTTTTGTTCAAAAAGATTTGTAAATGGTAATTTATTTAACATTTGAAAGAAAAGTTTTGGATAATAAGTTGTGACTTAACTGAGATCCCATATCAATATGTTTTCAAATATTGCACTCACTATTTGGTTTAGCCGAGGGAGGACTTTGGGTCATATAACCCATTCCGAATAGTGATACGACGTTATGGCTAGCAATTGAAGACCGGTGGTGAAGATCGGATATTTTCGAAAGCGAAAGGATAACCCGTCGAATATCTCTGCACCGAATGGCCCCCCGTATAGAGATTTAAGCACCCTTTGTGATGAGGAGTCTGGACGTGATAAGGGATTATCCGGATTTGCAAGGGCTTCTTTGTGAAGTGCCTTCGGTTCTGTTCGAACCCGGAACAGACTTGTATGGACGTGTGTCTGACATTACACTTTGAGATGTAAAACCGGTTTCTATTAAATACATTTCTGTTTAGTGGCGGAGATTTATTCTCTGAGCTTAACACCCTTCACTGAGACGTACGAACTTAAAGGTTATGTAGTTGATAGTTACTAGTGATACATTCCCAATTTGGTAATGTGGCGCACGAAGTGCTGCTGATCATTTGTTGATCGAAGCATGACTTTGTGGAAAAGCGTAGCTTTGTGGACGAGACTTGCTTATCTAGGTGAAACGTGATGGGGGTTCTCGCTTTTTGTTTGGTGGCGAGCAGGAGACTCTTACCCCCACATGTCCTCTTTACGGGCTCAGTTAGCCGGTAAGGCGTGACGGTTGAAAGGCTGGCCGTAAAAGCATTTTCGGGTACCATTGTATGCCACGGCGGGGCTGGGATGGTTGAAAAGCCTACCAGTCGAGAGTGGCAGCTGTCGATGGCTGAAAATCCTAGACCGTTATAATTGGTATCAGAGCTGAAGGTTGAAACTTTAGCTCAGGAGTATAACACATTAGGTAACTCATTGGAGATAGGGTGAAGTATACCGTAGAATGAGTATATCCTTAAGATATCCGTCTGAATGCCTCAGTAAATTATCTTACTATCCACTGATAGTGAGTATGAGTGCAAGAAGAGGACGAGATAGGGGGTAGGGGAGTACCACTACAAATGGTCAGTACCCTGCAATAGCGGAAACAACTTTCTCTATCAATCTCCTTTGATTCGTCTTTTCAATTCTTTGATGATTCCTGGCAGCTCCAGGAAGAAGCTTTGATATATTTGCATGGGACATAAACTTCAGATGGCTCAGAATTGTTTGTTTGGATGAATTATTTGCTTTGGTTGCTATGGTTGATTGGTATATTTTGGTTGTTTAAACTAAAAGTTTTGGGATTGTATCCATATATCTGTATATTCTTTGGGGTATTCCGACTTGAGCTTGGAATCCATACCCAATGTTTGAGAATTATGGAAGATTAAATTTATTTATTTTTTCTTTTGGTTCTCGATATATTCTACAAGGGGTTAGTTATTCTTTGAACTAATCAATACCCCTGTATATTCGTAGATCTGGTGACCCAGGTGTCTTGTATTGAATGAGTTTATTATCATAATTATTAGTGATATTCTGATTTGGTAAGCCAAATGCAGAATAGATACTCAGTTTGATTTGAAAACTATCTCTCTGTCTTTGTGTAACCATCCTTTATTGTCTCCCTGCTTTCAAATTTCGAGGACGAAATTTTCTTAAGGGTGAATCTGTAACATCCCCCGATTTTAGCCAATTCTAATTTGATAATTTAATTAATTTTGAAATTAAAATTATGAATTAAATAGAGTTTTTCTAAAATAAAAACAAAATATTAGTTATTTATAGATATTAATTTTAAAATTTAATTGAAAATTAATTTGAAGATTTCGGAATAAAATATTTAAATTGTGTTTGAATTTCCAAATTTAATTAGATGTATGTTTGTTTGTTTATATAAATGGGTTATCATTTGAAATTTGATTTGAAGTCTAAATACAAATGTACTGAAAATAAATTTGATTTGGGATTCAAGAATGAATATTTTAGAAAAAAAATTGGAATTACTAATTTTATGTTCCAAGGAACCAATATAGATGGATATTTCTAATTATAATAAGATTTAATATAAAGGCTTGCATTCAAAAGTGTATAACATTAAAACATGTGGTATTGTAAAAAATAGAAGTGTTTTAAATATACAATTAAAAAGGGTTTTGAACAAAATTTATAATTAAATTAACTAAAAGGATTTAAACATAAAATGTTTGTATATGTTGGGTGCGTTTCCACACCTTGCCGAACCAGTCCACTCCTTGCCGAACCACAAGCACTACCGAACCAAAGACTCCAACCTCGTTCCTACGCACTACCGAACCAACCACCTCTCCCATGCCTGCCGAACCACTTCACCACCGGACCACCTACCACCGGTCCAAAGCCTCGCCGAACCAGGATCTCACCGAACCAGAGCCACCCCACACCAATGCCGAACCAACCTACCTCCCAAGCATCACCGGACCAACGTGCCACCAGACCACCGATCCAAGGAACCCCCGGACAACATACCACTCTCCACCGAACCGAGACGTTCCATATCAACCTAGTCAGGCTAGATAGCATCAGCCCAGGTCCACCAGCAGCTATATACATCCATGACCCCTGCCCCCAGCCTCACTCTATAAATAGATGGGCAGGGGTACAACAATGTCAGACAAGTTTGAGAGCTCAAGCACGGAAGGAACTTTCAAACAACTTTCATATACTTGTATACAAAGCTTTGTACTTGTAATCTAAAAGAAAAAGGGGAATAACATATAAAGTGGACGTAGGCACGTTCTGGCCGAACCACTATAAATCTGTGTGTCTTTTACAGTTTAGTCCATCTATTTATATATTTGCGTAAATCACCCAAACCGTCCAGATTAACATAAAATCAACTAATTCAATGACTCGGAGGTGTTTGCCCATTTTTTGTGCAAACTTTTTTGGTGCTTTCACTGAGAATTAAAGGAGCTCGAAGCTTCAGCTTCTCCCACTCAACCCTTTTCCGATCAACACTGTTCATTGCTTGGAAAATATGGCTCCCGGACGGAAGAAAGATACTAACAAAGGAAAGAACGTTGCGACTGGAAGTATCCCAGATCTAGTGATCAGGGACCAAGACAATCGTCAGGTTCCAACGGCAAATATAAATCAGGAAAATCCGACAGCCCCCGCTACGGAACAACCAATTACAAGGGCGGATCTGGATAGGATTATGGCTGAAGTAACTAACCGCTTCGCATCTCAACAAGAAGCCTTGGTGGACCAACTCATGTCACGCTTAAGGGATGTTGAAGAATCCAACCGCAACACTGAATCATGGGGTGAGTCCCGGTCTGGAGGATCTGGGAGGCGACAAAGGTCTTTCTTCTTTGAAGAGGCTAACAACAGAAACAGCCATGGTAGGAGCCGAACCCGGACTCAGCACGAATTCCGACCCAAGGAAACACTTGGAACCGAACCCAACGGGGGAGGTGCCAGGCAGGGGTCGGATGTAGCTGAGCCTGTCATGCTACCTAACCATGAAAACACCAGTAGACGGGGCCGAGCTGGTATCTGGCCCGAAGTTGGACCCGAGGAAGTGCTGAGAATAGAACCCAGCAGGGAAAGATCAAGGCAAGGGCCAACTGTGGCTGACCCCAGCATGCCCCCGGAAGACCAGAGGCAGCCATTGGGGAATGTCAGGAGTGATAAACGATACCATCCTTACAGGTCATCTGGACGGAATCGATCCCGCAGGGAAGAACCAAACTCATTTCTATCCGCTCCAAGTTACGATGAAAGGATGGCGCGGTTGTTCAGAGAGTGCGTCCGACGGGAGCAAAGGGATCGGGGGATAGGTGCTAGGGTAACCAGCCCCTTCACCCGCAATATCGAAACTGCCATCACCACACGAGAATGGAAAATGCCAACTATGGAACCTTACAAGGGAACCTCTGACCCCATCGTACATTTACAGAGATACACCCAGCATATGCTCATGAGCGGAGCAACGGAGGGAGTATTGTGTAAATGCTTCCCACTTTTCTTGGCAGACCTAGCTACCTCCTGGTTCTGCCACCTACACCAAGGGTCCATCAGCTCATGGGAAATGTTGAAAGAAAAGTTCATCAGCTAGTTCCGCATTCATGTGGAACAACCCAAGGACGCTTATTCCTTATCTAATATCAAGCAGAAACCTGGAGAGACAGTGCAACAATATCCAACCCGATTCAACGCCGCGGCGGCCGTAGTCCAAGATGCCGACGAGAAACTTATCCTAATGGCTCTCTGCAGTGGTGTACATCCGGATACTAAATTTGCTAGAAGACTAACCAAGGAAAAGCTAGCTACTTTACCTGACTTCTTCCATGAAGCCGGAAAGTATATGAGACTTGAAGACGCTGCCGCTGAGAGGCAGTCAGGGCAACAGGCTAAAACAGCTACAGACAGGATTCCCGCTGCAATAAAGGATGTTCGAAGAAATGACTCTAGAGACAATGCTGGGGGCAAGAAGGGGGAAAAGTGCCTATATCGACCTGGATCAAGATTTGACTCTTACACTCCTTTGAATGAAACAATCGAAAATATCTTCCTAGCTAATCAAGACGAAGTTAGATACAAGTGCCCCCCGCACAAGAAGGAGTCAGATAACGCACTCAAGACTGGAAAGTTCTGCCGCTTCCACGAATCCCATGGACATGACACCAATGAATGCCACCATCTCCGGGACTTGATTGAAGAACACATCAGAAGGAAGAAACTGGAACGCTATGTAAAAAGCCAGAACAGGACTTCGACTCCTGCCAATGAGAATCCTGGGCTACCACTCCTAGAAGTAGGCGGAGGAAATCGCAACACTAGCGGCTCTAGTCAAGAGAAGATAGTGGTCCATACCATATCAGGAGGACCACACATCGCCGACAGAAGCTGGGCAGAGATGGAAAGATACGGTAAGTCACTTAGAAACGGTGAAGGCTACGTTAACTCTGCTATGGAAGAACGCCACCCGAAACGGAAAGAGAACGACGACATCACGTTCAGTAGGCATGATCTAGAGGGAAGACAGTACCCACACATGGATCCTATGGTCATCTCTGCCTGGTTCGGTCCAGCCAAAGTTTTTCGAATTTTAGTAGACACTGGAAGCTCGGTAAATATCCTATTCAAGCATGCTTTCGACAAATTGAAGCTGTCAATGAAGGATGTGTCTCCCTGCAACAAACCACTACATGGTTTCACTGGAGATACGAAGATGCCCCTCGTGCAACTGGACCTTTTTGTTGAAATAGGAAGTCATCCCCGCTCCGTTGTGCGAAAACAAGCATTTGTGCTAATAGAAAACCACTCGGCCTACAACGCCTTTTTAGGAAGACCAGCCTTGTCTGACTTCCAAATTGTCCTAGCCCCATGGTGCTTGAAATGAAATTCCCAACAGATAACGGAGTAGGAGAAATGGAGGGGGATCAAGACGCTGCTCGAGACTGCTGTGTAACTGAACTTCGCAATAACCGCAGAAAAGATAAAGGGAAAAATGCAGAGACTACTCTCTGCATGAAAAACTTGGAAGCATAGCAACTAAAGAAATCCCCTCCTCTTCGATATACCAGTGACCTTTTCAATGAATTAGACCCCAGGGACAAAGAGGAGGAGGCCACCGTCGAGCCTGCAGAGGCTATGGAATTCGTAGCTGTAGACAAACATGACTCAAGTAGACTATTGAAAATCGGATCTCAACTAAAAGAAGAATTAAAGGAACAACTCATTGATTTTCTTCGCCACAATATGGATGTATTTGCATGGACGCACGCTGATATGACAGGAATCTCCCCAGATGTAGCATGCCACGTACTGAACATCGATCCCACTAAGACGCCAGTAAAGCAGAAAAAGAGAAGCATGGGGGCAGAACGATCAGCAGCGCTAGAGGAAGAAGTAAAGAACTTACTTGCCAATGACTTCACACGAGAAGCCATCTACCCAGAATGAATCGCCAACCCGGTACTGGTAAAGAAAGCTAATGGGAAGTGGCGAACATGCATCGATTTCTCCAACTTAAATGACGCTTGCCCGAAAGACTGCTTCCCACTCCCCCGAATCGACCAACTCGTGGACAACACAGCCGGACACGAATTCTTATCCTTTATGGACGCATACTCAGGATATAACCAGATCCCTATGCACGCCCCCGATCAAGACCACACTAGTTTCATCACTGACCGGGGATTGTACTACTACAAAGTAATGCCTTTTGGACTTAAAAACGCCGGAGCTACTTATCAGCGCCTGTCAACAAGATGTTTACGAAATTAATAGGGCGAACTATGGAAGTTTATGTGGATGACATGCTGGTAAAATCAAAGAAAGCCAACGATCATATAAACCACCTGAACGAGATATTTCAAGTACTTCGCCAATATGGAATGAAATTGAATCCTCTAAAGTGCTCCTTCGGAGTATCGTCGGGAAAGTTCTTGGGATACATCGTCCATGCCAGGGGGATTGAAGCGAACCCCGAACAAGTCCGGGCCTTGCAAGATATCAAGATACCATCCACTTTAAGAGAGATGCAAAGCCTCAATGGGAAGGTGGCTGCCCTAAGCAGGTTCATCTCTAAAGCAACAGACAAATGCATCCCTTTCTTCGAAGCTCTTAAGAAAGACAAAGGAAAGTTCGAATGGACTGAAGAATGCTCGATAGCCTTCCTTAATCGAACACCTCCAAAGACCACCAGTACTCTCAACTCCAAATGAAGGCGAGGAACTATACCTATACCTTGCTGTATCGTCCCATGCTTTAAGCGCCGCTTTGGTGAGGGAGGACAACCACGCATAGCGACCCGTATACTTTGTAAGCAAGAGATTCACAGGGGCAGAAGCCAGATACCCTAAACTTGAAAAGCTAGCATACTGTTTGCTAATCACGTCACGAAAACTGCGACACTACTTCCAATCTCATTCCATCAGAGTTTTAACCGATCAACCGCTAAGGCAAGTAATCCATCGCCCCGACAGTTCCGGGCGACTACTTAAGTGGTGCATTGAACTGAGTCAATATGATATTAGCTACCATCCTCGCACCGCTATCAAGGGACAAGCCATAGCTGATTTCATTGCCGAATTCACTACTAACGAAGGTAAGGAGCAATCTGAAGTAGCAGAAAATATCAAATGGAACCTCTTCGTTGACGGAGCATCAAATGAACAAGGCTCGGGGGCAGGTGTTGTGATAATCACCCCCAGGGGAAGGAAGCTGCACTACACCCTAAGGTTGGAGTTTGCTGCCACTAATAATGACGCGGAATACGAAGCAATGATAGCCGGATTAGAACTTGCTCTGGGGATTGGAGTTGGTTCTTTATGTCTCCATAGTGATTCTCAACTTATTGTAAATCAAATACTGGGAGAATTCCAGACTCGAGGAGAACGACTCACAGCATATCTAAAGAAGACCAAGCTGCTGCTCAATCAGTTGGATCACTATTTAATCAAACACATTCCTCGAGAAGAGAATCAGGAGGCCGACGAACTGGAAAAGCAAGCTAGCATGAAGGACGGCGCCGCTTCCCGAACGATAACCATCTCACAGCAACTAGCCCCGAGTTACGAGACAACGAACATGATAGCTGCAATCGAAGAGGAAACTTGGATGACTCCTATCCGAAAATATTTACAAGATGGCACACTGCCCGACGGGCGTAACGAAGTCAAGAAAATCTTGAGGAAAGCTTCTCGCTACACGATACAAGAAGGCATCCTCTATCGACGCGGCTTCTCTAATCCCTTGTTAAGGTGTGTCGCTGGAAGGGAAGCCAAGGAGATCTTATCCAACATACATCGAGGAAGTTTCGGAGATCACACTGGGGGGCAGACTCTGGCAAAGAAGATACTCCGATATGGATATTACCGGCCCACCTTAAACAAAGACGCCCTAGACTTCGTCAAAAGATGTGACAGATGTCAGAAATTTGCTAAGATTCCTCGAGTACGAACAAATGAAATTACTCAAATGACCAGCCATTGGCCCTTTGCAATATGGGGAATTGACTTGATTGGCGAACTGCCAGTGGGCCGAGGCGGAGCCAAATATGCCATAGTAGCAGTTGACTATTTCACCAAATGGGTGGAAGCGGAGCCTCTAAATAAAATATCTTCGGCAAAAGTCATTAACTTCTTAATCAAAAATGTTTTATGCAGGTACGGGGTTCCACTCAAAATCATATCGGACAATGGGCTTCAATTTGACAACGAGGAATTCGCCGACTGGTGCCAAGAGCACGGAATTCACAAAAGCTTCTCATCTGTGGCTTACCCCCAGGCAAACGGACAAGTCGAAGCTGTCAACAAAATCCTCAAAACCCTAATCAAGAAGAAACTTGAAAAGTCAAAAGGCGCTTGGGTGGATGAACTTCCTACGGCACTTTGGGCCTACCGCACATCTTACAGAACATCAATAGGACATACTCCTTTCTCTTTGGCATATGGATCGGAGGCCATGCTCCCAGTTGAAACTGTAGTGCTTTCCCACCGTAGGATCCACTACAACCCAGAAGAGAACGAAGAACTCCTCCACATGTATTTGGATCTAATTGAGGAGAGAAGAAATGATGCAGCACTCAAAGCAGCAGCTCACAAGCAAAAAGTGGCAGCACAATACAACTCCAAAGTCAAGCACCGCAGCTTACAAGAAGGAGATCTTGTCATCGAGCGGATCTTCCCGCACCCTGGAGTGCTAGATCCAATATGGGACGGACCCTATGTAATTCATAAAGATCTCCGCAACGGAGCCTATATTTTGTCAACAGTGGACGGAGAGGTGTTCCAGAGGGCATGGAACATCCAACACCTCCGTCGATACTTTTCTTAACTTGTACTGCCCATATGAAGTGAATTAACAAAGAGAATCAGTGGACGTAGGCATTTTCGTGCCGAACCACTTTAAAAATCTTGTCTCTTTTTAATTTGTTCCTTTATATCTTGGCTGCCTATTAAGCTTTATCCTTTTTTGTTAAACAAAATCATGTATAATGACGTTTCCATACTGGAACTTCACGGCGCAACCTCACTTGGAGAAGACCCAACAGGTACTATGCGATTCTATGCACTCGCCAATGAGACACGTTTGCTCCAGCATCCCTCTGCTGCGGGTTAACTCATTGCTCGCGACTGCCCTCAAAGCCAACTGTAATGAGCCGATTATAAGCCATCAAGAAGGCTGACTATAGCCGATGGCAGCTCATTACGACGTTCGGCTCGCCGGCAACTGTGAACCTACTTTAAGCCCCAACATAAGGTGTGGCCAGCCAGGGGTAGTTTACGGTTGACGATCGGCACCCACGCTAGCCAGCCACAGTAAATTGAATAATACCCACGATTACGGGCCATAATGGCTCGGGTAGTTACTGTGCGTGATCTCGGCTCCGATATGTCTTAAGTGCGGCTGTGGTAAAAAGGATAAACTCCTCGCGGAGGCGTAAGATGGGTGACAAATGTCTCCAAGACCCACAGCTAGGGAAAGTGACTACAAAACCCGTTTGCCACGAACTTAAGTATATCGACGGCCTTTCGTGATTGGAAGTTTTACTGCTTCTCATATTTCCATTTCATTCAAAAACTTTCCTCCTATCCTATATAACAATCCTTAAAGTACAGGTCACAAAATAGGGGAACTCTCGCTTGTGGAAATATGAGGTCACATCCGGATGACGGAACACTCGGCTACATTCTGTACTCAGTCACCCAAGACATTCAAAGCAACCCTCTACAACTAAAACACGAAGGGCGGTACTATCTTCTCTTTTATAAAAATATGTAGCTTTAATTTATTCACACATCATATTGGCATTACAAGACATGAGATAATATTTTAAGCAGAAACTTAGCATTAAATACGATTAAGTCACATGCATAAACACGCAGCTGTATTTCTTATGCAACATATCAAAATGACAACAGCATTCAAACATGACAGAATCAGCTTATGTTATAAAATTACATAATGTCATTCTTTACAAATAATAAAATTACAAGTTACATTAATGTTTCGGACTAACATAGACAGCAACCAAAATATGTACAAGTCAAGTCAAAGAATCAGGGCTTCGCCTCCATCCCGCTAGCCCTCGAGATCTACTTAGCTGCAGGATCGGAACTCCCAGCATGTGCTACCGAGGTTCCGCCTGCATAATTCAGAAGAGAATCCATCAATAATCATGAAAGATAAGCAATCAAATCATGAAAAGGTTAAAAGGAAAGACTTACCAGCACCTGCTCCCTGACCATCATCGTCTAGCTGCACGCCTACCTCATCCGCGGCAAGCAGCCGCATGCCCTCCTTAACCGCCACCTTCTCTTCCATAGTGAATTGGGCCATAACCACATCCATCCTGAAAGCCGCACCACCTTCCTTATCCGCATCGGCCTTAGCTTCCTCCCAAGCCCGGAGATATATCCTAGCCATAACCCAGGGATAATCGTCCATCCAGGACAGGTTGCCCTGCCTCCAAGTACGGAAATACATGTCCTGGAGCATCTCGTCCATCATCCCCTCGTTCTCCTCAAACTCTTTCATCCGGATCCCAGAAGCCGACAGTCGTGCGACAGCAGCATCTCTTTCCAATCGGTATCTCGAGCAGTCAGCCTGAAGGGACTTCCGCATCACTTCCATCTCCTCTTTCAGCTTGGCCTGAGCAAGCTCTGCGGCCTCAAGCCTCCCAGACAACTGTTCTACCTGCTCTTGATCCGCTCTCCGAACCTCGTCCACCGTTGCGATGGCCATGTCAATCCGTTCCTTGCAGGCAGTCTCCATCTTTCGTAGTTCTGCCTTACTAACCTCTTCCATAATCTTCTTCAACCGCCTGGAGGCTGCCTCATGCTAAGAAATCTGAATGGCTTGATCGGCAAGCTGTTTGGCTTGATCATCAACCTTCAGCCGCAACCGAATATTAGCACTTCTGACCTCCCCAGCCTTGGCCAGTCGAGCGTGATGTTCCATTAGCCTCTTGGTCTCCTTAGCCACCCGATTGATGTTTGCCTTGGCCTCATTCCCCATGGTCACAATCCGAGTAGTAAGCAAATCAAGGTCTAAGGACTTAGCCTCATCAAGCACCTGTACCATGGGATTGCGGGGAAGAATATGCTCACCCGTGGCCTCGTCAAAAGAGTGTCCTGAAAACTCGTGTCCAGATCCGGGTGGCCGGCAAATGGGTTGTGAACCAAACCCGGATGGTCGATGGTCTATCGGGGTGACGGTTGGATTTTCGGACAGATTTGGAGAAGGCATAAGCTCAATATCCTCCTCGGTAATATCATGGATAGGCTGGACTGGAGGCTGAGGGCCAGGTGAAGGTTCAAACGAAGATCAGCCCCTCTTTCTCTTTTGCATATCTTCTTCAATAACTCTGAGAAGAGGGCGATATCTAACCGCATCTCCAGGGCGGCTAGCTGACGGCTTTGGTTTGGCGGAAGCTTTGAGTAACTTATACTGTTCAAGGCGGTGCCGGATATCTGATGTCTTGGCCACCTTACCCATTCCTGGAATAAAAACCAAGTGTTACAAGCATGCATGAAACTATGATTCAAGAAACATGTGAAGTTAAAAGAAGGAGCTAAGAATTCACCTTGAACTGCCGGAGTTGCCTTAGCTGAAATACTCTCAGAAGATAGACTGGCACCAGTCCCGGCCTTATCAGACTTCTCCACAAAGGCTGATCCTTCCTCCAACCCCTCAAAAGCCTGGCGGAAGGCATCATCCGTCCACTCTTGAATCTCGCCTGCTTGCCCAGGAGGCAAAGCCCCGGCGCCATCACCACCACCATCACCTTCTCTGTCGTCTCCACTCTCTGCCTCTCCTCCTACATCGCCTCCTTCACCTTCACCTCTATCCTCCTCCACGTCTTCCTCCCCCAGAGTAATTGGGCATGTGCTAAGGGAAGGGCCGTCGAACTTCTTGAGCTTCTTACCTCCGACAACTGGAGGTTTTGTGATAGGCTTTCTCTTGCCACTCTTCGCCGTGGCTCCTCCTTTAGCTTGATCAGCCCTCTCTTCCGCTGTATCCCTCTGCTTGACCGCAGACTGATGTGGCAGGATCAGGTTGAGCCCCAAAAGTGTAGCGTTCCTGATCAAATAAGCAGCCGACCTATCTCTTCTCGAAATAGCTTCTATTTCCGCTGCCGTCTGAACCAGGCGATCATTATCCACGATCGCAAAACCACCTGTCGCTAGCAAGAAATAAAAACACATAAGTAGAAGCATTGCAACCAGAACGGAAATTATAAATAAAGCCTTGACTTACATCCGGAGGTGAAGCGACGGATAGAAACTGAGTCGTCCCTGACGAAAAACCATTCCTTCTTAAACATGTTGTACTTCGAATACAAGTCCAGGACGGGCTTGAAGGATACGGCCGATTCTAAGCTGATATATGGAGACCCCTTCTTGTAGCCCCTCAGATTATACAGATACCGGATCTCCCGGTTGGAAGGAGGATGTCCATATCTCCTCTGAAAGATGACGAAAAGACTCACCAGAATGGCGTAGGAGTTAGGCTGAAGCTGGAATGGAGCCACCTTCAGATATGTGATGAAGCTAACTATTCAGGCGTTGAGAGGCGGGATAGCACCACACATGCAATGATATCTGCTACAAGCAAAGTAGCCTTCAGGAGGGTCATACGGCATCACTCCTTCCCCCGGCAATAGCATGCGCGCTCTATCGATCCCAAAGGAACGGGATATAACATCAAGCTGCTCCTCTTTGAGGGAGCTAGGAAAACAGTCGGGCGTGGAATTCAAGAGCTCCTGAGGGCCATACCCGTCCACTAATGACCTTGGGGCAGGTCTATGTCGCGCTGGACCCGGCTGGACTGGAGGCACGGCGGAAGACTCACTCCTGTCCGAAGATTTTTTCTTTTCTGATCGGGTTTCCGCTTTGTGAGACATTTATCTGCAAACACAAAAGCAAAAGTATGTTGTTAGAGCAAGAAGTATGAAAATATAAAAAAGCAAGTATGAACAATCTAGAGTATCGTTCGTAGGTCGAACATAGGGACGATTAGGCATTTAAACACTACCGAATTCATTCGGTGTTAAAAGTTTTTGAGTTCATTCGGTATCGATGGTCTTTGAGTTCATTCGGTATCGATGGTCTTTGAGTTCATTCGGTATTGATGGTCTTTGAGTTCATTCGGTTTTGAAGGTTCTCAAGTTCATTTGGTACTGCTAGCACCAGCTCATTCGGCGAAAGAAAACATACCTGGTTCGGTACTCGGTTGATTCAGTACTCAGATTGATTCGGTACTCAGGTTGATTCGGCTATCTCAAAACGATAAAGGATAACAGTAACCTGAAGCCCCTATTTATAGGCAAAACATATCGACCGGACCAACTGGTTCGACGCACCCAGGACCGAACGAAGCTACCACAACTGCGGGAAAAACAAAGCATGACATATGTTAAACATATGCCCTACTTTGGGGGGCAAATGTTGGGTGCGTTTCCACACCTTGCTGAACCAGTCCACTCCTTGCCGAACCACAAGCACTACCGAACCAAAGACTCCAACCTCGTTCCTACGCACTACCGAACCAACCACCTCTCCCATGCCTGCCGAACCACTTCACCACCGGACCACCTGCCACCGGTCCAAAGCCTCGCCGAACCAGGATCTCACCGAACCAGAGCCACCCCACACCAATGTCGAACCAACCTACCTCCCAAGCATCACCGGACCAACGTGCCACCAGACCACCGATCCAAGGCACCACCGGACAACATACCACTCTCCACCGAACCGAGACGTTCCAGATCAACCTAGTCAGGCCAGATAGCATCAGCCCAGGCCCACCAGCAGCTATATACATCCATGACCCCTGCCCCCAGTCTCACTCTATAAATAGAGGGGCAAGGGTACAACAATGGCAGACAAGTTTGAGAGCTCAAGCACGGAAGGAACTTTCATATACTTGTATACAAAGCTTTGTACTTGTAATCTGAAAGGAAAAGGGGAATAACATATAAAGTGGACATAGGCACGTTCTGGCCGAACCACTATAAATCTGTGTGTCTTTTACAGTTTAGTCCATCTATTTTATATATTTGCGTAAATCACCCAAACCATCAAGATTAACATAAAATCAACTAATTCATACGACTCGGAGGTGTTTGCCCATTTTTTGTGCAAACAGTATATTAACAAGTTTTCACAAATTTTAACAAGTGGCATTTCATCATCTTTTAATCAAAAATATATGTAAGGAAAGAAATAATCAGATTTCTCAATATTGATTCATAGGTCAAAATTTCTCAAACCTGAGAAATCAAGATCAAAATAAAAACCTTCAAAACAAATTTGCAAATAAAAGAAAGAAATGGGGAAGCTAGAAACACAAAATCAAAAACAAATTCAAGTGTTCAAAAGCTTAAACCTGGATTCAAGTTTTTAATCTGGAAAAGGTGAACTCAAACTTAACATCAAAAACAAGTACAGATCAATATCAACAAGCCTAGTTCAAATTCAAATACAATTTCCAGATCATCCCCAGTTTTCAAAACCAAGAAGTTTAAGTTCAAAATCCTGTCTCTGCTTTAATCCAAAGTGAGCAAACTTCCCTTTTTGAACTTGAATCTGCTATGATTTCTTGATGATATATATATATATATATATATATATATATATATATATATATATATATATATATCTGAGGTTATTTGTATTAATGTTTATGTGCATGCATGTCTATGTGTGTATGTTTATATATATATATATATATATATATATATATATATTTAAATGCATGTCTGTCTCTCTCTGTTTAATAACAGACTTATAGAATTCAAGGAATAATTTATATCTCAGAATCAAAAAGGATTTAGATAATGAACTTTAAAAGAAAAGTATTTGTATTGACCTAAATTATATTTTAAAAATGAATTCGATTGAAAAACATTTGGTAGTTATTCCAAAAGTAGTAAATTACAGTAAAAACTGTTAAAAACCTGAAAAATCAATTTTCGAAATTTTATGATCTGATTTCATAATTGAGTTTGTATTCAAAAATGATGATTTTAGGAAAGCATTTCATAATAATTTTTAAGCTATTATTTCGAGAGGAATTTATAGATGAACAGAAAATAGAAAACTGCAATTTCCGGTGATCGATATTGAACTAGGGGTCGGCTTTGATCATGAAGATAGCCTAGAGGACGACGAACCAAGGAAAAATGCTAGGTGATTTTTTAAAGCGCTGTGGTGGCCAATCATCGATAGGTTAGGGTTTTTGGGATGGATTTAGCAACGGGGTTAATTCGTCACCGTGGATGAGTTATTGTCGATTGGACCTGGAGGAATTAGTGCCTCATCGATTGGCGAGGTAGTGAACGGGGTGATTTGCTTTCAGATGATCGGAGTTAGCATGGCGTGACAGTTTTTGACCAACTATGTTGTTCTAGGACGAGGTTGATAAGCTCGTCGTTGATTCTCTGGTGATCTTGTATAGTTGGGTGTTCAGATTATTAAGGAAGGGATTGTCGATACGTCGGTGATGGCATCGACGATTGGAGGCGTCGCCATCTATTGTGCAGGTGCACGGGGTGTCATGGATTGTCTGGTGTGTTGAATACATTGGGGAAGAAACAGAGCAACTCGTGACGATCTTGGGTTCATGTGCGTGCAATTGATTGTTTGGCTCGAAGCAAGTGAGAGAGAGGGGAACTCGAAGTTGAGATCAGGTCAGGGTCGGGTTTTCTCGGAGTTGCTCGAGTGTTTGTAACAGTAGTTTTGAAAATTTAAAATCAAATCAAAAAAATTGATTTATGTTAACTCATTATTCTTAAACAATAGTTGTCTTGATTAAGTTCTGAGATTACTAAAGGTTTTGTACAAATTATTTATAATTTATTAAGGTTAAATAATTTTAAAAAAATAAGTAGTTTTCAAAAGATTCTTAAACTAAGTTTTCTTGAAAGTAAATTTATTTAAACAAGTTTTGTGATAAGTTTCAGAGAATTGACCTTAAAATTAAGGACATATTTAGAAAGATTGTTTAACTATATTGGGATGGTTATTTAAAATATTGCTAAGCGTTTCAAACAAAAAAATTGATGATGTGTTTAAATATGTGATTAAGATAAGTAGATTATCGTAAGTAAATATATGCCTGGGGTAATCAAAGATTTAATTATTTAGTCAGCATTTAAAAGTTAATTGATTTATGTGATTAACCTAAAGGATAATTAATTGAGGTGATTAAATTATTTATGTGATAGATTTAAGGTTAATTAATTAACAGATAATTAATTAGAGAGTTAATCAATTAATATGATAGATTAAGATTAATTTATTAATTAAAGATAATTACTTAATGAAAGTAATTAAAGGTTTTAATTACTTAATGATTCAAAGTTATTAATTAAAGTAATTAATAGAGGATAATTAATTTAATACGATTAACTAAAGAATAATTAATAAAGATAAATAATTAAGGTTGATTAATTTCAAATATCAAATGATTTGTAAATAAATTAAATCAAGATTTGATAGTTAATTCATGAGTAATCAATTTAATTGACAATTTAATTGAATTTATTTAGGATTAAATAGTTAATCCTTTTTATAGATGATTATTGAATGCTTGGATTGCCTATGAATGTTTGTATTGTATGAAATGCCTCGAATTGATTGTTATCTTTGGACTGCAATATTCTGTTCTGTGAATTGAGCCGTGTGTAATTTATTTATCTGTGATACATTTATCTGTAAATTTGTGAATAGAAGATAAGAGTTATAGAATATACCACTTATCGATATTGATATGATTTAATCGGTGATGATTGATGATGTTGCACTATTTTGTTAAACCCCTAGACTACACCATACACACAAATATATGGATTTCACGAGGAAATTGGTTAATTCACAGATTTTTGAAATAATTTTTAAAAATTGAATTTTTAAATCCAAATGGTTTTGGATTTGATTGGGTTTAAAGTGAAAAGCTTTTGGAAAGGAATTTCAAAGATAAAAGTTATTTTTAAAATAACTTGATTTAGTTTTGAAATTTGATTTAAAATTTGAATTCAAAATTTGAAATTGAATTCTATGTCGAGAATTTATGATGTAAAAAGGTTATACAAGCTATAAATGTGTTTATATGGATTTTTAAACCATTTTAAAAGTATGGTTTTGAGAATTTGAATTTAACCCAAGTTTATATTTGAAAGGCCGTAACTCGTGCAAATATAATTGTGTTTCTGAAACGGAAACAAGTGGTTTCAAATAATAATATCTTTTATTTAAGTAAAGAATTTCCAAACTATGATGAAAAGATTTCAAGTTTAAAATAGAATGGCTTTGAAAGTTATGAATGAATCCTTGGATATGATTTTTGAAAGCTATGAATTGAATCTTTGAATTAAATTGAATGAGTTAATCCAATTTGGAAGGGAAATCTTTTTGAAAGGCTATGAACGAATCTTTGTCAAAGATTGGTGAAGTTTGTTTTCAAATTGAAAGGGATCTGAAAAGCATATCTTTTGTACAAAAGATTTGAATTGGAAAGATATTATTAAATCTTTGTGAAAGATTGGTAAACTTTGTGAACTTTGTAAACTCTGTGATGTGAATCTTTTGTTCAAAAAGATTTGTAAATGGTAATATGTTTAACCATTTGAAAGAAAAGTTTTGGATAATAAGTTGCGACTTAACTGAGATCCCGTATTCATATGTTTTTAAATATTGCGCTCATTATTCGGTTTAGCTGGGGGAGGACTTTGGGTCATATAACTCATTCCGAATAGTGATACGACGTTATGGAGAGCAATTGAAGACCGGTGTTGAAGACCGAATATTTTTGAAAGCGAAAGGATAACCCGTCGAATGTCTCTGCAAAGAATCGCCCCCGATATAGAGATTTGAGCACCCTTTGTGATGGAGAGTCTGGACGTGATTAGGGATTATCCGGATTTTCAAGGGTTTCTTTGTGAAGTGCCTTCGGTTCTGTTCGAACCCGGAAGAAACTTGTATGGATGTGTGTCTGACATTACACTTTGAGATGTAAAACCGGCTTCTATCAAATACATTTATGATTGGTGGTGGAGATTTATTCTCTTAGCTTAACACCCTTCTCTGAGATATATGAGCTTAAAGGTTATGTAGTTGATGGTTACTAGTGATACATTCCCAATTTGGTAATGTGGGACACAAAGTACTCCTGATCATTTGTTGATCGAAGCATGGCTTTATGGAAAAGCGTGGCTTTGTGGGCAAGACTTCGTCGAGCCTCACAACCCAGTAATGGTCGAAACAGGAAAGATGCGGCAAGGTCGCAGGGGTAGCTCCCCCAGGATATGTCCTTTCCTTATGGAAAAGGTGGTATCATGGTATGGAGCCTAGGTATTTACTCATGTGGACACTGTATATTTATTGCTATGTGATGTTGTTGGTGTCGAGAGCTCTCGGATAAAGGTCGCAAATGACCGGGGGTGGCATATCTTAGGTTTTACTTCCCGAGAAGGGGGTAGCCGGCCTTGTGTTGGTAGAGAGCCGGGTAGGTTCTCGAGGCGTCCCTCCAGAGGTGTTCCCATATGGCAATAGAAAGTTTCTTAGCCTGACCATTTGTTGGAAATCTAATCATCCAATACACGCATTGTATCCATCTAATATGGTAGCTATAGTAGGCATACTATAATGGTACGTATGCCGGCTAAGATTAATATTATACTTTCGAAAATGTTTTCCACACTATGCACTAATAATAATATGAAAGAGTTTTCTCGTATAAAGCATATTTGACTTAAGAAGAAATCTCCCTCAAGTGTGCGATTGCAGTGTGTGTGTGCTGGGAGGCCTTATGGTATTTCATTTTCCAAAATGCATTGCGGATTTCAATTTAAATTCTTTTGTTGTTTCTTAAAAGATAAAATGTTTTTGTTTGCTCATACCAGTCCCATGACTGACCCGAAGTTTATTGTTTCCTTTCTAAACTCTGGGTGCCCATTATTTTCCACACGGGCAGTCTAGAGTTGGGTTTTCAGATAATTAAGTAATAGATGTAGATTTGATAGTCTTCGAAGTATTTGGATTGGTAGCTTTCAGTCTTCCTGATCTCCTTCAGTCTTGGACGATTGACCTTGCTTAGCATTTTGCATCGTGATCTGAAGTTCAAGCTAGCTTTGGATTGGAGCACTTGATTTTGGAGATACATTCTATTGAAGATATTCTTTCCGCTCTGCCTTGTATCTCTGATAGTATTGATATGTATCGTATCATTCTATTGTATCATCGTTGTATCTGGACATTGTATCAATGTTGTATATGATATCATTCGTTTCTCTTCCACTGTGTTGTTATACTTAATGTGTTATAAGCTCCGACGAACCAGATTCGACGTTTGGATCTGCGGCAGTGGAATACAAGTGTGGCATTCGGTGCCGATTTTTGAAGCTCGAGTCAGGGTCGTTATAGCGGAACAATGTGATGAAGTGAAATAATATAATAAATAATAATACAATCTTCGTCTTCGTCCTCCAAAAATAAAGTTTTCGAATCCTGAAATGCTCAGACTGACCCGAGCGAATTGAGAAGACAAAATACTCAAATCAGAACTAAAAGATCTTATATAAGTTAGATCAACAATAAATAATATGAGTGGAATGGCGTCAGAGATGTTTACGGGATTTGACATCTCCGGTTCAGTGTCTAACGTGAGTGCAGTAACTTAAAAGATACTCGGGATTCACATCTCCTAAGAATCCGTTAAACTATTTACTATGTAGTAATATTTCGCTATTATAATAATGTCTATAGTAAAATAAACTTACTTTTATATAGCATTAAGGGGTTACCCATGTAGCCCTTACCACATAATAGTCCCAGTAGTCCATCCTGTATCATGGTTCCTCCTGATCGGGAAGCCACAAGAGGATACCACAGGGGATATGGGAGAAAACCAAACTCGTACAAGATGTGCTAGGGTATGTGACATGGCACAACTAGGCAATGCCATGGTAGATATACCAATTACGCTTCCGGACCGGTGGTAACGCGCAGCAGCTACAGCCGCCCACCTTGAGCCATACCCCCAAAATCAAAGGGCCCAAACCAATAACAAAGTAATAGAATGGTATCGAAGGAGTGTGTCCGATAAAAGGTGCTACCTACTTAGCCCGTCGATCGCTCCTATTTTAGCCACCTTATGCCAACTCACAGGAGTCGGGTCCACATATATACCTCAAAGGAAACACCGCCGCCATCCTACTTCATTCTGGAATCTCCACCGCATACACGGTTGTTAAAGTGGTTTTTGGAGTTGGTAGAGAGTATGAAAACCTCTGATCCCGGTCTCTTCAACAACCAAATGTTATTATAACACCGCGGTCATTTCAAAATAATTATACTTCAAAACCAGAATATGATATCCATTTCAAAACCATATAAATACGATATCATTTCCGTTTTAAAAACTAAATCAATATAATGTCATTTTTATTTCAAATATTTCCTTTTTCAAAAATCATAGGACTTTCGAAATTATACCACTTCAAAATCAAAACACTTATAGTATAACACTTTCACATCATAATACTTTGAAACTCATAACTTTGAAACGTAACTACACTATTTAAATGGCTTAAATATTAAATTACTTTATATAATAAAATAGCTTCTCCAATTTCACAAATCAATTCCAAATACAGATTTACACCCCAAATAAACCATTTCAATTTCCATGTATTTCCAAGCTTTAAATATTCCACCATTTCAAAATTAATTCTTTGTCCATATATATCAAATTCAATTACTATTATTAGATTTGAAATATTTACTTAATAAATCGAATATCATTTAGGTAAAAATTTTAAACTTCAATAATTGGATATTCCTTCAATTTATCTAACTTGATATATTCATTTAAATCAACTTGATATTCATTTAAATCACTCTAAACCAAAATCAAGTTATAAAAAAAATACCCTTTAAAATCTCAATTTTATTCAAATTTCAATCAAATTTATTCGAGTATAATTATTAAATAGTTTATTTCAAATCAGTTTCATATTTTTTTTCCAACCTTAATTTTATTTAAGTCATTATAAACTCTATATACATTATAATCTAAACATATACTGACCATATTATATAAAACAATCAAACATCATTATTTAACTTATTTTATATTGAAACAAATTATACATAGTTCAAAATCAAGAATAAAATAAAATTTTATAATATCGAAAATCAATATTTATATAAAACCACATATTTCTTTGTAAAATCATAGAATTCTGTTCAAAACATTATATATATACACACCACGGTGACTCTATATAATTTTCTATTCTGTGATCAAATGATACAGATATTTATCATTTCAATCCGTAATTTAAAATATAAATACGGTTATATATCATTTCAAACCGCAATCCCGAATGAAATAAAATCCATAACAACTTGCAGTTTATAATAGTATAAAATACAACATCAATTCATCCAATATCAATCATCAAACATTTATCACAATCATCATCCAATTCAATCAATAACATCCATATAGAACAGATAATAAATAAATGGTATTTACTGGCAGTTTATATTCAATAATAAATTAAATAACTATTTAACTGGAAGTTTATATGAAATAATAAATTAAATGACAATTTAATTCAAATAAATTCAATTTAACTGAGATGATGATTAAAATATGCCAAACAGTTAGAAATAAGTTTATAATCACATCATAAATCAATTTAACAAACATAAGAAATTTTAGAAGTTGTGAGTGGGTTAAAACACTCACCTTTTGAATTTAAATTGAATTTAAATCCAATTTAAACCCAAGATTCAAACAGTCTCGGAATTTGTCCAAACCAACGTCAAAATTTCCAGAATTCCAATACGAACCTAGCGGAGAAAACCGCGCATGAATTGGACCTCGTACGAGAAAGTTATTAAGATTTGATCATTATATGATTCGAATTGAAACAAATAAACAAAAGAAAAAAACATACATGCCACATCACCAAAGATCTCTCGCTCCAGAACCCTACCTCATGAATTTGTATGCGCTTTTGCTCCTACCATCCACCACGCACTGTCCACTATCTCTGCCCCTACATACGACGTCACCACGATCAGGAAGCTCCGCCGCGATATACACCTCAGGCCGACCCTTCCTCGAGCAAACGGCTACCTCTGGCCATCGCAATGTCGAACGCCGCCGCCGATGATTTTGGCCATTTTCTGGCCAACTCCTATGCCTATAACCAAAATAAAGCCTATAGATGTGTGCCGCTCGACGGCCTCTACCATCTCAAGCTCTCTGATCATCGCCAAGCTGACGATCCGCCGTTGAAATCAAAACCCACGAATGAACGGCCAGGAATAATCTAGCCAATTCCGACCAAATAGCTACCCAGATCGAAAAATGAATAATATATTTGACTTGCGCTCGTTGAGAGCTTCAAATCTATATGAAATTTGAGAAAGTTTGATTTTTGAGGTTGAATTTTGAATCGAATTTGGATTGTGAAATTCAGGGTTTGTCTGCCATTGAGAAAGAAGAGCAACAGAATTTTTTGTATATACAGAAATGAGAAATAGAAAGGATGCTAGGGTTTATAATCGGATATATATAGGCAGATTGAATCAAATTGGTTTGAAAGTTGAATGTTACACGGCCCAAAAAGCCCGTTTCGAATCCGGAACGAAAGTGGGTCAACCCATAAATCAAAATAAACGTTTTTAAATACTTTTAAATCAATGGAATAGGTTTCAAGTCCAAATTCCAAGTTATGCTAAAATCAAGTTATTTCAAATCGATTTCAATTGAATTCAATTAATTGATTTCTAGGCTCTTTGAGTTCGTACGATCAAACGACAAGCCCGATCGCTACAAAACTTGAAGGCCTACAATAATTAACCGTTACAGATCCGATGAAACCGGTTTCATCAAAATCCGAGTCAGTGGCCCAAAATAGTTAATTAAATAAATTAATAATTGATAAATTCAATCAAGATTTCAATTTCAAAACTATAATTAACCAATTTCATCATTTTTTAAATTTCTTAATCATTACACTAATTTAACCAAATTTAGATGTCAATTTAAAGTTGATTAATTTATCAATTTTAGTGTTAGCCTTAATTTCATTAAATTTCATTTAATTGCAATTAATCCAATTATTAAGTTTAAATTCTAATAAATTGATAAATTTTGATATCCATTATTTTCATTCAACCAATTGTCATATTATGAATAGAATTAATATTATTTCCAATTATTTCCTAAATTTATACTAACATAACATTGAATTGAGATTCATTGCAATTGATTATAAATTTTGATGTAATGGAATAAATAAATGATTAACTTATAATTTATTATTATCATAACTCTCAATCGCATTTTTATAAGTTTATCAATTCCAAACCAATGTTATAATTTCTTATTAAACATTGATTTTATTCAATTACCATTCAATATATATTAATTCTTTAGTTAATTCAATATTTACTTTTGTTTTCTTATTTTCGATTTATAGCCTAGTATAACATTTACATTAATTCCGTTAATTGTGACTTCATTCAAATAGTTAATATTTAACTTAGATTAACATTATTACATCTCTTTAATTTATTATTTTATTAATGAGTCACAGATTTCTGTTTTTTCCAATATTAGATAACAAACATTTAATAAAATTAACAATTAAATTGTCGAATATTTTACGGGTCGCTACAGAATGATTTGGGAATGTTTTCCCTAAGTTAAAAGTTATAACTTAAATATAAGAAATCTTTGATTAAGATTTAGTGAATGATTTGGAAATGTTTTCCTAAGTAAAAGAGAAAATGATTTGGAATTATTCCAGGATCTAAGAAAGGTTTAAATAAACCAAATGATTTAATAAATGAGGCTTAATGATTCCATATACTCTTGAAAAGAAAATGGAATAAATTGAAAAGAACATATCTAAGGAAGATATTAAATAAAAGATGAAGTAATTGATTGATGTTTGATATCCACATATGAACTTAACATCTTTTTAAAGCGATGATTCGCTTCAAAGGAACCAGAGTTGGATTTGGGTGATTCCTATCTGAAAACCACTTCGAACCAATGTATACATTCGAAAGTGAAGATATGTTGAAGATGATGGTTATAGAAGACCGTGGATCTTCACAGCATGAGGACTGCTTGTAGAACATGTTATGGGTAGCACCCATTATAGAGTTATTTACAGCAGTGGTCTTCACATAGTGGAGATTTATCGAATTGCAAGGGCTTCTCGCCTAGTAAGGGTCGTGGAAAGTGCCTTCGGTTTCGTTTAGTCCCAGAACGAACTTGTATGGACGAATGTATGACATTGCATTTCTAAGACACAACGTTTGACTTTTACAAATGTACATCTGCTTGGTAGTGGAGAAGGAAACTTCTCTTAGCTTTACACCCTTCTTCGAGACATAAAAGCTCAGAGGTTGTATGCTTGTGGGAGTCAAATAGTGAACAAAGGAATGGCAGTGTGGCATTCTAATTGGAATCTGTTATGATCAAAGCGTGGTTTTGTATGGAAAGCGTAGCTTTGAAGAAATTGATTGTAGCCTCGCGAGCCCCACACCTCGGTTATGATGGGATTCTATGTGGTCAGATGTATGCTCGCATTTCAGATAATAGCGATTTTGGTTATCAGATGTTCTGTGACCTAGGTACCAGATATGTCTGGGCCTCGTGGCAGGGGTGCACGAAGTCTGAGTCTTTGAATGTTATTCGCAAATTGTATCCCCTTTTAGCCATTTGTGTTGTTACATAATGGCGTCTGAGTCTTGGATGTAAGCCGTGATACAGATTGATCTTTCCACTAGTTCCCTATCATGTTGGAAATCCAATCCTAATACGATATTTATGGTTTGATTGTATTCCCAAAATAGTTGTAATGACTTGAAAACATTTCAGCAACCCCTTCTGGTATCATATATTCCGTTCGGTATATTCCGTTGGCCTAGTTCGGATATATTACCTTAGACTTAGTCCAGATATTGATACCTTATTTCAATAAGTTTATTTGAAAAGTGTTTTTAAAGGATGTCATTAAAAATAGTATCAAGTGTATTTTGGTGTAACATTCCTGAAAATTTACCAAATTAATTTAGAAATTAAATTAATTTTTGAAGATAAATTGCTAATTTATTTATGAATTAATTAGATAATTTCTAGAATAAATAAAGATTTTAGATTATAAAGTAGAATTGGTTTAAAATTTAGGAATAAGTATTTTATAAACAAATACTGAATTTAAAAATAAGATGTATTAAAAAAGTAGAATTTAAAAGCTTAAAAAAGTAATGGTAGTTTGTTTTCTAAAATATTAAATATATCTGGGAAATGTATTAAGTTTCGAAGAATCAATGTACTAATTTTCAAAATATAAGTTAAATTTTCATATATAAATAAAAATGATTAATTATTAATATGTAACCAAAATTTTTAAAATCATTCTTTTCTTTTTAAAAGTTGTACAAAAATAAATGATAAAAAATGCATTAATGAAAGATGTATAAAATATATGTATATAAATATGTGAGCCAAATTAAAGATTTAAAAAAAAATCTATAAAATAATTTAAACTAAGGAGTTAAATATGATTTGTATATTAAACATTAAAGATAGAATTCATAAACCAATAAAAATATGATTTGTACAACGACTTGAGTTTAAAATTTAAAAACAAGAATGAATGTAAAGTATTTACCTTTTTGAAATTTAATGAATGTATTGTAAATAAAATTGATTTAATAAATAAATTTACAAAAGCTTTATAAACTAAGAAATGTACATGTGTATGGTTTATTTGTTGAGTGTACAAGTTATGATAATCCAATCCTCTTTAAAGAAAATTGTAAAAGTAAAATAAATATAAATGTTTGTATTTCAAGTTTAAAATTGAAATTGAAATTTAAAATAAGTGTTTTAAAAATAAGTAGCATTTAAAGATTATTAAAATATAATATATGTATATATAAAAATATTGGTTAAATTCTTTTAACATTGTACATATACACACACACACAAATGAATAAAGAAATACATTTATTTATAAAGTGTATATGATATAAAAAATAAAGTTTATAAAATTATTTTGCCTTGTAAAAATCACACATGTGAACATACATGCACATGTGAAATGGAGTAGAGTGATCAACAAAATCCAAAGCTTATGATTTTCCTTTTACAAATGGCACAAACCATCATTACTCAAATAAAATAGTCAAATAAAAATTTTCAGAAAACCTTTCACCTTCCTAATTCAAATTTTTAAGCCTCCAACCTCCAAAAAGTTCAGTAATCAAATATCTAACATTTCAAATCTCAACACTCAAGAAAAGTGAAAATCAGAAGAAAAAAAACTGCCTCTCTTTAATTCAAATTCAAAAGGCTAAATCTGAAGTGTTTTTCTAAAGCTTCAAAACTGTAGTGTGTTACATCTCTCAGGTAAGTTTTTAAAATTTTATAGTTAATAAAATTAAGATTTTTTTAAAACTAAGTTTTTAACACAAACAAAAATTCAAAAACTGCAGAGTTGTAAGCTTCAGGTTTTTGGCGGTGATTTCTAAAGCAATTTAAAGGCAAGTAACCTTCTTTTTGAGATTTGAAACTTGGAATTAAAATCTCTAACGAAGAAAGAATGTAACACGATGGTAATCAATCATTTGTATGGAAATCAAGACCAAAGAACTAATCTATTTTTTGATTTCTAGTTGCAAAAAAGTTTCTCTGTATATAAAATTTCAACTGTAAGTAATTTAAAAATGTTGTTATTAATGATTAAGTAATTAAATACAACAAGAAATAAACAAAGATCTATAACTATGATTTGCAGATCTAAACTTAAAAGACTTAAAGTAGAAGAAAAAAAGGGGCTGCAGGCCTTCATCTCTGTTTTGAAAACTATCAGGGAATATTTCTATCTTCTGGAAAAAAGGTGAGCAAACTATCCCAAATTCAGTTAGATTTGTGTTATACTTTGATACATGTGTTAATTCTGGGGTGAAATTGTTTGCATGGATCATAGATGTTTGGATTATAGCATGAATTTATTCCGTAATTCATGTGTATGCTTGTGTCCTTCATGTTATATATATACCTCTGATATATATACAGGCTCTAGAACATAAGAAAGAAAAAAAATCAATAACCCTTCCTCTTTTGAACCATGTGAGCAAAACTTTTAGATCCTGAGTCCATTTTCATTATTGATTTTCGTGAAGAAATCTGAAGATAATAAGGAGTGTTTGATGTGAATATATGTTTATGCATATATATGTGACTGTGTGTATATAAAGCTACCTCTCTGTTGTAAAATAAACAGTAGGATTCCTACACAAATTCAAATCTAAATATACAAGCTGTTTTAAATCTTAACCTTTAAAGATAAATTGTTAAGGATACTTAGATTCGAATTTTAAACATAATTCTAGGTACAATCAACTAATAAGAATTCCAAAAAATGAAAATATCAACGATGACCAACCTAAAGTAGAAAAATTAAGTAACTTAATTATGGGTTTTGATTATATAGACAGATTCGCTATTCAAAATTATGATTTTTGATAATCAAATTAGGATTTTTAGGTTGATATTTGATGAAAAAAACCAAGTTGAAATGAAAATTAATTTCTTGCAAACTACGACGACCACGTGAGCTAGGGGAGTCATGGTCGCTACTAGAGACATAGTGATGATGCACGGTCTTGGGAAAAATGCCCGGAGAGGTTCTCGATGCATGTAGGGGCCAGACGACCTAGAATTAAGGTTTAACGACCTTACTTAGTCGATGTTAGGTTTGGGGAGTTTGCGTCATCGACAAGATATTCTAGGCAATCACATATTGGGGGATCGAAAGGTGGAGGTGCCAAGCAGCTGTAGGTCGGTCAGCGTGAATTCCGGTTGACGCATTCGTCGTGGCGAGGGTATTTTTCTGATGGTTGTTTGGCTCTAAGTTGAGGATGGAGGCTTGATTTTTATTCGTGGGGATTTTTGACGATTTGGGTGGTCGGAGTTATTGCTGAGGTCGTAGGCGACCTGTTGGGGAACTCGGCGGCGACCGGTGATGGTCGAAGTGAAGGTACACGTGCACGTGGGGGGTGGCGTATCCGTTGCGTTCGAAAATTAGGGGAAGATGAAGTGGAACTGGGGACGAACTCGAAGACTTGCACGAAATGACTCGAAGCAGAGGATAGCGAAGGGTAACCCGAAGTCAAGCTTGGGTGAATCTCGAAATAGCTCGAGTTGGTGATCAAAACAGTTTTTGAATTAAAACTTAATCAAGTTTTAAAACACTATCCTAATTAAATGTTTTTATACCAGTTTTATTAGTTAGATAAAGTCTTAAAAATAATTAAGTCTTGGTGTTTTAATTTCTTATTTAAAAGCAAAAAAATTCTTAAGTTTATTATAAATAAATTTAAAATGATTTAAAGATATACATAAACCTTTATTCTGAAAGTTTAACTCAATAATATTAAGGATTTGTTAAAGAATGTTGAAATGGTTAATTAACCTTTAAAAGTTTAAGTTAAATTTATTTGTTAAAATGAAATTGATTACTTGAAGTTAATGACTTAATAAAAGTAGTTTAGATAGATTAATTAATAAATTTAAGTTTGATAATATATATATATATATATATATATATATATATAGTTAAATGATAACTAATCAGTTGAGATTAATTAAATTAAGGTAATTATTTACTTAATCAAAAGCAATTAATTATCGATTTATGTTAAGTAATCAGGTGATTAAGATTAATTGTTGATTTAGAGTAATCATTTATTAACTAAGAATAATTAATTAAAATGATGATCAACTATAGGGATGATTAATTAATAAAATTTACTAAGGATTAATGAAGTAACTAATTAAAGATAATTAATTAAAAGGTAACTGAATAACTAAAGGTTAATTATTTTAAAATAAGGAGTTAATTATCTAATGATTAAAGATTGACTAATTCGTTAATCAAATTTGATTTAAATTAATTAATAAAGGATTTGTTAATTAAGGTTGATTAATTTATAGTGAAAGAATTTATTTATTTATTTATTGAGGTTAATTAACAAATAATTAAAGGATAATTAATTAACATAAACTGCGATTAATTAATGTGAATCAAAGAGAATTAGTGATAAATCTGGTTTTAATTAATCAAATGATCAATTAACCTTATTTATGGATGATTGTATTCTATTGAATGCTGTGAATTGTTTTATCATCTCTGTTGTGTGATGCTTTGTGATGAATGTAATTTATTTATTTATAATGCATTCATATTTTCTATCTGTGATTCTGTGTTTATATATAAGCGTTATTCGTATATACCGCTTATCGATATTGTTATGATTGCATCTGTGGTGTGATTGATGTTGTTGCACCATTATGTAAAACACCTAGACCACATTTTACACACAAAATATGGATTGCACAAGGAAATCAGTTAAGTCACATATTTTTAATAATTTTTAAAGATTGAATTTTTGAATCCAAAATAGTTTTGGAATTGGAATTGAAACTTTTGAAAATGAGTTTCAATAATAAAAGTTATTTTGAATAACTTAATATAGTTTTGAAATTTGAATAATTTGATTTGAATTTGAATTCAATAATTTGGGAATTATAGTTTAAAAAGATTATACAAGTTATAAAGGTGTTTATATGAGTTCTTAACCATTTAAAAAAAGTGTTGTTTTGGGGAATTTAAATTTAAACCCAAGTTTTTACTTAAATGGCTTTAACTTATGTAAATATAATCAACTTTAACTTTGTGAAAGCTTATTGAACCTTATTTTGAAATCTAAGAGGATTTAAAATGGTATATCTTTCATATAAAAGATTTGAATTGGAGATGGTTTGAAAGTTATGAATTAAACCTTTAATTTAAAGATTGGATAAGTTAATCCAATATGAAGTGAAATTGTTTTGAAAAGCCGTGAATGAACCTTTGTGGAGAATTGGTAAACTTTGTGATAAATCTTTTTGTTTAAAAGATTTAAAATGGTAGTTTATTTTAAACCATTTGAAAAGAAATTTTTTGGGTTTTAAGTTGTGACTTGACTGAAATCCCATATCCATATGTTTTTAAATATTGCGCTCATTATTCGGTTTAGCCGGGAGAGGACCTTGTATCATATAACCCATTCCGAATAGTGATATGTCGATATGGATAGCATTTGAAGACCGGTGGTGAAGACCCGGTATTTTCGAGAACGAAAGGATAACCCGTCGATCGTCTCTGGACTGAGTCGCGTCGGTATAGAGATTCCCTAAGTGATGGGAAGCCCGATCGGGATTGTGAATACCCAGATTTGCAAGGGCTTCTTCGGAAGTGCCTTCGGTTCCGTTCGAACTCGGAACAGACTTGTGTGGTCGTGTGTTTGACACTATACTTTGAGATATAAAGCAGATTTCTTTCAAATACATATCTGTTGATGGCGGAGAATTTATTCTCTTAGCTGAAGACCCTTCTCTGAGACGTACGAGCTCATCAGTTATGTAGTTGAAGGTTATCAGCGATATACTCCCAATTTGGTAGTGTGGCATGCTAAGTGCTGCTTTATGTTGATGATATTTGTTGATCATTTGTGATCAAAGAATGGCTTTTGTGTAAAGAGTAGCTTTGTGGACGAGACCTCATCGAGCCTCATAACACGGTAATGGTCGAAACAGGAAAGATGCGGTAAGGTTTCAGGGATAGCTCCCCTAGGGTATGACCATTCCTTCTGAAAGGGTGGTATCAAGGTATGGATCCCAGAAACTTACTCATGTGGACACTGCAGTATATTTATTACCGTTTGATGTTGTTGGAGGTCCCTCGGATAAAGGTCCCAAAGGACCGGGGGTGGCATATCTTAGGTTTTATTCCCCAAGAAGGGGGTAGCCGGCCTTGTGTCAGTAGAGGGCCGGGTAGGTTCTAGGAGGGTCCCTCCAGAGGCGTTCCCATGTGGCAATAGAAAGTTCGTTAGCCTGACCATTTGTTGGAAATCCATTCATCCGATACGCGCCTTATACGGTTTTAGTTGTAAAACCTGCCATTTAACATGGTAGCTATAGTAGGCATAGTATAATGGTACCTATGCTAGCTAGGATTTATATTATACTTTCGAAAGGTTTTCCACTATGCACTAGTAATAATAATATCAAAAAGAATTTTTGCGTAGTTAGCATCTTTGACTATCATAAGGAGAAATCTCCCCCATGTGTGCGATTGCATTGTGTGTGTGTCGGGAGGCCTTATGTTAGTTTCATTTTCCAAAAAAGCATTGCAGATTTCAAATTTAAATTCTTCTATTTGTTTTGAAAGACCAAATGTTTTGTTTGCTCATACCAGTCCCACGACTGACCTAGAGTTTATTGTTCCCTTCCTAAACTCTGGGTGCCCACTATTTTCTATACGTGCAGTCCAGAGTTGGGTTTTCCAGATAGTCGAATAGTAGAAATCGATTCGATATCCTTCGAAGCTCTTTGGATTTTTGGATCGCTTTTGCTACACTTCAGCATCCGTAACAGACCTTGCTTATCTTTGTGCAACTTGATGAGGATTCTCACTAGCTTTGGATTGGAGATGGAGTTCTTGGAGTTTGGCATTGAAGACATTATCTTTCCGCTGCTATTTCTTGTATCTCTGATAGTGTTGATATCTATTGTACCATTATATTGTATTCTGTTGTATCGGTTTTTGTATCAAATGTTGTACATCAAATGTATTATTTCTTTTCTTCTGCTGTATTGTACTTAATGTGTTATAGGCTCCGGCGAACCAGATTCGACTTTTGGATTTGCGACATTTGAATACGAGTGTCGTACTCGGTGCCGATTTTCGAAGGTCGAGTCAGGATCATTACATTTGGTATAAAAGTGTTTTGGCTATCATAAGGTAAAAAGCCGTCCGTGTTTATATATGGGTGTGGTCTTATGAGATACCCTTCTTTTCAAAAGTTTTGATAGCATCGTCATGATTTATACATTTAAAATTTCGAGTATCTCACGCATGTTTATCAAGCCAGATCCGGGTATTTTTAATACATGGGTCAGATCCGAATAGTTTTAGGTTTAGTTGGAGATGGCTGGAGTTTCCAGAGGAGAGCTGGAGATCTTCATCATCGCATAGACGCATTCAATTATCCACTACATCTATTGCATTTGCTTTGTTGTTTCCAGCATTTGTAAGGACAGAAGTTTATAATTGTCCGAGCTGAATCTAGGTTAGACTTTGATATTGTATTTTAAAATTTTCCGCTATAAAGATTATTATTGAAGTAATATATGTTATTCCATTAGTGTGAGATTCAGTTCTATCTTTATTTTATTTCTACCCTTAATGATCTACTTACTCGTGCACTTTGAGTTGGACATGTGTGGTATATTATCGATTCAAAGGGTACGAAAAAATAGGGCATTACATTTGGTATCAAAATTGAAGGTTAAGAGAGAACCTTGGCTTTGGTGGGGTAAAGACTCACAGAGATAGGGTTAGTAATACCCTAGGATGAGTAACTCATTAGAGATAGGTTTAGTAACACTCTATAATGAGTTTGAGTGTAATATATATAAGTGCATATTTGTTGGTGATTAATAAATTGTTTTGCATTGATTTATTTGTTGAGTGATTTATGGATTCTGATCGATGCGTCTGATCACCGTTATCGATGAGGGTTCCTAAATATTTAAATAAGATGAACCGACACACCAATTTTGAAAAATTGGTAAATGATACAAATTTACCTAGGATTATATTTTGAATATAAAGTATATATTTTGAAAAGTTGTATAGTTAGAAATCAGGATTAGTGAAATTTAAATATGGACATCTTGTGATTATAATTTCATAGTTTGACTATAAGATGTTTCATAAAATAATCGATAAGTAAGAAACCTGGTAAGGTAATTTAGATCTTTAATACTTATTCCAAAATGATAAATTAAGAAATGAAAATGTTAAGTTACTATCATAAATTGATCAATTGTTTGATTTAAAAGTTTAAGTACAAATACCTTGTGAATTAAATTTCACGATTTGACTACAGGGTATTTAATAGTAAGATTTGTTTTATGGAATGAACACATTAGATAAAAATGTATTTAAATGATTTTCTAAAAAGATAAATATAAAAGGAATGAGAATTTAAATTCAAGTAAAAGAATTTTGGAAATTTAAATGAAGTTAATTAATATAAGATAAAATGAATTTAAAAATAGGTTTTATAAAGTAACCCCTAAAGGATGTTGAAAATGGTAATTTTTCAAATAAAAAGAGGTAATTTGTGAAAACTAATTCGATTGGCTCGAAAATAAACTAAAAATGTGCAAGAGATGTGTTCAGATGGTGAACACTTCTCTTAAGTATTACTTTTCTTATTAAGAGGATATATCATACTATTGGTAGTACCCAATTTCTTGGATTATTTTGGAGTTACTCGATTTATGTAATTTTCTTAAGTTAAGAAAATAATGTGAATCATTGATCAGTAATCTTTATAAAAGTAAACTAAAGATAAATTGGGATCGCTAATTAATAAGATAAAGTGGGATTATCGACGATTTTGGACAATCGAAAATTTCTAAATCACACTTAACTCAGATCTAAGGAATTTATGAAAACTAAAAGATTATGAAATACTTTGAGTAAATGAAATAAGATAAGGATAATTTATAAATCCGATTTATAAAGTAAAATAGCATTTAAGAATAAGGGATTTGAATATGGGTGGTTTTAATTTTTTTTTTCCAAAGCTAGAAAATTAATAATAGTATTAAATAAGAGATAAGTTTTATAACTTATGAATTTAAGATAATAGTAAATTAGAACAAAGTTTAAATTTACTAGACAGACAGATTTAAGTAAAATCAGTTTGAAATTTAGGTTTTGTATATACTCTTTGGATGTGAAGGCATATCATACAAATATAGATTTAAGTCATTCAACATGTTGTACATTAAATAACCAATTACACTTGCATATGGCACCCTTGACATGTAGGCCTTGTCCTCCTTTGAAAACGATGAATTCTTTGACAAAAGCTTCATATAAAAATGTAATAATATACGAGCTACCTTAGCCTTGTCTATTCTAATCGCCTTCTCAATAGATGCCTTTTGAATTATTTTCAACTCACATTGCTTTAAATCTCTAACAATTTCCATATCTGATATTTTTCATGCTTCACCATGATCCTTTATATGAAATTTCGATTTTAAGCAAGATTTCAACTTATTGATTTCATCCTTGTCATTTGAAGCTATGGGTATATCATCCATATATAAGAGTAGGCACACCTGACAATCATTCTCTAGGCGCTTGAAATAAAGACGTGCATTCTTGATGTTTCTATCAAAACCAATATCAAGCAACAAATCATCAAATCTTTTGTACCATTGTCTAGGCGATTGTTTCAAACCATACAACGACTTCATTTACTTACACACCAAATTTGAATTCTCTTCTACAATAAACCCTTTGGTTGCTCCATATAGATGTATTTATCCAAATCTTCATGCAAGAAAGTGGTTTTTACAGTTAGTTGCTCTAACCCTAAGTTTTAAATCGCAATTATGGCCAATAACATCCGGATTGAGGTGTGGAGCACTACCGACACAAAAATCTTATCATACTCCTCATCCTTCCGTTGTGCAAACTCGTTAGCCACCAATCTAGATTTGAAACTCCCATCATCCTTCACCTTTTATATCCATTTTCACCCAATAACACAGTTTCCTTCAGGGAGTGGAACCAAATCCCAAGTTATAAATATTGTACCTCTTCCTTCATGACACAAACCAATTTTGAGTTATCACTCGATTTCATGACATCATTAAGGTTCATCGATTCTTCTTGGACTACATAAAGTGCGTATTCTGAATGATCATAACAATTAAGATAGTTCCAACTATGATACCTCATAAGTTACCTTCTAGTGTGTTAACCTACCTATTTGGCTAATGCATTGCCTAAACTTCTTTCGGCTTCATCTTGAACCGTTTCAACTTCCACTCTACCATAAAATGATTCTGTTTAGTACTATGCGAATCACTAGTTGGAAACATTTGAACTACAATGTGATATAACAATAACTACTCTTACCGTTAGTAACATCATCTACTCTACTAATTGATCAAAAAGTGTGAATAATTTTCATCTTCTTTGATTCGTCACCAGTTAATTTGTAACATCCAATGAGCTCTCCTTATTTTTCAACAAAGGTGACAGATCAAAAGTGACATGCCATGAGCTAATCACCTTCTTCGTTTCCGAATTCCAAATACCTTAACCTTTCACCGCATCCATGTAGCCTAGCATAACTTCCTTGAATTCCCTTTGCTTAAGCTTATCATTTCCAGAATCATGTACATAAACTGGACTAGTGAACACATAAAGATAACTCAAGTCAATACTCTTTACTTTCCATATGTCTTCTAGAATTTCGCCATCAATAGCTAAGCATAGAATTATATTAATAATGTAAACTGTAGTTGACAAAGTTTTGACCCAAAATCTCTTTGACAAACCCAAGTCAATCTCAAGCATCAAGCTTCCTCTAGTGGAGTATGCTTCATCCTCTCCATAACCCCATTTCATTGCGGATCACCTAATGTCAGAAAATGCCTTCGAACTCCTTGTTATTTGCAATAGTCTAAGAATTCTCTGGAAACATACACTTTCTACATTGTTAGATCTCAACACCTTCGAAGACTTGCCACTCATTCTCATTAATAACTTTCTACACTTTGAACTTTTCAAATGGCTCTGACTTAGCTTTCACTACAAACACTCAAACTTTCAAAGAAAAATCACGAATAAAAGATATATGATACCTAGCTCACCTAAAGAAGTTGCCAATTTCGTTCCCATACACCCAATTGAACATATTCAAGAACACTTGCAGGATCTTGCTTTTTTTTTCACTGAACGATAACTTCGATTGCTTCCTCATGACACTCCTCACAAAACTCCACTTGTTGACACATTCCTCATGACACATTCCTCATGACTTCTGAACAATGTCTAAGTTTTTGTCTTAAGCATGACTCAATCTCAAATGTCATAATCTAGTCGCATCCAAATCACGAGAACTATCAACACCAACATAAGTGCGCCTTTAATGGTCACTCCTTTATTCAAATACAAGCTATAGACCTTCTCATCTTTCATCAACTCTAGTACTCTCCTAGAAATCATCAAACTATCCTTCTCTACTGTAATTTTGCACTAAAGAGAATCCAATTGTCCCAAAGAAATAAGTGACTTCTAAAGCCCCGAACATAAAGGACATTATTAAGCATGTAAATTACACCATTAAACATCTGAATCCACATGGAGCCGACACCTATACACTTACAGGTTGCACCATTTCCCATAGCAATTGCATTTTCCCTCCTTATTTGCATATGAGGAAAAAAACTTCAATCAAGCGTCATATAGCAAGATGCCTCTAGATCGAGCACCAAATCATGGCTTGAAATCTTTGATGTTGCAAGCATAAATTAATACTCTCCACCGCCATCAATGAAGTTGTTATCTCTTTCTTCTCCAAACACTCATTCTTCCAAAGGCCAGGCTTCTTACATCTAAAGCACTTTGAGTTTCTATCCATCGATTTTCCTTGCCCTTGATTATTTGGCTTCCTAGAATTTGATCTCCCTCTATTGCCCTTAATCTTCTCATTTCTTCCTCTCTCCATAAGTAAACCATGACTACTACTAGTCTCTTTACCACCACCACTTAAATTCTTTATCTGATCACATGAATCCTCACTATGAAGACCTAACTTGACATCACAAAGATTCAATGTATCTTGACAATAGATCAAGCTATTGGAGAATTTTGTATACCGCTTCGACAATGAACATAATAAGATTATAGCCTTGTACTATTTCAGTATATTCAAGTCTATTTCTTCCATATTCATTAGCAAACCATCAAATATATTCGAGTGCATCTTTAGCAATCTCTCATCATTCATCATTTATGTGGAAAACATTTGTAAGAAGTTCAAATGATTTGTGGGTAATTTTTTCATATGTAAGTGCTCCAACTTATCCCAAATACCCTTAGCGGCAGTCTCACCACTAATCTCGAAAATTACACTTTCCCTCATCGCAAGTAAAGTGTGGTAAATATCCATTCTTCTATCTCTTCTTTCTCAACTTCTAACATTTCCACTAACATCAAATGCATGTCAAACATAGCACGATATACTTGATTCCGCCTTAGAAGCGCCTTCATATTCCTATTCCATTTTTCAAAATCATTGTTGTCGTTCCATTTTTCTATTGCCAATTGTGATTCTGATGTCGCATCCAATCTGCATACATATGTCACTACATTCAGCTGTTATTAGTAACCTTTGTTGGATTACTTGAGTCATCTTTGATCCTGGCATTCAACAAACAACTTATATGCACTTTAGTGCTCTGATACCAAATGTAATAGAACTTACAGATTTAATCAATAGATAATTAAATTTATCTCCAAACACAACAAATACAAAAGTCAGCCCAAAACCGGTCGACAACAATGAAGCAGAACAATTAGTCAATAATATCTAAATCCAACATAACCAAATAATCACAATAATAGAGAAATAACAATTAAATAATAGTAAATAAATGACACCGAAATTTATCATTTTTAAACTAATGTCGTGTTATTGTACATCCGGTTTAGGTAGAATTTTTATTAATACTAAAGAGATTGAGATTGATTACATTAATTTATTCCTTTTGAATGGATTTTGATGGGATAGGAGATGAAAAAATAGTAATATTGAAAACCGTAGAGCAATACAGCAAAACCTTAGATCCAACCTATACATTTCTTATATTCTTGGATTCTCCTTTATAGTATAAGAGAGTTACAATCGAAACTTATGAAAATGCCATTGGAAAATGTCAGTTTAGATTTTTCCCAAATAATCCTAAATTTGCTAATCATTATTTAGGGCAGTCGGTTGACTGATGCATTCCAATCGAAATTTCACAGCAGCTGGACAATCTTCTCTTTGGGGGCAAACAATCGATTAATCTCTTCAAACAGTTGATTGTTTGACCCTTAATAGTGGACTGAAACTAGCCAAAATACACTGTTATCTTTTGAGTTAAATTATAGTGCTTTCCTCCTTAATTAGTCAATTGTTTAAGGTCCATCAACCGACTGTTATGCTATAGCTTCGTGTTCGGCTTATGTGCAAGCTTCTTCATCTTTCGAACCGTGTTAGCTCTTACATACAAACTTCAACTCATGAGCCGTTCAAATAGATACAAAGATTATTCAATGCTCAATAGTTTCATATGACCAAGTATTACCTTTTCAACCAAAAAAGCCAAATGACCATATAGGTATCAATCATAATTTCAATATTTTAAGCTTTTATTATTATTAAATATGTTGTATGACATTTGTTAATCTTAACTTCAATTAATTTGGAGTAGGCAACAAATAAGAAAATACACAAACCCTCCAAATAATAAGGAAAATTAAAGTAAAATTGATGCTAAATTGAAGAAGGAAGCTCACAGCATTTAATTTAAGGAATGGAATCAACAACGAAAAAGAATAGGAGCAGTATAATTTTGGCCAAAATTGTTTTTGTACTAAGAATTTTTGCAAATATGATTGGTACTTCCATTGGTGGTATTTCTCCAGTATAGTGAAAACTGTAGACTGTAGTGGCCCGATCTTTCGACGCCCGAAAGTCGACATTAATATGTTCACTGTGTCAAATGCCGCACAATCAAATGCCAGAAAACCGAACCATTAGGGTTTAAGAAGAAGAAGATAGAAGAAGAACACAAACAATAAACATAATCTCACATTTTGCAGCGGAACAAATATACAATAAATAAAGAATAATCTTTAAAACAAAAACACTATATCAGTTTATACATCACATTATCAGAGTTTACAACAACAAACAACGGAAAAGAAATATTACATATATAAGTGATACGCCTCGCCATCCAGCTTCAACTCCTGATCTCCACAGCAACTCTTTTCTGACTTCGCTCTCGAATAACTGATAACCTGACTCTAGACTGCCCGTGTGGGAAATTATGGCACCCAGAGTTTAGAAAAGGAACAATAAACTCCCGGTACACACAGAAGAATTTAAAAGAAATCCACAATGCTTTTTGGAAAATGAAACTACCATAAGGCCTCCCGGCACACACAGAATGCAATCTCACACTTGGGGGAGATTTTTCCTTATGATAGTCAAACATGCTTAATACGAAAAATCTTTTTAATATTATCATTAGTGCATAGTGTAGAAAATATTTGCAAATATAATATTAATCTTTGCCAGCATACGTACCATTATAGTATGCCTACTATGGCTACCATATTGGATGGCAAGTTCTATAACTAAAACAGTACAAGGCGCGTATTGATAATTGGATTTCCAACAAATGGTCAGGCTAAGGAACTTCCTTGGCCACATGGGTACGACTCTAGAGGGATGCCCCGAGAACCGTTCCAGATCTCTGCCAACACAAGGCCGGGTTACCTCTGCAAAAATAGGTAACTGCTACACGAGTATGCCATCCCCCGGTCGTAAACAACCTTTATCCAAGATCCTCAACACCAACAACCACAACGTAATAAATTTGCAGCAATCACATAGGTTAAGTATCTGGGCTCCATACCATGATACCACCTCTATTCAGAAGGAAATGAACATACCCTAAGGGCATTGTCCCCTATAACCTTGCTGCATCCTCCCTGTTTCGACCATTCCCGGGTGTGAGGTCCGACGAAGTCTCGTCCACAAAGCTACGCTTTTTACAAAAGCCATGCTTCGATCAACAAATGATCGCCAGCACTTCGTATGCCACATTACCAAATTAGGAATGTATCACTAGTAACCATCAACTACATAACCTCTGAGCTTGTACGTCTCAGAGAAGGGTGTTAAGCTAAGAGAATAAATTCTCCGCCACCAATAGAAATGTATTTGATTGAAACCAGCTTTACATCTCAAAGTGTAATGTCAGACACACATCCATATAAGTCCATTCCAGGATCGAACGGAACCGAAGGTACTTCCAAAGAAGCCCTTGCAAATTCGGATATTCACTAATCACGTCCGGAATCCCCATCACAAAAGGGTGATAAAATCTCTATACCAAAGCAACCCGGTGCAGAGACATTCGACAAGTAATCCTTTCACTTTCGAAAATACCCGGTCTTCAACACCATCTTCAAATGCAATCCCATTTCGTCGTATCGTTATTCGGAATCGGTTTTATGACACAAGGTCCTCTCCCGGCTAATCCGAATAACGAGCGCTTATTTTAAAAATAAGTGTTCATTCAGTTTTCAAACAAATCACAATAATTTACACTTTGATCTTTAAAACAAAATATCCATTACAATAACAAAGGTTCGATGTGGTTTTCGAATATCCATTTGGAATCCGACCCCCGGTCGCATCGAAATTCAAATGACATCAAAAAGGCCAATATTGATAGTCGGTTATTTAACTATCAATCATCATTCACAACAATCGTTGGATTTCAAATAATTTTCCTAAATCATTTATTTCCAAAATATGTTTGCAAGATATACTTTTAACACTTTAATATTTTGAAAACAAATTTAAATCACTATCCACATTTCAATCCTTTGGGAACAAACTTTCAAATCATTTTCCTTACGCGGAATATATTTCCCAATATTTATTCATTTCCCCTGAAACTCTACCGAGTTAATATAATTCAAATCACTTATCCAAAATATTCTTGGAACATTTAAAATAAAACCATCTTAAATACTTACTTAAATATTGGTTATGAAATCATTATACTAATTTTCACATATAAGATTTCAAGTCCAAACTAATTTAAAAAAAATTAGTAGATAGAGTATAAATATTTAAATAACTCTAAATCAAATATCTATTTAATCTTTAAACTAATCCCTTATATAATTAATTTAATAAATTTTTACTTTCAAGATTTAAAATAATTTCCTAAACTAATTTCTCCAACAGTATTATTTTAAAACCAAATCTAGAACTTTTAAATTTTATTTCAAAAGCTATTTTAAAAATATACTCGGCTTTCCAGGGAAGAATTCTCTTTCCATTACAAAATGGTCCATTCAAATAAATTAATAAATCTTCTCGATTTATTTTAATTTACATTCCAAATTTGTAAATTTCTTTCCACACTTTTAAAAATAAACTGATATTTATTTTTAAAACCAAATTCCCTTTCCTTTATAAAATTTGCATTGTGAATTTTAAACTTTCAAATACCCAACGATATACGATTTTCAAATCGTTTTCCAAATATTCACTTTCAACACCCAAATCAATTTTTAAATTGATTTCCAAATTTATTTCAATCACCAAATCAAATTCCAAACTGATTTCTAAATTTGTTTCAACCAACAAATCAATTTTCATATTGATTTCCCAAGGGTTTTATTTTTAAAACACCAAATTAATCTTCAAATTTAATTTCTAAATTTATTTCAACACCAAATCGATTTTCATTCAAAAACTAAATCAATTTTCAAATTTATTTTTAAATAAATTCCTTTATCTTTTCCAAATTATTTAAAAACCATATTTTCAAAATAAATTCTTCACCCTTCTAATATTATTACTTGAAATCTATTTATTAAAAAATTTCCCTTATTTTGGAATTTTATTCAATGAGATTTCACTATAGATTTTCTACTTAAATTTAAAAATCCAATTTTATTTATTTCTAGTCTCTTACGATACCAAAAATATATTCGGCTAAATTTTAACCTTCAAGGATTTCAATCACAAATAATCACACACAGATTATAAATAATCAACACAAAATTTTGAAAACAAATCAAAATGTTTTGAGAAATCCAGTTGGATCCCTCCAACCTGTTTCCCTACATCCACAAACGTTAGCACAACAACTAAATATCAATTCCACTTCGAGGTGGAATATCGCATTATATAGGTTTTATAAAATATCATCCGCTATTATGTGGCGCATAGGATCTCATCTGCTATATAATGTGGGAAATCAACTCCAAATACATATATAATACCAATTCCACTTCGAGGTGGAATATCACGGTATATGGGTGTAATATAATATCATCCACTATTATGCGGCGCATAGGGTCTAAACTAAAGTAACTGATTATAAATCAATCATCCAATTGCACAATCAATCAATTAAAAATCTAACTATTCAAAATTTAAATAAGAAAATTATTTGATTGAGTGAGAAGATCTCACCTTTGCTTTTATTTTGCAATCCATTTCCATTCCAGCTTGTTTTCTTCACCGTTTTAGACCTTATATAAATATTTATACAATTTATTAATATTCGAAATAAATCGAACAAACTACCATTTGTTAATTTATTTAACTAATAATTTAATTTAAACTAATTATTTTACCTTTTTAAAGATCTTTTAGTGACTTAAAATAATTAAACAAATTAATTAAACAATTTTCCACCAAATCCATATTTTCAAAATAAACAAGTGGGTTTAAAAAAATGTGTATATATATATGTTTCTATATTTATTTTATTTTCAAACTGATTTCTAAATTTAATCTATGTAATTTTTGAAAAAAAAAATCTAAATTTTATATAAATATTTATATTTTCCAAAATCTTATTCCTATAAAAAAAAATCCCAAACTATATCTGAATTTTTTTTCATTTTAATATATATATTTTTCTGCATGTACATTTAATGAAAACTAACAAATAATTATACCTCACTGCCGAATCTCGAACTCAGAACTTTCTCGGCTTTCATGGTGCTGCCTCGCATGCCCCACGACTTCGAAGCCGCCGCTTCCCTTGAACGTTGCGCCACCATCCCCACTATTCCAAAGTCGATCGACGCGAATTTTTTCTTCTTCTCGATAATCCCTTCTCTATGACAACGAACATCGCGAATCACCCTCCTTCGCGCTTCGATTCCTATCACGCAAGCAAAAACTACTGGATCCACTCGAGTATTCAGGAACCGAACGCGATTAATCCTTGATATCGGCCTTCGTTCGCTTTTGATTCGAAATCGCGAATCTTGCCTCGCGATTATCCTTCAAGTCGCCGAGCAACTGCTATCGCCTTATATAAATCGCGAAACACCACGTCTCTGATTTTATCAATTTTCTCGAATCGATTTGATTTTAACTTCGTTCACCATTTTGTTTCTTTTTACGAAGAGGAATTTTATTTCCAATTCCTAATTTCGCTCGGCCATTTATTAATTTTTGAAATGGTTTGAATGATAGAAGAAAGAAGGCTCGGCTATTTTATTTTTTTGAGTGAACGAACGAATTCGTTTTGATTTTTTTCTTTCTTTCTTTTGAGAGACGCATGTGATTTGGTAAGACCCATACTAAAAATTTCAATACGTATTTTCCAGGGCTTAACATAATATTATAATGCAATAATATTATTTATTTTTATATTTAAATTCAAATATAAATCGTCTCGGTTATCGCAACTCACAATCTCGATCTCCTATCGAGGCATGCCGCTAGGCGTTTATTAGGTTATATCCCTATTCCGAACATTATGGAAAAGATTCCGAGTCCAAATTCGATTATATGGAGGAGATAGCTTTTTGAATCCAGTTATTAAATTGAATTTCAATAAAAAAAATTTAGCGCATTTCTTATCGTACAGCCACACAACACCTCCGAATGCTACGAAAATTGAAATCCGATAATAATACACTATTACGGATCCAATGGAACTAGTTTCATCGAATTTCGAGACTGTGCCTCGGAAGACTATTTTTAAATATCGATTTTAAATGATATAAATTCAAAACTGAAAAATTTACTTTCAAATCCAATTTTGAAGCTTCTATTATCTTCGGTATCATCAATATAAATTTTCTGAGCCATTAAATTATTTTTAACAAGCTTAAAAATCAAGACTCAAATTTTGACCAAAATTTTCTATAATTAAACTCAATAATTTATTTTCCAAATTCAGAGTTATATTTGAAATCCAAGTTAAAATATCATTCAAATATTTAAAATCAATTAAATATTTCGATTTCAAATGTTCAAAATTTTCGGGTCATCACATCCTTCCCCCCTTAAAAGAATTTCGTCTCGAAATTACTTGTTAAGAAGAATGATCCTTAACTCATTTATCATTTTCCCAAAACCAAACAATTTCAACTTTCCAACACAAATCTTTTCATCAAAGATCATCATTTCAACTAACTTTCCAAAATCTTCCATTAATTTCCAAACAACATTGTTTTCTTAATAATTCAAATTTAAATTTAAATTTTTCAAAACTTTCTCAAAAAATTTCTAACTCCCTAAATTTTTGAAAATTTTTGCCAACGTCTCCTTTCCGTGGCTAGCTCGGTACGACTACAAAAATGGCACCACGGCCACCAGATTTCAAAACGAAAACGATAAGCCAAGCGGCTGGACAAGAAAATCATCAGATTTCATACTGAAATTCAAATACATACCTTTTTGTCGAGTAGTCCAATTTTATCTTCGAAATTAAAATTCCAATTCCATTTCCTTTAGCACACCTATATGTCATGCCCATCATTTTTGCACATTTTTTTATAAAATTTTCAGTATGTACTTCTTATAATATTTTTACTTTACTATTGAAGTTATATATCCATTTTCATTCTATCTTGCATTTTCACTTTAATTTGAATTCAATTTACAATTTCAATTTATTGGGATTCAATTTAACTTCTGAATATTGAATTTTATCAATCATCTTTTATTCCCAACTGATTCATTCACTATTTTAATTCAGTTTCATTTACTAATTCATTGCAAATTCTAATTCATTTTATTCCACACAATTCAAATTGGTTTTCAATATTCAGTTTCAATTCCAGTTTTATTCTTTTGTTCATTCCCAAACACAATTTAATACACTATTTTGGTTTATAACCACTTATATTTAAAATGGATTTCAAATTCCATATGAATTTAATTTATCTTTCATTTATAAATATTGAATTCAATTCATTTCAAACCATATTAATTTGTCATTTCTTCATTTTGTTTCAGTTACTAATTTTTATTTCGATACTTCGTTTTGTTTATCACAAATCAAATTCTATTCCAACTCCAGTTCTATTTACTTATAAATTCGAAATGAATTTCAACATTCAGTTCACTTTCATTAACTTGTGATTGCAAATTTATTTATTCATTCATAATTTATTTTTCACCTTAATAGATTTTATTCCAAACATTTAGTTTATAAGACTTCTCAAATTCACATTTATTCAAATTAACTCAAATTTTCAATTTCAATTCTTTTATTCAATTTTTATTTTTTAGTTCCACTTGAATTAAATTTTCCTTCAAACTTATTTTGTTTCCGCATTTACTTTTATCTAACTTCTCTTCAAGTTAGATTTTTATTTTAACAACTTCAAACTTACAAGTTATCAAACTTAATGATATTATATAAATATTTTATACAGTATTCCAGAGTCTTTTCAACCTTTCAAAAATCATTTTTGAAAGCAATTCAAATTATTCTTTGAATTCAAAAATCCAAACCAGTTTTGCAAACAACTTTCATTTAAAACAATTTGGCAGCAATCCCTCTTTTGGAAACCCAAAAATGAACATCGATGATGCTGCAGTCATCACCGAAGTTATTTTCCAGTGACCGGAAAGAGTTTAGAGCTTTTATCCCTTCAAAAACATTTTTTCCAAAACTTTTGAAAATCATTTCCAAACTTAAAAGGAATTTAATCTTTCCCAAATCTCAAAACTTCAAATCCTTTCAAATTCTTTTAAACATTCCTCTGGAATTTTATTATAAATCACATTTACATTTACAATTCCCATTTGTATATAAATTTTATTTCTCAACTTTCGATTTTGATTTCAATTTCTTATTCAATTTCAATGATAATAATTTAACATTATCACTTCCTAACAACGAAGCAACCATATATATACTACAATAATTTACAAAAAAATTATTTCCTTTTATATAGAAAATAGTTTTGGGTAAAATTATTTCATTTACCCTAATTTAAAACAATGTCGCGTCGAATTGTTCTGTACCAGTGTTTAGATATCCGTATCGATAGAGTTGTACAGACTATACCGACCAGAATTCATATACCACTCAACAAACCAATCATCACAATATAAAACAATTTTTTATATTCACTAACAAATATGCGCTTATATATATTAATACACTCAAACTCATTCTTGAGTACTGCTGACTCTACCTCTAATAAGTAACACCCAACAGAGCTAAGGTTGCGCTTAACCAAATGCTCTGATACCAAATTTGTAGCGGCCCCATTTTTCGACGCCCGAAAGTCGACATTAATACGTCTATTGTGTCAAATGCCACACAATCGAATGCCGAAAAACCGAACCGTTAGGGTTTAAGAAGAAGAAGATAGAAGAAGAACACAAACTATAAACAAAATCTCACATTTCGCAGCGAAACAAATATATAATAGATAAAGAATAATCTTTAAAACAAAAACACTATATCATTTTATACATCACATTATCAGAGTTTACAACAACAAACAGCGGAAAAGAAATATTACATACATAAGTGATACGCCTCGCCATCCAGCTTCAACTCGTAATCTCTACAGCAACTCTTTTCTGACTTCGCTCCCGAATAACTGATAACCTGACTCTAGGCTGCCCATGTGGAAAATTATAGGCACCCAGAGTTTAGAAAGGGAACAATATACTCCAAGTTAGTCATGGGACTGGTGTGAGATCTTAAAAACAGTTGTAGTTTAACAGAAGAATTTAAACGAAATCCGCAATGCTTTTTGGAAAACGAAACTACCATAAGGCCTCCCGGCACAAACACAATGCAATCGCACACTTAGGGGAGATTTCTCCTTATGATAGTCAAACATGCTTAATATGAAAAATCTTTTTAACATTATCATTAGTGCATAGTGCAGAAAAAATTTGCATGTATAATATTAATTTTAGCCAGCATACGTACCATTATAGTATGCCTATTATAGCTACCATATTAGATGGTAGGTTCTACAACTAAAACCGTACAAGGCGCATATTGGTAATTGGATTTCCATCAAATGGTCAGGTAAGGAACTTCCTGGGCCACATGGGTACGCCTCTGGAGGGACGCCCCGAGAACCTAACCGAATCTCTGCCAACACAAGGCCAGGTTACCTCTACAAAAATGGGTAACTACTACACGAGTATGCCATCCCCCCATCATAAACAACCTTTATCCGAGGATCCTCAACACCAACAACCACGAAGTAATAAATTTGCAGCAACCACATAGGTAAAGTATCTAGGCTCCATACCATGATACTACCTCTATCCAGAAGGAAATGAACATACCCTAAGGGACGCTACCCCATATAACTGTGCTTCTTCCTTCCTGTTTCGACCATTCCCGGGTGTGAGGTCCGACGAAGTCTCATCCACAAAGCTACGCTTTTTACAAAAGCCATGCTTCGATCAACAAATTATCAGCAGCACTTCGTATGCCACATTACCAAATTGGGAATGTCACTAGTAACCATCAACTACAAAACCTTTGAGCTCGTACGTCTTAGAGAAGGGTGTTAAGCTAAGAGAATAAATTCTCCGCCACCAACAAAAATGTATTTGATAGAAACTAGCTTTACATCTCAAAGTATAATGTCAGACACGCATCCATACAAGTCCGTTCTGAGATTGAACGGAACCGAAGGCACTTCCAAAGAAGCCCTTGCAAATCCGGATATTCACTAATCACTTGCGGAATCCCCATCAAAAAAGGGTGATAAAATATATATACCGGAGCAACTCAGTGCAAAGACGTTCTAAAGGTAATCCTTTCGCTTTCGAAAATACCCGGTCTTCAACACCATCTTCAAATGCAACCCCATTTCGTCGTATCATTATTCGGATTGGGTTTTATGACATAAGGTCCTCTCCTGGCTAATCTGAATAACGAGCACTTATTTTAAAAATAAGCGTTCATTCAGTTTTCAAACAAATAACAACAATTTCCACTTTGATCTTTGAAACAAAAGATCCATTACAATCACAAAGGTTCGATGTGGTTTTCGAATATCCATTTTAAATCCGGTCCCCGGTCACATCGAAATTCAAATGACATTAAAAAGGCCAATATTGATAGTCGGTTATTCATCAATCATCATTCACAATAATCACTAGATTTCAAATAATTTTCCCAAGACATTTATTTCCAAAATATGTTCGCAAGATATACTTTTAACACTTTAATATTTTGAAAACAAATTTCAACACTATTCACATTCAATCCTTTGGGAAAAAAAATTCAAATCATTTTCCTTATGCGGAATATATTTCCCAATATTTATTCATTTCCACTGAAACTCTGCCACGTTAAAATAATTCAAATCACTTATCCAAAATATTCTTGGAACATTTAAAATAAAACCATCTTAAATACTTGCTTAAATATTGGTTATTAAATCATTATACCAATTATCACATATAAGATTTCAAGTCCAAACTAATTTTGAAATAAAACTAGTAGATAGAGTATAAATATTTAAATAACTATTTTCTAAATCAAATATCCATTTAATCTTTAAAATAATCCCTTATATAATTAATTTAACAAATTTTTACTTTAAATATTGAAAACAATTTTCTAAACTAATTTCTCCAACTGTATTATTTTAAAACCAAATCTAGAACTTTTAATTTTTTTTCAAAAGCTATTTTAAAAATATACTTGGCTTTCTAGGGAAGAATTCTTTTTCCATTACAAAATATTCCATTCAAATAAATTAATAAATCTTCTCGATTTATTTTAATTTACATTCCAAAATTGTAAATTTCTTTCCATGCTTTTAAAAATAAACCGATATTTATTTTTAAAACATAATTCCCTTTCCTTTATAAAATTTCCATTATGAATTTTAAACTTTCAAACACCCAACGATATACGATTTTCAAATCATTTTCCAAATATTCACTTTCAACACCCAAATCAATTTTTAAATTGATTTCCAAATTGATTTCAATCACCAAATCAAATTCCAAACTTATTTCTAAATTTGTTTAAATCAACAAATCAATTTTCAAATTGATTTTCCAAGGGTTTTATTTTTAAAACACCAAATTAATTTTCAAATTCAATTTCTAAATTTATTTAAACACCAAATCGATTTTCATTCATACACTAAATCAATTTTCAAATTTACTTTTAAATAAATCCGTTTATCTTTTCCAAATTATTTAAAAACCATATGAAATAATTCTTCACCCTTTGAATATTATTACTTGAAATCCATTTATTAAACTTTTTCCCTTATTTTAGAACTTTATTCAATAAGATTTTACTATAGATTTTCTACTTAAATTTAAAGATCCAATTTTATTTATTTCTGGCATCCTACGATACCAAAAATATATTCTGCGAAATTTTAGCCTTCAATGGTTTCAATAACAAATAATCACACACAAATTATAAATAATCAACACAAAATTTTGAAAACAAATCAAAATGTTTTGAGGAATCCAGTTGGAGTCCTCCAACCTGTTTCCCTGCATCCAGAGACGTTAGCACAACAATTAAATACTCATTCCACTTCGAGGAGGAATATCGCGGTATATGGGTTCTATAAAATATCATCCGCTATTATGCAGCACATAGGGTCTCATCCTCTATGTAATACGGGAAATCAACTCCAAATACATACATAATAACAATTCCACTTCGAGGTGGAATATTGCGGTAATGGATTTAACATAATATCATCCGCTATTATGCGGCGCATAGGGCCTAAACTAATATAACTGATTACAAATCAATCATCCAAGCACACATGTGACAGCCCATAGTTTAAATGTGTGTATATATATATATATATATATATATATTTAGATATTTTATAAAAGAAAGATAGTTAGTTGAAAACACAATTTTTGTGGAAATACTTGTGTATGAGTGAGTGTGCATGCTCTTGTGCATGTGCACACTGTTTAATATACTACATGGGCAAGGCAATTTAGTAGGTAAAGACCCTGTACATAAATGTAAAATAAACGAGTGCATAGCTTGTTAGTGTGTATACATTTGCCTAATTACAATGCATAAGTAACCTATGCAGTTTTTAGCCCAAACCCCTATAGATTAAATAAAAGCACAGTTGCTTGTGTAGGTAGAAAATGCATGAATATAAGATGTGCAAAGTAAATTGATTGACACACACACACAAATTTAGTTGGACACATAAGTTTATATGCATGAGTAAAAACCATAAAAGACAAACTATGCCCGAGCCAAAGTCATGCATATAGTGTGTGAAGAAATTTGCCAAAAGTGGCCAAGACACGGGAAAAGAAGAAATGGTGGGAAAGGAAAGTGGAGAGGGTGAATTGTGGTGAAACCAAAAATGGTGATGGGATTTCTGATGAAAATAAATTAGTTAACTAACCTTAAACCCTAGAACACCCCTATATACATCATTATCTCCTACGGTTACATGCTAGGATCAGATAACAAAATATAGAAAAAAGAGAGAAGAAAACAGTCAGTAGTTTAAGAAATCAATGGCAGACCTGAACCAAGATTTGGGAAAGAGAACTTTGGTGGGTAAACCATCACTTGGCAAGGCATTAAGACCTATGAAAGGCAGTCATCTTCCCCTTAGTTTATTTTGATTCCTGTTTGATGCTTTGTATGTATTCTCAGTTTAACAATTTTCTGTTGTTTCTGAGATTTTATGATTTGCATTGCTTTGTTGTCACTTCACCTATGCTTGTTTATGCATGATAATTTAATGATGGAATAATAACTGACTTAATTATATGTTTATGAACTTGAGAAATATTTTTAGTTAAAGCATGAATTAATAAGAAAAGTAGGATGAAAGGCAGTAAGAGGAAGGAGTTCTCTGGCTTATGTCTTGGAACTGAAAATGTGGATTAGGGTGCAATGGGATTTCCATGCGCTGAGTCTTAATCCATCATTGGTTGTTCTCTGGAAATAAGGTTGGGTAACAAGTGAATACACCCTAATGTGTGGGCTAACTACAAGAACCTTATTACTGGAGAACCACAATAGCATTTCACTTTCTGAAATGCTCTAATCCATGCTTTTGCCAAGGTTATATCTCTGGAAAAAACTGACTTGAAATGGTATACAAGGGTGATTGATTAATTGATGAATGCATGAATGGGTGAATGACTGATGGTTGCATGAAAACTATTAGCACATACTATTTAAGTATATAATAGTCTTGGATATGACACTGCATAGACCATATTGAGTCATAAGAAAAACTTAGTAATTAAACTAAGGATGTGGGTCGCCTCTATCAGGTTGGGTATGAGAGAAGTTGGTATGACACAGTGGTTGGCTTGCATCAAGGTTGGGGTGTGAGTTTGCACATGGCATGTTTATGTCCTAGTAGCTTGTAGTGCACTGGAAATTATGTAGCAGTTCCAGGCAGTGTGCACCGGTGCAACCATGAGTGTGATACTGGACCCCAGAACAAAATGAAATGAACATAAGTGCAAGGGAAAATAGGCTTGGAGTATGTGGAAATCATAACATGTAAATTAAGGATTGATACTTCAGCTCAGTGCCATGATTACTATATGTGCATGTTTGTGTATGATTGGGTGTTAGCACCAACCTGTGCGAGTTGTATGATGGATGATAGGATTGCCTGAATTAGAGCTTCTGTTAACTAGTTTGATCTGAGAACACATACACATAATTATGTTAACATTACACAACACCTTCCACTGATATAACACAGTGTAATTTGTACATGAGTAAGTAATTTAACAACCTAAGTGAAACACTTAACCTTTGAAAACAGAAAGGCAATATGGAACCAACTTTATTAGTCTTTATGCATTGTCAAATGATTTTACTTACACCAGATAAGTCTGACCTGTGCGTTGCTTGCATCAAATGGGTGCTTCGTATGCATTATGGAGCAGGTCATGGAATGTCTGCAGGAAAAGAGGAAGCAAAGTGATAAGATGCAGACGTGTGATGCTAAGATGAAATTGCTAATTAACTGAATTATGACTTTTGTTGAAGGGTGTCTGTTATGTTTATTGTAGTTGAAAGACTTTTCTGTAAAAATATTGGAATTGTGCTCAACTTTGATTATGATGTAATGAATGGTTTAAAAAAAAGATTACTATGAATGGAATTGTTTTCAGTGGAAAAAGATAAATGTGTTTAGCTTTATATCATAAACTTTAAGCATGTAAAATTTTCATGAATTAAGTAGTGAAGTTGGTAGTAGAACTGAAGCATATGTGAACTAGTAATGTATGCATATGTATTAGACTGTTTTAGAGGCTAGAATCTATTTACATATTAACTGTAAATATTATGAAGTAAGGATGAACCCATAAGCAGGAAAAAAATGTAAGAAGCATGAACCTAGATTTACATGAGTTTGATGTTTAAATGAATAAGCAAACCTAGCAAACTATAACAAGAGTGTATAGGGATCTAACCTAATCAAGTTGATCAACCTGAAAACTCAGGTGTAGTAAATAAGCAGCTGTACATGTTTGTGTGCATATAGATGCACAGAAGCATGCACGACCTCCTGTTTTGCTATTTGAAAAGCAGTTTTGTAAAAGTTTAAATATCATGAGTAAACTTACATGTTTTATTAAATATACAATTGTTAAACACAATTAAACAAACAAATATTGGTTAGAAAAATTTGCACAAGATTCAGATGGGGGTGGTTTTTGGTTTCTAACCATTTTCACTGTGGCTAAATCACTAATTATTTCAATTTAAAATAAACTGAGTCATTCTTTACCCAAAACTCTGATATTGGAATTAAGATGATTTGTATGTTTATATGTACATACAAATAGTTTCCACAAAGAAGTATACCAATATTTCTATATTGATCAGATTGGATCTTGGGAAATAAAAATAAAGAAAAAAAACCAGTAAAAGAAAGAAAATAGTTGGTCTTGTAAGTAAGCAACCCTAAAATTAGCATAAACTAAATTGAGCCATTCAAATAACAATTTCTTAAAGGAGGGTTGCTTCAGTTGATATCAGAGCTATGTTATTAAATACATAGCCAATACAAATACTTGATTGAATCTGTGTGCATTCTTTACATTGGTTGCTTTACTTATTATAACCATATGAGTTCACTGCTAACTTTAAAAGTGAAGTAGTGAACAGGAATTAGAACTAACCATGATAGAAATGTTCAACAGAGATCTTGAGCAGTTCGAATCAACCCCCAGGCTGTTGAAGAAAGGGAGAATGATCAATCCTCTAATAGTACTGAGCAAGCAACTGGAATGGCCATTGGTCCTCCAGTGATTAACATACAAGATTTTGTTAGAGTACTAAGGGATGGAATGGCACCTAGGGTAGATAATCCACATGAGGAACTGTCCAAATTGCTTAAAACATATACATATCTGGGAGGCAGTAGCTTTGATGGTACAGAAAGTGTCATGGGTGTTCGGACATGGTTAAGAACAGTGGAGAGGATCTTTGAAGATATGCAAGTTAATGACCAGAGAAAGAGGCAAATAGCTTCAAGACAACTAAAAGGTATAGCTTTGGATTGGTGGGAAGTGATCATTGCAGGCAGGCAAGAACAAGAGATCACATGGAATCAGTTCAAAGAAATGCTAGAAGCCAGATTTGTCCCAGCCTCAGCAAAAGCTTTATTGCTTGAGGAGTTTATTAAGTTGAGACAAGGATCTATAAGTGTCACTGAATACACTCAGAAATTTGAAGGGTTGTCCAAGTATGGGGCGGTACTAATCCCAGATGAAGTTTCAAGGAATGCAAGGTACATTCAGGGGTTAAATGCTGGATTGAGTAAAGCTATGTCACCATACAAAGACAGAACCTTTGATCAAGTTATGGACTTGACATTGTCGTTTGAGCAGCATGATAATGCCAGAGAGAAGTTCAAGAATTTAAAGAATAACAAAAAAGGGAAGAGTAGAGCACACCCATATGAGAAGAAGAAGAAGGGAGAAGTAAAGATCAAAGAAGGAAGTAAGGTGGCAAGCTCTGACAATAAGAAACCCAAAGTGATTTGTTACAACTATGGGAAGGAAGGTCATATAAAGACCAAATGCCAAGCACCCAAATCAACTGTTCTTAGGTGTTACAACTGTGGTAAAGAAGGGCACATGAAGAGGCAGTGTCCAGAAAAGGTAAGGGTGGCTGTACTTGAAGGAAAGGGCAAGGCAATGGAAACACCTAGCTAAGTGGAAGGTATATTATTTATTAAAGGCATACCCATATCAATTGTTTATGACACCGGAGCTACACACTCTTTTATTTCATGTGACATAGTTCAGAAACTAGGGTTAACATGTGTTCTTGTTGATAAGCCATTACATGTTAATAGTCCCATAGGTAGTTCCTGCATTACAAATATGAAATGCATGCAAGTAGAATTATGTATGGATGGTCACACCTTTATTTCAGAATTATATGTGTTAAATTACCCGAAGCTAGATATTATACTGGGAATGGATTGGTTAAAAGGTTTTTGTGCTATCATTAACTTGGAATATTCCACAATCTCATTACAACTTCCTGATGGCAAAAGAATTTTGGTTATGTATGAGGCAGCCAAAGATAGGGGTATGGGCAGAATGTTCAACTTGAACATTGGTGAGGTTGACTTAAGCCTAGAGGAGATACCCATAGTTAACCAATACACTTATGTGTTTGGTAAAGTGAATGGCATTCCTCATAATAGACTAGTAGAATTTCAAATAAAGCTTAAACCAGGAGTAATCCCTGTAATTAAGAAACCAAACAGAATGGGGCCTAAGGAACTGATTGAGATGAAGAAACAATTAGAAGAATTAGAACAAAAAGGCTTCATTAGGCCTAGCAGTTCAAATTGGGGATCACCAGTAGTATTTGTTAAGAAGCGTGATGGTTCTTTGAGAATGTGCATAGATTATATGGAGTTAAACTCAGTCACCATCAAAAAAAAATACCCTCTATCTAGAATTGATGATCTTTTTGATCAATTAAATGGTGCTAAGGTATTTTCCAGGCTTGACTTAGCATCTGGTTTCCATCAAATGAAAGTGAAAGAAGAAAGTATCAAGTACGCAGCTTTCAGAACTAGGTATGGATTGTATGAATATTTAGTAATGCCATTTGGATTGACTAATGCACCATCCTATTTTATGGATTTAATAAATAGGATTTTCAGGAATTATTTAGATAAATTTGTACTAATTTTTATTGATGATATATTGATATACTCTAAATCAGCTAATGAACATGAGAAACATCTGCACATGGTACTAAGTAGACTAAGGCGACAAGGTCTTAAAGCCAAGTTTTCTGGAGGAATGAAATAAAACTCTTGGGCCATATAATTCTCAAGAAGGAATTTCAATGGACCCTAGCAAGGTCATGGTAGTGCAAGCATAGAAAAGACCAAGCAGTGTTACTGAAATAAGATCATTCATGGGCATGGCTGGATACTAAAGGAGATATATAAAAGATTTTGCTAAGATAGCAACCCCACTAACCTAGCTAACAAGGAAAGACCAGCCTTTCCTATGGACTGAGAAGTGTGAAGGGGCAATCAACCATTTGAAGAAGGCGTTGATGGAAGAACCAGTGCTAAAAATTCCAGAAGGCAATGACAATCTAGTAGTGTACACTGATGCATGTGGGTCAGGAATAGGAGTTGTTCTTATGAAAGATGGTAGGGTGATAGCCTATGCATAAAGGCAACTGAAACCAAGTGAGACCAAGTATGCAGTGCATGACTTGGAATTGGCAGCTGTGGTGTATGCATTAAAGTTTTGGAGACACTACTTGTTAAGGGCAAAGTTTGAGCTTTATACCGACCAAAAAGCTTTGAAATACCTATTTTCTCAAAAAGACTTGAACATGAGACAACATAGGTGGGTGGAGTTCCTTTCTGCCTATGACTTGGACATTATGTACACACCAGGGAAGGCAAATAGAGTGGCAGATGCATTGAGTAGGCAACATGCCAAGTTGGCTACACTGATGATAGAGGAGTTTAAAATGTTGTCAATACTGACTGATGTAGAAGTGGAAAACATGGGAGAGCAAACTATGAAGTTAGATGAGGACGTGGAACAATATAGCAAGCTTAGCCTCATCACAATAAAATCAGACCTAGTGGAAGAAGTGAGCCAGTCACAAGACATGGATGCATTCCTGAGGGAGAAGAAGGAATTGTCAAGGAATTGTTCGAAGCTTGACAAATTTGAACTAGATGAAAAAGGATATTTAAGATACATGGGAAGACTGTGTGTGCCTAACACAAAAGCACTGCAAGGAAAGATCATGGATGTTCATCACAAGTCTAAGTACACCATACATCCAGGTGGTACTAAAATGTATCATGATCTAAAGGGAAGCTATTGGTGGAAAGGAATGAAGAGGAGTGTGGGTGAATATGTGGCAAAATGTATGACTTGCCAATAGGTCAAGGCCGAGTACCAAAGACCCAGTGGACTATCGTAACCTATGGAAGTTCCAAGGTGGAAATGGGAAAGCATATCAACGAATTTCATTGATGGCTTGCCAAGATCAAAGAGAGGTAATGACAGTATTTGGGTGGTGGTAGATAGATTGACTAAGTCATCACATTTTATACCAGTAAGGAGTGATAGAAATGCACCAAAACTGGCATAAGTTTTCATGAAAGAAATAGTGAAACTACATAGAGTTCCTACCACTATCATTAGTGACAGAGACACCATATTCACATCAAAGTTCTACAGTAGCTTTCAACAGGCAATGGGGTTGAGTTTTGCTTGAGCACATCCTACCATCCCCAAACTGATGGCCAAACAGAAGTAGCTAATAAATTCTTGGAGGATTTACTTAGGGCTTGTGTACTTGATCATGGTGGTAATTGGGAGGACTACCTTTATTTAGCAGAATTTGCTTACAATAATAGCTACCAGAGTAATATAGGGATGGCACCCTATGAAGCTCTATATTGGAGGTCTTGTCTGTCACCTGCTTGCTGGTTAGAGGTAGGTGATAAGGTGATATTAGGACCAGATCATGTGAAAGAGACAAGTGCTAAGATCGCACTGATCAGGCAAAGAATGAAGGCAACACAAGACAGAATGAAATCATATGAAGATAGGAGAAGGAAGCCACTTGAATTTGAATTAGGAGACTATGTGTACTTGAAAGTTTCACCAATGAGGAAGGTGTTGAGATTTGGCAATGCAGGGAAGCTATGCCCAAGATATATAGGACTATATGAAATCATTGCAAAAGTAGGAAATATGGCTTACAAGTTGAAGTTGCCAGAAGAAATGAGTGGAATACACGATGTATTACATGTATCACAATTGAGAAAATGTGTACATAATGAAGCTTCAGTGATTCAATCACCAAACCAGGTAGAAGTCCGGCCAGACTTGGTTTATGAGAAGAAGCCAGCGGGCATTGTAGCTAAAGAAGATAAGAAATTGAGGAACAAAACTATCAAACTGGTAAAGGTGCAGTGGAGTCTAGACCCTAATGATTGCACATGGGAGGTTGAAGACAAAATAAAAGCCTAGTACCCTCAACTATTTGCATCTAGCAATTAGTGTAGAGGTAATTTATTATTCATGCTTGAATTTATTTAGTTAAATATAGTGTCCAGGGTTGAATGTGCTTGTTTGATGTATGTTTTGGTTGAAAAAATGTGTGTGTTCATGTTTGGTTTTGATGCATGACTAACACAGTAAGAAATGTTAAATTGTGGGACACGGTTTCTTAAAGGAGGGGTGTATGTGACAGTCCATAGTTTACGTGTGTGTGTGTGTGTATATTTAAATATTTTATAAAAGAAAGATAGTTAGTTGAAAACACAATTTTTCTGGAAATACTTATGTGTGAGTGAGTGTGCATGCTCTTGTGCATGTGCACACTGTTCCAGTATACTACATGGGCAAGGCAATTTAGTAGGTAAAGACCCTTTAGATAAATGTAATATAACCGAGTGCATAACTTGTTAGTGTGTATACATTTGCCTAGTTACAATGCATAAGTAACCTAGGAAGTTTTTAGTCCAAACCCCTATAGATTAAATATAAACACAGTTGCTTGTGTAGGTAGAAAATGCATGAATATAAGACGTGCAAAGTAAATTGATTGACACACACACACACAAATTTAGTTAGACACATAAGTTTATATGCATGAGTAAAAACCAGAAAAGACAAACTATGCCCGAGCCAAAGTCATGCATATAGTGTGTGAAGAAATTTGCCAAAAGTGGCCAAGACAAGGGAAAAGAAGAAATGGTGGGAAAGGAAAGTGGAGAGGGTGAACTGTGGGTGAAACCAGAAATAGTGATGGGATTTCTTATGAAAATAAATTACTTAACTAACCTTAAAACCCTAGCAACTCCCCTATATACATTATTATCTCCTACGATTACATGTTAGGATCAGATAACAAAATATAGAAAAAAAAGAGAAGAAAACAGGCAGCAGTTTAAGAAATCAATGGCAGACTTGAACCAAGATTTGGGAAGGAGAACCTTGGTGAGTAAACCCTCACTTGGCAAGGCACTAAGACCTATGAAAGGCAGCCATGTTACCCTTAGTTTATTTTGATTCCTATTTGATGCTTTGTATGTATTCTCAGTTTAACAATTTTTGTTGTTTCTGAGATTTTGTGATTTGCATTGCTTTGTTGTCACTTAACCTATGCTTGTTTATGCATGATAATTTAATAATGGAATAATAACTGACTTAATTATATGTTTATGATCTTGAGAAATATTTTTATTTAAAGCATGAATTAATAAGAAAAGTAGGGTGCAAGCTAGTAAGAGGAAGGGGTTCTCTGGCTTATGTCTTGCAACTGAAAATGTGGATTAGGGTGAAATGGGATTTCAATGTGCCGAGTCTTAATCCATCATTGATTGTTCTTTGGAAATAATGTTGAGTAACAAGTGAATACACTTTAATGTGTGGGCTAACTGTGAGAACCTTATTATCGGAGAACCACAGTAGCATTTGACTTTCTGAAATGCTCTAATCCATGCTTTTGCCAAGGATATATCTCTGAACAAAACTGACTTGAAATGGTATACAAGGGTGATTGATTAATTGTTGAATTCATGAATGCGTGAATGACTGAAAACTGTTAGCACATGCTGGTTAAGTATATAATAGTCTTGGATATGACACTACATAGACCATATTGAGTCATAAGAAAAACTTAGTGATTAAACTAAGGATGTGGGTCACCTCTATCAGGTTGGGTATGAGGGAAGTGGGTATGACACAGTGGTTGGCTTGCATCAAGGTTGGGGTGTGAGTTTGCACATGGCATGTTTATGTCCTAGTAGCTTGTAGTGCACTGTAAATTACGTAGAAGTTCTAGGCAGTGTGCACCAGTGCAACCATGAGTGTGATACTGGACCCCAGAACAGCATGAAATGAACAAACATGCAAGGGAAAATAGGATAGAAGTATGTGGGAATCCTAACATGTAAATTAAGGATTGATACTTTAGCTCAGTGCCATGATTACTGTATGTGCATGTTTGTGTATGATTGGGTGTTAGCACCAACCTGTGTGAGTTGTATGATGGATGATAGGATTGCCTGAATTAGAGCTTATGTTAACCAGTTTGGTCTGAGAAGACATACACACATAATTATGTTAACAATACACAACACCTTCCACTGATATAACACAGTGTAATTTGAACATGAGTAAGTAATTTAACAACCTAAGTGAAACACTTAACATCTAAAAACAGAAAGGCAATATGGAACCTACTTTATTAGTCTTTATGCATTGTCAAATGATTTTACTTACACCAGACATAAGTCCAACCTGTTTGTTGCTTGCATCAAATGGGTGCTTCATATGCATTATGGAGCAGGTCATGGAATGTCTGCAGGAAAAGAGGAAGCAAAGTGATAAGATGCAGACGTGTGATGCTAAGAAGAAATTGCTAATTAACTGAATTATGACTTTTGTTGAAGGGTGTCTATTATGTTTATTGTAGCTGAAAGTCTTTTCTCTAATAATATTGGAATTGTGCTCAACTTTGATTGTGATGTAATAAATGGTTTTAAAAAAAGATTACTGTGAGATGGAACTGTTTTCAGTGGAAAAAGATAAATGTGTTTAGCTTTATATCATAACCTATAAGCATGTAAAATTTTCATGAATTAAGTAGTGAAGTTGGTAGTAGAACTGAAGCATATGTGAACTAGTAATGTATGCATATGTATTAGACTGTTTTAGAGGCTAGAATCTATTTACATATTAACTGTAAATATTATGAAGTAAGGATGAACCCATAAGCAGAAGAAAAAAAAACATAAGAAGCATGAACCCAGATTTACATGAGTTTGATGTTTAAATGAATAAGCAAACCTAGCAAACTATAACAAGACAGTATAGGGATCTAACCTAATCAAGTCGATCAACCTGAAAACTCAGGTGTAGTAAATAAGAAGTTGTACATGTTTATGTGCATACAGATGCACATAAGCATGCACAACCTCCCGTTTTGCTATTTGAAAAGCAGTTTTGTAAAAGTTTAAATATCATGAGTCATCTTACATGTTTTATTAAATATACAATTGTTAAACACAATTTAACAAACAGAAATTGGTTAGAAAAATTTGCACAAGAATTTGATGGGGGTGGTTTTTGGTTTCCAACCCTTTTTACCGTGGCTAAATCACTAGTTATTTCAATTTAAAACAAACTGAGTCATTCTTTACCCAAAACTCTGATATTAGAATTAAGATGATTTGTACGTTTATATGTACATACAAATAGTTTCCACAAAGAAGTATATCAATATTTCTATATTGATCAAATTGGCCTTTGGGAAATAAAAATAAAGAAAAAAAACTAATAAAAGAAAGAAAATAGATGGTCTTGTAAGTAAGCAACCCTGAAATTAGCACGAACTAAATTGAGCGATTCAAATAACAATTTCTTAAAGGAGGGTTGCTTCAACACTGTCAATCAATTTTAAATCTAACTATTCAAAATTTAAATCAGAAAAATATTTCATTGAGTGAGAAGATCTCACCTTTGCTTTTATTTTGCAATCCATTTCCACTCCTGCTTGTATTCTTCACCGTATTAGACCTTGTATAAATATTTATACAATTTACTAATATTCGAAATAAATCGAACAAATTACCATTTGTTAACTTATTTAACTAATAATTTAATTTAAACTAATTATTTTACCTTTTTAAAGATCTTTTAGTGACCTAAAATAATTAAACAAGTTAATTAAAGAATTTTCCACCAAATCCTTATTTTCAAAATAAACTAGTAGGTTTAAAAAAATGTGTGTATATATATATATATATGTATTTATATTTATTTTATTTTCAAACCGATTTCTAAATTTAATCTATGTAAGTTCTAAAAAAATATAACTTTTAAATAAATCTTTATATTTACCAAAATCTTATTCCTATAAAAAAATTTTCCAAACTTTATCTGCAAAGATTTTTTTCAGTTTAATACATACATTTTTTTCTGAAGGTACATTTAATTAAAACTAACAAATAATTATACCTTACTACCGAATCTCGAACTCAAAACTTTCTCGGCTTTCATAGTGCTGCCTCGCACGCCCCACGACTTCAAAGCCGCCGCTTCCCCTGAACGTCGCGCCACAATCCCCACTATTCCTAGGTCGATCGACGCAATTTTTTTTTGATAATACCTTCTCTGTGGCAACGAACAACGCGAATCACCCTCCTTCGCGCTTCGATTCCCATCACGCAAGCAAAAACTGCTAGATCCACCCGAGAATTCAGGAACTGAACGCGATTAAACCTCGATATCGGCCTTCGTTCGCCTTTGATTCAAAATCGCGAATCTTGCCTCGTGATTCTCCTTCAAGTCACGGAGCAAGTGCTATCGCCTTATATAAATCGCGAAACACCACGTCTCTGATTTTATCAATTTTCTTGAATCGTTTTGATTTTAACTTCGTTCGCCATTTTTTCGAAGAGGAATTTGTTTTCCAATTTCTGATTTCGCTCTGCCATTTATTAAATTTTGAAATGGTTTGATTGATATGAGAAAAGGCTCGGCTATTTTATTTTTTCGAGTGAACGAACGAATTCGTTTTGATTTTTTTCTTTCTTTCTTTTCAGAGACGCGTGTGATTTGGTAGGATCCATGCTAAAAATTTCAATACGTGTTTGCCAGGGCTTCACATAATATTATAATGCAATAATATTATTTATTTTTAAATTTAAATTCAAATTTAAATCGTCTCGGTTATCGCAACTCACAATCTCCATCTCCTATCGAGGCATGCTGCTAGGCGTTTATATGGTTATATCCCTACTCCGAACATAATGAAAAAGGTTACGAGTCCAAATTCGATCATATGGAGAAGATAGCTTTTTGAATCCAGTTATTAAATTGAATTTCAATAAAAATTTCAGCGCGTTTACTTATCGTACGGCCACACAACAACTCTGAATGCTACGAAAATTGAAATCCGATAATAAAACACTATTATGGATCCAATGAAACTGGTTTCATCGAATTCCGAGACTGTGCCTCGAAAGGCTATTTTTAAATATTGATTTTAAACGATATAAATTCAAAACTGAAAATTTTACTTTCAAATCCAATTCTGAAGCTTCTGTTATCTTCAGTATAATAGATATAAATTTTCTAAGCCATTAAATTATTTTTAACAAGCTTAAAAATAAAGATTCAAACTTTTACCTAAGTTTCTGTAATTAAATTCAATAATTTATTTGCTAAATTCAGAGTTATATTTGAAATCGAAGTTAAAATATCATTCAAATATTTAAAATCAATTAAATATTTCGATTTTAAATGTTCTAAATTTTCGGGTCGTCACGTAGACAATCTCTGCACTTTGATTTTCCGATGTTCGCTCCAAGGCATGCGGAATTGTGCACTCCTTAAAATGCAATTTTCCCTCCCGGCCATTTAATTAAACAAGTGGGGGCGTAGAATTTTGACAAACCATCTCCCAAGATACAATAGAGCTAGAGTATTAAACTCTTCGATTGAATGCGGTCACACAATCGAAATCCAATCTCAACTATCTTTTGAATGATGCAGCGGAAAGAATATCAAGATTCTAACCTATAGATTATGAACTCAATATAATTCTTGGAAATGAAACAAAAGTTAGAGAGAAAAAGAGTGGGAATTAGGAATAGTCTCAGACCTCGAAACTTTTGCATTTTATTTGTTTAAATACAAGGTTCATAAGGGAAAGGCTGGGCCCTTTTGATCCTAAATGTTTTCTCTTGTGCTAAGGAGGAAAGTCATGCGTGTTAACAAAAGAATGCACTTGCCGTTAGGCCAGATCGGGTCGGTTTGTGTTTGGGTTCAATTAATACATTTTTTTGAATGGAATTTATAGATCAAACCAAGGTTCCAGTCCTAATAAAAAACCATGAAATGTTATGAATTCGAATCAAGGGAAGGAAAAAAAATCAGTGAACGTGTTTAGTAGGTTACTGGTTAACCTGAAAACGTGATTACAAGCAAGTATTAGCAAAGGTAATTCACTAATACCACATTTAATAAATGTAAAGAAAGGTATTATGAGATCTAATGGAAAAAGATAAAAGACACAATATTTAGAGTGGTTTGATCTTAATGAAAACCTATGTCTACTATAATAACTAATTTTATTTCTTTATATCCTTGATTATAAGAGATTGTTACAGAGTTTTGAGCTAATATATTCGTGTACAAGTGCATCTTAATCTATATTTGTAGTTGTTGAAATTAAACTATAGAGGGCGCGGATTGAAACGTCGGGCCCTAGGATTCCTCATAGCCATTGATGACGATGTATTCTTCGGATGAAGGCAAGCTTGAATGCTAGTGGAGAAAATGGCTTGGTTGATGGACAATCGGAAGGTCACATCATGGCATGCTTGTGTTGGAAAGGTGATATCAGGGAAGAGAGCTATTGATGAACGCTGATGTTTTTGCCACGTCGATAGTTAAGTATAGAGGCTTGTCGCTACACGATGGTGCTTTTGTCAAATGAATAATGTCATTTTATGCCGAACTTGTCTGGGGAATAGTATATGGTCATCGCCTCTTTATGCTAGGATGAATAGCGCTTTTGTCAAAAATCAACCGAGTCATCACAAAGTAGGATGGAAGAGGCATTTTGGACGACCAAGTGATAGATGGTATGAAAGGCTCGAATGGGCATAAGGAGGCGATTCTCTTGTGCGTGACAATCTTTATGCAGGATGGGGTGAAGTTGCTAAAGAGGCTCCTAGACTATATCCACAATGAAACTTTGATGAGTCGCTTTCCGGACATAAGAAGTGGTGGGTCACCCTTTCTTCGAGAGTATAACCATTCAAAATTCATGTGTAAGTGCAAGGCCGGATCAACCTTGGTAGGGAAATCGTTGTGTGAGCTTTTGCTGCCCATCACTTAATTGAAAGGCCCAATGTTTATTGTGCAAAATCTGTAACGACCCGCCTTTTCGACTCCTAAATTGGGACACTAATAAATCCACAGTATTCGTGTGTCGAGTGTCCAAGTATCAGAAAGATAGATTGTTAGGGTAAAATAAAAGAAAAAGAAACAGAACAAGAAAGAAGAAACATAATATCAGAATCTTACAGTAGAACAATAACATATAATATCAAAAGACACTACAAACTGTCACTCTAAGATATATAGTATTTCAGAGTTACAATTCTAAATACTGCCATTAGACCGGACATTTATTACAACCTATCCTCACAAATACTGATACGTACAATCTTGTTATGCATCGAAAATGAAAATACTATGGTAGTTGAACTATCTAGCTCGTCTTATCGAGCTTTAAAGAACACAATGAAAACCTTCCTTTCTAAGTCTACTCGAAAGAGCATATGAGGGATTTAGGAAAAACAAAAACCACGCGTCAAATATAAGTCTAGCATGAGAAACTCAAGAAATATGTGATCAGCATACAACAATACTTTTAAGACCGTTTGAAAATGGTTATCCCCTCAAAAGAACCACTCATCTAATAAGTACATAAGTTCATAATAGATAATCTCTAGGGTGTAGAATAAAGATATATAACGTAGCCGGAATGGTTATATTAATTACATTCAATGGCATACTAGAGAGAACAATCAAAACCGATAAGGAACAGTCGCATAATGGGTTATCTATGGACATCTTTCCGGTGAAGCCGGATCTGAACTCCATGCACAAGGATCTAAAATCATCTTACGAGTGTCATATATCTCTAGATAAAATATACCATAAGGTAAACACAAAGGCGCACACCCGAATATAAACATGAACCATGCAGAACCAAATATCATCAACTCATAATACCAACATATCAATAAGCATGCCCTAGATATGGAGTTGATAACACTCTGTCATGGAACTACAAAAATCATATTGTGCATCCAACTTTGCCTTGAGCCATTTTTGATGTCGAGGTCATGTTCACCATCTTTCCCACGAGTCTTCGTCACTCGTAGAAAACATGAATCCCTAATTGGATTCCCATATCTTGAACAGATCTCAAACCACATATGTTTTTCAACATCTCAAACAGATCCATTTTTAAGAGATCGAACAAGTATCTTAGTCTTGAATTGGCTTTCAATATGTAGAACACTCACTGATCCTGGTCTCTTCAAGACTAAATCACAAAATTTGATCATATTCAACAATAATGAGTATGATCGCATATGGAAAACAAGTCTCGTATATTAATCATGTTTTCGATATTTTCATCTCAAACAATCCCTCGATCAAGAGTGAAGCAGATAGGTTAGAGCTCTATTGTTCATATCCCTACTCGAACGTCAATTATAACTCCTACAGATGGACACCTACTTCATCGGGTTTTAGTGCTAAGTATACGACTAAATGTTTTCCATAAACGAGTAAACATACAAAGCATGATCAAGTCATGCATAGCACGATTAAGTCTTATCCTCCTTTTGTTTAATTAATCTTTTATTAATTAAAACCTCTTTTATTAGTAAAACTTTTATCTAATAAAACATCATGTATCAATTTCTACTATACATTGGTATTCTTTTCAATACTTCAAAAGGTATTCATGTACTTATCTCAAATGGTATAAGTATATTCGCAAATCATAACAAGATTTCTTACCTTAAACCTTTTCGTTTTCTATCTTTTTCCAAAGATTCCTTGCTTAAATTTCTTCCATATATCTATTTTTAGGATCTAAATACTTTCACAAACCCATTCAAAAAGGTTTAAGACTAATGTTACTTAAACCACTAGAAATCCAAAACCATTTCACTTATGTTTGTCTTTAAAACATTTTTCTAGAGATTTATTTACATTCATAAGTATAATAAAAAAGGGTTAAAACGAATGTTCTTAACACATTATCAAAACAGACCCAAAATAATTTCACGTTTGCTTATCTTTAAAACATTCTCTTAAAGTTCTAAGTTAATATTTGGTTAAGTTCAATAGTTGACTAATCGACTATCCAGTTAAAAACGATAGCTTAAAGAAATCATGATTCATATATTTAACTCATTTTCGACATTCCAACTTACACTATCCTTCATTCAAGAGTGAAGCTAGGTAAGTTAGAGTTCTGGTTCCACATCAAAGCCTTGCCTAGACATTTCATTCCTGAATCTCACAAATAGATAAGTCTACCTCGTCCACTTTTAGTGTTAAGAATAGTATTGATGACTTTCATAAATGAGAAAGAAAACAATATGATCAACAAGTTTTTGCCATTCCCTAAGCATACCTGAAACGACCATGACTCGACCTTCGAAAATCGGCACCGAATACATCACCCGTGTTCGAATGCCATAGATTCAAACGTCGAATCTGGTTCGTCGGAGCTTATAACACATTAAGTATAGCAACATAGCGGAAGAAAAATGAATAATTTTATTGATACACAATAGATACAACACATTGATGCAAATGAATATCAATATCAATCAGAGATACAAGACAATGGTGGAATAAGATCGCCAAATCTGATCTTCCAAAGGATGGAAAGAAAGATAGAATCCAAAACTGCATTCCAATCCAATGCTCCAAAGACCTCCAATCTAATAAGCTCGAACCACCATCAAGTTGACTTAAGCAAGGTCGGTTATCGATGCAATCGCCAAATCCAAATGGCTTCAAAGACCAAAGACTTCGAAGGTTATCGAATCTACACCTACTATTTGATTATCTGAAAATCCCAACTCTAGGCTGACCATGTGGAAAATTATGGGCACCCAGAGTTTAGAAAGGGAACAATAAACTCCAAGCCAGTCATGGGACTGGTGCGAGCAAATGAAAACAGTTTTATTTGAACAAAACAAATAAAATAATCTAAAAAGAAATCCGCAATGCTTTTTGAAAAATGAAACTACCATAAGGCCTCCTACCACACACACAATGCAAAAGAACAATTGGAGGAGATTTCTCCTTATGATAGTAAAACATGCTTGATGCGCAAAAACCTTTTGATATTATTATTAGTGCATAGTGCAGAAAACCTTTCGAAAGTATAATATTAATCTTAGCAAGCATACAACCATTATTTTATGCCTACTATAGCTACCATGTTCAATAGCAGGTTACCACCACATTCCATGGCAGGTTATACAACTAAAACCGTACATACCGCGTATTGTTTCTTTGGATTTCCAACAAATGGTCAGGCTAAGGAACTTCCTTATCAAATGGGACGGCTTTGGAGGGACGCCCCCAAGAACCAAACCGAATCACTGCCGACACAAGGCTAGGTTACCTCTGCAACTAGGTAACACCTACAAGTATGCCATCCCTGGTCGTCAACGACCTTTATCCTCGGATTCACCAACAAATAGCAATAACCACACAGTTAAATATCTGGTCTCCATACCATGATATCACTATTATCCAGAAGAATATGGGCATACCCTAGTGGCGCAGCCCCTAATAACCTTGCCGCAACTTTCCTGTTTCGACCATTTCCGGGTTGTGAGGTCCGACGAGGCCACGTCCCCAAAGCTACGCTTTACACAAAAGTCATGCTTTGATCAACACATGATTAGCAGCACTTCGTATACCACATTACCAAATTGGAAATGTATCACTAGTAACCATCGACTACACAACCTCTGAGCTTGTACGTCTCAGAGAAGGGTGTTAAGCTAAGAGAATAAATTCTTTGCCACCAAATAGAAATGTATTTGATAGAAACCAGCTTTACATCTTAAAGTGTAATGTCAGACATACATCCACATAAGTCTGTTCCGGGTTCGAACAGAACCGAAGGCACTTCAAAGAAGTCCTTGCAATCCAGGTATTCACAATCCCGATCGGACTCCCCATCACATATGAAGATCTCTATACCGTAGCTACTCAATGCAGAGTCATTCGATGGGTAATCCTTTCGCTCTCGAAAATACCCGGTCATCATCACCAGTCTTCAAATGTTATCCATTTTGTCGTATCATTATTCAAAATGGGTCATAAGACACAAAGTCCTCTTCCGGCTAAACTGAATAAAGAGCGCTTAATTTGAAAAGCATATGGATAAAGTGGGTTCCTAGTTAAGTCACAACTTTAATCCCAAAACCTTTCTTTTGAATGGTTTAAACAAATTCCAACTTTTAATCTTTTAAATAAAAAGATTCGCTTTACAAAGTTCACCAATCTTTCACAAAGATTCATTCATAGCTTTCAAAACTATCTTAATTCCAAATCTTTTATACAAAAGATACACCTTTAAGATCCTCTTAAATTTGAAAAGTACCAATCTTTAACAAAGATTCATTTATAGCTTTCAAAACAATTCCATTTCAAATTTGAAACCCTTTCAAAAAAAATGGAAATCCTTTCTTTATTTGAAAGCTATTATCATTTGAAAATAAATATCTTTCGTTCCGGAAAAATCCGATCAAATATACACAAGTTATGGCCTTTAAAAGTATAAACCAGAAATCAATGAACCGCCGTATTATTGGCAAGTTCTAATTCAAATTAAATTCAAATTTCCAAAACAATTTATTTAAAGTAGTTTTAAATCCATACATAGAAATTGTATAAACCTTTCAACCATAATTTCCAAAATAATTTAAAATCATAATTTTCAAACTAAATTTTAATTTCAAAAACTTCCCTTTTAAAAGCATTCCATATTCAATTCCATTTCCAAAACCATTTGGATTCAAAATTCAACTTTTAAACAAAATACCTGTGACTTAATCGATTTCCCATGAAATCCATATATGTGTGCGTGGTGTAGTCCAATGGTTTTACACAATGGTGCAACATTATCAACCATCATAATCCAAACACAGCAATATCGATAAACGGTATAATCCTATAACGCTTATCTTCATTTATAGATTCATAAGCAAATAATATACATTCATCACAGATAAATAAATTACATTTATCACAGCTCAAATCAAAAAAATTCATATCACAAAACATCACACATCAGGGATATCAAACAATTCAAAGCATTCCATTCAAACCAAACATTCATAAGTAAGATGAATTAATCATCTGATTAATTTAAAATCAGATTAATTACTTATGAATAAATCACTAATCCTAGTTAATCAATATTAATTAATTACAAACCATATGAATTAATTAACTTTTAATCATAAACTAATTAACCTTAACTTCTAAATTAATCAACCTTAATTAATAAATGTATCAATCTGTAATTACAAAAAGATTAACCTTAATTATTTATTATTCTTTAACTAATTATCCTTAATTAATTAACCTTTAATTAATCACATAAATAAAAAAAATCACCTTGATTAATTATCCTTTAATTTATCACATTAATTAGTAAATCTTTAAGTAAATAAATAATTAATCCTTTTAATTACTTTCATTACTCTTTAAGCAATTAATTACCCTCAATTACTTTACATTAATTAACCTTAGTTTATTAATTATCATTACACAAGTAATTATCCCTTAATTACATTAATTAATCATTATTAAGAATTTACTCAAAACCTTAATAAATCAAAAGATAAACCATTAATCTTAATTACAGTAATTAAGTTTAATTAAGTAAAACATTTGTAATTAATCTTCCATTACATATAAAATTAACTTGAAACCCTTTCAGCTACTTAAAACTATTACATTACATCATTTAAACTTATTTACAATAAATTTGTTTTTTAAAATAAGTTTTAAAATAATGGTTATATATATAATAAAATACCTTAAATTTAATAATTCAAAAATAATTTATTTTTAAACCTTTAACAAATTCCAAAACCAAAATAAAACATTTCTTATTCTTTTAAAAGAATTAAACAAGAAATTTTTTAACTTAATTTAATAAAACTTGTTTAAATTTAAAATTCAAAGCTGATATATTTTAAACCCGAGACCACTTCGGTATTAACACGAGTCAAATATCAAATTTTCCATGCCAAATCTCGGGTCGCTTCCCTTTCTTCTTTTCCTTTTCTTTTTAACTTTATTTTAATTTAAATTCAAAAAATAAATGGAACCTTACTCATACACTAACCCAAGTCAAAACCCTCTCTACCCCGAGCTTTACTTCGAGACTTCCCCTTCTTCTCCAAAACATTCAACAACCAAGACCCACGTGCACATATGCATGTGTACTAACACTCCGACGAACTCCAGTCAACCTCGCCGACGCTAGCATGTCGCCTTCGATCTCCTTTCATGATTCCGACCGCCAAAACATTACATCAATTACAAACTCAAAATCGAACACGATCGAGCCTACTGGAACAAAACAGCTCGACCAAAACCTACTTGCACTTCCTATCTCTGACCACCGAAGATCAATACATTCTGCCTGGACCTACGTCAGAGACCCCTTCTTCTTTTCCCCCACCTGCGATCAGTTCCAACACCCTTACGGTGGCACATTTGCCTCGAGAAAACTATCAACAAAACTGGCGACTAAACCCTACATCGTCGTCCCACATATGCTCTGATGATCGATAACCTTCGCGATCATTTTTCCCACATCCCTCGAGTCTCAAGCCTCGTCGAGGCCTAAACCCAAAGAGAATCCCGTCGTCGATCAACATCAATCGATGGAAATGCCTAAATTGATCATCTCGATATACCACGATGAATACACACTTATAATCGTGATTTACATATTAAAATTCATCATTTTCAAACTCGCATTAGGTTATAGAATTAAATCCTGAATTCCAGACAATTTATTTTGGGCTTATTTTTTACTGTATTTTTCAATTTCCAGAAAATTTATAATCCTATTTTACTTATATATATTTTTGCATCTTAGTTTAGGTTTAAAAAAACATATTTTTATTGAACACTAAAGTCTATCAGAGATTATTTAAAGAGATTTTGGAATTTTCTTGAATTGGATTTAAAACCTATAATCTTGAAAACAGAGGTATATGTCTGTATATATACACATACACACACACTCATATACATGCATACTTACACCCATGCAAACATGTCCTACAAACAAACATGCAATACTGATCACATGCAAACCAAAGTATATATGGGTTTAAGAGTCTACTTAACTTGAAAAATAGAGAAGACTGGAAATTTTGTTTGAATCTAAAAACTTGATTTTTTTCGGAACTGATGCATTTAGATTGCTAGCTTGTTGCATCTGAAACTTTGAAATGATCTACTGCTTGTTTTGAAATGATCTTCCATTCAAATTTGCTTGATCTGTTTGTATCCGACTTTTTGAAATTGTAGCTTGTTTTCATATTTTTAGATGTTTTGATGTTGAATTTATACTTTGATCAGGTTAAGATAGAATCATTTCTTTGATTCCCTTTCTAGTTTGTTTTTATCTTTCTCAGGTTTGAGTAGTTTTAAAACTAAAGAAAACTTTTGAACTAAAAATGAGTAGCCTGGTTTAAACAATTTGATTTTAATTTACATTATCATTTCAAACGAAAACATATTTGCCACTTGTTAATTTTAAGTTAAACTATGCTTACACTTGTATTATGCATATTTTAATTCTTATACACTTCTTAAAACATGAACTTAAAACTTTATAAATGTCATAAACAAGAACATTTATGTTTAAATCCTTTACTTTATTTAATTTATAAATTTTGTCTCAAATCCCTATTTTATTTTAATTTCTATATTTAACCCTTTTCATTTTCTAACATGTATTTATGTTTTTCTATAATTATTTTATGCATTTCCTTTTATATATATATATTTATAACCTTTTAAAGAAATTAATTTTTAAAACCTAATTATACTTGAATAAATAAACTTATATATATATATTAAAAATATAGACTTTGGCTTTAAACAACTTTTGAAAAAATTTCAAAATATAACTTCAAAAATATATATCACATATATATACTATAGTTAGAAAACAAATTTTATTAATTTTACAAAGTTTTTAAATACAAATTTATTTTCAATATACAGGAAAATAGGCACAGGGAAAAAGTTTAAAAAAAATTTAGTCTCAAGGACAGCAAGTTTGTTTTTTAGTCTGAAGGACACTTTATATTGTAAACAGAAAATGATAGTTGCAACTATCATTCTTTGAATTACACTATAAAGTGTCCTTCAGACCAAAAAACAAACTTGCTGTCCCTGAGACTATATTTTTTTGCAACTTCTTCTTTGTGCCTAAAAACCCCTTCAATATATTTATTTTTAAATCTTTAAATCAAATTTCAAATTCAAATCCCAAATTACAAATTTATTTATATAAATAAACAAGCACATCTTATTATTTTGGAAACTTCAACTTAATTCACAAATTAATTCAAAAATTAATATTAATTGCTAGATATAATTCAACCTGTAAACCGGGAATGCTACAAATTCCCCCTTAAGAAAATTTGGACCCCGAAATTTGCCAGACAGGGAGACAACCAAAGAATACAAAGAAATAGTTTTCCAGATCAAACTGAATATCTATTCTGCATTTGGCTCACCAAATCAGAATATCACCAATAGATACGAAAATGAATCTATTCAATACTTCATAAAACACTCGGGTCATCATATCTATGAAATATGAAGGGGAATTGATTTGTTCGAAGGATAACTAACCACTTGTAAAATGTATCCGGATCACAAAGAATAGGTAAATGGATACAACCTAATTCAGTTTCATTATTAACCAATTTATTCCAATTAAAATTTCAAATTCAATAAAGTTAATAAATGTAAAGCTGATAGAAGCTGACGAAGAGAATACGAATTGAGAACTTATCTACAACGATACGCTGGGCCACCACAACACCAAAGTTTCTTCTTAGAGCTACCAGGAAACCATCAAAGAATTAATATCGGATGATCAAAGGAGATTGATAGAGAAAGTTGTTTCCATTGTTGTAGGGTATTGACCATAGTGGTATTTCCCTATCCCCTACCTTCCTCTTCTTGCATATATACTCACTATCAGTGAATAGTAAGAGAATTTACTAAAGCATACTGACGGATATCTTAGGGATAGTCTCATTCTAGGGTATACTTCGCCCTATCTCTAATGAGTTATCTAATGTGTTATACTCCTGAGCTGAAGTTCAACCTTCAACTTTGATACCAAATGAAACGACCTTGACTCGACGTTCGAAAATCGACACCGAATACATTACCCATATTCGAATGCCGCAGATTCAAATGTCGAATCGGGTTCGTCAGAGCTTATAACACATTAAGTATAACAACACAGCGGAAGAAAAATGAATAATTTTATTGATACACAATAGATACAACACATTGATATAAATCATAAATGAATATCAATATCTATCAGAGATACAAGACAACAGCGGAATAATATCACCAAATCTGATCTTCCAAAGGATAAAAAGAAAGATAGAATCCAAAACTGCATACCAATCCAATGCTCCCCAATCCAATAAGCTCGAACCACCATCAAGTTGACTTAAGCAAGGTCGGTCATCGATGCGATTGCCAAATCCAAACGGCTTCAAAGACCAAAGACTTTGGAGGCTATCGAATCTACACCTACAATTTGATTATCTGAAAATCCCAACTCTAGACTGCCCGTGTGGAAAATTGTGGGCACCGAGAGTTTATAAAGGGAACAATAAACTCCAGGTCAGTCATGCGACTGGTGAGAAAACGAAAATAGTTTTATTTGAAAAAAATAAACAAAATAATTTAAAAAGAAACCCGTAATGCTTTTTGGAAAATGAAACTACCATAAGGCCTCCCACCACACACAAAATACAAACGCACAATTGGAGGAGATTTCTCCTTATGATAGTCAAACATGCTTGATACACAAAAACCTTTTGATATTATTATTAGTGCATAGTGCAGAAAAAACTTTCGAAAGTATAATATTAATCTTAGCTAGCATACAACCATTATTGTATGCCTACTATAGCTACCATGTTCAATAGCAGGTGACCACCACATTCCATGGCAGGTTATACAACTAAAACCGTACAGGGCATATATTGTTTCTTTGGATTTCAAATAATTGGTCAGGTTAATGAACTTCCTTACCAAATGGAATGCCTCTGAAGGGACGCCCTCAAGAACCAAACTGGATCTTTGCCGACACAAGGCCGGGTTACCTCTGTAACTATGTAACACCTATAAGTATGCCATCCTCGGTCGTTATCGACCTTTATCCCGGGATTCACCAACAAACAGAAACAACCACACAGTTAAATATCTGGGCTCCATACCATGATATCACTTTTATCCAGAAGAAAATGGCCATTTCCTAGGGGTGCGACTCCTAATAACCTTGCCGTAACTTTCCTGTTTCGACCATTTTCGGGTTGTGAGGTCCGACAAGGTCACGCCTACAAAGCTACGCTTTACACAAAAACCATGCTTTGATCAAAACATGATCAACAGCACTTGTATGCCACATTACCAAATTGGGAATGTATCACTAGTATCCATCAACTACATAACCTCTTAGCTTGTACGTCTCGGAGAAGGGTGTTAATCTAGGAGAATAAATTCTCCACCACCAAACAGAAATGTGTTTGGTAGAAACCAGTTTTACATCTCAAAGTGTAATATCAGACATACATCCATACAAGTCTGTTCCTGGTACGAACGAAACATAAGGCACTTCAAAGAAGCCCTTGAAATCCGGGTATTCACAATCTCGATCAGACTCCCCATCATATATGGAGATCTCTATACTGCAGCTACTTAGTGCAGAGTCATTCGACGGGTAATCCTTTCGTTCTCAAAAATACCCAGTCTTCACCGCCGGTCTTCAAATGCTATCCACTTCATCGTCTCATTATTCGGAATGGGTTATATGGCACAAATTCCTCTCCCGGCAACTGAATAATGAGCACCTAATTTAAAAAGAAAATGGATAAAGTGGGGTCGTAGTTAAGTTACAACTTTAAGCCCAAAACCTTTCTTTTTAATGGTTTAAACAAATTCCCACTTTTAATCTTTTGAATAAAAAGATTTGCTTTACAAAGTTCAACAATCTTTCACAAAGATTCATTCATAGCTTTCAAAACTAATTCAATTCCAATCGTTTATCCAAAAGATACACCTTTAAGATCCTCTTAAATTTGAAAAGTTCACCAATCTTGAACAAAGATTCATTTATAGCTCTCAAAACAATTAAATTTCAAATTTGAAAACCTTTCAAACAAAATTTGGAAATGCTTTTTATTTAAAGATATTATCATTTGAAAACAAATACTTTTCGTTCCAGAAAAATCTGATCAAATATACATAAGTTATAGCCTTTAAAAGTATAAACCAGAAAATCAATGAACTGCCGTATTATTGGCAAGTTCTAATTTAAATTAAATTCAAATTCTCAAAATAATTTATTTAAAGTAGTTTTAAATCGATGCATAGAAATTGTATAAACCTTTCAACCATGATTTCCAAAATAATTTCAAATAATAATTTCAAACTAAATTTTAATTTCAAAAACCTCCCTTTCAAAAGCTTTCCATATCCCATTCCATTTCCAAAACCATTTAGATTCAAAATTCAAATTTTAAACAAAATATATGTGACTTAAACGATTTCCCATGAAATCCATATTTTTGTGTGTGGGGTGTAGTCCAGTGGTTTTACACAATAGTGCAACATCATCAATCATCACAATCTAAACACACCAATATCGATAAGTAGCATAATCCTATAACACTTATCTTCATACGCAAATTCACAGATAAATAATATACATTCGTCACAGATAAATAAATTACATTCATCACAGCTCGAATCAAAATAATTCATATCAGAAAGCATCACACGTCAGGGATGTCAAACAATTCAAAGCATTCCACGCAATCCAAAAATTCATAAGTAAGATTAATTAATCATTTGATTAATTTAAAATCAGATTAATTACTTATGAATAAATCACCAATCTTGGTTAATCAATATTAATTAATTACAAATCATATCAATTAATTAACTTTTAATCATAAATTAATGAACCTTTACTTATAAATTAATCAACCTTAATTAATAAATGAATGAATCTGTAATTACAAAAAGATTAACCTTAATTATTTAATTATTCTTTAATTAATTATCCTTAATTATTTAACCTTTAATTAATCACATAAATAAATAAATCATCTTGATTAATTATCCTTTAATTTATCACATTAATTAATTATCTTTAAGTAATTAAATAATTAATCCTTTTAATTACTTTCATTAATCTTTAAGCAATTAATTAACCTCAATTACTTTACATTATGTAACCTTAATTTATTAATTATCATTACAAGTAATTATCCCTCAATTACATTAAGTAGTTATTATTAAGAATTTACTCAAAACCTTAATAAATCAAAAGATAAACCATTAATCTTAATTACAGTATTTAAGTTTAATTAAGTAAAACATTTGTAATTAATCTTCCGTTACATATAAAATTAACTTGAAACCCTTTCAGTTACTTAAAACTATTACATTACATCATTTAAACTTATTTAAAATAAACCTTTTAAGGAAATAAGCCTTCAAATAATGGGTATATATGTAATGAATACCTTAAATTTAACATTGTAAAAATAATTTATTTTTAAACCTTTAACAAATTCCAAAACCAAAATAAAACATTTCTTATTTTTTTTAAAAGAATTAAACAAGAAAATGTTTAACTTAATTTAATAAAAATTGTACGAATTTAAAATTCAAAGCTAATATATTTTATACCCGAGACCACTGCGGTATTAACCCGAGTCAGATATCAAATTTCCCCAGCTAAATCTCGATTCACTTCCCTTTCTTCTTTTCCTTTTCTTTTTAACTTTGTTCTAATTTAAATTCAAAAAAAAACTAAAACCTTACTCGTATACTAACTTGAGTCAAAACCCTCTCTACCTGAGCTTTACTTCAAGACTTCCCTTTCCTCTCCAAAATAGTCAACAACTCAGACCCACGTGTACATGTGCACGTGTACTAACACTCCGACGAACTCCAGTCGACCTCGCCGATGCCAGAATGTCGCCTTCGATCTCCTTTCATGATGCCGACCGCCATAAGTTCACATCGATTACAAACTCAAAATCGAACACTATCTAGCCTACTAGAACAAAACAATTCGACCAAAACCTGCTCGCACTTCCAATCTCTGACCACTGAAGATCCCTAAATTCCGCCTGGACCTACGTAAGTGACCCCTTCTTCTTTTCCCCCACCCACGATCAGTTCCATCACCATTACTGCGGCGCATTTGCCTCGAGAAAACTATCAACAAAACTGGCGACTAAACCGTACATCGTCGTCCCATGTATGCTCCGATGATCGGTAACCTTCTCCATCATTTTTCCCACATCCCTTGAGTCTCGAGCCACCTCCAGACCAAAACCCAAAGAGAATCTTGCCGTCAATCGACGGAAATGCCTAAATTGATCATCTCGATATACCACGATGAATACACACTTAAAAATCGTGATTTACATATTAAAATTCATTATTTTCAAACTCGCATTAGGTTATAGAATTAAATCATGAATTCTAGACAATTGATTTTGGGCTTATTTTTAATCATTCCTGAATTTTTCAATTTCCAGAAAATGTATAAACCTATTTTACTTAAATATATTTTTGCATCTTAATTTAGGTTTAAACAAACATATTTTGTTTGAACAATGAAGTCTATCGGAGATTATTTAAAGAGATTTTGGAATTTTATTGAATTGGATTTAAAACCTGTAATCCTGTAAACAGAGGTATATGTCTGTACACACAGTCACACATATATATATCTGTGTGTGTGTGTGTGTGTGTGTGTTTGTATACATAAATACATACATATACACGCATACTTTCACCCATGCAAACACATCACACAAACAAACATTCAATACTGATCACATGCAAACCAAAGTATATTTGGGTTTAAGAGTCCACTCACCTGGAAAAACAGAGAAGACTGGAAATTTTGTTTGAATATGAAAAATTGATTTTTTTCTAGAACCTAATGTATTTGGATTGCCAGCTTGTTGGATCTGAAACTTTGAAATGATCTACTACTTGGTTTTAAATGATCATGCATTCAAATTTGCTTGATTTGTTTGTATCGGACTTTTTGAAATTGCAGTTTGCTTTCAGATTTAAGATGTTTTGATGTTGAATTTATACTTTGATTAGATTTGAGGTAGAATCATTTCTTTGATTTCCTTTCTGGTTTGTATTTATCTTTCTCAAGTTTGAGAAGTTTTAAAACTGAAAGAAAACTTTTGAATTAAAAATGAGCAGGCTGGTTTGAACAATTTGATTTTTATTTACATTATCCTTTCAAAAGAAAACATATTTTCCACTTGTTAATTTTAAGTTAAACTATGCTTACACTTGTTTTATGCATATTTTAATTCTTATACACTTGTTAAAACATGAATTTAAAACTATACAAATGTCATAACAAGAAAATTTATGTTTAAATCCTTTACTTTATTTAATTCATAAATTTTGTTTCAAGTCACTGCTTTATTTTAATTTCTATATTTAACCCTTTTTATTTTCTAATATGTATTTATTTTTTTCTATAATTATTTTATGCATTTCCTTATATATATATATTTATAACCGTTTAAAGAAATTAATTTTTAAAACCTAATTATACTTGAATAAATAAACATACATACATATATTAAAAATATAGACTTTTGCTTTAAACAACTTTTGAAAAACTTTCAAAATATAACTTTAAAAAATATATATTACGTATATATACTATAGTTAGAAAACAAATTTTATTAATTTTATAATGTTTTATAAATCCACTTTATTTTTAATATTTTTTTTAAATCTTTAAATCAAATTTCAAATTCAAATACCAAATTACAAATTTATTTATATAAATATACAAGCGCATCTTATCATTTTGGAAAATTCAATTTAATTCACAAATTAATTCAAAAATTAATATTAGTTACGTGATTTAATTCGGCCTGAAAACCGAGAATGTTACAATACCTTATGCTCAATAACCTCAGGTTGTTACTTAATCGGCAATTCATGATACACCATAACAAATCAAAGAGTCATCGCCAAAACTCCCCACAAGCCAACAATACATATTATGCAAATGTACTAAAGATCGCACGATGTATAGTATGTAATATCAAATCCAATCACTTGCTCCATCACATAATTACACTTCCAAACTAGTATAGATCACTTGACCATTCTAATGCGAATTCTGATCTAGTTCCTTGATTAGAAATCTATGTTCTCCTTACTAGCCGTATACTAGGATAGAAAACTTAGGGAATATATAAAAAACCTGTATCAAGTGTTTTCCATCAAGAATCGAGTGAAATATCCTTATTTGGACCATTGTAAATTACCACGAAACCATGTACTCGAATACTAGATCAAGAGCAGTCATGTGAATAAAACGATCTACATACAACTTACCCATTTATCTTATTGGTTTCTCAACTTTACTATTATCTCTTTAACCACATTCTTTTACCAAAGTAGTATATCTTATTCAATACTAAAACCATTTATGAACCATTTTATAAAAAATATAACTTCAGGTCTTATAACATTGTATAACTTCACTTATAAAACATTTGGTAAAAAATTACTTCACTATATTAACCGTGTTATAACCTACGACAACCTAAGACAAACAAAATGTCAAGACCCGATTCTTCGTCTTCTGAAAATTCAACATCGATACTCACTTTATCGACTGCCGAGTAATCGAACGACGGAAAACCGAACACTGAGGGTTTTAAGAAAGAAGAAAAAGAGAGAAGAAGAGAGAAAAGATAGTGAGAAAATAGAGAATGAAGAAAATAGAAAAGAGAACAGAAAAAAAGAACAGAACAAGATAGAAAACCACAGAACAATAACTGAACAACATCAGAATCTCACAATTCGCAGCGGAACACAATATAATAGATAAATGAATAATCTTTAAACAAAGAACTATATCAGTTATTACATTACATCACATTACATTTCATTACATCATATCATCAAAGTGTACAACAACAACAACAAACAGTGCAGCGGAAAAAGAAATACTATATAAGTAATACGCCATGCCATCCAGCTTGCCTCCAGCAACTCCAGAATATCCAGAATATCCTGATAAACCTTACTCTTGACTGCCCGTGTAGAAATTGGTGGGCACCCAGAGTTTAGGAAGGAAAACAATAAACTCCAAGTCAGTCATGTGACTGGTGTGAGAACTCAAAACAGTTTATTTATCTTTAAAATCAAAATAGAGGAATATTTTTAAAGTCAATTCGCAATGCTTTTAAAAATGAGACTACCATAAGGCCTCCCGCACAAACACACATGCAAACGCAGAATCGGAGGAGATTTCTCCTTATGATAGTCAAAGATGCTTGATACGTATTAAAAAGAACATTTCATATTATTATTAGTGCATAGTGTAGAGAAAATGTAACGACCCAGAATTTTATTTAATTAAAATTTGAATATTTAATTTATTTTAAATATTAATAATTGAATTTATAAGTCGAATAAATTTTTATTTGAATTTTTGGATTTAATTGAATAATTAAATCGATAATTTAATATGTGAAATTATGGAAATAATTGAAAATATAGTTAAATATGATTGAAAATGATTTGTAAAATTTTATTTTATCATGCTGGAGTTATAGAAATATTTTAGAACTTTTAAAATCGAATTAAAAGTTAATTTGTGAAAATTGAATATTTTAATATTTAATAATCGACTGTAAAATAGCCAATTTTTGAACATTCTCAGAATTGAACGAAACCAGTTTCATTGGATCCGTAATAGTTAGTTATTACCGGATTTCAATTTTCGTGTCAATCGGAGTTATCGTTTGATCGTGGCAGCTCGAAACGCATCGAATCGTTTTTAATTTAAATTTGGCGAGTCAAAATAGCCATTTTTCAAAAAGTCTCGGATTTCGACGAAACCAGCTTCATTGGATCCGTAATGTGATATTATTGTAAGATTTCAAATTTCAAGTCAATTGGATTTACCGTTTGTCCGGTACAAATTAAAACGCCTAGAAATCGATTTAAATCGGTTTAATTTAAATTGAACGTTTTCAGCCATAACTCGCACATACTTCCGAATTAGCTTCCGAAACCTGTTCCATTGTGTCCGGAACGCGGGGTAAACCTTAGAAACGCTAGTTACGGCGCCTAAATCGGAGTTCGGAATTCCCGGGATGAATAGTGTTTACGCTTGCTTTTCCTATAAATAGAGACACCCCCTTCATAAATTTAATAAATAAAAAAAAAACAAAACCCTAGCCATCTTTTACAGCCGCCACTAACAAAATGGAGGGCCAGAATTTTATCTCGTTCATTCCTCAATCTCTCTCGATCTACAATGATTTAGCTAAGGTGTTCAACATGAAAGTTGTTGAGAATCTCGAGGGCTTCACATCCATACGGATTTGATGGAGTTTGGAGCGTCGAAGGGGGGGATAATTTGGGCCGTCACCTACAGGCCGCGCACGCATTTCCACGCAGCCTAGGAGGCCGAGCTTGGGGTGTTTGGGGCCGAACATAGGTGGAGTTAGGGGCTACAACATGCAACTCTCTGATCGAGTTATCGTTGAGTAATTTGCTCGCGATTTGTAAACCTAAATGGGAGCATGATGGGTTAGTTTGTGCGTATCTTTACCTGTAGCCGTGCGTGATGAAGACGTGATGAGGAAGAGAGAGTGCACGGCCAGGATTTGGGGGGTTCAAGATCCTATGGCTCTAGATGGATGAAGGTTTAAAATTTATTAGATTGAGTTGTAATTGTTATATAAAAAAAATCGTGTAACTTCAAAAATGTATATCTTTTTCATACGAGGTCGAAAAAATGCAAACCCAGTTGCGTTGGAATCGTGTGGACGAGCACTACGCGATGGAGTTGGTTTGGAGTTGTTTGGAGTTAGTGAGAATTTCGGGTAAAATTAAACGCGCGTTTAATTTTATTCGAAATAAATCGCTAAAACGGAAATTAAAACCAAGGTGAGAATTTCTCACTCAATCGAATCAGTTTCGATTTTATTTTAAATAGTTAGATTTAAAATATTTGAATGCATGTTTGAATGTTGATTAATATTTATTGATTGTTAAAATAGACATTATACGCCGTTAGTAAGCGGATGTTATTTAATAAAAACATATACCGCGAATATTTCATAAACAGTGAAATTGGTATTATATATAATATCAATATATATATATTGGCATATGTATATATTGCAGTTGATTGATTTCCCGTATTTTTTAGCGGATGAGACCCTATTACGCCGTTATTAAGCGGATAATATTTAATAAGAACATATGCCGCGATAATTTCGTACTGGAGCGAAATTGGTATTGTGCTAATGTTTGTGGATGCAGGAAACAGGTTGGAGGGATCCAACTGGATTCCTCAACAGTATTTATTTGATTTCAGATATTTTGATATTTGATGGATTATCATATCGATATATGATGTCGTTGTAGTCGTGATTGACTATTTGGTGTGTAGCATCATTGGACCCAGATGTTGGGATTTTAAAATGATTTTAAAGTGATTTTTGAAAATATATAAGATTTTCGGAATTGATCTATTTTAAATAAATAAACGTTATAATTTTTATTGTTATAAAAATTATGGTTTTTGTGAAATATAGTTAAAAGCTGATTTTTGAGAAATATGAATTAATGATTTTATAAAATAGTTTAAACTGGATTTTTGAATTTATTATGAAAAGTTTAAATATAGGATTTATAAAATTTGATTATTTTATAAATCAAAATGGTGAAATTATAAAGGAAATTAAAGACGTTTCAGAATAATAATATAAACTGATTTATATTAAGAGATTTATAAATGGATATTTATAAATTGGAATATAGACATTATAAAACAAGTTTTTATAAATGTTTGAATGATGTGAGAATGAATTTCATAATAGAATGAAATTTATGGAATTATAAACTGTGAAGTTATAAATGAAATTTATAAATAGTAAGATTTATAAATTTGGTGAAATTATTTGAAGAATAGATTTGGTTAAATAAATGAATCTTATAAGTTATAAGATTTATAATTTGGGAAGATAAAAAGAACGATTTTGTAAAATAATCGTTTTATAAGTATTTAATTTATAATATGAACGTTTAGTTTATAATTTAGTTATAAACTGGAATAGGTTAATAAAGGAATTTATAAAAAGGAAGTTTTTATAAATAAATAGATATGGAATTTATGAACGTTGTTTTATAAATTCGCAAACGACTTATTTTGATAAGTTAATTGTTATAACTTAGAAATAGAGTCATATTCACGTTTTTAGACAGTGAATAATCCTTTGAATTAAAATGAATAAAAGGATGGAATTTGTTAAAGAAGTATATTCACGTTTTTAAATAGTGAATGATATGTTAAAGAAATTGTTTTGAATGAGATGTTTAATTTGAATTAAAACGATCTAACGATGTTTTAAATGTGTTGAGATTCGAAACCATAGATTTCAACATTGATTGTTGAAATAGATGTTTCGAGAAATAGAAGGAAATGGTGGACTATAACACTGTTGTTATAGTAAATGATTTCCGAAAGGAAATGTTTTGTATAGTATTGGGATTTATATATCTATTTAATTTCGAATCCCTATACTAGTGATTTTGGGATGTTGTAACGATGTTTTACGCAACATTCGTTTTTGGCCCAAATAAATATGTTTAAGTAAATGATTTCCTTAAAGAATGAAATATATACTTAATTCGATTTAAGTATATTGAATATTTTCTAAGTGTTGAAAATAAAAAGATTTGTGAATTACTTATTTTTAATAAGTATGGAATTGTTTCCAATATGAAGTGAATAATTAGAATTTATCTTTTTGAAGATAAATTGAAAATGGATAATTGAAATCGTATATTCATGAATATTTTGAAATATAAATTCATTATGGAATTTATAAATGAAAAGAAGAATTTGTTTAAAAATAAATGTTGATTTATTTTTGAGGTATTGAAATTTAATATCTAGTGAAGATATTTTTGGAAAATAAATAATTTGGAAAATTATTTGGAATCTGGTGATGTGTGCATATCCATTGATAGTTCAATAGCCGACTATCAGTATTTCCCTTTGAATGGGTATTTGATGTGAATTGTTGAATTTGAATGCACACTTATTTTTGAATAAGCGCTCACTATTCGGGTTAACCGGGAAAGGACCATGGGGTCGTATAACCCATTCCGAATATGTGATACGTCGTTATGAATTGCATTTGAAGATCGGTGTTGAAGACCGAGTATTTGTGAAAGCGATAGGATGACCTATCGATTGTCTCTGCACTGGGTAGCTCCTGGTATAGAGATCTCCTAAGTGATGGGAAATTCGATCGGGATTGTGAATACCCGTATTGAAAGGGCTTCGTAAGAAGTGCCTTCGGTTTTGTTCGAGCCCGGAACAGACTTGTATGGATTGTATGTCTGACATTACAAGTTGAGATATAAAGCCGATTTCTTTCAAATATATTTCTGTTGGTGGCGAAGAATTTATTCTTTTAGCTTAACACCCTTCTCTGAGACGTACGAGCTCAGAGGTTATGTAGTTGAATGTTATCAGCGATATATTCCCAATTTGGTAATGTGACATGCTGAGTGATGCTGAAATGATCATTGTGTTGATTATTTGTGATAGGATCGTTTATTTGATCGTCTATCCTTGTGATCATTGTGTTGATCATTTGTTGACCCAAAGCATGGCTTTTGTATAAAGTATGTTTTTGTGGACGTGAATTCGTCGAGCCTCACACACCGTGAATGGTCAAAACAGGAAAGAAGCAGCAAGGTTATGAGGGGTAGCACCCTTTAGGATATGTGCATTTCCTTCTGGAAAAGGGTGGTATCATGGTATGGAGCCCAGATACTTACTCATGTTGAAAACACTTTGTTATGATTGTGTGAATTGATTACGAGCGCTCGGTTGATAAAGGTCCCAAAGGACCGGGGGATGGCATATTCGGTCAGTTGTTACTCAGTTAGGAGTAACCCGGCCTTGTGTTGGTAGAGATCCGGTTTGGTTCTCGGGGATGTCCTTCCAGAGGCATTCTCATGTGGCAATGGGAAGTTCCTTGGCCTGACCATTTGTTGGAAATCCAATTCCCAATATGAAACTTGTACGGTATTAGTTGTAGAACCTGCTATTCACTTATGGTGGTCACCACTGTTTGGATAGTAGCTATAGTAGGCATACGATAATGGTCGTATGTTGGCTAAGATTTATATTCTACTTTCGAAATGAATTTGTTATACACTATGCACTAATAATAATATCAAATGTTATTTTAAATGCGTATCAAGCATCTTTGACTATCATAAGGAGAAATCTCCTCCGATTCTGCGTTTGCATGTGTGTGTGTGCGGGAGGCCTTATGGTAGTCTCATTTTTAAAAGCATTGCGAATTAATTTAAAAATATTCCTCTATTTTGATTTTAAAGTTAAATAAACTGTTTTGAGTTCTCACACCAGTCACATGACTGACTCGGAGTTTATTGTTTTCCTTCCTAAACTCTGGGTGCCCACCAATTTCCACACGGGCAGTTAAGAGTTAGGTTTATCAGGATATTCTGGATATTCTGGAGTTGCTGGAGGCAAGCTGGATGGCATGGCGTATTACTAGTTTATATAGTATTTCTTTTTCCGCTGCACTGTTTGTTGTTGTATGTTGTTGTACACTCTGATGTGATGATATGATGTAATAAAATGTGATGTAATGTAATAACTGATATAGTTCTTTGTTTAAAGATTATTCATTTATTATTATATGTTGTTCCGCTGCGAATTGTGAGATTCTGTTGTTGTTCTGTTGTTTCCTTTCTGTCCCCGTTCTATTTTAAATTTTTCTATTCTCTTATTTTCAAATTTCTTTTCCCTCTATTTTCTATCTTCTTTTCTCTTCTTCTCTCTTTTTCTTTTTCCAAATTCTTTTTAAAACCCATAACATTCCGGTTTTTAACTTTCGAATTCTCGGCAGTCGATAAAGTGAGTATCGATGTTGAATTTTCGAAAGTCGAAAATCCCTGTTTGTTACATTTGGTATCAGAGCTGATGGTTAAGCGACAACCATGGTTCTGTAGGGTATTACTCATTAGAGATAGAGTCAGCAGTACTGTAGAATGAGTTTGAGTGTAATAATAGCTATGAGAGCGTATTTGTTAGTGAATATAAAATTGTTTTATATTGTGATGATTGGTTTATTGAGTGGTATATGAACTTTCGTCAGCACAGCCTCGAAACTGAGCCGAAGGGGTTTCTAAACACTTGAATAGAACAATTCGACATAATATTGTTTTAAATTGGGTAAATGAAATAATTTTTGCCTTGATTATATTTTATATATAAAGGAATAATTTTTCAGAATTATTAAAGTGTATATAAGTTGATTGTTAGGTTGTTTGAATAATCTAAATAAAAGAGTAATTGTATAAGTAAAAGAATTATAAGAATTGAATTATAATTAAAGTGATTTACCATTGTGAAATAAACTTATATATATAAAAAGTGAAACTATATGAATATATCTATGAATATGAGTTGTGAATAAAAGTGAATTTAAAGTTAAATGGAAGTATAACTTAAGTGTTGTTGAATGGAATTGATATTGATATCAAACTAAATTAATGAAGTTAAGTAATAAATGTGAACTTAAGTTATGTGAATGAAATTCAACTTTAGAATTGAATTGAATTAATGAATCGATTGAACGTTAATCAATTGAATGTGAATCAAGTTGGTATGAAATAATGAATGTTAATTCATTTAAAATCTAATGTTATTAGAAGTTGAATAAAATTGAAAGTTAAACAATAGTAGTTGTTTTTGAAAAAAATAACTAAGTATGATTTGAAAACTTAGTAAAGAATTATAAGAAGTTTAATTATGAATTTTGGAAAAGTTAATAGATTCTGTAATTTTCTTACTTGTAATTTCGAGGACGAAATTCTTTTAAGGGGGAAAGATTGTAACGACCCAGAATTTTATTTAATTAAAATTTGAATATTTAATTTATTTTAAATATTAATAATTGAATTTATAAGTCGAATAAATTTTTATTTGAATTTTTGGATTTAATTGAATAATTAAATCGATAATTTAATATGTGAAATTATGGAAATAATTGAAAATATAGTTAAATATGATTGAAAATGATTTGTAAAATTTTATTTTATCATGCTGGAGTTATAGAAATATTTTAGAACTTTTAAAATCGAATTAAAAGTTAATTTGTGAAAATTGAATATTTTAATATTTAATAATCGACTGTAAAATAGCCAATTTTTGAACATTCTCAGAATTGAACGAAACCAGTTTCATTGGATCCGTAATAGTTAGTTATTACCGGATTTCAATTTTCGTGTCAATCGGAGTTATCGTTTGATCGTGGCAGCTCGAAACGCATCGAATCGTTTTTAATTTAAATTTGGCGAGTCAAAATAGCCATTTTTCAAAAAGTCTCGGATTTTGACGAAACCAGTTTCATTGGATCCGTAATGTGATATTATTGTAAGATTTCAAATTTCAAGTCAATTGGATTTACCGTTTGTCCGGTATAAATTAAAACGCCTAGAAATCGATTTAAATCGGTTTAATTTAAATTGAACGTTTTCAGCCATAACTCGCACATACTTCCGAATTAGCTTCCGAAACCGGTTCCATTGTGTCCGGAACGCGGGGTAAACCTTAGAAACGCTGGTTACGGCGCCTAAATCGGAGTTCGGAATTCCCGGGATGAATAGTGTTTACGCTTGCTTTTCCTATAAATAGAGACACCCCCTTCATAAATTTAATAAAAAAAAAAAAAAACAAAACCCTAGCCATCTTTTACAGCCGCCACTAACAAAATGGAGGGCCAGAATTTTATCTCGTTCATTCCTCAATCTCTCTCGATCTACAATGATTTAGCTAAGGTGTTCAACATGAAAGTTGTTGAGAATCTCGAGGGCTTCACATCCATACGGATTTGATGGAGTTTGGAGCGTCGAAGGGGGGGATAATTTGGGCCGTCACCTACAGGCCGCGCACGCATTTCCACGCAGCCTAGGAGGCCGAGCTTGGGGTGTTTGGGGCCGAACATAGGTGGAGTTAGGGGCTACAACATGCAACTCTCTGATCGAGTTATCGTTGAGTAATTTGCTCGCGATTTGTAAACCTAAATGGGAGCATGATGGGTTAGTTTGTGCGTATCTTTACCTGTAGCCGTGCGTGATGAAGACGTGATGAGGAAGAGAGAGTGCACGGCCAGGATTTGGGGGGTTCAAGATCCTATGGCTCTAGATGGATGAAGGTTTAAAATTTATTAGATTGAGTTGTAATTGTTATATAAAAAAAATCGTGTAACTTCAAAAATGTATATCTTTTTCATACGAGGTCGAAAAAATGCAAACCCAGTTGCGTTGGAATCGTGTGGACGAGCACTACGCGATGGAGTTTGTTTGGAGTCGTTTGGAGTTAGTGAGAATTTCGGGTAAAATTAAACGCGCGTTTAATTTTATTCGAAATAAATCGCTAAAACGGAAATTAAAACCAAGGTGAGAATTTCTCACTCAATCGAATCAGTTTCGATTTTATTTTAAATAGTTAGATTTAAAATATTTGAATGCATGTTTGAATGTTGATTAATATTTATTGATTGTTAAAATAGACATTATACGCCGTTAGTAAGCGGATGTTATTTAATAAAAACATATACCGCGAATATTTCATAAACAGTGAAATTGGTATTATATATAATATCAATATATATATATTGGCATATGTATATATTGCAGTTGATTGATTTCCCGTATTTTTTAGCGGATGAGACCCTATTACGCCGTTATTAAGCGGATAATATTTAATAAGAACATATACCGCGATAATTTCGTACTAGAGCGAAATTGGTATTGTGCTAATGTTTGTGGATGCAGGAAACAGGTTGGAGGGATCCAACTGGATTCCTCAACAGTATTTATTTGATTTCAGATATTTTGATATTTGATGGATTATCATATCGATATATGATGTCGTTGTAGTCGTGATTGACTATTTGGTGTGTAGCATCATTGGACCCAGATTTTGGGATTTTAAAATGATTTTAAAGTGATTTTTGAAAATATATAAGATTTTCGGAATTGATCTATTTTAAATAAATAAACGTTATAATTTTTATTGTTATAAAAATTATGGTTTTTGTGAAATATAGTTAAAAGCTGATTTTTGAGAAATATGAATTAATGATTTTATAAAATAGTTTAAACTGGATTTTTGAATTTATTATGAAAAGTTTAAATATAGGATTTATAAAATTTGATTATTTTATAAATCAAAATGGTGAAATTATAAAGGAAATTAAAGACGTTTCAGAATAATAATATAAACTGATTTATATTAAGAGATTTATAAATGGATATTTATAAATTGGAATATAGACATTATAAAACAAGTTTTTATAAATGTTTGAATGATGTGAGAATGAATTTCATAATAGAATGAAATTTATGGAATTATAAACTGTGAAGTTATAAATGAAATTTATAAATAGTAAGATTTATAAATTTGGTGAAATTATTTGAAGAATAGATTTGGTTAAATAAATGAATCTTATAAGTTATAAGATTTATAATTTGGGAAGATAAAAAGAACGATTTTGTAAAATAATCGTTTTATAAGTATTTAATTTATAATATGAACGTTTAGTTTATAATTTAGTTATAAACTGGAATAGGTTAATAAAGGAATTTATAAAAAGGAAGTTTTTATAAATAAATAGATATGGAATTTATGAACGTTGTTTTATAAATTCGCAAACGACTTATTTTGATAAGTTAATTGTTATAACTTAGAAATAGAGTCATATTCACGTTTTTAGACAGTGAATAATCCTTTGAATTAAAATGAATAAAAGGATGGAATTTGTTAAAGAAGTATATTCACGTTTTTAAATAGTGAATGATATGTTAAAGAAATTGTTTTGAATGAGATGTTTAATTTGAATTAAAACGATCTAACGATGTTTTAAATGTGTTGAGATTCGAAACCATAGATTTCAACATTGATTGTTGAAATAGATGTTTCGAGAAATAGAAGGAAATGGTGGACTATAACACTGTTGTTATAGTAAATGATTTCCGAAAGGAAATGTTTTGTATAGTATTGGGATTTATATATCTATTTAATTTCGAATCCCTATACTAGTGATTTTGGGACGTTGTAACGATGTTTTACGCAACATTCGTTTTTGGCCCAAATAAATATGTTTAAGTAAATGATTTCCTTAAAGAATGAAATATATACTTAATTCGATTTAAGTATATTGAATATTTTCTAAGTGTTGAAAATAAAAAGATTTGTGAATTACTTATTTTTAATAAGTATGGAATTGTTTCCAATATGAAGTGAATAATTAGAATTTATCTTTTTGAAGATAAATTGAAAATGGATAATTGAAATCGTATATTCATGAATATTTTGAAATATAAATTCATTATGGAATTTATAAATGAAAAGAAGAATTTGTTTAAAAATAAATGTTGATTTATTTTTGAGGTATTGAAATTTAATATCTAGTGAAGATATTTTTGGAAAATAAATAATTTGGAAAATTATTTGGAATCTGGTGATGTGCATATCCATTGATAGTTCAATAGCCGACTATCAGTATTTCCCTTTGAATGGGTATTTGATGTGAATTGTTGAATTTGAATGCACACTTATTTTTGAATAAGCGCTCACTATTCGGGTTAACCGGGAAAGGACCATGGGGTCGTATAACCCATTCCGAATATGTGATACGTCGTTATGAATTGCATTTGAAGATCGGTGTTGAAGACCGAGTATTTGTGAAAGCGATAGGATGACCTATCGATTGTCTCTGCACTGGGTAGCTCCTGTTATAGAGATCTCCTAAGTGATGGGAAATTCGATCGGGATTGTGAATACCCGTATTGCAAGGGCTTCGTAAGAAGTGCCTTCGGTTTTGTTCGAGCCCGGAACAGACTTGTATGGATTGTATGTCTGACATTACAAGTTGAGATATAAAGCCGATTTCTTTCAAATATATTTCTGTTGGTGGCGAAGAATTTATTCTTTTAGCTTAACACCCTTCTCTGAGACGTACGAGCTCAGAGGTTATGTAGTTGAATGTTATCAGCGATATATTCCCAATTTGGTAATGTGACATGCTGAGTGATGCTGAAATGATCATTGTGTTGATTATTTGTGATAGGATCGTTTATTTGATCGTCTATCCTTGTGATCATTGTGTTGATCATTTGTTGACCCAAAGCATGGCTTTTGTATAAAGTATGTTTTTGTGGACGTGAATTCGTCGAGCCTCACACACCGTGAATGGTCAAAACAGGAAAGAAGCAGCAAGGTTATGAGGGGTAGCACCCTTTAGGATATGTGCATTTCCTTCTGGAAAAGGGTGGTATCATGGTATGGAGCCCAGATACTTACTCATGTTGAAAACACTTTGTTATGATTGTGTGAATTGATTACGAGCGCTCGGTTGATAAAGGTCCCAAAGGACCGGGGGATGGCATATTCGGTCAGTTGTTACTCAGTTAGGAGTAACCCGGCCTTGTGTTGGTAGAGATCCGGTTTGGTTCTCGGGGATGTCCTTCCAGAGGCATTCTCATGTGGCAATGGGAAGTTCCCTGGCCTGACCATTTGTTGGAAATCCAATTCCCAATACGAAACTTGTACGATATTAGTTGTAGAACCTGCTATTCACTTATGGTGGTCACCACTGTTTGGATAGTAGCTATAGTAGGCATACGATAATGGTCGTATGTTGGCTAAGATTTATATTCTACTTTCGAAATGAATTTGTTATACACTATGCACTAATAATAATATCAAATGTTATTTTAAATGCGTATCAAGCATCTTTGACTATCATAAGGAGAAATCTCCTCCGATTCTGCGTTTGCATGTGTGTGTGTGCGGGAGGCCTTATGGTAGTCTCATTTTTAAAAGCATTGCGAATTAATTTAAAAATATTCCTCTATTTTGATTTTAAAGTTAAATAAACTGTTTTGAGTTCTCACACCAGTCACATGACTGACTCGGAGTTTATTGTTTTCCTTCCTAAACTCTGGGTGCCAACCAATTTCCACACGGGCAGTTAAGAGTTAGGTTTATCAGGATATTCTGGATATTCTGGAGTCGCTGGAGGCAAGCTGGATGGCATGGCGTATTACTAGTTTATATAGTATTTCTTTTTCCGCTGCACTGTTTGTTGTTGTATGTTGTTGTACACTCTGATGTGATGATATGATGTAATAAAATGTGATGTAATGTAATAACTGATATAGTTCTTTGTTTAAAGATTATTCATTTATTATTATATGTTGTTCCGCTGCGAATTGTGAGATTCTGTTGTTGTTCTGTTGTTTCCTTTCTGTCCCCGTTCTATTTTAAATTTTTCTATTCTCTTATTTTCAAATTTCTTTTCCCTCTATTTTCTATCTTCTTTTCTCTTCTTCTCTCTTTTTCTTTTTCTAAATTCTTTTTAAAACCCATAACATTCCGGTTTTTAACCTTCAAATTCTCGGCAGTCGATAAAGTGAGTATCGATGTTGAATTTTCGAAAGTCGAAAATCCCTGTTTGTTACAGAAAATTTATTTCGAAAGTAGAATATAAATCTTAGCCAGCATAGACATTCCGAACTATGCCTACTATAGCTAACCATGTTCAATAGCAGGTTACCGCCACATTCCATAGCAGGTTATACAACTAAAACCGTACAAGTCTCGTATTGTTTCTTTGGATTTCCAACGAATGATCAGGCCAAGGAACTTTCCATTGCCACATGAGAATGCCTCTGGATGGACATCCCCGAGAACCAAACCGGATCTCTACCAACACAAGGCCGGGTTACCCCTAACTGAGTAACAACTGACCGAATATGCCATCCCCCGGTCCTTTGGGACCTTTCACCGAGCGCTCGCAATCAATTCACACAATCATAAAGTGTTTTCAACATGAGTAAGTATCTGGGCTCCATACCATGATACCACCCTTTTCCAGAAGGAAATGCACACATCCTAAAGGGCGCTACCCCTCATAACCTTGCCGCATCTTTCCTGTTTTGACCATTCACGGGGTGTGAGGCTCGACGAAGTCACGTCCACAAAAACATACTTTATACAAAAGCCATGCTTTGGGTCAACAAATGATCATAGAAATGATCACAAAGATAGACGATCAAATAAACGATCCTATCACAAATAATCAACACAATGATCATTTACAGCTACACTCAGCATGTCACAATACCAAATTGGGAATATATCGCTGATAACCTTCAACTACATAACCTCTGAGCTCGTACGTCTCAGAGAAGGGTGTTAAGCTAAAAGAATAAATTGTCCGCCACCAACAGAAATATATTTGAAAGAAATCTACTTTATATCTCAATTTGTAATGTCAGACATACAATCCATACAAGTCTGTTCCGGGCTCGAACAAAACCGAAGGCACTTCTTACGAAGCCCTTGCAATCCGGGTATTCACAATCCCGATCGAATTCACCATCACATATGGAGAACTCAATACCGTAGCTACTCGGTGCAGAGTCAATCGACAGGTCATCCTATCGCTTTCGCAAATACTCGGTCTTCAACACCGATCTTCAATGCAATTCACAACGACGTATCACATATTCGGAATGGGTTATACGACCCCATGGTCTTTTCCCGGTTAACCCGAATAGTGAGCGCTTATTCAAAAATAAGTTTGGCATTCAAATTCAAACAAATCACATCAATTACCCATTCAAAGGGAAATATTGATAGCCGGTTATTGAACTATCAATTGATATGCACACATCACCAGTTTCCAAATAATTTTTCAAATTATTTATTTTCCAAAATATCTTTAAAAGATAAATTATTTTCAATACTCCAAAAATAAATCAATATTTATTTTTAAACAAATTACACTTTCTTTTATAATTTCCCTAGTGAATTTTCATTCCAAAATATCCATGCATATACGATTTCAATTCTTCATTTCAATTTATCTTCAAAAAGATAAATTCTCAAAATATTCCCTTTATATCGGGAAAACAATTCCATACTTATTTATTCATAAGTAATTCACAAATTTTATTTATTTTCAACACTTGGAAAATATTCAATATACTTAATTCGAAATTAAGTATATATTTCATTCTTTAAGGAAATCATTCTCTTAAACATATTTATTTGGGCCAAAACGAATGTTACGTAAAACATCGTTACGACAACCCAAAATCACTAGTATAGGGATTCGAAATTAAAATAGATATATAAATCCCAAAACTATACAAAACATTTCCTTGCGGAAATCATTTACTATAACAACAGTGTTATAGTCCATTATTTCCTTCTATTTCTCGAAAACGTTTATTCCAACAATAAATGTTGAAATCTATGGTTTCGAATCTCAATGCATTTAAAACATCGTTAACTTGTTTTAATTCTGTTTAAAACATCACATTCAAAACAGTTTCTTTAACATATTATTCACTATTCAAAAACGTGAATATACTACGTTAACAAATATCATCATTTCCATTCATTTTATTTCAAAGGGTTATTCACTGTCAAAAACGTGAATATAACTTCATTTATAGGTTTCAACAATTTACCTATCAAAATAAGTCGTTTTCGAATTTATAAAACAACGTTTATAAATCCCATTTCTAATTATTTTATAACAACTTCCTTTTATAAATTTTCTTTATTAACCTATTCGATTTATAACTTAATTATAAACTAAAGGTTCATATTGTAAGTTAAATACTTATAAAACGATTATTTTACAAAAATCGTTCTTTTAACTTCCCAAATTATAAATCTTATAACTTATAAGATTGTTTATTTATCCAAAATTCATTCTTTCAATAACTTTATATATTTTATAAACCTACTGTTTATAAAATTTCATTTATAACTTCACTGTTTAAAATTCTATAAATTCCATTCAATTATGAAATTCATTTTCACTTCATTCAAACACTTATAAAAACTCGTTTTATAATGTCTATATTTCAATTTATAAATATCCATTTATAAATCTCTTAATATAAATTAATTTATATTATTCTTTAAAACGTCTTTAATCTCCTTTATTATTTCACCATTTTGATTCATAAAATAATTAAATTTCATAATTCCTATATTTAACTTTTCATAATAAATTCAAAAATCCCGATTAACTATTTTATAAAATCATTAGCATCATATTCTCAAAAATCAGTTTTTAACTATTTTTCTCAAAAATCATAATTTTTATAACATTAAAAATTATAACGTTTATTTATTTAAAATAGATCAAATTTCAAACAAATAGTATATTTTCAAAAATCACTTTATAAATCATTTTAAAATTCCAAAACTTGGTCCAATGATGCTACATACCAAATAGTCAATCACGACAACAACGATATCATATATCGATATGCTAATCCATCAAATATCAAAATATCTGAAATCAAATAAATACTGTTGAGGAATCCAGTTGGATCCCTCCAACCTGTTTTCCTGCATCCACAAACATTAGCACAATACCAATTTCGCTCCAGTACGAAATTATCGCGGTATATGTTTTTATTAAATATTATCCGCTTAATAGACGGCACAATAGGGTCTCATCCGCTAAAAAAATGCGAGAAATCAATAACTCCAATATATACATATGCCAATATATATATATATTGCTTTATATATAATACCAATTTCACTGTTTATGAAATATTCGCGGTATATGTTTTTAATAAATAACATCCGCTTACTAACGGCGCATAATGTCTATTTTAACAATCAATAGATAACAATCATCATTCAAACATGCGTTCAAAAATTTTAAATCTAACTATTTAAAATAAAATCGAAACTGATTCGATTGAGTGAGAAGTTCTCACCTTGATTTCAATTTCGTTTTAGCGATTTATTTCGAATAAAATTAAACGGACGTTTAATTTTACCCAAAATTCTCACTAACTCCAAATGACTCCAATCCAATTTCATCGCGTAGTGCTCGTCCATACGATTCCAACGCAACTGGTTTCGCGCGTTTTCGACCTCGTATGAAAAAGATATGAATTTTTGAAGTTTACACGATTTAAATATAAATAAAACAACATTTTCTCTTTATATTCTTTACCCTAGCTAATCATGACCGTAGATTTCAGAACCCCTTCATCACAGCCGTGCGCACCCTCCCCCTCTTCTCCTTCCTCTTTCACGTTCACAGCCGCACACATGAACCCATAGATCAAAACTAGGTTTTAATTTTTCGATCACCACACTCAATTTGAACACGATCGGAGACCAGGGTTTTGAAGCCCATCGCACAAGCTACTCTCGGCCATAAGCTCATAGAGCTCGGCCCCCTCCTCCCCCTCGTGTTGCGTGCGCAACTGGCCATGAACGGCCCCCCCTAGACGCCACCACGTCGCTCCATATTTGATCATAGCCGTTCACATCGAAGCTCTCATCGCCCCCTTCAATACTCTAGTTGAAAGTTTAGCCTAATTGTCGACGGATTTGGAGTAATCGAGGGATGAACGTTGAGCATTTCTGGCCTTCGGTTGTATAAGTGGCGGCTACACGTTGAAACTAGGGTTTTGATTTTTTTTTCTTTTATTTTTGTGAATTTTTGGGCTATTTATAGGAAAAAATCGAACACTATTCATCCCGGAAATTCCGAACTCCGATTTACGCGCCGTAACCAGCGTTTCTAGGGTTTACCCCGCGTTCCAGACACAATGGAACAGGTTTCGAAAGCTAATTCGGACATCTGTGCGAGTTATGGCTATAAACGTTCAATTTGAATTAAACCGATTTAAGCGATTTTCTAGGCGTTTTAATTTGTACCGGACAAACGGTAAATCCAATTGACACGAATTTGAAACCTTACAATAATATCACATTACGGATCCGATGAAACTGGTTTCGTCAAAATCCGAGACTTTTTGAAAAATGGCTATTTTAACTCGCCAAATTAATATTAAAAATAATTCGATGCGTTTCGAGCTGCCACGATCAAACGATAACTCCGATTGACACGAAAATTGAAATCCGTTAATAACTAACTATTACGGATCCAATGGAACTAGTTTCGTTCAATTCTGAGACTGTTCAAAAATTGGCTATTTTCACTAGTCGATTTTAATATTAAAATATTCAATTTTCACCAATTAACTTTTAATTCGATTTTAAAAGTTCTAAAATATCGTTCTAACTTCAATATGATAAAATAAAATTTTACAAATCATTTTCAATCATATTTAACCCAATTTTCAATTATTTCCATAATTTAACATATTAAATTATCGATTTAATTATCCAATTAAATCCAATTATTCAAATAAAAATTTTTCCGACTTATAAATTCACTTATAAATATTTAAAATTAATTAAATATTCAAATTTTAATTAATAAAATTCCTGGGTCGTTACAATCTTCCCCCCTTAAAAGAATTTCGTCCTCGAAATTATCAAGTAAGAAAAGTTACAGAATCTATTAATTTTCCCAAAATCAATAATTAAATTTCTTACAATACTTTACTAAGTTTTAAATCATACTTAGTTATCTTTTCAAAAACAACTACTATTGTTTAACTTTCAATTCCAAATCAAAGTTAAAGTTTTCAAAATTTTCCCATTTTCTCAATTTTTTCTAACGCCTTAAATTTCCGGAAAAATTCGCCATAGTCTCCTTTGCGCGGCTCGATCCGAAAACAAAAAATGACAGTATATATATCACAAATATACATCTCATCAAGTAATGAGGCATCCCGAAGGGAAAAAGTGTAAAAGTACGATATTTAATCCGAGATATGTACCTTATATTTTATTAGCAAGCATATACGGCTAATATAGCGCGAAAGCGAGCTCCAAATGCGAAGCAAACGCGATCCGCACCTACTAAACACTCAACAAACAACATGAGAACATGCATATAGATAATAGTATCGATATACAACATATAGCAACATAATAACTATATATGTCAACATAGCAAATGAAACAAAACAACATATGCAATATATTCAACCATCAACCAACTAACATCCAACTAACATCCATAACCAATAAATATTCATTCATATTCTCATTAATATTCAATGAATTGGTTTTCCATTTAAATCATATTTGATTCATTCACAGTGGATGTTTCTACTAACATTCATTTTCAATTAGTTTATAATCACTAATTCATATTCAAGTTGGTTCACTTCCAAATCAAATTCAATTTTATTTAAGATTCACTTAATTTCCAATTGGATTTCAATTACTTTAGCTTTCAATTTCATTAATACTTAATGAATTATATACAATCAACTAACAATCATATAACAACCAATGTATATTCTTTACAACCAAATTACTTTGCTTATATTTGGTTGAATCAAATTGATTTTTATTCAACTATTCAACTTTCAATAACATTAGATTTTAATGAATTAACACTTATATCCATTATTCCATATCCAATTTATTCACATTTAATTGATTAATATTCAATCCGTTCATTCAATTCAATTAATAAAGTTGAATTTCATTTACATAACTTAAGTTCACATTTATCACTTCACTTTATTATTTTATTTCGATACCAATATCAACTTCATTCAACATCACTTAATTTATACTCCATTTCTAAAGTAAATTTCCATTTAACTTTAATTCATTTTTATTTATAACTCATATTCATAAATATATCCATATAGTTTCACTTCTTATATATATAAGTTTATTTCACAATTGTACATCACTTTAATTATAATTCATACTCTTATAATTCTTTATACTTATACAATTATTCTTTTATTTAGATTATTCAAACAACTAAACAATCCACTTATATACACTTTAATAATTCTGAAAAATTATTTTCTTTATATAAAATATACAAGATAAAATTATTTCATTTACCCAATTTTAAACAATACTGTGCCGAATTGTTCTATTTAAGTGTTTAGAAACCCCTTCGGCATAGTCTTGCGGACCACGCTGACGAAAGTTCATATGCCACTCAATAAACCAATCATCACAATATAAAACAATTTTATATTCACTAACAAATACGCTCTCATAGCTATTATTACACTCAAACTCATTCTAGAGTACTGCTGACTCTATCTCTAACGAGTAATACCCAACAGAACCATGGTTGTCGCTTAACCATAAGCTCTGATACCAAATTGTCAAGACCCGATTCTTCGTCTTCCGAAAATTCAACATCGACACTCACTTTATCGACTGCCGAGTAATCGAACGACGGAAAACCGAACACTGAGGGTTTTAAGAAAGAAGAAAAAGAGAGAAGAAGAGAGAAAAGATAGTGAGAAAATAGAGAATGAAGAAAACGGAAAAGAGAACAGAAAAAAAGAACAGAACAAGATAGAAAACCACAGAACAATAACTGAACAACATCAGAATCTCACAATTCGCAGCGGAACAACATATAATAGATAAATGAATAATCTTTAAACAAAGAACTATATCAGTTATTACATTACATCACATTACATTTCATTACATCATATCATCAGAGTGTACAACAACAACAACAAACAGTGCAGCGGAAAAAGAAATACTATATAAGTAATACGCCATGCCATCCAGCTTGCCTCCAGCAACTCCAGAATATCCAGAATATCCTGATAAACCTTACTCTTGACTGCCCGTGTAGAAATTGGTGGGCACCCAGAGTTTAGGAAGGAAAACAATAAACTCCAAGTCAGTCATGTGACTGGTGTGAGAACTCAAAACAGTTTATTTATCTTTAAAATCAAAATAGAGGAATATTTTTAAAGTCAATTCGCAATGCTTTTAAAAATGAGACTACCATAAGGCCTCCCGCACACACACACATGCAAACGCAGAATCGGAGGAGATTTCTCCTTATGATAGTCAAAGATGCTTGATACGTATTAAAAAGAACATTTCATATTATTATTAGTGCATAGTGTAGAGAAAATTTATTTCGAAAGTAGAATATAAATCTTAGCCAGCATAGACATTCTGAACTATGCCTACTATAGCTAACTATGTTCAATAGCAGGTTACCGCCACATTCCATAGCAGGTTATACAACTAAAACCGTACAAGTCTCGTATTGTTTCTTTGGATTTCCAACGAATGATCAGGCCAAGGAACTTCCCATTGCCACATGAGAATGCCTCTGGATGGACATCCCCGAGAACCAAACCGGATCTCTACCAACACAAGGCCGAGTTACCCCTAACTGAGTAACAACTGACCGAATATGCCATCCCCCGGTCCTTTGGGACCTTTCACCGAGCGCTCGCAATCAATTCACACAATCATAAAGTGTTTTCAACATGAGTAAGTATCTGGGCTCCATACCATGATACCACCCTTTTCCAGAAGGAAATGCACACATCCTAAAGGGCGCTACCCCTCATAACCTTGCCGCATCTTTCCTGTTTTGACCATTCACGGGGTGTGAGGCTCGACGAAGTCACGTCCACAAAAACATACTTTATACAAAAGCCATGCTTTGGGTCAACAAATGATCATAGAAATGATCACAAAGATAGACGATCAAATAAACGATCCTATCACAAATAATCAACACAATGATCATTTACAGCTACACTCAGCATGTCACATTACCAAATTGGGAATATATCGCTGATAACCTTCAACTACATAACCTCTGAGCTCGTACGTCTCAGAGAAGGGTGTTAAGCTAAAAGAATAAATTCTCCGCCACCAACAGAAATATATTTGAAAGAAATCTGCTTTATATCTCAATTTGTAATGTCAGACATACAATCCATACAAGTCTGTTCCGGGCTCGAACAAAACCGAAGGCACTTCTTACGAAGCCCTTGCAATCCGGGTATTCACAATCCCGATCGAATTCACCATCACATATGGAGAACTCAATACCGTAGCTACTCGGTGCAGAGTCAATCGACAGGTCATCCTATCGCTTTCGCAAATACTCGGTCTTCAACACCGATCTTCAATGCAATTCACAACGACGTATCACATATTCGGAATGGGTTATACGACCCCATGGTCTTTTCCCGGTTAACCCGAATAGTGAGCGCTTATTCAAAAATAAGTTTGGCATTCAAATTCAAACAAATCACATCAATTACCCATTCAAAGTGAAATATTGATAGTCGATTATTGAACTATCAATTGATATGCACACATCACCAGTTTCCAAATAATTTTTCAAATTATTTATTTTCCAAAATATCTTTACAAGATAAATTATTTTCAATACTCCAAAAATAAATCAATATTTATTTTTAAACAAATTACACTTTCTTTTATAATTTCCCTAGTGAATTTTCATTCCAAAATATCCATGCATATACGATTTCAATTCTTCATTTCAATTTATCTTCAAAAAGATAAATCCTCAAAATATTCCCTTTATATCGGGAAAACAATTCCATACTTATTTATTCATAAGTAATTCACAAATTTTATTTATTTTCAACACTTGGAAAATATTCAATATACTTAAATCGAAATTAAGTATATATTTCATTCTTTAAGGAAATCATTCTCTTAAACATATTTATTTGGGCCAAAACGAATGTTACGTAAAACATCGTTACGACAACCCAAAATCACTAGTATAGGGATTCGAAATTAAAATAGATATATAAATCCCAAAACTATACAAAACATTTCCTTTCGGAAATCATTTACTATAACAACAGTGTTATAGTCCATTATTTCCTTCTATTTCTCGAAAACGTTTATTCCAACAATAAATGTTGAAATCTATGGTTTCGAATCTCAATGCATTTAAAACATCGTTAACTTGTTTTAATTCTGTTTAAAACATCACATTCAAAACAGTTTCTTTAACATATTATTCACTATTCAAAAACGTGAATATACTACGTTAACAAATATCATCATTTCCATTCATTTTATTTCAAAGGGTTATTCACTGTCAAAAACGTGAATATAACTTCGTTTATAGGTTTCAACAATTTACCTATCAAAATAAGTCGTTTTCGAATTTATAAAACAACATTTATAAATCCCATTTCAAATTATTTTATAACAACTTCCTTTTATAAATTTACTTTATTAACCTATTCGATTTATAACTTAATTATAAACTAAAGGTTCATATTATAAGTTAAATACTTATAAAACGATTATTTTACAAAAATCGTTCTTTTAACTTCCCAAATTATAAATCTTAGAACTTATAAGATTGTTTATTTATCCAAAATTCATTCTTTCAATAACTTTATAAATTTTATAAACCTACTGTTTATAAAATTTCATTTATAACTTCACTGTTTAAAATTCTATAAATTCCATTCAATTATGAAATTCATTTTCACTTCATTCAAACACTTATAAAAACTCGTTTTATAATGTCTATATTTCAATTTATAAATATCCATTTATAAATCTCTTAATATAAATTAATTTATATTATTCTTTAAAACGTCTTTAATCTCCTTTATTATTTCACCATTTTGATTCATAAAATAATTAAATTTCATAAATCCTATATTTAACTTTTCATAATAAATTCAAAAATCCCGATTAACTATTTTATAAAATCATTAGCATCATATTCTCAAAAATCAGTTTTTAACTATTTTTCTCAAAAATCATAATTTTTATAACATTAAAAATTATAACGTTTATTTATTTAAAATAGATCAAATTCCAAACATATAGTATATTTTCAAAAATCACTTTATAAATCATTTTAAAATTCCAAAACTTGGTCCAATGATGCTACATACCAAATAGTCAATCACGACAACAACGATATCATATATCGATATGATAATCCATCAAATATCAAAATATCTGAAATCAAATAAATACTGTTGAGGAATCCAGTTGGATCCCTCCAACCTGTTTTCCTGCATCCACAAACATTAGCACAATACCAATTTCGCTCTAGTACGAAATTATCGCGGTATATGTTTTTATTAAATATTATCCGCTTAATAGACGGCGCAATAGGGTCTCATCCGCTAAACAAATGCGGGAAATCAATAACTCCAATATATACATATGCCAATATATATATATATATTGATATTATATATAATACCAATTTCACTGTTTATGAAATATTCGCGGTATATGTTTTTAATAAATAACATCCGCTTACTAACGGCGCATAATGTCTATTTTAACAATCAATAGATAACAATCATCATTCAAACATGCATTCAAAAATTTTAAATCTAACTATTTAAAATAAAATCGAAACTGATTCGATTGAGTGAGAAGTTCTCACCTTGATTTCAATTTCGTTTTAGCGATTTATTTCGAATAAAATTATACGGACGTTTAATTTTACCCAAAATTCTCACTAACTCCAAACGACTCCAATCCAATTTCATCGCGTAGTGCTCGTCCATACGATTCCAACGCAACTGGTTTCGCGCGTTTTCGACCTCGTATGAAAAAGATATGAATTTTTGAAGTTTACACGATTTAAATATAAATAAAACAACATTTTCTCTTTATATTCTTTACCCTAGCTAATCATGACCATAGATTTCAGAACCCCTTCATCACAGCCGTGCGCACCCTCCCCCTCTTCTCCTTCCTCTTTCACGTTCACAGCCACACACATGAACCCATAGATCAAAACTAGGTTTTAATTTTTCGATCACCACACTCAATTTGAACACGATCGGAGACCAGGTTTTGAAGCCCATCGCACAAGCTACACTCGGCCATAAGCTCATAGAGCTCGGCCCCCTCCTCCCCCTCGTGTTGCGTGCGCAACTGGCCACGAACGGCCCCCCAAGACGCCACCACGTCGCTCCATATTTGATCATAGCCGTTCACATCGAAGCTCTCATCGCCCCCTTCAATACTCTAGTTGAAAGTTTAGCCTAATTGTCGACGGATTTGGAGTAATCGAGGGATGAACGTTGAGCATTTCTGGCCTTCGGTTGTATAAGTGGCGGCTACACGTTGAAACTAGGGTTTTGTTTTTTTTTCTTTTATTTTTGTGAATTTTTGGGCTATTTATAGGAAAAAATCGAACACTATTCATCCCGGAAATTCCGAACTCCGATTTACGCGCCGTAACCAGCGTTTCTAGGGTTTACCCCGCGTTACGGACACAATGGAACAGGTTTCGAAAGCTAATTCGGACATCTGTGCGAGTTATGGCTATAAACGTTCAATTTGAATTAAACCGATTTAAGCGATTTTCTAGGCGTTTTAATTTGTACCGGACAAACGGTAAATCCAATTGACACGAAATTTGAAACCTTACAATAATATCACATTACGGATCCGATGAAACTGGTTTCGTCGAAATCCAAGACTTTTTGAAAAATGGCTATTTTAACTCGCCAAATTAATATTAAAAATAATTCGATGCGTTTCGAGCTGCCACGATCAAACGATAACTCCGATTGACACGAAAATTGAAATCCGGTAATAACTAACTATTACGGATCCAATGGAACTGGTTTCGTTCAATTCTGAGACTGTTCAAAAATTGGCTATTTTCACTAGTCGATTTTAATATTAAAATATTCAATTTTCACCAATTAACTTTTAATTCGATTTTAAAAGTTCTAAAATATCGTTCTAACTTCAATATGATAAAATAAAATTTTACAAATCATTTTCAATCATATTTAACCCAATTTTCAATTATTTCCATAATTTAACATATTAAATTATCGATTTAATTATCCAATTAAATCCAATTATTCAAATAAAAATTTATCCGACTTATAAATTCACTTATAAATATTTAAAATTAATTAAATATTCAAATTTTAATTAATAAAATTCCTGGGTCGTTACACAAAATATCAAATTCATTTTACTTAACAAGTATGTCCAGTAATTTAAAATTTGTTTAACATCCTACCTTCTCATTTTAAGTGTTATATAAAATCAACTTTTAAATTTCATAAAAACGCTTAGCTTCAAGTTCTATGCGATTTGGAAGTGTTCGATTATTCAAAATCATCGAAAATTACATTTCATTTTAATAAATGAAATTTACCAACCAACATATCATAACTTGATGCATATACCATACAACCCTAATGCATATGCTATATGTGTCCAATAAAATAACTTAACAAAGTTCCACTTATTCATTAAACACACTTTATCCCAAAAATGAAAAACATAAAAAGGTTTCCTTATTTATTCCAGGCTAAGCCACTACCACTCAAGCACCCTATATATCATACATGTATTTCTGCACAAAATGTTCATATCGAATTTCATTTAAAGAAAAACTTTAGAGCTAAATACCCAATTTTATTTCTAATCATTTGAAATAATACTATATACATACACCTTTTGTATATCAAATTATACTTTCAGGATTAAATCGAAATACGTTTTACCAAACAACTTCGTAGCAACTCCTATGTCGAAATCCAAAAATGAAAGCCAATGATGCTGCAGTCATCATAAAAATTATTTTCAAGGAACAAAAGCGAGCTTAGTATATCCAAATCATACTGTGACGCCCCACCTCTATACCCACGCTAGCCAAGAACACTCCGGAGAAGTGCTGTCAACTAGCACGGAGAATAAGGCTGTTGAGGAGCGACCATCCATGTAATAGCTTATCACACGGTGGCTATAAATAATCTTCGGAAACAAACATAGAAATAATCATATCACAAATCAGTCACAGATATCCATATCACAAAGGCGGAAGAAGATATGAATATATAACTAACACATGAAAGTGTACATCAGAGTAGTGGTCAATAAGATCCACGATAATACAAAAGAATAGCAACACGTGCTATACAAAAGAATACAACTACGAGTCTATATCTCAAGTGTATACAGCAAAAACTGCTAATCTAAACAGTTAGCCAAAAGTCAGAGTGATGAATCCCTGGGAGGAAGTCAAGCAGAAGCACCTATAACATCTCGGTCTGATCCGAGTATTATTTAAGAAAATAATAAACGGATCAGTCTAGCTATAAATATCAGATGACATGATATAACATAAAAGATATGGCATAAACATAAACATCCATAACGACATACCGCTATAAGTATGTAAATAATGATCAACAGAAGATCAATCAATAAGAGATAATCAATATCACAAGAATCTTCTCAAAGATTCGAAGGGGGCATCATACCCTAAACTTGTACTCATAACAAGTCAATGACACAAATTCCAGAAATCAACACGAGAAATCCAGAAATCATAAAAAAGGAAAGAGGCCTATCACATGACGGTCCGAAGACCATGGGGAGCTACCCCACATGTGTGAGTGGAATCACACAGAATGAGGTCAAGACTAACCAAAAAGCAGAAAGGTATGTGTGAATGGAATCACACAAGTGGTGTCTAGTCTAACCTTGCAATGAAAGAGACATCGCGCAATTGCTAGTCTAATTCATAGAGCGATCATCAAGATCAACGAGAAGTGTCAATTACACTAAGCTAGTAAATATAGAAGTTTAGCTTCATGTCCCATAACCACTTGCTTAACTTCAATATTTACGAACAAACTGTAAATCTTCACTAATAAAATTGTCATAAGAGGTTCAATCGAACAAGTCCAAGAATTAACCGACGAAGTGAACGCAAGCGTTTCATACCACTTGTTTTACTAAGTCGTTTAATTAGATTTCTCATCCGAGTGAGGTAAAGGCTTGTATATACTAATAGATTAGAAAACGGTTTAAGAAAAGAGCTTTGTTATTAAAAATAGAGTTGAAATTGTTTGTTAAAAGAGTTTTGATATTTACTACTAGTATTGAAACCTTTATATTATAAAGTGACAAAACACATAAGTAAGTGTAGAAACAATCAGTCACAAAGATCGCATACGGAGATGCGAATAAAATCCAAGGAAATCAGCTCAGGAAGTTCGGTTGAATGTTCTTCAGATAGGATCGCCTACGCAGAGTTATACGGGGTTCGACCTGCCCGGTCAGGTCGCGGGGGTCCAGGGGGCAGCGCCCCCGGCGGGGTGCGGGGCAGCGCCCCGTCACGGTACGACCTAAGTGAAGACAAGCGGCTTACGACCTAAAGCAAAATGAGGTCTAACGACCTAAAGAGTTCGCGGCCTAAGGGATACGACCTAAGTGGCGCGACCTAGTGGATGACAGGTCATACGACCTAAGGGTAAGGTCGGAGGCGACCTACGACTTAGTGGGGTCGAACGACTTAAGGACAGCCGACTTAACAAACAGGTCATACGACCTAAGGGGATGCGCGACCTAAAAGATGGCGCGACCTAAGACCTAGCGACCTAAGGGGATGCGCGACCTAAAAGATGGCGTGACCTAAAAGATGGCGCGACCTAAGACCTAGCGACCTAGGGGGATGCGCGACCTAAGAAAGGATCAGGTCGAACGACTTAAGGGTGATGCGACCTAAGACCTAAGCTCAGGGTGAACGACTTAACAAGGTTCACGACCTAAAGGGGCGCGACTTAATGGGTTATATGACCCAACGACCTAAGCCACTAACTCGCGATCGACCTAAGTCCTAGGTCGTGAGCGACCTAACTGCGAGTGAGCAAAAATGGCCAGAGCCAAAGCAGAGCGACCTAACGGCCATACGACCTACGACCTAAGGTCCTGAGCGACCTAACTCCGAAAACACGAAAATGGCCAGAACGACCTAGGGGTTAACTCGTACGCGACCTACGACCTAAGGTCCACACGACCTAACTCCGAGCGAGCTAAAAACGGCCAGAACGACCTAAATGCAGAAATTTCACCCAAACACCTAAAATCGGAGTCTTTCGCCAATCCAATCCAAACCAAAAGCAAATATGCATGCTAAAGTGATAGGGAATCATTCCCAACAGTCCAAGATAGATATAGACTAGATTTGTGAGATAAAAATCTCACCTTTGCACTAAAGTTTATAAAGATGAAGCTTGAAAGCAAGGAGAAGCAATCCAAAGCTTGAATCCAATATCTTCTACTTGAATTTGGAGTTGAATGTTGGATTTGCAATTGAATTTGTGCTTGGAGTTTTAATTTCCCATTCCCTCCACCATTAATGCCAAAGCTTGATTAGTTAGGAAATTTATGAAGAGTGAGGAGAAGAGGGTTGGAACTTGGGCTTAATAGGCTAAACTAACCCAAAGTCCAAAGCGGGAAAAGTCAGTGAAATTTCACTAACTCCAAACCTATCGATGTTTATACTTAAAAAGTTGTAAACGACATTTCGAACTCAATGGAAGTGGTCTCGAGTCCTAATTTGACCGTTTGCAAAAAGTAGCTTTTCGGACCAAAATCCGATTAACGAGTTAATATTTAAATAAAATATTTAAATACAAACTCGATAAATATGCGGGTTGTTACACATACCGTTCAGACTGAACCAAAAATTATTTCAAAACGATATCATATACTTTGTAAACATCGCTAAGTACCATGATCTTAACCTTATAAATGAATTTCCAAATGTTTACTTCCAAATAATATTATTATTATTCTTCCAAAACCTTAAAAACATTTTCAAAGACATAGGGATTTAAGTTCTTAAAATATTATTTTAAATCCTTTCCGTTTATAAACTATACTTATAAACCATATTAAAATCACCTTCTTATATACAATCTTTTTAGAAATGTTTATTTTACCAACTATCCTACATAATAAACATGTTTTACTAAGGTTATCTTTTAACCCAACATCTCCACCGAACATCTTATAGTCAAATTGTGAAACTTAATAAATTAGTTGTTCATTTTAATATTCTAACAATTTACTACCCACCCAACCCATGCATTACGAGGTAAAACTTCTCATAAACTAGTTGAGCACAAATCAATAATCAACAAGCGATAGTCAATGCTCAAAAACTGATTGAGCATGACCAAGCTACTAAGTCTACAAATGATAATAATGCTCATAAACTAGTCGAATATGTGAACTCGTTCTTCAAAGGTAACAATGTTTATAAACTGGTCAAGCATGGCTAAACTAATTAATGTGGGGGTAGTGAATGAACACCATTAATCCCTACATTAATTAAAATACGTTATAACCATTTATACTTATATAAGTTACCTTATATATGATCTTTAATTTTTGCGGTTATAATTACTTTTATGGTATATGTTTATACCAAATACAGATATAATCTCATATGTAAAGTACACTCAACTCATGTTAGGGCAATCCACTAAACTATCTCTTATTGAGTCATAACCAATCAAAGCCAAGGTTCTTGCTTATCCATCAGCCTAATACCAGATGTAACGATCCACTTTATCGACCCCCAAAAGTCGACACTAATATATCCGTGGTATTCGAGTATCGAGCATATAAGTGTTGGAAAGACAGATTGTTATGGTAAAATAAAAAGAAACAAAACAGGAAAGAAGGAAAGCAATATAAGAATCTCACAAGTGAACGATAATGTATAATACCAAAAGATAGTACAAACTATTACTTTAAGATACATAACATTTCAGAGTTACAATTCTAAATAATATCATCAACCTGGACAGAACAACTTGTCCGCACAAATGCTGATGTGTATCTAGTAATGCAGTAGAAGTAAGAATACTATGGTAGTTGAACCATCCAATTCATCTTCTTGAGCTCCAAATGACATCAACAAAAACTCGCCTTTCTTAGACTACTTGAAAGATCATACGAGGAAGTTAGAGAAAACAAAAATCACGCATTAGACATAAGTCTGGTATGTGAAACTCAAGAAATATGTGATCAATATATAATAGTACTTTTAAGACTATTCATAAACGGTTATCTCTTCAAAAGAACCACTCATCTAATAAGTACATAAGGTGGTATAATGTTAAGGATGGAGACTAGAAATATACAACATAGCCGGAATGGTAATATTGGTTACATCCAACAGCATATTAGAGGGTGCAATCAAAACCGATAAGGAACATTCGCATAATGGGTTTTTCATGGAGATCTTTCCGGTGGCGCTAGATCCAAATTCCATGTACAAGGATCAAAAAACATTTTCCAAGCACAGTATATCTCCAAATAAAATTTACCATAGGGTAAACACAAAGGCTCATACCCAGAACATAAACATGAACCATACGGAACAAAATATTATCAACTCGTAGTACCAACATATTGATAATCATACTCTAGATATGGAGTAGAAAATACCCTGTTGCGAGACCATGAAACCCTAAATTATGCATTATGCTTTATTTTTAGCCATTTCTGATGTCGAGGTCACATTCGACATCTTTCACACGAGTCTTCACAACTCGAACACAACATGAATCCCTAATTGGATTCCTACATCTGGAACGTATCTCAAAACCACACATGTATTCCAACAACTTAAATAGATATACTTCCAAGTTATAGAACACGTTCTCAGTCTTAAAGTACTTTTCAATAAGTAGAACGCTTACTAATCCCTGTCTCTTCAAGACCGAATCGACAAATTTGGTCATATTCAGCAATAATGAAATGATTGCATTTGGAAACCTAGTCTCGTATACTTATCACATTTTCGATATTTTCATCTCACACAATCCCTCCATCAAGAGTGAAGCTAGCAGGTTAAAGCTCTATTGCTCAACATCAGTCGTAACTCCCACAAGTAGACAAGTCTACTTCATTAGCTTTTAGTGCTAAGTATACGATTAATTTTTTTTTCATAAAGGAGTAAATATACAAAGCAAGATCAAGTCATATAAAGCGCGATTAAATCACATAAACGACTTCTAATCCCCTTTTTGTTTAATTAATCTTTTATTAATTAAAAGCTCCTTTATTATTAAAACTTCTTTTATTTAATCAAACATCCTTTATGAATTTCTACTATTCATTTGTACTCTTTTCAATACTTCAAAAAGTATTTATATACTTATCTCAAATGGTACAAGTATATTGACAAATTATTAACAAGATTCCTTACTATAAACCTTTATTTTGTGTACCCTTTTCCAAAAGATTTGTTACTCATAATTTCCTTCCAAATATCCATTTTTAGGATCTGATAACTTTGAAAAATCCATTCAAAAACGTTTAAGACTAATGTTACTTAAACATTGTCAAGACAGACCTAAAACCATTCCACTTATGCTTATATTCACAAATTCATTAAAGATTTATTTACGTTCACAAGTATAATAAAAAAGGGCTAAAGACATATGTTATTGTCACATTATCACAACAAAACCATAATTATTTCACTTATGCTTATTTAAAGATATAAGTTAATATTTAGTTAAGCTCGATAGTCGACTAATCGACTATCCAATTAAAAACGATCATTTATAGAAATCATGGTTTGTATATTTAACTCATTTCTGACATTCCAACCTATACTATCCTCATTCAAGGTTGAAGCCTACTAAGTTAAAGCACTGGTTGCATATCAAAGCATTGCCTAGATACTTTATTCTCGAATCTCAAAAATAGATAAGTCTACCTCCTTGATTATTAGTGTTAAGTACAGTATTAATGACTTTCATAAGAGAGAAAGCATACAACATGATTAACACATTTCCAACTTTCTCGTCTTTACTATTCTTTGGTTAAGTGGGAAGTCAGTAAGTTAAAGCTCTATTGCACATATCTCTACTTGAACATCAATCTTAAATCTCACAAATAGATAAGCCTACTTCGTCATCTTATAGTGTCAACATAGTTAGTTATCCTTTTCAAAACATACATATATGTGTATATATAAATACTTTAAAAATATCCGTAATTAGATTTTAAATATCTATGTAAAATATTACTTGAAAATGGATAATTTACAATTTGACGAAAATAATTAAAAACCATGATTTATAATTTTAAACCCCTTTATTTCCAAAATTTATAAACAAATACTAAAAATATATTTAAACTCCAAACAAACTTTATAATACTGAAAATATGTTAGAAAACATCAGATTAAGGAAATATACAAAACTTAAGTATCATTTATAAACACTTAAAACCATAAGCAACTTACTACAACATTTATAAATGATGTTAAAAGCCTATGTCAAAGAACAACATTGAAATGCATGATCATTACGACTTGTTGAACCATTGAAATAGATGATTTAAGACTTGAAAATTTTATAGAAAGTACTACCCTTAGGGTACTTAAAAGCCATGGAAAGAACCCATAAGAATAACTTTCATTTTATTTAGAAGTACCAAAAACAAGCTATATTTACAAAGTGTATTTATAACCATAATTTTGTTCTACTTTAGCCATTTCGTTTCACAATTTCTATAACTTTCCAAACCATTTACACAAGTTAAAGTTAAGGGATATCGAAGTGCACATATAATGACTATTCTCGCTTTAAACACTTTCAAACATACTTCAATTCAACACACAAACCATCTACCATTTACACATCAACTTAGTGCCATGCCATGTGTTGCAGACGGTAAAAGAAGTGATGTTGTACAAAATAAAGTTGTCATTTTGTAGGGACCATGAAATTTGAACACTTCGTCTTCGAATACCGCAAATATTTTAAAATATAATTAAGTGTTATAAATAATTTTATAAATTTATTAGATGTCACTTAACAAATTATGATATGGAACTTGTTTTTGAAAATTATTTGCAAAAATATATTCTTCGAAGAAAAATTGATAATGTGACTAGATCAGTTTATTGGTGAACAGCTTTTTGATCGATATAACTTATTTGAACTCTTTTGCACTGAAAAATTAGCATCTAATTAATGCACATTCACCTTCATAAAGCAACGGAAGGTTCTAGATGCTTCCAAGTGGACAAGAGATGCAACGACCCGTAATTTTACCACTTTGATAATGGAATATTTAATTAATTTTAAATATAGCTTTATAAGTTAAGTGAACTTATTTTAATTAGTTAAAGATTGTAAGGAATTTATTTTCAAGCTTTGTTAACATAAATAAATAGTTTGAATTAAAAATTGAAAATATGACCGGAAATTGGATGCCAAAATCTCAACGGTTTGACAAATGGAAATTGTCTTAAGTTGTTCCAACATTGTTTGTACATGCACATACATACAAGTATACACACATGCGTATCACAATTAGTCAAATCAAAGCTAAGGAAAAAAATCTAAGTTATTTTACAAAAAGTAAATGAAAAAGGTAACATCTAATCTCCATTAAAACATGGAAAGCAAACATCAAATCTACCATTAATGCATGTCATTCCATCTTAAGATAATTTTGCAATATGTCTTATCACATTGCATTTTATTTTGAAGTGATGTTGTGTAAGAGATATTTTGACAATATCTAAGGGTAATTTAGTAATTTGCCACATTTTCCTAAGTCTATAAGAAAGACCTAAGGCTTCACGAATTCACACATATCATTCCATCTTATTCTTCTTCTTCACCTCTACTCTAATGGCTTCCATCACCCGCATCCTATCATCCATAGGCCATGCCATCTAGAAAAAATAATCCAAGTGATCGTGAGCTAAAAGTTCGAGTTAGCAAAGCTATAGCCAATTTTTAGTTAGTCGTTTAAACCCAAGGTGAGTAAACTCCTAAACTATCTTATTATATGCTATTGGATGTTATATATGTTTGATTATGATTATTAATGATGGTTGTTCAATATGAATGTTGAATATATATATATATATATATATATATATATATATATATATATGCAAGTCATAGAAATACACGTCGATAAGCACAAAGGAAATCACTTTCCTTTATTTAATGAATTAATGTATATGGAACTGTAAACCTCTCTAATTTTTTTTAAAAATATGAAACAAATTCTAAAAATATTTTCAAATGTTTTAAAAGTGATAAAAAAAATAAGTTTTCAAATGATAGAAAAAGTCATTTTGATCAATATATCTTAAAAAGCAGTTTCCGCAACAGTTTTCCGCAGCACTTTTCAATAACTTTTAAAATGTAGTTTTAAACGCAACCGTTCTTTTCCAAATCTTTTGTAAATATACCCAAATGATTAATAAAGTATTTTAAATATGATTTGAAGGATTTATGGAATGGCTAAATATTAAATGATTCAGAGACAATCAAATTACTAGACCGCCTTATGGGTGTTAGAGAGATAGTGTCTAGGCTTGAGTATGGAAAACTAGTTTCTTGATCTCCTTGGCTATGCAGACTGGCCCGATAAATGGGATACTAAATTTGATTTATTCGGGTAAATCTTTTCCAAAGTTAAAGGATATAATTCTCTAAATATAAATAACTTGAATTTTATGGAGATAATCTTCTTGTAGTCGGTGTTAAAGCCCGAAGAGGGAAGTGATAATATTCATGGAATTTAAAGGGTACTTTCACCGTTATTCTGCCCATAGCATTTGTTGAATGCGGGAACTGAAATTGAGTGGAATTAGATGATATCTATAGATTTTGCTCGCTTAACATTTACGGGTTTTGGATTAACATCCTAGGTAACCTACTTTAAACCGAATTAAAATTAGGAGTTTTGAATTAGGAAATCTTTGTTAAGAATTAAATGAAATAAATTGGAAATATTTTTCTAAGTAAAATATGGAATGGTTTGGAATTATTCCATGATGTATAAAGGTTTAAATTAACCAAAAGGATTTGATAATCGAGGCTTGATGATTCCATATACTCTGAAAAAGATAAAGAAATATTTCAATGAATATATCCTAAGGTATATCTATAAATTAATAAAAATATGATTTAAATACAATGACAATTGATAATCACATATGAACTTAACATCTTTTTAATCGATGATTGATTCGAAGGAACCGGTGTCGGATTTGGGTTATTCCTATCCGAAGAACACTTCGAACCAATTTACGTATTCGAATTGAAGACATGGACATGATATTAAGGATTTTTGTAATGAAGGATGACTTGTTGATCATTTGGGGATAATCTCCCAATATACATATAGTAGCACTAGTCTCTTCGTTATGATATATCCAATGCAAGACTAATCGCTACAAATCCTAGGAGTAATCCCCGACAGGATGTGGTAGGAGAGTGCCTTCGGTTTGTCCTGTTCCTGGACAACTTGCATGGATGAATGTTTGATGTTGCATTTGTAATTACATTGGTTGATTTTTATGAACGTATCATCCGATTGATGGCAGAGAAGGAAACTTCTCATAGCTTAACACCATTTCCTAAGGCATATGACCTCAGAAGTTATACGTTTATATAAATCAGTTGTAACAACCCTACATTTTGTAATTATTTTATTGTATATTTTAATTATTTTTAATGTAAGATTTTGTTTTAAAAAACTTATTTTACTTATTTGAAATGATTAAATTTATTATTTAAATATAATCTTGATCTTTATATGACTTATAATTCCAAACTTGTGTAAGTTGAATATTTGCCTGAAATGCTGATTTTGGTCAAAATAGTCAAACTGTGACTTTCAACTTAAAATTTTAGAAGTTTAAAATTTTAATTTTTTCTTTTATTATGAGAGTACATAAAATTATAAGAACACCACTTTTCGTTTCGTTGAAATCGGATGTAAATTGTGAAAGTTATACCTTTTACAATATTGTGCGTATATAGGGTTATTTAACAATGACTATTTTAAATTGTATAAATTACTTCTTCTTTGTTATATTTTATTTAATATGTGATTATATGTTATATTATGTATATTTTGACTTTTAAGTATTTTTAAAATGATAATATAATTTTTCTAAAGTTTATTTGAATTTATTTCAATTTATAAAGCCTAGTTGGTATTTACTGCATTTTTCTTTATTTAACTTTCTATTTAATAAAAATTAAATTATTATTTTACCTTGAAAATGTTTTAAAACCATTTTTAATTCAAATTTTTGTGTTATAATATTTTTTTTTGTGAAGTAACAAATTTTCCAAAGTCATTGGAGATTTTCTTGTAAATTTTTATGTCAGGGTTGCTACTTTAAGCAATTTCTTATTTTCTTTTTCTATTTTACTTAAAATAAATTATTTATTTTATTTTATTCTTACTCAGTTTCGGTTTTAAATGACATTTCTGAGTTTATTTTTTTTTTATAAAATTAAAAAGAAAAGGAAATGTAAAAGGTTTAGAAAGTTAAGAGATCTTAAAAGCCTGAAACGTAAAGGCGTTTTATCCGTTTCATTTTGCAATCAATACATCAATTTATTGATTTATTTTATACATTCACTTTTATTACTGTGTTTTACTTTATTTTATTCGTTTTACATGTATTTAAATTTAAGAAATTTTTCCAAAGTGTATTGAAGTTATTTCTAATTCCTAAGTCTAGTTTTCATTTTCTGTGCCATTTTTCTTATTTTAATCATATCTAATTAATAATTAATTATTAATATTTTGTTTATCTGTTATATTTTCAAATTCTAACTGAAATTTATAAGTGTTTTCAGTTATTTAAGATGTATATGAGTATATATAGGAAGTTTAAAAGGTTTGAAAGCAAAGAAACGTAAAACCGTTTTAACGTTTCTTCTTCCGTTTCTTTTCCAATTAATAGATTTAATTTCCTTTGACCGTTCCTTTCTTTATTGTAGCTGTGCATTTCTTACCTCAATTTCACATGAAAACATTCCTCTCCACTTCATTTTTCATGGCTAGAAAGGTTTGGTAATGGCTCCTCTTTTCCTCTTCTTTTTGCTCTTCTTTTTCCATTGTTTTCTTATATTTTGCCTTGTTTTCTCATGTGTATTGCTTGGCCTCTACCACCCACCATCACCACCATACTCTCCACCATCCCCTACCACTCTTCCTTGGCATCATCTCCAGCCATCATTTCAGATCCATCCATGGCCACACCTCCCTTGGTGACAAAACTCCGCAAAATTGCAAATAATGTCCAAAACAATGCCCTAGCCACCACTATTACTTCACCACCTTCATACTTCACCTTGGCCACCACCATAGGCCGCCACCACCAACTTTTCCAGACCTCCCCACACCCCTCCATCTACTGTCAAAACCTTTACAAGTATGTCCAAGCCCCACTTGACCCAAGGCCGAGCCTTGTTGTGCTCAAAAACTTCATATATGTTGCCTTGATCAATTGTATGCTTCATGTTATAACCCTACCACTCCATACTCCTTCTAGCCGTGAGTTATGGTGCCAAACCTGAGCTATATCATCATCATGGCTGAACCCAAGAACCTCCTAGGCCAAGAATTTGAATGGTTAAAGCAAGGTCAAGTAATCTATTCCTTTGTTGCTTTGTATTTTCATTGTTTCAACATTGTTTTGCGTTGAATATTTATGTGTGTATTGTCTTGTTTTGGTTATTGTTTACAAGACAAATATCAAGGCTCTCCATTCAACTCAAATCAAAAGTCGTGCAATTGTGCTTGTCGTGCCTTTGGAGTCGTGCATGTATGTTGTTTTGGTCTTCAGCTTGAAATAGTGAGTCTTTCTCACTCTGACATTTATACTTATGAGAAGTGAATTGATGACAAGTGTTTAGTAATATAAATTATTTATGCAAGATAATGATGATTATATGATATTCTATGCCATGTTATTACCATGTTATTACCATGTTTAAACTGTTAATTTTCACCTAACATCTGATATATGACTGTATATTGTGATATTGACCTTGTTTATATTATTCCTGTATATGATTACACTGTAAGTTCCCTGTTAGAATAGAATCATTACGGGCTGAAATGATAGGCCTGATTTATTTTATTTAATTTATTTTAACTTGGGATTGCGGGTTTGAAATGATAATACCCGGATTTTCTTTGTAAATTACGGGTTGAAATGATATATTACCCGTATCACTTTACCTAGCGTAGAAAATTTTATGCAGGCCCGTAGTTAAATATGCTTTTCTAAAATTTTTAAAATATTTAAGAAATTTAATTACTATAATATTTTGATTTGAAATTTAATAAAAATAAGATTTTGTAAATATTATTGATTTTCTGAATAATTGTAAGTGAAATGAATTAATGAAAAAGTTAGAAATTTTGAACGTGAGTTATTTTGGAAATTTTGATTTAATATAATTGGAAATTTAATTGAATATGAAATTATGATAAATTTATGATAATTTGAATTTAAATGAATTTAAAGTGATTTTTATATCATATTAATGATTTTAATAAAGGTGAAATGTGAAATGAATGAATATTGTAAGTTGAAATTTTGAAATATAACTAAAACTGGAAATTTATGAAATTGACGTAAAGTGAACTTTTAGTTAAGTAAATAAAAATAAAACAAAGTTATATTTGAGAATTTGAAATTAAGTGTTAAGTTGAAATTTAATGTAATGGATTTTAAAAATTCAACATTGCAATTTAATAAGTGAATTATTATTAAATCTTGATTTTTGAATGGAAATTTAACTTTATAAAGTCATGAATTTGAGGAAAATTAAATGTTGTTTATAAATGTGAAAATGTATGACTTTATAAGTTAAAAATGTTTTAATAAAAATATAACTGGTTGAGAAATTTTATTGAATATTTGAAGTTAATTGACTGCATTTTTAAAATGATATTAATTACAATGTAAATGATATTACAGCAATTGTAAATACTGTAGTTGATGATAATGAACTAAAAAAAAGCTATTGAAAAAAAAACTATTATAGATATTGTTGTAAGTACTATGATTTTTGAATTTAACTAAGTTTATTTGAAATTTAAGGAAACTCTATTACAACATTTTTAAACGTTGTCTTTTGTTAAATTGAACTGTTTTGAATGTAACTTTCCGTAGAGTTTTCTAAATGATGCGAAAAGTAAATTTTCACTGTTTTGATAAAATTAAGTGAATAAATAAACTTTGGAAGTTGAAATTTTTGGAAATTTAATAATTTAATTATTAAACATACTAACTTCATTGAAATGATAAAAAAAGAATTTTTGGAATATAAACTATTTTGAAATATGAATTTAAATGGTATTTTAGATTGAATAAAATGAATAATGATTTGAAATGAATGAAGTTTGAAAAGATACGATATTTTGATATATTAAAATGATTTGAAACGAAGTTTTGAAAGGATATGATATTTTGATATGTTAAAATGATTTGAAACGAAGTTTTGAAAGATATGATATTTTTGATATTAAATGATTTGAGAACGGAGTTTGAAGGATAGGACATTTTGATATTAACATGATTTAAAAAGAAGTTCTGAAAGATATGATATTTTCGAACTGAAAGTTTGAAAGGTTATGATATTTTGATATATTAAAATGATTTGAAAGGTAGTGTTGAAAGGGTATGAAAATTTAATATATTGAAATGGTTAGAAATGACTTGATATTTATTTGATGAATATTAGAATTGAAAGATATTTTACAATGATATATTGAAATGTTTTTGGAAATGATTTAATCTTTATTTTGATAAAGATTTGGATTGAAAAGGATATTTTATTTTGAAGTATAAAATGTAGTTTTAAAGTTATAACTACGGGTTATAATAACGATTGGTTGTTAAAGAGACCGGGATCGGATATTGTCTTATAGCCGGCCAATACCGGAAACCACTTTAACAACTGTGTACGTGGTGGAGATTCCAGAATGAAGTAGGATGGTGGCGACATTCTCGAGGTATATTACGTGGACCCAACTCCCGTGAGTTGGCATATATGACTAAAACATGAGCTATACCGGGCTACACAAAGGGTCGCACCCTTTCATCGAGCATGCTCCATCGGAAACCATTCTATTACTGTTGTGATTCGATTCGGTGGCGCCATTTTGATTCGGGGGTATTGTTCGAGATGGGCGGAAGCTGCTGGCTTGCCGTCACCACCGGTCCGGGAGTGCAAACGGTGTATCCACCCTGGCATTGCCTCGCGTGCCGTGTCATATCCTTATATCGAGCCCACTACGATTTTGGTTTTAAAGATCCGACCGCGTTAAGGTTCACCATCCCCTTAACGCTATTTTCTATATGATTATACTTTACTGATTGGACACCACCGTATATAGCGTATATTACTACATAATAAATAGTTTAACGGATCCTTAGAGGATGGGCGGTCCCAAGCATCCTTTAAGTTACAGATGCATTTTGTTACTGTTCACTTGAATTGATTTACAACTTACAAGTATTTATGTCCTGACTTGAGGGTTTTGTGTTTTGCTTTACGCTCGGGTCAGATTGATTGAGTTAGCATTCAAGATTCACCTTCAGCGTTGGAGCTATCCTTGAAGATCCAGCCATCTATTTTGTTTCAGTATCCAGTGGTTCAATGATGTATCTGATTTGTACCTGATGTATCATGTTACTCTTCTGTTGTATCTTATTTAACTCTGATGTATCTTATATTTTATATAGTAGCTTCATGAACTACTATCTCTTTTTCTTCCGCTGCATTTTTATATACTCTGTGTCTGTGATCTGTGATTTTTATTTACTGTATATTCTGAGATTTGCCAAATTTTTATTTACAACGCGGAATTTTGAGCAATCCAATTCCGGCATGAGTGTCTACCTATACACTTATAATGGATGCGAATGGTTGAAAATACCGAGTCGTTACAGTTGGTATCAGAGCCAGGTTAGCCTAGGAAAAACTCAGCATATGGAGTGAATATATTTACAGAATCACTTTCATTCGAGTTTGAATCTCTCTCTTTTGACTCGATTCCTTTGTATTTTGGAACGTTCCCTACAGTTCCAAAATCCATTCGTATCCCTCACTATTCATCTTCTTTTGACTCTGGAGTATTCCATAACTCCGCTTCGAATGATCTTTCTAGTGAGTCGGCGGTCACGCCAATTTCAAATTTAATTGAAAAAGGGGGAAAACTCCTTTGCAGTTAGCATCGATTCACCGTAGATTTATATCTATCCTTGGTTTAGATGCTAATATCTTTTGTTATTTCAAACTCTAACTCTTGAGATCGAATGTAGATTTACCCTAGAAAAATCAACATTGATCTTATTCTTTAAGTCACGGTTGACCCGGTTAAGGTTGCCCGTGATTTATATAAGCTTATCCGTCTTCCTATTCTGTCATTTAATCATGTCATCCTTGTTTCCAACTTATTTTTAAATCATAATCTCCTTTGATTTGTGTTAATCAAAAATTTGAATCTCTACCCTTCTTTGTAAATCTATTCATGTATAGTGTATTTGTAAACTAGTATTTAAAATTAAAATGTTTATATATTGTGTTGTTTGAGTTGTTGATGTTGAGATGGGTTTCTGATCGATACGTCTGATCAGCGCTATCGATAAGATTTCCAAAACACTTTGACAGAACAAACGGACACAATATATTTAAAAAAAAAAATTGGTCGATGAAATAAATTTTGATATATAAGTAAATTTATGAAACTTAATAAACTGATTTAGATTGATTATTTGAAAATGATAATACTTAATTTACCATTTATTGTTCTATAAATGAATTTATAGATAGTTATAAATTGATTTGGGAACTGAAAAGAATTTAGAACAAGAAATTTGAGAATTTAATTTCTGATGGTTTCAAACTTTGGTTTAAAGTTTTAAAAAGGGGATATACTATTTAAAGTATTTTGAATAGAATTTGTTTTCAATGAATTTTAAAGGTTTAAAATTAGTGCTCTTCTCTTTGTCGCTGGAAAATAACTTCGGTGATGATCGCGACATCATCGACGTCCATTTTCAAGTTTCGAAGTTAGGAGACTGTTCTGTAGTCTTGCTACAGCTTTGTTTTGGGAAATTAAATTTATTTGAATTTCTAAGATATGACTTGATTTATAATATATATATATATATATATGATTGAAATTTGATTTGACATATTATATATGTATATAAATTATTTCTTATCTCTAAACGGTCTGAAGAAATCGGAAATTTAATTCTTAAATTCTATTTTTAAAGAATAATTTCAATTATAAAAAGAAAATAAAATAAATTTGAATAAATGATTTAAGCTTGAAATGATTGAATTGGAAATTTTATTTGTATAATACAATTGCATTCAAATATAACTTACCAAAATTTCAGAAGTTAAAAATGTAATTGGATAATATACGATATAAAAAGGTTTTATAAATAAAATTTGAGTGGTTATAATAAATGTTATACACTTAAATTTTAATTATAAAATGATTAACAGAGGTAAATATAATAAAGGGTAATTGAATAACTTACAATAAAATGATGTTAAAAGAACTAAGAACGAAAGAAAGCAGTTATAATAAGTGTAAGTATGTTTAACATAAGTGATAAATATAGTGAGAGGAATAAATTTAATTTTGATTAGGAATAAAGAAGAATAAAATTTATTGAGTACAACGTGAGTGTAATAAATGATTATTTTTCAAACCCATGGTTTTAAAAATGGTTAATTTTAGATGATTGGATAATAAGATAATGAAATTTGAGATAGTTAAGATTTAGTTAACTTGTGTAAAGATTTATTCTCTGTTTAAGTTGAAATCTCCATGCTTTCAAATTCATTTCCTTATTTTGTTTTCAAACTATCTTTTGGTTGTCCTTATTATCCTTATCTTGCTATAGACAGGTATAAGCATCTTTCTATAATATTTCTGTTTAGAAATCTTTCTATAATCTTTGATAGACCTTTGGTAATCATTTTGAATCCACCTTTTTCGTGCTTGTGTTCTTGATTCTAGAGGATCTTGGAAAGATCACCTCTACCTTGTTAAACTTACCTATAACAACAGTTATCAGGTATAACTTCAATCTTCTTGTCATCTTATCTTAATCCTACTTCACTCTATCTTTTCTGTGCCCTTCCATACCTCATTCCTTTTCGGGGACGAAAAGTTTTGAGTGGGGGAGAGTGTAACAACCCTGCATTTTGTAATTATTTTATTGTATATTTTAATTATTTTTAATGTAATATTTTGATTTAAAAAACTTATTTTACTTATTTGAAATGATTAAATTTATTATTTACATATAATCTTGATCTTTATATGAGTTATAATTCCAAACTTGTGTAAGTTGAATATTTGCCTGAAATGCTGATTTTGGTCAAAATAGTCAAACTGTGACTTTCAACTTAAAATTTTAAAATTTTAAAATTTTAATTTTTTCTTTTATTGTGAGAGTACATAAAATTATAAGAACACCACTTTTCGTTTCGTTGAAATCGAATGTAAATTGTGAAAGTTGTACCCTTTACAATATTGTGCGTATATAGGGTTATTTAACAATGACTATTTTAAATTGTATAAATTACTTCTTCTTTGTTATATTTTATTTAATATGTGATTGTTTTATATTATGTATATTTTGACTTTTAAGTATTTTTAAAATGATAATATAATTTTTCTAAAGTTTATTTGAATTTATTTCAATTTATAAAGCCTAGTTGGTATTTACTGCATTTTTCTTTATTTAACTTTCTATTTAATAAAAATTAAATTATTATTTTACCTTGAAAATGTTTTAAAACCATTTTTAATTCAAATTTTTGTGTTATAATATTTTTTTTTGTGAAGTAATAAATTTTCCAAAGTCATTGGAGATTTTCTTGTAAATTTTTATGTCAGGGTTGCTATTTTAAGCAATTTCTTATTTTCTTTTTCTATTTTACTTAAAATAAATTATTTATTTTATTTTATTCTTACTTAGTTTCGGTTTTAAATAACATTTCTAAGTTTATTTTTTTCATAAAATTAAAAAGAAAAGGAAATGCAAAAGGTTTAGAAAGTTAAGAGATCTTAAAAGCCTGAAACGTAAAGGCGTTTTATCCGTTTCTTTTTGCAATTAATACATCCATTTATTGATTTATTTTATACATTCACTTTTATTGATGTGTTTTACTTTATTTTATTCATTTTACATGTATTTAAATTTAAGAAATTTTTCCAAAGTGTATTGAAGTTATTTCTAATTCCTAAGTCTAATTTTCATTTTCTGTGCCATTTTTCTTATTTTAATCATATCTAATTAATAATTAATTATTAATATTTTGTTTATCTGTTATATTTTCGAATCCTAACTGAAATTTATAAGTGTTTTCAGTTATTTAAGATGTATATGAATATATATAGGAAGTTTAAAAGGTTTGAAAGCAAAGAAACGTAAAACCGTTTTAACGTTTCTTCTTCCGTTTTTTTCCAATTAATAGATTTAATTTCCTTTGACCGTTCCTTTCTTTATTGTAGCTGTGCATTTCTTGCCTCATTTTCACGTGAAAACATTCCTCTCCACTTCATTTTTCACGGCTAGAAAGGTTTGGTAATGGCTCCTCTTTTCCTCTTCTTTTTACTCTTCTTTTTCCATTGTTTTCTTATATTTTGCCTTATTTTCTCATGTGTATTGCTTGGCCTCTACCACCCACCATCACCACCATACTCTCCACCATCCCCTACCACTCTTCCTTGGCATCATCTCCAGCCATCATTTCAGATCCATCCATGGCCACACCTCCCTTGGTGACAAAACTCCGCAAAATTGCAAATAATGTCCAAAACAATGCCCTAGCCACCACTATTACTTCACCACCTTCATACTTCACCTTGGCCACCACCATAGGCCGCCACCACCACCTTTTCCAGACCTCCCCACACCCCTCCATCTACTGTCCAAACCTGTACAAGTATGGCCAAGCCCCACTTGACCCAAGGCCGAGCCTTGTTGTGCTCAAAAACTTCATATATGTTGCCTTGATCAATTGTATGCTTCATGTTATAACCCTACCACTCCATACTCCTTCTAGCCTTGAGTTATGGTGCCAACCTGAGCTATATCATCATCATGGCTGAACTCAAGAACCTCCTAGGCCAAGCATTTAAATGGTTATAGCAAGGTCAAGTAATCTATTCCTTTGTTGCTTCGTATTTTCATTGTTTCAACATTGTTTTGCGTTGAATATTTATGTGTGTATTGTCTTGTTTTGGTTATTGTTTACAAGACAAATATCAAGGCTCTCCATTCAAATCAAATCAAAAGTCGTGCAATTGTGCTTTTCGTGCCTTTGGAGTCGTGCTTGTATGTTGTTTTGGTCTTCAGCTTGAAACAGTGAGTCTTTCTCACTCTGACATTTATACTTATGAGAAGTGAATTGATGACAAGTGTTTAGTAATATAAAATGTTTATGCAAGATAATGATGATCATATGATATGCTATGCCATGTTATTACCATGTTATTACCATGTTTAAACTATTAATTTTCACCTGACATATGATATATGACTGTATATTGTGATATTGACCTTGTTTATATTATTCCTGTATATGATTATACTGTAAGTTCCCTGTTAGAATAGAATCATTACGGGCTGAAATGATAGGCCTGATTTATTTTATTTAATTTATTTTAACTTGGGATTGCGGGTTTGAAATGATAAAACCCGGATTTTCTTTGTAAATTACGGGTTGAAATGATATATTACCCGTATCACTTTACCTAGCGTAGAAAATTTTATACAGGCCCGTAGTTAAATATGCTTTTCTAAAAAATTTAAAATATTTTAGAAATTTAATTATTATAATATTTTGATTTGAAATTTAATAAAAATAAGATTTTTGTAAATATTATTGATTTTCTGAATAATTGTAAGTGAAATGAATTAATGAAAAAGTTAAAAATTTTGAACGTGAGTTATTTTGGAAATTTTGATTTAATTATAATTAGAAATTTAATTGAATATGAAATTATGATAAATTTATGATAATTTCAATTTAAATGAATTTAAAGTGATTTTTATATCATAGTAATGATTTTAATAAAGGTGAAATGTGAAATGAATGAATATTGTAAGTTGAAATTTTGAAATATAACTAAAACTGGAAATTTATGAAATTGACGTAAAGTGAACTTTTAGTTAAGTAAATAAAAATAAAACAAAGTTATATTTGAGAATTTGAACTTAAGTGTTAAGTTGAAATTTAATGTAATGGATTTTAAAAATTCAACTTTGCAATTTAATAAGTGAATTATTATTAAATCTTGATTTTTGAATGGAAATTTAACTTTATAAAGTCATGAATTTGAGGAAAATTAAATGTTGTTTATAAATGTGAAAATGTATGACTTTATAAGTTAAAAATGTTTTAATAAAAATTTAACTGGTTGAGAAATTTTATTGAATATTTGAAGTTAATTGACTGCATTTTTGAAATGATATTAATTACAATGTAAATGATATTACAGCAATTGTAAATACTGTAGTTGATGATAATGAACTAAAAAAAAAGCTATTGAAAAAAAACTATTATAGAAATTGTTGTAAGTACTATGATTTTTGAATTTAACTAAGTTTATTTGAAATTTAAGAAAACTCTATTACAACATTTTTAAACGCTGTCTTTTGTTAAATTGAACTGTTTTGAATGTAACTTTCCGTAGAGTTTTCTAAATGATGCGAAAAGTGAATTTTCACTGTTTTGATAAACTTAAGTGAATAAATAAACTTTGGAAGTTGAAATTTTTTGGAAATTTAATAATTCAATTATTAAACATAATAACTTCATTGAAATGATAAAAAAAGAATTTATGGAATATAAACTATTTTGAAATATGAATTTAAATGGTATTTTAGATTGAATAAAATGAATAATGATTTGAAATGAATGAAGTTTGAAAAGATACGATATTTTGATATATTAAAATGATTTGAAACGAAGTTTTGAAAGGATATGATATTTTGATATGTTAAAATGATTTGAAACGAAGTTTTGAAAGATATGATATTTTTGATATTAAATGATTTGAGAACGGAGTTTGAAGGATAGGACATTTTGATATTAACATGATTTAAAAAGAAGTTCTGAAAGATATGATATTTTGGAACTGAAAGTTTGAAAGGTTATGATATTTTGATATATTAAAATGATTTGAAAGGTAGTGTTGAAAGGGTATGAAAATTTATTATATTGAAATGGTTAGAAATGACTTGATATTTATTTTGATGAATATTTGAATTGAAAGATATTTTACGATGATATATTGAAATGTTTTTGGAAATGATTTAATCTTTATTTTGATAAAGATTTGGATTGAAAAGGATATTTTATTTTGAAGCATAAAATATTGTTTTAAAGTTATAACTACGGGTTATAATAACGATTGGTTGTTAAAGAGACCGGGATCGGATATTGTCTTATAGCCGGCCAATACCGGAAACCACTTTAACAACTGTGTACGCGGTGGAGATTCCAGAATAAAGTAGGATGGTGGCGACGTTCTCGAGGTATATTACGTGGACCTAACTCCCGTGAGTTGGCATATATGACTAAAACAGGAGCTATACCGGGCTACACAAAGGGTCACACCCTTTCATCGAGCATGCTCCATCTGAAACCATTCTATTACTGTTGTGATTCGATTCGGTGGCGCCATTTTGATTCGGGGGTATTGTTCGAGGTGGGCGGAAGCTGCTGGCTTGCCGTCACCACCGGTCCGGGAGTGCAAACGGTGTATCCACCCTGGCATCGCCTCGCGTGCCGTGTCATATCCTTATATCGAGCCCACTACGATTTTGGTTTTAAAGATCCGACCGCGTTAAGGTTCACCATCCCCTTAACGCTATTTTCTATATGATTATACTTTACTGATTAGACACTACCGTATATAGCGTATATTACTACATAGTAAATAGTTTAACGGATCCTTAAAGGATGGGCGGTTCCAAGCATCCTTTAAGTTACTGATGCATTTTGTTACTGTTCACTTGAGTTGATTTACGGCTTATAAGTATTTATGTCCTGACTCGAGGGTTTTGTGTTTTGCTTTACGCTCGGGTCAGATTTATTGAGTTAGCATTCAAGATTCACCTTCGGCGTTGGAGCTTTCCTTGAAGATCCAGCCATCTATTTTGTTTCAGTATCCAGTGGTTCAGTGATGTATCTGATTTGTACCTGATGTATCATGTTACTCTTCTGTTGTATCTTATTCAACTCTGATGTATCTTATATTTTATATAGTAGCTTCATGAACTACTATCTCTTTTTCTTCCGCTGCATTTTTATATACTCTGTGTCTGTGATCTGTGATTTTTATTTATTGTATATTCTGAGATTTGCCAAATTTTTATTTACAACGCGGTATTTTGAGCAATCCAATTCCGGCATGAGTGTCTACCTATACACTTATAATGGATGCGAATGGTTGAAAATACCGAGTCGTTACATCGGTTGTGTGATTATGGAGTGGCAATGTGGCATTCAAAGTGGTATGTCCTATGAGTAAGGTAATCATTAACTCGAGCCTCGTCACCCGAAAATGACAAAAACAAGGCAGGTGCAGCAGAGCTAAATGGGTTGCTCCCATTTGGGTATAGTCATCACCTTTCTAGATGTATTTATTGCTGCTATGACGTCTGGTTTTAAATTAACATGGTGTATGCAAAGAGAGCTCTAGGGTAGGTCGAAAACGATTGGGGTGATGACATATTCGGTACTATTTATGGTAAAGGTAGGTCGGTTCTGTGTTGGTAGAGGTTGGAGCCTTAGGTGCATTTTTCGAGAGATGTACCGTCGGAAGGTAGTCCCTTACCTTGTCATTGTGTGGAAATTCTTTCTCCAATAGGTGCCTTTGGATTTGATTGTAGAGCCTGGTATGATGGAATTTAATAATGTAACAATTTCGGCTACAATTATGTATATTTACTTGAAAAGTGTTTTCAAAACAATGTCATTAAAAATAATATCCACATATTCTGCGTAGCAAATGTTTTGGTTATCATGAGGTAAAAATCCGTTCTGTGTTTATGTATTGCATGGTCTTATGAGATACCTTTTTTTTCAAACATCAAATTTTGAGTTTCTCACACCAGTCCTATGACTGACCGTGAGTTTATTTTCTTTCCCCCTTAAACCTTGGGTGCCCTGTTTTCCTAGGCATCCAACTGTTAGGTATGCTTGGAGCATTTTGGTAAGGAGCATGGAGCATGGAGCATTTTCGGTCTTTTGTTGAAGTCATTTGTCACCTTCCGCTATGTCTGTATTATGCTTTAGTATTTACCAGCATTGTAAGGATAGATCTATATAATTATCCTAGTTGGGTTAGTACCTGTCATAACTTTGATGGAACAATTTAGAGTAATTTCATGTACTACTCATATGTGTAATTATTTGTTGAATACGATATGAGATTCTATTATTGTCTATCTTCTATCTTTATTTCTTTACCCTATGATAATCTGCCTCTCCGACACTCAGATTTATGGCACGTGAATACCGAGGATGTATTAGTGTCAGTTTCTGAGAGTCGAGGAGGTGGATCATCACATTTGGTATCAGAGCTTATGGTAGTGAATAACTAAGCGTAGATGGGGTCAACTCATTATAGATAGGTTAGTATTACCTTAGAATGAGTTTAGTCTGAGAGAGCGCATATTTGAAAATTTTATCCGAATAAGTTTATTCAAGTTTACACCAATTCCCTAAAATAATTTCGTCTATATTTTTAAAAGATCTTCCCTTACTATATGCAGATAGTAAGAGATGAGTAATAGAAGAGGATGAAGGGAAGGTAGCAACACTATGACCACTAACGGTCAATCAAATATTATAGTAATTGAAGACGTGGTAATTCTCGTGCCATCTCAAGTTAACTTTTCTACTCTTTGCAAATATTATACCAGGTGGAAAGCTATTCCAAGGCACATAATCTACTATTGATGTTCAAGCCTGGCTAAGTTCCCATGAAAAAATATTTAAGGGATTAGGCATTGATGATAATTGAAAGAGGTTCTTGGCCTCCTGGCAATTGAAGGATGGGACTCTAGCTTGGTAGGAGTCTGTTACTCTTAATGAATCTAAAGATAATTTCTCTTGGGAAAGATTTAAAGAATTTTTTGAAGAGAAATACATATCAACTTTGGAAAATCCCGCCTCTATAGAATTTTCATGAATCTAAAATAAGAAGCGATGTCTGTGGAAGAGTATTTCCACAAATTCAATGAATTGTCTCGCTTTGGACCTAGATTGATAGAGACACCTCTGAAGAAAAACGAGATGTTCATTTCTAGGATGAAGGAGTGGTATCAAGATAGGATGACTGCCCATGTTAAAGGAACCTTTATAGATTTAATAGATATGGGTTTCCGTTATGAAGCTTTAGATAAAAGGAATCCAGTCGCAACCCAAAACAACCACAATAAAAGGAAGTTCAATAACAATGAAAAGAAGCCATGGAAAGGCAGGCCCGGAGGAGGATCTCTGGAAATCCATTTTAAAAATGTTAAGTGTCTTAATTATGGAAAGAAAGGACATTATTCAAAGTATTGTAGGAGTCCCAAGGTTCAATGGCAGCAACATGAAACCTTCTCTCCTATGGTGCAGAATAGCCTTTGCAATAACTACCATCAACCCGGCCATTGGAAGAACAAGTGCCCGTTAATGAAGAAAGGAGAGTATGTTAAGATTATGTTATCAAAGATGAGCCTTCAATCTCTACTGATGTAAAAGGCAAGGGAGTTCTTGAAGGTAATATTTATGTCAATGATGATTTAGTTAAAGTATTAATTGATACTGGGGATTCCCATAGTTTTATTGCTAAAGGACTGGTTGATAGATTAAAACTGATCATAAAAATAGTAGATACCCCTATTTACATGTCAAATCCCATACGCGATATAATTAATCTTTGTGTGATTGGTAAAAACGTTCGAGTTACTCGCCTCTCCCAAAAAAATTCATGCGACCTATTTGTTCTTGACTTTATTGGGTTTGAAGTTTTGATCGGTATGGATTGGTTATCCAAGAACAAAGCTATCCTTGATTGTGTTAAATGCTTCGGGAAGTTTATAGAAATATCTTTGAAGAACCTAGTCCGATAAGGATAGTTTCATGTATGCACTAGACTCATCCCAAAAATATTTGGTGATAATACCGGTTGTCAAGGAATTTCAGGATGTTTTTATGGAAGTTAAAAGTTTGCTCTTACATCGGGAAATTGAGTTCTGAATTGATTAATTCCTGGTGCAAGACCCGTTATTCATCCTATTCGAAGGATGGCCTCGAAGAAAAAGATGGATTTAGCAAACCAAATTGATAAGTTGTTAAAAAAAGGACTAATTAGACCTAGTCGCTCAAGTTGGGGCGCAGCAATAGTTTTTGTAGCTAAGTTTGATGGCTCCTAAGGCTTTTTGTAGACTATCGAGACCTAAATAAGCAAATGATTAAAAATAAGTATCCTTTACCCTGCATAGATGACTTATTTGATCAACTTCATGGTGCCCAAGTGTTCTCACAAATGGATTAGCCATAGGATTCCATCAACTAAGAATGCCGAGGATGGCATTCCATTAACTGCATTTAGGGGTCCAGAATGCTTTTACGAATGGTTAGTTATGCCTTTTGGGTTGACTAATGCTCCCGCCTTTTTTGTAGACCTTCTAAATAGAGTGTTCAAAAATGTGCTAAAAAAATTCGTGTTGGTTTTTATTCATGATATTCTTATCAATTCCAAAATCAAGGAAGAACACGAAAGGCATTTGGAGATTTTGTTGGAAATATTGTGGAGAAATGTACTTAAAGCTAAACTCTCGAAATGTTACTTTTGGGAGAAAGAAGTAAGATACCTTAGGCATATTGTGTCAGGAGAAGGGATCTCAGTAGACCCAGAAAAGATTTTAGCTACACAAGATTGGAAGCAACCGCAAACTCCGAAGGACATCTACAGATTCTTAGGATTGGCAGGATATTATCGGAGATTCATTCAAAACTTTTCCAAAATTTCTTCCCATCTAAAAAATTTGACTATGAAGGATGTTTAATTTGAATGGACACCAAAATGTGAAGAAGCATTCAAGGAACTCAAGAGAAGGTTAGCTACTGCTCCAGTCCTAGCTATTGCTGATGAAGGTGACGGTTTAACTGTATATACCGATGCTTATGGGGAAGGAGTCGGTGCTGTTCTGATGCAGCATGGAAAGGTCATCACTTATGCAAGCAGACAACTAAAGACTCATGAGAGGAATTATGCAACACACAACTAAGAATTATTATCCATTGCATTCGCATTAAAAATATAGAGGCATTATCAACTGGGTGAAAAGTTCGAGCTCGTCGCGGATCATAAATCTTGGAAGTATCTTTTCATTCAGAAGGAATTAAATATGAGACAGCGATGTTGGTTATAATTTCTCGCATCATATGATCTTGATATCTTATATACACCTAGGAAAGCCAATGTAGTGGCGGATGCGCTAAGTAAAAGGCATGCTGTTATAGCTTATTTAGTGGTACATCCAGCCTCAATTAATCGTATAAAAGAGAGTCAGGTCAAGGATCCAATCATTTCAAGAATAACTAGAGAAGTAGAGGAGAATATAATACCGGGAAGATGGATATGATTCAATGTAAATGAGCAGGGAATCTTAAGATGAATTGATGGATATGTGTTCCCAATGTCGATGGGACAAGGCAAGAAGTTTTAACAGAATGTCATAATTCTCGACTTTCTGTACATCTCGTAGTTACTAAAATGTATCGAAATATGAAGAGAACTTTTTGGCGGGATGGCAAGAAGAGGAATATCTCTATCCATATTAGCAGACGTGCAAATTGTCAACAGATCCAAAGTGATCAGCAAAAGACCTATGGATTACTCCAACCTCTTGAAATTCTGACTTAGAAATGGTACCAAATATCGATGGATTTCATCGATGGCTTACCCATATCAAGAAAGAGAAATGGGGGCACTTCGGTTATCATAGATTGATTAACCATGAGCGCACATTTTATCCCAGTAAAACCAACAAGAACTACTGCAAGTCTGCTAGAAATATACATGAGGGAAGTAGTTCGATTGCATGGTGTCCCTAGTAGTATAGTCAATGATTGAGACCCTATCTTTACCAGTAAGTTATGGAAGGCATTGCAAACAAATTTAGGAACAAAGCTAAACCTAAGCACTGCATATCACCCCCGAGCAATGATAAACTGAGAGAGTAAATCGAGTGTTGGAGGATCTTCTAAGAGCTTGTATCTTAGAGTTTAGGGGCTCATAGGAAAGCAACCTTCATCTGATAAAATTTACTTACAATAACAGTTATCAGTTTAGTATTAGCATGGCCCCGTATGAAGCTATGTACGGTCTTCCATGTAGATCCCCAGCATGTTGGATCGAGACCGGTGATCGATTAGTACTAGGTCTTGACATGATTAGAGAAGCTTCAGAAAAGGTTGACATGATTAAGAAAAATGAAAGAAGCCCAGAGTAGGCAGAAGAGTTATGCTGATCAAAGGTGAAGAAATTTGGAGTTCTTAGTTGGAGATTATGTATTCCTAAAAGTTTCTCCAATTAGAGTAATGGTAAGATTTGGTCGGGCGGGGAAGTTAGCACCTCGATTTTTTGGACCTTTTCCTATTCTTAAAAGGATTGGCCCATTAGCTCATCATGTGGAATAGCCCGAAAGATTATCTGGTGTACACAATGTCTTTCACCTATCTCACGTATGAAAATATGTGCATGATCCAGAGAAAATTATAGAAACAACTGCCCAAGAAGATTTGGAAGTTGAACATAATTTGACGGTTATCAAGCGACAATGCGAATCATAGATTACGATGAGAAGCGATTAAAGAAGAAGATTGTAGGATGATTAAAGTCCAATGGAGTGGTGATATAGAAAACTGCACATGGGAGACAGAGGAAAGGATGCGTGAAGCCTACCCTGAGTTTAGAATGGATACATAGATGTATGTGTATGGTATACTTGCCGGCTTGTGGTGATATCACTTGCTATATCTTCTATATGTATATCACTTTGTTATATATATTTTGAAAATGGAATATTTAATTAATTTTAAATATAGCTTTATAAGTTAAATGAACTTGCTCTAATTAGTAAAAGATGATATGAAATTTATTTTCAAGTTTTATTTACATAAATAAATAGTTTTAATTAAAAATTGAAATATGATCGGAAATTGGATCTTGAAATCTCAATAGTTTGACAAATGGAAATTGTCTTAAGTTGTTCCAACATTGTTCGTACACGCACACACACACACATATACAGACATATGTGTATCACAATTAGTTAAATCAAAACTAAAGAAAATGTCTAAGATATTTTTACAAAAGTAAGTGAAAAGGGTAAATTCTAATCACCATTAAAACATGGAAAGCAAACATCAACCTACCATTAATGCATGTCATTCCATATTAAGATATTTTTGCAATATGTCTTATCACGTTACATTTCATGAATTCATGCACTTGAGTACAGTGATAAGGATTTGATGTCGAAGTGGTGTTGTGTTTGATAATATCTAAGGGTAATTTAGTAATTTGCCACATTTTCGTAAGGCTATAAATAAGACCCTAAGGCTTCACAAATTCGCACATCCCATTCTATCTTATTCTTCTTCTTAACCTCTACTTTAATGGCTTCCATCACCTACATCCTTTCATACATAGGCCATGCCATTTAGAAACAATAATCCAAGTGATCGTGAGCTAAAAGTTCAAGTTAGCAAAACTATAGCCAATTTTTAGTTAGTCGTTTAAACTCGAGGTGAGTAGACTCCTAAACTATCTTATTATATGCTATTGGATGTTATATATGTTTGATTATGATTATTAATAATGGTTGTTTAATATGAATGTTGAATATATATGCAAGTCATGGAAATACACGTCGATAAGCACAAAGGAAATAACTTCCCTTTATTTAATGAATTAGTGTATATGGAATGTTAAACCGCTTTAAAATTGTTTAAAAATATGAAATAAATTCTAAAAATATTTTAAAATGTTTGAAAAGTGGTAAAAAATAAATTTTCAAATGATAAAAAAAGTCGTTTTGATTAATATAGATTAATATAGCTTAAAAAGCACTTTCTGTAGTATTTTTCCGCAGAACTTTTCTATAACTTTTTAAATGTAGTTTTAAACGCAACCGTTCTTTTCCAAATCTTTTGTAAATATTTTCAAATGATTAAGAAAGTATTTGAAATATGATTTGAAGGATTTATGCAATGGTTAAATATTAAATTATTTAGAGTCAATCAAATTACTTGATCATCTTATGGGTGTCAGAGAGAGTATCTAGGGTTGAGTTTGGAAAACTAGTTTCCTGCTCTCCCTGGCTATCCGGACTGGCCCGAAAGATGGGATACTAAATTTTATTTATTCCAGTCAAAATTTTTCAAAGTTAAAGCATATAATTCTCCAAATATAAATAACTTGAATTTTATGGAGATAATCTTCTTGTATTCGGTGTTAAAGCCCGAAGAGGGAAGTCATACTATTCAGGGAATTTGAAGGTTGCTTTCACCGTTATTCTGCCAATAATATTTGTTGAATACGGGAATTGGTATTGAGTAAAATTAGATGATTTCAATAGATTCTGCTCACTTAACATTTACTGGTTTGGATTAACATCCTAGATAACATGCTTCAAACAGAATTAAAATTATGATTTTTGAATTAGGAAACTTTGTTAAGATTTAAATGAAATGAATTGGAAATATTTTTTTATGTAAAATATGTAAGGGTTTGGAATTATTCCATGATTTAAAAAGGTTTCAACTAACCAAATGGATTTGATAACCGAGGCTTGATGATTACTCTAAAAAGGATAAAGAAATATTTCAATGAATATATCTCTAAGGTATATCTATGAATAAATAAAAATATGAATAAAATTGAATGATGATTGGTAATCACCTTTGAGCTTAACATCTTTTTATCGATAATTAGTTCGAAGGAACTGGGGTTGGATTTGGTTAATTCCTATCCAAAGAACACTTCGAACTAATTTACATATTCGAAAAGAAGACATGGATATGATATTAAGGATTTTTGTAATGAAGGATTTCTTGTTGATCATTTGGGGATAAACTCCGAATATACATATAGTAGGAGTAGTCTCTTCTCTATGAAATATCCAATGCAAGGACTAATCACTACTAATCCAAAGAGTAACTCCCGATAGGATATGGTAGGAGAGTGCCTTCGGATTTTCCTGTTCCTAGACAACTTGCATAGACGGATGTTTGACGTTACAATGTACATTGATTGATTTCTATGAACGTATCATCTGATAAGTGGCGGAGAAGGAAACTTCTCTTAGCTTAACACCCTTTCCTGGGACATACGAGCTCAGGAGTTATACGTTCGTAGAAATCAGTTGTGTGACCATAGATTGGCAATGTGTGCATTATGAGTAAGGTAATCATTACCTCGAGCCTCATCACTCAGAAATGACAAAAATAGGGTAGATGCGGTAGAGTTAAGTGGGTCGCTCCCATTAGGGTATAGTCATCACCTTTCTAGATATATTTATATTCGCTATAACGTCGAATTTTAAATTAACATGTTGTATACGAAGAGAGCTCTCGGGTAGGTCGGGAACGATCGAATGATGACATACTTGGTACTATCTATGGTAAAGGTAGGCCGATTATGTGTTGGTAGAGGTTGGAGCCTCAGGTGCATTTTTCTAGAGATGTACCGTCGAATGGTAGTCTCTTACCTTGTTATCGTATGAAATCCATTCTCCAATAAGTTCATTTGTGTAACGACCCAGGATTTTCAATCTCGAAAATTCCAGATAGCTAGGAAAAGAAGACAGGAGATAGAAGAAGAAATAAAAATGAAACACAGAATCTCACATTCGCAGCGAATCAAAATATAATATCAAATAAAATAACAGTTATACAAAGGAAAACTGTATCAGTTAATTTACATCAACACATCAAAGTTATGATCATTTGCAAATAGACTAGATAGTTATATCAACCTGTCTCAGACTAATATCACAACAATCTCAAATACATAGCGGAAAAATCCATAAGTTCCTGCCATCTAGCTCACCTCATGAGCTCCAGAACGTCCTAACCTGAAAATCTATCATACTCGGCCTGACTCGAGCATTACATCAAGGTAAGACCCGGGTCAGGCTGGAAATCAGCGTGAGTAAACCCATCTAACATGAAATACCAAGTTATAAAAACTTATAAAGTCTGTTAAAGTTTTGATAAATTCCAAGGCACAGAGTCCATAAGTTCCTGCCATCTAGCTCCCCTCATGGTAAGTTTGTATATACAGTTTGTATATTTCCAAGTTAATATACGTGTTATTATACAGTGTAAGTAGGTGTTATAAAGTCTATAGTTGCAAGTTATAAAGAAGAGAAGAATTTTTTTACAATATGATAGCTTATTATATTTATAGACTTTAAATTATTGGATCTGTAAAAGCATACATAGTTATATGAAAGTCAAGGCCTGTTTTACAGTATATGCATAGTATAAGTCATGATCTGTTTATATAACATTTACCTTTCATGTATTGGATCTGTAAAAAAAGAAAAAAAAGAAAAAAAAAGTAGGCAGTATATATAAACATTTATATAAGTAGTGTTTGTAAAGTTTTGATAAATCGGTATACAATATTGCCCGTGTTAATGTATATAAGCTGTCTGCATGACATATGTTGTGCTAGTTATATATGAGTTAGTTTATAATTCGTATATCTGTTATATGTATTCTATATTGTGTATATCAACAGTATTTAAAACATTTTAATTTTGTAAGAAACATCGATTTTGAATTATTTATAGTAATAATGTAAGGTTGCGAATTGATGCAGCTTTCTTCTACCACTTGCCTGGTCGGGCTATAACTATATTGATTGTTAAAAATGTATATTATATATATAGCTGTAAAAGTTAATTTTGTTTGCTAGTGCTATGAAGTGGATAAAAATACATAACTTGTAATTTGTATAAGCATATGGTGATATTTTTCAAATTTTATTAAGTATAGTATTTTATGGTTATTGATTTTAATTATAATAAGTTTGTTGTTGTATATATATATATATAAAGTGATATTTTAAAATATCTATATAAGCATTATTTCGAATATATTATGTATATATTATGTATATATGTTTAAATTTAAATCAACAATTTTTAAATACACGTATATATTTTAAAATTTAATATTGTCGAATGCAGGATATGAATTTATACCAGTTCACTTTTATCAAAGTATTTTCATAAATCCTATACTATTCTGATTTAATTTCGGCAATTCAAATTTAACAGCTTTGCTCGTCAATTCGTGCCAACCTGGTTTATTTCGGTAGTCTTGGTTGCGATTCGTGACTCGACTTCGTTGTCTATTCTTCTCTCTAGCCTCGAAAGGTGGGCAACCACTCACGATCAATATTCTTTTATTTATTAAATTTGATTTCAATTGAAACGACAATTAAAAATGCTGCTGTTGGTTATTTACACTGCTATATATCTTATTACCCGTATCAGTTCACATGTGACATCTGACAACATTATCTGTTAATTATGCGATAATAATACAATTTGATTGATAATTGATTGATTTTTTGATGTTTACATTGGACGTTAAATTGCTAATGTAGTAAGTGATAAATAATTTGAAACTGAAATTGACGTAGGATAGTTAAAAATTTGAATCGACATATGCGTTGAATTTGATTTGTTAATTTGAATAATATGACCCCTTAAATGTTTAATTATTTGACACGTAGGAAAATGGTTAATTACCCTTGAACCATTGAATTTATGTTGTATTAATTGATGAAGTATGAAATTGAATAATTGATGTCAAGTGTAGAATTGCATAGAATAATTAGTGTAATAATCTTTAATCTACATGAAATGATAGTGTAGATTCTAGAGATAATTATATTAGTTTGCACAAACAACAATGTAAATTAATATGATTATTTCGGGATTATTTGAATTAATTATTAGATTGTTATTGATTGTTGTTGTTTCTTGTTTATTCACTTTGACACCATCCTAGTTATCACACCGCAAGTTCCCTCTGTTATGCTTTGATTTTGAATTGAAATGGAATCGGGTTGTAAATACCCAAATGAATTTGACCTAGGATAGAAAGTTAAATTTAAACCCGATTGGCCAATAATTGGATTTAAACATAAAATAAAGATTTTATTCGATAGATATAAAGTTTTGAAAAGAAGTTGAAATTTGAAATTTTATGAAAAGTAATGTTAATATTTAAAAATCTGAAACGAAATATTAACAAAGTAATTATTGGAAGAACGTTGTTTAATTTAAGAATGAATAATTGAGTTTGGAATTATTTAATAATTATGTTTGAAATTATTAATTAAGTTTGAAATAATTTAATAATTAAATAAATTTGAATTATTTGAGAATTAAATAAAATTTGAATTCTTTGATAAGAGAAATTGAACTTTTGAATAAGTGAATTTGAACTTCGTTAATAAATGAAATTGGGTTTCTTTATTAATTAAGTTTGGAAGATTATTTAAGTAAGTTAATAAGTGAAATTGAACATTTTGAATACGAGAAATTTAGCTTCTTTATTAATTGAGTTTTGAAATTTGCAACTAAGTAAATAAATAAGTGAAATCGAATTTCTTTAACAAGAAATAAAAATGTGATTTATTGGAATTAATGTAAGACTTGTAATTTAGAGAATTTGATTTGACGAATTTAATTTAATTCAATTTGAAGTTTGATATAATGAAGTTGAACGTAAGTAATTGATTTAATAAATTGGAAATTAAATGGAAATTGTTTTGAATGAAAAATTTACTTAATGAATATTGAATGAAATCGATCAATGAGTTTAAATTGGTTTGAGTGTTAAATTAAATTAATTTAAGTGATTTCGGAATGAAATTTATATATGAACTTGAATCAATATTTTAATTGTTTAAATAAAAGTTGAAATCGAATTATAAGATTTTGAAATGGTAATTTGGAAGTTTTGAAACGTAAATTTTGGAAATTGATTTTGAAAGACGAATGAAATGTTCGTTTACGAATTGAAATTGAAATTGAATTTGATTTGGTTTGATATATTTACAAACGGCCAATCGGTGTGATAATCACGTAAGTTACTAAAGAGACCGGAATGGGTTATGGACATACTCTCTGTCTAAACCGAAAACCACTTTAATAACTATACGCGTAGTGTGATCCAGAATGAAGTGGTTGGAATGATGTACGTGATGACTGAAGAAAGAGAACGATAATGGATAGCCTTGACACTTGTGTCAAATTGGAAATGACTAAAACAGGAGTCGTGCCGGGCCAAACGGGGTTAGCCACCTCGAGCGAACACACTTCTTCGTAAACTACTGATTACTTGTTATTGATTGGTGCACCCTCGGAATTTCAGGAGTGTTGTTTCGCGCTGTTGCGATCGTTGCGGCGATGCGTTCTCACCAGTCCGGATCAGGAAAAATGTAGTTTCACTACCTTGGGTGTTGCCTCATGTGCCTTGTCATACTTGTATCCCTATATACGCGACCACTACGAATTTGTTTTGTGTTATACCTATGGAGTACTCCCTGATATCCCACTAGTATACGATGGAGTTTACAGTGCTGTATAGACTATGACATTTATATAAAATGTGTTAAGGGGGATAATGGTAACGCCTTAACACTATTTTGATACCTTATATTACTGATAGACACTGTCTACTTAGCGTACACTACTACATAGTAGATAGTTTAACGGATCCTTAGAGGATGGCTATTCCAACGTCCTTTGAGTTACTTGTATTTCAATTGTTATTTCACTTGAGTTGGATTTATTGATATAAGAACGTTAATCCTGACTCGAGTGTCTTGTGATTTGCTTTACGCGCGTGTCAGACTGAGTGGTTCAGCTTTCAAGGTTCACCTTTGGAGTTGGAGCTTCGCTTGGAGATCCGACTATCTATCCAGCTTTCAGATATTCAGTTGATTTCAGTGATATATTCTGATATTGTATTTGACTTTTGTATTCGAGACATCTGTTGTACCTTACTTAACTCTATTATTTATAGTAGCTTCATAAACTACTATCTCTTTTAATTCCGCTGCATATTATTACTCTGTGTCTGTGATTATGTGATTATTTATCTATTGTATCTCTGAGTTTTGCCAAATTTAAATTAACAATTCGGTATTTTGAATTATTCAAGCCCGACATGTGCGGATGCGAATAGTCCAAAAATAGCGGGTCGTTACAGTTATAAAACAAAACAATTCATATTTAGGATATTACACCATTCATTAATCTACCTTAGACAAATAGCCCACATTATTACAGTTTAACCCATTCATATCACAACACATCTTAATCGCTCATCAGAGAAATCAACAAATCCAAGTCATCCAATATCATTCAACCATCTATAAGTAAGATTTGTTAGATATATAATTCCTAATTAATTTAATTTATTTGCAATTAAATTAATTACCAACTTTAATCACTTGGATTACCTTAATCCGGCTTACTTAACATTAATTAATTACAACCTAATTAATGATCCATCTTACTTAATCCTCCTTGATTAATTATCTTATAATTACATTTAGCAATTGTCTTTTAATTAATCACTTAGATTAATTAGCCTTAACCATTCACATTAATTAATTATTAATTAGTTAATGACATTCATTAGTGACCCTCTGATCACTTTCAGTAATTAATTATTCTATTAAGTGATCTTTAATTAATTACATTCATTAATTAACCTTAATTAATCTCATTCAGTAATTATTTATCCCTTAAGTACTTACATTAATTAATAAATATTTAATTACTAAAGATCTTAATTGATTTAAAAGATAAACCATTTATCTTTATAAATCACTTTAATTATCCTTAAATCCTTACTAAATAAATTTTGAAAATAATTTATCACCATTCTATTAACTTAAAACTTTAAGTCAAATTAAGGATTAAAACTCTACATCTCTTTTAAATCATTTACTTGATTACAATATCAAGTTTATTTTAAATAAACTTCCAAACAAGGGTTATATATATATATATATATATATATATATTATAAAACACTTTTAACTTAATAAATTTTAACATGATTTATCTTAAACCCTTTTTATTTCTCTTAAACTCAATCAACATTTAATATTTCAAGAAAAATGGGTTGAGAAATGGGTTTTAAATTCATCTAAATTCAAATTTAAATATGTATTTCATTTTTTTAAAACTAGATAACATCATAAAAAGCCAAGGAAAAAACCCAAATTTCTCAAGTTCAAACACGAGCAACCCGCTACCTTATTTCTTTGAGTCCAACCCCTGTTTCCTTCAAGTTCGTTCCTAAGGTAATCTCGTCTTCCAAGCATCCTATCAAAACTGATACCATCTCGGATACGTGCACATGCACTAGAGCTCTGATGGTCTCCAGTCAACCCTGCTACCTTCGACGTGTCGACGATCATCAGCCTACAGCTCCAGATCAATAAATCTGTCGAAATCAAAAATGTGGAACATGACTCAAACTGGAACAAACATTGATCACCAAAAGTCACCTCGCTCTATCGCCTCCGGCCACCAAAGGTTACGAAATTTTGATCTGAACATCGCCGATCATCCTTGAATCGTTTCGCATTGGTGCGATAACCTTGGATCCATTGTCGACATTGCAGTAAAATGATTTTCGACCTTGAAAAAACTATCGCCGTAAACCCTAAATCGTCGCCATTGGTCTCCTACGATGATCTATAAAATCTATCACCATTTTTCCAAAAATCCCTAACCTCGAAACTTGCTCATTCCACAAACTCAACCCTTCACCCCTTGCCGATCACTAGGAATCGAGCAATTACCCGATTTCGTTCAACTTGAAATTCCCCTCGATTTACGAACCCAAAAATTCTTGAAATTAATCTCAAAATTCATCAATTTCCAGTACGATTCTTCTCATGTAATCAAAACATGTATTTTAAATGATTGATTTCCTGATTCATGTAAATCATCCCTGTTTATTTTCCCTTTTAAAAAATAATTACTTAATATGTTTTCTCGAAATTATTTTTAGAAATGATATTACATCTGTATATACATTTTCACTTCAAAGATCACACCCTAAATTTTACTATACAAAGAGAAATTGATTCTACTTGATTTATCTTGAAATTCCTGTCTAACAGAGACATATGTAAACATTCAAACAGACATTAACATATTTTCCACATTAATACATTTCTACCATATTAATTTATTCATGCGAACCTTTATTCACACATAACAACAAAAGTTTATGCATCAAATTTAGCTTTTCAAGGATGTAATTTACTTACCTGTTTTATGCAAACAGAGGATAGAGCTATAGGCTTTATACCATTGACCTTGATTTTGAATTTGAAAACTTTGGTCTGGGATCTTGTGTATTTTCTCTGACACTTGATTGTCGTATGAATCTCTGATATGCTTAATTGTTTATACTTAGTTGATCTTTGCTCTGGCATCGGGTTTGAGATTCTCTGATCTATTGTTTGTTTTTATTTCTTTGATTCTTTTCCTTAGGTTTATGCATCCAGGTTTTGAAAGCGAGGAGAAAAATGAAAAATGGTTTTCTTATTTTTTTGATATTTATTTACATAAAAATTTTAAATGAGAATTTTTTGCCATTTGTAAAATTGTAAGCTACTTAACTTACATTTGTCTCTTGCACGAACTCTAACTTGCAAATGTATAAAGCCCTTATATATATATATGTATCTTATGTTTTATAAATTTGTTTTTAATGTTTTTAAATTATATATATACTATACTTAGTACATGTGTAAATTAGAAAGAAAGAAACATTAATTCCTTTTATTAAATCTTGTTTACATGTTATACTTAAGTTGTCATTATATTTAAATTGATAACTATATATATAAGTACTAGAGTTAAAAATATAGAATTCAACTTTTAAATAACTGTTGAAAATTATCATATTAATTTTCAAAACATAACTTCCAATTCAATATATATAGATATACCCCTATATATTATATATTATGATTGGAAAATCATTTTATTAGCTTTGAAAAGATAAAACTTGCAAAATTAAATTATAATATTATTATGTTTACACTTATGATTTTCAACATCATGGAGTTTTGTATATATCTTATTTATATATATGTTTATTTACTGTAAAATTTATTATTTCTAGATATTTATATTTTAATGTTTATTATACATTCAAATTTATTATATTTTCAGATATCAGAATTGAATGTGTTCAACTGAATAAACCAGTTAATTATCCAATTATCAGATGCCAAAAAATCCGGGTTATCACATTCCTCCCCCCTTAGAATCTTTTCGTCCTTAAAAAGGAATGAAGCCAGAATCATTAAAATGCTTAAAATTGGATAAATTTTCTTTGATCATTTTCAAAACACTTTAAAATCTATACAATATTGCCAAAATAGTTTTTATAAAAATATTTTTATAACTCGATGTTTCAACAAGTCCATCCTCGTTCTTACATAAATTCGGTCATACATTGATTAGGTGTAGGACTGAAAATCTATAAGTACTTGGCAAACCCATTTCAACACCCAGTGAAAATATTTGAAAAATAATTCTATTGAAAATATAGAAAACGTTTTTTTGAAAATGGAGGAAACGTCTTTTGTGAGAATGCTCTAGAAATCATCACCCCATCTATGGTCGTAGTTAACCCGATGGTTACGTTTCCATCCTGGCAAAATCCTTATATAACTGTAGGCACTCCGCACCCCTCGATTACGCCATGGAACTCGCTACAGATCGAAGTTACATCCTCGATTACGTTGCCATCATAGTAGAAGTCCATGTAACTATAGGCATCAACGCCCTCGAATTTCGCTGCCAAAAGAATAAAACTTCTCCACTCGACCATAGATCGCAGTCTACCAATGTTACGTTGTCATCCTGGCAAAATCAAGAGTAGACCGTTGACACTCATCTCCGTACGATTTTCGCTATGGTCCATGATAGATCGCAGCGACATCTAATTACACTGTCATCGCAGCATAACCGAAATTCCTCTGTAGACATCAGCACCGAGGACTTTCGCTACCCAATAATCCTTAGGAACTTCAGTTTGTCCGAACTTCCTCACAGGATCCACTTTAGAGCCTCCCCCTTTGAGGCTCAAGGCAGTACCAACCTTTGGTACTCCTAAGAAGTTCATTTCAAGGGAGCGCCTTTTTCTCCAGAGCCATTTTCAAAACACTTTATACTATACACATATAGTATTCTCCAAATCATACACCTAATATGAATCTCATATAAATCTTCTTTTCTCAAAATTGATTATCCCAAAATCGATAATTCTCAAACTAGGTTATCTAAATTTCCAAAATTGATTTTTCTCAAAAATCAAAATCCTTTCATGATCCAAAGGTTCCAAAAACGTTTTCTCCCAAAATTATTCTCATAAAATCCTTTATATATACATATATACATACATATATAACCTTGAGAAATCTTTGAATCACTTCATACTCGTATAAATTCCGTTTTTATACTTCAAATACTTTCAAAAACCATTTTATTCTGGCATTAGATTTCACAAGGGGAGTTTATCAATTATATATATAAAACTTTGTTTATACCAAATCAATATTCAAGCTTGATTACTCTATAAAGTCACTTACCATATTATTTACTACCATAAAATAAATTTCTACCATAGAAATATCCAATTTCTACTTTATTACATCATATACACAAAATATACTTTCCATTTCAAAAACCATTTTACATTTCTTATCCACAAATTTTCAATATCAATTTCATTCAACCCCTTACTATGTACACATACCATCCGTACACAATATCAATCTGATCGCTCACTCGATCACACAATTTTATTTTCGAACTAGTATCGTCCACCTGACTTCCTAGTGCAAACTTGGAATTGGTTTCTTGATCAGAAACCGTCATTCTCCTTGCATAGGCATAACTATGATAGAGAATATCCAGAACCAATCAAAAATCCATATCCAGGTCCGCAGTCGAAAATCGAATGAAAAATCCCAACTCAGATCGATATACTATCTCGAAATTCTGTGCTAGAATCTGGATCAAATCATTATATAATAATATATGTACATCCTATGTATCTATCCCCATTGATTATTAGCAAAATCAATTTTCACCTTTCTATTCACATTCCCTTAGATTCTTATTCATTTATTTACAATTGCCTCAATCCCCATTTGGATTATCACCTCAATTCTTATCTCAATTGGGTATTTATCATAAATAGTTTGAACCCTGTCCAGCTTAAATTTAGAAAATAGCTTGAAAAATTAAAAATAGATAAGTAGTTGAAAAACAATTATTAATTTGTAAAATAGCTGTAAAATATTTAAGTAATTGTAAAATAGATGGAAAATAGTCAAATAGTTATAGAAATTTTTAAATAATTTAATTAGTCATAAAGTAGTTGAAAAATAGTAAATAGTTTATAAAATAGTTGTAAAATAGTTAAATAGTTCCAAAAGTAATTGTAAAATAAGTATAAAACGATTTGGCTTTAAAAAGAAAGGCTGTATATAGTAAATAGCTTGGAAAAATAGATTTAAAAACAGCTTATATTAAAATAATTTATATGAAAATAGTACAGAGCCAAACTGGTCAATTCCCAATCTCCATTTCCAATCAATTGCCAATTTCCAATTAACCTTCAATTTCAATTCAAATTAAGTTAACTTTCATTCCCATCCCAAATTCAAATCAACTTCCTATTTGAATTTGAACTCATTCAACTTCAATTTTATATCAAATTATTCCAATTCAAATCTTCCATTTGAGTTATAAACTTATCCATCTTCAATAAAAATTCTAATGAATTCAAATCAAATTCAATTTGAACTAATTCAATTTAAATCTCAACTTTAAACCATCTCGAACTGTATAAATTCGAGTTAAATTTTAAATGTTGATTTAATCCCTTAAATCAAATTAAACTTTATATTTAAATCAACAATCTAAATCTTTAAAAAAATTAATTCTAAGTCAAAATTTCAAAATTCCATTTTAAATTATCTTTACTTAACTTATTTCAAAGTTCAAATAAGAGTTAAAATATCTTTAAAACTCATTTTATTATCCAATTTTATGTTCCAACTTTGAAACCGATTCCTAAACAATTTTAATTTATAAATTCAATTCTCAACATTCAAATCTTAAGTTCAAAGTAATTACATATCCTTAATTTCAAATTAAAGTTTAATTTCTTTTTATCTCAATAATGGACATATTACCACACTCAATTTCTTCATTCATTTAAACAAATCCAATTCACAGTTTAATGATTATTAATAACAATAGGATAATATTACCCAAATTATTTTAAAACATCCATCCATTTCCAATTTCCAGATCTCAAACCCAGTTTGAGATCACACAAACTTCCAATTCCAATCCACCATTTAACTTCCCAAGTTAAATCTCAATTTCATCTTGAAATTTCCAATTCAGGTTGTTTTTTCCAAACTTATTTAATTTCCCCAAAATTAATTCACTTCAATTTAATCTAGACAACTTTAACCAATTTGAATTCCCATTTCAAATTTTAAACTTCATATTAGTAATCTTCCTACTTAAGTTTAAAAAACTTATTTCACTTTGGGTTTTCACATCATATTCCAAGGAAAATTCAAAACTCAACCTCATAGTTTATTTCAAATATACATATTTATTTCCTTTACACACCAAGTTACTTTAAATTTTAAACCACCTTTGGTTTTAAATTCAAAACAAATTCCTTTAAATTTTTAAACAACTCTTGTTTGAAACAGGACCCTTCATTCAAATACATTAAATAATATTATTTACTATTTCTTTATCACTTTGAAACAATTTTCCAAATTTTGGACCTAGATTTAAAACTTCACAATTTAGATCATCTTTAATTCCAATTTATAAGTCATACTCACCTAAATGCTTTACTTCCCTAAAACATTTCATTTTGCTTACTCATTAACACACATTTCATTAATAATTATAGCAACCATTTATGATAATAACCAAGGCTATTGCAACTAGAAACCTATTCACTATTGTCTTATTGTGCAAACTCTTCTCCAAATTCAAGATTTTAATATCAGTTTGAATCCATTTCAAACTTATCTTCATTCAATTTCAGTTTGGTTGTATTTCTATTACCACTTAATTCTTATTACTTTATTTAATTCCAATGATTTAACAACCAATTTCTTTAATATATTTACAATTGGAAAAAATTTACTTATATAAAAAACATTCAATTTTAAAACCAATTTTAAAATCTTTATATAAGAAAATAACAAGTACGCACTCATATATATATATACACACACACACACACACACTCAACACATTCTAGGGCACCACTGATCCTATCCTTAATGAGTAAACCCACCAGAGCCAAGGTTCTCGCTTAACCTTCGACTCTGATACCAAATGTAATGACCTGGATTTTCAATCCCAAAAATTCCAGATAGTTAGGAAAAGAAGAAAAGAGATTGAAGAAGAAACAGAAATGAAACATAGAATCTCACATTCGCAGCGGATCAAAATATAATATCAAATAAAATAACAGTTATACAAAGGAAAACTATATCGGTTAATTTACATCAATACATCAGAGTTAGAATCATTTACAAATAGACTAGACAGTTATATCAACCTGTCTCAGACTAATATCACAACAATCTCAAATACATAGAGGAAAACTCCAAACGTTCCTGCCATCCAGCTCGCCTCCTAAGCTCCAGAACGTCCTAACTTGAAATTTTGCAATACTCGGTCTGACCCGAGCATTACATCAAGGTAATACCCGGGTCAGGCTGGAAACCAGCGTGAGTAAACCCATCTAACATGAAATACCGAGTTATAAAAACTTATTAATTATCTGGGTAACTCGTACCTTTTACGAGTTCTTACTTGTTATAGTCAATCATTTATCATACAGAACAGTTCTCAGGATTAATTGTCCAGGTTACTTAACGTATTCCATTCCATCCTGATTAATCTCACATATCCAATTTATAAGGAAATTTAGATTACTATTCAAAGTGGTTTCAGGTATTTTTCGATACCCGACCCCCTCTCTTCGAATCCAATGTCATTTCTAATCAAGTTGTTAAGCTTTAAAACAAAACAATTCATATTTAGGATATCATACCATTCATCAATTTATCTCAGATAGATAGCCTACATTATTACAGTTCAACCCATTCATATCACAGCACATCTCAATCACTCATCAGAGACATCAACAAATCCAAGTCATCCAATGTCATTCAACCATCCATAAGTAAGATTTGTTAGATATATAATTCCTAATTAATTTAATTTATCTCCAATTAAATTATACCAACTTTAATCACTTGGATTATGTTAATCCTGCTTACTTAACATTAATTAATTACAACCCAATTAATGGTCCATCTTAATTAATCCTCCTCGATTAATTATCTTATAATTACATTTAGTAATTTTCTTTTAATTAATCACTTAGATTAATTAGCGTTAACCATTCACGTTAATTAATTTTTAATTAATTAATGACATTCATTAATGATCCTCTAATCATTTCCAGTAATTAATTATTCTATTAAGTAGCCTTTAATTAATTACTTTCATTAATAAACCTTAATTAATCTCATTCGGTAATTAATTATCCCTTAATTACTTACATTAATTAATAAATTATTAATTACTAAAGATCTTAATTGATTAAAAATAGATAAACCATTTATCTTTCAAAATCACTTTAATTATCCTTTAAATCCTTTTTAAATAAATTTTTAAAATAATTTATCACCATTCTATTAACTTCAAACTTTAAGTTAAATTAAGGATTAAAAGAACTACATTTCTTTTAAATCATTTACTTGATTACAATATCAAGTTCTATTTAAATAAACTTTCAAACATATATATATATATATATATATATATATATATTATAAAACACTTTTAACTTAATAAATTTTAACATAATTTATATTAAACCTTTTTTATTTCTCTTAAACTCAATTCAACATTTAACATTTCAAGAAAAATGGGTTGAGAAATGGGTTTTAAATTCGTCTAAATTCAAAATTTTAACCCATATTTCATTTTGTTTAAAACTGGATAACATCACAAAAACCCGAGCAAAAAGCCCAAATTTCTAGAGCTCAAACACGAGCAACCCGCTACCCTATTTCTTCGAGCCCAACCCTTGTTTACTTCGAGTTCCTTCCAAAGGTAATCTCGTCTTCCAAACATCCTATCAAAACAGATACCATCAAGGATACATGCACATGCACCAGAGCTCCGACGGGCTCTAGTCAACCCTACCACCTTCGATATGTCGACGATCATCAGCCTACACCTCTTGATCACCTAGATCGATGAATCTCTGTCGAAATCGAAAATGAGGAATGACTCAAACTGGAACAAACATTGTAACAACCCGATATTTCAACCATTCGCATCCGCACATGTCGGACTTGAATTGCTCAAAATACCACGTTGTAAATAAAATTTGGCAAATCTCATAATATATAGTAAATAAATAATCACAGATCACAGACACAGTGTAGATAATATTACAGTGGAAGTAAAAGAGGTAGTAGTTCATGAAGCTACTATATATATGTGAGATACATCAAAGTTAAACAAGATACAACAGAAGTGTAACAAGATACATCATGTACAAATCAGAATACATCACTGGAGTTACTAGATACTGAAAGCAAAATAGATGGCTGGATCTTCAAGCAAAGCTCCAACTCCAATGGTGAGTCTTGAACGCTGAATCACTCAAATTAAACTCAATATTTACTTAATAAACTCAATATCATTTAAATAAACCCAAATTACAAGTAAACCAAATATCCTTTCATATTAGTATAAACTTCAATTATTCATTTATCAAATAGATCAAAATCAAATACCATTCCAAATTCACATTCTTTATCAAAATAAAGATTATGTCATTCAAAACCATTTTAAAATCATTTCCTTTCGAAATCCATTATAAATTCATTATCATTCTTAAATTCAAATCTTCAATTTGAATATCATTTTAAAATAAAATATGTCATTCATTTATTATTTCAAATATCATTACAAAACACATTTCAAAATTTCATTCAAAAATTTCATTTATCTCATTACATTTCATTCCATTTAACACATAACCAAGTAAACCTTATTTAAATTCAATTTAAATTTAAATTCCTTAAAAATTCCAATTTAAATATTAAAATTCAAAACTCCTTAAATTTCATAAATAATCAATTCCAAAAGTTAAATCATTTAACACTTTTAAAATATAACTCAAACAGTGTTAAAATCTATAATATTTTAAAACATTGTCAAAATTATAGCAACGACAGCATTTATAAAGTGCTATCGTAGCTTGTAGTTTCCAAAATAGTTTAATTCAGGAATATTGGCATTTATAAAATGTCGTAATAGATATTTAATTGTTTCAACATAGTTAAATTAAAAAATAACAGCACTTAAAAATGATGTCATAAGACCACAGCATTTTTGGAAATGCTATTAATAAAATTACAGATTTTATTATAACTTCAGAGACATTTACACTCCAAATTTTTGCTAATTTAAGCTTATATATATATATCATATTTCTACACTATAAAATTTTACATTTAAAAAAAATTTAACATATAATTTATCACAACAAAATTTTATAACTATATATCCAATTAAACACTCAATTCATTTGTGAAGTCAAAATTCATTGTTTATTAACTTATAAATTAGATAAAATTTAACATTTTACTTCAAATATCATTTCAAAACTTAAATTTATTTTCCATTGTTTACTTACATTTTATTAACAAAAATTAAAGTCAAAATTACGTTTACTTCAAATTTACATACATAAATTCACAAATTTAAAACTTAATATTTAGCTCTCTCAAAACCATAAAATATATATTTTTAAATCAAAATTTCATAATGTAAAAAAACATATCTATATAAAAATCATTTAAATATACCACGGGGTCTGTATATAATTTTCTAACCTAGGTCAAGTGATACGGATATGTAGCATTTCAATCTGCAATTTAAAAAAGAAAACACTGGTTCTATCATTTCAAACCCGCAATCCCATGTAAATATAAACAAACAAAAATGGCCCAGGCCTATCATTTTAGCCCGTAACGATTTTTCCCTATTCTAAAGTCCATTCAGGTATGTATCATTTCAAACCATAGTGATTCTAGTCTAACAAGGAAACTTGCAGTGAAAATATATGCATAAACAATATAAACAATTATACTAACATGTTAATGTCACAATATACTGTCATATATCAGATGTCAGGTGATAATAAACAAAGTTAACATGGTAATAACATGGCATAGTATCATATAGTCATCATTTACTTGCATAATGTTTTAATTACTAAACACTTGTCATTCATTCACCATTTCATAAGTAATAATGTCAGAGTGAGAAGGACTCACCTTTATCAAAGCTAGAGACCACTATGACACACAAGAACGATTCCAAAGGCACGATAAGCACGATATAGCAAGTCTTTGTATTTGAATAAATGGAGAGCCAAGATGATGATCTTATAAATAAAAAGTAAACAAGACCATATAAACATATATATACAACAAAAAATACACTGAAACAATTTGAATTAAAAAGCAACAAAGAGCAAGATGACTTAACCTTGCCTTTAACCATTCAAATGCTCGGCCTAAGGGATCATATGCTCGGCCATGGCTGGACATAGGTTCAGGTATGTCATCATATAGGTCGGATTTAGCATCAAAACACACGGCTAGGCAAGTGTTTGAAGAGGTAGGAGTTACAACAAAGGAAATGCAAAGGAACAAGGCAAAAAGGTGGGTTTGGTGCAACATTTTGGCTCGGCCATGGGTCAATTGGGCTCAACCATGTCAGGGTTCGGGTCGGGTCAGGTCAGATGTCAAGTGATGTCCAGAGGTAGTGTAGGAAGGTGGTGGTGGAGCTAGGGATGTGGCCGAAGCAATATATGAAGGGTAGTGAAGTTTTGTGGTCGGCTAGGCATTTTCAAGTGGAGTTTTATGCAAAGTTTGTGGTGATGGCTCAAATGGAAGTCACGGCCACCATTAATCAGAGGAGGAAGTGGTGTTTGCTGTGGCTGGTGATAGTGGAGAGGATGGCGGTGATGATGGGTGGTAGGGGCCTAGCAAAGCAAAAGAGAGAGTAAGGTAAAAATCAATGAAAATAAAGAAGTAAAAAAATGAAAAGAAGAGAGAAGCCATTACCACTTTCTTAGAAATTGAAGATTGCCATGAGTTTTGAGATGTGAGAAAGTTTCTCACATGAAAAGCAAAGAAGATACATGGTAAGCGTTGAAAAATGTAAGGCCAAACAAAATGAAAGATCAAAAGAAGGTGTAAAGTCACATGCAAATGAAAGGGTTTTTGTCTCTTTGTATTTCTAATTTATTTTATTCAAATTAAAAAAATTAAAAGTAAGTAAAATAAAATAAAATGAAAAAAATAAACTAGAAAAGAAAACAAATAAATATTTTTAGAAAAAATAGAAAATAAAACAAAATTAGTTATTAAATTGAAACTAGCATTAAAATTGTAAACAATATATAATAAACATTTGAAAATTATAACCACACTATAAAAAATGTTTTAAAAATAAAATATATACATAACATGTCATGTTATACATATACACACAAGTTAGAACATGAAATGACAAACAAAAATATTATTTATATAAATTAAAATAAACAATTTTGTTAAATAAACAATTTACATACAATAGTAAAAAAAAGCTTAACTTTCACAATATTAATAGGATTTCAACGAAACGAAAAGCAATATACTTGAAATTTAATCTACTTTCATAAAAGAAAAATAAATTTCAAATTTTAAATTAAAAGTCAAACTTTGACCAAATTGACCAACATTCACATTTCTGGAAAATATTCTATTTATTCATGTTTTGGAATTATACACATATAAGTCAAAATTTATATTTAAAATAACAAAATTTATCCATTTTAATAAATAAAATAAAGTTTTTAAATCAGGAATTTCAGTTTAAAATAATTAAAATATAAATTAAAATAATCACAAAATACAGGGTTGTTACACTTTCCCCCACTCAAAACTTTTCGTCCCCGAAAAAGAATAAAGTACCGAAAAGCACAGAAAAAGATAGAATGAAATAGGATTAAGACAAGATAAAAAGAAGATTGAAATTATACCTGACAACTATTGTTGGTAAGTTTAACAAGGTGGAGATGATCTTCCCAAGATCCTCCAGAATAAAATACACAAGCATGAAAAAAATCTTCTAGAATCTGATTCACTCTTTCTGCTTGACCGACAGTTTGTGGATGGCAAGCAGTGCTCAGATTCAAAATGAGTACCAAAAATTATCAAAGATTATAGAAAGATTTCCAAACAGACTGGTATATGCAATAGCTACCCATTTCTGTAGCAAGATAAGGGAAATAAGGACAACCAAAAGATAGTTTGAAAAAAACAAAATAAGATAATAAATTTGAAACCATGAAAATTTCAGTTTAAATTGAAAATTAATTTTATAAGTTAAATAAATCTTAATTATCTCAAATTTCATTATCTTATCATCCAATTATGTTAAATAGACAATCTCTAAAATCATGGATTTGAAAAAAATCATTTATTATACTTATAATGTACTCAATAAATTTAATTCACTTTTTCCTAATTAAAATTAAATTATTCCTCTCAATATATTTTATCACCTATGTTAAATATATTTATACTTATTATAACTGCTTTAATTTATTCTGAGTTCCTTTAACATCATTTTATATTGTAAGTTATTCCATTACCCTTTTCTTTATTTACCTCTATTAATCTTTTTATAACTAAAATTTAAGTGTATAACATTTATTATAACCACTCAAATTTTATTTATAAAATCATTTTTATATTGTATATTATCCAATTACATATTCAACTTCTGTATAATTTAGGTAAGTTATATTGGAATGAAATTTCCTATTATACAAATAAAACTTTCCAATTCAATCATTTCGAGCTTGAATATTTATCCAAATCTTGAAATTATACTTAAAATTTATCTTTCAAAATAAAATTTAGGAATTAAATTTTCGATAAATTTTGAACTATTTAGAGATAAATAAATGCACATATACTATATACATATATCCATTCAAATTTAAATCATATATCAGCATATGTTATAATTGCAGTCTTATTTTAGAAATTTAAATCGATTAAATTCCCTAAACAAAACTGTAGCAAGACTATAGAATGATCTCTTCACTTTGAAACTCAAAAAAGGAATGTCGATGATGCTACAGTCATCGCCGAAGTTATTTTCCAACGACAAAGAGAAGAGTACTAATTTTAAACTTTAAAATTCTTTGGGAAAAAATTTCTATTCGAAAATACTTTAAATAATATATCCTTTTAAACTTTAAATAGAAGGTTTGAAACCACCGGAAATTAAATTCTCAAATTCTTGTTTTAAATTCATTTTAGATTTCCAAATAAATTTATAACCATGTTTTATAGTTCAATTATTTATATTTGAAACAAGAGATAATGATATATAAAATCAAATATTATTTCTTAACAACCAATTCAATAAAAGCCAAGAAAAATTATAATATAGTTACAAAATTTATTTCATTAATAAATTTGAAAAACTATATTGTTTCAGTTTGCTTTGTTCAAGTGTTTTGGAAATCTTATCGATAGCGTTGATCAGACGAATCGATCAGAAACCCAAATCAACATCAACAACTCAAACAACACAATATATAAAACATTTTAAATATTAGATTTACAAGTACAATTCAAAATGTTTTAAAGACAGATTGGAAACAAAAGACAAGATGATTAAATAACAGAATAGGGAGATGGACAAGCTTAAATAAATCGTGGGCAACCTTAGCCAAGTCAACCCTGACTTAAAGAAGAAGATCGATGTGGATTTCTGGGGTAAATAAACATTCGATCTTAAGAGATAGAGTTTGGAATTATAAGAGATACTATCATCTAAACCGAGGATATAAAATCTCTGGTGAATCAATGCTATTGTAAAGGAGTTTCACCACTTTACAAATCAATTTGATATTGGTGAGACCGCCTACTCATTATAAAGATCATTCGAACTAGAGTTATAAGATACTCTAGAATCAAAAGAAGATGAATAGTGAGGGACATGAATGGATTTTGGAACCATAGGGAACGTTCCAAAATGCAAAGGAATCGAGTAAAAAAGGAAGAGATTCAAACTCGAATGAAAGTGATTATGTAAATACATTTACCATATATGCTGAGTTTTGCCTAGAGCCACCAAAGCTCTGATACCACATGTAACAACATGATAATTTCAACCATTCGCATTCGCACATGTCGGACTTGAATTGCTCAAAATACCGCGTGGTAAATAAAATTTGGCAAATCTCAGAATATACAGTAAATAAATAATCACAGATCACAGACATAGAGTAAATAATATTGCAGCGGTAGTAAAAGAGGTAGTAGTTCATGAAGCTATTATATATATATATATATATATGAGATACATCAGAGTTAAACAAGATACAATAGAAGAGTAATAAGATACATCAGGTACAAATCATAATACATCACCGGAGTTACTGGATACTGAAAGCAAAATAGATGGCTGGATCTGAAAGCAAAACTCAAACTCCGAAGATGAGTCTTGAATACTGAGTCACTCAGTCTGACTCGAGCGTAAAGCAAAACACAAAACACCCGAGTCAGGACATAAATACTTATGAACTGTAAAACTACTCAAGTGAACAGTAACAAAAATGCATTAGTAACTTAATGGATCCTTGGGATCGCCCATCCTTTAAGGATCCTTTAAACTATTTACTATGTAGTAATATTGTGCTATTATAATAATGTCTACAGTAAAATAAACTTACTTTAAAATAGCATTAAGGAGTGACCCAATATTCCTCTTAACACGTAATAGTCCCAGTAGTCCATCCAGTATCACCTCCAGATCAGGAGGCTACCCTAAATACTCCATGGGATACGGGAGAAAAATAAACTCGTAGTAAGGCTCGCTATGGTAGGTGACACGGCACACAAGGCAATGCCAGGGTAGATATACCAATTACACACACGGGCTGGCGGTAACATAGCAGCCACTATGCCTACCTCGGAACACCCTTCCAAATCAAAATCGGAGGATGATCATCAAATCAACCACAAGTAAGAGTAGAGTATCGAAGAAGTGTGTCCGACTAGAGGAGCTACCGCTTTTGGTTGGAGATCGCTCCTATTTTAGCCACCTTAAGCCAACTCACGGGAGTTGGGTCCACGTTCATACCTCAATAGGATCGTCGCCACTATCATATTTCATTCTGGAATCTCCACCGCGTACACGGTTGTTAAAGTGATTTTGGGTATTGGAAGAGAGTGTGACAACTTCCGATCCCGGTCTCTTTAACAACCAAACGTTATTATAACGCCATGGTCATTTCAAAATAGTTTATACTTCAATTATCAAATCATTTCATTTCAAAACTATAATCCTTTCGAAATAGTTTATACTTCGAAACCAAAACTATTGAATTTCGATAATTTAAAATTTTAATTAAATGAATCTTGGTGTTAAATATTGAATAATGAAATAATAATTAGGATGAAATGCAACACTGAAGATAATTAAAGCCGAATTTGTATAAATTGAATGAAATTGCGATAAATAAAATAATGTAAAATGGTATAACTTGGTTATATGTTGAATGTAAGTAACAAATGTAAATGTTGATTTATTAATATGAATCTGTGTAATAAATGGGATTTGAATAGGATTAGTGTGATATGAGTTGGTATAATCATTGGTGACTAATAATGAACATTTCTTTAATGACAATTGATATAATGACAGAAAGTGTGTGTGTATAAATTTCATAGAAATGTAATGTATGGATAAAGTAATAAATTGGTATAAGAATGGAATTAAGGTAAATGCATTAATTGGTACTAACCCTTAATTAATGTGTACAATGGATAGAAGTACACATTTAGAATGTAATATTTACTCAAATTAAGATGTAAATAGGCGTATATTTGTGTAATGGGATAAACTAATGTAATTAGGTATATTAAGTAAAAATGGACCTAGTAAGATGGCAATTAAATCAAATCAATTTATAGGAATCAATTTTAATTAATTGGAAGGAAATCTATAATAAATGAATTTATTTGTAAGTGAATGAAATTAATTACTATATTAATTGGAAATTTGAATAAAATGGTAATTATCAATGTAATAAGAGTAAGCCAATAATAATTCTTCCCATAAAATGATAATGGATTCAATAATGTTAATACTATCCATAATAGGGCAATTGGTTGAATTTAAAAGAATGGAAATGAAGACTTCTCAATTTAATGGGATTTGAACTATAATAATTGGATTTAATGGCGAATAAATGAAATTTAAATTTCTAAATATTACGCTAATTGAAATGAAGATGGAATGTTAGAATATTAATGTATAGACTTTGAATCCAATGTGAATTTCATCCATTTGATAATAATAATAAATTGAATAATATAATGAAAAGTAAATTAAATAGAATTATTGGAAATTAAATTTATAATTTTTGAATTTAATGAAATTGAGGTTAATACTGAAATTGATAAATTAATCAACTGTAAATTGGCATTTAAGTTTGTTTAGATCATTGTAAGTGATTAAGAAATCAAAAATTATGAAATTTGTCTATTATCGAATTGAAATCGAAAATTTGATTTAATTAATTAATTTTTAATTTTTTTAATTAACTGGAAAAATAGCCATTTTGGCCACTAACTCGGATTTCAACGAAACCAGTTTCATCGGATACGTATTGGTGAACTATTATAGGATTTCAAGTTTCGTAGCGATCGTGCTTGTCTTTTGATCGTGCGGGCTCGAAACGCGTAGAAATCAATGAAATTGAAATCAATTGGAATCAGTTTGAAATAATTGATTTTAGCATAATTTCTTCATACGATGGAATTTTGATTTGAAACCTATTCCATCGCGTTTAAAATATTTTAAAACATCTAATTTGATATATGGGTTGACCCAATTTCATTTCGGAGTCAGAATGGGCTTTTCAGACCATTTTATTGTTCCAACGCGTATATCTAATCCATCCGGTCCATTCTAATTTCAGTTTGTCTATAAATACCCTGTTTAAACCCTAATTGTTCCTTATTGTAAGTTTTCTATACGTATAATTCCTTCTCACCTCCTCGTTTCATAGCAGACAATTCCGAATCCAATTGCAGTTCAAAAATCGAATTCAAATGTCAAACTCCTAAAAAAATTCAGAAAAATTATATATCGAAGTTCTCGAAAATACGAATCAGCGTCTGGTATCCATTTGTCGAAATTGTGCTTCAACCATTTGCAAATCGCGATCAAAGTTGAATTGGGCGTTTTTTATTTCGACATCAATCGCCAAAATTGAAATATGGGTTTTATAGAGCTCGTAGTATGGAGTTCGACGCTGGTGGTCGTTTGGCCTGGGGATGCTCGGTGTGGCTGTAATTTGCAAATTAGGGTTCAAAACCCTAAGTGTTGTCAATGGCGGTACGACCCGTTGGATAGGCCGAAAGGCGTGGAGATGAGCCGGCCGTTGCGGCTCGACGTGGGAAACCCGATGGCGTCGGCGGCGTGACTAACGGTGGCCGGTGGTGCGTGGTTTCGTTGGCCAAAGTTTTGGCTGAAGGGGGGTCTCGCGTGTCGTTCGTGCGTGCGTTAATTACCTTGTTTATTCTAATATTTAAATCGTAAGATCGTTCTAATTTGTATAACTTTCACATACAGACTCAGATCACGCGCAGTTTTCTCCGCTTGGTTCGTATCAGAATTCCGAACACTTTGGTGCAGGTTCGGACAAATTCTAAGACTGTTCAAATTTTGGATTTAAGTTGAATTTAAATTCAATTTAAATTCCAAAGGTGAGTGTTTAACCCACTCACAATTTCTAAAATTCTTATGTGCGTTAAATTTATTTCTAATGTGATTAGAAATTTATTTATTTCTAATTGGTATATTTTTACCATCATTCTGGTTAAAATTGAATTTATTTAATTAAATTGGTATTCAATTTATTATTGCCTATAAACTGTCAGTTAAATTAATTTATTATTGAATATAAACTGCCAATAATTTTGTTATTTATTTCTATTATATATTGATGTTATTGTTTGAATTGGATGATGATTGTGATAAATGGTTGATAACCGATATTGGGTGAATGGATGCTGTATTTTATGTTGTTATAGACTACAAGTTGTTATGCAATTTATTTCATTCGGGATTGCGGTTTGAAATGATATATAACCATATTTTTATTTTAAATTACGGATTGAAATGATAAATATCTGTATCAGTTGACTATATGGTAGAAATTATATACAGACACCGTGGTCTATATATGAAAATATTTTGAAATGATTTCTATGGTTTTGGAAAGAAATATATGATTTAATAAATATTAATTTTTGATATTATATAAATATTATTATATATATATAGTTAAATTCTTGAATTTAAGTTATGTATAAATTTGTTTAATAACAATAAGTTCAATAATGAAGTTTGATTGTTTTATATTATATGTTTAAGTACCTGTTTAAGATATTGTGTATATATAGAGTTTTAATGACTTAAATAAAAATTAAGTTGGAAGACAAATATGAAATTGGTTTGAATTGAATTATTTAAGAATTATACTCGAATAAATTTGATTTGAAATTTAAATAAAATTGATATTTTAAAGGGTAGGATTCTTATAACTTTGATTTGGTTTAGAGTGATTTAAATGAATATAAAGTTGATTTAAATGAACATATCAGGTTAAATAAATTGAAAGATTATCCAGTTATATGAAGTTAAAAGTTTTCTTAAAGGATATTGGATTTATTACGCAAACATTTCAAATTTAAATAATAGTAATTGAATTTGATGTGTATGGGATTATCAAAGAATTAGTTTAAAATCGTGGAGTATTTAAAGCTTTGAAATATATGGAATTTGAAATGTTTTATTTGGAGATTCAAATCTGTATTTGGAATTGGTTTGTGAAATTAAAGAAGCTAATTTATTATATAAAGTAATTTAATATTAAACCATTTAAATATTGGAAGTTATGTTTCAAAGCTATGGGTTTCAAGGTATTATGATTTGAAAATGCTATGATTTTGGGAAAACGATATATTTGAAATAAAAATGATATTATATTGATTTGGATTTTATAAATGTAATCATATTGATTTGGTTTTCAAAACGAATATGATATCGTATTTATATGGTTTAGAAATGAATATTATATCCTGGTTTTGAAGTATAACTATTTTGAAATGACCGTGGTGTTATAATAACGATTGGTTGGCAAAGAGACCGGGATCAGATATGGGCATACTCTTTGTCGATACTGAAAACTACTTTGACAACCGTGTACGCGGTGGAGATTGCAGAATGAAGTAGGATGGCGACGGCGTTTCCTTTGAGGTAAATTCGTGGACCCGACTCCCGTGAGTTGGCATACGGTAGCTAAAACAGGAGCGATTGACGAGCTAAGAAGGTAGCACCTTTTATCGGACACATCCCTTTGATATTATACTCTGACTTTTGGATTTATTCGGTGACCACTTTTAATTTTTGATTTGAGGGTGTGGCTCGAGGTGGGTGGTAGCTACGCGCTACGCGTTACCACCGGCCCTGAAGCGTAATTGGTATATCTACCCTGGCATTGCCTAGTTGTGTCGTGTCACCTACCATAGCGCGCTCTGTACAAGTTTGGTTTTCTCCCGTAGCCCGTGTGGTATCCTCTGGTGGCTTCCCAATCAGGAGGGACTATGATATTGGATGGACTACTGGGACTATTACGTATTAGGGGGAATGTTAGGTCACTCCTTAACTCTATTTAAAAGTAAGTTTATTTTACTATAGACATTATTATAATGGCAAAATATTACTACATAGTAAATAGTTTATCGGATCCTTAGGGGATGTGAATCCCGAGCATCTCTTGAGTTACTACACTCACGTTAGACAATGGATAGGAGATGTCAAATACCGTAAACATATCTGACGTCGTTCCACTCATATTTATTTCTGTTAATTTAACTTACATAAGATCTTTTAGTTCTAACTCGAGTGTTTTGTGTTTTCAATTCGCTCGGGTCAGTCCGAGCATTTCAGGATTTGAAGATTTTATTTTGGAGGACGAAGATTTGTATTACTATTATTTATTGTATTCCACTACATTCATACTGTCCGCTGCATTATTTATTGTTCTATAGTATGTTTAACTCTGATTTGTATTGTATAAGTATAATCGAATATTTTGTAAAAAAGCTTCATGAACTGTATATTTGAGTATTATATTTTATCGTTCCGCTGCAAGATTCCATTTTTTTTTCCTCTGCTTTTTCTTATTTTCCCAATAACAATCCGCCCTTCTCTATGGTTTAAGTCTGACTTGTGTGGTTTATCGTCGATTTAAAGCACACAAAAAGGCGGGACGTTACAGAGCTACAGCTTTATACCATTGAACTTGATTTTGAATTTGAACACTTTGGTCTAGGATCTTGTTTATTTGCTCTGACACTTGATTATCGTATGAATCTCTGGTATGCTTAATTGTTTATAATGAGTTGATCTTTGCTCTGGGATCAGGTTTAAGATGCTTTGATCTATTGTTTGATTTTATTTCTTTGATTCTTTTCCTCATGTTTATGCTTCCAAGTTTTGAAAGTGAGGAGAAAAATGAAAACATGGTTTTCTTATTTTTCTGGTATTTATTTACATAAAAATTTTAAATGCGAATTGTTTGCCATTTGTAAAATTGTAAGCTACTTAACTTACATTTGTCTCGTGCGTGAACTCTAGCTTACAAATGTATAAAGCTCTTATATATATGTATCTTATGTTCTATAACTTTGTTTTTTTTATGTTTTTAAATTATATACACACACACACACTATACTTAGTACATGTGTAAATTAGAAAGAAAGAAACATCAATTCTTTTTATTAAACCTTGTTTACATGTTATACTTAAGTTGTCATTATATTTAAATTGATTACAATATATATATATATATATATAAGTACTAGAGTTAAAAATGTAGAATTTAACTTTTAAATAACTCTTGAAAATTATCATATTAATTTTCAAAACATAACTTCCAATTCAACATATATATATAGATATATACCTATATATTATATATTATGATTAGAAAATCATTTTATTAGCTTTGAAAAGATAAAACTTGCAAAATTAAATTATTATATTGCTATGTTTACATCTATGATTCTCAACATCATGGAGTTTTGTATATATCTTATTTATATATATGTTAATTTACTGTAAAATTTATTATTTCTAGATATTTAAATTTTAGTATTTATTATAGATTCAAATTTATTATATTTTCGGATATCAGAATTTAATCTGTTCAACTAAATAAATAACTTAATTGTCCAATTATAAGATGCCCAAAAATCCGGGTTATCACAATTTGGATTTGATTGTAGAGCCTAGTATGCTGGAATTTAATAAAGTAACAATTTTGGCTAAGATTATGTATACTTACTTGAAAAGTGTTTTCAAAAGAATGTCATTAAAAATAATGTCCTTATATTCTGCGTAGCAAATGTTTTGATTATCATAAGGTAAAAACTCGTTCTGTGTTTATATGCGGCGTGGTCTTATGAGATTTTTTTTCTTTCAAACATCGTATTTTGAGTTTCTCACACCAGTCTCACAACTGACCCAGAGTTTATTTTCTTTTCCCCTTAAACTCAGGGTGCCCTACTTTCCTGAGCAGCCAACTAGTTAGGTATGCATGGATCATTTTGGTATGGAGCATGGAGCATGGAGCATTTTAGGTCTTTCTTGAAGTCATCTGTCACTTTCTGCTGTGTCTGTGTTATGTATTAGTATTTACCAGCACTGTTTGGATAGGTCATTATAACTATCCTAGTTGGATTATACTTGTCATAACTTTGATGGAACAATTTGGAGTAACTGCATGTACTACTCATATGTATAATTATGTGTTGAATACAATGTGAGATTCTATTATTGTCTATCTTCTATCTTTATTTCTTTACACCATCATAATATGCCAATCCGACACTTGAATTTATGGCATGTGAATAACGAGGATGTATTAGTACAATTTCTGAGAGTCGAGGAGGTGGGAAATCACAAGAAATATTATCATGTAAGGGTATAAGAGAAACTGCCTAAAGGATAAATGATGGGAGGTGAGCCTTTCGTGGCATGGTTGGGGTTGAGGGCAAGGCTAAAATTCTTGAGCCTATATAATGAGAGGCACATCCTTGTTAATAAATCTCAAATTCACAAAGCAAAACCAAGCTATTTTCATGTAACGACCTACAAATTTATCAGTTTGATACATCATATTTATTTATAAATACTCGAACATTATCTTCTTAAAACATAGATTATGATGTTTTGAACAATAATGACGGTAATATTATTTGGAATATGTATTTACAAAAATATAAACTTTGAAGGAATATCGACAATATGGTCGAAAATTGTTTTATCAATAAACAACTCTATTTTTATCAGAAGTCATGCACGAAGCTGGATACATACACTTATTTATCCATTTAAACAAGAATATGAAATAAAAAATTACTTTATTTTTGAAAATAAAACGTACTTATGACATCCTTAATAATGACATCATATTTAATAATTGACTTATGAATTTAAATTGAGATTTAATGATCTAATAATTATTATATTTATTCAAATGATTGTTTTTAAATGATAATAATTCATTTTAATTAGTTATGAAGTGATAATAAATCATTTATAATTTTTTTATTAAGACATATGTTTGACTTGAAATTTTAAGGAAAATTGATATCGCTTTATCGATATAATAGCACATTTTGTAAACAATTGTTTGATATTGATTTATATGATTTTATAATTCCAATTGTGATCACTTTAATTCACTAATAATGGTAATAAATTAGTTTCCAAATTTTTTACATTTCTATGTAATTTAATTAGTAAGTGAAAATGTAACCGAGAATCGGCTTCCTGATTTTCAACGGATTAACGAACGGAATTTGTTCAAAGTCTGTGCAACGTTATTGTTCTCTTATGCGTGTAAATATACATGCACATACATATCACATGCAGAAATATACGTACATACATATATATTTTCCACTTATATATATATTTGTATTTACATAAAGTAAAAAATCAAAATAACATGATATTTTACAAAGTCAAAAAGCAGACTAGCACTCAAATGTCAACTCCTTACACACATTAATTCACATACGTGGAGGAGGTTAGGTAACCAAGCGCTAAGGAGATTATGGGGTTGGTGTGGCTAAGGGCACTTTAGTCCATGCACATTTGGATATTTATTTCGGAAATTTTTCTATAAATACCCATCCACTCTTTCATATTTTAAACATCATTCTTCATCTTCTTCCTCCATAATTTCAAGCTTTTCAATGACTTCTTATCTTAGGAATTTTATGGTGAAAAATAGTGGAAAAAGAAATTAAATTAACATAGTATATATTTTACCATTTCACATCAAAACAAGCTCAAAGCTCCTCCGCTTCTCCTTCTTTGCCCATGGCCACACCCTACACCCACCAAGGACACCCTCCAACATCTACAAGTTAAGGTCGAGCCCATCTAAGGGAATATGAATCGATTCCATAAGCCTTGTTCCGATCGTAGAAAAGTTATAATATATTTTCATAAGTGTAATATCCAATGAAAGTGCGAAAACTCTATTTATATTATGATATGGATGATGATATGATATGCTTGGAAGGATTGGTTGTTTTAAAATGGTCGTTTGGATGCATAAACAATTTACATTTAATACACGTCGAAATTACACAATGGAAATCAATTTCCGAAATGAATTGTAAAGTATTACGAGACAATTCGACCTCTTTAAATTGGTGTATAAATGGTTTACAATCAGTAAAACTCGATTCGGTGAAGTTTTGAAAAGAATTGAAATTGAAGCCAAAAATAGACGCATCGCTCAACGACAGTTTGTGATTTCGCGCCATAATAGTTTAAATTAATTTATACGTTGGAGTCGGAGTGAGAAGTCTTTGGAATAAGAACTTTCCAAATTCTCATAATCATAGTTTTCAAATATAAGAAAATGATCGAGATTTCATTTAGTAGATTTTGAAATATGAGCAAAATAAGTTTTCGAAATAGTCGCGGTTTGGCAATTTGAAATCCAAAAAGGAAATTTCTTTGAAATGACATATTTAGATCTTTAAAAATATGGAATAAATTCTATAGATATACTAATTTTTTTTAAAAAGGGTTTTAGTTATAAAAATGGACCTTTAAATGATAGAAAAGTTATTTTTATCAAATAAGCTTTGAAAACACTATTTGTAGCACTTTCCATTGTAGTTTTAATAACTTGTATTAATTACAGTTTTAGCTTAATTATTCTTTTTCAAATCTTTCATAAACGTTTTGAAAAAAAATAAGCGTTTTATAGATAATTTGGAAGTTTTATAATTATTTCGAAAAGAGTTTAAATAAATGATTAAAAGAAAAGCTGTTATAAATAAATGATTAAATCGAGGCCCTTAAAGCCAATGAGTATACCTACTTCTTCTATTTGTGAGATCCGAATATGGGATGCTTAAACTAAGAAGATGTTTAGGAGCAACTTATGCCCAGGCTCACTAGGCCTTTTCCTAGGCGAGGAATAAATAAGGTCTAAATGTCAGAAACGGCCAAGTATAAACATTTACTTTCTATAACTAATTCCTTAACTTTGGGTTGTATAGTAATAATCTTCTTATACTTAGTATTAGAATCCGAGGAGGGAACTTGTACTATTCAGGTAGATTAAAAGACGATCTCACCGGCATTCGATGAAATATTCTTGTTGAATACAGAAATTAATATTGATTAAAATTAGTACATTTTTTACGAATCCTTTTTACTCAATAATATTTTCCAACATGATTTATGAGTAATGATTTTGTTTTTTCAAGATTAAAGAGAGGTTTAATAATCTCGTATATACTGGGAAAGAAATGATATATATCTAAAAGATGTTTTATCGATAATTGGTTCGAAGAGATCGGGATCGAATTTAGGTGATTCCAATCTGAAAACTACTTCGAACCAATATATGTTCGAAACTGAAAACATGATAAAGGCAATGATTTTGAAGACAGAGATCTTCATAATGAAAGGCTACGTAATAAGCCGGATTTTGTGTAATTAATTTAAATCTTTTTTAAATAAAAGAAAATTTGGAGAGTTTTAGTTGCTAAATTATTGAATCATTAATTTGCAAATTTGAGAAGAACATTAATTAATATTTGTTTAATTATTCAATTGAAATTGCAATTCTTATAAGTCAAAGGTAAAATATAGTTTCATATTTATCAATGATTACTATGTAAAATTGTTAGTTGAGTTAGTGTGAAATGATGAAAAATTGAGTTTAAATAACTAAGGCTTTTATATCAAAACAAGAAGGTAATAAAAATAATTGATTAGTGTAAAGTTGTGTTTTGTAATTAGTAAAATGAAGGAAATAGCAACACTTCTTAGAATTTGCAACACTTTGTTAATGGGTTCGGGTCTTACCAAGTATTAACCATTAGTGCATATAAAAGAAAGTTTCTTTTTTTATTAAAATACTTACTAACTATACGTTCATTTGTTCAAGCCGGCAAATAAAATAGAGAAAACTTCTCAAAACTAAGGAAAAACTCTAGCTTTAAACTAATCCCCAAACCTCAATCAAATCAAAGGGATTCTTGATAATTCTTTTAGAAATCAGAAGAAGGTAGTAATCAAGAGAAGATAGCTTAGATGAATTCGGGTCTCTTGTATCAAATTCAAATTTAAAAGATGAGTTGAATACCCACCCAACTTTCTCTAGTTCATATGTATAATTGATTAGTTGCTATTTGAAATGAATTGGATGGATTTTTAATTGGATTTCTTTCAATTTGATTGTGAATTGGTTGCTTGAATTTGGGTGATTATTTGATTGCTTGTTGAAAATAAATTGTGAAATCTGCTGTAGTAAAACAATGATATCTTAGTGTAAGTGCTCCAAATTGACTCAATCGGTTTTAGTAGAAATTTCTCTCAGCTAGCTACAAGTTCACTTTTAATCATTGAAATTCTATAGCTTATGGGGTCGAAATTGAGTTTGAAGCTGATGGTGTCGCACTGCCCTATGCAATTGGCAGAATTTAAATCTGAAATTGAATTGGCGGTAACTTTTTCGTTACTTATCAGAATTTAATAATTCATAATGTTCTGGAAATCTTAGACTAGGTGTTATAACTTTTATGTTTTGATTTTTGTATTATTTTGTGGTTTACATGACCGAAACTACATTTTAATGTTATTGTCCAAAGGATAAACGACGACGATAATGAAGTTAAAATTTGAGAACTATTTTGGTCATAACTTTTGAACCATAACTACAAAAATTTATTTCATGTTGTAAAGCCTGGACTATCCACAACTTTCATGTTTTAAGTTTTGTAAAATTATGAGATTTAAGCGGTCGAAATACAGATCTTTAAACCCTAAATTTGAGTTAAATGAAATAAATAGATAAGCGGTATATAAGTAATTTTAAGAAAGAGAATTCTTTATGTTTATAAATTTTAGAATTGTTTCTAAATTATGTTAATAGATACTATAAATGATTTTTAACAAGTTATTTTATATATTAAGAATGGTTAGTAAAATATTCATGGATTTGGAAATATGAATTTGGAAATACAAACCTAACCTATTTTAACATAAAAAGTTATTTGAACATTAAGTCTCTATTTTAACGATGACAACTATATATTGCACTTATATACTATATCACGATATGAGGCTTTCATTCAAGAAGACATCAACATGAGGCAAAAAGAAAGAAGAATCATATATAAGTCGAAGAAATCAAAATCATGAAGCTTCAAGATCAATAATATGTATATGGTCTTAGATTGAATTGTAAAATCTCCTTGATAGTTCATACACACACACAAACACGTACTCAAACATAGACGTCAAAATATCATTGAATATTAATGCAAACTGGACATACACAGTTCAGTTGACTGAGCCCAAGTTCAGTCGAATGAAACCGTGTAAATCAATTTTTTTACAATTCAAAATTTTGCGATGAAATTTTAATTGTTCATACTCAGTAGATCGGTGTAATCGCTCAGTATACTGAGATGCTGTAATGGCCATATTTTCTGAAAAGTCTTCTTCAAGAGTTGCAACCATTATAAACAGTTTTTTTTAATTCTGAAAGGATTTTTTGAAGGTTGACAACTCTTGATTGCCTCTCTTCAGTATTTATAAATAGCACAATAACTCATATTTAGTTTGCTAACTTTCTACTCTGATTTCTATTGTTTCTATTCTCTTGTGTTATTCTAAGAAATTTTTATGTCCAACTCCATTTTTTCATTTGCTATTGTTCCAATATTCACTGTGCACTCACTTCGAATCATCAAGGAGATTATAGAAACCATTGTACTATCAAGTCAAAATTAGTGTTAGATGAACACAAGATTGTTAAGCAAGAATTATTGTCAAAGGAAAGAATAAATCTGAAAGGTACTCAGATCGGTTAAGTTGTAAACATATTCCTCCGCGTTAAGTAAGAGATATACTAAGGAAATACCTAAGAGGTGCTTAGGGACTGGACGTAGGAGAGGTGCTCTAAACCAATATAAATCTCGGTGTGTACATTTACTTACTGCTTTAGTATTTCATAGTATAAATTAGTATATCTACTTGCCTTTATTAGCCACACATGATCCACTAGTTCTTTCAATTGTTATCAGAGCAAGGACTATTCATAATCATAACACAATTTTGAATACTATGCCCAATATGAGTTATAACACATTTTAGGAAGGATAATCAACTGCACGTCTACCATTTTTATGGGTTCTAATTATATGTATTGGGCTACACGCATGAAATTTTTTATGGAGTCAAGCGGACTTGAGATCTACTCAATCTTAGTATATAGCTTCTACTACTGCAACTAGTACATGGGCAGATGCTCAGAAAACTGCTGCTTCCAATAATGTAAAAGCTAGGAATGTTTTATACCGTGAATTAGATAAAAACGAATTTTCTAGAACTATGATGTGCAAAACAACTTATGATATATGGCACATGTTTCAAGTCACACATGAAGGAACCACCAAAGCAAAACAAACTAAGATAAGTTTGTTGACAAATCAATTTCAATCATTTAAAATTAAATCAAATGAAAGCATCATAGAAATGTATTATTGATTCCAAACTATACAACATAATCTCGTGGCATTAGGAGTCTCATTTACTGATTTTGATTTTGTTACATGTATTCTAAATACATTAACTGGTGAACGGGAAAGAAAAGTATTAGCTATAGAAGAAGATAATGACCTCTCTACAGTCAAAGTAGAAGTGTTAATTGGAAATTTGATGTCATATGAAGTAAATTTTCAAGCTAGAAATGATCTAGCTCCATAAAAGCGAAGTATTTCTTTTCAGGTAAATAGTGATGATATCTCAAACTTAGATGAAGAAATTGTAGCTTTCCTTGCTAAAAACTACAACAAGTTCAAAAAATTCGATAAAATGGTGCAAAGGCAGAAACAAGCAACTCTAACGATCCTTCATCATTAAATGCTATAGGTGCAATCGATTTGGCATATGAAAAGGGAATGTGCAGAATTAAACAAAGATACGAAAAGCTTCAACAAGAACAACAAATATGAGAAATTATCGAAAAAGAAGCGTGCATTTCAGGTAACATGGGATGATTCCTCAAGTGACAGTGATAGTAATAGTGATAGTGACGAAGAACAAGCCAATGTTTGCTTCATGGCAACTAAAAATGAGGTACTTTCAGATATATCTTTTCACGATGTCATAGAAATAACATTAGAACTAGGAAATAAATACACAAATCTTAGAAAAATTCATAAGGAATGTTTAGAAAAAATGACTAAACTAGAAATAGAAAATGAAATATTAAAAGATGAGAAAATTATGTTAGAAGAAGAAATTCTAAATTACAAAATATATGTAAATCTATTGAAGAAAATAAAAATGAGGATGATTTAAAAAAAGGAAATTGCAACACTATCAAATGATAATGTAAAACCAAGAAAAGTTGTCAATAATTTAGAAAATTGGGTAATAGTGTTAAATGAAGATAAACAGTCTTTCGAAAAGAAAGTAAATAATCTATCTACAAAAATTTCTAAATTTAACCTAGGAAAAGGGAACCTATCTCATTTAATTAGTATTTCAAAACACCCTAACAATAAAAATGGTTTAGGATTTATAAAATCAAAGAAACCAAAAGTTCAACACCAATATGCTGCATTTAATTCTAAATTTCATAAACTACTGAATAGCAAATCAAATTATAATAAAAAGATAATTCAGATATGGATTCCTAGAACAAATAATAACTTGATTAGAAAAAACATGTAGATAGACTTTTGAATGATGTTCCTTATAATAAAAAAAAAATTAGATTCAAAGGTTCTACCAAACCTCCTAGGTATGGTTACCTTCAGTTTAACCCCCAGGATCCTAATAAAGGAAGTGGGTACCATTAGATTACTTTTATCTTTGTAGGTACCCCAACTTAAACAGGAGAAATGGATTCTCGATAGTGGTTGCTCCAAGCACATAACCGAAAATGCTGATATACTAATGAATATCTATTACAAGGATGACGGAACCGTCACTTTTGGAGATAATTCAAAAGGCTATGTTATAGGACATGGAGATGTTGCTTCTGTCGGTATATCTAACTCTCCTCTTATTTCAAATGTTTATCTAGTTAAAAAATTAGAACATAATCTTCTCAGTATCAGTCAATTACGTGATGAAGGTTTTTCTATATTTTTTGAAATAGGAAAATGCAATATCTTTGATAAAAATAAGAATTTAGTCTTTGAAGGAATAAGAAAACATAACATTTATATTTTAAATATGAAAATAAGACATGATAAAAATATTTGTTTAATAGCAGATATTTCTGATCCATGGATTTGACACAAACATTTTTTTACGTTAATTTTAAAAACATTCATAAATTAGCTAAAAATAATTTAGTTGGTGGTTTAGCTAAAATAATTTTTAAAGTCGATAATCTATGCGATGCATGTCAAAAAGAAAAATTCAATAAATCCTCTTTTAATTCTATACAAGAGATTTCCACAAAACAAACTTTAGAACTTTTACACTTAGATCTCTTTGGACCAATGAAAATTAGATCAATTAATCACAATAAATAAGTTTTTGTTATAGTTGACGATTTTTCACGGTATATGTGGACCTTCTTTTTAAATCATAAAAGTAACACTTTTAAAACATTCAAAATCTTTCCAAAACGTATTAAAAAACTAACAGATCTAAAAATCAAAACAACCTAAAGTGATCGTGGTGGAGAACTTGGAAATGAATCATTTCAAAAAATTTGTAATAAAATTGGGATAAGTCATAATTTTTCATGTCCTAGAATACCACAACAAATTGGTGTTGTAGAAAAAAATAGAACTCTTCAAGAATGTGCAAGAATACTTCTTTCTAATAGTAATCTACATTAAAAAAAATTAGCAAAAGTTGTTGCTATTGCATGCTATATTTTAAATCATGTCTCTCTAAGGCCCTTAACCAAAAATACTCCTTACGAACTATTTTTTAGAAGAAAACCAAAAGTGTCTTATTTTAAAATATTCAGATCCGAAAGTTTTATTTTAAAAACTAGTGATCCTTTAGGAAAGTTTGATCCAAAAGACGATGAAGGAATTTTCATAGGATACTTGGATCAAAGTAAAGCACATAGAATTTTTAATAAAAAATTCTAACAAAATTGAAAAAACATTACATATTTAAACAGTATTAAAGAAGATGATGAAAAATTAAATAAGTTAAATATTCAAAATGAAAAAATGGAATCAATAAATGATTAAGGATTATTTTATCCAAAAGACCGTCCATTCGAACTCATATCATATAGTGATGTCGATTTCGATGGTTGTAAATCAGATCGAAAAAGTACAAGTGGAACTTGTTACTTTGTCGGTCAATCTTTTGTATCGTGGTTTAGTAAAAAACAAAATTGTGTTTCATTGTCTAAATATGAAGCATAATATATATCTGCGACCCTAGGTTGTATTTAGGTTTTGTATATGCAACAAACATTACAAGATTTTGGAATATATCTGAACAAATCTTATATTTTTTATGATAACACAAGTGCAATTAATTTATCAAAAAACCCATTAATCACTCGAGAACTAAACATATTGATATTAGATATTATTTCTTGCGTGATATTGTTGAAATTAAAAATATCATTAGAATTTGTTGCTTCAAACAAATAAATAGCTGATATATTTTCTAAACCCCTTTTTAGACTAGCTTTTTAAACCTTCATCGTAATCTCGGAATATGCTAGCTTAATGATTTAGATAAATAAAGTATTTTTCTCTTTATATCACGTTAAACCAACATTAGAGATTTGAGAATGAATACCACTGGACATCAATTAATAACTAAATTTTGTAAGTAATACAATTATTTACTAAATTTAACAAAAGAAATAACATAAACCAGAAATTACAATTCCTATAATTAGTAAAATTCTAATATATATAGTGTCTCTGTATATATAAACAAAGATAAGTTAAAAACTGCCGTTTCAACAATGTTGGGCAATTATGATTCCGCTCATTCTTCTCTTGATTTTAGCTCTCCTTCTTCTTATAGTGAATATCCATCACCAAACGTTTCAAGTCCTCATTCTTCAAAATCACCATTTGTTCATATTACCCCTTCTTCGACTGGTCACACCGAATTCTCATCCAGTGGAAAGAAGACAAGAAGAGTTTTGGAGCTAGATACTCACACTAAAATTGATGATATACATCATCACCAATAAGAGATGATGAATGTACAAAAGAAGATGTACTATGAACAAAGACGTCGAGGTGCACATATGAATTTTTTGGAAATATGCATACTTGCTATCTATGGTCATTCCCCAACCAAAAATAGCATTTGTCAACATAGTCAACATATTACCAAGTCTCAGATTATTACCATAACATTCCACCAAAAAATTTATGGGAACCTGGACCATCCACGTCGAATTAGAACAAAACTCCAGTTAAGTATAACATATGGTCTCTACTTCGACCATTAGTTGAAGATACCGAGGTGGCACCTAATTCTTGCGACCTCTTTCTAGATAAAAATTTGATGATTCGAAAGATAATCAATAAGTTATGACAATATTTTGTTATTTACATAATAAATAAATACAAGCAATCTATATCAGTAATTGGATGTAGACAATAAAGTATATCATATAAGTTTGTTTTCGAAATACCTGTGAACTATATTTTTATCAACATACACCAAAAAACCAAACTTACATAGGTTTAGTCGACTGAACCAGATTGCTAGTCGACTGAACCTGTATAAAATTTGAGCATACTCTCTGCCTCAAGAAGGCACAATTTCAGTCTATTGGGGATCTATCTCAGTCGGCTGAAGTTGTATGAAACTGCCCACTTACTCTCTACCTATAAAATAGGTGTTTTTAGTCGATTGAGTTTCTGTCTCAGTCGACTGAACTTTGCAAAATTGACAGCATAACTACCTTTTTATCATCATTCCTATACACCATTTCACTTTGCCTCTTCAAAAAACCCTAACTCCAAACATCTTTTTAATGGCTCCAAGAAATAAAATCCCTGCTTCTAATCCCAAACAAAGCAAAGAGAAGGCTCTGGCCTTCTCTTCCTCCACTTCGGTTCATCATAGTTTGCTTCCGATGATCAAATCTTAGAGTGACTTAATGGAATTGCCTAAAATCTTCGAGTATTCAATGAATTGATGGACAAATGAATCTTTCAGGAGACACTGCAAGATGGAAGATTTCACTACTTTTGGTGTAGAGGATTTAGCAAGAAAATATGAATTCCTCTCCTTGATTGATAAAAAGAAAAATAAGGTAAAAATTTACCCATTTTTAGTCAAATTGTTCTATGCAAATCTTTATGGATATTTTTATGCACCTCCAAATGAAACCGGACAGGAATTTTATGGAGTAGGGTATTAAGAGTTGATATAGTACTCAATTATCAAGATCTAGGAGCTATTTTAGAGCGTAATGGTCATGGCTCTTCTTTAGATAATGTGTTCCATCGTGATTTCGCCTACTATTCGATTAGCTTCAAATTTTGTATTCCAAACAAGGAAAATACTTCAGTAAATTTACGACCTCAAGCTCGAATTATTAATAAAATGCTTCTTCTTATTTTTTTCCACGCACCGAGAGCTATGCAAAAATATACGACTAGAACTACAAAGCTCTTTATGCCATTTACTCTAACACTCAACTAAATTGAGCAGAGATTATTCATAATGAAATAAAAAGCTTTAGTTCCCGTTCTCGCATAAAATGTTTTTTGGCTCCTATCTCACAAAGATATTTATCCATTTTAGAATTAGTGTGGCATTTTACAAAATTACATCACACCAAAGGTAATGGATCAAAATTCTATTTCACTTATGAAATTACCCTCTATAATAGAACCCCTTCCCTCCTATAATGTTTACTTCTCAAATTTGGTTAAAAATAACTTGGATCAATCGTCTTCACAATCACCCTAAGCACAAACCTCTTAAGAACAAATGCATGGTCAAACAAAGTCATGAAATTTTCAAAAAAGTTAATTGGTCTTCGGATAGTGAAAATAAAGTTTCTTTGGTCCAACCTTTAAGAAATATCATTGCCATAACCGCTATTCTTCACAACCGAGAAATTTTTTTCGAACAACAGTAGAAAATAGTGAAACGTCAAAAACCATTTTGGAATTTTTCTTAGTAAAATTTGGAAAAAGGTCTCATCATCCTCTAGCTCATCATCGTCCGAACCTAAATCTTAGTTTCTTCAACTCCATCCTTATTTGGAAAGACTATCATATTTTTCCTATGCTTACGTAGTGGTATCATTAAAAACAATTCTATTTGTGATATTGTTTATGTTAAGTTGGTATGTAATTTAATTTGTGATATTATCAACTCTATGTACGTGACAACTTCTATTTGATATTATATGACTTTATGTGAAAACTTGCATTTGATGTTATGTTGTAACTAATTTGTATTATATGTTAGTCAAAGAGTATTCCCTGTGTTTACTTCTTTTTGTTGAGGCCAAATGGGGAGAATCATATAGATAAGGGGAGCATGAATTAAGGAGGAACAAAATCTATATTTTTACATTTGAACTTTGATAGTTGTAATCATCAAAAGGGGGATATTGTTAGAACATTAAGTCTCTATTTTAATGATGATAACTATATACTTCATATATATATATTATATCATGATATCAGGCTTTCATTTAAGAAGACAACAACGCAAGGTAAAAGGAAAGAAGAATCATCTACAAGTCGAAGAATTCAAAACTATGGAGCTTCAAGATCAATAGAACGTACATGGTCTTAGATTGTAAAATCTCCTTCATAGTTTATATACACACACAAACACACACTCAAACATAGATGTCAAGATATCATCGAGGTTTGAATTCGACAAAGTTCAAAATATTAATGCAAACTGAACTTACATAGTTTAGTCGACTGAAACTGGTTTCAGTTGACCGAGCCCAAGTTCAATCGACTGAAACTGTATAAATCAATTTTTTTATAATTTAAATTTTTTCCATGAAATTTTAAAATGTTCATACTCGGTCGACTGACGTAATCGCTCAGCAAATGAGATGCTGTAACGGACATATTTTCTGAAAAGTTATCTTCAAGAGTTGCAACCATTTTGAATAGTTTTTTTTTAATTCTGAAAGGATTTCTTAAAGATTGATAACTCTTGATGGCCTCTCTTCAATATTTATAAATAGAACAAAACTCATACTTAGTTTTTCTAATTTTCTACTCTGATTTCTATTGTTTCTATTCTCCTGTGCTATTCTAAGAAATTTTGTACTTTCGGCTCCATTATTTCATTTTCTATTGCTCCAATAATCACTGTGCACTCACTTCGAATCATCAAGGGGATTATAGGAACCATTGTACTATTAAGTGAAAATCAATGTTAGACGAACACAAGATTGTCAAGCAAGAATAGTATTTGTCAAAGGAAAGAATAAACCTAAGAGGTGCTCAAATCGGTTAAGTTATAAACCTAATCCTCCGGGTCAAGCGAAGGATTTACTAAGGAAATACCTAAGAGATGCTTAGGGACTGGATGAGAAGAGGTGCTCTGAACCAATATAAATCTTGGTGTGCATATTTACGCACTACTTTAGTATTTCACCATATAAATTAGTATATAATACGCACTGCTTTAGTATTTCACTGTATAAATTAATATATATACTTGCCATTATTAGCCATACACGATCCATTAGTGCTTTCAAAAGTGATTATGGAATTGGAATATAAATATTGCGATTTTATTAAATAAACGAATTAGGTTTAATGGAATTAGGAAATGTAATTTTGAAAAGTATAAACTTAGTTTATTTCTAAATAAAATGGTTATATTTTAACATGGATTTAGAAGAGTAATTAAATATGGTTTTAAAATATGGTTTTGTGAATAATATAACATATTGAAATTTGAGATAACTTTGTGTATATAAGTAAAATCTTGGAACAATTCAGAGTTATGGAATATTTTTATAAAGTTAAATAATGAACGGATTTATGGACAATTATAATAAATGTTTTAAATAATAAACTCAAAAGAGAAAAATGTTTTGAGAGTCCTAATTCTATAATTTGAGGAGTACTAATAATCGACTTAGTATTATCGATTGGTTTAAATTCGTTTGAATAACGCTTCATAGAATATGATATAACTCAGTAAATAGAACGTTTGAGTGGAACTTACTATCCCATTGGCGAATACTCGACCGAGTAGTATGGGATGCATTGGTCTAATTCGTGTGATTGCTATTAGGATGTATTTTATACTTTAGAGTTGTGTTCTCTTCTGGTACGCAAAGAGTGGTTGCCAGATTCTTAATAGAATGTAGTTCACATTTTCTGATGGTATCCGTAATAATTGTTTTTTACTGGCTTTTAGTAAATACTTGAATTTCACCATACAGTATGGGACATATTGGTTGAGTTCTTGGGATTATTAAAGATGATAGTATTTGGCGCTTTAGAGTTTACTCTCTTTTGTTGTGCGACAAATGGCTGTTAGATCATTAAGAAGTTTATTCCTGGATTTCCTTTCGAAAATAATAATATAATAATATTAAATAAATGTATATTTATCGAGGTCTAGTTTCTATGATTACTTTGATCCATATGGACTGTCCTTAAGATCATTCTGCGTTCCCAGTTTGAGTACGATCCTTGTTATCAGATCACTTCGAGTGATATCAATTTGTCTTTTTGTTTGCCATGGGTTTGAGTACAATAATTGCGATTATTTTGGGCGATCGTTACGATCGGTTTGGGTTAAGATCTCTTGAATTCTGGAAATTAGTATTATGTGACTATTCTGTGTTCGTGAAATAAACACACACACTCATATATATATATATATATATATATATATATATTCTTATGTCTTGTGATGGATTCTAAATTAAGTTATTAATATTTATGTGCTTAGAGATGTTGTTTTTTGTTCTGTGAATTCAGTGTTTACTGACTAATTTGTTTTCGTGACATAAATGTATAAACCAATGTCTTGTGATGAATTCTAAGTTAAGTTAATGTCGTGACTTGATATCTTTTTTGGACATTTGTATTACCTATATATTACTTGTTCTTGTGTTATATCTTATTCTCACCCTATTGGATATTTAGAGATAGTCTGACACGGGTGTTATTTTGCTTAGGTTAGGCCGAGACTTTTTGGGATACATGACAGCTTGACCTTTGGATGGTTAGGCTGGCAAGGAGATAAACATTTGGACTTTTAGTTTATTCCATTTAGGAAATTTAGACTTTATATATTAAATGCATAATTAAGATTAGAGAATTATAAACTTGTATATTATTGAGTCTAGTATTTCATTTTGTAGACTCACAGTTTGTATAAATATAAATATTTATTATTCCGTTGTAATCTATGATTGATATTTATATGATATATTGTGCTGATTTTTAGAAATCGATGTGTCTATTATTTTGTATTAATACTGTACACGTCAAATTTCAGTTTAGATATTAAGCAAAAAGGTATAGATGTTGTATTAGTGTTAGTGTTTGCACAAAAAATGGGCAAACACCTCCAAGTCGTATGATTAGTCGATTTTATGTTGCTCTTAATGATTTAGGTGATTTGTGCAAATATGTAAAAAGCAGGGACTAAACTGTAAAAGACACACAGATTTATAGTGGTTCGGCGAGAATGTGCCTACGTCCACTTCATATGTTATTGTTCTTCACTATTCAGATTACAAGTACAAAGCCTTGATTACAAGTGTATGAAAGTTGTTTGAAAGTTCTGTCCGTGCTTGAGCTCTCAAACTTGTCTGCCATTGTTGTACCCCTACCCCTCTATTTATAGAGTGAGGCTGGGGGAGGGGTCTTGAATGTATATAGCTGCTGGTGGGCCTGGGCTGAAGTGATATGGCCTGGCAATCTTGGTTCGGTAGTGCTTTGGTTCGGTAGTTGGTGGAGCGTTGTTTGGACCGGTGGTAGGTGGGTTGAGTTTTGATCCGGTAGTCTTGGTTCGATGGTCTTCTTACCTTGATTTGGTAGCATTGGACCGGTGGTGGCTGGAGGGGTTTTGGTTCGGTAGTCTTTGGAGTGGCTTTGGTTCGGTAGTGGGTTGGTTAGTGGATTGGTTCGGTAGTGGGTTGGTGTGGTCGGTCCGTTGGTTCCTTCGTCTATTGATTCGGCAGTGCCTTCGTTGGTCCGGTGGTAGGTAGGTTCGGTGGAAACACACCCAACATTTGCCCCCCAAAGTAGGTCATATGAATGCGTATGTCGCGCTTTGTTTTTCTCAACTTGGACACCCTCATTCGGCCCAAGTGCCGAACCGGTTGGTCCGGCCATCTTACGCTTGCCTATAAGTATGGGCCTTACGCCTCTGTCGTCCTTTATCATTCGAAATAGCCGAATCAATCAAGTACCGAACCAGACTTGACTGCCGGACCAGGTGAGGTTTCCTTCTGCCGAATAAACTTCATGCTTGAACTACCGAATGATTCAGTGGAGTATGAGTGCCGAATGGGCTTTCGCCTCGAACTACCGAATGCACTTGGGGGTACGAGTGCCGAATGGGCTTTCGCCTCGAACTACTGAATGCACTTGGGGGTACGAGTGCCGAATGGACTCTGGCCTCGAACTACCGAACGAGCTTTTATGTTTTGAATTATGAATGAGATTTCAAGCCATAGGTACTTGTTTGTCTACATCCCTTGTTCTAACGATGTGTTTTCTCGTGTTGCATATAATGTCTCATAAAGTAGAAACTCGTTATGACAAGAAGAAATCCAAGGACAAAGGGGAGTCCCCCATAGTGCCCCCAGTTCAGTCAGAGCCAGAACGACATGGACCATCCCTGAGATCATTAGTAGATGGGTACGGTCCTCAGGAACTCTTGAACTCACCGCCTGACTGCTTTCCCAGCTCCCTCAAAGACGAGCAGCTTGACGTTATATCTAGATCCTTTGGTATTGACAGAGCGCGTATGATGTTGCCTAGGAAAGGAGTGATGCCGTATAACCCCCTGAAGGATATTTTGCTTATAGTCGGTATAACTGCATGTGCAGGGCCATTCCTCCGATCAACGCTTGGATCGGCAGCTTCATCACATATTTGAAGGTGGCCCCTTTCCAGCTTCAGCCCAACTCCTATGCCATCTTGGTGAGCCTGTTTATTATTTCCAGAGAAAGTACAGGCGTCCCCCTTCCAACCGGGAAATTCGGTATCTATACAACTTGAGAGGCTACAAGAAGAGGTCCCCATATATTAGCTTAGAATCGGTCGTGTATTTCAAACCGGTCCTGGAGTTATATTCAAAATTTAGCATGTTCAAGAAGGAATGGTTCTTTGTCAGAGATGACTTTGTTTCTTTCCACCGCTTCACCTCTGGCTGTAAGTTGACTCTTATTTATAATTTCCGTTCTGACTGCAATGCTCCTCCTTATGTGCTTTGTTTCTTACTAGCGACAGGTGGCTTTGCGGTTGTAGAGAATGATCGTGTGGTTCGGATGGCTGGGGAGATAGAAGCCATCCCGGAAAAGGAGAGGGCACCTTCTTATTTGATCGGGAATGCCACTCTTTTGGAGCACAACTTGATTTTTCCACGCCATTCTGTGGTCAACCAAAGAGACACAGTTGTGGAGAGGGTCACCAAAGCTAAAGGAGGGGCTACGGCGAAGAGCGGCAAAAGGAGACCCTTCTCGAAACATCCAATTGCCGGTGGGAAGAAACTTAAGAAGTCTGATGGACCCTCCCCCAGCACATTCCCAGATGTCCCGGAGGAAGAAGATGTGGAGGAGGAAAGAGGCAAGGATGAAGGAGGTGAGGCGGAGAGTGGAAGTGGTGGAGAAGGTGAAGGTGATGGTCACAGCGATGACGGTGGCGACGGACGGAGTGGTGATGGCACTAGGGCTTTGTCTTCTGAGCAAGCAGGTGTGATCCAGGAGTGGACAGATGACGCTTTCTGCCTAGCTTTTGAAGGGTTGGAGGAAGGATCGTCTTTAGTGGAGAAGCCTAAAAAAGCTGACAAGGCCAGCACCGGCGCCGATTCATCTTTTAAGAGCGCTTCAGCTAAGGCAATTCTTGCGATTCAAGGTGAATTTTTGACTCCTGCCGACTCCATTTATGATAAGGATTTAGGAATATTTTATGGTCAGCTCTCGTCCTGGAATGAGATCCAGGATTTATTGCAATATCCTACTCCTCCCAGAGTTTTTAGAACAAAAGTGTCCCTTTACTGTTCTTAACTTGATATATTTCTTAAATTATAGCTCAATGTATGCTTGTGACACTTGGTTTTTATCACAGAAGCGGGTAAGGTGGCCAAGACATCAGACGTTCGACACCGCCTTGAACAACACAAACTTCTCAAGGCTTCTAACAAACCAAAGCCTCTGACTAACCGCCCTGGAGACGTAGTCGGCTATCGTCCTTTTCTTGGAGTTATCGAAGAGGATATCCAAAGGAAGAAGAGGAGTCGTTCCTTGTTTGAACCCTCACCTGGTCCTTAGTCCCCAACTCAGCCTCTTCGGGATACCACAAAGAAGAATACTGAATCTATACCTCCTCCGCACCCGTCTGAAAATCCTACCATTACCCGGATAAGCCATCCCGGTTTGGCTCGTAATCCGTTTGCAGGTCATCCGGATCTGGATCCGGGTTCTTGTGATATTACTTTTGATGAGGCTACCGGTGAGCGCCTTCTTCCCCGTAATCCTATGGTGAGAGTATTGGATGAAGCTAAGTCCCTGGACCTTGATTTTCTTACCACTCGGTTCGTAACTTTGGGGGACGAAGCTAAGGCAAACATTGACCGGGTCGCTGAGGAAACCAGGAAGCTTATGGGGCATCACGCCCGACTGCTCAAGACTGGAGAAGAAATCGGGAGTGCTAATATTCGACTGCGGTTAATGGTTTCCGACCAGGCCAAGCAACTTGCTGATCAGGCCATTCAGATCTCTCAACATGACGTCGCTTCTAGGCAATTAAAGACAACCATGGAAGAGGCCAGCAGGGCAGAGTTACGAAAAATGGAGCCTGTTTGTAAGGAACGGATTGACATGGCTATTGCAACGGTGGATGAGGTTTGGAAAGCGGATCTCGAGCGGGTACAGGAGTTATCCGAGAAGCTTGAAGCCGCAGAGCTTGCTCAAACCAAGCTGAAGGAGGAGATGAAGGCGACAAGGAATTCCTTTCAGGCTGACTGCTCGCAATACCAATCGGAGAGGGATGCCACCACTGCAAAGCTGTTGGCTTCTAAGGACCGAATAAGGGAGTTCGAGGAGAATGAGGGGATAATGGATGAGATGCTTCAGGATATATACTTTCACACTTGGAAGCAGGGTAACTTATCTTGGATGGATGATTATCCCCGAGTTATGGCCAGGATTTATCTCAGGGCCCTGGAGGAGGCTAAGGCCGATGCAGATAAGGAGGGTGGCGTGGCCTTTAGAATGGATGTGGTTACGGCTCAATTCACCAAGGAGGAAAAAGCGACGGCGAAGGAAGGTATGCGGCTGCTTACCACTGAGGAGGTAGGTGTGCAGTTAGAGGATGACGATCAAGGAGCAGATGCTGGTAAGTCTTCCCTTTTAGCTTTCGTAACTTGATTGCTTATTGTTTATTTAATGGATTCTTCTCCTGAATTGGACAGGCGGGACCTCTGAAGCACCAACTACCTCTGGTCAACTTGCTGAGAGTTCTGATCCTGCGGTTAAGTAGATCTCGGAGGGCAAATAGGATAGAGGTGAAGCTCTGATGCAGTCGACTCCTTGACTTGGTCTGGATATCTTTTGGTTTACTTGACATTGATGTCTATGGTAGTCCCAAAACATCAATGTAACTTTTAGGCTGTAATTTTGTTATTCGTAACGAACGACTTTATTCTTAGCATGTAATTTTTAACTTAAGCTGATTCTGTCATATTTGAATGCTATCGTTATTTTGGCGTGTTGCATAAGAAATATAGCTGTGCATATTCCTGTGATTCAATTGTGTTTGATGTCAAGTTCTTGCTTAAAATATAATTTCATATCTTTCAATGTTAGTGTGATGTGCGAATAAATTATAGCTACGTATTCATATGCAAAAGAATAATGTACCGCCCTGTAGATGGTTGCTTTGAACGTCTTGTAGGAATGCAGCTGAGTGACCTGTCATCCAGTTGTGAGTTCCTATTCCCATTAGCGAGTGTCTCCTATTTTGTGTCTTGTACTTTAGGGATCGTTATAGAGGAAAGGAGGAAAGTTTTTAAACAAAATTGAAGTATAAGAAATAGTAAAACTTCCAACCATGGAAGGCCTGCGATGTGCTTAAGCTCGTGGCATACTGGTTTTGTAGTCACTTTCCCTAGCTGTGGGTCTTGGAGACATTTGTCACCCATCTTACGCCTCCACGAAGAGTTGCTCTTTTTTACCACAGCCGTACTTAAGACACTCGGAGCCAAGATCGCGCACAGTAACTACCCGGGCCATTATGGCCCGTAATCGTGGGTATTATTTGATTTACCGTGGCCGGCTAGCGTGGATGCCGATCATTAACTGTGAACTACCCCTGGCTGGCCACACCTTATGTTGGTGCTTAAAGTAGGTTCACGGTTGCCGGCGAGCCGAACGCCGTAATGAGTTGCCTCGGTTATAGTCGGCCTTCTCGGTGGCTTATAATCGGCTCATTACAGTTGGCTTTAAGGGCCGATCACGAGCAATGAGTCAACCCGCGGTAGAGGGATGCTGGAGCAAAAGTGTTTCATTGGCGAGGGCATAAATTCGTATAGTACATGTTAGGTCTTGTCGAGGTGAAGTCGCGTTGTGATGTGTCTTGAATGGAAATGTCATTACATAGGATTTTGTTCAACAGAAAAAGATAAAGTTAACAAGCAGCCAAGATATAAAGGAACAAGTTAAAAAAGAGACAAGTTTTTAAAGTGGTTCGGCACGAAAATGCCTACGTCCACTGATTCTCTTTGTTAATTCACTTCATATGGGCAGTACAAGTTAAGAAAAGTATTGACGAAGGTGTTGGATGTTCCATGCCCTCTGGAACACCTCTCCATCCACTGTTGACAAAATATAAGCTCCGTTGTGGAGATCATTATGAATTACATATGGTCCATCCCAGATTGGATCTAGTGCACCGGGGCGCGGGAAGATTCGCTTGAGGACAAGATCTCCTTCTTGTAGGCTACGATGCTTGACTTTGGAGTTGTATTGCACTTCCACTTTTTTCTTGTGAGCTGCTGCTTTGAGTGCTGCATCGTTTCTTCTTTCTTCAATTAGATCCAAAGACATGTGAAGGAGTTCTTCATCTCTTCTGGGTTATAGTAGATCCTACGGTGGGAAGGTACTACAGTTTCGACTGGGAGCATGACCTCCGATTCGTATGTCAAAGAGAAAGGAGTATGCCCCGTTGATGTTTTGAAAGATGTGCAGTTAGCCCAAAGTGTCGTAAGAAGTTCATCCACCCAAGCGCCTTTCGATTTTTCAAGCTTCTTTTTGATTAGAATTTTGAGAATTTTGTTGACAGCTTCGACTTGTCCGTTTTCCTAGGGGTAAGCCACAGATGAGAAGCTTTTGTGAATTCCGTGCTTTTGGCACCAGTCGGCAAACTCTTTGCTGTCAAACTGAAGTCCATTGTCCGATATGATTTTGAGTGGAACCCCGTACATGCATAAAACATTTTTGATCAAGAAGTTAATAACTTTTGCCGAGGATATTTTGTTTAGAGGTTCCGCTTCCACCCATTTGGTAAAATAGTCGACTGCCACTATAGCATATTTGGCTCCGCCTCGGCCCATCGGCAGTTCGCCAATCAAGTCAATTCCCCATACTACAAAGGGCCAAGGGCTGGTCATTTGAGTAATCTCATTTGTTGGTAGTCGAGGAATCTTGGCAAATTTCTGACATCTGTCACATTTTTTAACGAAGTCTAAAGCGTCTTTGTTTAAGGCGGGCCAGAAATATCCATATCGGAGTATTTTCTTTGCCAGAGTTTGTCCTCCAGTATGATCTCCACAGCTTCCTTGATGAATGCTGGATAAGATTTCCTTAGCTTCCCTTTCAGCGACACACCTTAATAAGGGGTTAGAGAAGCCGCACCGATAGAGGATGCCTTCTCGTATTGTGTAGCGGGAAGCTTTCCTCAAGATTTTCCTGACTTCGTTACGCTTACTGGGCAGTGTGCCATCTTTTAAGAATTTTCGGATAGGAGTCATTCAAGTTTCCTCTTCGATTGCAGCCACTAGATTTACTTGCTCGAAACTCGGGGTTAGTTGCTTTGAGATGGCTACTGTTCCGGAAATGGTACCGTCTTTCATGCTAGCTTGCTTTGCCAGCTCGTCGGCCTCTTGGTTCTCTTCTTGAGGGATGTGTTTGATTAAATAGTGATCCAACTGATCGAGTAGCAGCTTGGTCTTCTTTAGATATGCTGTGAGTCGTTCTCCTTGAGTCTGAAATTCTCCTAGTATTTGGTTTACAATAAGTTGAGAATCACTATGAAGACATAAAGCACTGACTCCAATCTCTAAGGCAAGTTCTAATCCAGCTATTACTGCTTCGTATTCTGCATCATTGTTGGTGGCAGCAAATTCTAACCTTAGAACATAGTGTAGCTTCCTTCCCTTGGGGGTGATTATTACAATACCTGCCCCCGAGCCTTGTTCGTTTGATGCTCCATCCACAAAGAGATTCCACTTAATGTCTTTTGCTATTTCAGATTGCTCCTTACCTTCGTTGGTAGTGAATTCGGCAATGAAATCGGCCATGCCTTGTCCCTTGATGGCGGTGCAAGGATGGTAGGTGATATCATATTGACTCAGTTCAATGCACCATTTAAGTAGTCGTCTAGAAGTGTCGGGACGATGGAGTACCTAGCTTAGCGGTTGATCGGTTAGAACTCTGATGGAATGAGATTGGAAATAGTGCCGCAGTTTCCGTGACATGATTAGTAAACAGTATGCTAGCTTCTCAAGTTTAGGATATCTGGCTTCTGCCCCCATTAATCTCTTTCTTATAAAGTATATCGGCCATTGCGCGCGGTTGTCTTCTCTCACCAAAGCGGCGCTTAGAGCATGAGATGACACAGCAAGGTATAAGTATAGCTCTTCACCTACATTTGGATTTGAGAGTACTGATGGTCTCTGGAGGTGTTCGATTAGGTTAAGGAAGGCTGTTAACCATTCGTCAGTCCATTCGAACTTTCCTTTGTCTTTCTTTAGAGCCTCGAAGAAGGGGACGCACTTGTCAGTTGCTTTAGAGATGAATCTGCTTAGGGTGGCCACCTTCCCATTTAGGCTTTGCATTTCTTATCGAGTGGAAGGTATCCTGATATCTTTCAGGGCTTGGACTTGTTCGGGGCTTTCTTCAATTCCTCTGGCATGGACGATGAATCCCAAGAACTTTCTTGAAGATACTCCGAATGAGAACTTTAGAGGATTCAGCTTCATTCCATATTGGCGAAGTACTTGAAACATCTCGCCCAGGTGGCTTACGTGATCGTTGGCTTTCCTTAATTTTACTAGCATGTCATCCACATAAACCTCCATAGTTCGTCCTATCAGTTCCGCAAACATCTTGTTGACGAGGCGCTGATAGGTAGCTCCGACGTTTTTAAGTCCAAAAGGCATTACTCTATAACAGTACAATCCTCGGTCAGTGATGAAACTAGTGTGGTCTTGATCGGGGGCGTGTATAGGAATTTGGTTATATCCTGAGTATGCGTCCATAAAAGATAAGAGTTCGTGCCCGGCTGTGCTGTCCACAAGCTGATCGATTCGGGGGAGCGGGAAGCAATCCTCCGAGCAAGCGTCATTTAAGTTGGAGAAGTCAATGCATGTTCACCACTTTCCATTAGCCTATTTTACTAGTACCGGGTTAGCGATCCACTCTGGGTAGATGGCTTCTCGTATGAAGTTATTGGCAAGTAGGTTCTTTACTTCTTCATCGAGGGCTGCTGATCGTTCTGCCCCCATACCTCTCTTTTTCTGCTTTACTGGCGCCTTGGTAGGATCGATGTTTAGTACGTGGCATGCCACGTCTAGGGAGATTCCAGTCATGTCAGCGTGCGTCCATGAAAATACATCCGAGTTGTGGCGGAGAAAATCAATGAGTTGGTCCCTCAATTCTGCTCTTAACTGAGATCCGATTTTCAACAGTCTACTCGAGTCGTGTTTGTCTACAGATACAAACTCCATAGCCTCTATAGGCTCGGCGGTGGCCTCCTCCTCTTCTTCCCAGGGGTCTAATTCATTGAAAGGATCACTGGTATATCGAAGAGGAGGGGCTTTCTTTAGTGGCTATGCTTCCAAGTTTATCATGCAGAGAGTAGTCTCTGCATTCTTCCCCCTATCCTTCCTGCGATTATTGCGAAGTTCAATTACATAGCAATCTCGAGCGGCGTCTTGATCTCCTTCTACCTCCCCTATTCCATTATCTGTTGGAAATTTCATCTTCAGGCACCACGGGGCCAGGACAATTTGGAAGTCAGACAAGGCTGGTCTCCATAAAAAGGCGTTGTAGGCCAAGTGGTTATTTATTAGCACAAATGTTTGTTTCCGCACAACGGAGCGCGAGTGACTTCCTATCTCAACAAAAAGGTCCAATTGCCCGAGGGGCATCTTCGCGTCTCCAGTGAAACCGTGTAGTGGTTTGTTGCAGGGAGACACATCCTTCATTGATAGCCTCATTCTGTCGAAAGCATGCTTGAATAGGATATTTACCGAGCTTCCGGTGTCTACTAGAATTAGGAAAACTTCGGCTGGGCCGAACCAGGCAGAGATGACCATAGGATCCATGTGAGGGTACTGCCTTCCTTCTAGGTTACGCCTATTGAATGTAATGTCATTATTCTCTTTTCTCTTCGGGTGGCGTTCTTCCATAACAGGATTAACGTAGCCTTCATTGTTTCTAAGTGACTTTCCGTATCTTTCGATCTCTGCCCAGCTTATGTCAGCGATGTGTGGTCCTTCCGATATGGTATGGACCACTATCTTCTCTTGACTGGAGCCGTCGGTGTTGCAATTTCCCCCTTCTGTTTCTGGGAGGGGTAGCCTTGGGTTCTCATTGGCAGGAGCTATGGTCCCATTCTGACCTTTTACATAGTGTTCCAGTCTCTTCATTCTGAGGTGTTCTTCAATTAAGTCCTGGAGATGATGGCATTCAATGGTATCATGCCCATGAGATTCGTGGAAGCGGCAGAACTTTCCAGACTTAATTGCGTTATATGATTCCTTCTTATACGGGGGGCGTCTGTATTTAACTTCGTCTTGGGTGGCCAGGAAGATGTTTTCGATTGTCTCATTCAAAGGAGTGTAAGTGTCAAATCTCGGTCCTGGCCGATATAGACGTTTTTCTCCCTTCTTGCCCCCAGCATTGTCTCTTTATTCATTTCTTCTAACGTCCTTTGCTACAGCGGGTGTGTCGCCATGAGTTGCCTTGGTTTGTTGCCCTGTCCGTCTTTCAGTGGCGGCGTCTTCAAGTCTCATATATTTTCCGGCTTCATGGAAGAAATCGGTAAGGTAGCTGGTTTTTCTTTCGTTAATCTTCTAGCAAACTTAGTATCCAGATGCACACCACTACAGAGGGCCATTAAGATAAGTTTCTCATCGGCATCTTAGACTGCGACCGCTGCAACATTGAATCGGGTCAGATATTGTTGCACTGTCTCTCCAGGCTTCTGTTTGATATTAGATAGGGAATAAGCGTCCTTGGGTTGTTCCATATGAATGCGGAACTGGCTCATGAACTTTTCTTTCAACATTTCCCATGACCTGATGGATACTTATGGTAGGTGGCAGAACCAGGAGGCAGCTAGATCTACCAAGAATAGTGGAAAGCATTTGCACAATACTCCTTCTATGGCTCCGCTCATGAGCATATGTTGTGTGTATCTCTGCAAGTGTACAACAGGGTCTGAGATTCCCTTGTAAGGTTCCATTGTTGGCATTTTCCATTCTCAGAGGGTGATGGCAATTTCGATATTACGGGTGAAAGGGCTGGTTACCCTAGCGCCTATCCCTCGATCTCTTTGATCCCGTTGGACGCACTCTCCGAACAATCGCGCCATCCTTTCATTAGAATTTGGAGAAGATAGGAATGAGTTTGGTTCTTCTCTGCGGGATTGCTTCCGTCCAGATGATCTATAGCGGTGGTATCGTCTATCACTCCTAATATTTTCCACTGGCTGTCTCTGGTCTTCTGGGAGCATGCTAGGGTCAGCTACAGTTGTCCCTTGCCTTGATCTTCCCCTGCTGGGTTCTGTTCTGAGCACTTCCTCAGGTCCAACTTCGGGCTGGACTCTAGCTCGGCCCAGTTCATTGGTGTTTCCATGGCTAGGTAGCATGACCGGCTCAGCCGCAGCCGACCCTCGCCTGGTACCTCCCCCGTTGGGTTTGGTTCTAAGTGTTTCCTCGGGTCGGAGTTCGGGCTGAGTTCGGGCTCGGCTCCTATCATTGTTGTTCCTGTTGCTAGTTTCTTTGAAGAAGAAAGATCTTTGTCACCTCCGAGATCCTCCCGACTGGGACTCATCCCATGATTCAGTGTTGCGGTTGGATTCTTCAGCATCCCTTAAGCGTGTCATGAGTTGGATCACCAAGGCTTCTTGCTGGGATGTGAAGCGGTCAGTTACTTCAGCCACAACCCTATCTAGATCCGCCCTAGTAATTGCTGCCGGCTATTCCGTGGCCGGGGCTGTTGGATTTGCCGGATTTCCATTTTGTACTGCTGTTGGAACGGGACGATTCTCTTGATCTGTGATCATTGGATCTGGAACGCTGCTAGTTGCGATGTTCTTTCCTTTTCTAACATCTTTCTTCTGTCTGGGAGGCATATCTTCCAAGCAATGAGCGATGCTGTCGAGAAGAAGTTTAAGTGGGAGAAACTGAGGCTTCTAGATCGAGCTCTCAATGAAAGCACCAAAAATGTTTGCACAAAAAATGGGCAAACACCTCCAAGTCGTATGATTTAGTCAATTTTATGTTGTTCTTAATGATTTAGGTTATTTGTGCAAATATGTAAAAAACAGGGACTAAACTGTAAAAGACATACAGATTTATAGTGGTTCGGCCAGAATGTGCCTACGTCCACTTCATATGTTATTCTTCTTCACTATTCAGATTACAAGTACAAAGCCTAGATTACAAGTGTATGAAAGTTGTTTGAAAGTTCTATCCGTGCTTGAGCTCTCAAAATTGTCCACCATTGTTGTACCCCTACCCCTCTATTTATAGAGTGAGGCTGGGGGTAGGGGTCTTGGATGTATATAGCTGCTAGTGGGCCTGGGCTGAAGTGATCTGTCCTGGCAATCTTGGTTCGGTAGTGCTTTGGTTCGGTAGTTGGTGGAGCGTTGTTTGGACCGGTGGTAGGTGGGTTGAGTTTTGATCCGGTAGTCTTGGTTCGGTGGTGTCTCTCTTACCTTGATTCGGTAGCATTGGACTGGTGGTGGTTGGAGGGGTTTTGGTTCGGTAGTCTTTGGAGTGGCTTTGGTTCGGTAGTTGGTTGGTTAGTGGATTGGTTCGGTAGTGGGTTGGTGTGGTCGATCTGGTGGTTCCTTGTTGATTGATTCGGCAGTGCCTTCGTTGGTCCGGTGGTGGGTTGGTTTGGTGGAAACACGCCCAACAGTTAGTGTAAAGATATATTCACATTCGATCGCCCTTAACAAGTCGTATTCTCTATATTAGCGGACAACATACTTGTAATGTTCTTTGCTAAACTGGTATAGCAATGGGTTCGTTACAGTTGGTATCAGAGCTTTGTTAGAATAATATAGCACATAATATCACAAATCTAGACCTAGTGAGGCTTAGAGTCCTATCTCTTGGGGTGTGTAATGGCTGGTGTTGCTAATTATCTATATAATAACGAATATAAAATGATTATCGGGATAATCATTTGGAGCTTATTTTGATTTAAAATTTAAAATTGATAAATTAGAATTTTTGATATTAAACGTTTGGAAAATAATGTGTTACAATCCTTTGGAGTTTGAAAAATTATTTTGAGACTTTGGAAAAATTGAGTATACGAGTTTAAATTTTAATGAACTAGGATTAATCGGAGTTATGCAGTGAAATTTTAGTAATTGATCTGTTCCACTAATGTCGACTATTTCATTTTGATTGATTGATTGTTAGGTATTGATTGCTTAGGTGTATTTATTTAATTTGGATGCATGGATGCTTGTGATAATAAAATAAATATAACTAAGGAAAACTTGGAATTATCTTTGTGTCGACTTGTATGGACATTGTTTAAGGCTTCTAATCGATATGTGGAATGTCATGTTATCGAAAAGAGTTCTTAAACATCGAACGATACATTTTGACATGAGAAAAAATTATTTTGGAAATTTAAAAAAAAAATGAGTTTAACTAATCTAAAATAATATTTGAGAAGTGGATAGCATGGCGATGTAATGTTGATATTCTAAGTAACCAACTTTGCAGCCAAGTCACGAAATGAATCCCAAAAATTTCATGGCTTAATATTATTTCATATAATGTGATAAGTTTGAAAAGATAATATCCTAATATAATGAATATTTTAAAAGGAAAATATTAGTTGGAGTTTAATAATAATATTTGGAAATGATTTGGAATAATATTTAGCCATTAAGTTATTCTGGGAAGTGGAAGAACCGGGTAAGACATTGTTGATAGCATATGTGATTAACTTTGTAAGTAATGAAGCAAATAACAATAACTAGTGGCTTAATATCATTAATTGTGAATGTAAAAGGTTTTCAAAAGAAAATTTTTGAGAAATGAATTTAATGAGAAACTTATCTATTAATATATAAGTGTTTAATTTTTTTGATGATTAAGAAAATGATAATGGGAATTATAAAAATGTATACATGTTTTGTATGTTTATAGATATATTAGAAATTGAATTCAAACTAGGTTATGTTAATTTCATGTGTTTAGCTAATATAATATGGTTATGTCATTAATTTCATTTTCCATATGCTTGGATACTATTCTCATTTAGTTGTTAAGTGTTTAGTAGGTACCAAAGGCAAGCGCTTTGCATTTAGAGGTCACTTTTGCATTGGTTTTTTTTTTGGCTAGCTAATGTTAAGAAGGTATGTATCTCAGATTATATATAGCATTTTTATGTTTTTCCCTACGGGATGCCTTACCTTAAGATGAAATGCATATTATGTAATTATATTCATGTTGTAAATTTTTGAAATGCTAGCACCGTAAAAAAGACGATGGCAAAATATTCCAGAAATTTAGGGCATTAGAAATTTTTTGAGAATTTTGAAAATTTTTGGTAACTAAAAATTTAATATTAATGTTGTAATTCTGAGTTAAAATATCGGGTTGATTTTGGAAATGGGATTAGAAACTAGTTAACAAAAATTGTTTTTAAAAAAAATTAATTTATAGATTTTTTTATTTAGCGAATTGCGAGGATGCAATTTCTTTAAGGGTCAAACTGTAACAACCCAGATTTTTATGTAATTAAATTGAATATTTTATTTTTTAAATAAAAGTGAATTTGAAGATTTTTAATTGTTAAATTATTCAATCATTGATTTGAAAATTGGAGAAGCATATTAATTAATATTTATTTAATTAGTCAATTGAAGTTGCAATTCTTATAAATCAAACGTTAAATATAATTAGATATTTATCAATGATTACTAAGTAAAATTATGATGACCCGTAAACCATCCCGTCCAGAGCCGACAGTAACCGCACATGTCCAACCCCAAACTGTAACGACCCACAATTCCTATCATTTGAAACTCGTATATCTAATTGATTTTAAATATTAACAAGTAAAATTTGTAAGTCGAATAAATTTTTATTTCGAATATAGTGATTTAATTGGATAATTAAATCGATAATTTAATATTTGAAAGTACAGAAATAATTGGAAATTGGGTTTAAGGTGATTAAATTTGATTTGTAAAGTAGTATTAAATCAAATTGGAGTTAGAATGATGTTATAGAACTTTTAAAAATCGAATTAAAAGTCAATTTGTAGAAATTGAATATTTTAATATTTTGATTGACGAGTAAAAATAGTCATTATTCAAACAGTCTCGGATTTCAAATTCCATGTCAATCGGATTTACGGGTCGTCCGGGGCAAGCTAAAACGCACTGAAATCGGTTTAAGTGAATTTTAAATTTAAATAATTCGATTTGAAAATCTATCTTCCCAATACGATCGAATTGGCTCCCGGTATATATTCCATTGCGTTAGGAATAGGGGTAAAACATTATAAACGCCAGGCGGCATGTAACAATCCATAATTTTGTGAATATTGTTAATTTAATTTTATTTGAAATTTTGATTTTTAAATCATTTAAAAGTGAATTTTAAGAAATTTTCCAATGTAAGTTTGGAATTTGTTTGTAATTTATTTTCAAATGCAATAAATAAACAATTTTTGAAAATTTTATATTTTGGTCAAAATTTGAATTTTCAGTTTAACTTTTAAAAAAATTGAATTTTAAATTTTAATCTTTTTCTTTGAAGCAGAATCTATTTATGATATCTGTTCTACTTTTCGTTTCGTTAAATTCTGAGTTATACTTTTTAAATTAGATAAATTACAGCGTTTTACACGCAGTTATTTTCTGTATTTCAATTTCTATTTTTCTATGTTCATTTCTATATATTTTTTCTATGTTATTTCATTTTATTTTTCTATTTTATTTATCTAAACTTTATTATTGGATTTTACTTGTGTGTATATCTTTTCATAAAAGGCTTGGAAGAAATCAAAGAGACATGCGTTACATTACTTTAATGCTTGCCTTTTTATTTACCTACCCTCTGTATTACTTACCCTATCCAATCACCATTCATAGTGGTGAATTGGTCTTATTAATCGCGTACAAACATCTCAAAATATCTTTTTCCAATTGCAATTAAGAATAATATATATGTGTGTGTGTGTGTGTGTGTGTGTGTGTGTGTGTGTGTGTGTGTGTGTGTGTGTGTTTCTTTCTCCTTATTTCTTGCCTTTTATTTCCTAGCTTTTTTGTTTTTCTATCATTTAGTCCTCTTTATCCGTTCAAATCTTTTCTTGCCATCCACTCCACTTCATAATTCATGTACACATTTACTTCACATTTCATTTCTAGAAAGAAATGTATGCAAATAAATGGCTTGGAGAAATTTAAGAGGCATACATTTCATTGGTTAAACTCTTGCCTTTTTCATTTGCATGACCTTTATTATTCTCTAGCCGGTTTCTCCTCATTCCTAGCCATAAATTACTCTATTCATAGCCTTGCATATCAAGTTGAAAATTCACGTAAAAAAAATTATTTTCCATCTCTCATTTTCCATTTGCATTTAAAAATAAAATATATTGTACGTTTCTTTCTCCTTAACTTATGCCTTTCCATTTCCTTAGCATTCATAACTCCTTAGCTCTTTTTTTTCTCCTATAGCCGTGTATTTCCTTTTTCCATTCACGTACAAAATTTATTTCCCATTATGTTCTCATGTTTTCATTTTCATTTAGGAATAAAATATGTATAAGTTTTTTTTCTCTTTAATTCTTGTCTCTTTGTTTTCCTAGCATTTACTCTATCAAATCACATAAAAATCTTCTCAATATCTCACTTCCTCATTTGCCTCTTCCGATTGAAATATTTTACAATAAGTTTCTTTTATTAAAAAGGAAATAAATCTCATTCATTCACTAGCCTTTTTATTTGCTACCCTTTCATTTTATAAACCCTACATCTTAGCCGTTCGAATCTCTTGAAACCCTAGCCACCTTCGTTTTTTTTCACGTATTCACGTACAAGTTCTCATCCTCTCATTTTCATTTGCGTGAAGAAAATACAACAAGCTCCATGTTATTTCCGTGGTTTCCTTCTCTCTTCTTTTTCCACTTTTTTTTCTCTTTTTCTTTTTGTTTTCTCCTTGCATAGCTTAGCCTATACCACCACAACATCACCTCCTCCTCACTTTTACACCATGGCCAAGCCCATTTGGTGGTTGAAAGCAAGGTTATGTTCTTTGATTCGTAATTGCATAGTTTAATCCATCTTTTGTTGTGTTGAATCTTATTCTTATGATTTGTGTATTTGTTATATACAAGATATGGATCTTGACTCTCCATCTACTCAAAAGTTTAGTCGTGCCTTGTCGTGCTTTGCGAAGTTTCAATTGTGTATTGTGAAATATATTCTAGCTTTTAAAAGGCGAGTTTTTATCACTCTAGACATACGTACTTATATTTTTGTGAAAAAATGACAAGTGAATCTGTAAACATTGATATGTCATTCATATATGCATGTGTTATGATTACATGATGATAAATGCCGTTTATATATTTATTGCACATTTGTTATGATATTATATGTATACTGTTATTTTATTTCTGTTAAACACCACTACAAGTTCCCTGTCACTATGGGCTGAAATGATAGGCTCGAGTGATTTTTTTATTGATTTTTATTGCATTTATTTTACTTGGGATTGCGGGTTTGAAATGATAGAACTCGGATTTTTCTTTTTAAATTGCGGATTGAAATGATACATATCTGTATTACTTGACCTACGTTAGAAAATTTTATACAGGCCCATGGATAAAATTTTATAATAGTTTCTAAAAATTATTAAGTATTTTGAATTTATAAATATATGGAAATTTAAATAAAAAGTTGATTTAATGATTTAGAATATAAAGAGTTATTGGTTTTCTATAAGTTAAATTTTTATAAGTTGATTGTGGTTTTTAATTGTAGTGAAAAAAAAATCTTTATTTAGTTTTAAATTTGTAATTTAAAGATTTGAAATATAATAAACAACTTAATAATGAAATTTGATTTATTGTGGAATTCTAAATCAAGCCTAGTAGTTGGAATGAATTTTATTCCATGAAGCGGATATGTTTGTATAAATAGGTTTACAGTGATTTTCTATAGGTTAAGTTGTATAAGTCAATGTATAAAGTGTAAAGTTTTAATTAATGCAAGAAACATATAAAGTTTTAACTAATGAAAAAAGTGTAAAGTTTTAATTAATGAAAGAAACATATAAATTTTGATTAATGAAAGAAACGTGTAAAGTTTTAATTAATGAAAGAAACGTGTAAAGTTTTAATTAATGAAAGAAACGTGTAAAGTTTTAATTAATGAGTTTTAATTAATGCAAGAAACATGCAAAGTTTTAATTAATGAAAGAAACGTGTAAAGTTTTTGTGACGCCCCACCTCTATACCCACGCTAGCCAAGAACACTACGGTGTAATGCTGTCAACTAGCACGGAGAATAAGGCTATTGAGGAGCGACCATCCGTGTAATTGCTTTGCGCGAGCACCGATATGTCAGATAGTATAACATGCATTTTGTTACAAGAGGAAATCCGACATACCGATACAAACACAAATCTACTTCACAGTGGATATAATAATCTTCGGAAACAAATATAGGAATAAACATAACACAAATCAGTCACAGATAATTCATATCACAAAGGCGGAAGAAGATATGAATATATAACTAACACATGAAAGTGTATATCAGAGTAGTGGTCAAAAAGATCCACGATAATACAAAAGAATAGCAACACGTGCTATACAAAAGAATACAACTATGAGCCCATATCTCAGGTGTATTCAACAAAATAAACTACTAATTTAAGTAGTTAGCCAACAGTCAGAGAAGTCAATCCCAAGTGAGAAGTCAAGCAGAAGCACCTTCAACATCTCGGTTGACCCGAGTATTATTTAATAAGAAAATAATAAACGGATCAGTCTAGCTATAAATATCAGATGAAGCGATATAGGATAAGAGATATGACTAAACACATAATAATCACAATGCCAAACTGTGATAACTAAGTAATTGAAAATCAACAAGAGATTTTATCAATATCACAAAAATCTACTCAAAGATCAAAAGGAATGTCATACTCCTTATTTCGTTCACCAAGCCATAAATATTGACGATTATATCAATATCAATCACAAAAGTCAATGACACACAAATTCACCAATGCACAAATATTGATAAAACTTATCAATGAAAATGACTAAAATTGGTGAAACACAAATTCTAGAAATCATCAAATAGAAATCCAGAAATGACAAGAAAAAGGATGGAAAATCCCATAAACTGGACATCGACGCACCTAGAAAGACACGCCCCATGCATAGTCGAACATCGACGCACCTAGAAAGATACGCCCCATGCATAGACAAACATCGACGCAACTAGAAAGATACGCCCCATGTCCCAATTTATTGAGCCGATTGCTCCACGAAGTAAACAAACATCGATGCACCTAAAAAGGTACACCCCATGCATAATAAACATCGATGCACCTAGAAAGATACATCCCATGCATAAATAAACATCGATGCACCTAGAAAGATACACCCCATGTAATGTCTAACACCGATGCACCTAGAAAGATACACCCCATGCAAAGTCGAACATCGACGCACCTAGAACGATACGCCCCATGCATAGACGAACATCGACGCAACTAGAAAGATACGCCCCATGTCCCAACTTATTGAGCCGATTGCTCCACAAAGTAAATAAACATCGATGCACCTAAAAAGGTACGACCGATGTGTAAACAAACATCGACGCACCTAAATAGGTACGACCCATGCAAGAAATGAGACGAAGCTCAATAAAATGAGGAACAGTCCTCCACGTAGACAAAGAGACATCGCACATTGCTAGTCTAAACCATAAAATGATCATCATTGATCATCAAGAAGTGTCAATTACAATAAGCTAGTAAATATATGAGTTTAGCATCATGTCCCATAACCACTAGCTTAAGTTAAATATTTGCGAACAAATTGTAGATCTCCACTAGAAAATTGTCACAAGAGATTCAATCGAACAAGTCCAAAAATTAACCAACGAAGTAAACGCAAGCGTTTCATACCACTTGTTTTACTAAGCCGTTTAATTAGATTTCTCATACGAGTGAGGTAAAGGTTTGTGTATACTAGTAGATTGGAAAACGGTTTTATAAACGAGTTTGATATTGAAAATATAGTTGAAATCGTTTTGATGAAGAGGTTTTGATATTTAATACTAGTATTGAAACCTTTATGTTTTAAAGTGACAAATTACTAAAAATGATTGTAGAAACAATCAATCATCGAAATTCACATATGAAGACGTGAATCAAATCCAAAGAAATCGATACCAAATCCATCCAAATGGATATTTCCAAAAATCCATAAAAAGAAGTCATCAAGGTCGATAATAAGTGATAACAACTAACCGGATCAACAAAAATCGATAAACCTTGGAAATTTACTCAAAAATAGCCAAAATAAGCAAATTAAACAGTTCCAGACGTCTGGAAGGTGTTCCCAGACGTCTGGCCCTAGGTTCTGGAAGTATATGTGTTTTCTCCATTCTATTTTTAATTCCTAGTCCATTTCAGACGGCTGAAATTTTCAACCAAACGTCTAAATTTGATTTCAGACATCTGAATTTTGTTTCAGACGTCTGGATTTAGTCTCTGCCTTTTTCAAACCCCTTTCCAAATGTCTGGATTATTCAACCAGAAGTCTAGATTTGGTTTCAAACGTCTGAAATCTTCTGCTAGGCAAAAAAACAGCCTAGACCAAAAATGGCAAATCCAAACCGAAATGCAATCGAACGAGCGATGGATGCTAAGGATTTATGCCAATCGACAACCCAGCACTATAGGCTCTTCGATGCATCACCAAAAACATGTTCAAACATCAAAGATTGGATTTTTTAAAGATTTGACTACAAAACACCAAAAATTGGAATATTCACCAATTCAATCCAAATCAAAAGCAAATGAACATAAATAAGTTTTAGGAATTCATACCCAACAATCAAAGATAGTTATAGACATAGATGTGAGATAAAAATCTCACATTTGAACCCAAAACAAACGAATGAGAAGCTTGAAAGCAAAGGGAGAATCAACCACTCTTCAATTCCAACTCAACAAGCTTGAATCTAAGCTTTAAAAGAAGAATATTCCCAAAGTTAGGTTTAGGAATTTATGAAATTGATAAGAGAATGAGTTGGAGAAGAAGAAGAGAAGCTTACCAATGGGTTCTTCTATTAGTTTGGAGCTAGAGTTTGATTTGCAAAAGAAAACTAGAGTTTGGAGTTTTAATTTCTCATCTCTCCCACCATTGATGCTTTAGAACTGAAAAGAGGAGGAAGTGAGTGAATGGGGAGAGTGGTTTAGATTTGAGTATAAGTTAAACATAGGGCTGAACTAAACCCAAACCCAAAGTGAAAAAGTAGCAAAACTTGACTAACTCCAAACATATCAAAGCTTATACACAAACGGATCGCAAACGGCATTTTGAACTCAATGGAAGTGGTCCCGAGTCCTAATTCGGCTGTTTGCAAAAAGTAGCTTTTCGGACTAAATTCCGAGTATCGATAAAATATTTAAATAAAATATTTAAATATAAAAATCGAATAATATGCGGGTTGTTATAGACTCCCCTCCTTAAAGAAATTGCATCCTCGCAATATTTAAGAAGAAAATATAAAGTAACAACCATAAAAGCATATTCAACACAAAGAAATTTGAAATAAAAGGTTCACCTTAAAGAGCACGGGAAAGTAAGTCTGGATGTGACGATGAACTCACTAGACTCCCAAGAGAAATCCTTGGGATTTGAGAACCATGGAATTTTCACAAAAAGACCATCTTTATTTCGAAGGTGCCCAAACTCCGAAGCAATGATGCGAATAGAAAGTTGCTCAAAAGTCAAATTGGGTGAAACTTCAATTTCCTCAATAACACCGGGCTCAAGAATAAAAATCGGAATCCCTAAGGCATTTCCGTAGTAGAAAGACGTAAGAAAACGTCATGAATATCAGAAAATTGAGCTGGTGCAACGACGTAGTATAATAACAGTACGCCCGATAAACTAGAAACTCAAATAATTAGGGACAACGGCGCAGTACAAAAACGGTACGCCCAATGAACCAAAGCTCGAATAATTTCGGAACACCGACGTAGTACAAAAAGGTACGTCCAATGAACCGAACACTATAAAAGAACATCAGACGCTAGTCCATAAAAGAAATGAGATGAAACTCAATAAAACGAAGTACATCAAAATGTCTGATGAATTTAATAAAAAGATAATTCCATTCAATCATCACCAAAGAATCAACCACTTGTTGCTTACGACTAAACGCATTGGCAACACAATTTCCCTTTCGGGAATAAAAGAATATCAAGATCATAAGATGCTAGGAACTCGAGTCAACATGAAGTTCCTTATGAGAAAATAAATATTCAAAGGATTTATGATCGAGATGGAGAACAAATTCCTCCCCTAAAAATGATGATGCAAAACTCTAAAAAGTAGAAACAATAACCGCGAGCAATAGATCATGAGTGGTATATCTAGTCTCGATAGGCTATAATGATTTAGAAGCATAAGAGATAGCACGTTCCCTTTTGCAAGAGAACGACATCCAAACCAATACGATTAGCATTGGTACAAAAGATAAAGTCTTGGTTCCGATCGGGAATCACAAGAATAGGAGTATCGGAGAAGAGTTCTTCTAAATAATCTTCTTTCCCAAAAAGCTAAAACTTTCAAAATTACACTTATCTTTATGTAATTATCTTTCTAGAAAAATTTTCTTATTTTAAATCAATTTATTGTGTCAAATTGTCTCATCAAAGCGTTTAGGAGATTCCTATCGATAACGCTGATCAAGCGCATCGACTAGAATTCTTAAAGCACTCAATGGGCAATACAATCACAAAACCATCTTTTATATGATAAACATGTTTATAAAAACTTTCAAGAATATTCTTTGTTCATTTTAAGAACAAAAATCAAATTGTACTTATAATTAAATCTTATGAAAAAGATTTTCAAAATTTTAAATTTCTATTTTCATCCAAAATCAATAAATACAAGAGTGGACTTATCAAGATATTCATAGAATGCTCGATTTATGAAATGGATGAAACAAGATGGGCAAACTGAATGACATAATAAGTCATTCATAAGAATCATAACGAGTGCGGAATGCGGTAAGTGGAATGCTAGCTTCCGCAACTCGTAACTAATGAAAATCGATGGCAAGATCAAACTGGAAAGACCTTAACACCACTCAAAGGATTGCCTAGGTGATAATCCTAAGACAAGCTCAAAGATTCCGGAAAATTCAAAACTACCCAAATGAGAGAAATAACGCTCTACTCAACATGTGAGCTTAAAGAATAAAATGATACCATCAATTTTTAAATCAAAATCATAAAGGAAAAATAGAAATCTGCTTAACAGATTGAAAATGTCGAAGATGAATAGTCCACTCGATTGACCGGCGCTGGGACGGCCTGGTCTAACCATTTCTCTTCTTTAAGAAAGAAAGAAGAAGAAAAGTTATTCTCAAAATAAATTTCAATCAAACTTGATTGATAAAACAAGGAATCATAAAGAAAATAGGATAGAACGGTTCGAAGACACGAACTAAATCCTAAGGCACAACTCCTAAGAAAGACTTAGGACATGATCCTTGCTGGTTTATTCTACATTGTTTCGAAGTCTCACTCTGATACCAAGCTATGACGCCCCACCTCTATACCCACGGTAGCCAAGAACACTACGGTGTAATGCTGTCAACTAGCACGGAGAATAAGGATGTTGAGGAGCGACCATCTGTGTAATTGCTTTGCGCGAGCACCGATATGTCAGATAGTATAACATGCATTTTATTACAAGAGGAAATCCGACATACCGATACAAACACAAAGCTACTTCATAGTGGCTATAATAATCTTCATAAACAAATATAGGAATAAACATAAGACAAATCAGTCACAGATAATTCATATCACAAAGGCGGAAGAAGATACGAATATATAACTAACACATGAAAGTGTATATCAGAGTAGTGGTCAAAAAGATCCACAATAATACAACAGAATAGCAACACGTACTATACAAAAGAATACAACTATGGGCCCATATCTCAGGTGTATACAACAAAATAAACTACTAATCTAAGTAGTTAGCCAAAAGTCAGAGAAGTCAATCCCAAGTGAGAAGTCAAGCAGAAGCACCTGTAACATCTCGGTCTGACCCGAGTATTATTTAATAAGAAAATAATAAACGGATCAGTCTAGCTATAAAAATCAGATGAAGCGATATAGGATAAGAGATATGACTAAACACATAATAATCACAATTCCAAACTGTGATAACTAAGTACTTGAAAATCAACATGAGATTTATCAATATCACAAAAATCTACTCAAAGATCAAAAGGAATGTCATACTCCTTATTTTGTTCACCAAACCATAAATATTGACGATTATATCAATATCAATCACAAAAGTCAATGACACACAAATTCACCAATGCACAAATATTGATAAAACTTATCAATGAAAATCACTAAAATTGGTGAAACATAAACTCTAGAAATCATCAAATAGAAATCCAGAAATCACAAGAAAAAGGATGGCCAATCCTATAAACTGGACATCGACGCACCTAGAAAGACACGCCCCATGCACAGTCGAACATCGACGCACCTAGAAAGATACGCCCCATGCATAGACGAACATCGAAGCAACTAGAAAGATACGCCCCATGTCCCAACTTATTGAGCCGATTTCTCGACGAAGTAAACAAACATCGATGCACCTAAAAAGGTACACCCCATGCATAATAAACATCGATGCACCTAGAAAGATACATCCCATGCATAAATAAACACCGATGCACCTAGAAAGATACACCCCATGTAATGTCTAACACCGATGCACCTAGAAAGATACACCCCATGCAAAGTTGAACACCGATGCACCTAGAAAGATATGCTCCATGCATAGACGAACATCGACGCAACTAGAAAGATACGCCCCATGTCCCAACTTATTAAGCCGATTACTCCACGAAGTAAACAAACATCGATGCACCTAGAAAGGTACGATCGATGTGTAAACAAACATCGACACACCTAAATAGGTACGACCCATGCAAGAAATGAGACGAAGATCAATAAAATGAGGAACAGTCCTCCACATAGACAAAGAGACATCGCACATTGCTAGTCTAAACCATAAAATGATCATCATCGATCATCAAGAAGTGTCAATTACAATAAGCTAGTAAATATATGAGTTTAGCATCATGTCCCATAACCATTAGCTTAACTTAAATATTTGCGAAGAAATTGTAGATCTCCACTAGAAAATTGTCACAAGAGATTCAATCGAACAAGTCCAAGAATTAACCAACAAAGTAAACGCAAGCGTTTCATACCACTTGTTTTACTAAGCCGTTTAATTAGATTTCTCATACGAGTGAGGTAAAGGTTTGTGTATACTAGTAGATTGGAAAATGGTTTTATAAACGAGTTCGATGTTGAAAATATAGTTGAAATCGTTTTGATGAAGAGGTTTTGATATTTAATACTAGTATTGAAACATTTATGTTTTAAAGTGACAAATTACTAAAAATGATTGTAGAAACAATCAATCATCGAAATTCACATATGTAGACGTGAATCAAATCCAAAGAAATCGATACCAAATCCATCCAAATGGATATTTCCAAAAATCCATAAAAAGAAGTCATCAAGGTCAATAATAAGTGATAACAACTAACCGGATCAACAAAAATCGATAAACCTTGGAAATTTACTCAAAAATAGCCAAAATAGGCAAATTAAACAGTTCCAGACGTCTAGTAGGTGTTCCCAGACGTCTGGCCCTAGGTTCTGGAAGTATATGTGTTTTCTCCCTTCTATTTTTAATTCCTAGGTCATTTCAGACGGCTGAAATTTTCAACCAGACGTATGAATTTGATTTCAGACGTCTGGATTTTGTTTCAAACGTCTGGATTTAGTCTCTGCCTTTTTCAGACCCCTTTCCAGACGTCTGGATTATTCAACCAGACGTCTGGATTTGGTTTCAGACGTCTGAAATTAATTTCAGACGTCTGAAATCTTCTGCTAGGCAAAAAAACAGGCTAGACCAAAAATGGCAAATCCAAACCGTAATGCGATCGAACGAGCGATGGATGCTAAGGATTTATGCCAATCGACAACCCAACACTATAGGCTCTTCGATGCATCACCAAAAACATGTTCAAACATCAAAGATTGGATTTTTTAAAGATTTGACTACAAAACACCAAAAATTGGAATATTCACCAATTCAATCCAAATCAAAAGCAAATGAACATAAATAAGTGTTAGGAATTCATACCTAACAATCAAAGATAGTTATAGACATAGATGTGAGATAAAAATCTCACCATTGAACCCAAAACAAATGAATGAGAAGCTTGAAAGCAAAGGGAGAATCAACCACTCTTCAATTCCAACTCAACAAGCTTGAATCTATGCTTTAAAAGAAGAACATTCCCAAAGTTAGGTTTAGGAATTTCTGAAATTGATAAGAGAATGAGTTGGAGAAGAAGAAGAGGAGCTTACCAATGGGTTCTTCTATTAGTTTGGAGCTATACTTTGATTTGCAAAAGAAAACTAGGGTTTTGAAGTTTTAATTTCTCATCTCTCCCACCATTCATGCTTTAGAACTGAAAAGAGGAGGGAAGTGAGAGTGAATGGGGAGAGTGGTTCAGATTTAAGTATAAGTCAAACGTAGGGCTGAACCAAACCCAAACCCAAAGTGAAAAAGCAGCAAAACTTGACTAACTCCAAACATATCGAAGCTTATACTCAAAAAGATCGCAAACGGCATTTTGAACTAAATGGAAGTGGTCCCGAGTCCTAATTCGGCTGTTTGCAAAAAGTAGCTTTTCGGACTAAATTCCGAGTATCGATAAAATATTTAAGTAAAATATTTAAATATAAAAATCGATAAATATGCGGGTTGTTATAGTTTTAATTAATGCAAGAAACATGTAAAGTTTTAATTAATGAGTTTTAATTAATGCAAGAAACATGTAAAGTTTTAATTAATGAATTTTAATTAATACAAGAAACATGAAAAGTTTTAATTAATGAAAGAAATGTGTAAAGTTTTAATTAATGCAAGAAACATGTAAAGTTTTAATTAATGAAAGAAACGTGTAAAGTTCTAGTTAATGAAAGAAACATGTAAAGTTTTAATTAATGAAAGAAACGTGTAAAGTTTTAATTAATGCAAGAAACATGTAAAGTTTTAATTAATGAAAGAAACGTGTAAAGTTCTAACTAATGAAAGAAACATGTAAAGTTTAAATTATTGAAAGAAACATGTAAAGTTTTAATTAATGTAATATTGATTAAAATGATAAATGCTCTTTATTGTAATAAAAATGTAAGTTAAAAGCATACACGTGACATGTAAAGTTTTAATTAATGTAATACTGGTTAAAATGATAAATGCTCTTTACTGTAATAAAAATGTAAATTATGACGTACATTTGATAATGTAAGTTTTAAATAGTGTAATATTGATTAAATGATAAATGCTTTTTACTGTAAATAAAATGTAAGTTGATAATGTACATTTGATAATGTAAGTTTTAATTAGTGTAATATTGGTTAAAATGATAAATGCTCTTTATTGTAATAAATGTAAGTTAAAACGTACATTTGACACGTAAGTTTTAATTAATGTAACGGTGTATTTCAAATTAATTAAAATGATAAATGTTCCTTATTGTAATAATAAAATGTAAGTTGATAGTTGTAACAACCCGCATATTTATCGATTGTGTATTTAAATATTTCATTTAAATATTTCATCGTTCTTCGGATTTTAGTCCGAAAACCTACTTTTTGCAAACAGTCGAATTGGGACTCGAGACCCCTTCCATTGAGTTCAAAATGTCATTTGCAACCTTTTTGAGTATAAGCTTCGATATGTTTGGAGTTAGTAAATTTTTGCTACTTTTTCACTTTGGGTTTGAGTTTGGGTGTCAGGCAAATGTTCCATCTTAAGACTCTAGCTCCACTCCAACTCTTCATTTCTTCATTTCATTTTCCTAACACTTCAAGCTAAAGCAAAAAATGGGGGAAAGAAGATGAAATTAAAACTCCAAGCCCTAGTCTTCATTAGCAAATCCAACTTCTAACTCCAAATTCAAGAGAACCCATTGGTAAGCATCTCCTTCTTCTCCTCCAACTCATTCTCCTTCCAATTTCAGGGATTTCCTAAACCTAATTTGGGAAATATTTCTCTTTTAAGCTTAGAACCAAGCTTCTTGAGTTGGGATTGAAGTGTGGTTGATCTTCCTTTGCTTTCAAGCTTCTTCTTCATCAATTTGGGTTCAAAGGTAATATTTTTATCTCACAACTTTGTCTATAATTATCTTCGATTGTTAGGTATGAATTCCTAACACTTATTCTTGTGCAATTGATTTTGGTTTGGATCGATTTGGTGTATATTCCAATTTTTGGTGTTTTGAAATCAAAATCTATGAAAATCCTTTTATGGATATTTGGACATTGATATTTGAGGCGTATCGAAGAGCCGTTAAGGCTGGGTTGTCTCCTGGCATAAATCCTTAGTCGTTGTCGCTTGATCGATCGCTTCCGGTATCCATTTGGCCATTTTTGGCCTAGGTTCAGGGAATGCCCTGAACCCCAGTTTCAGACGTCTGAAACGTAGTATTCAGACGTCTGAATATTATTCTAGGAAGGTTTCTATTCCCAGATTCGGACGTCTGAATATATGATTTCAGACGTCTGAATTGGTTCATTTGGAACTAGAAAGGAAATACGCTAAAAAGTGCCTATTTCAGACATCTGAAATCAAGGATTCAGACGTCTAAATTCTGTTTTGGAAAATATTTTATTTTTCAGATTCAGACGTCTGAATCCTTGATTTCAGACGTCTGAATATGCAGTCTTTTGCCTATTTGCTTGAGAATTCCAAGTTTAATCGATTCATGTTGATTCCCTTTTGTTATTATCACTTATTATCGACTTTGATGACATTTTCTTCGTGATTTTTGGGAATATCCATTTTGATGGATTCAGTATCGATTTCTTTAGATTTTATCCACATCTTTGAATGTGAATTTTGATGATTGATTGTTTCTACAATTATTTCTATGATTTGTCACTTTAAAAATATAAAGGTTTCAATACTAGTAGTAAATATCAAAACTCTTTCATCAAAACGATTTCAACTCTATTTTCAATAACAAAGCTCTTTACTTAAACCGTTTTCCAACCTATTAGTATATACAAACCTTTACCTCACTCGGATGAGAAATCTAATTAAACGACTTAGTAAAACAAGTGGTATGAAACGCTTGCGTTTACTTCGTCGGTTAATTCTTGGACTTGTTCGATTGAATCACTTGTGACAATTTTCTAGTGGAGATCTACAGTTTGTTCGTAAATATTTAAGTTAAGCTAGTGGTTATGGGACATGAAGCTAAGCTCATATATTTACTAGCTTGCTGTAATTGACACTTCTCTTTGATCATGACGATCATTTTAAGATTTAGACTAGCAATTGTGTGATGTCTCTTTGTTTACGAGGTTAGACTAGACCCCATTTCTGCGTGATTTCGACTCACACATGTGGGTTAGCTCCCCATGGTCTTCGGGCCGTTCGTGTGTCAAAAATTAATGGCTAGCTACCATGAGATAGCGTCTCGTTCGTGTGATACATATGTTGGTGAGTTTTCATGCTCCCGTTCATGTGATAGGCCTCCCCCCTTTTTATGATTTCTGGATTTCGTGTGTTGAATTATGGAATTTATGCTTCACCAATTTTAGTGATTTTCATTGATATGATTTGTAAATTTTTGTGCATTGGTGAATTCGTGTGTCATTGACTTGTTGTGAATACAAGTTTTGGGTATGAAACCCTTTTTGGACCTTGTGAAGATTTTTGTGATATTGATTAATCTCATGTTGAGTTTCAATTAAATACTTATTGTAGTATGTCTGTATGGTTATCATATGTTTATGCCATATCTCTTATTCTATATCATGTCATCTGATATTTATTGCTAGACTGATCCGTTTATTATTTTCTTATAAATAATATTCCGGTCAGACCGAGATGTTACAGGTTTTTCTGTTTGACTCCACTTATGGGATTTGCAACTCGGACTTTTGGCTAACTATTTAGATTAGCAGTTTTTTGTTGTATACACTTGAGATATAGACTCATAGTTGTATTCTTTTGTATAGCACGTGTTGCTATTCTTCTGTATTATTGTGGATCTTGTTAGACCACTACTCTGATATACACTTATATGTATAATATTCATATCTATTTCCGCCTTTGTGATATGAATTGCCTGTGACTGATTTATGTTATGTCTAATTCTATATTTGTTACCGAAGATTATATATAGCCACTGTGCAGTAGCTTTGCGTTTGCGTCGGTATGTCGGATATTCCTCTTGAGGTGAAATGCTTGTTATATTTTATCTGGCATATAGGGGCTCGCACAAAGCAATTACACAGATGGTCGCTCCTCAACAGCCTTATTCTCCGTGCTAGTTGACAGCATTACTCCGTAGTGTTCTTGGCTAGCGTGGGTATAGAGGTAGGGCGTCACAATAATGTACATTTGATATGTAAGTTTTAATTAATGTAAATGGCATATTTTAAATGATTAAAATAAAAAGTTTCTTTATTGTAATAATAATGTAAGTTAATAAGGTACTTTTAACTTAACATAAGAATTTCAGCTTTAAATTGGATATTACAGTAACAAAGTTTATTTAATTATAAGGATATGATAAAATGACCATGTTTATTTGTAAGTATATAAATACTTTGATTATATAAAGTATTAAATTGGAAAGTATTACATTCGAAAAATGCTATAATTCCTTAAGGTTACATTTCCAAAATGCTATGATAATTTAAATAAATATTTCAAGTTTAATGAATTGAAGGAAATACTCAGTGGTTTTGTAACGACCCGATATTTTCAACCATTCGCATCCGCACATGTCGGACTTGAATTGTTCAAAATACCGCGTTGTGATTAAAATTTGGCAAATCTCAAAATATACAGTAATAATTAATCACAGAATCACAGACACAAAATCAGAATGCTCACAGCGGAATTTAAAAATACTTAGTGGTTCATGAAGCCACTATAAATAGTCTCAACAAATACAAATTTCAATGTCTTTCATCCCAAATATAGTTTAAATCATCAAATAGAAAATCCAAAAATCCCAAAGTCTTGATTTCATAAATAAGATAACGGACAGAAAGAAGCCAGCAGCTTGAAAGGATCTACGGAAGTCCTAGCTCCGGGATGATGACTGAACTGCAACTCAGGGTGACCCGAGCGTAAAATAAAACATAAACACTCGAGTCAGGACATACATACTTATATAGTGTAACCTAATTCAAGTTTACTGTAATATAAAGCAAGTAACTTAAAGGATGCTTGGGACCGCCCATCCTCTAAGGATCCGTTAAACTATTTACTATGTAGTAATACTTTGCTATTATAATAATGTTTATTAGTAAAATAAACTTACTTTTAAATAGCGTTAAGGCTTTACATTTTCCACCTTAACACATATATTTTCCCATAGTCTATACAGTATCGTAATCACCCCCGGAATGGGCGTCGTCAGAGGGCACTCCATAGGTATGGTACAAAACCAAAATCGTATAAGGCGCGCTAGGGTAGGTGACATGGCACAACTAGGCAATGCCAGGGTAGATATACCAATTACGCTTCCGGACCGATGGAAACGCGCAGCGCGCAGCTGCCGCCCACCTCGAACAACACTCCCAAATCAAAGGTGCGCACCAAAACAATCACAAAAGTAATAGAATGGCATACGAAGAAGTGCATCCGATCAGAGGTGCTACCTCATTAATCCGTCGATCGCTCCTGTTTTAGCCACCTTATGCCAACTCACGGGAGTCTGGTCCACGTATTTACCTCAAAGGAAATGTCACCACCATCCTACTTCATTCTGGAATCTCCACCGCGTATACGGTTGTTAAAGTGGTTTTCGTATCGAAAGAGAGTATGCCAGATATCCGATCCCAGTCTCTTTAACAACCAAACGTTATTATAACCCGTGGTTACAACTTTTAGAAATGGTATTTATACTTTAAACATCAAAATAAGTTTCAAATACATTTCAATACCATAATATCATTTCAACCATCATTTATTTAAACATCAGTCATTTTATTTAATATAAAATACCATTTAAATCTATTCAATTTATTTAGGAATTAATTTGCCTTTCAACTCACATTTAAAAGTTAAATTCTTCCATTTAAAACCATTTAAAGTCAATTCCTTATTTTTTTATTAATTACATATTAAATTCCAAAATTTAAGCCTTTTTCCCTAAAGATTATTTCCATTTATTTTAAATAATCCGAAAATTCAGTTTCCGTAGCATTTATGAAATGCCACCTAAAGTCTGTAAGTCAAAACAGTTCATTTATAAAAGACAGCATTTATGTGCTGTAATAAATTATTAACTTAACAATCAAATTTTAAATTCCCAAATATAAGTTATTATCAATTATTTCCTTAACTAAAACTCACTTTTAACAAAATTTTAGAATTTCCCAAAATAAGTTATATTCCAAAAAAATTACGTAAACATTTTTTTTTAACATTTTGACTTGTTCAAAAATCATTATAAATTTTATAAAAATCCTTTACATTTGAACCAGAATATTATAAATTCCCATTTAAAATACTTTTAAACATTTCAGAAAAATATTATATAAACCACGGGTCTGTATATAGTTTTCTAGCCTAGGTCAAGTGATACGGATTTATATCATTTCAATCCGCAATTTACAAAATCCCGGGTTCTATCATTTCAAACCCGCAATCCCAAGTTAACAAATAAATAATTAAACAATTAAATAAATGAACAAATGATTATCGTTCAGGCCTATCATTTCAGCCTATAACGATCTTAAATTTACAGGGAACTTACAGTGATGATTTAATCAGTAAATAAGAATTACATAGTATAACTGCAATAATATTACAATAGATAAACAAATGATGAGGTGTCAATTTAAAATGGGGTTTAACATCATACGTTATATCACAGGCAGATAAAATTTAATAAATAATTTACAAATACACTTGTGATAAATCACGGATATATAGGTATGTTTGTCTGGTGAGAAATACTCACCTGAATGCTGCAGAAAGTTTGATTTCCAACGATGGTAACACTTGGAAAAAAGAAAACGCACTGAAGCATGATCAAACTGATGCAGAGGCTGCGACCAGATTTATATTTTGAAAAGGGAACGAATCAAAACTAAGAAAATTTTTACCCCAAAATTCTCAAAACAAAAGGGAACGAATGGAAATAAATTCGCCCCATAGGCTCGACTACTCCACCACACGGTTAGACTACGTTCTTAAAGCTTGGTTCAAAAATTTGCCCGTTACTTACTTTCACCCCTTTTTATTTCTACAGGTGGCGGAAACACTAATAATTTAAATCTAATTCTCGGCATCATAAAAGAATTTTATGCACATAACGTTGATGATACATATACACTCAGAATACAAATTATATGAACACTTCTTCACTAGTACAAAAACCCTCCTACAGCGATTCTTATATTTGCTTATTCAATTATTATTATTAATTATTTTCCTTCTCTAACTACTGTTGCAACCTAGTTTGGACACTTATGACCCACACGCATACTTTCTCCTCCATTCATATATTTTTTATTCTACTCTATTATATTTTGGGTAAAGTTTAAATTTTATTTCTAAATTAAATTGGTCAAATTCACTACTGAAAATCTTGAAGGATGGCTAGATGACATAAAACCTTAATTATCAGTTTATGAAAAAAATTCGTGCAATTTTATTTGGAGGAGGGGCTGACATCAGTGGTAAAGGAGGAGGGCAGGGATATAGTGGTGAAGGAGGAGTCATAGCCTAAGGTGGTGGAGTTTCAAGCCTTTGCGTGAACAAAAAAAAAGAAAAAAAATATAGAAAGGAAATATAAAAGACAAGAAGAAGTAGGAACCCATTACCTGAAACTAGTACGCAACAGCTCGAGAAGATCAGAGGAGAGGAGGTATATGAAAGTTTAGGTGAATGAGTAGGGTATTTATAGATGATAAAACTTGCGAAATCTAGGAAATCAAATAGGCAAGCTTGAATTTATTTTTGTTGACCAGAAAAAAAAACGTAAGAGATAAATGATAAATGGAAATGAATATAAGGAGGCAAGCGAAATAATGTTTACATAATTATGCGTGATTTATTGCCAGATATACGAAAAATTTGATTGCAACGTTATATCTCTTTTTTTCCAATTAATAGTTGCGTGCTATTTTTATAGTCTGAGAGATTTATATACAAAGAATCAGTAAGTATTAATTTGCTTTGGATGCTACTTCAAGGACAGATTTGGATGCATGCATTGATTTATGTCACGGAGAGAAAATGGTGAGAAATTTAATTTTCTGATTGATTGAATTTTAAAAGGCAATCAATTATATTTGATTGAGAGGAATGAATGGCAAGTGGAATAAAATTTATTTGTGAAAGTTTTTAAATCAAATCTCTATAAAGAGGCAAATGACAAAGATGTTAAAGGAAATAAATTTCACTGATATGTCACGCGCAAGGAAAGCAAGTTTGATTTCTTTCCAGATGATATTTGCGTGAAAGGGAAGCACGATTTTGAAAACAATATTGGTAGTGGGAATCTCCTTAATCAGTGCATGATTTTAGAGAAACGAATAGGCACGAAATCAATACGTTTTGGTTGGAAATCTCCTAACTGATTTTATTAATCCATATAGATATTGAAATATAATTTTTTTTTTAAAATACGCCAAACTGACGCATTACCATACGCCCAAAAATTTATGCAAAAGTAACATTTTTAATTTATACGTTTATACGTTACTTATACCATTACAATGCGTGCCCTTTTTAAATTCGAAATTATAGTTTATTAATATGCTATAAATTCTTAACATTTATTACTAAATTAAAAAGATAAAACTTTGGTTACATCTCTCTCTGATTCTTATTACCATAAAAAGGTGATTTATTATCCAAATGGACCAAATATTACAAATTTTTAAAGCAAGTATATAATCTAATTTTTTTTATTAAAATTCCCATTTAGAGTTATCCTTAAACAAAGTGAAACTTTCATTTATTATTTAGCATTTTTGAAATGATTTGATCAAATTAAAATATATATAAATTTGGAAGTAAATTTTACTGGAAAGAGAAAAATAACGTAAGAGATATGAGTAAAGAGAAAAACGCATATGAAATAGGCAAGCAGATAGGAGAATGGATACTGCGCATGACTGAGATTTAGGAGAAAATTGTGTTTTGAAAAATGCAAGAAATAAATTTTGTTGAATGAAAAAAATCTATGGAAATCAAATTTTTAAAGTAATGCGTTGAATTTAGAGGCAACATATTTGATTTGAACGCTAGAATATTCCTTCCCTCTAAAAACACATGCACTGATAAATTTACTCATTTACACTAAGGTCATATTTTTAAGAATGTGTACCATAACCATAATATTTTATGCCCAAAATATACCGAAATAACAGAATAAAATTCTATATGTTTTCTTATATATATATATATATATATATATATATATATATATACACACACACGGTATTTATTCCCTAAATTTACGCGCCCTTTTTAACACGTAATTACCCAGTTCATTTATACACTAAAAAAAATTCGAAATTCTGACCGTGCTGAGACTCGAACTCGTGACCTGTCGTAAATAGCCCAGATGTCTTAACCACCTAAGCTATTAATGTTTTCTTAATTAAAACTTGATTTTGCTAGAAATTAAGTTACTTACCATCTTCGACAAAAACCCAAATTTTCAAATTAAAGTTAATTCTTAACCATGTCAAAATTTCAAAGATCTTATTATTTAATTAAAAATTTGGTCAATTGTTTTTATTTTTATTTTTAATCACTTTAAAATTTAGATTTTTATATAATAAACCCCAAAGTTTTTAAAATACAAGTGAAAAATACTTGTTAAAAATTTGGGCTGTTACAGGTTTGAAAATTCGGGTTTTATTTAAATGATATATTATTGAATTAGTTTTGAAATGGAAATGATACTATTGTGATATGCTTTTGAAATAAGTATGATATTTTGGTTTTGAAAGTATATACAATTTTGAAAGAAATGACATGATTTTGAAACGGATATGCTAGTTTGGTTTTGAAAGTATAAATGATTTTGAAATAAATATCCATGGGTTATAATAACGTTTAGTTGTTAAAGAGACCGGGATCAAAAGTTGTCATACTCTCTGCCAACCTCGAAAACCACTTTAACAACCGTGTATGCGGTTGAGATTCTATAATGAAGTAGGATGGCGGCGGCGTTTCCTTTGAGGTAAATACGTGGACTCGATTCCCGTGAGTTGGCATAAGGTGGCTAAAACCAGAGCGATTCTCGGGCCAATGAGGTCATTCCTCTGATCGGACGCACTCCTTCGATATTATACTCTGACTTTTAGATTGTTTCGGTGGCCACTTTTAATTTTTGATTTTGGGGGTGTTGTTCGAGGTGGGTGATCGTATATGCTACGCGTTTCCCCCAGCCCGGATGCGTAATTGGTATGTCTACCCTGTCATTGCCTAGTTGTGCCGTGTCACCTACCATACCGAGCCTTTACTACGAGTTTCTATTTGTGTCTACCTATGGAGTACCCTCTGGTAACCTCCCGATCAGGAGGTATTACGGTACTGTATAGACTATTAGCATTATTTATGTTAAGGGCTATATCGGTAACCCCTTAACGCTATTAAAAAGTAAGTTTATTTTACAATTAGACACTATTATAGTAGCGAAATATTACTACATAGTAAATAGTTTAACGGATCCTTAGAGGATGGGCGGTCCCAAGCATCCTTTAAGTTACTTGTACCTTATATTACAGTTCACTTGAGTTGGTTTACATTGTATAAGTATGTATGTCCTGACTCGAGTGTTTTGTGTTTTGCTTTACGCTCGGGTCAGACTGAGTGATACAACATTAGAGACTCCCCTTCGGAGTTGGAGCTTTGCTTGAAGATCCAGCTATCTATTCCAATTCCAGTTATTCAGTTGATCCCAGTGATGCATTCAGCTTTGTACTTGATTATTGTATTAAACTCCTATTGTATCTTGTTTAACTCAAATGTTTTACATAGTAGTTTCATGAACTACTATTTCTTTACTTCCGCTGCATTATATTACTCTGTGTCTGTGATCTGTGATTTATTTGTTTACTATATATTCTGAGTTTTGCCAAATTTATATTTACAATTCGGCATTTTGAGCAATTCAAATCCGGCATGTTTGGATGCGAATGGTTGAAAATATCGGATCGTTACATTTGGTATCAGAGCTTTGGCTCTAGGCAAAACTTAGCGTATATGGTAAATTTATTTACATAATCACTTTCATTCGAGTGTAAATCTCTTCCTTTTGACTCGATCCCTTTTGAATTTTGGAACGTTCCTTGTGGTTCTGAAATCCATTCTTGTCCCTCACTATTCATCTTCCTTTGATTTTGGAGTATCCCATAACTCCACTTTGAATGATCTTTAACTAAATGGCGGTCTCGTTAACATTCTGATGACTTGTAAAGAGGTGAAACTCCTTTGCAATTAGCATTAATTTACCAGAGATTTATATATATCTTCGGTTTAGATGCCAGTGCCTCTTGTTATTTTGAATTCTGTTTCTTAAGATCGAAGGTAGAATTACCTCAGAATTCCACATTGATCTAATTCTTGAAGTCACGATTGGCCCGGTTAAGGTTGCCCGCGATTTATGTAAGCTTATCCATTCCCATTCTGTCAATTTAATCATCTTATCTTTTGTTTCCAACTTATCTTCGAATCAGAATTCTCTTGATTTGAGTCAATCAAATTTGAATCCCTATTCTTGCTTTGTAAACCTATATTTAAAATGTTTTATATATTGTGTTGTTTGGGTTGTTGATGTTGATTTGGGTTTTTGATCGATTTGTCTGATCAACATTATCGATAGGATTTCCAAAACACTTGAACAAAGCAAACTGACACCATATTTATTTCAAAATTTAGTAAATGATAAATTTTGTATAATTATATTATGTATGAGTTTGATTTTCTGAACTCTGATAATTAATTGAATAGGGTATTAAGAAATAATATTTGACTTTCTATATATCTTGTAACCATTGGCTTTTGACTCTTATATAAATAACTGAACTATAAAACATAGCTATAAATTAATTTGGAAAGTAAAATCAATCTAAATCAAGAAATTGAGAATTTAATTTCCGATGGTTTCAAACTTGGGTTTTTAACATTTTAAAAGATATATTATTTACAGTGTTTTCCAAATAGAGATTGTTTTCAAAGAATTTTTAATGTTTAAATCAGTGCCCTTCTCTTATCGCTGGAAAATAATTTCGGTGATGACATCAATATCATCGACATTCATTTTCGAGTTTCAAAGTGAAGAGACCATTCTGTAGTTTGCTACTATTTTTCTTTGAAAATTTAATTGATTTGAATTTAAAAAATATGCCTTGATTTATAATTCATATATGGATATATGATTTAAATTTGATTTGATATGTATTGTATATATATTTATTTACCTCTAAATGGTTTGAAGTTAATCGGAAATGTAATTCTTAAATTTACCTTAAAGAATATTTTCAATTATAAAATGAACCAAAATTTTTGAATAAATATTTAAGTTGAAATAATTGAATTAGAAATTTTATTTGTATAATACTCAATTTCATTCCAATATAACTTACCTAATTCATTTAAAAATTAACTATGTAATTGGATAATATACAATATAAAAGGATTTTATAAATAAAATTTGAGTGTTTATAAAAAATGTTATACGCTTAAATTTTAGTTATAAAAGGATTAATAAAGGTAAATAGAATAAAAAGTTAATCGAATAATATAAATATAAAGTGATGTTAAAGGAATTTATAAATAGATTAGAGTAAGTTGTAAAAAGTGTAAGTGTACTTAATATATGTGATTAGACATATATTAAGCGGAATAAATGTAATAACCATCTGGAATAAAGAAGCATGAAACTTATTGAATAAAATTTTGAGTATAACAAATGATCTCAAATTCACGATTTTATAAATCGTTAATTGGGTGATTAGATAATAAAATTATAAATAGATAAGATTTAATTAACCTAGGAAAAATCAAATGGATGAACAACTATTAATTTAAGTTGAAACTTTCATGGTTTTAAAATTTATCATCTTATTTTGTTTTCCCAATCTCTTATCCTTCGGTTGTTCCTACTCTCCTGCATCCTAAGCAGGGAATTGAATTCCAAATTGATCTTATCTCCTAAAGTTCGATCTGTAGTTCTTCCTTCCAAAATACATTTACCAGTCTGTTTTGGAAAACTTTTCAAGAATCTTCTTCGTGCTTGTGTCCTTGATTACAGAGGATCTTGAGAAGATCATCTCCATCTTTTTGAATTTACTTATAACGACTGTTACCAGGTATAATTTCAATCTTCTTTTTATATTGTCTTAATTCTATCTCATTCTATCTGTTGACTCTATTTTTCATGCCTCGTTCCTTTTCGGCGACGAAAAGTTTTGAGTGGGGGAGAGTGTAACAACCCATAATTTTGTGAATATTGTTGATTTAATTTTATTTGAAATTTTGATTTTTAAATCATTTAAAAGTGAATTTTTAGAATTTTTCCAATATAATTTTGGAATTTGTTTGTAATTTATTTTCAAATGTAATAAATAAACAATTTTTGAAAATTTTATACTTTGGTCAAAATTTGAATTTTCAGTTTAAATTTTAAAAAAAATTGAATTTTTAAATTTTAATCTTTTTCTTTGAAGCGGAATCTATTTATGATATCTGTTCTGCTTTTTGTTTCGTTAAATTCTGAGTTATACTTTTTAAATTAGACAAATTACAGCATTTTACATGTAGTTATTTTCTGTATTTCAATTTCTATTTTTCTATGTTCATTTCTATATTTTTATTTTCTATGTTATTTCATTTTATTTTTTTATTTGTTTATCCAAACTTTATTATTGGATTTTACTTGTGTGTGTATCTTTTTATAAAAGGCTTGGAAGAAATCAAGGAGACATGCGTTACATTTCTTTAATGCTTGCCTTTTTATTTACCTACCCTCTTTATTATTTACCCTAGCCATTCACCATTCATAGCCGTGAATTGGTCTTATTAATCACGTACAAACATCTCAAAATATCTTTTTCCAATTGCAATTAAGAATAATATATATGTGTGTATGTGTGCGTGTGTGCGCGCGTGTGTGTTTCTTTCTCCTTATTTTTTGCCTTTTATTTCCTAGCTTTTTTTGTTTTCTATCATTTACTCCTCTTTAGCCGTTCAAATCTTTTCTTTCCATCCACTCCACTTCATAATTCACGTACACATTTACTTCACATTTCATTTCTAGAAAGAAATGTATGCAAATAAATGGCTTGGAGAAATTTAAGAGGCATACGTTTCATTGGTTAAACTCTTGCCTTTTTCATTTGCATGACCTTTATTATTTTCTAGCCGTTTTCTCCTCATTCCTAGCCATAAATTACTCTACTCATAGCCTTGCATATTAAGTTGCAAATTCACGTAAAAAAAATTATTTCCCATCTCTCGTTTTCCATTTGCATTTAAAAATAAAATATATTGTACGTTTCTTTCTCCTTAACTTATGCCTTTCCATTTCCTTAGTATTCATAACTCCTTAGCTCTTTTTTTCTTCTATAGCCGTGTATTTTCTTTTTTCATTCACGTACAAAATTTATTTCCCATTATGTTCTCATATTTCATTTGCATTTAGGAATAAAATATGTATAAGTTTTTTCTCTTTAATTCTTGTCTCTTTGTTTTCCTAGCATTTACTCTATCAAATCACATAAAAATCTTCTCAATATCTCACTTCCTCATTTGCCTCTTCTGATTGAAATATTTTAAAATAAGTTTCTTTTATTAAATAGAAAATAAATCTCATTCATTCACTAGCCTTTTATTTGCTAGCCTTTCATTTTCTAAACCCTACATCTTAGCCATTCATATCTCTTGAAAACCTAGCCGCCTTCTTTTTTTTTTCTCTTATTCAACGTACAAGTTCTATTCCTCTCATTTTCATTTGCGTGAAGAAAATACAACAAGCTCTAGGTTATCTCCATGGTTTCCTTCTCTCTTCTTTTTCCACTTTTTTTCTCTTTTCTTTTTTGTTTTCTCCTTTCATAGCTCTCAGCCTACACCACCACAACATCACCTCCTCCTCACTATTAGACCATGGCAAAGCCCACTTGGTGGTTGAAAGCAAGGTTATGTTATTTGATTTGTAATTGCATAGTTTAATCCATCTTTTGTTGTGTTGAATCTTATTCTTATGATTTGTGTATTTGTTATATAAAAGATATGTGTAACGACTGCGATTTTTCGTTGCCGAAAAACCGAACCGTTAGGGTTTAAGAAGAAGAAGAGGTAGAAGAAGAAAGAAAAAGATAGAACAGAACAGAAAGAAATAACAGAACAACATCAGAATCTCACAATTCGCAGCGAAACAACATATAATAGATAAATGAATAATCTTTAAACAAAGAACTATATCAGTTATTACATTACATCACATTACATTTCATCATCAGAGTGTACAACAACATAACAGCTGAAAAGAAATACTATATACTAGTAATACGCCAAGCCATCCAGCTTGCCTCCAGCCTCTCCTGAATTCCAGAATATCCTGATAAACCTTACCCCTGACTGCCCATGTGGAAATTAATGGGCACCCAGAGTTTAGGAAGGAAAACAATAAACTCCGAGTCAGTCATGTGACTGGTGTGAGAACTTAAAAACAGTTATTTATCTTTAAAACAATGAACAGGGTAATTTTAAAAGAGATTCGCAATGCTTTTAAAAAAAATGAGACTACCATAAGGCCTCCCGCACACACACACAATACAAACGTAGAATCGGAGGAGATTCTCCTTATGATTGTCAAAGATGCTTGATACGCATTAAAAAGAAACATTTGATATTATTACTAGTGCATAGTGAAGAAAACATTTCAAAAGTAGAATATTAATCTTAGCCAGCATAGGCATTTCGCACTTATGCCTACTATAGCTACCATCCAAACAGTGGGGTGCCACCATAAGTGAATGATAGGTTCTACAACTAAAACCGTACAAGATCGTATTGTTTCTTTGGATTTCCAACAAATGGTCAGGCCAAGGAACTTCCCATTGCCACATGGAAACACCTCTGGAATGATGTCCCGAGAACCTAACCGGATCTCTGCCAACACAAGGCCGGGTTACCCCTAACTGGGTAACTACTGACACGAATATGTCATTCCCCGATCGTAACCGATCTATCCGAGGATCCTCGATTTCCAACAACCACAAAGCAATAAATTTGCAAAAACAACATAGGTTAAGTATCTGGGCTCCATACCATGATACCACCTCTATCCAGAAGGAATGACATACTCTAAAGGGGCGCTACCCCCTAATAACCTTGCCGCATCCTTCCTGTTTTGACCATTTCCCGGGTGTGAGGTCCGAGAAGTCTCGTCCACAAAGCCACGCTTTATACAAAAGCTATGCTTTGGGTCAACAAATGATCATAGAAATGATCACCAAGATAAATGATCAAATAAATGATCATATCACAAATGATCAAACAATGATCATTTCACAGCAACACTCAGCATGCCACACTACAAAATTGGGAGTATATCACTAATAACCTTCAACTATATAACCTCTGAGCTCGTATGTCTCAGAGAAGGGTGTTAAGCTAAGAGAATAAATTCTCCGCCACCAACAGAAATATATTTGAAAGAAATCAGCTTTATATCTCAATTTGTTATGTCAGACATACAATCCATACAAGTCTGTTCCGGGCTTGAACAGAACCGAAGGCACTTACAAATAAGTCCTTTCAATCCGGATAATTTCTAATCACGTCCGGACTTCCCGTCACTAAGGGTGATAAAACCTCTATATCGGGGATCAGCCGATGCAGAGTAACTCAACGGTAATCCTTCCATTTTCAAAAATATCCGGTCTTCAACACCGGTCATCAAATGCAATCCATTACGACGTATCACATATTCGGAATAGGTTATACGACCCCAAGGTCCTTCCCTGGCTAACCCGAATAGTGAGCGCTTATTCAAAAATAAGTGTGGCATTCAAATTCAAACAATTACAACAAATACCTATTTAAAGGTAAATGTTGATAGTCGGATTATTCTAACTATCAATTGGCGTGCTCAACATCACCAAATTCCAAATAATTTTTCAAATTATTTACTTTCCAAAATATCTTTACTAGATATCAAATTTCCACACTTCAACCATTTGAAAACAAATTTTCAAACCACTTTTCACCTATATCACTTTTGAAAACAAATTTCAAACATATTCCTTACGCGGAATTTCTTTCATTTCAACATGGTTCATTTAAACTAATTAAATAAATCCTTAACGATTTACTTTATATTTACGTTCCAAGTCCGTAAATTAATTCCCACACTTCAAAAATAAATCAATGTTTATTTTTGAACAAATTTCCCTTTCTTTTATAAATTCCATAATGAATTTATAATTCCTAAATATCTACGAATATACGATTTCCCAAACCGATTTCTAATATTCATTTTCAATTTATCTTTAAAAGATAAAGTCTCAAAATATTTAGTTCATATTGGAAAATATTTCCATACTTATTTAATAATAAGTAATTTACAAATCCATTCATTTTCAACACTTGGAAAATATTCAATATACTTAATATCGAAATTAAGTATATATTTCATTCTTTAAGGAAAACATTCACTTAACACATTTATTTGGGTCAAAACGAATGTTGCGTAAAACATCGTTACGACGACCCAAAATCACTAGTATAGGGATTCAAAATTAAAATAGATATATAAATCCCAATACTATACAAATTATTTCCTTTCGGAAACCATTTACTATAACAACAGTGTTATAGTCCACCATTTCCTTATTTCTCGAAAACGTCTATTTCAACAATAAATGTTGAAATCTATGTATTCGATTCATAATACATTTTAAAACATCGTTAAAACGATTAACTTCATTTTATAATATTCATTTTCCCAAGCATATCCATTTTATTTGATAATATATTCCCTGTCCAAAATCGTGAATAAAATTCCTTAACCCATTTCAACATTTCTACACATTCTTATATAAAGAAAAATTCGCTATCCAAGATCGCGAATACACTTTCTTTAATAAATTTCTATATTCAATTTATCAAATTTCATTGATTTTGAATTTATAACAATGTCTATAAATTCCATTTCTATTTATAAACTTCGATTTATAAATCTCTTTTATTAATCCAATTCAATTTATATAACTCAGTTATATACCAAAGTCCATATTATAAGCTAAATACTTATAATTCATTTACCAAAATCGTTCCTTAAAAACTTCACAAATTTTAAATCTTATTACTTATAAGATTGATTTAAATTTTATAACAACTTCAACTTATAAAATCTCCTTTATTAACAATTTCTATTAATATCCCATTTAAATGCCCAAAATCCAGTTTATAAGTTAATTACTTATAAATCTTTTATTTTACAACATCTATTCATTTTATAATCTTCACAATTGTAAATCTAAAATTTTCAATGACATCCATTTTTATACTTCATTTAAACCTTTAATAAACTCGTTTTATAATTCCAATATTTTAAATTTATAAATATCCATTTTATAAATCTTTTATATACATTCTTTTATTATAATTCAAAATTCCCAATTTAACTATTTTATAAATTTATTAACTACTTATCTCAAAAATCACCTTTTGGTTATATTTCACAAAAATCTTAATTTTTATAACATAAAAAATTATAACGTTTAATTATTTAAAATGAATCAATTCAAAAATTTGATAAAACGTATACTTTCAAAAATTACTTTTAAAAATTCTTTTAAAAACCAAAATCATTATTTTAAAACTTCAAAAATGGATCTGATGATGCAACACACCCAATAGTCAATCACGACTTCCAAACATCATATATCGATATGATAATCAATCAAATATCACAATATCTAAAATCAAATAAATATTTGTGAGGAATCCAGTTGGATCCCTCCAACCTGTTTCCCTGCATCCACAGATGTTAGCACAATACCAATCCCGTTTCAAGACGGGATATCGCGGTATATGAGATTTATAAAATATTATCCGCTTAATAGGCGGCGCAATAGGGTCTCATCCGCTATATAATGCGGGAAATCAACAACTACAATATATACATATGCCAATATATATATATATATATATATATTTATTGCTATATATAGATATATCCTACTATATCTAAATATCACAACCAAATAGCAATCAATCAATAACTGCAAATCCAACTTTAAATTTTTCAGTGAGAAGTTCTCACCTTTATTTCCGTTTGCAGTCCATTTTCCAATCCAGATTATTTTCTACACAATTTTTAACCTTGTATAAACAAATATATAAATTTATTAACATTCGACCAAATTGAATAATTTATTATCATTCATTCATTTTAATTAACTAATGATTTTGTTTTAAAATTAAATTTGATTTTGAACTAAAATATCTTCTTTTCTTTTGAAACCCTCATTTATATAAAAAAAATTATATAGATTAAGGAATCATTTTTCTTTATATATAACCCTTTCACAACTTAAACTAATTCTTTTAAATTTTAAACAAATTTTTTTTTAATAAATTTATTTAGCTAAAAATTAGATTTAAACTATATTTACTTTAATAAATTATCTCACCAAAATAATTGATTTTCCGGTTAAACAAATTTCTTTACTATAACTATTTTTTCTATATATATATAAATTAAAAATCTGCATATATACTTTACTGTATATTTTTTTTCTATAGATACTGATAAATAAAATTCGTAAAAATATACTTACAGCCGAGCTTTGATTTTTGAACAAAACCCTAGCTTTGCAAATCCCCTCGACTTCGATTGTTAAAGAATTACTGCTTAGATCTCACTTCACCTGATGTAGCATCCAAGTTCGAACGGCTCTGGCCCCATCTCGAGACGCGCGACAATCGCCTCACTGCCCAGCACTTCCCCACGCGAGCACCAAATCGCGACACCCCAGCAACTCGAATGCCTCATCAGAGCACCCACACCCGCGAACGCAAATCGCCTGAGCCCGGCCTATCACCATCGCGATGCGGCGACGAGGCCACTAACGATCCAATCGCCTTGCACGCGAGCCCTTCACCGTTTCACTGAGTCGCGACCACGACTTCGAACAGGTGCGAAGTCGATCGCGTGATGTACTCGAGTTCGGCCGTGCTTCAAAAAAATATATTAAATTTAATTTTTCGATTTCGAGGAAAGGGGGTAAAAATGTTGCTGTTGAAATTTTGAAGGCAGTGGCCATTTTTCCTTTGAGTTTGAAAGGAAGCCGGCTGAAACGAAATAAGGGGAAAAGTGACATTTGAAATGAGAACGAACTGATCTCGTATGAGATTTGTAGAGAAATGGGGAGACAAGAGAACGTGATTTAAGCAGGGAGAACGTGTTTTCTTTACCTTGCTGCAGTGTTTTGAATTGAGGCCAAAAGTGCTGATGTTGACCCAATTCAAATTTAAAATTCAAATTGAATTCAATTTAATTTCAACGCGTTTACTTACCGTGTGCTCACATAACAACTACAAACGCTATGAAATTTGAAATCCGGTAATAATTCAATATTACGGACCCAATGGAACATGTTTCGTCAAATTCGGAGACTGTGCCTCGGAAGGCTATTTTTAAATGTCGATTCAAACAAAAAAAATTCAAAACTGATCAAAACAGTTTCAAATTCGATTCTGAAGCTTCTATAATCTTCAGTATTATCAATATGAATTTTACAAGCCTTTGAAATATTTTTAATCAGCTTAAAATTGAAGATTCAAATTTTTATTTAACTTCAATAGATTAAATTTTATAATTCAATCGCCAAATTCATTCTGATAATTTGAAATTCAAGTCAAACCATCATTCAAATATTTAAAATTAATTAAATATTTTCAAATTAAATTGTTCAAAATTCTGGGTCGTTACAATATGGATCTTGACTCTCCATCTACTCAAAAGTTTAGTCGTGTCTTGTCGTACTTTGTAGAGTTTCAATTGTGCATTGTGAATTTGATTCTAGCTTTTAAAAGGTGAGTTTTTATCACTCTAGACACATGTACTTATATTTTTGTGAAAAAAATGTTAAGTGAATCTGTAGACATTGATATGTCATTCATATATGCCTGTGTTGTGATTACATGATGATAAATGCCGTTTATATATTTATTGCATCATTTGTTATGATATTATATGTTTACTGTTATTTTATTTCTGTTAATCACTACTGCAAGTTCCCTATCACTATGGGCTGAAATGATAGGCTCGAGTGATTTTTTTATTTATTTTCATTGCACTTATTTTACTTGGAATTGCGGGTTTGAAATGATAGAACCCGAATTTTTCTTTTTAAATTACAAATTGAAATGATACATATCTGTATCACTTGACCTAGGTTAGAAAATTTTATACAGGCCCATGAATAAAATTTTATAATAGTTGTAACAACCCTGTATTTTGTAAAAAAAAATTTATATTTTAATTATTTTAATTGAATTTTTGATTTACAAACTTATTTTATTTATTTTGAATGATAAACTTTAGTTCTGATATGAATTATCATTCCAAAGCATGACTAAAAAGAATATTTTCCAAAAAGTGAATTTTTGGTCAAAATAGTCAAACTTTGACTTTTAATTTAAATTTTTAAAGTTTGAAAATTTAAATTTTATCTTTTATTATGAAAGTACATAAAATTTTAAGAACACTGCTTTTTGTTTCGTTGGAAACGGATGTAAATTGTGAAAGTTATGTATATTTCAATATTGAGTGTAATTTGTTTATTCTGCAATTTTGTTATTTTAAATAGTATAAATTTTATTTTTCTTTGTCATATTTTATTGTAATATGTATTGATATGTTATTTTATGTATGTTTTTGTCTTTTAATATTTTTGAAGTGAGGTAGGAATTTTTCTAAAGCTAGTAGTATTTTTCTTGTAATTTCCATGCCATGTTTTCAATTTTTAAACATTTTCTTTAGTTCTTTTCTATTTTTCTCCAATTTAATTATTTATTTTATTTTAGAAATGATAAATAAATTATTTTATTTCAAAATTTTGCTTTAAAATATTTTTAAAATGAAGTAGATATTTTTCCAAAGCCATTGATGTTTTAATTGTAATTTTTGAACCCTATTTCAATTTTTAAGCAATTTCCTTAATTCTTTTTATATTTTCTTTAAATTTAATTATATATTTTTATTTTATTTCACTTTGTTTCGGTTTTTATATGTATTTGATGAAGTTTATTTTGTTTACTTTATTTAAAAGAAAAGGAAGTATGGAAGGTTTTAAAAGCTAAGAGACGTAAAGTCGTTTCACCGTTTCTTTTTTCAATCAATACACAATTTATTTTGGCCATACCTTTCTCTATTCTTTTCAGCTGCGTTCTCTCATCTTTTTCACTTATTTTCAAAGCTTCTCAACCCTTAAAAAAATCATGGCCTCCATCTTGCAAAAATTTGGTAAAATCTTCTTCTCTTCTCTTGTTTTCTAGTTTTTCTATGTGATTTTGCAGCTTGTTCTCTGCTTCATGGCTCCACTCCTCCTCAACCAGATCTAGGCTGACCTCCACCTCCTCCTTCTCTGATCAAACACCCCTCTAGTCCATCACCATGACCAGGCCGAACCCACCTTAGCAAGAGACAACACCAAAAATGCACAAACCCGTCACTTATTTACATAAATCGAGCCAAGTTTGCTAGCACCACCTTCTACAACCATTAGCCGCCACTTCCACCACCACTACCACCTCTGACCTGACCTCCACCCTCTGCCACATCACCCACCACCACCTGGACCCACTGGCCATGCCCCTAGAGCCTATGGCCGAACCCATTTATAGCATAGAAGTGATGAATTTGCCTTGTAGTTGTTGTTTTGTTGCACCTATGTCCATCCACCTTTGCACCATTACTTCCAAACTATGGCCGACCCATATGAGCCCAAGACCTAATCCTAACCCACTCCTTAGACATGTATTTCAGATCTATAGCTGAAGCATAGGCGGTAGAAAGCAAGTGCAAAAACTTTGGCTTTGTTTTATGCATTTAATTCTAACATTGTTTTATTGAATTTGGGTTTGAAAACTTATGTTATTTGTTTGTTTTGTTTGAATGTTTGCAAGGCTATTAGCCTTGTCTCTCCCACACTCATATCATCATCATGGCTGAGAAAACGAACCCCTTAGTCGAGCTTTTGAATGGTTGTATCAAGGTCAAGTTATCTTGTCTTTGTTGCCTTTCAATTTCAATTTATTTCAATATATTTTGGTTGAATATTCAAAAGTTATATTATCTTGTTTTGGGGTTGTTTACAAGATGATATCTTGGCTATTTCTCTCCACTCAAATCAAAGGTCATGCCTTCTAGATCCGTTGTGTCATTATAATTGATATCCCCAGCAAAAAAAAGTGAGTATTTCTCACCAGATGTTTATACTTATACAAATGTGAATTGACACCCTGTGAATCTGTAGAACTATATTATCATGTTATATATGTTTATATTATTATCATATGATGTCACCCATGCTTAAACACCTGTTATATCATATGTTACTGTTATTTCATGCTATTCTGTATATTTTACCAGTTTATCACACTGCAAGTTCCCTGTAAATTAGAATCACTATGGGTTGAAATGATACATACCCGAACGGACTTTAGAATAGGGAAAAATCGTTATGGGCTGAAATGTAGGCTTGAACGGTTTTTTTTAATTTATTTTAACTTGGGATTACGGGTTTGAAATGATAAAACCTGGATTTTCTTTGTAAATTACGGGTTGAAATGATATATTACCCGTATTACTTTACCTAGCGTAGAAAATTATATACAGGCCCGCAGTTAAAATATGTTTTTCTAAAAATTTTAAAATATTTTAGAAATTTAATTATTATAATATTTGATTTGAAATTTAATAAAGATATAACTTTTGTAAAGTATTATTTATTTTTTGGAAATCTATAAGTTAAATAAATTATGGAAAAGTTAGAAAATACGAATGTAAGTTATTTTGAAAATTTTGGTTTAATTTTTAATGGAATTTAAATTAACTTTGAAAATATGATAAATTTATGATATTTTGAATTTAAATTAATTTAAAGTGATTTTATATCATATGAATGATTTTTGATAAAGTTGAATGTGAAATGAATGAATATTTAAGTTGAAATTTTGAAATATAACTAAAATTGGAAATTTATGAAATTGACTTAAAAGTGAACTTTTAGTTAAGCAAATAAAAATAAAACTAAGTTATATTTGAGAATTTTAACTTAAGTGTTAAGTTGAAATTTAATGCAAGGAATTTAAAATTGAACATTGCAATTTAATAAGTGAATTATTGTTAAATATGGATGTTGAATGGAAATTTAACTTTATAAAATCATGAACTTGAGGAAAATTAAATGATGTTTAGAAATGTGAAAATGTATGATTTTATGAGTTAAAATTGTTTTAAATAAAAATATAATTGGTTGAGAAATTATATTGAATATTTGAAGTTAATTGACTGCATTTTTGAAATGCTATTAATTACAATGTAAATGATATTACAGTATTTGTAAATGTTGTAGTTGATGGTAATGAACTAAAAAGCTAAATTGAATTAAAAACTATTATAGCAATTTTGTAAGTGCTATGATTTTTTAATTTAACTAAGTTTATTTGGAATTTAATTAAACCCTATTGCAACATTTTAAAATGTTGTCTTTTGTTAAATTGAACTGTTTTGAATGTAACTTTCCGTAACGTTTTCTAAATGCTGCGAAAAGTGGAATTTCACTCTTTTGATAAACGTAAGTGAATAAATGAACTTTGGAAGTTGAAAATTTTGGAAATTTAATAATTTAATTTTTAACATAATAACTTCATCTTATGATTAAAAATGATTTTTTGGGAATATAAACTGTTTTGAAATATGAATTGAAATGGTATTTTAAATTGAATAAAATGAATAATGATTTTAAATGTGGTTTCGAAAATAAATGATATTTTGATATATTAAAATGATTTGAAATGAAGTTTTGAAAGATATGATATTTTGATATTAAATGATTTGAAAAATGGAGTTTTGAAAGATATGATATTTTGATATTAAATGATTTGGAAAATGGAGTTTTGAAAGATATGATATTTTGATATTAAAATGATTTGAAAAGAAGTTCTGAAATATATGATATTTTGGAGATGAAGCTTTGAAAGGTTATGATATTTTGATATATTAAAATGATTTGAAAGGAAGTTTTGAAAGGATATGATAATTTAATATATTGAAATGGTTAGAAATGACTTGATATTTATTTTGGTAAATATTTGAATTGAAAGATATGGTATGATGATATATTGAAATGGTTTGGAAATGATTTAATCTTTATTTTGATAAAGATTTGGTTTGAAATGATATTATATTTTGAAGTATAAAATATTGTTTTAAGGTTATAACTACGGGTTATAATAACGATTGGTTGTTAAAGAGACCGGGATCGGATATTGTCTTATAGCCGGCCAATACCGAAAACCACTTTAACAACTGTGTACGCGGTGGAGATTCCAGAATGAAGTAGGATGGTGGCGACGTTCTCGAGGTATATTACGTGGACCCAACTCCCGTGAGTTGGCATATATGACTAAAACGGGAGCTATACCGGGCTACACAAAGGGTCGCACCCTTTCATCGAGCATGCTCCATCGGAAACCATTCTATTACTTTTGTGATTCGATATGTGGCGCCACTTTGATTCGGGGGTATTGTTCGAGGTGGGCGGAAGATGCTGGCTTGCCGTCACTACCGGTCCGGGAGTGCAAACGGTGTATCCACCCTGGCATTGCCTCGCGTGCCGTGTCATCTCCTTATATCGAGCCCACTACGATTTTGGTTTTAAAGATCCGACCGCATTAAGGTTCACCATCCCCTTAACGCTAGTTTCTATATGATTATACTTTACTGATTAGACACTACTGTATATAGCACAAATATACTATATAGTAAATAGTTTAACGGATCCTTAGAGGATGGGCGGTCCCAAGCATCTTCTAAGTTACTTGTACCTTTACTACAGTTCACTTGAGTTGGTTTACATTGTATAAGTATGTATGTCTTGACTCGAGTGTTTGTATTTTTATTTACGCTCGGGTTAGCCTGAGTTGTTCATAGATTTGGATTTCCACTTTCTGGAGGTTGGAATCGCTGGAGATTATCTATTTGTCAAGTTTTATCTTTTGCGTAGACTTCTATGTAGCGAGACTTCCGTTGTACTTTATTTATTCCGTTGTATCTTATGTAACTCTGATATATTTATATAGTAGCTTCATGAACTACTATCTCTTTTACTTCCTCTGCATTATTATTACTCTGTGTCTGTGATCTATGATTATTATTTACCGTATATTCTGAGATTTGCCAAATTTTTTATTTACAACGCAGTATTTTGAGCAATTCAATTCTGGCATGAGTGTCTACCTGTACACTTATAATGGATGCGAATGGTTGAAAATATCTGGGCGTTACAATAGTTTCTAAAATTATTAAGTATTTTGAATTTATAAATATATGGAAATTTAAATAAAAAGTTGATTTAAAGACTTAGAATATAAAGAGTTATTGGTTTTCTATAAGTTAAAATTTTATAAGTTGATTGTGGTTTTTAACTGTAATGAAAAAAATCTTTATTTGGTTTTAAATTTGTAATTCAAAGATCTGAAATATAATAAACAACTTAATAATGAAATTTGATTTATTGTGGAATTCTAAATCAAGCCTAGTAGTTGGAATGAATTTTATTCCATGAAGCGGATATGTTTGTATAAATAGGTTTACAGTGATTTTCTATAGGTTAATTTGTATAAGTTAATGTATAAAGTGTAAACTTTTAATTAATGCAAGAAAACATGTAAAGTTTTAATTAATGAAAGAAACGTGTAAAGTTTTAATTAATGAAAGAAACATGTAAAGTTTTAATTAATGAAAGAAACGTGTACAATTTTAATTATTGAAAGAAACGTGTAAAGTTTTAAATAATGAAAGAAACGTGTAAAGTTTAATTAATGAAAGAAACGTGTAAAGCTTTAATTAATGAAAGAAACGTGTAAAGCTTTAATTAATGAAAGAAACGTGTAAAGCTTTAATTAATGAGTTTTAATTAATGCAAGAAATATGTAAAGTTTTAATTAACGAAAGAAACGTGTAAAGTTTTAATTAATGCAAGAAACATGTAAAGTTTTAATTAATGAGTTTTAATTAATGCAAGAAACATGTAAAGTTTTAATTAATGAAAGAAACGTGTAAAATTTTAATTAATGCAAGAAACATGTAAAGTTTTAATTAATGAAAGAAACATGTAAAGTTCTATTTAATGAAAGAAACATGTAAAGTTTTAATTAATGAAAGAAACGTGTAACGTTTTAATTAATGCAAGAAACATGTAAAGTTTTAATTAATGAAAGAAACGTGTAAAGTTCTAATTAATGAAAGAAACATGTAAAGTTTAAATTATTGAAAGAAGCATGTAAAGTTTTAATTAATGTAATATTGATTAAAATGATAAATGCTCTTTATGGTAATAAAAATGTAAGTTAAAAACATACATGTGACATGTAAAGTTCTAATTAATGTAATATTGGTTAAAATGATAAATGCTTTTTACTGTAATAAAAATGTAAATTAAAACGTACATTTGATAATGTAAGTTTTAATTAGTGTAATATTGATTAAATGATAAATGCTCTTTACTGTAAATAAAATGTAAGTTGATAATGTGCATTTGATAATTTACGTTTTAATTAGTGTAATATTGATTAAAATGATAAATGCTCTTTATTGTAATAAATGTAAGTTAAAACGTACATTTGACATGTAAGTTTTAATTAATGTAATAGTGTATTTTAAATTGATTAAAATGATAAATATTCCTTATCGTAATAATAAAATGTAAGTTGATAATGTACATTTGATATGTATGTTTTAATTAATGTAAATGGCATATTTTTAATGATAAAAATAAAAAGTTTCTTTATTGTAATAATAATGTAAGTTAATAAGGTAATTTTAACTTAACATAAGAATTTCAGCTTTAAATTGGATATTACAGTAACAAAGTTCATTTAACTATAAGGCTATGATAAAATGACCATGTTAAATTTGTAAGTACATAAATACTTTGATTATATAAAGTATTAAAGTGGAAAGTATTACGTTCGAAAAATGCTATAATTCCTTAAGGTTACATTTCCAAAATGCTATGATAATTTAAATAAATATTTCAAGTTTAATGAATTGAAGGAAATACTCAGTGGTTTGGAAATTTGGGTTTTATTTAAATTATATATTATTGAATTAGTTTTGAAATGGAAATGATACTATTGTGATATGCTTTTGAAATAAGTATGATATTTTGGTTTTGAAAGTATATACTATTTTGAAAGAAATGATATGATTTTGAAACGGATATGCTAGTTTGGTTTTGAAAGTATAAATGATTTTGAAATAAATATCCATGGGTTATAATAACGTTTAGTTGTTAAAGAGACTGGGATCGGAAGTTGTCATACTCTCTGCCAACCCCGAAAACCAATTTAACAACCGTGTACGTGGTCGAGATTCCAGAATGAAGTAGGATGGCGGCGACGTTTCCTTTGAGGTAAATACGTGGACCCGACTTCCATGAGTTGGCATAAGGTGGCTAAAACAGGAGCGATTCTCAGGCCAATGAGGTTATTCCTCTGATCGGACGCACTCCTTTGATATTATACTCTGACTTTTGGATTGTTTCGGTGGCCACTTTTGATTTTTGATTTTGGAGGTGTTGTTCGAGGTGAGCTGTAGTAGCTGCTACACGTTTCCACCAGCCCGGATGTGTAATTGGTATATCTACCCTGGCATTGCCTAGTTGTGCCGTGTCGCCTACCATACCGAGCCTTTACTACGAGTTTCTATTTGTGTCGTACCTATGGAGTATCATCTGGTAGCCTCCCGATCAGGAGGTATTACGGTACTGTATAGACTATTGGCATTATTTGTGTTAAGGGCTATATGGGTAACCCCTTGACGCTATTAAAAAGTAAGTTTATTTTACAATTAGACACTGTTATAATAGCGAAATATTACTACGTAGTAAATAGTTTAACGGATCCTTAGAGGATGGGCGGTCCCAAGCATCCTTTAAGTTACTTGTACCTTATATTACAGTTCACTTGAGTTGGTTTACATTGTATAAGTATGTATATCCTGACTCGAGTGTTTTGTGTTTTGCTTTACGCTCGGGTCAGACTGAGTGATACAGCATTAGAGTGTGATGACCCAGAATTTCAAGACATTTGAAATGAGAATATTTAATTAATTTTAAATATTCGGAGGTAAATTTTCAACTTGAATTTCAAATATCAATATTTAAAGTATAATTAATTGTTGAATTTAAATTTATCGGAATTGGGTAAATTCTTGAATTTAGAGTTCTAAGGCTGTTAAAAATAATTTGAAGGCTTGTAAAATTTATATTGTTAATTCTGAAGATAATAGAAGTGTTAAATTTGACTTTAACAGTGATTTGTTCAGTTTTGAAATTTTATCGTTTTAAAGTGAATTTAACAATAGCTTTCCGAGCGACAGTCTCGGAATTTGACGAATCCAGTTCCATTGGATCCGTAATATTCGATTTTTATCGAATTTCAAGTTTCGTAGAGATCGGAGTTGTTGTGTGAGCGTACGGTATATAAACGCCTTGAAATAATTATATGGGACGATTTGGAAATAAAAATATATAATGTATATACATTGACCAGTCAAAGCTATATCAACATTAGCTTTTTCCCGTCAATTCAAATGTCATGGTAGCAGGTATAGCCCAGCACGCAAGCATCTCCCTCCATCAACTTTACATCAGCCGAAAGAACAAATAAAGAAATATAAAATAATAACTGTTTAATCTCGTGGCCTCATTCTCTCCAGATTCCTTCTTTGAGAAGCTGTTCGAATTATAGAGTGGTCAAACAACAGCTCTCCTTCCCAAATAACTTGTTCAATTAATCCTCCTTTTATTTCCTTTGGGTTTTAAATCACGGCTTCTCCTTTCAGAAAACAAATCGCGACTTCAATTAAAAAAAAATGGCAGAGCAACGAATTCGAACGAAAGTTATGATTGTTCGAATGTTAAAATCATCGGCGGCCTCCCTCTGTTCGAGATCGAACAAAATTGACACTTAATCGATGCTCGAAAACGCGAGATACATTATGGCGAGTTCGTTCGAAGGCCTATCGCGATCGCTTGTGTGATCTGGGTGAGCAATGGAGGGAAGTCGCAGCAGTTGTTTGTGGATTGTTTTCGAAGCTGCTCGAATTAGGGCTTCTCTCGTGATGCTGGGCGAAGCAAAGCAAAGACGGAGTCGCGATGGGGATCTAAAGCACGCAGTTGTATTCGAGCAGTAGAAACGCAAGTGAAGCGGTCGACGTCTTCGTTCTGGGTCGCATTGGATGGTCGAGGGCAATAAGGTATTCGACTTCTGTTTTTGTTCATTTTGTTTTTCCAATTAAATTTGTAATAAACAGTATAAGTATTTTTACAGGATTTAAATGTAATTTATTTGGTTGGTAGGTAAGTAAGACTAATCAGTTTATCCTTAAATATGAGATTGAGGAGATTCACTTGTCTAAAATTAACTTACTCAATTTATTTTTAGTTACTAAAGGATTTATTAAAAAGGGAACCAGTTTGTAATTTAATTACTCATTAAATTTAAATCATTAGTTAAATTTAATTTAATTGTAAAACGGAAATTAATTGTTCGATTAATTTAAAATGTTAATAAGTTATATAATATTTATACAAGGTCAAATTGAGAAGGAGGCAAACCGGATTGGAAATGGGGTACTAATAAAGCAAAGGTGAGTTAAATCTCACTCAGTTGAATTGTGATTTAAATTTAATTAGTTAAATTTAAATAATTGATTGGTTGATTGGCTTTGGTGTGTTATACTATATATAGTAGTAGTGTATATATATATATATATATATATATATATATATATATATATATATATATATTGGAATATGTATATATTGGAATGATTGATTTCCCGCATTTTTATAGCGGATGAGACCCTATGCGCCGCATAATAGCAGATGATATTATATTTAATCCCATATGCCGCGATATTCCACCTCGAAGTGGAATTGGTATTTATATTTGTGCTAATGTCTGTGGATGGAGGGAAAACAGGTTGGAGGGATCCAACTGGGTCCCTCAACATTTATTTCTATTAGTTAATATCCACTGTTGTGATTAATTGATATTCTAAAGAATTATATTTGGGATATTAAATGCTATGGTTTGAGGGAAAATATTTGGGTATAATGAGTTACCAGAAATATATAAATTGGATTTTGAAAATAAATAAAAGAAGTGAATTTACAAGCGGAATAATTATCGAAGATTGAATTAATTAAGAATGAATTGAAAGAAATGGAAGTGATATTAAATCCTGATAAATAACTTCGAGTATGAAAAGAGAAAAGATTTTTGAATAAACAGAAATTAATGAATTGTAAAATTAAGAGATGACAGTTAAAAGAACAAAGGATTACTTTAAAATTCAAAGTTAAATTTTATTTAAAGAATTAAGAAGTAATTTGAGAATTTAAAATTTGTATTTTCAGTTAAAAATATTTTAAATTTGAATCTGAAGTTAAAGGATTCTGGAATAAATGGAGAAATTGGAAATCAATTTGGGAATTGATTAAAGTGTGTGAAATTGGGGATTTTTATAAAAGAATATGGTTATGGAATTTATAAACGGGTTTATAAAAGCAAAGTAATATCTCAGAGGATATTTGGAAGGAATAAATTCAAGGTGGGAATTTATTAAAGGAATGAGGAAATTGTTTAAAAATAATCAATGATTTATTTTTAAAGATGCAAAGAGAAGTATATTTCCCTGGATAGCCAAGTACGTTTTCAAAGTAAATTTTTAAATATGAGATAAAGGCTTAATGATGTTTTTAAAAATAGAACATATTTTTATAAACTTATCATTGTTAAATGTTTAAAATTCTTAAGTACGTATTTGTTTCAAATCTATTATCGTATTTAAAAGTAACTTAGTATTTGCTTAAAAAGAAACCTAGCTAATATTTTATAAAGTAGTCTTATTTAAATATTTCTTAAGTATTAATTTTCATTGAGTTTTAAAGCCGTTTTCTAAATATAAATGTTAAAGTATATTAATAATAAGTGTTTTAAAATTATTTTAAATGTTATCAAAGCATATTTTTGTATAACAGTGTTAAAATCATTTTTAAATCTTAAGTGTTGTACTTGGTGATTTCAAGGGAAATAGAAAAGATTGGGAAATTTATTTCCGTAAAAGGAAGATGTGTAAACTGTTTTCAAAGGGATTTGGAAATGGAATTATATCTGGTAAAGATATTGAGGATAATAAGTAATTTGGGGGAAATTATTTATGGATGGATGTTTGTGAATTTAAATTGATAGTTAAATCACCGACTATCAATATTGGACAAATGCGTTGATCGTTTCGAAGAGAGCGGGATCGGGATTTATTTCCTGAAAACCACTTTGATCTGGTTTGTACGTTTCGTGAAACGTGTTCGGAGTCGAAGATGGAGCAGTGAAGTGCAAGGGCTAGTCGCTACTAATCCTGAGGATATTTCCAAAATGGTTGTAGTAGGAGTAGTGCCTTCGGTTCCGTTCGAACCCGGGACGGACTTGTATGGATGAATGCTTGCGAAACATCGTTAGGTGGACGATGGGCATTCTAAGGGATGTATTCTAAAAAGGTAACGCTTAGCCTCAAGCCTCATCAAATGGGAATGGCTGAAAATCAGGGGATATGCTGCAAGGCTTCGTGGGTAGCCCCCACTGGAGGGTGAGGTCATCCCTGTCTAGATGTCCCTTTATTTCGGCTTAGTGGGCGGTTGCTGATCCCAACCGCAGGGTGATCTTGCTCGGGACTGTCCAGTAAGGGATGGTTCCGGTCTTGTGTTGCAGGGGAGTTAGGGTGGCTCCTCGGTACGCTGATCTAGACCAGGTACTGTGACAGGTGGTACCCCAGTGCCTAGCCATTAGTTGGAATCCATTTTCCCTACGCGCCCGTACGGTTTTGATTGTTCCCAACTATTGCTGAAACGTGAGATGCAAGCATTTCAGCTAGATTCTATTTACTTTCTATAGACACTACTATAATATCAGAGGATTTCTATAAAAATTGTTTTAGCTATCGTAAGGTAAAAACCCGACATGTTTATTTGTGGCGTGGTCTTACGAGATGCTTTTGTTTTCAAAGGATTTTTGAAACTTTAATAATCAATTGGGTGTGATTTTCTCACACTGGTAATCCAGACTGATTCGGGTGTTATTTAACTGTAATGCTCAGGTCAGACCGAGTATTATAGGATACAGGATATGATGCTGTGGAGCTCAGGAGACGAGCTGGATGACGTACGTACTCACGTACTTGTATATATATATATATATATATATATTATTCCGCTGTTGAGTTGTTGTGTATCCATTGTATGTTATTGATGTGAGCTGTGACTGATGTACTCTGATGATGTATGTATGTAAACAGATATATTTGGTTTTGAGTAAAGATTATTTACTATATATTATATTTTATTCCGCTGCGATGATTAGATTCGGATGTTGATTTTGTTTTTCTCTTCTTCTACCTCTTTTTCTTTAACCCAAATGGTTCGTATTTCTGTACAACTTGAGTTGATTTAGGTAGAATAGTGTTGACTCAAGGGGTACGGATGTGCGGGTCGTTACATAGAGACTCTCCTTCGGCGTTAGAGCTTTGCTTGAAAATCTAGCTATCTATTCCAATTCCAGTTGTTCAGTTAATCCCAGTGATGTATTCAGCTTTGTACTTGATTATTGTATTAAACTCCTACTGTATCTTGTTTAACTCAAATGTTTTATATAGTAGCTTCATGAACTACTATTTCTTTACTTCCGCTGCATTATATAGCTCTGTGTCTGTGATCTATGATTTATTTGTTTATTGTATATTCTGAGTTTTGCCAAATTTATATTTACAATTCGGTATTTTGAGCAATTCAAGTCCGGCATGTTTGGATGCGATTGGTTGAAAATATCGGATCGTTACACGGCACGCTTTGTTTTGAGTTCGGAAAATGTTGGGATGAATAGTGTCATCAAATTTTCTATAAAAGGCCTCCATATTTCACTTGCACTCAGACACCCTAACTAGGATTCCAATCGCCACTCTACTCTTCAATGGCCGAAATCGTCTCTTCGTCTTCTTCATTTTTGTTCAAATCCATCGACTTTTACGCGAAGTGTTCAACTGCAAACCTGTAGAGCTCGGCACGACGAGAAAATCCAATATCTATGATCTTGTTTAGTGGAGTAGATTCATGGTAATGTTCGTTCAATGGCGCGGCAATTATTCACGTTTTTAGAGGCAAAAGCTTGACCTAGCTTGGTGAAACTGCGGCTGTGGGTAGGGCTCGGTCGTGGCTTTGAAGTGGTCGTAGTTGATCGAACTAGAACATGGAGATAGTCGGTGCGATATATAAGGATTCGAATGACTATGGGTTGCTTGCGTTCGTTTATACCTGGGAAGGAGAAGATGGAACTAACGGCCGAGATCTGCATTCAAAGAACGTGCGGCCCAGATGTGTTTTGAGGTTAAATAGAAATAAAATTGAAAAAATAAATTGTATATTAATTTGTGTAAACTTTAAAAGGCTGTAACTTGTTCATACGAGGTCGAAAAATGATGAAACGACATGCATTGGAATCGAATTGTCGAATACTACGCGATGGGGCTGGATTGGAGTTGATTGGAGCTAGTGTGAATTTTGGGTAAAAATTAAACGCGTGTTTAATTTTATTCGGAATAAAACACTGCAACTGTATTGGAAGCAAGGTGAGAGCTTCTCACTTAATCGAATTGTGTTTCAATTTAAATTTTAAATAGTTAATTTTAAAATTGCTTGATTGTGTTGATTGTATGCTTGGATGATAAATTGCTATCTGTTGTATTTAAATGGACCCTATACGCCGCATATTAAGCGGAGGTTATTATATTAAACACACATACCGCGATATTCCACCTTGAAGTGGAATTGGTATTATATATGCACTTGGAGTTGATTTCCCGCATTATATAGCGGATGAGACCCTATTGCGCCGCATAATAGTGGACAATATTTTATATAAACCTATGTACAACGATATTCCGTCTTGAAACGGGATTGGTATTGTGCTAACATCTGTGGATGCAGGGAAACATGTTGGAGGGATCCAACTGGATTCTTCAACAGTATTGATTTGTTTACAGATATTTGCGATATATACTGTTATCATATTGATATATGATGTTTGGATGCCGTGGTTGATGTATTGTTGTTGTTGCAGCATTGGGCCTATTTTTGGAGTTTTAAAAATGTTAAAGTAACGATTTCGAATTTAAAAGGATTTTCAAGTGATTTTTAAAAGTATACATTTTATTGAATTTTGGAATTGATTCATTTTAAATAAATAAACGTTATAATTTTTATGTTATAAAAATTATGATTTTTGTGAAATATAACCGAAATGTGATTTTTGAAATAAGTAGTTGATTATTTTGTAAAATGGTTTAAATTGGGATTTTGAAATTATTTTAAATGGTTTATATAAAAGATTTATAAAATTGATATTTTATAAATTAAAATATTGGAATTATAAAACGAGTTTTTATAAGCGTTAAAATAAAGTATAAATGGATTTCATAAGTGAAGGAAATTTATAGATTTATAAATTGTGACGTTATAAAATGAATAGATTTTGTAAAATAAAAGATTTATAAGTAATTAACTTATAAATTGGATTTTGGCATTCAAATGAGGTATAAATAGAAGGGGTTTTTAGGCACAAGGAAGAAGTTGCAAAAAAATTTAGTCTCAAGGACAGCAAGTTTGTTTTTTGATGTGAAGGACACTTTATAGTGTAAATCACAGAATGATAGTTGCAACTATCATTTCCTATTTACACTACAAATTGTCCTTCAGACTAAAAAACGAACTTGCTGTCCTTGAGACTAAATTTTTTGGAACTTCTTCCCTGTACCTATTTTCCTGTAAATAGAATTTGTTAATTAAGGGATTTTAATAAGTTAAAGTTTTTATAAAATATATAAATGTGAATTTATAAACGTTGTTTTATAAATCCGAAATAAATTGAATTTGATAAGTAAATATGAAAGCTTATTAAAGGAGATATATCCACGATTTTGGGCAGTGGATAATCCTTTAAATTAAATATGTAGAAGTGTTGAATTTGGTAAACGATTTATATCCACGATTTGGGACAGTGAATAATATATTAAAGAAATGTTTTAGGAAGTGATCTTTTAAATAGAATTAAAATGGTTTGAAGTTGTTTTAAAGTGTGTTAAGGATCGAAACCAAAGATTTCAACATTCATTGTTGAAATAGGCGTTTTCTTGAAATAAGGAAAAGATGGACTATAACACTGTTGTTATAGTAAAAGATTTTCGAAAGGAAATGTTTTTGTATAGTATTGGGATTTATATATCTATCGTATTTTCGAATCCCTATGCTATTGATTTTGGGTTGTCGTAACGATATTTTACGCAACATTCGTTTTGACCCAAATAAACGTGTTTAAAGAGCACATTTTCCTTAAAGAATAAAATATATACTTGATCGTGTTTTAAGTATATTAAATATTTTATAAGTATTGAAAATAAATAAATTTGTGAATTACTTATTATTAAATAAGTATTTGGAAATGTTTTCCAATGTAGAAATTGAAATGGTTTAGAGAATATATATTTTTAAAGATAAATTGAAGTGAATATTTGGCAAGTTATTTAATTTATGGAAGATTAATAAAAGGGCCTAGTGATTGTTATGGTGCTGAATATTTTTTTGTTTGCTTTGATAGTTAAATAACCGACTATCAATATTTACCTCTAAATGGGTATTTGTTGTGATTTGCTTGAATTTGAATGCTACACTTATTTTAAAATAATCGCTCGTTATTCGGTTTAGCCAGGAGAGGACCTTTGGGTCATGAATCCCATTCCGAATAGTGATACGTCGTAATGGATAGCATTTGAAGGCCGGTGTTAAAGACCGGATATTTTCGAAAATGGAAGGATTGCCGTCGAATGTCTCTGCATCAGCTGATCTTCGATATAGAGATTTTATGACCCTTTGTGATGGAATTCCGGAGGTGATTAGTGAATATCCGGGTTTCAAGGGCTTCTTTGGAAGTGCCTTTAGTTCCATTCGATCCCGAAACGGACTTGTATGGATGTGTGTCTGACGTTACAATTTGAGATGTAAATTTTGTTTCTATCAAATACAATTCTGTTGGCAGCGGAGAAATTATTCTTTTAGCTTCACACCCTTCTCTGAGATGTACGAGCTTAGAGGTTATGTAGTTGATGGTTACTAGTGATACATTCCCAATTTGGTAATGTGGCATACGAAGTGCTGCTGATCATTTATTGATCAAAGCATAGCTTTTGTGAAAAGCGTAGCTTTGTGGACGAGACTTCGTCGGACCTCACAACCCGGTAATGGTCAAAACAGGAAAGATGCAGCAAGGTTATAGGGAGTAGCGCCCCTTAGGGTATGTGCATTTCCTTCTGGATAGAAGTGGTATCATGGTATGGAGCCTAGATATTTAACTTATGTGGATATCGCAAATATATATGACTTTGTGATTGTTGTTGGTTGAGGATTCTCGGATAAAGGTTGTTTACAACCGGGGGATGGCATACTCGTGTCAGTAGTTACCTACTTTTGCAGAGGTAACCCGATCTTGTGTTGGTAGAGATCCGGTTAGGTTCTCGGGGTGTCCTTCCAGAGGCATTCCCATATGCAATGGGAAGTTCCTTAGCCTGACCATTTGTTGGAAAATCGAAGAAACAATACGATCCCTGTACGGTTTCAGTTGTATAACCTGCCATGGAATGTGGCGGTAACCTACTATTGAACATGGTAGCTATAGTAGGCATACGATAATGGTCGTATGTTTGGCTAAGATTTATGTCATACTTTCGAAATGTTTTCCTGCACTTTGCACTTATAGTAATAATATCAAAGAAATTTTCTCCTATCAAGCATGTTTGACTATCATAAGGAGAAATCTCCTCCAATTCTGTGTTTGCATGGTGTGTGTGGCGGGAGGCCTTATGGCAGTTACATTTTCTAAAAGCATTGCGGATATATTTTTAAATATTTCTTTGTTTGTTTTTAAAGATAAAATGTTTTAAGTTCTCACACCAGTCCCATGACTGACCTGGAGTTTATTGTTCCCTTCCTAAACTCTGGGTGCCCATTATCTTCCTCACGGGCATCCTTGAGTCAGGTTATCAGGTCATTTTGGAATTCAGGAGTTGTTGTAGAGATCTGGAATCAAGCTGAATGGCATGGTGTATCAACTAGTATATAGTATTTCTTTTCCGTTGTTTGTTGTTGTAAACTCTGATAATGTAATGTAATGGGTTGTAATGTATAAAATGTACAGTTCTTTTGATTTAAAGATATTCATTTATCCATTATATGTTGTTCCGCTGTGATTGTGAGATTCTGATATTGTTTATGTCGCTTCTTCTTTCTTTCTTCTTCTACCTTTTCTTCTTCTTAAACCCTAAGGGTTCGGTTTTCTGGCATTCGATTGTTCGACAGTTGATACAATGGACGTATTAATGTTAATTTTCGAAAGTCGAAGAATTGGGTTTTTACAGTTGGTATCAGAGCATTTGGTTAAGCGACAACCTTGGCTCTGTTGGGAATTACTCATTAGAGATAGAGTCAGTAGTACTCTAGAATGAGTGTGAGTGTAATAATAGATACGAACGTGTATATTTTAGTGAATATAAAAATGTTTTATATTGTGTTTGCTTATCCGTTGAGCTATTTGTGAATTCTGGTCGGTATGTAAGACGCCATATTATCGATAGGGATTTCTAAACACTTAAACGAGGCAAGATGACATAGTATCATTTTAAGTTAGGTAAATGAAATAATTTTACCTTGATATTATTTTATATATAAAGGAATAATTTTGCAAAAATTATCAAAGTGCATATAAATTGATTGTTTGGTTATCGAAAATGTAAGAATATATATAAGTTAATTAAAAGATGTTGGAATAATCTAGATAAAAACAACAATTGTAAAAGAATAATTGTATAAGCAAATGAATTATTAAGTATGGAATTATAATTATGTGATTTACAATTGTGAAAATCTTATATATAAGAAGTGAAACTATATGAATACATTTATAAATATGAGTTGTAAATAAAAATGAATTTGAACTATGAATTGAAAATGTTGAATCCTGTTTATTTTGGAAATTATTTTCCAAAATTAAAAGTTAAATAGTGAAATTATATAAGAAAAAGATTTGTAAATGTGATTTATAAATTAAAAGGAAAATTTTGAAAGAATATTAAGCACTGAATTCACTACTGTTACTAGGAAATAATAAGGGTGATGACTGCAGCATCATCAGTATCATTTTCGAGTTTCTGTGTGATGGGTTTGCTGCCATAGTAAATTGGAAATTAAAGTTTGGTTGTGATAAATAAATTTGAAATTAAAGTCCAAGTTATAATTGTTGAATATAAGTGAAACAAGTTTTGAACTTATAATATAAAATAATAAAGTAAAGTTAATGGATTTGGAAGTTTAAATAAATAAGTTGTATAACTTGTAAAGTGAGAAAACGTAAGTGAAACCAAATGATAAAATGGTTAAAGAATTTTGTTAAGCAAAACGAGATATGAATTTGAATAAGTGATGAAATTTGACTTTGGTAAAAGTTAAATAGAATTTACTTTAGAATTGGAATCTGAATTGGATTTATAAGTGGAAAGTTAAGTTAAGTTAAACAAATGATGTTTGAAATGGAATATAACTTAAGTAATGTTGAATGAAGTTTATTTTGGTATCGAAGTAAATTAATAAAGTGAAGTGATGAATATGAACTTGAGTTATATAAATGAAATACAACCTTATTTTTTAAATGAATTAGCAATTGAATTAATAAATGGATTGAATATTAATCAATCTAATGTAAAAGAATTGATATAGAATAATGAATGTAAGTGTTAATTCATAGAAGCTAATGAAGTTGAAAAATTGAATAATTGAATGGAAGTCAATTTAATATCAACCAATTGGAATTAAAAGTTTTAAACCGAACTGAATGTAAATTTAATAATTTGGTTATGTTGGTTATGATTTGGTTGTTATATGATTGTTAGTTGATTGTATATAATTCATTAAGTGTTAATGAAATTTAATTGATAAATGGAAAGCTACATTATTGAATATGAATTGAAAGTGAACTAATGTGAATTGATTGTAAGCAATTAAAATTTGTATTGAAACCTTATAAATTGCTTATGGGAATTATTTTGATTGCATTGCTTATGAAAACTATGTGTTTTCTATTGAAAATTAGTGAAATGTAAATGAATTTCCTATGTATGTCACTTACATATTTAAATTGAGTAAGTACAGGTACCGAGGCTGTAGTTGGCTGGATTTGGTCACACTAAAATGCTATTAAATAACTGCTTTGCTTATAAATGCTAAAAAGTACGCCTACGCAATAAAAAAATAGGAAATATGAACTGTTTTTCTTTTTTCCGACCGTGTGGGTTGATGTATATATATTTATATCTATTGTGATATTGCAAAAGCTCCTCCGTACAAGGAAGACACTGCCAAAATTTTCCGTAAATTTTGGTAGTTAGAAAATTTTGAAAATTTTTGGAAATTTTTTGTTAACGAAAAGTCAATTTCTAAATTGAAATGAAAATGTAGGAATTGAACTAGAAAAGTGTAACCAACGGATTTTGGAAAAGTTATGAAATTAAAATGAATCCGAAATTAAGTTGGAACGGTCTATTTTTGAGAAAAAGTTAATGGATTCTGTAACTTTTTCTTACTTGGCAATTTCGAGGACGAAATTCTTTTAAAGGGGTAAGATTGTAACGACCCAGAATTCCTATCATTTGAAATTCGTATATTTAATTGATTTTAAATATTAACAAGTAAAATTTGTAAGTCGAATAAATTTTAATTTCGAATATAGTGATTTAATTGGATAATTAAATCGATAATTTAATATTTGAAATTACAGAAATAATTGAAAATTGGGTTTAATGTGATTAAATTTGATTTGTAAAGTTGTATTAAATCATATTGGAGTTAGAATGATGTTATAGAACTTTTAAAATCGAATTAAAAGTTAATTTATGGAAATTGAATATTTTAATATTTAATTGACGAGTAAAAATAGTCATTTTTCAAACAGTCTTGGATTTCGACGAAATCAGTTTCATCGGATCTGTAATTGTAAATTATTGTAAGATATCAAATGTCATGCCAATCGGATTTACGGGTTGTCAAGGGCAAGCTAAAACGCACTGAAATATGTTTAAGTGAATTTTAAATTTAAATAATTCAATTTGAAAACCTATCTTCCAAATACGATCGAATTGGCACCCGATATATATTCCATTGCGTTCGGAACAAGGGTAAAACATTATAAATGCCAGGCGGCCTGCTTCGTTTCGAGTTCGGAAAATTTTGGGATGAATAGTGTCTTCAAATTTTCTATAAAAGGCCTCCATATTTCACTTTTGCACTCAGAAACCCTAACTAGGTTTCCAACCGCCACTCTACTCTTCAATGGCCGAAATCGTGTCTCGTCTTCTTCATTTTTTTTCAAATCCATCGACTTTTACGCGAAGCGTTCAACTGCAAACCTGTAGAGCTCGGCACGACGAGCAAATCCAATGGTTATGATCTTGTTTAGCGGAGTAGATTCACTGTAATGTTCGTTCAAAGGCGCGGCAGTTATTCACATTTTTCGAGGCAAAAGCTTGACCGAGCTTGGTGAAACTACGGCCGTGGGTAGGGCTCGGCCGTGGCTTCGAAGTGGTCGTAGTTGATCGAGCTAGAACGTGGAGATGGTGGGTGCGATATATAAGATTAAAACGGCTATGGGTTGCTTGCGTTCATTCATACCTGGGAAGGAGAAGATGGAACTAGCGATCGAGATCGGCATTCAAAGAACGTGCGGCCCAGATGCATTTTGAGGTTAAATAGAAATAAAATTGAAAAAATAAATTGTACATTAGTTTGTGTAAACTTTAAAAAGCTGTAACTTGTTCATACGAGGTTGAAAAATGACGAAGCAACTTGCGTTGGAATCGTATTGTCGAATACTACGCGATGGAGCTCGATTAGAGTTGATTGGAGCTAGTGTGAATTTAGGTAAAATTAAACGCGTGTTTAATTTTATTCGGAATAAAACACTGCAACCGTATTGGATGCAAGGTGAGAACTTCTCACTCAATCGAATTGTGTTTCGATTTAAATTTAAAATAGTTAAATTTAAAATTGCTTGATAGTGTTGATTGTATGCTTGGATGATAAATTGCTATCTTTTGTATTGAAACAGACCCTATACGCCGCATATTAAGCGGAGGTTATTATATTAAACACACATACCGCGATATTCCACCTTGAAGTGGAATTGGTATTATATATGTACTTGAAGTTGATTGCCCGCATTATATAGCAGATGAGACCCTATTGCGTCGCATAATAGCAGATAATATTTTATATAAACCCATGTACCGCGATATTCCGTCTTGAAGCGGGATTGGTATTGTGCTAACATCTGTGGATGCAGGGAAACAGGTTGGAGGGATCTAACTGGATTCCTCAACAGTATTGATTTATTTACAGATACTTGCGATATATTCTGTATCATATTGATATATGATGTTTGGATGTCGTGGTTAATGTATTGGTGCTGTTGCTGCTGTGACGCCCCACTCCATACCCACGCTAGCCAAGAACACTACGGAGCAATGCTTTCAACTAGCACGGAGAATAAGGCTATTGAGGAGCGACCATCCGTGCAATTTCTTTGTGCGAGCACCGCTATGTCGGATAGTATAACATGCATTTGATTTCGAGAGGAAATCCGACACACCGATACAAACTCAAAGCTACTACACAGTGGCTATAATAATCTTCGGAAAAAAATAAAGAAATAAACATAACACAAATCAGTCACAGACATACATATCACAAAGGCGGAAAAAGATATGAATATATAACACTTGAAAGTGTAAATCAGAGTAGTGGTCAGAAAGATAAACAATAACCCAAAAGAATAGCAACATGTTCTATACAAAAGAATAAGCATACATCATAGAGTCTATATCTCAAATGTTTACAAAAATAACTACTAATCTAAGTAGTTAGCCAAAAGTCAGAGTAATGAATCCCTGGGGAGAAGTCAAGCAGAAGCACCTGTAACATCTCGGTCTGACCCGAGTATTATTTCGTAAGAAAATAATAAACGGATCAGTCTAGCTATAAATATCAGATGACATGATATAGAATAAGAGATATGGCATAAACATATGATAACCATAACGACATACTACTATAAGTATGTAATTGAAAATCAACATGAGATTAATTAATATCACAAGAATCTTCTAAAAGATCCAAAAAGGGTTTCATACCAAAACTTGTATTCACAACAAGTCAATGACACACGAATTCACCAATGCACAAAAATTGATAAATCATATCAATGAAAATCACTAAAATTGGTGAAGCACAAATTCCAGAAATCAACACACGAAATCCAGAAGTCATAAAAAAGGGGGGAAGGCCTATCACACGAACGGGAGCATGAAAACTCACCAACATATGTATCACACGAACGAGTTGCTATCTCATGGTAGCTAGCCATTAATTTTTTTGACACACGAACGGCCTGAAGACCATGGAGTGCTACCCCACATGTGTGAGTCAAAATCACGCTGAAACGGGGTCTAGTCTACCTCACAGACAAAGAGACATCGCACAATTGCTAGTCTAAATCACAAAAAATGATCGTCATGATCATCAAGAAGTGTCAATTACACTAAGCTAGTAAATATATGAGCTTAGCTTCATGTCCCATAACCACTAGCTTAACTTAAATATTTACGAACAAACTGTAGATCTTCACTAGGAAATTGTCACAAAATAGCTCAATCGAACAAGTCCAAGAATTAACCGACGAAGCAAACGCAAGCGTTCCATACCACTTGTTTTACTAAGTCGTTTAATTAGATTTCTCATACGAGTGAGGTAAAGGTTTGTATATACTAATAGATTGGAAAACGGTTTAAGAAAGGAGCTTTGTAATAAGGTGTTGAAATCATTTTAATGAAAGGGTTTTGATATTTACTACTAGTATAGAAAACCTTTATATTTTAAAGTGACAAATCATAGAAGTGATTGTAGAAACAATCAATCATAAAAATTCACATACGAAGACGTGAATAAAATCCAAAGAAATCGATATCAAATCCATCAAAATGGATATTTTCGAAAATTCCCAAAGAAAATGTCATCAAAGTCCATAATAAATGATAACAACAAAAGGGAAACAACACAAATCGATTAAAGTTGGAAATTCAGCAAAATAGGCAATATAGGCAAAATTGGCAAATAGGAGCAGGTCGGTCAACCGGACTCCCTAAGTCGGTTGACCGAACCAAAGATGGAAGTGCTCGGGTAGCAGGTCGGTCGACCGGACCCTGAGCTCGGTCGATCGGAGCATGTAACCTGCACTTCCAACCAGAGGCAGGAAGTGCTCGGGTAGCAAGTCGGTCGACCGGACCCTGAGCTTGGTCGACCGGAGCCTATTGCCAGCATTCCCATGCCTATCTAATAAATTCCATTCCCTTCCCAATTACTATCGGTCGAGCAACATCACTAAGGGTTTACGCCAATCGACTACCCGGCCATAGAAGCTCTTCGGTTCATCACAAAAAACATTATCAAGACATCAAAGCTATGATTTTTAAAGAATTGAATCCAAAACACCAAAAATTGGAATATTCACCAAATCAATCCAAACCAAAAGCAATTGTACAAGAATAAGCGTTATGAATTCATACCTAACAATCGAAGATAGTTATAGACTAAGATGTGAGATAAAAATCTCACCTTTTCACAAAAACAATGAAGAAGAAGCTTGAAAGCAAAGGGAGAATCAACCACTCTTCAACACAACCCAAAAGAGCTTGAATCTATGCAAAAAAAGAAGAACATTCTCAGAGTTAGGTTTAGGTATTTCTGAAATTGATAAGAGAATGAGTTGGAGAAGAAGAAGAAGAGGCTTACCAAAGTTTCTTCTATTAGTTTTGATTCAGAGCTTGATTTGCTAAAGAAAACTAGGGCTTGAGTTTTAATTACCCATTCCACTCTCCATTGATGTAAAAGCTTGAGTAAAAGGAAAATAGAAAGGAAGTAAAAAAAGAGGAGAGGGTTGGGACTGAGTTAATAAGTGGGGTTATAGGGCTCAGCCCAAACCAAAGCCCTAAGTGAAAAAGTAGCAAAATTCCACTAACTCCAAACATATCAAAGTTTATACTTAAAAAGATCGCAAACGGCGTTTTGAACTCAATGGAGGTAGTCCCGAGTCCTAATTCGACCGTGTGCAAAAAGTAACTTTTCGGACTTTATTCCGAGCATCGATAAAATATTTAAATAAAATATTTAAATATAAAATCGATAAATATGCGGGTTGTTAAAGCAGCATTGGGCCTATTTTTAGAGTTTTAAAAACGTTAAAGTAACGATTTCGAATTTAAAAGGATTTTCAAGCGATTTTTGAAAGTACACATTTTATTGACTTTTGGAATTGATTAATTTTAAATAAATGTTATAATTTTTATGTTATAAAAATTATGATTTTTGTGAAATATAACCGAAATGTGATTTTTGAAATAAGTAGTTGATTATTTTGTAAAATGGTTTAATTTGGATTTTTGAGTTATTATAAACGGTTTATGTAAAAGATTAATAAAATTGATATTTTGTAAATTAAAATATTGGAATTATAAAATGAGTTTTTATAAGCGTTAAAATAAAGTATAATTTGATTTCATAAGTGGAGGAAATTTATAGATTTATAAATTGTGAAGTTATAAAATGAATAGAATTTGTAATATAAAATATTTATAAGTAATTAACTTATAAATTGGATTTTGGCATTTAAATGAGATATAAATAAAACTTGTTAATTAAGGGATTTTAATAAGTTGAAGTTTTTATAAAATATATAAATGTGAATTTATAAACATTGTTATATGAATCCGAAATCAATTGAATTTGATAAATAAATATGAAAGATTATTAAAGGAGATATATCCACGATTTTGGACAGTGGATAATCCTTTAAATTAAATATGTAGAAGTGTTGAATTTGGTGAACGATTTATATTCACGATTTTGGACAGTGAATAATATATTAAAGAAATGTTTTAGGAAGTGATATTTTATATAGACTTAAAACGATTTAAGGTTGTTTTAAAACGTGTTAAGGATCGAAACTATAGATTTCAACATTCATTGTTGAAATTGACATTTTCGAGAAATAAGGAAAATATGGACTATAACACTGTTGTTATAGTAAATGATTTTCGAAAGGAAATGTTTTGTACAGTATTGGGATTTATATATCTATCGTATTTTCGAATCCCTATGCTATTGATTTTAGGTTGTCATAACGATGTTTTATGCAACATTCGTTTTGACCCAAAATAAATGCGTTTAAAGAGAACGTTTTCCTTAAAGAACAAAATATATACTTAATCGTGTTTTAATTATATTGAATATTTTCTAACTATTGAAAATAAATAGATTTGTGAATTACTTATCGTTAAATAAGTATTTGGAAATGTTTTCCAATGTAGAAATTGAAATGGTTTAGAGAATATATATTATTAAAGATAAATTGAAGTGAATATTTGGAAAGTTATTTAATTTATGGAAGATTAATAAAAGGGCCCAGTGATTGTTATGGTGCTGAATATTTGTTTGTTTGCTTTGATAGTTAAATAACCGACTATCAATATTTACCTTTAAATGGGTATTTGTTGTGATTTGCTTGAATTTGAATGCTACACTTATTTTAAAATAAGACTCGTTATTTGATTTAGCCGGGAGAGGACCTTTGGGTCATGAATCCCATTCCGAATAGTGATACATCGTAACGGATAGCATTTGAAGACCGGTGTTGAAGACCGATATTTTCGAAAACGGAAGGATTACCGTCGAATGTCTCTACATCGGCTGATCTTCGATATAGAGATTTTATCACCCTTTGCGATGGAATTTCGTACGTGATTAGTGAATATCCGGATTTCAAGGGCTTCTTTGGAAGTGCCTTCGGTTCCGTTCGATCCCGGAACGGACTTGTATGGATGTGTGTCTGACGTTACAATTTGAGATATAAAGCTCGTTTCTATTAAATACATTTCTGTTGGTGGCGGAGAATTTATTCTTTTAGCTTAACACCCTTCTCTGAGACGTACAAGCTCAGAGGTTATGTAGTTGATGGTTACTAGTGATACGTTCCTAATTTGGTAATGTGGCATACGAAGTGCTGCTGATCATTTGTTGATCAAAGCATAGCTTTTGTGAAAAGCGTATCTTTATGGACGAGACTTCGTCGGACCTTACAACCCAGTAATGGTCAAAACAGGAAAGATGAAGCAAGGTTATAGGGAGTAGCGCCCCTTAGGGTATGTGCATTTCCTTCTGGATAGAAATGGTATCATGGTATGAAGCCCAACTATTTAACTTATGTGGATATCACAAATATATATGACTTTGTGATTGTTGTTGGTTGAGGATCCTCGGATAAAGGTTGTTTACAACCGGGGGAAGGCACACTCGTGTCAGTAGTTACCTACTTTTGCAGAGGTAACCCGGCCTTGTGTTGGCAGAGATCTGGTTAGGTTCTCGGGGCGTCCTTCCAGAGGCGTTCCCATGTGGCAATGGGAAGTTACTTGGCCTGACCATTTGTTGGAAAATCCAAAGAAATAATACGAGCCCTGTACTATTTTAGTTGTATAACCTGCCATGGAATGTGGTGGTAACCTGCTATTGAACATGGTAGCTATAGTAGGACTACGATAATGGTCGTATGTTGGCTAAGATTTATATCATACTTTCGAAATGTTCTCCTTCACTTTGAACTTATAGTAATAATATCAAAGAAATTTTCTCGTATCAAACATGTTTGACTATCATAAGGAGAAATCTCCTCCAATTCTGCGTTTGCATGGTGTGTGTGGCGGGAGTCCTTATGGTAGTTACATTTTCTAAAAGCACTGCGGATCTATTTTAAAATATTTCTTTGTTTGTTTTTAAAGATAAACTGTTTTAAGTTCTCACATCAGTCCCATGACTATCCTGGAGTTTATTGTTCCCTCCCTAAACTCTGGGTGCCCATCATCTTCCACACGGGCAGCCTAGAGACAGGTTATCAGGTCATTTTGGAATTCAGGAGTTGCTATAGAGATCTGGAATCAAGCTGGATGTCATGGCGTATCAACTAGTATATAGTATTTCTTTTCCGCTGTTTGTTGTTGTAAACTCTGATAATGTAATGTAATGGGATGTAATGTATGAAATGTACAGTTCTTTTGATTTAAAGACATTCATTAATTTATTATATGTTGCTCCGCTGCGATTGTGAGATTCTGATATTGTTTCTGTTGCTTCTTCTTACTTCTTCTATCTTTTGTTCTTCTTAAACCCTAAAGGTTCAGTTTTTCGGCATTCGATTATTCGGAAGTTGATACAGTGGACGTATTAATGTCGATTTTTACACAAACGAACGAAAATACAGGCAATAATGAGAACGAAAGAAGAAGAGAGAAGAGAAGTAGAAAAGAAGAAGAAGAAAGAAGATGAGAAGGCAAAAGAAGAAAGAGAAGAAGAAACTAAACACTTATAGAATCTCACAATCGCAGCGGAAAAAGATATAATATTATTTCAATGATCTTTATAAAACAGAAATTGTAATATAATATACATACATTAGAGTACGACAATCAATCACCAATCATCAGCCTGGACAGTTATAATAACATGTCCTTACAATTGTTGATAATTTAACAACAAAGAAGCGGAAAATAACATATCCATGAAATACGACCATAAGACTTCCAGCTCGTCTGTTGAAGCTCCAAAGAACCAATTCTGAATCTGTAAATATACTCCGTCTGATCCGAGAATTGAAAGGGAAGAATGCTCGGATCTGTCTGGTAAGCCAGCATGAGAAAACAGATCTCAACTAAATTTATTTTAAAGTTATAAAGACGTTCTTTTTATCAAAATAAAGGTGTCTTATAAGACACGCCTACACATAAAGGCGGATGGGTTTTTACCTTAGGATAACCAAAACATTTCATATCAAATCTTATTATGCTATACTAGTGTCTAGTATACAAATAATAATTCATCATAGCCAAAATTATTACCATTATTAAATTCCAGGATACGCTCTATAAACAAAATGGTAGGCACGTGGTGGAGAATGGATTCCATACAAATGACCAGGTGAAGGGACTATCTTCAGGTAGTACATCTCCAGAGGAATGTACCAAGGCCCAATAGATGGTTCTCTACCAACACAAGACCGTCCTACCTCTAACTAGATTGTACCAAATATGTCATCACCTCAGTCGTTACCGACCTATCTGAGGGCCTCATAGCATAGATCCATAATGATTTACATCGCAAATGTCATAGCGGAAAGAAATATACCTAGAAGGGGATGCTCATACCCTAATGGTTGCGAACTACAAAGCCTCGCTATATCTACCTTGTTTCAGTCATTTCCGGGTATGAGGCCAAAGGTCATGATTACCTTTCACATAACACATCATCTTTGAATGCCACACTTCCATTCCATCAATCATAATTAATTTCCACAAACATACAACCTCTGAGATCATACGTATCTGAGAAGGGTGTTAAGCTAAGAGAAGTTTCCTTCTCCGCCACTAACTAGACCTATGTTTATAAAAGTCAACGATGTAATCTCAAAAATGCAATGTCAAACATCCATCCATAGAAATTGTCGAGGAACAGGACAAACCGAAGGCACTCTCCTACCACATCCTGTCGGGAGTTACCCTTAGGATTAAGCGAACAGTCCTTGCATTAGATATTTCATAATAAAGAGACCACCGCTACTACATGTATATTGGTAGTTTATCCCCAAACGATTAACAAGCAGTCCTTTATTACGAAAATCCCACATTCAATATCTTCTAAACCCTGCACAATCGAATGCATATATGTTAGTCTGAAGTGGTTCTCGAATAAATCCAACCCCAATCTCACGAGATCAACAATGATAAAGATGCCAAATTATTTGTTAATCGGTTATTTAACTATCAAAACAACAAACAAATATCTAGTACCTGTAATGAACCGTAAATTTTGATAAATAAAATTGGTTAAATTAATTAGATTTTCGAAATTAAGTTAGAAAGGAATATTTTTTTTTATGTATATTGAAATAAATATTAATAATGAATTGTAGAAACGGTTATTAAGCCTAATTGTTGAAAATTTAAGTGAAATCTCAATAAAGAAATAGTGTTAATTGTTGCACTTGGATAAAATTTAAAATAAGGAATTAAAGACAAGAATTTAATTTACCTATGTATTAATATATTAATAAAACTGTAACTGTATGTGAATTTAGGCAGTAATGTAAATGGCAGTTGACGGAAAACCAATTTAATGCAATTTTAATGTGATTGAAACGACTAGTTAGGTTATAATGGAGTGTAAACATAAATAGTGGAAAACATTATAATTTGTTAATTAAATATGATTGTGTAATTAATACTGGAAGAAATAAAATTGGAAATAGTATTAATGAAATAATAACTAAAATGAATTGCAACTGTATAAATGGAAGTAAATTGTTAATAAATGGATGTAAATATTAATTAATTAATGGAAATAAAATCTAAATGTACGTTTGGATAGAACATAAGTGAATGCAATTAGGTAGTATGCTATTGGAAATAAAGTTCATTTAAATGTTGAGTAATTATAATGTTGTTATTGATAAAAACGTTACTTTAATAATTATTAATATAGTAACAGAATTGTGAATGTAAATTAATAGAAGCGTAAATTTATTTTAAGTAGTAATTCTTGGATAAGGAAATTAAACACTGTAATAAGTGTTATAACCAACATTGAATTGTCATATAAACTTGTATTTAGTCATTGTAAAAGTCCAAGTGATTAAAAAGGATGAATTGGTTAGTTTATAAATATTGGTTAGTACAACTGCATTTGTGGTTTCTTCAAAAAACTATACGATTTAATTAATTTATGAGATGTTATAAATTGGTTAAATTAATTAATATTATGAAATGTTAATCATGATTAAATTATGTGAATGTTATTTGAACACATGTATAAAAAGTTATGCAAATATCAATATTCAATATCGGCACACCTTTGAAACAAGGTTTTAAATAAATAACTACATAGAGGTTTTATTTTGTTGGAAACCTTATGTACTATGAATGCATGCTAAGATCAGCCAACACATGGAGAAAATGAAAATGTTGATTGAATTAAATAAAAAAGTTAAATAAGAAGAATCGAAAAAGATTCTTTTACGCTATTAAAAAAACTCCTCATTTTACATTCTTTTTTTATAAAATCCTTCCTCCTCCTCTCCAAAAAAGGGCTGCCATCATCTTCATTTAAACAAAATAAAACCAATAACAATTTAATGTCAAACATCAAATTAAATAAAAATAAAAGTGATTCATCCAGCTCTTGCAAGGGTTGGGTGTGGGTTTTGATGATCTGAGGGGAAAGTACAAATCAAGGAGTAAATTTTGGCTAGATCTAAGAGGTGTCTTCTATTTTAAAATATTATATTAAGTATAATGTTATTATCATAGTTTTTATGTATATGCTATTTCCTCATTTGTTTTGAAATTGTTTATGTTATTTGTAACGACCCGCAAATCCATACCCATTGAGTCATCACTATTCTAACTAAATCAACTCAAGTTGTACAGAAATACGAACCATTTGGGTTAAAGAAGAAGAGGTAGAAGAAGAAAATAGAAATCAACAATAGATTCTAACCATCACAGCGGAATAAAATATAATATAAAATAAATAATCTTTACTCAAAGATCAAATATATCGGTTTATATATTAATCATCAGAGTACATCAATCATAACTCAATATCAATAACATACAACTGGATACACAGCCAATATATACAGCGTAATATATATAAAACAAGTATGGAAGTACGTATCGTCATCCAGCTCGTCTCCTGAGCTCCACAGCATCATATCCTATATCCTATAATAATCGGTCTGATCCGAGCATTACAGTTAAATAACACCCGAGTCAGTCTGGAATACTAGCGTGAGAAAATCACACTCAATTGATTATTAAGTTTTCAAAAATCCTTTGAAAACAAAAGCATCTCGTAAGACCACACCACAAATAAAAATGTTTGGTTTTTACCTTATGATAGCTAAAACATTTTTTATAGAAATCCTCTGATATTATAATGGGGTCTATATACAAATACTTATAAAATAGTCGAAATTGTTACATTATTAAATTCCATCTACTAGCCATAGAGTGGGTAATACAAACAAAACTCGTACAAAGCTCGTAGGGAGAATGGATTTCCAACTAATGACTAGGCACTGGGGTACCACCTGTCACAGTACGTGGCCTTGATCACAGTACCGAGGAGTATGCCCGCGCCCCTGCCACACAAGACCGGGACAACCCATTAATGGATAATCCCGAGTGAGATCACCCCACGGTTGGGATCGGCAACTGCCTACTAAGACGAAATAAAAAGGGACATCTAGACATGGATGACCTCACCCTGCTTGGGTGCTACCCACCTAGCCTTGCTGCATAACCCTTGATTTTTAGTCATTCCCGGTTGATGAGGCTTAAGGCTAAGCGTTACCTTTTTAGAACATATCCCTTAGAATGCCCATCGTCCACCTAATAATGTTACGAAAGCATTCATCCATACAAGTCCATCCCGGGTTCGAACGGAACCGAAGGCACTATTCCTACTACATCCATTTTGGAAATATCCTCAGAATTAGTAACGACTAGCCCTTGCACTTCACTGCTCCATCTTCTAATCCAAACTCGTTTTCCACGAAAACGTACTAACCGGATCGAAGTGGTTTTCGAGAAATAAATCTTGATCCCGGTCTCTTGGAAACAATCAACGTATTTGTCCAATATTGATGTCGGTGATTTAACTATCAATTAATATTCACAAACATCCATCAAACAATAAATAATTTTCCAAATTATTTATTAACCCAAAAATATCTTCGCAAGATATATTTCTGTTTTCAACCCTTTGAAAATAGTTTCAAATCATCTTTCTTTTCAGAATAAACTTTCCCAAATATTTTCTATCTCCACCGAAATCACCAAGCATAAAACTAGATTTTTAAAATAATTTAAAACACTTTACTTTGAAATATACTTTAAGCATTTATTTTAAAAACCGCTTCAATAATTTATTAAAAATATATACTATATGAATATTTGAAAGTAAGGTTGCTTAATAAAATATAAAACTGGATTTTCACTTTTAGAAACAAAATATTAAGTCACTTTTTAAGTAATTACTACTATAATAGATTTGATAAAATACTTACTTTAGAATTTAAATATTAGAAATAATAAATTTTCCAAAACTTGCTTTTTAAAACAACTTTTAAAACTTTTAACTTATACTTAAAAATTTACTTTAAAAACGTACTTGGTTATCCAGAGAAAAAAATTCCAACTTCAATCACTTAAATCAATTTCCCAAATTGATTTCCAATTTACTCCGTTTGAAGTAAGTATCTTTACTTTCTTAATTCATTTCAAAGTTCGTTAATTATGGACTTTATTATTATTATTATTTTCCATTTGATTTTAAACATTTTTAACTGAAATATACGAATTTCAGCTTTTCCCAATTTCTTGTTTATTCTTTTCAATAATTTAAATCTTAAATTTTAAATAAATGTTTTGTTCTTTTAAAATAATAATACTGAAGTTTAAAATTCATTAACCTTTTGTTTATTCAAAATTTCCCTTTCTATGCTTAAGATTTATTTATTAGGAATTTTTAAGCCACTTTATTTCTTTTTCCATTCATTCTTAAATTTATTCTAATTTCCATAGTTATTTACTTACAAATTCACTTCTTCTATTTTCTTTCAAAAATCAAATTTATATATTTTTTGAAATTCATTATACCCAATTATATCCAATCGAACCATAGCATTCAACATTCCAATATAATTCATCATAGAATATCAAATAATCACAACAGAGGGTATTAAATAATTTAAATAAATGTTGTGAGATCCAGTTGGATCCCTCCAACCTGTTTTCCCTGCATCCACAGACATTAGCTCAATATAAAATGCCAATTCCAAAATATACCATAATATAGCACATCAACCAATTCAAACATTCAAACAATTATTTAAATTTTATCATTTAAATTTAAATTTAAATTCAGCCGAGTGAGATTAACTCACCTTTGATTCAAAATTTGCAGACTATTCCAATCCACTTTCAATCCAACTTGTTTCTCTATTTTAGACCTTGTATAACATTACGTGATTTATTAATATCTGAACTAATTGAATAATCAATTATCATTTATTAATTCAATCTAAACTAATAATTTTATTTCAAACTAATTTATTATAACAAACAATTCTTAGTAACTAAAAATTAAGTAAGTTTATTAAATTAGTTAATAACCATAATACATCATTTTTTTATAAATAAACTAGTAAATTTAAAAATGGGTATTTATACATAAATATATTTGAAACAACTTATACTTATAGAAATGAACCATAGATTTCAAAAACCTGAATTTTATATAAACCTTTCCACATTTAAAATTCCTATATTCAAAATCTTATCTATATATATCCTTCCTGTTTACTTATATATATTTATATATCTTTCTGCAGTTTAAAATCTATCAACATTTACCTTACTTTCCTGTTCACTTTCTGCAGTAAATTTACTTTGCTGTTTAACTAATTTAACTTTTATTTTAGAAATAAAATTTAAGGTAAATTTTTATACCTTACCACTCTAACAGGCTCGAGACCGCTGAACTCCAGTCACCTCCACTTGAATTTTACCCAAAACCATAACCTAACCTCACAAGCGCCTCTAGCTCCTCCCCTGCCTCCTTCGCCGAGCCACTAGATCACCATCGCGAGCTACTTGCAAAACACGATCCCAAACCCATGTGTGCCTCGACAACTCTGATTCAAGGAACCCGGCCAATATGAACACGATTTCAAATCATGTCCTCAGATGCGATGCCCTCTCTTCAAAAAGGAGAGGAGTAATAGACGGGAGGAATAAGGGTCTCGACTTCGAATTCGAGCGCTGCCTCTCTTCTTTTTCTTTTTTCTTTTCTTATTCGAATCCACTGTAGAGAGGGAAGAAGGAAGCCTCGATTGAGAAGATGGAGGAAAAGAATTTTGCAGGAATCGTTTTAAATAAGAGGAGAGATTGGTTTGCTCGGCCATGATTCCTTAAGCAACTGATTTTGTTTTTCTTCAGAAAGGCTTTGATAACATAGGTTCATAAAACGAGGATGAAGTGGAACATGATGAGACGTTAGCGTGCTTGAGACAAATTGCTACAGGGATTCGAAAAAGTTCAGATGTGATGGAAATTCAGCTGAAGCTGACTAGTACATATAAATATATAATTAAATTCAAATTCAATTTGAAATTGACTCGACAAATACCACTCAAAATCTTATCCTCCTATCGAGGCATGCCGCCAGGCGTAACGTTATACTCCTATTCTGAACGCAATGAAAAAGGTTTCGAGTCCTAACTCGATCGTATGGAGAAGATAGCTTTTTGGACCCAGTTATTTATTTAATTTCCAATATAAATTTCAGTGCGTTTATACTCTGTACGCTCATAAAACAACTCCAAACACTACGAAATTTGGAAACCGATAATAATACACTATTACGGATCCAATGGAACTGGTTTCGTCGAAATCCAAGAATGTGCCTCAGAAGGCTATTTTTAAATTAAATTTTAAACTATAAAATTTTAGAACTGAGCAAACCACTGTTAATTTCAATTTTACAACTTATATTATCTACAGTGTTATCAGTATAAATTTTATAAGCCTTCAAATTATTTTCAACAGGCTTAAAACTTCGGATTCAACATTTTACCCAACTTTAAATTATTTAATTTAATTATCAATAATTAGTGATATTTGAATTCAAGTAAAAAATTTACTTTTAAATATTAAAGTCAATTTAAATATTCCTATTTTAAAGGCTTAAAAAATTCCAGGTCGTCACATTTGAATTTTTGTTGAATGAATTAATTTGACTTTTAATTTGATAAGTCAAAACAAAAAAATTTGTATATAATTAGAAGAATGTTTTAATTATAGATCCATGTTTTAAACTCTTAAACCAAATTGCATTTTTTTAGATCTGAATGTTCATATGCATATAATTTGCATTTGTGTTGAAACAGAAATATTGTATACATATATTGTCACTTTATCTTGAATTGAAAATATCATGAAAATTGAATACTTTGTTGAACAAATTATTTGTTCTTAATATAATAAATAATAATAGAAGTTTACAAATGCTTAACAATTTTTTGATAATAAATCTAAGCTTTGATTTTGATTACAACAATATTTAAATTTGTTACCTAATTTATTATCTCAAATGTCCTTATTTAAGGATCTTAAAGGTTTGTTACTATATTGCTTAATTTGTCGTGCTCCACTTTTTTTTTGTTAAAAAAATAAATAAATTTCATTAAGGTAAAAAAAATTAATTTATATGCATATACGTATTTCTGACTTCAAGTATACATAAGTTTACAAATGCATTAGACAATTTAATGTAGTATGGAAGTATGTTTTGAATTAATTAATAAGCTTTGGTTTAATCTTTATACACACGTGTATGTGTGTTTGTGTGCATGTGTATACATATAAACATTTAATATTTTAATTTCAAATTGCTAAAGCATGATTAAATTTTTATTATTACTATCAAACAATTTAAAAGTGAGGTAATATTATATACATGTTAATTTATTGTTTATTGTTTATGTTTTCTAGTCATAATACAACTTGCATGATAATTAAATGTTGTATTAATAAAATTGGCTAAAGTAGGAAAGTGGAATTAATCAATGTCGTCACCTTTTATCTCCTTCCCTATTAGATCCTTATGTGATTGCATCTACATTTATTCTTGTTTATTCCTATATATTGTCACCAATTAATCGTACTTGATATATGTTTAGCAAATCTGACACACAGTTAAAGTATGAATATATATGATGTATTCAAAATTTTCTATATCTAGCACTTAATTAATTTAGAATCAAACTAATAAAACGTGACATTTATTTTTGTCCCTCCACATTCACTTCCTAATTATAAATAACTTATATCTTATTTCTTCTTTTACATTTTTGTTTCTCCTAACAGCTCATATTCAAAAGCTCTTATTCTTGCAAATCCAAAAGCATTCTTTTATAAAAATGCTTTTTTTGATTTTTCATACACTTCCTGTCCTCATCTTAGTTGTTCTTCAATCTTTTCCTGAAGCCTCATCTTGAGAAAATGTAAGTATTAAATTATTTTATTTATATATATTTTTAACGCGTACTAATTTTTATTTTAATAATATTTCTTGTAACATGAATATCTTTTGCATATAAACTTTGATTAACGCGCGATTTCTTCTGTTGGATTCAAATTTATATTCCAGACAACATGAAATTGATTTAGTTGAATTTGGAGATTGTTGAGTTTTGCGCTTCTGTTTGGATTTTTATGGGCTAAAATCAAAGGTGAATGTTTTAACCCACTCACAACTTCTAAATTTTTTTATATTTGTTAAATTAAAATTGGATGTGATTATAAATTTATTTATGACCGTTTGACATATTTTTAATCATCATCTCAGCTAAATTGCATTTATTTAATTAAATTGTCATTTACTTATTCATTGCATATAAACTGCCAGTTAAATTGTTATTTATTTATTATTGCATGTAAACTGCCAGTTAAACAGTTATTAATTTATCATTGAATATAAACTGCTAGTTAATTCCTTATGTTTATTATTTGTTCTATATTGATGCTATTGTTTGAATTGGATGATGATTGTGATAAATGGTTGATGGTTGATATTGGATGAATAGATGCTGTATTTATATTGTTATAAACTACAAGTTATTATGCATTTTCATCTCATTCGGGATTGCGGTTTGAAAAGATATACAACCACATTTTTATTTTTAAATTGCGGGTTGAAATGATAAATATCCGTATCACTTGACTATAGGATATAAAATTATATACAAGCACCGCGGTATATATATATATAATTATTTTTTGAAATAATTTTTCTATGGTTTTGTAAAGAAATATATATATATATATATATATATATATATATATATATATATATATATATATATATGTGATTTTATGAGATATTGATTTCGGATATTTGATAAAGGTTATTTTATATATAGTAAATTATTAGTTTTAAGCTATGTATAAAATTATTTAAAAGTATGAAGTAAGTTTAATAATAAAGTTGATTTAAAAAAAATTATGGATAAGAATTTATTTAAATTATATTCTAATATAGAGTTTATATTGATTTTATGATTCAAAGTTGAGAAGATAGTTTTGAAATTGATTTGAGATTTTATTTAATTAAGATCTTATTGAAATTTAGATTTAAAGAGAATATGGTGTTATAACTAAATTCAGGTTTAAGATGATTTAAGTGAATATATCTAATCTAAATAAATTGAGGAATGTTCGATTATTGAATTTGAAAGTTTTATTTAAAGGATACTGGGTTTATTAAGTCATTATTTCAAATAATAGTAAAGTGAATTTGGCATATATATATATGAATTAAAAATTTAGTTTGAAATGGTGGAATATTGAAAACTTTGAAATATATGGAAATTTAAATGGTTTATTTGTGAATTCGAATCTGTATTTGGAATTGATTTGAGAAATTAAAAAAAAGCTAATTTACTTTATAAAATAATTTCTTATTAAACCATTTAAGTATTGAAAATTATGTTTTGAAGTTGTGGGTTTAAGGTATATATATTTGAAAGTACTACGATTTTTGAAAAAGATATATTTGAAATAAAAATGATATCATGTTGATTTGAGTTTTAAAATAGAAATGATCTCGTATGTATATGGTTTTGAAAGGGATATTTATTCTGGTCTAAAGTATAAACTATTTTGAAGTGACCGTGGTGTTATAATAACAGTTGGTTGTTAAAGAGACCGGGATCAGAAGTTGTCATACTCTTTGCCAACCCCGAAAATCACTTTAACAACCGTGTACGCGGTGGAGATTCCAGAATGAAGAGGATGGTGGCGGCATTTCCTTTGAGGTAAATATGTGGACCCAACTCCCGTGAGTTGGCGTAAGGTGGCTAAAACAGGAGCGATTCTCGGGCCAATTGAGGTAGCACCTTTGATCAGACACATCCCTTCGACATTATACTTTGACTTTTGGATTTGATTTGGTGGCCACTTTTGATTTTTTTTATTTGGGGGGTGGCTCGAGGTGGGCGGTAGCTGCGGCTACGCGTTATCACCAGCCCGGATAGCAATTGGTATATCTACCCTGGCATTGCCTAGTTGTGCCGTGTCACCTACCCTAGCGTGCCTTATACGATTTTGTTTGTACCATAGCTATGGAGTGCCCTCTGACGACTCCTAGTATGGGGGAGATTACGGTACTGTATAGACTATAGGAATATATTTTATGTTAAGGGCTATATGGGTAACCCCTTAACGCTATTTAAAACTAAGTTTATTCTACTAATAGACATTATTATAATAGCGAAATATTACTACATAGTAAATACTTTAACGGATCCTTAAGAGATGTAAATCTCGAGCATCTTTTGAGTTACTACACTCATATATATTTCTGATGATTTAACTTACATAAGATCTTTTAGTTCTTACTCGAGTGTTTTGTCTTTTCAATTCGCTCGGGTCAGTCCGAGCGTTTCAGGATTTGAAGACTTTGTTTCTGGAGGAAGAAGACGAAGATTTCATTACTATTGTTATTATTATATGGTTCCATCACACACTGTATTCCGCTGCATTGATATTTATTGGTATGTGAACTCTGGTATTTATTTTATAAAGAAGAATCAAATGTTTTGTAAACAGTTTTATGAACTATATATTGATTATTATATTTTATCCTTCCGTTGTGAGATTCTGTTTTGTTTTTTCCTCTGTTTTTCTTATTTACCCCATAACAATCCACCCTTCCGTATGGTTTGAATTGGCGCGTGTGTCGGTTTAAAGCATGCGAAAAGGCGGGATGTTACATCACCATAATCAATCACAAGGACATTTAATTAATCTTTTATTAATTAAATCAATTTTCAAATATTTACTTCAAATTATCTTTAAAAATATATATTCTCAAAACCATTTCAAATCCTTCTACATTGGAAAACATTTCTATATACTTATATCTACAATATAAGCATATTCACAAATCATTTCATTTTCAAGACTTAGAAAATATTTTCATATACTTATATCAACGGTATAAGCATATTCTATAACATTACCATTTAGAGACATGCCAAATAGATTTCTACAACCGTACAACTCCAGAGTTCATACGCCTTCGGACGAGTGTTAAATATAGGAAGCAATTCTCCTACGTCATCAAGCCTTTAGTATGACAATAAGAACGGATTCGTGTATTTCACGATGGAAGGTCAAACATAATTTATTGGGCCAAAACAAATGTTGCATAAAACATCATTACGATAACCCAAAACATTAGTAAAGGGATTTGGTAAGTAAATATATAGATAAATCGCATATACTATATAAAACATTTCCTTTTGGAAATCATTTACTATTAACAATAGTGTTATAGTCCATGCCTTTCTTACATTCCCCGAAAACTCTATTATAACAATGAAGAGCGAAAGCTATGTTTTCGTTACATATCCCCTTTAAAACATTTTTCAAACCTATTTAATTCCATTTGGAATTAATATTTCCAAAATCTTTACTTCCAAAGGATAAACATACTTTTAAAACATTTATCTTCATCAAAATATTTCTTCTAAAAATCCTACAAATAAAAATCCATATTTACATCTCAACATGGATCACTTACATATTTATAAAAATATTTTTATAAATCCCCTTTCTCTTTTATAAAACTAATTTTACTTAACCAAACTCCCTTTATAAATCCACATCTCTTTATAAATCAAAATTATATATAAAATCCATTTATCAAACCCTTTACAAAACAACTTCAGATCCATTTACTAAATATTTCAAAATTCTGATTATATATCTATTCCTTTATATATAAAAATACCACTTTTATAAATCCTTTTTATAAACTTATTCAAAAATCTCTAAACCAAAGTATTTCATAAAACTATATTTTTGTATTAACAACAATCATAACTTTTATTTAAAAAAAAATTCCTTTTTTTAATAAATTAAAAATCATAAAAAACATATGTACTTCCAAAATCACTTCGAAATACTTTTCAAATCAAAATCATCATTTCGATATTTGCAAAATCTAAAATATTAGGCCCAGTGCTACCATTGCACTAAATAAGTCAAATCACATCAGAAACATCATCACTATATCCACAAAATCATACATCATCATGTACATGAAAATTAAATCAACAGTGGTGAGGAATCTGATTGGATCCCTACAACATGTCCCCCTGCATCACAAGCATCATATATAATCATGAAAAAAAATCATCCGCTTCGAGGCAGGATTCATATACAAAGGGTCATCCGCTCTTACACGGAAATGTAATAGTGTCTCATCTGCTCTAATAGGTGGGAATATATCAAAACCAACTAATATATATAATATATCATCCAAACAAACATCAAACATCATATATTAAATTATTCCCACTTATATAAAAATATAACAGGTCAGAGAGGTGAGTTAACTCATAAAAGTGCCAGAAATCGTCCAAGCGCTCCAAATTGAATTAAAATTAAATGGTTATTCAATTTAACTCAAAACTCCTACTAGCTCCCAATTTTTCCCATCCGACTCAAAGCATAGTGTTCGTTGATACGAACGCAACTTGTCACGCTTGAAATGGACCTCGTATGAATAAGTTATGAATTAATTAGCATTCAATAATTAGTTGTAAAACTAACTTAATTAAATTAACTTAAAATTTTACCAAAACGTTTCTTCCTTCTAGGCTACAAGAACCGTGCGTGCTTCCTCCATTTCTTTTTTTTCAAATCGCGCTCGACCACCACCCCACGAACCGCCACCTCACCGATCGACCTCCGCCGTGCTCGCCTCCTGCCCAGCCAACGTCTCCACGCACATATGCAAACTCGGTAACCAAAAACCCATAGACTTGGGCTCAAACGAAGCGATATTTCGATCACCGTCGTCAACCATTCCACGACCAAACCGTTGATCTAGTTTGTATGGTTGCCCCTAACATTTTACTAGTGGAAGATGAAGGCTAGCTTTTCCGCTATCGGCTCTGATCGTTAATGGACATCGGATGGAGGTTTAGAAATGAGGGCTGAGAATTAGGGATTGCAAACGAGAAAAAGAAAGGGCTATTTTTAGAAGATTTTGCCTGGCACTATTCATCTGCAAAAATTCCGAACTCGAAATGAAGCATGTCGCCTGGCGTTCTATATGTTATACCCCTATTCTGAACATAATGGAATATGTATCTGGAGCCGATTCCAATCATATTCAGAAGATAGCTTTTCAAAATAAAATTATTTTAAATAAAAATTCCTTTAATTAATTTCTATGCGTTTCGAACTGACACGAAAAAAGGGTACATCCTATCGACACGAAATTTGATAACGTATTATAATTCAGTATTATGGATCCAATGAAACTAGCTTCGTCGAAATTCAAGATAGTGCCAAAATGATTATTTTTACACGTTAATTAAAATATAAAATTTTCAACTTCTATTTAATCACTTTTATTCAAATTTAAAAGCTCATTAACTAATTCAAATAGAATTTAAATCAACTGTATGAATCATTTTCATTCATATTAAATCCAAGATTCAATTATTTAAACAATTACAAATATTAAATTTAAAAATTTAAAAATCGAGTAAATCATTTTGTTTGAAATATAAGTTATTCAAATTATAAAAGTTTTTAGATATTTAAAATCAATTAAATATTACAAATTCGAATGACTGAAATTCAAGATCATTGCAAAAGTTGTTAGTTTAGTTAATGTGAAATAATGAAATACTTGGTTTAAATAACTAAGACTTTTATATAAAAAAAAAGAAGGTATAAAATAATTGATTAGTGTAAAGTAGTGTTTTGTAATTAGTAAAATAAAGGAAATAGCAACACTTCTTAGAATTTGCAACACTTATTAATGGGTTTGAGCCTAAGCAAGTATTAACCATTACAGCAAACAAAATAGAGCAAGCTTCTAAGAACTAAGGAAAAACCCTAGCTTAAACCTAGATCAAATCAAAGGGCTTCTTGATAATTCTTTTAGATACCAAAAGAAGGTAGTAATCAAGAGAAGATAGCTTAGGTGAATCCGGGTCTCTTCAATCAAATTCAAGCTTGAAAGGTGAGTCGAATACTCGCCTCACTATCTCTAATCTATATGTATAATTGATTTGTTGTTATTTGGATTGAATTGGATGGTTTGTGGGTTGAATTGCTTTTAATTTGATTGTGAATTGATTACTTGAATTTGGATGATTGTTTGATTGCTTGCTGAAAATAAGTTATGAAAATCGCTGTAGCCAAACAATAATTTTTAGTGTAAATGCTCCAAATTGATTCAATCGTTTTTTGGTAAAAATTTCTTTCAGTTATGTACAAGTTTATTTTTAATCATTTGTCAAAATTCCATAATTTATGGGAAGAAATTGAGTTTGAAGCTGATGGTGTCGCACTGCCCTTTGTAATTGGCTAACTTTAAACCTGAAATTAAATTGGCCGTAATTTTTTTGTTACTTATCAGAATTAAACAATTCATGATATTCTAGAAAACTTAGACTAAACGTTACAACTTTCACGTTTTGAGTTTTGTAATATTTCATGGTTTACATGCTTGAAAATCGTTTTAGTGTCATTGTCCTGAGGATAAACGACAGTGACAATGAAGTTAAAATTTGAGAATTCTTTCGATCATAACTTTTGAACAGTAACCCCAAAATATTCTAATCTTTCTTGTTAGAAAGCTTGGACTTTTATCTACAATTCATACTTTAAGTTTTGTAAAATTATGAGATTTAAGTGGTCAAAACTGCAGATCTTTAAACCAAATTTGAGTTAAATGAAACAAATAGATAAGCTTTGCGTATAAGTAATTTTATGGAAGAGTATTCTTTGTGTTTATAAATTATATAATTTTTATAAATTAAGTTAAAAGATACTATAAATGATTATCAGCAAGTTATTTCATATATTAAGCATAGTTAGTAAAATATTTATGGATTTGGAAATATGAATTTGGAAATACAAACCTTATCTATTTTTACATAAAAAGTGATCATGGAGTTGGAATATAAATATTATGATTTTATTAAATAAATGATTTAGGATTCATGGAAATTGGAAATATAATTTTGAAAAGTATAAACTTAATTTATTATAAAGTCAAATGATTATATTTTAATATGGATTTAGTAGAGTAGTTAGACACGGTTTTAAAATATGGTTTTGTGAATAATATAACATATGGAAATTTGGGACAACTTTGTGCATATAAGTAAAATCTTGGAACAATTCAGGGTTATGGAATATTTTAGCAAATCCGCGAATATTTTTATAAAGTTAAATAATGAGCGCATTTATCGAAAATTATAATAAGTATTTAAAATAGTAAACGCAAAAGAGAAAAATATTTTGAGGACCTTAATTCTATAATTTGATAGTACTAATAATCGACTTAGTTTCATTGATTGGTTTAAATGCTCTTGAATAACGCTTCCTCGAATATGGTATAACTCATTGAATAGAATATTTGAGTAGAACTTACTAGCCCAATAGTGAATACTTGAATTTTACTTCGTAGTATGGGATGCCTTGGTTAAATTAGTTTGATTGTTATTAGGAACTATTTTACACTTTAGAGTTGTATTCTCTTTTAGTGTGTGACAGGTGGTTTCTAGATCCATAAGAGAATGTAGTTCATAATTTCTAATGGTATTCATAACAAGTGATATTTACAATCTTTTAGTAAATATTTGAATTTCACCATATAGTATGGGACGTTTTGATTAAGTTTTAATGATTACTGAAGGTGATAGTATTTGGCACTTTAGAGTTTACTCTCCTTTGGTGTGCGACAAGTGGCTGTTAGATCCTTAAGAATTTTATTCCAAGATTTCTTCTCGAACTAATAACATAATAATATTAAATAAATGTATATTTATCGAATCATGGTTTATACTATCACCTAGATCGCTTTAAACTATCCTTGAGTTCATTCTGTGATTCTGCATTCCTGGTCTGAGTATGATCCTTGGTATCGGATCAGTTCGAGTGACACCAATGTTTGTTTGTTTGCCGCGGGTTGGAGTACAATCATCATGATTGTTTTGGACGATCATTGTGATTGGTTTGGATTAGGATCTTTAGGATACTTTAAATTCGGATTCTGTCGTAGTAAAATATATATAGGTATGTATGTACGCATATGTCTATGTATGTATGCATGTATTCTTGTGTTTTGTGATGGATTCTAAATTAAATTATTGATATTTTTGTGTGTAGTGATGTTGTTCTTTGTTCTGTGAATTCAATAAGCAGCAACTAATTTGTGTTCGGGACCTAAATGTATAGACCTGTGTCTTGTAATGAATTTTAAGTAAAGTTAATTCTGTAACTTGTTATTTCTTGGACATTTGTATTGCCTATATATTATTTGTTCTTGTGTTATATCTTATTCTCACCCTATTGGATATTTAGAGATAGTCTGACCTGGGTGTTATTTTTCTCAAGTTTGGTCGAGACTTTTTAGGTTACCAACAGGTTGACCTTTGGATGGTTGGGCTAGCAAGGAGATAAACATTAGGACTTTTAGTTTACCCCATTTAGAAAATTTGGAATTTATACATTAAATGTATAGTTAAGATTAGAGAATAGTAAACTTGTATATAATTGAATCTAGTATTTCATTTTGTAGACTCACAGTTTATATAAGTATAAATATTTATTATCCACTTTGATTGATGTTTATATGATATGTTGTTCAAATTCTGAGAAATCGATGTATCTTTTACTCTGTTCTAATACTTTACATGTCGAATTTTATTTTAAATATCAAGTAAAAGGTATAAATGATGGTCCGTTAGTATGAAGATATATTCACATTCGATCTCCCTTAACAAGCCATATTCTCCGGATTAGAAGACAACATTACTTGTAATGTTCTTAGCTAAACTGGGTATAGCGGTGGGGTCATTGCAAACTACTTGCCATCAGCCTCTCGATTTCCATATTATATACATATGGTGGAAGTAGTACTTAATTTTGTAAATCTTCAATGCAAGGACTTCTCACTACTAATCCTAGAGATGATTCCCAAAACACGATGTAGTAGGAGAGTACCTTCGGTTAGTCCCATTCCTGGACAACTTTTATGGGCGAATGTCAGACGCTGTATTTCTTAAATACATGTACATTGATCTCTACAAAGGTACATGTAAAGATCGAGATTTTCGATCCTAAAAAATCGACACTAATACATCCACTATATTGCGGGCAAAGTAATCGAGTGTCGGAAAACCCGATTGTTAGAAAAAAAAGAAGGAAGGAAAAAGATAAGAAGAAAAAAATAAATAACACAGAATCTCACAACAGAATGAATAACCTATAGAATACAATAACTTTTTACACAAAACAAATCTGCAATATGTATATATTCAAAATATATATTCAAAACATCAATCAGAGTCTACTAACCTATTTCAGTCAGGACAGTTATAATACTCTGTCCTTACAATTGCTCATAGATACAATAATGAGTACAGTGGAAAAATAACCATCTATGTGAATACGTCTCTTGGCCTCCAACTCATCATCTGAAGCTCTAAGCATCCATCTAAATCTGTAATATGCTTGGTCTGACCCGAGCATTATAATAAAATAACACCCGAGTCAGTCAGGAAAACTAGCCTAAGAAAACACATCCAATTGGATTTTAAAGTTATAGAAAACCTTGAAAAATCAAGGGTATCATGTAAGATCACACCACACATAAACATGGACGGGTTTTTACTTTACCATGACCAAAACCATTTCTATAGAAAATCCATTTACGTTATAATAATGTTTAGGGGTCAAAGTAAAATATGAATATAGCAGAAATGTTTGCACCTTACGTTTTAGCATAGTTGGGCACAACTAGGTCCATATATATTGGAGAATGGATTCCATACAATGGCGGGCCTACTGGGGTACCGTCCGTCATGGTGCATCTCTAGATAAAATAACACCGAGGACCTTGCCTGGATCCCATGCCAACACAGAACCGGCCTACACCTAACTGGATAGTACCGAATATGATCACCCCTCCGTTAATGGGTCTCGAAGCATACAAATGAGAGATAATAGCGACTCTAGATAGGGATGATCATACACCACTTGGAAGCGACCCACTTAGACCTGCTGCATCTCCATTATTTTAGTCATTTCCGATGGATGAAGCTTGAGTCTACATTTTATCTTTATATAGTACTTCCTACTCGCAATGCTAATACTGCCTTCCAAGAAATAATGCAACACTAGCATTCATCCATACAAGTTCATTCTAGGAATAAACGACACACTTAAGAGCTTCTCTCCAATTCCATCATCTTCAAAATGTCTTAACATCAAAATGCATTCGTTGGATCGAAGTGGTTTTTGGATAACATACCCGATCTCCGTCTCTTCGAAAACAAATTTTCGATAATTCTTGGTAAACTCAACTCCTATTCTTTAGGAAATAAACAGTCAAATATAAGATCGGAGATCACCCCCTAAGCGTTATGGATGGATTTTCTTATCATTGTCCTAGGAGAATGAAACGAGATTTACATGCACAGTACAGCATCATTGAAGATGACTGTGTCATACAACTCATGTGTATCTCCTAGATATTTTCAAAGTTACATTTGGGTCCAAATTCAACGGTTGGTTATTTAACTATCTAATAGCAATCATTCAATCTGGAATTTAACCAATGTTGGTTAAACATATAAGCGACCACTAGATGAAAGAAAGTACGGATTAAGGATCTTAAGGCTAATATAATACGTGGGTGAATAGAGTTTAATGAATTATAAGACTTATATGGATTCGTTTAAAAATTATGATACAAAAAAATGCAGAACTTAATCACAGAGCAATTACACAATCAAACCAGATGCAAAAAGAAAATAAAAAGTAGCAAAAGGAAAGAACACACCAGTTTACTAGTTCGGAGTTACCCTACGTCCAGTCCTGCACCAAGACAAACACCTCATACAGATTCTTATTATACCAATGTCCAGATTACAATCCTCAATTTCTAAAGGCCTGGAGGTACCCTTCTGTCATCGAGTCCGGGGCAAACTCTCTTGATTACGGGACACAAGATCACCCAACTGATTTCTGCTCATAACCACACCTTATAGAGAGACTCCATAAACTTTTGATCATAATTGATCCTACAACTTTGAATAGCACTTTGATCTTCGAGAGAGGGAAGAGAATCAAACAAGAATGATATTCTAATTTGATTCACTTGAGAATTCGGCAGAATTTCGACATGATCTTAAAAATATGAAAATTTTAGAATATGGATTTGTGAAGAAGAAGGAGTGAAGAAAATAAGAAACTAGTTAGTTAAAAAAATTCGTTTGTGAAGGATGTTTATAGACCACCAATGGTCATAACCATTCGCAAAGAGATTTAAACGAATAGACACTTCTTTTGAAAATTAAAACTTTTGGATTCAACGGCCACCATGTCGACATGGGGTATCCCATGATGTTAACATCCCTTACTTAAAAATAATGTAAAATATGATTTGAAAACGGTATTGAAAGGTAAACAAGATGAAATGATTCAGGAGTAAAATAAACTAATTTTCCTATGTTTTAAATAAAGAAGAGTATAAAAATATATTTTTAGAATGTATATATAAATTTGATTTTAAATCTTAATATATATATATATATATATATATATATATATTATAAAGAATATTTAAAAATCAAAAATAGTTTTAAAAACAAACGAAGTATAAAACAAGAATGTTGTTTTAAAAAACAAAGAATATTTTAAGGCTAAAACATCTTTTTGAAAATCATTTGAAAAAATAATTTTTAAGGCTAAAACATTTTGAAAAGCAGTTTTGCAAATCATTTGAAAAATCATTTTGAATTAGTTTTGCAAGCTTCTTCCTACAGAATATCTCATCACATCAGGACTCAAGAACTTGTATAAAACCATGATGTTTGTGGGTTTGTAAGCCACTTGTCGTAGGTTTGTAAGTTATTTGACATGGGTTTGTAAGCCACTATGAAGATAGAAATGGGTTCCATCCCAAATTGAATTTGGGATGAAGATTTCCGTGCTATTATGAAGTTTTAACAAAACTAGTCACTTATCTTGAAATCTTGATCTTGATACTCATGAGTCTTCAAACTTGATTTCTTCATTCTTAATCTTTATACCGTACAGTCTTCATTAATCAGTAACTGCCTTATATATATCCTGCATAATAACATTCATATATATATGCGCCAATAGTAAATAAGTTACAAAGGTTGTTGTCATCAAAACCACTATCTCCAGTTCCTAACAATCTCCTTCTTTTTGATGATGACAATGTTATAAAACATACTTACCACTTCGATCATACCATAACTCCCCCTTACACCAACAACTCCCCCTTACTCCAAGCCTACTATTTTATATAACTTCTTCCCCTTTGTCATCAACAAAAATAACCTATAAACCTTGAACTTAATAGAAAATGAGACAAACAAACTTATGGCATAAGAATATTAACTATGTATGAGTAAAATACGGCATCCTAAGTTAAATGGAATTCAAGATTTTATACACAAAAGATTGTTTTTAGAAGAACATTAATTGAGATAACACTTATATACAAATTAACAAACCAATATACAATAAAGAAAGAGAAAAGCGAAAAATGCTTAACGAGGACCCTTAACTATTAGTGATTTATGGACCGGGCAATTTGGATAGTGGAGACAAAAGTTTCAACGTGGATCGACCAAGTTCCCATTAGCGTCAAAAAGAACCTCTCCAACGCAAATCACGCCATCGTCTTCGTCCATATGAACATCTAGATTCAGTAGAGGATCTTCTTCTTCTTGCTCCTCTTGTGGTTCTTCTAGAGGCTCTTCTTCTTCAAAATCCATAGCTTGTGATGATTCTTCGATGACAATGGGATTGACATGGTTATCCATAAGGAAATTTTGTAAATTCCTAAGGATTCTGCCTTTCCTATCTTGTTCTCTAGCCATTCGCAGTTGACTCGCTTGAATTTTTGTCATCATTTGAAGCAAATATTTCATATTCTCTTGTAACTTGATGACTCGTACATGTGTGGAACGTTGAAAAGGACTAGAATGAGAAGAAGTAGGTGAAGAAGGTTCATTATTAGAAGAGGAAGCCATTAATTTACCATTTTAGAAGTTTATTACAGAGAATAGAACAGAGAAAAGGAGTAAAAGTCAAAATATATAAATATATAACATAATAACTAATTTTTAGAGGAAACTTTAAATTTGGAAATCTCGGCCTGTATGTCGACATAGGGCGATGGGTCATGTTGACATGCCCAGCTCAATTCTTGAGAAATTTTTATTTATATTAATTATTAACTATACTTGTGTTATTTATATTTATATTTCAATTAATGAACATATACCTAATTCTCTTCTAGATTTAGTAAAGTTTTGTTAATTTAATGGTTTGGTTAATATATCAGCAATTTGTTTTTCAGTATTAATATATTCAAGAGTTATGACTTCTTTTCTTATATTATCTCTAAGAAAATGATGTCTAATATCAGTATGTTTTGTTCTAGCATGATGAGTTGGATTCTTAAAAAGCTTTATTGAACTAGTATTATCACAATAATTTGGTGAATTAGTTATAGTTAATCCAAAATCTTTTAATTTTTTTTGCATATGTATAACTTGAGGACAAGCCAAAGCAGCGTATATATATATTCTGTTTCAGTTGTAGATAAGGATATAGTGTTTTTCTTCTTACTAAACAAGGAAACCAAAGAATGTCCTAGAAAGTAATAAGTTCCACTTGTACTTTTTCGGTCTGATTAACAACCAGCGTAATCAGCATCACGATATGAAATTAAATCAAGTACATCGTTTTTAGGGTAAAATAAACCATAATCTAAAGTTTGTTTTACATATCTTAAAATTCTTTTAACAGCATTTAAGTGAGTTTCTTTAGGTTGAAATTGGTATCTTGCACAGAGACGGACACTATGCATGATGTCAGGACAACTTGCTGTTATATAAAGTAGCGAACCAATCATCTCCTATATAATTTTTGATCAAACTCTTTTGATCCAACTTCTTTACTTAAAGCTACATTAGTTGTCATTCAAGTTGGTTTTCCACCAGAAGTGGTCAATACAAATTTATTAATTAAATCCTTGGCATATTTTTCTTGACTAATGGAAATTCTTTTATCTAATTGTTTGATTTGATGTCCTAAGAAGAAACTTAGTTCTTCCGTGTGACTCATTTCAAATTCTTTGGTCGACATATCTAAAAATTCTTTATTCATTATGTTATTTGTTGATCCAAATATTATATCATCTACATATATTTGAACTAATTGAATATCATTTTTGTTTCTTTTAATAAAAAGAGTTATATCTATTTTACCAATTTCAAAATTAGATTGTAGTAAATAAGATATTAGTCTTTCACACCAACCTCTACGAGCTTGTTTCAGATAATATAAGGCTTTCTTTAATTTATATATATGATTTGGAAATTTATCATCTTCAAAAAGTGGAGGTTGTTCAACATAAACATCTTCTTTTACAAAACCATTTAGAAAAGCATTTTTAACATCCATTTGATGTAACTTGAAATTATTGTAGTTTGCAAAAGCAAGTAGAATCCTAATAGCTTCTAGTTTTGCTACGTGTGTAAAGGTTTCGTCATATCAATTCCTTCTTCACAATAACCTTGCATGACTAAAAAAACTTTATTTCTCACGACCTTACCAAGTTCATTTATTTTATTTTTATAAACCCATATTTTTCCAATTATACTTTTATCCTTTGGTCTAGGAACAAGTTCCTAAACATCGTTTCTGGTGAACTGATTCAATTCTTCTTGCATAGCAACAATCCATGAATTATCAGATGATGCTTCCTTTGGATTTTTAGGTTCAATGGTTGATGTAAAAGCTACATTACTCATACTATTTAGTTGATTTCTTGTTTTAACTATAGATTCAATATTTTCTACAGGATGATCTTTTAATAGCCTAACTTTTTTATTAGGTTGAATGATTTCACAATTAGTTTCATTAGGTTCATTATTTAATGTTACAAAATCTTCTTCATCTTCTATTCTTACAGTATCTTTATTTTCAACATAAGATACATGCATTGTTTCTTCAATAGTGTTAGTTCTTAAACTATAAACTCTAAATGCTTTACTTTATTAGAATATCCGATGAAGATACCTTTGTCGGATTTAGGTTCTAAATTATCTAAATTATCTTTCATAGTATGAATAAAACACTTAGTACCAGAAACTTTAAAATAAGCTACTATGGGTTTCTTATTATAAAGTAATTCATATGGTGTTTTATTACTAATGGTTTAATTAAAATCCTATTTAATATATAACAAGCTGTAGCGACTGCTTCAGCCCAAAAGTTTTTAGGTAAGTTACTATCAAGAAGCATTGCTCTAGCACACTCTCGAACCGTTCTATTCTTACGTTCTACCACTCTCTTTTGTTATGGAGTTCTTGAAAAAGAAAAACTACGAGTAACTCCTTTTTTATTATAGAAATTCTCAAAATTTTCATTTTCAAATTCTCCATCGTGATCACTACGAATAGTTTTTATTTTTAAAGAAAGTTGATTTTGAATTCCTTTAGCAAAATTCTTATGTAATTCAAAAGCATCACTTTTAAGTTTAAGAAAATTTTTCCAAGTATTTCTAGAATAATCATCTACAATTGCAAAAACATATTTATTGCAATTAATTGATTGAACTTGAGATGGACCAAATAAATCTAAATGAAGTAATTATAGAGGCTTAGAAATAGAAATCATATCTTTTAATTTAAATGAACTTTTCTTAAGTTTTCCTAATTGGCAAGCATCACATATACTATCTACATTAAAGTTTAACTTAGGAAGACTTCTAACTAAGTCAAGTTTTGATAACGTATATAACAATTTGGAATTTAAATGACTAAATCTTTTATGCCAAATCCAAGGTCACTTGTATTAGCCAAAAGATATATGTTATCATTTGAAAATTTCATACTAAGGATGTAAATGTTTTTCATCCTAATTCTTTCAAAGATAATATTTGACTTATTATCTTCGATGTGACACTTATCTTTTTCAAATTAATTTTAAATCCTTTATCACATAGTTGATTTATACTAAGCAAATTATGTTTTAAATTCCTAACTAGCCAAATATCAGAAATATGAGGAGTTTTAGAAATACCGACATTGCCGATGCCAATCACATATCCTTTTGAGTTATCTCCAAAGTTGATCAATCTACCATCTCGATATATAATGTCATTGAGTATCTCGGGATTTCCAATCGTATACATTGAACAGCCACTATCAAGTATCCATTTATCTTTCTCAATTTGCACGGTTTGTGTAACGACCCAGAATTTCTGTCATTTGAAATTTGTATATTTAATTTATTTTAAATATTCACAAGTAAATTTAATAAGCTGAATAAATTTTATTTCGAATATTTAGATTTAATTGGATAATTAAATCGATAGTTTAATATTTGAAATTACGGAAATAATTGGAAATTGGGTTTAATGTGATCAAAATTGATTTGTAAAGTTGTATTAAATCATATTGGAGTTAGAACGATGTTATAGAACTTTTAAAATTGAATTAAAAGTTAAATTGTAGAAATGGAATATTTTAATATTTAATTGACGAGTGAAAATAGACATTTTTCAAACAGTCTTGGATTTCGACGAAACTAGTTTCATCAGATCCATAATGTTTTATTATTGTATGGTTTCAAATTTCATGTCAATCGGATTTACGGTTTGTCCGGGGCAAGCTAAAAAGCGTAGAAATCGATTCGAGTGAATTTTGAATTTAAATAATCGATTCAAAAACTTATCTTTCAAATTTGATCGAATTGGCTCTCGATACCTATTCCATTGCATTCGAAATGGGGGTAAAACATTATGAACGCTAGGCGGCACACTTCATTTGGATTTCGAAATTTTTTGGGGTGAATAGTGCGCGCGAAATTTTCTATATAAGGCCCTCTATTATTCACTTTTGCACTCAAACCCTACTCAGAAACCCTAGCCGCCGGTTTCCAATTAATGGACGAAATTTTCTTATCTTCTTCTCTTAATCTCTCTCGATCCAAACACTTTTAGCCTTCGATTCCTAAATGAAACTTGTAGAGCTTCGCAAGATCATTGCATCCATACGGCTGTGATCATCATTGGAGCGACGTGGTGGTGGAATTTCTGTCGTGAAGGCCGGCCGTTCGCACACATCGTTCGACAAGAGGGCGGCGCCGAGTTCACCGTGGTGTCGTCCGTGGTTGTGTGTCGACTCGAGCGTTCGAATGGAGTAATCTGATCATGGCCTTGATGTTTGTGATGGGCTCGGCAATCTAGGGTTTATCATGTAAATGGGTTAGCTTGCGTTCATATCACCTTTCGAAACGAAGGAGAAGCATCATCTTGCGGCCGAGATTTGAGTTTGAAAATCAATGGCCCTGATGGATTGAGGTTATAAAAATATAAAGAAATTTGTAAATTGATTTATATTAATTCGTACAATGTTTAAACTACCATAATCCTTTCATACGAGGTCGGAAATTCACGAAACGAATTGCGTTGGGTTCGTATTGTCGAATACTACGTGATGGAGCTGGACTGGAATCGATTAGAGATAGTTTGAATTTTGGGAAAAATTAATCGTGTGTTTAATTTTATTTGAAATAAAACACTGCAACTGTTATTGAAAGCAAGGTGAGAACTTCTCACTCAATCGAAATTGTTTCGATTTAAATTTTAAATAGTAAGACTTAAAATTGCTTGATTGAATGATAAATTGCTATCTATTGTTTTGAAATAGACCCTATACGCCGTATATTAAGCGGATGTTATTTATTAAACATACATACCGCGATATTCCATCTTGATGTGGAATTGGTATTATATATGTACTTGGAGTTGATTTTCCAACATTATATAGTGGATGAGACCCTATTGCGCCACATAATAGCGGGTAATATTTTGTATAAAACCCATATACCGCGATATCCTGTATTGAAACGGGATTGGTATTGTGCTAACATCTGTGGATGCAAGGTAACAGGTTGGAGGGATCCAACTAGATTCCTCACCCTATTAATTTATTTACAGATATTGTGATATATTCTGTTATCATATGATATATGATGTTTGGATGCCGTGATTTCTATATTTAGTGCGGTTGCAGCATTGGGCCTATTTTTGGAGTTTTAAAAAAGTTAAAATAACGATTTCCAAATTTAAAAAGGATTTTAAAGTGATTTTTGAAAGTATACGTTTTATTGAATTTTGGAATTGAATCATTTTAAATAAATAAACGTTATAATTTTAATGTTGTAAAAAATTATGATTTTTGAGAAATATAGTTGAAATGTGATTTTTGAAATGTGGAGTTAATGATTTTACGAAATAGTTTAAATAGAGATTTTTGAATTTATTATAAAAGATTTATATATTAGATTTATAAAATTGGATTTTTTTTAAAATCAAAGTGATGAAATTATAAAGGAATTTTAAAGTTGTTTTAAAATAATGTTATAATTGGATTTTATAAAAGAATAGAATCTACGATTCGTGAAGTTATAAAATGAATGAATTTGTAAATAGAGAATTATAAGTAATTTTCTTATAATTTGGATTTTGACGTGTAAATGGGATATGGATAGAATTTGTTAATAAAGTGCTTTTATAAGTTGAAGTTGTTATAAAATATAAATGGAATTTATAACCATTGTTTTATAATTCCGAAAATGACTTATTTTGATAAGTAAATTTTTATAGCTTATTAAAGGAGATATATCCCCGATTTTGGACAGTGGATAATCCTTTAAATTAACTGTGTAGAAATGTTGAGTTTGGTTAAGAAGTATATTCACGATTTTGGACAGTGAATAAAATATTAAAGAAATGTTTTGGGGAAGTGATATTTTAAATAGAACTAAAATGATTTAAAGATGTTATAAAATGTATTAAGAATCGAAACCATAGATTTCAACATTCATTGTTGAAATAGACGTTTTCGAGAAATAAAAGGAAATAGTGGACTATAACACTGTTGTTATAGTAAATGATTTTCGAAAGGAAATGTTTTATATAGTATTGGGATTTATATATCTATCTCAATTTCGAATCCCTATACTAGTGATTTTGGGTTGTCGTAACGATGTTTTACGCAACTGTCATTTGGACCCAAATAAATGTGTTTAAAGAGAACGTTTACCTAAAAGAATAAAATATATACTTAATGGTGATTTAAGTATATTGAATATTTTCCAAATGTTGAAAATAAATAGATTTGTGAATTACTTATTATTAAACAAGTATGGAAATCTTTTTCCAATATGAAGTGAAATGTTTTGAGATTATATCTTTTAAAGATAAGTTGAAAAGTAATTTGAAATTTGTTTTCAAACGGTTGAAGTGCGAAAAAAATATATCTTGTAAAGATATTTTTGGAAAATAAATAATTTGGGAAATTATTTGGATTCTGGTGATGTTGTGCATATCTATTGATAGTTAAATAACCGACTATCAATATTGACCCTTAAATGGGTATTTGTTGTGATTTGCTAGGATTTAAATGCTACACTTATTTTGAAATAAGCGCTCGTTATTCGGTTTAGCTGGGAGATGACCTTTGGGTCATAAATCCCATTTCGAATAGTGATACGACGTATATGGATAGCATTGAAGACCGGTGGTGAAGACCGGGTATTTTCGAGAACGAGAGGATAACTCGTTAATTGTCTCTGCACTGAGTCGCGCCGGTATAGAGATTCCCTAAGTGATGGGAAGTCCGATCGGGATTGTGAATACCCGGATTTGCAAGGACTTCTTTGGAAGTGCCTTCGGTTCTGTTCGAACCCATGTATGGATTGTATGTCTGACATTACACTTTGAGATATAAAGCAGATTTCTTTCAAATACATTTCTGTTGGTGGCGGAGAATTTATTCTCTTAGCTTAACACCCTTCTCCGAGACGTACGAGCTCAGAGGTTCTGTAGTTGAAGGTTATTAGTGATATACTCCCAATTTGGTAGTGTGGCATGCTGAGTGCAGCTGATCATTTGTTGATCAAAGCGTGGCTGTAACATCCAGCTTTTCCGCACGATTTAAATCGACACACGTGCCAATTCAAACCATACGGAAGGATGGATTGTTATGGGATAAATAAAAAAACAAGAAAGAAATAAAACAAAATAGAATCTCACAACGGAAGGATAAAATATAATAATCGATATACAGTTCTTGAAGCTGTTTACAAACATTTAATTTTACTTATACAATATATATCAGAGTTCACATACCAATAAATATCAATGCAGCGGAACAGTATGAGTATAGTGGACTAATAATAATAATAATAAATCTTCGTCTTCGTCCTCCAGAGCAGAGGTCTTCGAAATCCTGAAACGCTCGGACTGACGCGAGCGAATTGAAAAGACAAAACACTCGAGTCAGAACTAAAAGATCTTATGTAAGTTAAATTAATAGAAATAAATATGAGTGTAGTAACTCAAAAGATGCTCGGGATTCACATCTCTTAAGGATCCGTTAAACTATTTACTATGTAGTATATTTCGCTATTATAATAGTGTCTACTTGTAAAATAAACTTGCTTTTAAATAGCGTTAAGGCTTTACATTTTCCACCTTAACACGTAAAATGCCCAATGTCTATACAGTACCGTAATACCTCCTTATCAGGAGGCTACCATAGGATACTCCATAGGTATGACACAAATAGAAACTCGTACAAGGCGCGATATGGTAGGTGACACGACACAACTAGGCAATGCCAGGGTAGATATACCAATTACGCATCCGGGCTGGTGGTAACGCTAGCTGCAGCTACCGCCCGCCTCAGAAAAACTCCCTCTTAAAATCAAAGAAATCAAAAGCGGCCACCGAATCAATCCAAAGTCAGAGTATAATATCAAAGAGGAGTATTCGATAAAGGGCGCTAAACCTCTTGGCCCGAGATTTTCTCCTGTTTTAGCCACCTTATGCCAACTCACGAGAGTCGGGTCCACGTATTTGCCTCAAAGGAAATGCCGCCACCATCCTACTTCATTCTGAAATCTCCAGCGTACACGGTTGTTAAAGTGATTTTCGGAGTTGGCAGAGAGTGTGACAACTTTCGATCCCGGTCTCTTCAACAACCAAACTTTATTATAACACCGCGGTTATTTCAAAATAATTTATTCCTTTAAAAACCAGAATAAAATATTCTTTTCAAAACTATATAAATACGATATCATTTATATTTTTAAAACCCAAATCAATATGATATCATTTTATTTTATAAATACCCTTTCCCAAAATCATAATAATTTCAAATATATACCTTGAAACCATAGCTTTAAAACTTAACTTTTATTACTTAATGGTTCAAATACTATATTACTTTATAAAATAAATAGCTTCTTCAAATTTCACAATAAATTCCCAATATCAATTTGAAACTCCAGATAAACTATTTTATATTCCGATATATTTCAAAGCTTAAATATTCTATATTTCAAAACTTTATAGTTCATGTATTTCAATCTTTAAATATTCCACTATTTCAAAATGGGTTCCTTGAAAATTTAATATATATCAAATCCAATTCCTATTATTTTAAAATTGAAATGTATACTTAATAGAAAAAATATTATTTAAATAACCCTTAAACTTCAATAATAGGATATTCTTTTTAATTAAATTAACTTGATAATATTCTTTAAATCAATTGGATATTCATTTAAATTCTCAAATCAAAAAAATCAAGTTATACAATCATACCATTTAAATCTTAATATATTTACATTTCAAAACAAATTTTTCGAAGATAATTCTTAAATACTTTAATTCAAATCATATTCACATTTATCTTCAACCTTACTTTTATTTGAGTTATTATAAACTCTATGTACAATAGAATTTCAAATATATTCTTACCCATATTATACAAACGAAATCAACTTCATTATTTAACTTATTTTAGAATTCGAAACAAATTTATACATAGCTAAATTCCAAAAATTTTACGATATATATATCAAAATTTTAATATTTATTAAACCGTATTCTTTTCAAAATAATAGAAAATTATTTCAAAAATAATTATATATATACACCGTGGTGCCTGTATATAATTTTCTATCCTACGGTCAAGTGATACAGATATTTATCATTACAATCCGCAATTTAAAATAAAAAATGTGGTCGTATATCATTTCAAACCACAATCCTAAATGGAATGAAAATGCAAAGTAACTTGCAGTTTATACAATATAAATACAATATCAATTCAACCATCATATCAATCACCAAACATTTATCAATTTATCTCCAATTCAAACAATCACATCAATAAATAATAATTAATTACTGGCAGTTAATTTTTCAATAATGAATTAAATAACTGTTTAACTGTAGTTTATATGTAATAATAAATAAATTTAACTAGCAGTTTATATGCAATAATAAATTGTACTAAAATTTTAACCGACAGTTTTAATGCAATGAATAATTTAATTAACAATTAACTGGCAGTTTTAAATGCAATAATGAATTAAATAACGCGTAAATTAAATGAACGCAATTTAAGTGAGAAAATGATGAAATATATGCCAAACAGCTACAAATAAAATTTTAAACACATCACAAATCAATTTAACCAACATAAGAAATCTTAGAAGTTGTGAGTGGGTTAAAACACTCACCTTTTGAATTTAAATAGAATTTAAACCCAAAAATTGAACAGTCTCAGAATCTGCCCAAACTAGCGCAAAATCTCCGGAATTTAAATATGATCCTAACGCAAGAAATCGTGTGAAATTCTGAGTTCGTGTGTGAAAGATATTCACGTTAGAATGATTGAAGTCAAAATAAATTAAAACAGAAAAAAAAACTCTCACCCACACAAAGCTTGCCACATCACGCACCGTATTATCTCTCCTGAGGTTTCTCACGCGTGACACTTCTAGAACCCTAGCACGATCGCGACCAAGCCGCCGCCTCGCGCCGTGCCTATCACGCCGCCGCTCGCCAATCACGGCCGGCCCATTCTCACGACCCCCTCTCCATCAAAGCACGTTCGCCCTCGGCCATGGATTTGTAGCAGCCGCTGCCGTTAATTGAAACCCTAAATCCCCAGCCTCAAGCCGAATTGAACCCCACGACCGCCATCAGACAACTCCAAACTCCGACCTCTCTAATACCCAGAAAATAATTTCTCGATTGCTGCCCAAATCGAAAACGCCCAAATCGCCATTATGGGTTTCGTGATTTAGAACTTTGACCATGATTTCCCGCTGATTCGAACACCAATTGCAAAAACAGAAGCTACGTGTAGATTCGTATCGATGAAATCTACAACATATATTTTTTTCAAATTTTTCTGAGGATTTTGAATTTTAGGCTTTGAATTTGATTTTTGAATTTGAAATTGGACCTGGGGTTTGCAGCCATTGGAAGAAGTGGAGGAGCTGATGAAATTTTACGCGCAGATAAATGAGAATAGGAGGAGGTTAGGGTTTAGCAGGTTATTTATAGATAAAGATGGAATAGACAGATGGATCCGAATTATAACATGTTAAACGATAATTGGCCCAAAAAGCCCGTTCTGCCCCCGGAACGAAATTGGGTAAACCCATATGTCAAAATAGGTATTTTAAAATATTTTAAACGCAATGGAAAAGGTTTCAGGTTCAAATTGCGTCGTATGTAGAAGTTATGCTAAAAACAATATTTTCAAATCGATTTCAAATTGATTTCAATTTCATTTATTTGAAGGCGTTTCAAGCCCGTACGATCAAAAGACAAGTCCGATCGATACAAAACTTGAAATCCTACAATAATTCACTATTACGGATCCGATTAAACTTTTTTCATCGAAATCTGAGTCAGTGGCCAAAATGGCTATTTTTCCATAAATTAAATCAAATTTCTCGTTTAAATTCTGAAATTTGCAATCTTTGCACTTTATAAATTCTCAAACATTTTCAAGGATTTAAAAAATAATTGATGTCAATTAAGTGTTGATTCAATCGTTAATTTTAGCGTTAAATTCCAATTTCGTTAAATTTAGAAATTATAAATTAAAATTTCAAAAATCGAATTTTCATTCATATTATTCAAATTCTTTTTTACAAACAGATGAAATAAATATTGGAATCAAAATCCATTATATTAACATTCTTAATTTTCATCTAAATCCTCATTTATGTAATATTTAACATTCAATTCCCATTTACTTGCAACAACCCAATTTCCAAAATATAAATTCAAATAAATAAACAAATGTTGATTCCCCATTCCTTTTTATTCACTAATCATCCTATTATGGAGAATATTTACATTATTCCCCATTAACGTACTACCTAATTTTTCTTAAATTTCAAATTTGTTTTCCAAATTTTATGCAACATACTAAAGAAATGGTTAACCTAAATAATCGTTACCCTTTATCATTCAAATTCACTAACAACTATTATTAACAACAATGTTGCCATTGATTTATATTTAATTAAATAAATTAGATGAATGGATAAAATTTTAAAATTATCTCCAATGCCAAACTTTACTTAGATTCATCCTTAATTACCAACTACAATTTATTATAATTACTTAATTTGCATTGATTTAATCAAATTGTAATTTAATGTGTATTATTTCTTTAATTTATATAACCTTTGAAATAAATTCCCAATTCTCCAATTTACCATAAGTTTACATTTCTATTAATTTCCATTTTCACTTCCGTTATTTTATATTATAAATCATTAAAGTTACTTTAACATCAACACAACCATTATGAATACTTATCAACCTGCATTATATTTATTACATAAATTTACGTTTTATCCCATTATAAAATAATTCGTACATTAATTAGTTCATATTTTCATCACTTCCGTAAATAAATTTTGTAACCAAGGTATACCATTTACATTTCTTTCTTATTTTAATTAATTACCAAATATCCTTATCTACATTCAGTTATAACTATGAAATCTTAACAAATCCATAAATTGTCAATTGCCTAATATATACATTGATTACTATTATATGTTTTCCATAAATTTATTTGGTTTCAAACTTTTTATTCATTCCTGTATAACACCCATCACATTTTTTATTAACATTAATTTTATCAAATTTCAGTTTATCCCATATTATTACAATCAATTATTGTAGCAACGTATTCTTACATTAACTAATTCAATGCCTACCCTATACTCTTCATATTCAATTATATCGAGATATAATACTTACGCTATTTCATTAATTGAAATTTTATTCAATTTACTAATAAATAAGTTTTAATTACCCTTGCTATATTTTAATTTAGCGTTCATTCCAATACTAATTTATCACCTTTATTATTTCTATAAAAATTTAATTACAAAATCTCATTAATTAACTAATTTTATTTACCAAAATTTACAGGTCGTTATACTCTCCCCCACTCAAAACTTTTCGTCCCCGAAAAGGAAAGAAGGGAAAGAAGAATTAAAAAAATCAATATATCTTATTTTAAAATATTAAATTTTATAAAAAATAAGTCTGCAAAATTAATTAGTTTAGATAAAATATATCAATTTATAACCATTAAACCTTTTTATACTTAAATTATAAAAGTTTGGAAATCATTTTCAAAAAAAATTCTTAGTCCAAAATTTCCAAAATATTTCGGCAGAGTCTGCTTTGTAGGTTCGGGAGAACATATAATATCAAAATAACAATATATAACATATATTTTCAAAATAGTATATATCCCAACACGAAAAAAATAATATAATAACACTATAAACCGTAATCCGAAAACATACCTATTTGTCCGGCAATTTACGCTTTTATGAAACCAAAAGCAGTAGCAATTGCTTCCATAACATGTATTTCACTTATTTAATCTAATAAGAGTTAGCAATTATATAGAATGAAATACTTAAATTGTTCAACCACAAACAAACAATCAATTCAACAACCAATTGCATCAAACAGCATACAACCATCACATAAAATCAGCACAAATCAAACATTCATTTATATCAAATAGTTGTTCGGATTCAAAACTTTAAATTGTAACGTATGAAAAGTAAACTACTAAGTGTACCCTTCACTCAACAGTCTTAGGTGAAACTAAATAGATCATTCATTCATCCAAACAGTTTTAAAGTATCCTTACCTAAACAATCATAAACAAAACAACGATTGGTTTATTCTTATTAATTCTATCCATTTTCATTTATTGCCTTCAATTACTCATTTCCATTTATGTAAGTTTCTTTTTATTGCATTCTATTTATGCATTTCTCAATTTGATTCATTTATTTAATGCTTACATTTCTATTATATTTAATTGTAGTAACATTTTAATTACACTTAAATTTATAACTTTATAACATCAATTCTTATAAACAAAGAATTTCATTAATTCATTTACTTAGGTTTACAATCATTTATTTATATTACTTAGCTTACTATTATATTAAATTAGTAGCATTTCCATTATACTTAAGTTTATAACACTACAACATCAATTCCTATTTATTAAAGAATTTTCATTAATTGTTTTCATTACCTCGAATTTCTTACTTGTAAAATATCTATTACATTTTCTTATTAACGTTTCAACTTTTGATGTTCGGTAAGCTATATATATGTTTATAAGGATGTAATTGAAAATTAGGCAAGTTTCTTCTATTTTCTTTAATTAATTTAATGTTCAACAATAATATCCTTGTTTTATATGTTACACATTTCAATTTCTTTTAATTTCAATTTATAACTTAGCATTAAATCTCTTATTTCATTTAGGGTTTCAATTATTTGTTAAATCCCGTTTCATTATATTAATTAAACTATTAATAAATGGAAACTTAAGAACTGAATACCGGGTTTAATTTCAAATTATTTTAAAATAATAGATGAATATACATACAACTTATCTATATCCAAGTATATTTAACATAAATTAAAAATTCACTTCTGTTTATCAAAATAAATCTATAATAAAACTACTACAGTGGCCTTCCCACTTCGAAACTCGAAAATGAATGTCGATGACGGGTGCACTCATCACCGAAATTATTTTCCACCGACAGAGAGGGGAGTACAACTTTATCTTTCCAAAATTTCTTTTAAAACATTTCTTTCAAATTATACTGAAATACTTATATCAGAGAACACTTCTTTTAATAATATTATTATTATATTTCAAAATCATTCAAAAGAAATTTTCAAAAATCCTGGAAATAAAGCTTTAAGTTTCCAATTTTATTTATTTTATTTTCACAAATTTTTTTCTACTATTATTTATAAATTCATTTCCTAACAACCAACATATAACAACCAAATATATATATCATTTATAAAATTTATAAAATTTATTTTATATATATATAAAATATAGTAGGAAAAATTATTTCATTCACCTATATTAAAACAAATATTATGTCAGTCTGTCCTATTAAGTGTTTAGAAATCCCTATTGATGTCACAGCGTCCCATGCACCAACCAGAATTTATAAATATGAAACGGAACAAATTAACACAATATTAAAACCTTTTTATAACACTAACAAATACGCTCTCTCATATATATACACTCAGCGACTCCCATAGGGTATTACTACCCTATTAATAAAGAGTCAAACCCCACAAAGCTAAGGTTTATCGCTAAACCAAAGCACTGATACCACTTTGTAACATCCAGCTTTTCCGCACGATTTAAATCGACACACGTGCCAATTCAAACCATACGGAAGGGCAGATCGTTATGGGGTAAATAAAAAACAAGAAAGAAATAAAACAAAATAGAATCTCATAGCGGAAGGATAAAATATAATAATCAATATACAGTTCTTGAAGCTGTTACAAAACATTTAATTTTACTTATACAATATATATCAGAGTTCACATACCAATAAATATCAATGCAGCGGAAACAGTATGAGTATAGTGGACTAATAATAATAATAGTAATAATAATAAATCTCCGTCTTCGTCCTCCAAAACTAAGGTCTTCGAAATCCTGAAAAGCTCGGACTGAACCGAGCGAATTGAAAAGACAAAACACTCGAGTCAGAACTAAAAGATCTTATGTAAGTTAAATTAACAGAAATAAATATGAGTGCGGTAACTCAAAAGATGCTCGGGATTCACATATCTTAAGGATCCGTTAAATTATTTACTATGTAGTATATTTCGCTATTATAATAGTGTCTAATTGTAAAATAAACTTACTTTTAAATAACGTTAAGGCTTTACATTTTCCACCTTAACACGTAAAATGCCCATAGTCTATACAGTATCGTAATGCCTCCTGATTGGGAGGCTACCAGAGGATACTCCATAGGTACGACATAAGTAGAAACTCGTACAAGGCGTGATAGGGTAGGTGACACGGCACAACTAGGCAATGCCAGGGTAGATATACCAATTACGCATCCGGGCTGGTGGTAACGCGTAGCCGCAGCAACCGCCCACCTCGGATAAACTCCCCCCTAAAATCAAAAAAATCAAAAGTGGCCACCGTGTCAATCCAAAGTCAGAGTATAATATCGAAGAGGAGTATCCGATAAAGGGCGCTAACCCCCTTGGCCCGAGAATCGCTCCTGTTTTAGCTACCTTATGCCAACTCACGAGAGTCGGGTCCACGTATTTACCTCAAAGGAAACGCCGCCACCATACTACTTCATTCTGGAATCTCCACCGCGTACACTGTTGTTGAAGTGGTTTTCGGGGTTGGCAGAGAGTATGACAACTTCCGATCTCGGTCTCTTCAACAACCAAACGTTATTATAACACCGCGGTTATTTCAAAATAATTTATACCTTTAAAAACCAGAATAAAATATTCTTTTCAAAACTATATAAATACAATATCATTTATATTTTTAAAACCCAAATCAATATGATATCATTTTATTTTATAAATACCCCTTTCCCAAAATCATAATAATTTCAAATATATATACCTTGAAACCATAGCTTTGAAACATAACTTTTATTACATAATTGTTCAAATACTATATTACTTTATAAAATAAATAGCTTCTTTAAATTTCACAATAAATTCCCATTGTCAATTTGAAACTCCAAATAAACCATTTTATATTCCCATATATTTCAAAGATTAAATATTCTATATTTCAAAACTTTATAGTTCATATATTTCAATCTTTAAATATTCCGCTATTTCAAAATGGATTCTTTAAAAATTTAATATGTATCAAATCCAATTCCTATCGTTTTAAAATTGAAATGTATACTTAATGAAAAAATAATATTTAAGTAAAACCCTTAAACTTCAATAACAGGATATTCTTTTTAATTAAATTAACTTGATAATATTCTTCAAATCAATTGGATATTCATTTAAATTCTCAAATCAAAAAAATCAAGTTATACAATCATACCCTTTAAATCTTAATTTATTTACATTTCAAAACAAATTTTTCGAAGATAATTCTTAAATACTTTAATTCAAATCATATTCACATTTATCTTCAACCTTACTTTTATTTGAGTTATTATAAACTCTATATACAATAGAATTTCAAATATATTCTTAACCTTATTATATAAACGAAATCAACTTCATTATTTACTTATTTTAAAATTCAAAACAAATTTATACATAGCTAAATTCAAAAAAAAAATTAATATATATATATATATATCAAAATTTTAATATTTATTAAACTGTATTCTTTCCAAAACCATAGAAAATTATTTCAAAAATAATTATATATATATATATACCGCGGTGCCTGTGTATAATTTTCTATCCTATGGTCAAGCGAGATGGATATATATCATTTCAATCCGCAATTTCAAAATAAAAAATGCGGTTATATATCATTTCAAACCACAATCCCGAATAAAATGAAAATGCATAGTAACTTACAGTTTATACAATATAAATACGGCATCCATTCATCCATCATATCAATCATTAAACATTTATCAATTTATCATCCAATTCAAACAATCACATCAATAAATAATAATTAATTACTGGGAGTTAATTTTTCAATAATGAATTGAATAACTGCTTAACTGTAGTTTATATGCAATAATAAATAAATTTAACTAGTAGTTTATATGCAGTAATAAATTTTACTGAAATTTAAACTGACAGTTTTAATGCAATGAATAAATTAATTAACAATTAACTGGCAGTTTTAAATGCAATAATGAATTAAATAACGCATAAATTAAATGAATGCAGTTTAATTGGGAAAATGATGAAATATATGCCAAACAGCTACAAATAAAATTTTAAACACATCATAAATCAATTTAACCAACATAAGAAATCTTAGAAGTCATGAGTGGGTTAATACACTCACCTTTGGAATTTAAATCGAATTTAAATCCGATTTAAACCCAAAAATTCAACAGTCTCATAATCTGCCCAAACCAATGTCAAAATCTCCGGAATTTAAATACGATCCTAACGCAAGAAATTGTGTGAAATTCTGAGTCCGTGTGTGAAAGATATTCGCGTTAGAATGATTGAAGTCAAAATAAATTAAAACAGAAAAAAAAACTCTCACCCACACAAAGCTTGCCACGTCACGCACCGTATCATCTCTCCCCAGGTTTCTCACGCGCGACACTTCTGGAACCCTTGCACGATCGCGACCAACCTGCCGCCTCGCGCCGTGCCTATCACGCCGTCGCTCGCCAATCACGGCTGGCCCCTTCTCGCGACCCCCTCTCCATCAAAGCACGTTCACCCTCGGCCATGGATTTGTAGCAGCCGCCGCCCTTAATTGAAACCCTAAATCGCAAAATTCGATCACCTCAGGCCGAATTGAACCCCACGACCATCATTAGACTACTCCAAACTCCGACCTCTCTAATACCCAGAAAAGAATTTCTCGATTGCTGCCCAAATCGAAAACGCCTAAATCGCCTTTATGGATTTCGTGATTTAGAACTTTGACCATGATTTCCCACTTATTCGAGCATCAATTGCAAAAAAAGAAGCTATGCGTAGATTCGTATCGATGAAATCTACAATATATATTTTTTTACAAATTTTTCTGAGGACTTTGAATTTTAGGCTTTGGATTTGATTTTTGAATTGGAAATTGGACCTAGGGTTTGCAGCCATTGGAAGAAGAGGAGGAGCTGATAAAATTTTACGCACAGACAAATGAGAATAGACGGAGGCTAGGGTTTAGCAGGTTATTTATAGGTAAAGATGGGATAGACAAATGGATCTGAATTATAACGTGCTAAACGATAATTGGCCCAAAAAGCCCGTTCTGCCCCCAGAACGAAATTGGTTAAACCCATATGTCAAAATAGGTATTTTAAAATATTTTAAACGCAATGGAAATGGTTTCAGGTTCAAATTGCGTCATATATAGAAGTTATGCTAAAAAATATATTTTCAAATCGATTTCAAATTGATTTCAATTTCATTTATTTCAAGGCGTTTCAAGCCCGTACGATCAAACGACAAGTCCGATCGATACGAAACTTGAAATCCTATAATAATTCACCGTTACGGGATCGATGAAACTTGTTTCGTTGAAATCCGAGTCAGTGGCCAAAATTGCTATTTTTCCATTAATTAATTAAATAAATAAATAATAAATTAATTAAATCTAATTTCTCGTTTAAATTCTGAAATTTGCAATCTTTGTCACTTTATAAATTCTCAAACATTTTCAATGATTTAAACAAATTTTTAATGTCAATTAAATGTTGATTCAATCATTAATTTTAGCGTTAAATTCCAATTTCGTTAAATTTAGAAATTGTAAATTAAAATTTCAAAAATCAAATTTTCATTCATATTATTCAAATTCATTATTACAAACAGATGAAATAAATATTGGAATCAAAGTCCATTATATTAACATTCTCAATTTTCATTTAAATCCTCATTTATGTAATATTTAACATTTAATTCCCATTTACTTGCAACAACCCAATTTCCAAAATTTAAATTCAAATAAATAAACAAATCTTGATCCCCATTCCTTTTTATTCACTAATCATCCTATTATGAAGAATATTTACGTTATTCCCCATTAACATACTACCTAATTTTTCTTAAATTTCAAATTTGATTTTCAAATTTTATGCAACATACTAAAGAAATGGTTAACCTAAATAATTGTTATCCTTTATCATTCAAATTCACTTACGACTATTATTAACAACAATGTTGCCATTGATTAGATTTAATTAAATAAATTGGATGAATGAATAAAATTTTAAAATTATCTCCAATGCCAAACTTTACTCAGATTCATCCTTAATTACCAACTACGATTTATTATAATTACTTAATTTGCATTGGTTTAATCAAATTGTAATTTAATGTGTACTATTTCCTTAATTAATATAACCTTTGAAATAAATTCCTAATTCTCCAATTTACCACCTTAAAATATGTTTACGTTTCTATTAATTTCCATTTCCACTTCCGTTATTTTATATTATAAATCATTAAAGTAACTTTAACATCAACACAACCATTATGAATACTTATCAACCTGCATTATATTTATTACATAAATTTACGTTTTATCCCATTATAAAATAATTCGTACATTAATTAATTCATATTTTCATCACTTCCGTAAATAAATTTGTAACCAAGGTATACCATTTACATTTCTTTCTTATTTTAATTAATTACCAAATATCCCTATCTATATTCAATTATAACTTTGAAATCTTAACAAATCCATATATTGTCAATTGCTTAATATATACATTGATTACTATTATATGTTTTCTATAAATTTATTTGGTTTCAAACTTTTTATTCATTCCTGTATAACACCCATCACATTTCTTATTAACATTAATTTTATCAAATTTCAGTTTATCCCATATTATTACAATCAATTACTGTAACAACGTGTTCTTACGTTAATTAATTCAATGCCTACCCTATACTCTTCATATTCAATTATATCTAGATATAATACTTACGCTATTTCATTAATTGAAATTTTATTCAGTTTACTAATAAATAAGTTTTAATTACCCTTGCTATATTTTAATTTAGCGTTCATTCCAATACTAATTTATCACCTTTATTATTTCTATAAAAAATTAATTACAAAATCTCATTAATTAACCAATTTTATTTACCAAAATTTACAGGTCGTTACAGTGGCTTTTGTGAAAAGCGTAGCTTTGTGGACGTGATTTCATCAAACCTCACAACCCGATTATGGTCGAAACAGGAATCATGGCAGCAAGGTTATTTGAGGATAGCGCCCTCTGAGGGCATGTCATTTCCTTCTGGATTATAAGTGGTATCATGGTATGGAGCCCAGATATTTACTTCGTGGTTGCTACATATTTGTTGGTTTGTGGTTGTTGGTTGAGAGGATCCTCGATAAAGGTAGCAAACAACCGGGGTATGACATGCTCGTGTCAATTGTTACCCAGTTAGGGGTAACCCGCCTTGTGTAGCAGAGATCCGGTGAGGGTCCGGGGACGTCGCTCCAAAGGCGTTCCATTTTACTTGAGAAGTTCTTTTACTCGACCAATTGTTGGAAATCCATTCATCCAATATAAGCTCTTTACGGTTTTAGTTGTATAACCTGCCATTTACTTATGGTGGTCACCACTGTTTAGATGGTAGCTATAGTGGGCATAGTTCGGAATGTCTATGTTGGCTAAGACTTATATTATACTTTCGAAATGTTTTCCTACACTTTGCACTTATAATAATAATATCAAAGAAATCTGCGTATCAAGCATGCTTGACTATCATAAGGAAAAATCTCCTCTGATTCTACGTTTGCATTGTGTGTGTGCGGGAGGCCTTATGGTAGTTTCATTTTCCAAAAGCATTGTGAATCTATTTTAAAATATTTCTTTGTTTGTTTTTAAAAGATAAACTGTTTATGTTCTCACACCAGTCCCATGACTGAACTGGAGTTTATTGTTTCCTTCCTAAACTCTAGGTGTCCATCATTTTCTACACGGGCAGTCAAGAGTTAGGTTATAAGGATATTCTGGAATTCAAGAGTTGCTGTGGAGATCAGGAGCAAGTTGGATGGCTTGGCGTATCAACTAGTATATAGTATTTCTTTTCCGCTATTTGTTGTTGTAAACTCTGATGATAATGTAATGTGATGTAATGTAATAACTGATATGATTCTTTGTTTTAAAGATTATTCATTTATCTATTATATGTTGTTCCGCAGCGATTGTGAGATTCTGTTATTGTTTCTGTTTTCTTCTTTCTTTCTTCTTCTACCTCTTCTTCTTTAACCCTAACGGTATGGTTTTCCGGCCTTCGATTGCTCGACAGTTGATACAGTGGATGTATTGATGTCGACCTTCGTGGTCAAAAAATCCAGATCATCACATATGGTATAAGAGCATATGGTTAAGCGACAACCTTGGCTCTATTGGGAATTACTCATTATAGATAGAGTCAGTAGTACTCTAGAATGAGTGAGTGTAATAATAGCTATGAGAGCGTATTTGTTAGTGAATATAAAATTGTTTTATATTGTGATGATTGGTTTGTTGAGTGGCATTGTTTTAGAAACGGGTAAATGAAATAATTTTACCCAAAATTTACTTTACATATAAAGAGGATAATTTTTCAAAACTATTAAAGTGTATATAAATTGATTGTTTGGTTGTTGAAAATATAAGGATATATATATAAGTTAATTAAAGGATGTTTGAATAAGTTAAATAAAAACAATCGTAAAAGAATAAACTGTATAAGTAAATGAATTATTAAGTATGGAATTTTAATTATTATGATTTACAATTGTGAAATAATCTTATATATAAGAAGGGAAACTATATGAATATATGTATAAATATGAGTTGTAAATAAAAGTAAAATAGAATTTACTTTAGAATCGGAATCTGAATTGGATTTGGAAATTTAAGTTAAGTTAAACAAATGATCTTTGAAATGGAATATAACTTAAGGAATGTTGAATGAAGTTGATTTTGGTATCGAAGTAAATTAATAAAATGAAGTCATTAAAGAATATGAACTTGAGTTATGTAATGAAATTCAACTTTTGTGGTTAAATGAATTAGCGATTGAATTAATAAATGAATTGAATGTAAATGAATTGAATGTAAATAAATTGATATGAAATAATGGATGTAAGTGTTAATTTATTAAAGCTAATTAAAAGTGATGAACCAAATCGAATGAATGTAAGCAAAGTAAAATGAATTTGATTGTATTGGATATACATTGATTGTTAGATTTATGGTTAGTTGATTGTATAGAAATCCATATGAAATTGAATTGATAAAATTGAAAGCTAAAGTAATTGAAATCAAATTGGAAGTTAAGTGAATCTTAAATAGAATTGGATTTGATTTGGAAGTGAACCAACTTGAATATGAATTAGTGAATATAAACTAATTGAATATGAATAAATGAATGTTAGTAGAAACATCAAATATTAATGAATCAAATGTGATTTAAATTGAAAAAAACCAATTCATTGAATATTAATGAGAAGTGCATGAATATTGATTTGGTTATGGATGTTAGTTGAATGCTAGTTGGTTGATGGTTGAATTTATTGCTTTTAATTGCATTTGCTATATTGGAATATATAGTTGTTGGTATATGTTCTGTATTGATATTACTTTTCTATATACATGTTTCTCATTATTATTGAGTATTTAGTACGTGTGGATTGCGCTTGCTTCACATTTGGAGCTCGCTTTCATGCTATATTAGCCGTATATGCTCGCTAATAATATATAAGGTACATATCTCTGATTACATATCGTACTTTTACACTTTTTCCCTATGGGATGCCTCATTACTTGATGAGATGTATATTTGTGATGAATATATTGCCATTTTTTTTGGATCGAGCCGCGCAAAGGAGTCTATGGAGAAATTTTCTGAAAATTTAAGGCGTTAGAACATTTTCGAGAAAATTGGAAAATTTTGAAAACTATAACTTTGATTTTGGAGTGAAAAGTTAAACGATATAGTTGGTTTTGAAAAGATAACTAAGTATGATTTTAAAACTTGGTAAATTTTTTATAAGAAGTTTAACTATGGATTTTGGGAAAGTTAAACACTCAAATGAATTTGAAATTTAATCTGAAAGAATGGTTTTGAAAAGTTAATGGATTCTGTAACTTTTTCTTACTTGGAAATTTCGAGGACGAAATTCTTTTAAGGGGGAAGTTTGTAACGACTCAGAATTTTTGTCATTTGAAATTCGTATATTTAATTTATTTTAAATATTCACAAGTAAATTTAATAACCTGAATAAATTTTATTTCGAATATTTAGATTTAATTGGATAATTAAATCGATAGTTTAATATTTGAAATTACAGATATAATTGGAAATTGGGTTTAATGTGATTAAAATTGATTTTAAAGTTGTATTAAATCATATTGGAGTTAGAACGATGATATAGAACTTTTAAAATTGAATTAAAAGTTAAATTGTAGAAATTGGATATTTTAATATTTAATTGACGAGTGAAAATAGCCATTTTTCAAACAGTCCCGGATTTCGACAAAACTAGTTTTATCGGATCCGTTATGTTTTATTATTGTATGGTTTCAAATTTCATGTCAATCGGATTAACTGTTTGTCCGGGGCAAGCAAAAACGCGTAGAAATCGATTCGAGTGAATTTTGAATTTAAGTAGTCGATTAAAAACTCATCGTTCACATTTGATAGAATCGGCTCTCGATACCTATTCCATTGCGTTCCGAATGGGGGTAAAACATTATGAACGCCAGGCGCCACGCTTCGTTTGTAGTTTGAAATTTTTTGGGGTGAATAGTGCGCGCGAAATTTTCAATATAAGGCCCTCTATTATTCACTTTTTGCACTCAAACCCTACTCAGAAACCCTAGTCGCCAGTTTCCAATTAATAGCTGAAATTTTCTTATCTTCTTCTCTTCATCTCTCTCGATCCAAACACTTTTAGCCTTTGATTCCTAAAAGAAACTTGTAGAGCTTCGCAAGATCTTTGTATCCATACGGCTGTGATCATTATCAGAGCGAAGTGGTGGTGGAATTTTTATCGTAAAGGCCGGCCGTTTGCACGCGTCGTTCGACAAGAGGGTGGCGCCGAGTTCACCGTGGTGGCGGCCGTGGGTGTGTGTCGACTCAAGCGTTCGAATGGAGTAATCCGATCGTGGCCTTGATGTTTGTGATGGGCTCGGCAATCTAGGGTTTATCGTGTAAATGGGTTATGTAACGCCCCACTCCGAGACCCATATTAGCAAAGAGTATCACAAGGTAATATTGTCTGCTAATACGGAGAATAGAGCTGGATAGGAGCGACCATCTATAGCCTTGTCTTAACTATCTACTGTATTCGTCGATAAATGCAGCTTTTTTTTTGTGGATCGACATATCCAATAGATACTTAATACAAAACAATAATGGCTATAAGATCTAACAGAACAAAATATAACAACTCAAATGTAAACACATCACAGAACAGTAGATCATCACATACATATACAGATACGTCATAGAGTATACAAAATGATACATGTCAAGTGGCGTAGCAACCACAATAAACAGATGAGTCGAAAGAATATACATATCAGAGTTACAACCAAAAAGGACTACACAAAAAGCTATAACAAAAGTAGCTAGCAGAATAGTCCATGCGGAAGCAGAATAGGCTAAGTCCAAATGTACCTAACCTGAAACATCTCGGTCTGACCCGAGTATAAAATACACGGGTCAGTCTAGCCAAACGAATCAGTAAAAGGTGATAGTAGAATAATAGAGCATAAGAGCATAGTGATATTCTTCTTAAACAAGAAGAAACCATAAGAAAGCTAACTATGGTTATATGGAGGATACAGAACGTGTATGGCATATATGATTATACGAAGTGATAAAACACTATTGCTTCAATACGCATAAAACAAAAAATCTCATGACTCGCTAAAATGTAGCATGCCTCATATCATCGGCAATCATAAATCAATAAGAATGGTTTAGGAAATAGTAAAATGTAAACTCCTAAAAGAGTAATTCCCAAACCCGCCATATCGGCAACTCCAAGAAAAACATAAGCAAAAGCTATCTCGACATAAGCCATAAGGCAAATGTCGACAAAGAAATAAAAATCTCATACAACGCCAAAGGGCAAATCTCATAAATAATGCCAATAGGCAATCTCAATATATATATATATATATATATATATATATATATATATACGCCAAAAGGCAAATTTCATCACGCCAGTGTAGGCAAGGAAAATCTTAAAAGAACTCCAAAGAGTCCAAAAATACCAAAGTAATCGCCACCGAATGGTTCAAAGGACCGATTCCAAAATGACAACACAAGGGTAGAAATCATCTCAAAAAGGTTTTGCACGTGCTATTTTTGCCGAGTACTGTTTCATATAATAGGTACCTTGCCCAAAGGAAAACATCAAAAGGCAAATACGCCGCAATGGCAAATACGCCGCAATGGAAAACGTCCTAAGAAAAATACGCCGCAATGGCAAACGTCCGAAGACAAATACGCCGCAATGGCAAATGACCCGAAGGTCCAGTACTGGCACGCCAACAGGCAAATGTGTCACAAACTCTCGGAAAGGAACCCGAAAAGTGTTAACGTGTGTCACATACCACCCGTTTGCACTAAATGGTTTACTAACCGCTAGTAAATTTCACACTCAAAGCAGTAAAAGGTTCACCTCGTATCATCGGTAAACTAGACCCGTAGGCCAAAACGATCAAACGAATAGATTAGGAATTAACTGAAAAGATAAACGCACGTGTTCATAGCACGCGTTTTATCCAATCATTTAATTCTCCTCTCTCTTCGCTCGAAGTGCAAAATTGTGTGTTTTATATAGAAATTAAATTGAAGAAAACAAGTTTTAGGAACGCTTCAAAATCGCTTTAGAAATTGCATTTGAAATTCTCCTATTATGGAGTAACTAATTTAATACTTAAAAATAATATTAAATAATAATTTTAAAAGTCAATTTGCTTGAAAAAAACTTTTTAATGCTTTATAAAACCCGTGTACGAAATGTAGAGAAAAATCTCAAAGAAATCGAGAAATATCAGAAAAAATAGAAAATTATTCTTAAGTATAAAAACCCGGTGAAAACAGGTTCCGAACCCAAGTTCGACAGCAGGTTTGGACCTGCAAACCGAGTCCAAATGACATGGAATTTGGTAGGAATATATTTCAACATTCCTACTTCAATCTGCAAAAAGAATCATTCAAATCCGATTTGAAACGAAGAATCTGTGTCGTTTCAAAGTCGGACCGAAACAAAGTTTAAAATACTGAATTACAGCAAGCTGCGAGTGCAAGTTTGGCAGTCATTTAGAAATAGTAAACCAACCCAGATTTTCATGAAACTTTACAGGAATATAAATCAACACTACTACTTCAATTTGAAAAAAGAATGATGCAAATCTGATTTAAAACCAATGAGTTATGCTGTCACAAACATGGACTCAGACCATGTTTGTAACAGAGGCTTAAAAATCAACTCTGGGTTCAACTTCTAGGCATAAAACCGAGGATCAAATTAAATCAGATTGTGCTTAAAATTTTTAAGCACGTAGAAGGGAATAACATATTTTAAACAAAAAAAGATTCATGCAATTAGGATAAAATATGAGAAAGTTATTATGTCTTGAAATTGAACCCAAACAGTGTTTTCACTGTAAAATTCTGGGCAAAAACATGGTCCCGGTCAATGTTTAGCTGCATATTTCTATAATCTATCTAAGTATAAATGACCTGAAATTTGGTAGAAATGAAAATGTTACGCCATCGCAAACATGGACTCAGGCCATGTTTGCAGCAACAAAACACAGTTTCTACAGGCAGAAAAACTGTGTTTTGTTGATTTTGCAATAACGGTTTGAACACTCAAATGACAACATTTTTTACCCAAACTTTGCAGAAATGAAGTTCAACATGCAAGCTACCAAACAAAAGAAATCCCACAGCATTTCGTTGCCGGAATCAAAAGTTATAAGGGTCCAAAGTAGCAACAAAAACTAGATTATGAACACGCAAAATCAGCCATAGAAAATTTTGTACAACAGCGAACTTCACATTTTTGAGCGATTTAAGCTTTGTTCAGCTAGCATTTGTGAGTTTTAGGAACTCACCTTGCTGATATAATGGATAGACTTGGATTTGAGTTGAAAGGCGGAAGTTTTTTGCAAGTTTTGGCTTCAAAAACCTGTAAAAGTGAGAAGTAGATGCATGCAAAAAGAAGAAAAGCCATTAAAAGACAATTCATTTCACAAGCTAAGATTTTTGATGAAAAGATTGTGTTTTGGAAGCGATTACCTATTGTATTTTCCTTTAGATTGATTAAAATAGCAACTTGTTGAAGAAAATTGGAGATTAAAAGCTTTAGATTTGAAAAATTGGTGGAGTTTGTTTCATGTTCATTGTTTCTGGTTTCTGGCTATTTGGAGAAGTGAAGTACGTACAGGTAATGCTTCTCACTTCTTAATTTCTGATTTTAGTGAACTAATGGGCTTTGGGTCCAAATTAGAGAAAATAAATAAGCTATGCAAATGCATTAACACTAAACCAAATATATACACTTATGTTATAAAGTAAATGACATTTTTTCCTTCAAATTTCAACCCAAATAATTTATGTGAACGTACATACATGTTAAATAAACTATTTTACATCATATAAAAATAGTTTGTTTTTAAAACATTTTTATTATTAAAATCTTTTATTTTACAAAAATGCACAATTTACACAAATAAATGCATAAATCCTTATTTTTAGCTTCTAAAATTCCAAAAAAATATTTTTCTTGCTTAGAAAAATATAACCAACCATTCTAAACTCAAATTTATAATTAAAACTCATTTTTAAACGAATTTCCACCTTTATTTAAACAAACAGCCTTTTAAAAAAAATCAAATACTTCCTTTTAAAAATTATTAAAAGAAGTAGTTGGCAATAATTAATAAAATTATTGCATTTTCTCTAAATAAAAATTATTTTCCACTCATTATTAACCCAAACAAATAAAATAAAGCTTTTAAACTTTATTTTCATATTTTATTTCCCAAAATTCATTGTTTATTCCAAATAAACAATTTAATTTCCCCAATTTTATTTTAATTCACAATATTAAATTGTAACTACCATTATAATTAAATATTTACAGGTAATCTCCAAAACCAGGGTTGTTACAGGTTAGCTTGCGTTCGTATCATCTGGGTTTTAAAACGAAGGAGAAGCGTCATCTTGCGGCCGAGATTTGAGTTTGAAAATCAACGGCCCTGATAATTTGAGGTTATAAAAATATAAAGAAATTTGTAAATTGAATTATATTAATTCGTATAGTGTTTAAACTATCATAACCCTTTCATATGAGGTCGGAAATTCACGTAACGAATTGTGTTGGGTTCGTATTGTCGATTACTACGTGATGGAGCTGGACTAGAATCGATTAGAGATAGTTTGAATTTTGGGTAAAATTAAACGCGCGTTTAATTTTATTCGAAATAAAACACTGCAACTGTTATTGAAAGCAAGGTGAGAACTTCTCACTCAATCGAAATTGTTTCGATTTAAATTTCATATAGTTAGATTTAAAATTGCTTGATCGTGTGATTGAATGATAAATTGCTATCTACTTTTTGAAATAGACCCTATACGCCATATATTAAGCGATGTTATTTATTAAACACATATACCGCGATATTCCATCTTGATGTGAAACTGGTATTATATATGTACTTGGAGTTGATTTTCCCGCAATATATAGCGGATGAGCCCTTATTGCGCCGCATAATAGCGGGTAATATTTTGTATAAAACCCATATACCGCGATATCCCGTATTGAAACGAGACTGGTATTGTGCTAACATCTGTGGATGCAGGGAAACAGGTTGGAGGGATCCAACTGAATTCCTCACCCCCATTGATTTATTTACGATATTGTGATATATTCTGTTATCATATGATATATGATGTTTGGATGCCGTGATTGTTATATTTAGTGCTGTTGCAGCATTCAGCCTATTTTTGGAGTTTTAAAAATATTAAAGTAACGATTTTCAAATTTTAAAAGGATTTTTAAAGTGATTTTTGAAAGTATACGTTTTATTGAATTTTGAAATTGATTCATTTTAAATAAATAAACGTTATAATTTTAATGCTGTAAAAAATTATAATTTTTGAGAAATATAGTTGAAATGTGATTTTTGAAATGTGGAGTTAATGATTTTACGAAATAGTTTAAATAGAGATTTTTGAATTTGTTATAAAAGTTTATATATAAGATTAATAAAATTGGATTTTTATAAATCAAAGTGATGAAATTATAAAGGAATTTTAAAGATGTTTTAAAATAATGTTATAAATGGATTTTATAAAAGAATAGAATCACGATTCATGAAGTTATAAAATGAATGAATTTGTAAATAGAGAATTATAAGTAATTTGCTTATAATTTGGATTTTGGCGTGTAAATAGGATATGGATAGAATTTGTTAATAAAGTGCTTTTATAAGTTGAAGTTGTTATAAAATATAAATGGAATTTGCAACCATTGTTTTATAATTCCGAAAACGACTTATTTTGATAAGTAAATTTTTATAGCTTATTGAAGGAGATATATCCCCGATTTTGGACAGTGGATAATCCTTTAAATTAACTGCGTAGAAATGTTGAGTTTGGTTAACGAAGTATATTCACAATTTTGGACAGTGAATAAAATATTAAAGAAATGTTTTGGGGAAGTGATATTTTAAATAGAACTAAAATGATTTAAAGATGTTATAAAATGTATTAAGAATCGAAACCATAGATTTCAACATTCATTGTTGAAATAGGCATTTTCGAGAAATAAAAGGAAATAGTGGACTATAACACTGTTGCTATAGTAAATGATTTTCGAAAGGAAATGTTTTATATAGTATTGGGATTTATATATCTATCTCAATTTCGAATCCCTATACTAGTGATTTTGGATTGTCGTAACGATGTTTTACGCAACAGTCGTTTGGACCCAAATAAATGTGTTTAAAGAAAACATTTTCCTAAAAGAATAAATATATACTTAATCGTGATTAAGTATATTGAATATTTTCCAAATGTTGAAAATAAATAGATTTGTGAATTACTTATTATTAAATAAGTATGGAAATGTCTTTCCAATATGAAGTGAAATGTTTTGAGATTATATCTTTTAAAGATAAATTGAAAAGTGATTTGAAATTTGTTTTCAAACAGTTGAAGTGCGAAAAAAAATAACTTGCAAAGATATTATTGGAAAATAAATAATTTGGGAAATTATTTGGAATCTGGTGATGTTGTGCATATCTATTGATAGTTAAATAACCGACTATCAATATTGACCCTTAAATGGGTATTTGTTGTGATTTGCTTGAATTTGAATGCTAGACTTATTTTAAAATAAGCGCTCGTTATTTGGTTTATCCAGGAGAGGACCTTTGGGTCATAAATCCCATTCCGAATAGTGATACGACGTATATGGATAGCATTGAAGACTGGTGGTGAAGACCGGGTATTTTCGAGAACGAGAGGATAACTCGTTGATTGTCTCTGCACTGAGTCGCGCCGGTATAGTGATTCCGTAGGTGATGGGAAGTCCGATCGTGATTGTGAATACCCGGATCATCATCGGAGCGACATGGTGGTGGAATTTTTGTCGTGAAGGCCGGCCGTTCGCACACATCGTTCGACGAGAGGGCGGCGCCGAGTCCACCGTGGCTGCGGCCGTGGTTGCGTGTCGACTCAAGCGTTCGAATGGAGTAATTCTATCGTGGCCTTGATGTTTGTGATGGGCTCGGCAATCTAGGGTTTATCGTGTAAATGGGTTAGCTTGCGTTCATATCACCTGGGTTTCGAAACGAAGGAGAAGCATCATCTTGCGGCCGAGATTTGAGTTTGAAAATCAATGGCCCTGATGGTTTGAGGTTATAAAAATATAAAGAAATTTGTAAATTGATTTACATTAATTCGTACAATGTTTAAACTATCGTAACCCTTTCATACGAGGTCGGAAATTCACGAAACGAATTGCGTTGGGTTCGTATTGTCAAATACTACGCGATGGAGCTGGACTGGAATCGATTAGAGATAGTTTGAATTTTGGGAAAAATTAAACGTGTGTTTAATTTTATTCGAAATAAAACACTTCAACTGTTATTGAAAGTAAGGTGAGAACTTCTCACTCAATCGAAATTGTTTCGATTTAAATTTTAAATAGTAAGATTTAAAATTTCTTGATTGTGTGATTGAATGATAAATTGCTATCTATTGTTTTGAAATAGACCCTATACGCCGTATATTAAGCGGATGTTACGTATTAAACAAACATACCGCGATATTCCATCTTGATGTGGAATTGGTATTATATATGTACTTGGAGTTGATTTTCCCGCATCATATAGCGGATGAGACCCTATTGCGCCGCATAATAGCGGGTAATATTTTATATAAAACCCATATATCGCGATATCCTGTATTGAAAAGGGATTGGTATTGTGCTAACATCTGTGGATACAGGGTAACAGGTTGGAGGGATCCAACTAGATTCCTCACCCGTATTAATTTATTTACAGATGTGACGCCCCACCTCTATACCCACGCTTGCCAAGAACACTACGATGTAGTGTTGTCAACTAGCGCGGAGAATAAGACTGTTGAGGAGCGACCATCCATGTAACTTCTTCATGCGAGCACCGTTATGTCAGATAGTATAGCATGCATTTCATTTAAGGAGGAAGTCCGACATACCGATACAAACTCAAGCTATCACACGGTGGCTATAAATAATCTTCGGAAACAAACATAGAAATAAGCATAACACAATTAGTCACAGACATCCATATCACAAAGGCGGAAGAAGATATTGATATATAACTAACAAATGAAACTGTACATCAGAGTAGTGGTCAAAAAGATCCACAATAATACAAAAGAATAGCAACACATGCTATACAAAAGAATACAACTATGAGTCTATATCTCAAGTGTATACAACAAAAACTGCTAATCTAAATAGTTAGCCAAAAGTCAGAGTAGCAAACCCCGGGGAGAAGTCAAGCAGAAGCACTTGTAACATCTCGGTCTCACCCGAGTATTATTTAAGAAAATAATAAACGGATCAGTCTAGCTATAAATATCAGATGACATGATATAAAATAAAAGATATGGCATAACATAAAATATCCATAGTGACATACTACTATAAGTATGAAAATGATGTTCAACGGAAGATCAATCAATAAGAGATAAATCAATATCACAAGAATCTTCTAAAAGATCCAAAGAGGGCATCATACCCTAAACTTGTACTCATAACAAGTCAATGACATAAATTCCAGAAATCAACACAGGAAATCCAAAAATCATAGAAAAAGGGAAAGAGGCCTATCACATGACCGTCCGAAGACCATGGGGAGCTACACCATACGGATGAGTAGGAATCACCCAGATGAGGTCTAGGCTAACCAAAAAGCAAAAAGGTATGTGTGAATGGAATCACACAAATGGTGTCTAGCCTGACCTCGCAACAAAAAGGTATGTGTGAGTGGAATCACACAAATGGTGTCTAGGCTAACCAAAAATCAAAAAGGTATGTTTGAATGGAATCACGCAAATGGTGTCTAGCCTAACCAGGAAGCACACAAAGAGACATCGCACAATTGCTAGCCTAAATCACAAAATGATCGTCATGATCAACGAGAAGTGTCAATTACACTAAGCTAGTAAATATAAAAGTTTAGCTTCATGTCCCATAACCACTTTCTTAACTCAAATATTTACGAACAAACTGTAGATCTTCACTAGAAAATTGTCACAAAAAGGTTCAATCGAACAAGTCCAAGAGTTAACCGACGAAGCAAACGCAAGCATTTCATACCGCTTGTTTTACTAAGCCATTTAATTCAATTTCTCATACAAGTGAGGTAAAGGTTTGTATATACTAATAGATTGGAAATCGGTTTGAGAAAACGAACTTTGTTATAAAATAGTGTTGAAATCATTTGAAGAAAGAGTTTTGATATTTACTACTAGTATAGAAAACCTTTATATTTTAAAGTGACAAATCATAGAAGTGATTGTAGAAACAATCAATCATAAAAATTCACATTCGAAGACGTGAATAAAATCCAAAGAAACCGATAAAGAATCCATCGAAATAGATATTCAAAAATCCATAAAATCGACCGAGAAGCCCAAGATAGTTTGTCTCCAAGAATGGTCAACTCAGCATCTCAACAAAGCAAGTTCTATTGAATGTTTTTCAGATAAGATCCCCTACGGAGGGGGGGTCCAGGGCGGTGACAACCCCCCAAGGTGGGGGTGCGGGGGCAACGCCCCTGCTACGAGGTTCGACCTGCCCGGTCAGGTCGCGAGGGTTCAGGGGGCAGCACCCCGCGGCGGGGTGCGGGGCAGCGCCCCGTCCAAAAACGGTACGACCTAGTGATTAAATGGGCACGACCTAGTGGTCCAACGACCTAAAGGGTAAAGGTCATGCGACCTAAAATGGGTTCGCGACCTAACACTCAAACAACCTAAAGAAAATAAGGGGCCGAGCGACCTATAAGAAGCGGCGACTTAAATAGAATCGAGGTCCAACGACCTACGGGTTAGGTCATGCGAGTTAAGGAGGTCAACAACCTAACAGAGACACGCGACCTAATAAAGGAATGCGACCTAAAGGCACGCGACCTAAGCAGGAAACGCGACCTATGAGGGACAAGCGACTTAAGTGGGTCAACGACCTACGGAATATAGGTCACGCGACCTAATGGTTTACAAGGTCTTGCGACCTAACTGGAAACGTGGTCTAGCGACCTAGTGGTTTAAAGAAGATGGGTCACGCGACCTAAGGAGATAAGGCCTAGCGACCTACGAGCTAAAGGTTCAACGACCAAACAGGATGTAGGTCCAACGACCAAACAGGTAAGAAGATCACACGACCTAAAATGCCACAGGACCTAACGACCTAAGGTCATACGACCTAGCGACCTAAAGCCATACGACCTAACGACCTAAGGTCATACGACCTAGCGACCTAAAGCCATACGACCTAGTTACCTAAGGTCCATACGACCTAACTCCGAAAACGTTAGAAATGGCCAGAATGACCTACGACCTAAGGTCCATACGACCTATGACCTAAGGTTCATTCGACCTAAAGCCCAACGACCTAGCGACCTAAAACCAAACGACCTACGACCTAATTCCGAGTGCCAAGCGACCTAACGTTGTAGGCCATTTTAAGGTCGGAAACGAGCTATTTTGAGGCTGAGACTTTTCCACGTGAACAACCTAGCATAGGCAGAACGACCTAAGTGCAGTTTATCACCAAAAACACTATAATTTGGGGTTTTTCGCAAATCCAATCCAAACCAAATGCAAATGTACATGCAAACATGATATGGATTCATTCCCAACAGTCCAAGATAGTTATAGGCTAGATTTGTGAGATAAAAATCTCACCTTTGCACCAAAAACCAATGAAAATGAAGAACAAAGCAAGCAAGAATCAATCCCTCTTCAATCCCAATGCAAGAAGCTTGAATCCAATGTCTTCTTATTGAATTTGGAGTTGAATGATGGATTTGAAGTTGAATTTGAGCTTGGAGTTTTAATTTCCCATTCCCACTACCATTTTTGAAGAAGCTTGAAGGTTTAAATCAATTAGAAAGTTATGAAGAGGGGAGAGTGGAGTTTGGGTTTAATAGGTTAAAAGCCCAACTATTGGTCTCAAGTGAAAAAGTGGTGAAATTCCACCAACTCCAAATACCAAACTTTCAAATGTCGCCATGAAAATCAGTATCGAAGTCTTTCAAACTTTCAATATTAATTTCATCCCTACGACCTTGGCTATGAAGAGCCAATTCGGGATATAGCCCTTTGAGCTTGTGTGCTTGATGTCGGTGGAAGTTGGGAAGATCATACTCCTCTTGTTGAATTTTCCTATAATAATAGCTTCCAATCTAGTATTGGTATGGCATCTTTCGAGACACTCTAGGGAAGGCCATGCGATCTCCTTCTTGTTGGCTTGAGGCCGGTGAGAAGCTGGTTTTAGATCCAGAATTTATTCATGTTTCACCTATGATGGGTGTTGTACGTTTCAGTCGATCGGGAAAATTAGCGCCTCAATATATTGGGCCATTTCCTATCACCGTACGTATGGATTCCATGGCTTATCGCCTTTTATTACCGGCTCAATTTTCTCCTATTATATGACGTGTTTTACGTTTCTCAATTATGGAGATGCTTTCGAGATTCCGATTCTATTCTTGAGCCAGGTGTTGTGGAAGAAATTGAAGTTTCACCAGATCTCTTTATGGTGAACTTCCTATTTCAAATTTCTTTTGTGTTAATATGCTTTTATGGTTGTTACCTTTTATTTCCATCTTATATATTGCGAGGATGCAATTTCTTTAAGGAGGGGAGTCTGTAACAACCCGCATATTTGTCGATTTTATACTTAAATATTTTATTTAAATATTTTATCGTTAATCGGATTTTGGTCCGGAAAGCTACTTTTTGCAAACGGTTAAATTAGGACTCGAGACCACTTCCATTGAGTTCGAAACGCCGTTTGCAAAAAGTAGCTTTTCGGACCAAAATCTGATTAACGATAAAATAATTAAATAAAATAATTAAATATAAAATCGACAAATATGCGGGTTGTTGCAACAGATATTGTGATATATTCTGTTATCATATGATATATGATGTTTGGTTGCCGTGATTGTTATATTTAGTGCTGTTGCAGCATTGGGCCTATTTTTGGAGTTTTAAAAATGTTAAAGTAACGATTTCCAAATTTAAAAAAGATTTTTAAAGTGATTTTTGAAAGTATACATTTTATTGAATTTTGGAATTGAATCATTTTAAATAAATAAACATTATAATTTTAATGTTGTAAAAATTTATGATTTTTGAGAAATATAGTTGAAATGTGATTTTTGAAATGTGGAGTTAATGATTTTACGAAATAGTTTAAATAGAGATTTTTGAATTTATTATAAAAGCTTTATATATAAGATTTATAAAATTGGATTTTTTTTAAATCAAAGTGATGAAATTATAAAGGAATTTTAAAGATGTTTTAAAATAATGTTATAAATGGATTTTATAAAAGAATAGAATCTACGATTCGAGAAATTATAAAATGAATGAAATTGTAATAGAGAATTATAAGTAATTTGGATTTTGACGTGTAAAATGGGATATGGATAGAATTTGTTAATAAAGTGCTTTTATAAGTTGAAGTTGTTATAAAATATAAATGGAATTTATAACCATTGTTTTATAATTCCAAAAACGACTTATTTTGATAAGTAAATTTTTATAGCTTATTAAAGGAGATATATCCACGATTTTGGACAGTGGATAATCCTTTAGATTAACTGTGTAGAAATATTGAGTTTGGTTAATGAAGTATATTCACGATTATGGACAGTGAATAATATATTAAAGAAATGTTTTGGGGAAGTGATGTTTTAAATAGAACTAAAATGATTTAAAGATGTTTTAAAATGTATTAAGAATCGAAACCATAGATTTCAACATTCATTGTTGAAATAGACGTTTTCGAGAAATAAAAGGAAATAGTGGACTATAACTTGGTTGTTATAGTAAATGATTTTCAAAAGGAAATGTTTTATATAGTATTGGGATTTATATATCTATCTCAATTTCGAATCCCTATACTAGTGATTTTGGGTTGTCGTAAACGATGTTTTACGCAACTGCCGTTTGGAAACAAATAAATGTGTTTAAAGAGAACGTTTACCTAAAAGAATAAAATATATACTTAATTGTGATTTAAGTATATTGAATATTTTCCAAATGTTGAAAATAAATAGATTTGTGAATTACTTATTATTAAATAAGTATGGAAATGTTTTTCCAATACGAAGTGAAATGTTTTGAGATTATATCTTTTAAAGATAAATTGAAAAGTAATTTGAAATTTGTTTTCAAACGGTTGAAGTGTGAAAAAATAATATCTTGTAAAGATATTTTTGGAAAATAAATAATTTGGGAAATTATTTGGAATCTGATGATGTTGTCATATCTATTGATAGTTAAATAACCGACTATCAATATTGACCCTTAAATAGGTATTTGTTGTGATTTGCTTGGATCTGAATACTACACTTATTTTGAAATAAGCGCTCGTTATTCGGTTTAGCCGGGAGATGACTTTTGGGTCATAAATCCCATTCCGAATAGTGATACGACGTATATGGATAGCATTGAAGACTGGCGGTGAAGACCGGGTATTTTCGAGAACGAGAGGATAACTCGTTGATTGTCTTTGCACCGAGTCGCGCTGGTATAGAGATTCCCTAAGTGATGGGAAGTCCGATCGGGATTGTGAATACTGGGATTTGCAAGGACTTCTTTGGAAGTGCCTTCGGTTCTGTTCGAACCCAGAATAGACTTGTATGGATTGTATGTATGACATTACACTTTGAGATATAAAGCAGATTTCTTTCAAATACATTTCTATTGGTGGCGGAGAATTTATTCTCTTAGCTTAACACCCTTCTCTGAGACGTACGAGCTCAGAGGTTTTGTAGTTGAAGGTTATCAGCGATATACTCCTAATTTGGTAGTGTGGCATGCTGAGTGCTACTGATCATTTGTTAATCAAAGCGTGGCTTTTGTGAAAACCGTAGCTTTGTGGACGTGATTTCGTCAAACCTCACAACCCGGTTATGGTCGAAACAGGAATCGTGGCAGCAAGGTTATTTGAAGATAGCGCCCTCTGAGGGCATGTCATTTCTTTCTGGATTATAAGTGGCATCATGGTATAGAGCCCAGATATTTACTTCGTGGTTGCTGCATATTTATTTATTTGTGGTTGTTGGTTGAGAGGATCCTCGGATAAAGGTCGCAAATGATTGGGGGATGACATGCTCGTGTAAATCGTTACCCAGTTAGGGGTAACCCGACCTTGGGTAGCAGAGATCCGGTTAGGATCCGGGGACGTCTCTCTAGAGGCATTCTATTTTACTTGGGAAGTTCCTTTGCCCGACCATTTATTGGAAATCCATTCATCCAATATAAGCTCTTTACAGTTTTAGTTGTATAACCTACCGTTTACTTATGGTGGTCACCACTGTTTAGATGGTGGCTATAGTAGGCATAGTTCGGAATGTTTATGTTGGCTAAGATTTATATTATACTTTCGAAAAATTTTCCTACACTTTGCACTTATAATAATAATATGAAAGAAATTTGCGTATCAAGCAAGTTTGACTATCATAAGGAGAAATCACCTCCGATTCTGCGTTTGCATTGTGCGTGTGTGCGGGAGGCCTTATGGTAGTTTCATTTTCCAAAAGCATTGCAAATCTATTTTAAAATATTTCTTTGTTTGTTTTTAAAAGATAAAATGTTTAAGTTCTCACACCAGTCCCATGACTGACCTAGAGTTTATTGTTTCCTTCCTAAACTCTGGGTGCCCATCATTTTCTACACGGGCAGTCAAGAGTTAGGTCATCAGGATATTCTAGAATTCAAGAGTTGTTGTGGAGGTCAGGAGCAAGCTGGATGGCTTGGTGTATCAACTAGTATATAGTATTTCTTTTCCGCTGTTTGTTATTGTAAACTCTGATGATAATGTAATGTGATGTAATGTAATAACTGATATGATTCTTTGTTTTAAAGATTATTCATTTATCTATTATATGTTGTTCCGCTACGATTGTGAGATTCTGTTATTGTTTCTGTTTTCTTCTTCTTTCTTTCTTCTTCTACCTCTACTTCTTTAACCCTAACGGTACAGTTTTCCGGCCTTCGATTGCTCGGCAGTTGATATAGTGGATGTATTGATGTCAACCTTCGTGGTCGAAAGATTCGGATCGTCACAATTTGTCCATTGGTTGTTGATTCTTCAGAAGCCATGTAACATGTCTGTTCTTGCATAACAAACCAATTCGGTAGATAACTTGATTTTTCATAAAAACTATATGCAGACTTATGATACTTTGATGAAATGCATAAATTTAAACTAGTTTTAACGAAATTTCCTAAAATTGACTTTTTAACTTTTCAAGTTCCAGTTTATGAAATCTATGAAAACCTATGCTCTGATACCAATTGAAAGGGAGTGCGGATTAAGGATCTTAAGGCTAATTTAACACTAGAGGTGGGGTGATTAGTGTTTAATAGATTCTAAGACTTATGTGGACTAATTTAAAAATTATGATATAAACAAATGCAGAACTAATTCATAGAACAATCATGGAATCAAACACAAATGTTGAAAGTAAATAAAAAGTAGTAAAAGGAAAGAACACACCGGATTTTATATTGGTTCGGAGTTACCCTACGTCCTGTCCTGCACCAAGGCAAACACCTCGTATAGTTTTTTATTATACCAATGTCGAGATTACAATCCTCAATTTTTAAAGGCATTGAGGTACCCTCCTGTCTTCGAATCTGGGGCAAACTCTCTTTATTTACGGGACAAAAGATCACCCAATTGATTTCCAGACACAACCACATCTTATAGAGAGACTCGATAATCTTTTTATTACTAATTGATCCTATAACTCTGAATAGCACTTTGATCTTCGAGAGAGGGTAGAGAATCAAACAGGAATGAGATTCTAATTTGATTCACTTGAGAATTCGGCAGAACTTCGACACGATCTTAAAAATATGAAAAATATTAGAATATGGATGATTGGAGAAGGAAGGAAGAAAATAGTTTGTTAAAAAAATTCATTTGTGAAGGCTATTTATAGACCACCAATGGTCATAACCATTTGTGAAGAGATTTAAACGAATAGACGCTTCTTTTGAAAATTACAAATTTGAATCCAACGGCCACCATGTCAACGTGGGGTATTCCATGATGTCGACATCCCTTAGTTAAAAACAATGTAAAGCTTGTTTTGAAAATGGTATTGAATGGAAAACAAGATGAAATGATTCTTGAGTAAAATAAACTAATTTTCCTATGTTTTAAAATAAAGAAGAGTAGAAAAATATTTTTTAGAATGCATATATAAATTTGATTTTATATCTCAAGTATATATATATATATTATAAGGAATATTTAAAATCAAAAGATATTTTTAAAAACAAATGAAGTTTAAAACAAGAGTTTTTTTTGAAAAAACAAAAAAAAAACAAAGAATATTTTAAGGCTAAAACATTTTTTTGAAAATCATTTGAAAAGATAATTTTTAAGGCTAAAACATTTTGAAAAGCAGTTTTGAAAATCATTCGAAAAACCATTTTGAAGTATTTTTGCAAGCTTCTTCCTACAGAATATCTCATCATATCAGGACTTGAGAACTTGTACAAAACGAGGATGTTCGTGGTTTTGTAAGCCACTTGTCATAGGTTTGTAAGCTAGTTGTCGTGGGTTTGTAAGCCACTTGTCATAGGTTTCTAAGCTAGTTGTCGTGGGTTTGTAAGCCACTAAGAAGATAGAAATTGGTTCCATCCCAAATGAAATGTGGATTGAAGATTTCCGTGCTATTATGAAGTTCTAACAAAACTAGACACTTATCTTGAAATCTTGATCTTGATACTCATGAGTCTTCAAACTTGATATCTTCATTCTTGATCTTCATAATGTACAATCTTCAATAATCAGTACCTGCCTTATATAAATGCTGCACAATAACATTCATTTATATCTAGACAATAGGGTCAGTATATAAGTTATAATAAAATAAGTTACAAAGGTTGTTTTCATCAAAACCACTATCTCTAGTTCCTAACACTAGCCTCCCTAATTAATCTCATATAATAAAAACAACTTTGTAAATTACTTGTATAAGAATACTTTTACAGGTATATCCGCAAAACCTTATATTTTTAATACTTAGAGAATGTCCATATACTTATCTCAATGGTATAGGTATATTTACAAAACTAAGAAAGATTTTCTCTTTATTCGATTCAAAAATCATCCATGAACTCCTTATAATTCTATAAAGTATTTATAAAACTCCTGAAACATTTATAAAACTTCTTTTATACATTCCAATCATTTATAAATTCTTGTTGTACATTTCTAAAACTCATTTTATAAGCCCTTTATAAATCCATAAAAACCTTTGTGAAACTCCTTTATAAACCTAGAGACTTGTTTCTTAAGTTCGTTTATAAATATCTAACCCTTTACAAACACTTCACCTTGTAAATAATCTTCCCTTAAGTCCTAAACTATTTTATAAACTTCCCTTAAAATATCCAAGTCTTTCAACTCTATTTATGGGTCTCGGAAACATTTATAAATAATTAAAAATCGCTTACTTCAAAACATCATCATTATATAATAATGATTATTAACAATAAACATTATAAATAAATGAAAATTATTAACACTAAAGCATCTTAAATATAATAATTATAATTTCAGAATATTATCAAAAAAAATCATAATTAACCTTTACCATTTTTATAAATAATAATAAATCATTTCAAACCTTATTAATAATCTTTATTATTAACTCCAAACCATAATTATTCTTAAAATAATCAAACTTTCCAAAATATTAACATTTTGATAATTCTTTAAAACCATATTTGCTATAAATAAATAACTTTAGAATAATACTACTATAATTAAATAACCTTCAAATGATATTACTATAATTAAATAACTTTAAAACAATATTAATGTAACTAAATACATAAAATAATACTGATCAAATTAAATAACTTAAAACAATATCAATATAAATAAATCATTTTAAAAGAAAACAATTTATTCTGAAACCCATTGTCATATTTAAAATAATTTCCTATCTTAAACCCAATTGCAATTCAACTGGCAACTTATAGTATTTCAAAATACTAATTCCAGGCCAGTAGCCGCCAAACGCTCAACCAAAATTGATATTGATTTTCTATAATAACTAGGTTTTTGATTTTAAACATAGAACAATGTTATAACCATAGTGTCCACAACCAGATTCATTATTTAATAGTCTATATACAAGGAATATTATTGGAACAATTCAATAATAGCGACGAATCCCGTTGGATCCCTCCAACCTGTTTTCCCCTGCATCGCAAACATTATATAATCATAAACTATAAATCTACCGCTTCGAGGCGGGATTCGTAAACAAAGGGTCATCCACTTTTTCATGGGAACGTAATAGGTTCTCATCCGCTCTAATAGGCGGGGATATTCAATCCAACTAATATAAATATAGCAATTCATTCAAACAATCATCCAACAATTTATATCAACTATTTATCATACTAGTTAACCAAAAAGGTGAGTTTAACTCACCAAAATTTTCTATTGTTGCCAAGGCGTTCGGATTTTGAACTAAAACTGAATGACATCCAATTTTAGCTCAAATTTCAACAGTCTCAAAATTCAACCAAACTAGTTCCATTGCGAAGCTTTTGTCATTACGAGCGCAACGCAAAAGTCCACGTCTCGATTTGACCTCATATTGGGGAGTTAAAGCAATGTTTAATAAAACGATTTTATTTAAACAAATTAATATACTTAGTTACTCATAATTTATAAAAATGCCATCTTCCCAAATTTTTGAAATGTCGCTTCCAGTACGCGACTTCATCATGGTCGCATCTTCCGCTCCACTTAACTCTCTCCATTGTTGATGAAATTCAAAGCTAACATCACCTTTGTCTTCCTCTCCACGAGTCACTCCCTCCCATCAACATCATTAACTACCCGAGTCCCCACAATGAAAAGCGACTACACCTCCTCCCTTCGGTCGTGCACATGCCGAGAAACCCCTTTCCCGTTCAACCGCGACATGTCCAGCCTCGGCCGCAGTTGCCGTTCAACCATCTCTGTCCAGACCTGAACTCCATTTTGCCAGAAACACATCCATCTTGGCAAGATTTAAAACCCTAATTCCTATTTGCTTTTAACCACCACTGTGGAGCCCTAAATCAGAGATGCAGCCACTATACTGGCATCAAGATGAAGATGAATCCAAACAAGGCCAAAGATCCAATTTTTTAGAAAAAATTCGTTATGTATAAATTTTGGTTTTTGAAACTTTTTTTGCTGGAGATGGTTTTTACAAAAGAGGAGAAGACATAGGGTATGGGCTTTGTACGCGGGAAGGATGGAGTGGGTATAGGATAGGTATGGTTTGATATAAAATTATATGTGTGTGTGTATTATATAAACTTAAATTATCAAGCCATAAAACGTTCGAAAATCTCGAACTCCAAAGAGACATGCCACCTGGTGTGCTATATATTATACCACTATTTCGAACGCAATGAAACTTTTTTCGAGACTTAATTCGATCGTATGCAGAAGATAGCCTTTTAGACCCAGTTATTATATTAACTTTCAAATATCAATTTCAATGCGTTTTGAATTCATACAACCAAACGGTTCGTCTGATTGCCATGAAATTTGACGATGTACTATAATTCACTATTACGGATCCAATAAAACTGGTTTCGTCGAAATTCGAGATAGTGCCCTCGAAGGCCATTTTCACTCGTTAATTAAAATGAATTATTATAAAAACCAAATTAATCACTTCTAAATTTATATTAAATGTTTTACTATCTTCATTCTTATAAAATAGAATTTAAATAAATTTTCAAAATCATTTTCATTGTCGCATCAAAAATCAATTATGTAAACAATTCCAATTATTAAATTCAACAATTTAATTATCAAATAAATCGCTATATTTCAAATCTAAGTTATTTAACTTTTAAAATTAATTTTTATATATTTAAAATCAATTAAATATTCCAAAATCAAATGACTAAAGTTCTAGGATGTTACAGTACATCTGTTTGGTGGTGTAACCTCTCTTATGCTTAACACCCTTTTCTGAGATGTATTAGCTCAGAGGTTATACCTTTGTGAAGATCAATGATGTGTGATGGAAATGGCAATGTAGCATTCTATGTAGGATTGATTCTATGCAAGGTAAAATGTGACCTTAAGCCTCACACTCAAGAATGATAAACATAGGTTTGATGCGGTATGGCTATGTGGGTTGTACCCATTAGTATATGGTCATTACATTCGTAGATTACCCTTTATATATCTGGTATGTTGTGTATGCTATGGGATTAGGAATGACCGAGGTGATGTCATATTTGATACTATCTATGGTAAAGTAGGCCAGTCTTGTGCTGGTAGAGGACCATCTATTGGTGCCTTGGTGCATCTTTCTAGATATGTACCGTCGGAAGGTAGTCTCTTACCTTGTCATTGTATGAAATCCATTCTCCAATATGAGACTTTATGGTTTTAGTTGTAAACCTATTATGCTGTTGAATTTAACAAATGTAACATTTCGGATATGATTAATATGTTATTTGAAAGGGTTTTCAAAGAATGTCACTAAAGGTAATATCCTCGATTTTGCGTAGCAAATATTTGGGTTATCGTAAGGTAAAAACCTATTCCATGTCTATGTGCGGTGTGGTCTAATGAGGTAGCCTTTTTTTCCAATACCCATATTTTTGAGTTTCTCACACCAATCCCATGACTGACCCGGAGTTTATTTTCTTTTCCCTAAAACCTTAGGTGCCCAATTTTTTCGAGCAACCAAGTGTCAAGTTTAACTTAGAGCATTGTGATGGAGGTTGAAGTCTGGAGCTGAAGATGTTCATGTAGATAGTTCTCCATTTCCATTTTTGCAACATTAATTTAGTGGTTGTATTCGGCATTTATAAGGACATAGATTTATAACTATCCAGCCTGATTTCTAAGATAGACTTCGATAAATGTATTTAAAATTTCCGCTGTAAAAACTATATATATTAAAATAATATATGTTATTCCATTCGTGTAAGATTATATTCTGTCTTTATTTTCTTTTTACCCTTTACTATCCATCCTTCCGACATTTGGTTTTGCAGCACGTGAATATCGAGGATGTTTTAATGTCAATTTCTAAGGGCCAAAAGGGCGGGTCATCACATTTGGTATCAGATCTTAGGTTAAGCGAACACCTGAGCCTAATAAGGTTAAAGTCACATCAGAGATAAGGTTAGTAATACCCTCGAATGAGTAACGCATTAGAGATAGGGTTAGTAACACCTCATAATTAGTTTTATTGTATTATATAAGTGCCCGTATTTGTTAACGATATATTAAACCGATTTGTTTTGTAAATACAGTAAATGAAATAATTTTACCCAAGGTCATATTTTAAATATAAAGAATATATTTTGGAAAATATAGTTAGTTATGATATTAAAGTCATAAATTGGATAATTGTTTTAAAATCTAGAAAGAAGAGGTCAGGGAGGACCAGGTAGCACCGGTAGAATTAACAGCATCAGTCCCGGTCGACATGGATAACCCAACACGAGTCCTAAAAATTGGATCACAACTTGGAAACATGATGTGATTGGAACTCATCAAATTCCTTTGTGCCAACCTAGACGTATTTGCTTGGACACATTCCTATATGTGTATGGTTTTCCTAGAGATTGCTGCGATGCATTTAATAATGATCCTAAGTATACACTAGTGAAATAGAAGAGACATAGCCTAGGACCTGAACGGTCCAAAGCGCTTAGGGAAGAAGTGGATAAGCTGATGGAAAATGGTTTTTATACACGATGAAACTTATCCAGAATGGGTATCCAACCCGGTCATGGTTAAGAAGTCAAATAGAAAACGATGAACTTGTATCGACTATTCGGACCTGAACAAAGCTTTCCAAAAAGATACTCTACCTAGAATCGACTAACTTATGGATAGGACAGCTGGACATAAACTACTATCATTTATAGATGCTTATTCAAGGTAAAACCAAACCACGATGCATGAATTTGACCAGGAAAATACCAGTTTCATTACCGATCAGGGAATATACTGCTACAAAGCGATGCCATTTGGCTTAAAGAATGATGGGCAACCTACCAACACTAGTGAACACCATGTTTAAACATCGGATATGGAAGACTATGGATGTTTATGTAGACAATATGTTGGTTAAATCGTGCATAGCTGCCAATCACTTGAACAACCTCGCCAAAATGATTGAAATACTCCACAAATATGGAAAGAAACTCAATCCACTTAAATGCCACTTCGGAGTAGAATTTGGAAAATTCTTGGGATTTATAGTAAGCACCTGAGACATCAAAGCAATTCGCGAACAAATTACCTCTTTACGAGAAGCCGAGGCCTCAAGGAACAGGAAGGAGTTACAAAGCTTGAATGGAAAGATTGCAGTGTTGAGCCAGTTCATCTTAAAAGCAACCGACAAATGTATTCCATTCTTTGACGCACAAAAGAAAGGAAAGTAGAACTTCAAAGTCGCAATCATGTCCAAATCGATGGATGGTAAGACTTGTACATCTACTTAGCGCCTCATGCATTAAAAGTTGCAATCATATTAAAAGAAGCTAAGATCCAATAACCCATATATTACATCAGTAAGCAGTTCAATGGAGCCGAGAAGAACTATCCGAAATTGGAAAAACTGGCATATTGCCTCTTGATCACATCGAGAAAGTTACGACCGTACTTCTAGGCACACCCGATCAAAGTGCTGACAGATCAGCTGTAACTTCCCCTATCTTAGGGTCCAAAGCTAAGCACTACAGATGCTGCAGTCATCCATAGTATTAACTTTCAAGAACAAAATATGGTAATGTTAATGATATCCATAATGTCAGAAGCACTTGAATATGAAATAAAATCAACATAGATTTAAAATAACTTTTCTGATTACATTTCAAACCAATATTTCATACTCATATACATAATCCTAAAATAATTCCCAACTTTTGATCAACTGTAATTATTACAAAATACGCTAAGAGAGACATATGAAGATGCCCCCTTAGATGATCAGGGTACTAAATAGACATATCAATCTTAATACATCATAGCAGAAATGTGACGACCCAGAATTTTGAGCAATATCAATTTAATAATCTTTGATATTTATTAAATTGATTTGATCATTTTACATTATTAATTAAAAAGTTAAAATTATTTTAAAAAGATTAATAATAATAATTTGTTAATATCTATGAACAATTTTCTTAACAAGTATAAATTGGTAAATTTAACTCTTTTGAAAATTTATAATACTTTAATTTGGAAATATCTATTTTGGCAATTTATTATTGGTAAGATTTATTTTCCAAAAGTTAATCAAAATCTATTTATAATATATATATTTTTGTATCCTGTAAATAGGAAGTTTTAATGTAATAAAACTTTATATTCAAATTATAATATATATGAATATATGTATATATTATGATTTGATTTGTATTTTAAAATTCGACACAGTATTTTTCAAATTTAATGTTTTTCTGTTTGAAATGTGTATATATATTTGTGTATATATATTGAAATAGGAATTTTATTAATTTGAATTTAATAAGTGTTTCCAAACTTTATTTTATAATTTGTAAATTGAAATGTTAATTTGATTTAATGCTTTTGAAATGATATTTGAAATTTAAATTTTTAAATAAAAAAGTTAATTTCTTATTTTATAAAAATATATTTTAGCTTCTGTTTTAAATAAGATAAAATTGTTTTAGAAAAATATTTATATAAAGAGTTAAACTAAGTTTCTCGATTCATAAACAAATGATAAAATTAAACTGATTAAAATATAAGCTATTTAAGATGCCTATATGAATTTGCTTTTAAGATAATGAAAATCTAAAGTTTATTTTTATATGATAAAAACATTTTTATAATTATCTAAACATTACATAAATATATGTATATAACTTAAATAGATTATTAAAAAGAAAATAACATTTTAAACATTTAATAAACATTGAGAAAAATAACTTTTGTAAATATGAATTAAATAAAATAACATTTGTAGGATATTTATAAAACATTAGAAACCACATGTAAGTATATTAATATTGTTAATGACACTTGTAATCATATATGTATAGGTGTAAATTAATTAGAGCTTCATAGTGACAAATGTTTTCCTCTCTAATAGTTTAATTTAAAATTAAATTGTAAAACAAAAGATGAGTTTATTTTCAGGAAAAGAATTCCTTTACTCTCTTCAACTCAAAAATGAATACAAATATAAAAAATGGAAACTGCAAAGAAATATGGAAATTATGAAGAAGAAGAAACCTGAAAGAAACATGCTGGATTTTCAAAATCAGAGGCAAGCAAGATGTAAACTTCAACAATTCAAATGCTCAGCTGCAAGATTAAAATTCAACATGCACTTCAGATTCATCAAGCAAACAATTCAGTAATTAACATGCAAATGAATTTAAAAGCCTGGAAGCAACAATCTCTGTCTTCTGCTTTTATACAAAGGTGAGTAAATGCAATTTTAAAAGCAGTTTTGAATCCTAAAATTTATCTTGTTCTTGTGTAATTATGATGATTTGTCAGGATTATTGGATTTAAACTAATGCATGTAGATGTATGAGTGTTTTATGATTGTGAGTTGCCTGTATACATGAATATATGCTCAGTATCCTTATAAACAGGTTTTCAATTTCATAATAAATTTAAGAACACAATGTTGAATTCGAATTTGCTTGTGATTTGTCAACAAATGTTGTTTGTAATCAGGTAAAATATTTATCTAAAAATAATAGTAAGTTTTTAAAGTGAATAATTGGCTGAAAATTTTCAAATTTACAGTACAATGGTAAATTGGGTCAAAAAGTCATTAAATCAATTTTAAGTTTTGATTGCAAGATTGAAATAGCAATTGAAAACCATGAATTTTAGTGTGATTATTTCGATTTTTAATTGGGTAATTTGGGAGATGTCTGGGTTTATCTGCTTTGGGCTTTTTGGCCAAATCACGGCAAACGACGGCGTAATTGACGACGTGGTTGAACTCAAAGGTGGAGGGGGCAACAGGGATCATGGGAAAATTGCCTTGGGATTTTATTAGTGATTGTGTTGATCGTTAATCGAGGAAATAGGGTTTAACAACCTTTAAATGCCGATGTTGTTCTATTAGGTATTGCGTCATCATGTAGTTATCGGAGGTGATCACGTGCATTGCCGTAGGTTCATGTAACGATATGGATTTTTTGCGTTCGAAAATCGACATCCGTACTCCACTTGTACTTGAATGCCGCAGATTCAGTCGTTCAAATCCGAGTCGCCGGAGCTTATAACACAATTAAGTAAACTAACGCAGAGGAAGAAAAAGAAATGAATATCATATACAACTAATGATACAATATCTAGAATGATACAACAATGATATATATGATACAAGAAAAATCATAGACAAGATAACAATGCTACAGCGGAGAAAAAAACGATATGATATAGCAACGGAAAATGAATAGCCAAGAGATAACTTCAATCCAATGCTTCAAAGCTAAACCTCCAAACCACAAGCTCGAACCACCATCACATTTCACCAAGACAAGCAGGACTGGTGTGAATTCAAAGACTCCAATATCCAAGATCTCCAGAGAATGCCAGAAAGAAAGCTAAAAGCTACCAAATTGATATCTATATCTGAAAAACCCAACTCTAGACTGCCTGTGTGGAAAATAGTGGGCACCCAGAGTTTAGGAAGGAACAATAAACTCAGGGTCAGTCATGGGACTGGTATGAGCAAACAAAACAGTTTATCTTTTAAACAAACAAAAGAATTCAAATTTGAAATCCGCAATGGTTTTTAGAAAATGAAACTACCATAAGGCCTCCTGCCACACACACAATGCAAACGCAGACTTGGAGGAGATTTCTTTTTATGATAGTCAAATATGCTTGATACGAGAAAATTTCTTTGATATTATTAGTATAAGTGCAAAGTGTGGAAAATCATTTCGAAAGTATAATATAAATCTTAGCCGGCATAGACATTTCATACTATGCCTACTATAGTTACCATCCAAACAGTGGTGACCACCATAAGTGAATGGCAGGTTCCACAACTAAAACCGTACAAGGCACGTATTGGTGATTGGATTTCCAACAAATGGTCAGGCCAAGGAACTTCAAATTGCCACATAGGTACGCCTCTGGAGGGATGCCCCAAGAACCTAACCGGATCTCTGCCAAAAAAAGGCTGGGTTACCTCTGTAACTAGGTAACTACTGACACAAGTATGCCGTCCCCTCGGTCGTAACCAACCTTTATCCGAGCGCTCGATACCAACAGATACCAACAACCACAAAGTAATGTATTTGTAGTAACCACATAGGTTAAATATCTGGGCTCCATACCATGATATCACCTCTATCCAGAAGGAAACGAACATACCCTCAGGAGGCGCTACGTCCAAATAACCTTGCCGCATTCTTCCTGTTTCGACCATTTCGGGTTGTGAAGTTCGACGATGTCTCGTCCACAAAGCTACGCTTTTTACAAAAGCCATGCTTTGATCAATAAATTATCAGCAGCACTTTGTATGCCACATTACCAAATTGGGAATGTATCACTGGTAAACATCAACTACATAACCTCTAAGCTCGTACGTCTCAGAGAAGGGTGTTAAGCTAAGAGAATAAATCTCTGCCACCAAACAGAAATGTATGTGATAGAAACCGGTTTACCTCTCAAAGTGTAGTGTCAGACACACATCCATACAAGTCTGTTTCGGGTTCGAACAGAACCAAAGGCACTTTCGAAGAAGCCCTTGCAAATCCGGGAATCCACAATCCCAATCGGACTTCCCATCACTTAGGGAATCTCTATACCGTAGCTACTCGGTGCAGAGACAATCGATAGGTCATCCTATCGTTCTCGCAAATACCCGGTCTTCACCACCAGTCTTCAAATGCTATCCATAACGTCGTATCACATATTCGGAATGGGCTATATGAAAAAAAGGTCCTCTCCCGGCTAAACCGAATAGTGAGCGTAATATTTACAAACATATGGATATGGGTTTTCAGTTGAGTCACAACTTTAAAACCCAAAACTTTTCTTTCAAATAGTTAAATGAATTACCATTTATAAATCATTTTAACCAAAAAGATTCACTTCCAGAAACCTTTCAATGGTTTAAATAATTTCCACATTTAAATCTTTTAAACAAAAGATTCACTTTCAAGATCCCATTTCAATTTAAAACAAGATTCATCAATCTTTTAAACAAAAGTTCATTCATAACTTCTCAAGACAATTCCATTTCAAATTGGATTAACTCGTTAAATCTTTAAATCAAGATTTAACTTATAGCTTTCAAAACTCGTTTCCAAAGATTCTTCCATAATTTGGAAAATCATTTTAAATTCAAACTTGAAATCCCTTTAATATAAATTGGTAGTTCATTAATCATATGAAAGCTTTTATTGTTTGAAAACAAAATGTTTTTATTTCGGAAAATCCGATTTTTATTTATACAAGTTAACATTTTTGAGGTTAATTAAAATCCCCACAATAGTTGTTAAAAAGGGTTTGAAACCTATATAAGCTTATATATCGTTTTTATATTATAAATACCCAATCTAGAATTCAATTTCAAATATTGAATTCCAATTAAATCAGATTATTCAACTTTCAAATCTTTATTAAGTTACTCAGAAAAAAACTTTCATTTTTAAAACACTTGTTTTCAAAAGCCTTTCACTTTAAATCAAATCTATTTCCAAAACCATTTGAATTAAAAATTCAAATTCAAAACTATTTAAAAATCTGTGACTTAACCGATTTCCACGTGCAATCCATATTTGTGTGTGTATAGTATAGTCCAGGGGTTTACACACAATAGTGCAACAATAATCATCACATCACCGATCAAAGTGCAGCAACATAGATAAGCGGTATAAGCTATAACACTTATCTTCATTCACAACTTCATAAATAAAGTAAATTTATCCATAACAAGGATTCACTAATATGATTCGATGTGGGTTTCGGATAACCAACTGGAATCCGACTCCCTGTCGCATCGAATTTCAAATGTCGTTTTACGGCCAAGGGTATTTACACAGAAAACATATCACAGATATCACAGATCAATACATAGCATATCTTACGTCATAGAATATTACAGTCCAGAGATAACAATCAACGCAAGGTAATACAATCATTCATATGCAAACATATCTCAAATTCAAATTTTAAATCAATTTAATTAATTCAAATTAAATAAATTATTTAAGAATTAATCACTTTGCTTTGCCTAACCAATCATTAATTAATTTATCACAATCATTTAATTAATTTACCACTTCTTAATTATTAATTAATAACCCTAATTATTAATTATTAATTAATCACTTCTTAATCACTTCTTTAATTAATTAATCAATTACCCTTTAATTATTAATTAATAACCCTAATTATTCATTATTAAAACTTGAATAAATAGAATTTAATCATCCCTTGATTAATTACTAATTAACCCTTAATTTACAATTAATTAATCTTAATTAATTGCTTAATTAATTCCAAATTATAAATTAATTTATATAAATTACTTAATTAATTCTAATTAATTAGATTTAATTATTTATTTAATCCTTAATCATAAATTAATTAACTATAAATTAATTAATGTTTAATTACTTAATTAATTAACCCCAATCATTACTTAATTAAATAAACAAATTATTCCTTAATTACCTCATTAATTTAATTAATTTCAAATCATTAAATCTTAACTTAAGATAAAACATTTATTAATTATGATTAGATTTTCATTAACAAATTTATTTGGAAACAAATTTACTATTGAATTTACTTTAAAATTTCATTTGAAATATGAGATTTAAAATGAATATAATTTAACTTAAACAAAGTTACACAATTTAAACCTTTTAAATTACATGGCAAACAAATGCTTGTCTTATAAAAACTTCAAAACTTATTAATATTTGCTTCGAAACTTGATAATACTAGAAAACTTCCTTTGTTTGCTTTTGAACTTATCCTTTATAAAATTGTTTAATCTTTTTTTTAAAGCCTAACCTTTGGAACTTGTTTACAACACTTGATAACCACCTGTTTAGTCTCAATTTACTTTGAAAACTTGATTTCTTTCTTTTCCTATTAGTTTTTAAAATCTGAATTACCTTTATTTCAAAACTTATTACTCGACCCAGGCAAAAATTCTCCCATATCATTCACACGAGCCAGGCCTTACTTTTATTTTTAAATCTTTGATTCTTTGTTTTAAAATTCTAAAATCTATTTTAAATCCCCAGCCTTGAGTAAAAAATCCTACCTGTTCACAATCCACCGATGCCATTCCACTGCAAATCCTACAATATCTCCAACCTTCAACATCCCCTGGCCTTCCAAAACCATCAGACCTCATCTCCAACTTCATTCAACTTACAAACTTCTTGTCACAAACTGCTGACCGAACTCCACACCATATCACAAACTGTGCACCGATATGTGACGCCCCACCTCTATGCCCACGCTAGCCAAGAACACTACGGTGTAGTGCTGTCGACTAGCACGTAGAATGAGGCTGTTGAGGAGCGACCATCCGTGTAATTGCCTCGTGCGAGCACCGATATGCTAGATAGTAAAAACGTGCATTCCATTTCAGGAGGGAATCCAACATGCCGATGCAAACTCAAAGCTACTACACAGTGGCTATAATAGTCTAGGACAAAATAACTAATAACACAGATAATATAAATGCGGAACACAGATGAAACAGAAAGTTTCATATAAATAACTGATGTCAGTTACAATACATTTGACACGGTACATGTGATACAACTACAACAGTCGACTCAGGAAGTTACATATACAAGTACATTAACGTATATAATATACATGAATACATATCTTCCAATACAACTACACTGACTACTATAAATGACAACGACTACTCCAAAAGATATGAAAGGACTTCATAGCTCTAGCAGCATCCCAAAGCAGAATATCTACAACCTGAATAACTCGGGTCTGACCCGAGTATTACATTCAAAAGAAAATAATACCCGGGTCAGTCTAATTCAAACTCAGTTATTAATGCACGGAAGCAATAATAATCAAATAACGAATAGATGACAGTCACAATAAATCTCGTCTATCCAATCACTAATAAGGATGAATTGGACAAAGGAAACAATCTAGCAATTGGAAACATCAATTAAAACGTCAACTCGAGTAGGGCTGCAGTATACGCAAGCATGTACTGCCTCGCCGCTACAACATATGGAATACGAAATAGATCCATAAATCAAAAGCAAAAGAAATAACAATAAAACCAATACCGTGTGGCTGCAGTTCACGCTTGCGTGCACTACCTTGCCACTACAGTGATGACGTACCCAATGAATACCGTGTGGCTGCAGTTCAAGCTTGCGTGCACTGCCTTGCCACAACAGTGATGATATACCCAACAAATATTCACAAGCAAACACAAGATCAAACCCGGGTTACTGGATTCAACTCAAGTATATTTCGAAAATCAAGCAAAATGCAAAGGTCAAGTCACGACAACCATGACTCAACACAAAGCAACAAGACACTACAAACTCAAGTGAAAACAAAACTCATATATGCCAGTGAATGCAGTGGTCAGTGCAATGCACGAACCAATTTAAACGACAACCATCACAAGAATACAAGTCAGGATACTACATGCTCCAGGCGGTCAGTAATGACCAAGGAAAAATGAAACAGAGTGCAACCTGGAAGATATGAACCAGCATAAGCAAATGAATGCACAGGGGTGCAACAGGGAGGATGCACAGAAATGCAACAGGGGACTTAGTCACATATGAAAGGGTAAAGTATACATCCATTCAAATGCAATTCAGACCTTAGGTGACAGAGATGCAACATGGTCGGACACAAAGGTAACTGCACAATGCAAATGAATATGAATCATGCCAGTGACTAAAGTGAAGGCATGGACTGCCACAAACCAGATATTGCTCGACCCAAGACACAATATAGTGAATTGAAGGCAATGCAACAGTAAAAAGAAACAACATCAGTGGCTTAAACAAGACACAGTGCAAATTTACTCAATGATACAACATGGTAAGACCAACGCATCAATAACACTAACAATAATCGAGCATCAACATGTACAGGTTAGAAGGCAGAACAGGGTTCGACAATGTCGACCAAGTCAAAGCCAGAAGATCGAACAAGACCAGGTAGTCTCGGCCAAAGTCAAAGCAAAAACAACATGCACCATAGAAGCAATATGACACAGTTACAATATGAAATGAATCAGATAACAAATGATGGTAGCAGTTTCAAATCACGAAGCATGCAGCATTCGACAGTGCACACAAATGCACAAAGAATCAAAAATACAACAGAGAGCAGGGATGCAGACTCAAGTACATCAAACCGAGAACTCAAAGACATTATCAAGTCAATGTCGAAGTTCAACTAAAACAAGTTCGAACAAATCCAGTGCCAAAGCCACAGTTAGAAATGCAGCAAGCACAAATAAAGGCAAGGCAAAAATTGAACAGCAAGAACAAGTCAGGAATGAACACAATTAACTAATGCCGAGCATAAAAATGTTTCGATAAGTCAAGCCTAAAATCGAACAATACAATGGTAATACACGAGTATTACCAGAAGTCAAGACCGAAGTCACGATGGGAATCAATGCTCAGGTCACAGACACTCGACAAATTCAAGTAAAACACATCAAGGAGGTTTAACCATCAAAGTGACCGAAGTCAACAAAAAATGAAATTCGTGATGGTCACGATATATTAAACAGCCCAAAAATCAAAGTCGAGTTAACCAAATATCATGAAATTGCACGAATTTGACAAGATCAGAGAAAGCATCAACAACGAAACCAAATCGAACACAAGACATTTTACTAAGTCAAATTAGATGTGAGTAATAAAGATTACTCACCTTGTCGACGAATTAGAAGAAGCCGAGCAACGAAACCCATCATTCGATCGAGCAAGCCGAAGTCGCGGCACCTAGGAGCTGAACGAATCCCTAATTTTTGTAAAGAGGGGCGAACGAGAAGGGGGTCCGCCATTTTGTTCGTATGTTTCTTAATTTAGGTTTCGAATAAAAGTTGAAATGGTGAAAAGGGGAACGGGTTGAACAGAAATAAAAAGGGAACGGTCACTTTCCTTTGTTGATAGTCACGGCATCAACAAAGAAAACATGGGACAAATTCAATTGAAGCCCGCAACAATTTTCACCAAATTTTTGAAATGAATTTAATCCGGGTTTTGAAAACCCTAAACAGTAATTTGCTACAAATCGTTTAAAGATAATTATAAATTGGTGAAAATTCCGGGTTGTTACAGACTCACCTCCTTAAAGAAATTGCGTCCTCGCAATCTTAAGGAATAAATGGACAAAAGGTAACAACCATAAAAGCATATCATCACAAAATGACGAAATTTGAAATAGGAAGTTCACCATAAAAAGCATGAAAGAGTAAGCCTGAACGTGTTTGCTCGATGAATTCTCTGGATTCCAAAGAGAAATCCCTAGAATTTGGGAACCATTGAGAATCTCCTAAAGAGAAACATCTTTATTTCGAAGGTGCTCTACCTCCGAAGCAATATGTGAATAGAATGTTGCCCAAAGTCAAATCTGGTAAAACTTCAATTTCTTTAATAATACCGGGCTCGAGAATAAAATCGGAATCCCTAAGGCATTTCCGTAGAAGGAAGACGCGTGAAACACGTCATGAATAACAGAGAATTGAGCCGGTAATAAGAGGCGAGAAGCCAAGAAACCAATACGTTCAGTGATAGGAAATGATCCAATATATCGAGGCACTAACTTTCCCGACCGACTGAAACACACAACACCTTTCATAGGTGAGACACGAATAATTTGGAACAACAGCGTAGTACAATAACGATACGCCAGACGAATCAAAGCTTCATTAATTCGAAACACAGTCGTAGTACAAAACGGTACGTCCAATGAACCGATCAACATAAAAGAACATCAGATGTAAGTCCATAAAAGGAATGAGACGAAGCTTAATAAAATGAAATACATCAAAACGCCTGATGAACTTGGTAAAAAGGTGATTCCATTCGGACATCATCGAAGAAACAACCACTTGTTGCCTACGACAAGTGCATCGGTAACAAGATTTTCCCTTCCGGGAGTGTAAAGAAAAACAAGATCATAAGATATAAGGAACTCGAGTCAACATGGTTGACGTAAATTAAGTTCCTTAAGAGAAAATAGATATTCCCAAGATTCAAGATCTTCACCCAAAAATAATGATGCCAAATTTTCAAGAGCGAAATCAATAGCCACGAGCACTAGATCATGAGTGGCATATCTAGTCTCAATAGGCATTAATGATTAAGAAACACAAGAGACGGAACGTTCTCTTATGCAAGAGAATGGCATGCAAACCAATACGATTAGCATTGGTACAAACGATAAAGTCTTGGTTCCCTTCGGGAATTGCAAGAGTAGAAGTATCGGAAAAGAGTTGTTTTAAATAATATTCTTCCCCGAAAAGCTAAAACTTTCGAAATTTACAACTTACTTTATGTAATTATCTTTTCAGGCAAATTTACATTTTAAAATTCAATTTACTGTGTCTGATTGTCTCATCAAAGCGTCTAGGAGATTCCTATCGATAACGTTGATCAAGCGCATCGACCATAATTCTTAAAGCACTCAATGGACAATACAATCACAAAATATTCAATTAACAAGTCCGGAATTAACCGAAATAGCAAACGCACATGTCCCATAACCACGAGTTTTACTAAATCGTTTAAGTCACTTCATTGTTTCCTTGAAGGTGCAAGAATTGTGTATTTTAAAATAACATTTCACATTCTCAAACGGACAAGTCCAGAATTAAGCGAATCAGTAAAAGAAATGGGTCATAGTCCTCGATTTTGCTGAAACGTTTAAATCGCTTCCTCATTCTTTTGAAAGCGTAAACTGTAAAAATTTTGAAAACAATTTTTATTTTTATTTTGAAACAATTTTGAAGAATAACAATTTATTTTTTAAAACACGTGATTAAAATAGCAATGTCAGTACCAACTTCGACAAGGAAATTTCACTTCTCAAAATACCGTAAAACGGACAACAAAATCAGCATTGCGGGATAACCGCCTGAAAATTCATTTTAAAATTGATGGTTATCGAAGTTAATACGTCAAAATTTCATAGAAATAATTGGCATCAACATATAATACTAATGAATTTTCATTCACCGAAAATGTCACAAGAATCTTCTCAAAGATAGGGAGGGGTATCATACCCTAAACTTGTATTCATAACAAGTCAATAACACATGAATTCACCAATGCACAAAAATTAATAAAACTTATCAATAGAAATCACGAAAACTGGTGAAGAAAAATTCTAGAAATCATCAGAAGAAATCCAAGTATCACAAAATGAGAGTATGAAAACTCAAATGGGAGTACGGAAACTCAAATGGGAGTACGGAAACTCGAATGGGAGTACGGAAACTCGAATGGGAGTACGGAAACTCAAATGGGAGAATGAAAACTCACCTACACGTGAGCATGAAAAATCACCAACACGTGTAACGCTAAGCAAGAACGGGAGCATGGAAACTCACCTACACGTGAGCATGAAAACTCACCAACACGTGCAACACAAAGCGAGAACGGGAGCATGGAAACTCACCTACACGTGAGCATGAAAAATCACCAACACGTGCAACACAAACGAGAACGGGAGCATGGAAACTCACCTACACGTGAGCATGAAAACTCATCAACACGTGTAACGTAAAGCGAGAACGGGAGCATGGTGGCTAACCAAAAAGCAAAAATGTATGTGTGAATGAAATCACACAAGTGGTGTCTAGCCTATCCAGAAAGCAAAAAGATATGTGTGAATGGAATCACACAAATGGTGTCTAGGCTAACCAAAAAGCATAAAGGTATGTGTGAATGGAATCACACAAGTGGTGTCTAGCCTAACCAGAAAGCAAACAAAGAGACATCGCACAATTGCTAGTCTAAATCATAAGAATGATCGTCATGATCAACGAGAAGTGTCAATTACACTAAGCTAGTAAATATAAAAGTTTAGCTTCATGTCCCATAACCACTTGCTTAACTTAAATATTTACGAACAAACTGTAAATCTTCACTAGAAAATTGTCACATGAGGTTCAATCGAACAAGTCCAAGAATTAACCGATGAAGCAAACGCAAGCGTTTCATACCACTTGTTTTACTAAGCCGTTTAATTAGATTTCTCATCCGAGTGAGGTAAAGGCTTGTATATACTAATAGATTGGAAAACGGTTTAGGAAAAGAGTTTGATATTGAAAATAGAGTTGAAAACATTTTGATAAAAGATTTTTGATATTAGCTACTAATATTGAAACCTTTATATTTTTAAAGTGACAAATCACAAAAATGATTGTAGAAACAATCAATCGCAAGAATTCACATACGAAGACATGAATAGAATCCAAAGAAATCGATACCGAATTCATCGAAAGGTATGTTCACAAAAATCCCGAAGAAAAGGTCATCAAAGTTGCTAATAAATGATAGCAACAAATTGAGAAATAATCAAGGATCGATTAAATTTGGAAACCAAGTCAATTCACTAAAATTCACATTCGAAGACGTGAATAAAATCCAAAGAATTCGATTCCAAACCCATCATAGTAGGAATACTCCAAAAATTCCAGTAATAGAAGTTATCAAAGTCGACAAAGGTGATAACAACTAATCAGAAAAGAAGAATCGATTAACGATTGGAAAAACCAAGCAAAACGAGCATAAATGCATGAATGACTTTAACAAAAGTAAAAGTCAAGTCAATGTCGATATCGACAAGGCAAAGTCAAAGACAATTTCTTTTATACCAAAGAAATTTTAAAACTATCAGAGAGAGGCACATGAAAACCAACCAACCATGGATAAACAGACAGAGTCGACAATTGAAATGCAATTTGTCGGATAAACAGACAGAGTCGACAAATAGTTGTAACACATGTAGCATCTAAGTTATGTTTTATATTCGTCCTAAACCCCAGGCTCTGATACCAAGCTGTGACGCCCCACCTCTATGCCCACGCTAGCCAAGAACACTACGGGGTAGTGCTGTCGACTAGCACGGAGAATGAGGCTATTGAGGAGCGACCATCCGTGTAATTGCCTCGTGCGAGCACCGATATGCCAGATAGTAAAAACGTGCATTCTACTTCAGGAGGGAATCCGACATGCCGATGCAAACTCAAAGCTACTACACAGTGGCTATAATAGTCTAGGACAAAATATAAACTAATAACACAGATAATATAAATGCGGAACACAGATGAAACAGAAAGTTTCATATATATATATATATATATATATATAATAACTGATGTTAGTTACAATACATTTGACATGGTACATGTGATACAACTACGACAGTCGACTCAGGAAGTTACATATACAAGTACATTAATGTATATAATATACATGAATACATATCTTCCAATACAATTACACTGACTACTATAAATGACGATGACTACTCCAAAAGATATGAAAGGACTTCATAGCTCTAGCAGCATCCCAAAGCAGAATATCTACAACCTGAAATAACTTGGGTCTGACCCGAGTATAACATTCAAAAGAAAATAATACCCGGGTCAGTCTAATTCAAACTCAGTTATTAATGCACGGAAGCAATAAAAATCAAATAACGAATAGATGACAGTCACAATAAATCTCGTCTATCCAATCACTAATAAGGATGAATTGGACAAAGGAAACAATCTAGCAATTGGAAACATCAATTAAAACGTCAACTCGAGTAGGGCTGCAGTTTACGCAAGCGTGTACTGCCTCGCCGCTACAATATATGGAATACGAAATAGATCCATAAATCAAAAGCAAAAGAAATAACAATAAAACCAATACCGTGTAGCTGCTGTTCACGCTTGCGTGCACTGCCTTGCCACTACAGTGATGACGTACCCAATGAATACCGTGAGGCTGCAGTTCACGCTTGCGTGCACTGCCTTGCCACAACAGTGATGATATACCCAACAAATATTCACAAGCAAACACAAGATCAAACCCGGGTTACTGGATTCAACTCAAGTATATTTCGAAAATCAAGCAAAATGCAAAGGTCAAGTCACGACAACCATGACTCAACACAAAGCAACAAGACACTACAAACTCAAGTGAAAACAAAACTCATATATGCCAGTGAATGCAGTGGTCAGTGCAATGCACGAACTAATTTAAACGGCAACCATAACAAGAATACAAGTCAGGATACTGCAAGCTCCAGGTGGTCAGTAATGACCAAGGAAAAATGAAACAGAGTGCAACCTGGAAGATATGAACCAGGATAAGCAAATGAATGCACAGGGGTGCAACAGGGAGGATGCACAGAAATGCAACAGGGGACTTAGTCACATATGAAAGGGTAAAGTATACATGCATTCAAATGCAATTCAGACCCTAGGTGACAGAGATGCAACATGGTCGGACACAAAGGTAACTGCACTATGCAAATGAATATGAATCATGCCAGTGACTAAAGTGAAGGCATGGACTGCTACAAAACAGATATTGCTCGACCCATGACACAATATAGTGAATTGAAGGCAATGCAATAGTAAAAACAAACAACATCAGTGGCTTAAACAAGACACAGTGCAAATTTACTCAATGATACAACATGGTAAAACCAACGCATCAATAACACTAACAATAATCGAGCATCAACATGTACAGGTTAAAAGGCAGAACAGGGTTCGACAATGTCGACCAAGTCAAAGCCAAAAGATCAAACAAGTCCAGGTAGTCTCGGCCAAAGTCAAAGCAAAAACAACATGCACCATTGAAGCAATATGACACAGTTACAATATGAAATGCATCAGATAGCAAATGATGGTAGCAGTTTCAAATCACGAAGCATGCAGCATTCGACAGTGCACACAAATGCACAAAGAATCAAAAATACAACAGAGAGCAGGAATGTAGACTCAAGTACATCAAACCGAGAACTCAAAGACATTATCAAGTCAATGTCGAAGTTCAACTAAAACAAGTTGGAACAAATCCAGTGCCAAAGCCACAGTTAAAAATGCAGCAAGCACAAATAAAGGCAAGGCAAAAATTGAACAGCGAGAACAAGTCAAGAATGAACACAATTAACTAATGCCGAGCATAAAAATGTTTCGATAAGTCAAGCCTAAAATCGAACAATACAGTGGTAATACACGAGTATTACCAGAAGTCAAGACCGAAGTCATGATGGGAATCAATGCTCAGGTCACAGACACTCGGCAAATTCAAGTAAAACACAGCAAGGAGGTTTAACCATCAAAGTGACCGAAGTCAACAAAAAATGAAATTCGTGATGGTCACGAGATATTAAACAGCCCAAAAATCAAAGTCGAGTTAACCAAATATCACGAAATTGCACGAATTTGACAAGATCAGAGAAAGCATCAACAACGAAACCAAATCGAACACAAAACATTTTACTAAGTCAAATTAGATGTGAGTAATAAAGATTACTCACCTTGTCGACGAATTAGAAGAAGCCGAGCAACGAAACTCATTACTCAATCGAGCAAGCCGAAGTCGCGGCACCTAGGAGCTGAACGAATCCCTAATTTTTGAAAAGCGGTGCGAACGAGAAGGGGGGCCGCCATTTCATTCGTATGTTTCTTAATTTAGGTTTCGAATGAAAGTTGAAATGGTGAAAAGGGGAACGGGTTGAATAGAAATAAAAAGGGAACGGTCACTTGCCTTTGTTGATAGTCACGGCATCAACAAAGAAAACATGGGCCAAATTCAATTGAAGCCCGCAACTATTTTCACCAAATTTTGAAATGAATTTAATCCGGGTTTTGAAAACCCTAAACAGCAATTTGCTATCGCCACAAGCCGTTTAAAGATGATTATAAATTGGTGAAAATACCGGGTTGTTACAGATACGACATATCACAACTTCACCCTTCATCCTTCACAGTTTAGAATATTACTACCTGTATTTCAGACATCTCCTTACCTTCACTCCCCTACCATATAACCATCCCATACTGTCTATATCTGCTGCTCAAACAGTGCCGATCAACACTTCCCGATCACTGCATAGTGCTTCATCTCCACTAAACAACATTTCCACACTTCCATCATCAAACTGCAGTACACAAGTAAGTGACAGCCGCAGAAATTATCATTTACAAGCTTCACTTCAAACCACCTTTTCATTGCCTCTACCATCCAACTTAATCACCGTACTTCATCTCCAGACGAGAACCACCAGCAATGAAACTTCACCTACAGTGCCTCCTCATTCAAACATCAGCTCTTCACTCATCAAACTTCTCCTATCTACATCACAAAAGTGACAGACCACCCCTCTTCATCTACCAGTGCAACCATCTGCTACAGCACATAGAAGCCTGCACACAACAACACATAAACAACGTACCATCACCCATCTTCAAAACACTGCCACTCATACAACAACCCAAACTTCTCATCAACTCCTACATATGCGCTCCATTCCCATTACCATTCCCACTACTTCCCTTATCACCTTCAAAATGCAACTTCAACCAGCAAATCGCGGGCTTGCCTAAAAATTACTTCCTTTCTTAGCCGCCGCGGTATCAACTAATTATCCCACAAGATTGATAATTTGGGAATTTCTAATTTTTCATGTAAAATTTTGATTCAAGGATTTTGAGAATTGGTTTGGTAACTGACGTGTGTAAATTGAACTAATGTCGTGAATTTTCTACATTATGTTGATTATCACTGACATTGAGAAAATCTTAAATGATTATTTAACGTAAACAGTTTGTAATTATTTTTGAAATCTGGTTTCATCTTGTCTTAATTTTTGTTGTGCCTGATTTTTTTCTTTCTTTTCTTTCAATCAGGTTTTGAAATGTGTTATGCTAAGAACTGAAACATGTTCTGTTTCAAAATTTGCACAGGCACATTTTTTTTCTGCATATATATGTAGGTTTGTTTAAATACAAGTGATTTTCAATCTTCACTTCAGACAAGTAGTTGTATTTTACAAACAAACATTCAAATAAATTACATGCCAACCAATATAAAAGAAAGGGATTAAGAGTTTGCTCACTGTTTTGTGAAGAACAGAGGAATGAATTTGATTTGATAATCTGCAAGATTTTTTTTCCTGCAATTGTTTTCCAGATTTTGCTTTTTGATTCCTTTTTGAATTTCCAGACTTGCTTTTGATTTGAGGCAACTGCTGTTTCCAGTGTTGAAGAATTCAACTTTCATTTGATTTTCAGGGCTTTTGAAACAAATTTGCTTTCTGGTTATTGTTTTATTTGTTTTTTACTCTCTGCTTGAATACTTGAGTAAATCATTTCAGGTTGAATAATTTGGGGGTAAGAGCTTTCAGATTTTGATTTATATTTTGTTCCTCGGTTTTGAGACGTATAAACTGAGAAAGCAAAAAAATGAGAAACCTAATTGTTTTGTTTCTTTACATAATTTTTTTTTCTTTTCAAATGAAGATAAAACCAAGTTTGCCACTTGTTTAAATGGATGGACACTTGTCTTATTATTTTTAACATTTGTTGAATTATGAACTTTTTATGTTTTTAACCTTGTCTTCAATTAATTTAGAATTTTTATTTTAAACCCTTGTTTTTAATTAATTCATGCATTTGCATTTAAACCTTATTTTATTTTTATTATGTTTACAAATCATGTTTTAATTTAAATTATTTATCATTTTAGAAGATATATATAAATATTTTAAACTTTGTATAAATTCTTTTACATACATATACACCTTTATTCAAATGTATATATTATTATTTTTTTATTTAAAAGAAACAACATTAACCTTTTTGTTAAATTAGATATTGTGTATATATATATATACATATAACTTATACTTGCATAATCTTTCCAAAAGAAAATTTAATTTAAAATAAAATTATACATTGATAAATAAACCTCTAATTTATTACTCTAATAAATTTACCTTTAATTTATTTCATAAATTAATGCTTTTGAAATTAAGTAATAATTTTTTATTTTATTTTTTACAATCCAATTATTAAAACAATTCAAAGATATTTAACTTTAAGCATTTTAACTCTTCTTGTAAATACTTGTTCTTAAATTTCAAATTAAATTATTTATAATCCAATTTATTTATTTATTCTAGAATTTTCAATTTAATTCATAATTAAATTCACAATTTAATTTTCGAAATTAAATAAATTGTCAAATTAAACTTGTTCAAAATTCGGGAATGTTACAGATTCCCCCCTTAGGAAATTTCGTCCTCGAAATTTGAAAGTAGGGAGACCAAAAAGAAATATAGAGAGATAGAGAGATGATTCTCCAGATCAAATTGAATATATAGTCTGCATTTGGCTTACCAATCAGAATATCAAAAATGGATACAAGAACGAATCAAGATAGTCGGGTCATCAGATCTACGAATGTACAGGGGTATTGATTAGCTCAAAAGATAACTAACCATTCGTAAAATATACCGGGACCCAACAGAACAAATAGATATATGAATGCAATCCCAAAACTTTTAGTTTGAACAACCAAAATATACCTATCAACCATAAAACAATTCATCCAAACAAACAACTCTGTCCCATCTGGAGTTTGTGTCCCATGCAAATATATTAAAACTTCTTCCTAGAACTTCCAGGAATCATCAAAAAATTAAAAAGACGAATCAAAGAAGATTGATAGAGAAAGTTGTTTCCGCTATTGCAGGGTATTGACCATTTGCAGTCGTATTCCCCTGTCCCCTATCTCGTCCTCTTCTTGCGCTCACACTCACTATTAGTGGATAGTAAAGGAATTTACTGAGGCATTCGAACGGATATCTTAGGGATATACTCATTCTAGGGTATACTTCACCCTATCTCTAATGAGTTACTTAATGTGTTATACTCCTGAGCTAAAATTTCAACCTTCAGCTCTGATACCAAATGTAATGATACGGATTTTTCGCGTTCGAAAATCGACATCCGTACTTCACTTGTACTTGAATGCCACAGATTCAATCGTTCAAATCCGAGTCGCCGGAGCTTATAACACAATTAAGTAAAAAAACACAGCGGAAGAAAAAGAAATGAATATCATATACAACCAATGATACAATTTCCAGAATGATACAACAATGATATATATGATACAAGAAAAATCAGAGACAAGATAACAATGTTACATCGGAGAAAAAAAAACAATATGATATAGCAATGGAAAACGAATAGCCAAGAGATAACTTCAATCCAATGCTTCAAAGCTAAGGCTCCAAACCAGAAGCTCGAACCGCCATTACATTTCACCAAGACAAGCAGGACTGGTGTGAACCCAAAGACTCCAATATCCAAGATTTCCAGAGAATGCCAGAAAGAAAGCTAAAAGCTACCAAATCGATATCTATATCTGAAAAACCCAACTCTAGACTGCCTGTGTGGAAAATAGTGGGCACCCAGAGTTTAGGAAGGAACAATAAACTCCGGGTCAGTCATGGGACTGGTATGAGCAAACAAAACAATTTATCTTTTAAACAAACAAAAGAATTTAAATTTGATATCCTCAATGGTTTTTAGAAAATGAAACTACCATAAGGCCTCCCGCCACACACACAATGCAAACGCAGACTTGGAGGAGATTTCTTCTTATGATAGTCAAATATGCTTGATACGAGAAAATTTCTTTGATATTATTAGTATAAGTGCAAAGTGTGGAAAATCATTTCGAAAGTATAATATAAATCTTAGCCGACATAGACATTTCGTATTATGCCTACTATAGCTACCACCCAAACAGTGGTGACCACCATAAGTGAATGGCAGGTTCTACAACTAAAACCGTACAAGGCGCGCATTGGTGATTGGATTTCCAACAAATGGTCAGGCCAAGGAACTTCCCATTGCCACATGGTACGCCTCTGGAGGGACGCCCCGAGAACCTAACCAGATCTCTGCCAACAAAAGGCCGGGTTACCTCTGTAACTAGGTAACCACTGACACGAGTATGCCATCTCCCGGTCGTAACCAACCTTTATCCGAGCGCTCGATACCAACAACCACAAAGTAATGTATTTGGAGTAACCACATAGGTTAAATATCTGGGCTCCATACCCTGATATCACCTCTATCCAGAAGGAAATGAACATACCCTCAGGAGGCGTTGCCTCTAAATAACCTTGCTGCATTCTTCCTGTTTCGACCATTCCGGGTTGTGAAGTTCGACGAAGTCTCGTCCACAAAGCTACGCTTTTTACAAAAGCCATGCTTTGATCAATAAATTATCAGCAGCACTTTGTATGCCACATTACCAAATTGGGAATGTATCACTGTTAACCATCAACTACATAACCTCTAAGCTCGTACGTCTCAGAAAAGGGTGTTAAGCTAAGAGAATAAATCTCCGCCACCAAACAGAAATGTATTTGATAGAAACCGGTTTACCTCTCAAAGTTTAGTGTCAGACACACATCCATACAAGTCTGTTCCGAGTTCGAACAGAACCAAAGGCACTTCGGAAGAAGCCTTTGCAAATCCGGGAATCGACAATCCCGATCAGACTTCCCATCACTTAGGGAATCTGTAAACCGTAGCTACTCGGTGCAAAGACAATCGATAGGTCGTCCTATCGTTCTCGCAAATACCCGGTCCTCACCACCGGTCTTCAAATTTTATCCATAACGTCGTATCACATATTTGGAATAGGCAATATGACACAAAGGTCCTCTCCCGGCTAAACCGAACAGTGAGCACAATATTTACAAACATATGGATATGGGTTTTCAGTTGAGTCACAACTTTAAAACTCAAAACTTTTCTTTCAAATGGTTAACGAATTACCATTTATAAATCATTTTAACCAAAAAGATTCACTTCCAGAAACCTTTCAATGGTTTAAATAATTTCCACATTTAAATCTTCTAAACAAAAGATTCACTTTCAAGATCCCCTTTCAATTTAAAACAAGATTCATCAATCTTTTAAACAAAAGTTCATTCATTACTTCTCAAGACAATTCCATTTCAAATTGGATTAACTCGTTAAATCTTTAAATCAAGATATAACTTATAGCTTTCAAAACTGATTTCCAAAGATTCTTCCATAATTTGAAAAATCATTTTAAATTCAAACTTGAAATCCCTTTAATATAAATTGGTAGTTCATTAATCATATGAAAGCTTTTATTGTTTGAAAACAAATTGTTTTTTATTTCGTAAAATCCGATTTTTATTTATACAAGTTAACATTTTTGAGGTTAACTCAAATCCCCACAATAGTTGTTAAAAATGGTTTGAAACCTATATAAGCTTACATACCGTTTTTAAATTATAAATACCCAATCTAGAATTCAATTTCAGATATTGAATTCCAATTAAATCAGATTATTCAACTTTCAAATCTTTATTAAGTTACTCAGAAAAAAAACTTTCATTTTTAAAACACTTGTTTTCAAAAGCCTTTCACTTTAAATCAAATCTATTTCCAAAACCATTTGAATTAAAAATTCAATTCAAAACTATTTAAAAATCTGTGACTTAACCAATTTCCACGTGCAATCCATATTTGTGTATGTATAGTATAGTCTAGGGGTTTACACACAATAGTGCAACAATAATCATCACATCACCGATCAAAGTGCAGCAACATCGATAAGCGGTATAAGCTATAACGCTTATCATCATTCACAAATTCATAGATAAAGTAAATTTATCCATAACAAGGATTCACTAATATGATTCGATGTGGGTTTCGGATAACCAACTGGAATCCGACTCCCTATCGCATCGAATTTCAAATGCCGTTTTACGGCCAAGGGTATTTACACAGAAAACATATGACAGATATCACAGATCAATACACAGCATATCTTACGTCACAGAATATTACAATCCAGAGATAACAATCAATGCAAGGTAATACAATCATTCATATGCAAACATATCTCAAATTCAAATTTTAAATCAATTTAATTAATTCAAATTAAATCAATTATTTAAGAATTAATCACTTTTCTTTGCCTAACCAATCATTAATTAATTTATCACAATCATTTAATTAATTTACTACTTCTTAATTACGTTCATTATCAATTAATTAATCTTTAATTAATTAATTACCCTTTAATTATTAACCCTAATTATTCATTATTAAAACTTGATTAAATAGAGTTTAATCATCCCTTGTTTAATTACTAATTAACCCTTAATTTACAATTAATTAATCTTAATCAATTGCTTAATTAATTGAAAATTAGAAATTAATTTATCTTAATCACTTAATTAATTCTAATTAATTAGCTTTAATTATTTAATTAATCCTTAATCATAAATTAATTAACTACAAATTGATTAATGTTTAATTACTTCATCAATTAACCCTAATCATTTAGTTAATTAAATTAACTAATTATTCCTTAATTACCTCATTAATTTAATTAATTTAAAATCATTAAATCTTAACATAAGATAAAACATTTATTAATTATGATTAGATTTTCATTAACAAATTTATTTGGAAACAAATTTACTTTTGAATTTACTTTAAAATTTCATTTCAAATATGAGATTTAAAATGAATATAATTTAACTTAAACAAAGTTACACAATTTAAACCTTTTAAATTACATGGCAAACAAATGCTTGTCTTATAAAAACTTCAAAACTTATTAATATTTTCTTTGAAACTTGATAATACTAGAAAACTTCCTTTGTTTGCTTTTGAACTTATCCTTTATAAAATTGTTTAATCTTTTTTTTTTAAAGCTTAACCTTTGGAACTTGTTTACAACACTTGATAACCACATGTTTAGTCCCAATTTACTTTGAAAACTTGATTTCTTTCTTTTCCTATTTGTTTTTAAAATCTGCATTACCTTTATTTCAAAATTTATTACTCGACCCAGGCAAAATTCTCCCATATCATTCACACGAGCCTGGCCTTACTTTTCTTTTTAAAACTTTGATTCTTTGTTTTAAAATTCTAAAATCTATTTTAAATCCCCAGCCTTGAGTAAAATCTCCTACCTGTTCACAATCCACTAGTGCCATTCCACTGCAAATCCTACAATATCTCCAACCTTCAACATCCCCTGGCCTTCCAAAACCATTAGACTTCATCTCCAATTTCATTCAACTTACAAACTGCTTGTCACAAACTGCTGACCGAACTCCACACCATATCACAAACTGTGCACCGATACGACATATCACAATTTCATCCTTCATCCTTCACAGTTTAAAATATTTCTACCTGTATTTCAGACATATCCTTACCTTCACTCCCCTACCATATAACCATCCCATATTGTCTTTATCTGCTGCTCAAACAGTGCCGATCAACACTTCCCGATCACTGCATAGTGCTTCATCTCCACTAAACAACATTTCCACACTTCCATCATCAAACTGCAGTGCACAAGTAAGTGACAGCCGCAGAAATTATCATTTACAAGCTTCACTTCAAACCACCTTTTCATTGCCTCTACCATCCAACTTAATCACCGTACTTCATCTCCAGACGAGAACCACCAGCAATGAAACTTCACCTACAGTGCCTCCTCATTCAAACTTCAGCTCTTCACTCATCAAACTTCTCCTATCTACATCACAAAAGTGACAGACCACCCCTCTTCATCTACCAGTGCAACCATCTGCTACAGCACATAGAAGCCTGCACACAACAACACATAAACCACATACCATCACTCATTTTCAAAACACTGCCACTTATACAACAACCCAAACTCCTCATCAACTCCTACATATTCGCTCCATTCCCACTACTTCCCTTATCACCTTCAACTGCAACTTCAACTAGCAAATCGTGAGCTTGCCTAAAGCTTACTTCCTTTCTTAGCCGCCGCGGTATCAACTAATTATCCCACAAGATTGATAATTAGGGAATTTCTAATTTTTCATGTAAAATTTTCATTCAGGGATTTTGAGAATTGGTTTGGTAACTGACGTGTGTAAGTTGAACTAATGTCGTGAATTTTCTACCTTATGTTGATTATCACTGACATTGAGAAAATCTTAAATGATTATTTAACATAAACAGTTTGTAATTATTTTTGAAATTTGGTTTCATCTTGTCTTAATTTTTGTTGTACTTGATTTTTTTCTTTCTTTTCTTTCAATCAGGTTTTGAAACCTGTTATGCTAAGAACAGAAACATGTTCTGTTTCAAAATTTGCACAGGCACATTTTTTTCTGCATATATATGTAGGTTTGTTTAAATACAAGTGATTTTCAGTCTTCACTTCAGACATGCAGTTGTATTTTACAAACAAACATTCAAATAAATTACATGCCAACCAATATAAAAGAAAGGGATTAAGAGTTTGCTCACTGTTTTCTGAAGAACAAAGGAATGAATTTGTCTTGATAATCTGCAGATTTTTTTTCCTGCAATTGTTTTCCAGATTTAGCTTTTTGATTCCTTTTTGAATTTCCAGACTTGCTTTTGATTTGAGGCAACCGCTGTTTCCAGTGTTGAAGAATTCAACTTTCAATTGATTTTCAGGGCTATTGAAACAAATTTTCTTTCTGGTTATTGTTTTTTTTGTTTTTAACTCTCTTCTTGAATACTTGAGTATATCATTTCAGGTTGAAGAATTTGGGGTTAAGAGCTTTCAGATTTTGATTTATATTTTTTTCCTCAGTTTTGAGACGTATGAACTGAGAAAGCAAAAAAATGAGAAACCTAATTGTTTTGTTTCTTTACATAAAAAAATTTCTTTTCAAATGAAGATAAAACCAAGTTTTCCACTTGTTTAAATGGATGGACACTTATCTTATTATTTTTAACATTTGTTGAATTATGAACTTTTTATGTTTTTAACCTTGTCTTGAATTAATTTAGAACTTTTATTTTAAACCCTTGTTTTAAGTTAATTCATGCATTTGAATTTAAACCTTATTTTGTTTTTATTTTGTTTACAAATCATGTTTTAATTTAAATTATTTATCATTTTAGAAAATATATATAAATATTTTAAACTTTGTATGAATTCTTTTACATACATATACACCTTTATTCAAATGTATATATTATTATTATTTTATTTAAAAGAAACAACATTAACCTTTTTGTTAAACTTAGATATTGTGTATATATATATACATATAACTTATACTTGCATAATCTTTCCAAAAGAAAAATTAATTTAAAATAAAATTATACATTGATAAATAAACCTCTAATTTATTACTCTAATAAAGTTACCTTTAATTTATTTCATAAATTAATGCTTTTGAAATTAAGTAATAATTTTTTATTTTATTTCTCACAATCCAATTATTAAAACAATTCAAAGCTATTTAACTTTAAGCATTTTAAGTCTTCTTGTAAATACTTGTTCTTAAATTTCAAATTAAAATTTATTTATAATCCAATTTATTTATTTATTCTAGAATTTTCAATGTAATTCATAATTAAATTCACAATTTAATTTTCAAAATTGAATAAATTGTCAAATTAAACTTGTTCGAAATTCGGGAATGTTACAGATCCCCCCAGGAAATTTCGCCCTCGAAATTTGAAAGTAGGGAGACCAAAAAGAAATATAGAGAGATAGAGAGATGAATCTCCAGATCAAATTGAATATCTATTCTGCATTTGGCTTACCAAATCAGAATATCAAAAATGGATACAAGAACGAATCAAGATAGTCGGGTCATCAGATCTACGAATGTATAGGGGTATTGATTAGTTCAAAAGATAACTAACCATTCGTAAAATATACCGGGACCCAACAGAACAAACAGATATATGAATGCAATCCCAAAACTTTTAGTCTGAACAACCAAAATATACCTATCAACCACAAAAACAATTCATCCAAACAAACAATTCTGACCCATCTGGAGTTTGTGTCCCATGCAAATATATTAGAACTTCTTCCTAGAACTGCCAGGAATCATCAAAGAATTGAAAAGACGAATCAAAGAAGATTGATAGAGAAAGTTGTTTCCACTATTGTAGGGTATTGACCATTTGCAGTCATATTCCCCTGTCCCCTATCTCGTCCTCTTCTTGCACTCACACTCACTGTCAGTGGATAGTAAAGGAATTTACTGAGGCATTCGAACGGATATCTTAGGGATATACTCATTCTAGGGTATACTTCACCCTATCTCTAATGAGTTACTTAATGTGTTATACTCCTGAGCTAAAGTTTCAACTTCAGCTCTGATACCAAATGTAACGATACTGATTTTTTGCGTTCGAAAATCGACATCCGTACTCCACTTGTACTTGAATGCCGCAGATTCAATCGTTCAAATCCGAGTCGCCGGAGCTTATAACACAATTAAGTAAAACAACACAGCGGAATAAAAAGAAATGAATATCATATACAACCAATGATACAATATCCAGAATGATACAACAATGATATATATGATACAAGAAAAATCAGAGACAAGATAACAATGCTACAGCGGAGAAAAAAAAACAATATGATATAGCAATGGAAAACGAATAGCCAAGAGATAACTTCAATCCAATGCTTCAAAGCTAAGGCTCCAAACCACAAGCTCGAACCACCATCACATTTCACCAAGACAACCAGGACTGGTGTGAATCCAAAGACTCCAATATCCAAGATCTCCAGAGAATGCCAAAAAGAAAGCTAAAAGCTACCAAATCGATATCTATATCTTAAAAACCCAACTCTAGACTGCCCGTGTGGAAAATAGTGGGCACCTAGAGTTTAGGAAGGAACAATAAACTCCGGGTTAATCATGAGACTGGTATGAGCAAACAAAATAGTTTATCTTTTAAACAAACAAAAGAATTTAAATTTGAAATCCGCAATGGTTTTTAGAAAATGAAACTACCATAAGGCCTCCCGCCACACATACAATGCAAACGCAGACTTGGAGGAGATTTCTTCTTATGATAGTCAAATATGCTTGATACGAGAATTTTTTTTGATATTATTAGTATAAGTGCAAAGTGTGAAAAATCATTTCGAAAGTATAATATAAATCTTAGCCGGCAAAGACATTTCATACTATGCCTACTATAGCTACCATCCAAACAGTGGTGACCACCATAAGTGAATGGCAGGTTCTACAACTAAAACCGTACAAGGCGCTTATTGGTGATTGGATTTCCAACAAATGGTCAGGCCAAGGAACTTCCCATTGCCACATGGGTACGCCTCTGGAGGGACGCCCCGAGAACCTAACCGGATCTCTGCCAACACAAGGCCAGGTTACCTCTGTAACTAGATAACTACTAACACGAGTATGCCATCCCCCGGTCGTAACCAACCATTATCCGAGCGCTCGATACCAACAACCACAAAGTAATGTATTTGCAGTAACCGCATAGGTTAAATATCTGGGCTCCATACCATGATATCACCTCTATCCAGAAGGAAATGAACATACCCTCAGGAGGCGCTACCTCCAAATAATCTTGCCGCGTTCTTCCTGTTTCGACCATTCCGGGTAGTGAAGTTCGACGAAGTCTCATCCACAAAGCTACGCTTTTTACAAAAGTCATGCTTTGATCAATAAATTATCAGCAGCACTTTGTATGCCACATTACGAAATTGGGAATGTATCACTTGTAACCATCAACTACATAACCTGTAAGCTCGTACATCTCAAAGAAGGGTGTTAAGCTAAGAGAATAAATCTCCGCCACCAAACAGAAATGTATTTGATAGAAACGGGTTTTACCTCTCAAAGTGTAGTGTCAGACACACATCCATACAAGTCTGTTCCGGGTTCGAACGGAACCAAAGGCACTTCCGAAGAAGCCCTTGCAAATCCGAGAATCCACAATCCCGATCGGACTTCCCGTCACTTAGGGAATCTCTATATCGTAGCTACTCGGTGCAAAGACAATCGATAGGTCATCCTATCGTTCTCGCAAATACCCGGTCTTCACCACTGGTCTTCAAATGCTATCCATAACGTCGTATCACATATTCGGAATGGGCTATATGACACAAAGGTCCTCTCCCGGCTAAACCGAATAGTGAGCGCAATATTTACAAACATATGGATATGGGTTTTCAGTTGAGTCACAACTTTAAAACCCAAAACTTTTCTTTCAAATGGTTAACGAATTACCATTTATAAATCATTTTAACCAAAAAGATTCACTTCCAGAAACATTTCAATGGTTTAAATAATTTCCACATTTAAATCTTCTAAACAAAAGATTCACTTTCAAGATCCCCTTTCAATTTAAAACAAGATTCATCAATCTTTTAAACAAAAGTTCATTCATTACTTCTCAAGACAATTCCATTTCAAATTGGATTAACTCGTTAAATCTTTAAATCAAGATTTAACTTATAGCTTTCAAAACTCGTTTCCAAAGATTCTTCCATAATTTGGAAAATCATTTTAAATTCATACTTGAAATCCCTTTAATATAAATTGGTAGTTCATTAATCATATGAAAGTTTTATTGTTTGAAAACAAATTGTTTTCATTTCGGAAAATTCGATTTTTATTTATACAAGTTAACATTTTTGAGGTTAATTCAAATCCCCACAATAGTTGTCAAAAAGGGTTTGAAACCTATATAAGCTTATATACCCTTTTTAAATTATAAATACCCAGTCTAGAATTCAATTTCAGATATTGAATTCCAATTAAATCAGATTATTCAACTTTCAAATCTTTATTAAGTTACTCAGAAAAAGAAAACTTTCATTTTTAAAACACTTGTTTTCAAAAGCCTTTCACTTTAAATCAAATCTATTTCCAAAATCATTTGAATTAAAAATTCAAATTCAAAACTATTTAAAAATCTGTGACTTAACCGATTTCCACATGCAATCCATATTTGTGTGTGTATGGTATAGTCCAGGGGTTTACACACAATAGTGCAACAATAATCATCACATCACCGATCAAAGTGCAACAACATCGATAAGAGGTATAAGCTATAACGCTTATCTTCATTCACAAATTCATAGATAAAGTAAATTTATCAATAACAAGGGTTCACTAATATGATTTAATATGGGTTTCGGATAACCAAATGGAATCCGACTCCCTGTCGCATCGAATTTCAAATGTCGTTTTATGGCCAAGGGTATTTACACAGAAAACATATCACAGATATCACAGATCAATACACAGCATATCTTACGTCACAGAATATTACAGTCCAGAGATAACAATCAATGCAAGGTAATACAATCATTCATATGCAAACATATCTCAAATTCAAATTTTAAATCAATTTAATTAATTCAAATTAAATCAATTATTTAAGAATTAATCACTTTGCTTTGCCTAACCAATCATTAATTAATTTATCATAATCATTTAATTAATTTACCACTTCTTAATTACTTTCATTATCAATTAATTAATCTTTAATTAATTGATTACCCTTTAATTATTAATTAATAACCCTAATTATTCACTATTAAAACTTGATTAAATAGAATTTAATCATCCCTTGATTAATTACTAATTAACCCTTAATTTACAATTAATTAATCTTAATTAATTGCTTAATTAATTCCAAATCAGAATTTATTTATCTTAATAATTAATTAATTCTAATTTATTCCCTTAATTATTTAATTAATCCTTAATCATAAATTAATTTGCTATAAATTAATTAATGTTTAATTACTTAATTAATTAACCCTAATCATTTAGTTAATTAAGTTAACTAATTATTCCTTAATTACCTCAATAATTTAATTAATTTCAAATCATTAAATATTAATTTAAGATAAAACATTTATTAATTATGATTAGATATTCATTAACAAATTTATTTGGAAACAAATTTACTTTTGAATTTACTTTAAAATTTCATTTCAAATATGAGATTTAAAATGAATATAATTTAACTTAAACAAAGTTACACAATTTAAACCTTTTAAATTACATGGCAAACAAATGCTTGTCTTATAAAAACTTTAAAACTTATTAATATTTGCTTTGAAACTTGATAATACTAGAAAACTTCCTTTGTTTGCTTTTGAACTTATCCTTTATTAAATTGTTTAATCTTTTTTTTTAAAGCTTAACCTTTGGAACTTGTTTACAACACTTGATAACCACATGTTTAGTCTCAATTTACTTTGAAAACTTGATTTCTTTCTTTCCCTATTAGTTTTTAAAATCTACATTACCTTTATTTCAAAACTTATTACTCGACCCAGGCAAAAATTCTCCCATATCATTCACACGAGCCAGGCCTTACTTTTCTTTTTAAAACTTTTATTCTTTGTTTTAAAATTCTAAAATCTATTTTAAATCTCCAGCCTTGAGTAAAATCTCCTACCTGTTCACAATCCACCAGTGCCATTCCACTGCAAATCCTACAATATCTAAGACCTTCAACATCCCCTAGCCTTCCAAAACCATCAGACTTCATCTCCAATTTGATTCAACTTACAAACTGCTTATCACAACTGCTGACCGAACTCCACACCATATCACAAACTGTGCACTGATACAACATATCACAACTTCACTCTTCATCCTTCACAGTTTAAAATATTACTACTTGTATTTCAGACATCTCCTTACCTTCACTCCCCTACCATAAAACCATCCCATACTGTCTTTATCTGCTGCTCAAACAGTGCCGATCAACACTTCCCGATCATTGCATAGTGCTTCATCTCCACTAAACAACATTTCCACACTTCCATCATCAAACTGCTGTACACAAGTAAGTGACAGCCATAGAAATTATCATATATAAGCTTCACTTCAAACCACCTTTTCATTGCCTCTACCATCCAACTTAATCACCGTACTTCATCTCCAGTGGAGAACCACCAGCAATGAAACTTCACCTATAGTGCCTCCTCATTCAAACATTAGCTCTTCACTGATCAAACTTCTCCTATCTACATCACAAAAGTGAAAGACCACCCCTCTTCATCTACCAGTGCAACCATCTGCTATAGCACATAGAAGCCTGCACACAACAACACATAAACCACATACCATCACTCATCTTCAAAACACTGCCACTCATACAACCCAAACTTCTTATCAACTCCTACATATGTGCTCCATTCCCATTACCATTCCCACTACTTCCCTTATCACCTTCAAATGCAACTTCAACCAGCAAATCGTGAGTTGCCTAAAACTTACTTCCTTTCTTAGCCGCCGCGGTATCAACTAATTATCCCACAAGATTGATAATTTGGGAATTTCTAATTTTTTCATGTAAAATTTTGATTCAGGGATTTTGAGAATTGGTTTGGTAACTGACGTGTGTAAATTGAAATAATTTCGTGAATTTTCTACCTTATGTTGATTATCACTGACATTGAGCAAATCTTAAATGATTATTTAACATAAACAGTTTGTAATTATTTTTGAAATCTGGTTTCATCTTGTTTTAATTTTTTTTGTGCTTGATTTTTTTCTTTCTTTTCTTTCAATCAGGTTTTGAAACTTGTTATGCTAAGAACAGAAACATGTTCTGTTTCAAAATTTACACAGGCACATTTTTTTCCTGCATATATATGTAGGTTTGTTTAAATACAACTGATTTTCAATCTTCACTTCAAACATGCAGTTGTATATTACAAACAAACATTCAAATAAATTACATGCCAACCAATATAAAAGAAAGGGATTAAGAGTTTGCTCGTTGTTTTGTGAAGAATAGAAGAATGAATTTGTTTTGATATTCTGCAGATTTGTTTTTCCTGCAATTGTTTTCCAGATTTTGCTTTTTGATTCCTTTTCGAATTTCCAGACTTGCTTTTGATTTGAGGCAACTGCTGTTTCCAGTGTTGAAGAATTCAACTTTCATTTGATTTTCAGGGCTTTTGAAACAAATTTGCTTTCTGGTTATTGTTTTATTTGTTTTATACTCTCCGCTTGAATACTTGTGTAAATCATTTCAGGATGAAGAATTTGGGGTTAAGACCTTTCAGATTTAGATTTATATTTTGTTCCTCAGTTTTGAGACGTATGCACTGAGAAAGCAAAAAAATGAGAAACCTAATTGTTTTGTTTCTTTACATAATTTTTTTTTCTTTTCAAATGAAGATAAAACCAAGTTTTCTGCTTGTTTAAATGGATGGACACTTGTCTTATTATTTTTAACATTTGTTGAATTATGAACTTTTTATGTTTTTAACCTTGTCTTGAATTAATTTAGAATTTTTATTTTAAACCCTTGTTTTAAATTAATTCATGCATTTGCATTTAAACCTTATTTTATTTTTATTTTGTTTACAAATCATGTTTTAATTTAAATTATTTATCATTTTAGAAGATATATATAAATAATTTAAACTTTGTATAAATTCTTTTACATACATATACACCTTTATTCAAATGTATATATTATTATTTTTTTATTTAAAAGAAACAACATTAACCTTTTTGTTAAACTTAGATATTTTGTATATATATATACATATACATATAACATATACTTGCATAATCTTTCCAAAAGAAAATTTAATTTAAAATAAAATTATACATTGATAAATAAACCTCTAATTTATTACTCTAATAAATTTACCTTTAATTTAGTTCATAAATTAATTCTTTTGGAATTAAGTAATAATTTTTTATTTTATTTCTTACAATCCAATTATTAAAACAATTCAAAGTTATTTAACTTTAAGCATTTTAAATCTTCTTGTAAATACTTGTTCTTAAATTTCAAATTAAAATTTATTTATAATCCAATTTATTTATTTATTCTATAATTTTCAATTTAATTCATAATTAAATTCACAATTTAATTTTCAAAATTAAATAAATTGTCAAATTAAACTTGTTCAAATTTCGGGAATGTTACAGTTCAGGGGGACGTGAGGGAGCTACGGGGGAGACGGTGGGTTTTCTCAAGGTCGGGGTTGCCGTGGTGTTCGAGTTTCCTGGTGATATTTGTTTTTGAATGATGGGTTCAGAGGGTCGAACTCGATTCTTGAATGAATCATGGAAGTTAATTGATCGATGAGGTCGTCGTAGTTGAGTTCGATTTGACTAAGGCAAGCATGGGGTTCGTCGTCGACCGGCGTAACGGTGCACGTGAACGTGCACGGTTGCCGTGCAGCAGAGTTTGGGATTTGGGAGAAGAATGGTTGGGTTCGAGATTTACTTCGGTTATTTGCTGAGTTTACTCGAAGCAGGTTTAGGTTTGGGGGTAACTCGGGATTTCATTCGAGTATCTGGGAGTTTCGCTCGAGTATGTTGGATTGCGTGATTTTGGTGCTGTTTAAGTTTTAAGGATTTTAAAATTGAACAGCAGCAAATTTGTTTTTATAAATAATTGAAGTTTTAACAAAAGTAAAATAAGTTTTTACTTATAAAACTAAATTTGTTTTAAAGTTAAATTTTTTGACAAGTTCTTATTTTGAAATGTTAAGTTTTAAAATAAAATAAATGAATTTTATAATAAAGTTAGTATTATATTTTATTTTAATAACTTTGGAGGAGTTCCAAAAGTTTTTATTTGAATGTTTAAAATTATTTTGATTATAATTGATTTCAAATATAATTTATTTTAATTAAGTTTAATGATTAAGAATTGGATGATCAATTATAATATTTAACTTATGTAAATTATAATTTTGATTTATCTAAAGATAAATAATTGTGAGAATAATTGAGATAATTCAATTATTACTAATAATCAAGTGTTATTGGTTAATATAAATGATTTAATTAAGATAATGCTTTCTTAATTAAGAGTTTTTATGATATAAGAAGTTAAGAATCATTTAATTAAATTTAAATGATAAATTGATAATTAATTAAGTAATTAATTAGTGATTAATTTAAAGATACTCACTTTGGAGTTAATTAAGTATAATTACTGGGTGAAGTAATTAAGTGGTTAATTACAGGAGGTAATTAAGTAAAAGATAATTACTTTATGAAAAGTAATTAAGTGGATGTGATTAAGGATTAATCACTTGAGTTATTAATTAAGAATTAATTAATATAATTAGTTAAAGTTTTAAATTATTTAATTAATAATTAATTAATAAAAGGATTAAGAGTAATTAATTAAGTGATTAATTACTTGTTAAAGTAATTAATTAAGAAGAAATTTAATTAGTGGAAATAATTATTAATTAATGAAAATAATTAATTAATTGTTAATTAATAATTTAAGGATAATTAATTTATAATTAATTTTTAATTACTAAATGTAATTAAAAGTAATTAATTTAAGGTGATTAATTAAAAGTAATTAATTAAATATGATTAATTAAAAGTAATTAATCAATAATGTTTAAATAAAAGTAATTAATCAAGTGTGATTAATTAAAGGTGATTAATTAAGTATGGTTATTTTAAAGGATAATTAAGGAATAATTATCAGAATGATTTAAAGGATAATTAATCAGGTATGTTAATTTTAAAGGGTAATTAAGAAGATAATTACTTGGATAATTAAGAAGTAATTAATCAAGATGATTAATTAACCTTGTAATTAAGGAATAATTACTTAAAGTGATTAAGTAATAATTAATCAGGGATGATTAATTTAAATTGGATAGCTAAGTGATGTTAATTAATTAAATTGTAATTAATTAATGAATAGTAAGATGGATTGATGATCATCCAAGTGTTTAAGTAAGAATTAATTTAATTAAGGATTAATTAAATTAATTAAGTTGAATCAAACCTTGTTATGAATGGTTATTGATTGGTTAATAAGTATTATTGGATGAGTTAATGATATTGGATGATATTGAATGTCATTAGTTGATGTGTTATGATACATTTGAGATGTGATATATATGCTGCTTTGTGATATATATGGATGAATGTCATAATAGTGAATTATCTATCTGTGTAAAGTGAATCATCCATTTATGTTATGTGATATTTCTGAATATCTACTGTTTAAACCCTTAAGTACAACTTGGACATTAAAATGGCATTTGGATTCGGTGAGACCGGAATCGGGTTTCCATATTTGGATATCCAAAAACCACACCGATCCAAAATAAACGTTAGGTCGTGAATCCAAGTGGAGTGCAAATGAAGACTCGAGGTGTAGGAACTATATGTCAGTATAACTCTGTGGGTGATTCCGTAATGAGTTTGACGGAATAGTGCTTGTAGGTTTGAGATGGTGATTTAGAGTGCAAGGGCTATGGTCGTTGACTCTGAGGGTGATTTCAAAATGAGTGCAACGAGATAGTGCCTTCGGTTTCGTTCGAACCGGGAACGAACTTGTATGGATTGAATGCTTTCAGTACATCGTCAGGTGGGCGATGAGCATCTAAGATAGATGTGTTCTATAAAGGTAATCGTAGCCTCAAGCCTCATCAACCGGAAATGGCTAAAACAGGGGAGGTGCAGCAAGGCTTCGGGGTAGCTCCCACTGGAGAGTGACATTCATCCCTGTCTAGAAGTCCCTTTATATTCGGCTGTGTGGGGCAGTTGATTGCAACAACTGTCGGGGTGGTCTTATTCGGGACTGTTTAGTAAGGAATGGTTCCGGCCTTGTGTTGTAGGGGAGCGGGCGTACTCCTCGGTACGGTGATCTAGGCCACGTACTGTGACGGGCCGCACCCCAGTAGCCTTGCCATTGATGGAAACCCAATTCTTCCTACGAGACCCTACGGTTTTGTTTGTATTACCCGCTTTTGTGGCTAGTAGCTGGAATTTAATCATGTAACAATTTCGGCTATTTCTTATTTATTTGAAAACCCTGGACACTATTGTAATATCACTGGATTTTCTATCAAATGTTTTGGTTAGCGTAAGGTAAAAACTTTTCCATGTTCATGTGTGGGAAGTCTTACGTGATACTTTTTTTTCTTTTCAAAGGATTTTCTAAAGTTAAGCAATCTTAAACCGTTTACTCACACCAGACCCCTGTCTGACCCAAGTGTTTATTTTCTGTTTTATTAAACTCTTGGGTACTCATATTATGTATGAGTAGTCAAGAGATTCAGGTTATCTCTTGACGAAATCTGGAGGTGCTTTGGAGCAGGACGCTTCAGCGTGTAGATATAGTTAGAGTCTCCGCTGTATAGTTATTCTGTATAGTTATTCTTATATTGTATTAGACAGAAATGTTATAACTGTCTAAATTGAGATGTATAGTTGTGTACTATGATGTATATGATACTAAATATATGTTGTATATTATATTTCGTTTGTTCCGCTGTGAGATTCTGATGTGTTGTTGTTCTTTTTTCTCTTTCTTTTCTTTTTCTATCCCTTTCTTTCTTAATTAGTGATGCGATTTTCTGGTGCTAGAGAGTCGAGTCGTTACAAGAAATAAAACTAAATAGCTCTTATATAGATAGCACTGCCTCAAACACATCTTCGGAAGCTTTACAACATACTAAAATTGAAAAACCATAATTCTCAATCTACTCAAATTAATTTTGAGCACCCGCGAGTTTAATGGAAAACATAAACTTCGATCCAGACATAAAGCCTGTTGTGGATAATACATTACATCTCGGTTATTTGATATTAAGTGAGACCGCACTTCTTAACATAACGGGTTTCCCCTACCAATATCCCTTTTTAAACATATACTTTGCAAATCAAAATCCTGCAATCAAATTGATTAAAGAAATCATGGAAATATCATATATGCATACAAATCAGGTAATAAATGGATTATCTGTCTGAACAATATAGTTTTGTTTGGATAACTACTAATCTCCGGCTGAATTGGGCCTACCAGACATAACAAATAATCTAACTTCGGTTAAACACACTTCTGGATGATTTGTCCCTAACTTACTTCTCATAAGGTCAACTGATCCTAATGTTTTGCGAGCTCACCAATAACCTATATTTCTCTGTATATTCCTTTCTGTGTGTAACATCATTTTTGTCATACCTGTGACAAAGCCCTACAGACTGGAAGGACTTATATTAGCTAAGGGATACTAGCTAAAGTATAAGACGCGACCCTATTCCAGTCCCATATGGTATTCTAATATCTGAGTCATTTACATAGGGTTAACTAACCCTTAAAAAGATTTCATAGAAACTTTTCTTTCAAATTGATTTAACCCTTTAAATCATACTTAAACAAGGAAAATATACTCTTTGCATTACTCAAATCTCTTGGGCATATTATATGTACTTTACTCAAAACAATGTTAACGAAATATATTGAGGGTTATCTATCCCACCAAAATAACATAAAAACTCCTTCCAACTTAAAATATCATAGGCCATAAAGCCAAGGTAAACCGTTCAAAACCTTTGCTTAAAAACTTTAAACAAGCCTTTCGAATCCATTGAAAGTACCCCTTTCAAAATATATTAACTATTATACCCTGAAACACTAGGCTAAAGGCCAAAACATACCTTTCGAAACCATTATAGCAACCTTTCGAAATCATTGAAGGTATCCCTTCGAAACCATTTTAAACCTTAAACGTCCTCTTTTCAAAACTCTTTAAACATTCCTTTCAAAAGCATTTGGAAATCATCCATTTAAAATACGTTAAGTACCTTTCAAAACAATTAGAGAACCTCCCCTTCGAAACCTTTATTATATACCTTTCGAAATCAATAAGGTCCTTTACTTAATACAAGCCTTTCGAAAGCATTTGGGTTCAAGTAAATGTTTTTGGAACATAGTTTTGAAACCATTTTAAACCATTCTATTCAAAGCCTATGGGTTTTTCTTTCAATAGAACAAAGGGTCTTAAAAGAACAAGGTCGAAAGAACTCTTTTGAAAGCAATTTCATCGGTAAAAGAAAGTGGAAGGTTTTGACACCAACCTTTTCGAAAGCATGGAGTAGTGGCTTCTTATTTAAAAGCGAAAGCACTCCTCTGAAACTAAAGTTTAAAGGCAAAAGCGGCCTCAACTAGGTCGAAATGTAAAATGCAGCAGCAAGTGTTTCGACCGTGTCAAAAGCTTGTTTAAAAAAGGCGGCAACCTCTGTCGAAATCTATATTAAAACTCTTTCAAAACCTTCAGCATCTCTTTTGAAAGCAAAATAAGGTATCAACTCCTTGGAAAGCACATTTTGCCCCTATATCTTTCGCCCATCTCCAATCCACTATGTACCAGGGAATTGGTACCATGTGTATTGGTTTCGACTATGATGGAGGCGGAAGTATGAAGTCGAAAGGTAGCCGCTGAGAGTGGCGAAACAGAAAACCTTTACAGAAACTGAATTTTCACTTTATAAAGTAGTATCTTTTCAACTAACTAGCTTATTTTTCATAATATGATTGGTTGCCAATTTCTTTCCCAAAATCTTTTCTAAAAGTGCTACCGAACTGAGTAGTTAATAATTTAAAACATTTAGAAAATTGCCCCTTCTCCTATTTTAAACATATAAAACATTTACGTCCCATACCTTAAATAATTTTATATATTTATTACAGCACTTAGGAAAATTCTGCAAAAATTCCAATGAATCGCTTTTAATATGTTTTCTAACATATTTAAATTTCTGACCCAAAGCTAATATATAATAGCTGAAATTAATTTAAACTCGGTTTAACCATTTTCTTCACTAAAAAATTCATAATAAATCTACAATAATTCAGAAAATTATAAAACTTGAAACCAATCTATGATTATATTTCTGACTTTATATCTAAAAAGCAAGTCATTGGATGTCATTTAATAGGTTTTTCAGATCAATTATTATCATAATGTCTATATGATATAGCCTAAATCATCAACAAGCATATATATCCATTTAACAATCAAAACCTGGCAAATCATTTGCAAAATAAACGTGGGTCCCATATAGAAACCAAAAGCTATATAAAAATGAGATGTAATTTATCATTCACCTTTAGCGTGTGTGTTAGGGAGGTTAAGATTTGCTCTAGAACTAATTTGATTAAGCTTCCCTCTTGAAAACTTGTTTATCTTCCTCTTGTTATCCTCTAATGGTGGTCTGCCAAGCTTGGTATTAAGTTTTAGTTTGTGAATGTGGTAAATGAAAATAGTATTAGGGCTTAGGGTATAAGAATATGACATATTCCTATTTTGCCCTTATCTTATTACTTCTTTCTTATTTCATATGTTTACTCATTAAGGCATGACTACCATGTGCTTTCTTAAATCTTGGTCTCTTAACCACTTAAATCTTTACACTATTCTATTTAGTTTATCTAATTAAACCTCCTGAACAATGTTATTTAAAAAATTCAGGGGTGTTACGGATTCCCCTCCTTAAAGAATTTCATCCTCGAAATTAAGATAAGGTACTCATACAAATCAATCATAAAGGTAAAATGTACCATGAAACAAATCAGGATATGCATCTCTAATCCTGCTCTTTGTTTCCCAAGTATAGCCTCTCTCGTCCTCACGCCACTAGACTTTTACTAATCTGCCCATCTTGTTCCTTGATCTCTTCTCATCTCTCAATGACTATACAAACTGGCTTTCTAACTTTAGTCATATTTGGTTGTACTACTAAATCATCTAACACCGTCGGTGCAATAGTAGTTTCTAGATCTCAAATAAACATCCTTAGATGAGAAACATGAAAAACATCATGGACTCCTGCCAAACTGTTCAGAAAATCCACCCTATATGCGAGTTTCCCAATCCTCTCTATAATAAGAAATGGTCCGACAAATCTCAGTGCCAATATTCCTGATTTACTGAATTTGATTACACCTTTCATCGGTGGTACCTTTATGAAAATATGATCACCAACTGAGAACTCTAAGTCATTCTGTCTCTTATCAGCATAACTCATCTGCCCAGACTAGCTTCCTTCATTCTAACTCGAATTAACTCAATCTTTATTGCCGCTTCCCTAACCAAATTTGGACCGAGAACTAATCCATCCTCGGTCTCTAACTAATAAATTGGAGATTTGCATGGCCTTCCATACAAAGCTTCAGATGGTGCCATCCCTATACTAGTCTGGTAAATATTGTTATACGTAAACTCGAATAAGCGTAGATGGACTTCCCATGATCCTCCAAAATTTAGTACGCAAGCTCGTAACAAATCTTCTAAGACTTTGTTAACTCTTTCCATTTGCCCATCAATCAGCGGATGGTAAGCGGTACTCATCTTGAGCTTGGTACTCAAAGTCCCCTGTAGACTCTTTCAGAACTAGCTAGTGAATAAAGAATCTCTACCACTTACTATACTACTAGAAATTCCATACAGTCTAACTAAATTCTTCATAAATAACTTAGCTAAAACAGTTGCCATTCTGGTTGACTTAACTGGAATGAAATGGACACTCTTGGTCAACTTGTCCACTATAACCCATATATTTTCGTCTCCTCTATTTTACCTTGGCAACCCATGTATAAAATCCATTGAGATAGAATACCACTTCGATACTAGAACATCTAAAGGCAGAAGCAACCCACTTGGTTTCTGATATTCGGGTTTTACCTATTGACAGTTCAAAAACTGTTCATCCATAAGCCTACATCTCTCTTTATACCTTCCAAGAAGAAACTTCTTTTCATATCCTGATATATCTTAGTTCCTCCCAAATGAATAGTGAACTTCGAACGATGGCATTCTTCAAGAAATTCCTTTCGAACATTTCCCATATTTGGGACACACGGTCTTCCTTAACCATCTATTTTGGTCAAGGCTAAAATCTTTCAAGTCATCGCTCTATGTTCCATCCCTTAATGTCTTGATTCGTTCAACTAATAATGGATCCTCCTTCTGCTTAGAAGCAATCTTTTCGATCATCATCGGTCAAACTTCTAAACATGACACCACAGCAGTTTCCTTACTAGACCTAGCTTCGCATCTCCACTATATCCTGTATGTGGTCAATGCCTCTAAATCATTCCACTCAGCTATCATTTCCAATACCACGTTTTGATGTTTTCCGCAAAGTGCATCTGCAACTTTGTTGCCTTTTTCTGCTGTGCACTCAATATCAAAATCATATGCAACTAAAAACTCTAACCACGTCTGATATCTCATATTCAACTCCTTTTGAGAGAATAAATTCTTCAAAGACTTATGATCCGTATACAAGTCGAATCTTTCTCCTAACAAGTAAATGTCTCCACACCTTCAATACAAAAATTACGACAGCTAATTCCAAATCATCAGTTGGATAGCTAACCGCATGCGGTCTAAGCTACTAAGAAGCATAGGCAATTAATTTACCTCTTTACATTAACACATCTCCTAATCCTTTTCCACATGCATTCGTGTACACTACTAAGTCCCGATTCCGCTCTTGAACAACTAACACAGGTGCATTAGTTAGTAAGTGTTTCAGCTTCTGGAATGCTTAATCACACCAGAAAAACTTCACATCTTTCCAACTAAGCGTAGTCATCGGTGTCGCTATCCATAAAAAGTCCTTAACAAATCTTCGTTAATACCCAGCTACTCCAAGAAAAACCTTTATCTCGGTCATTGTCTCGGGTTTCTTCCAATTATTCACTACCTCAATCTTAGTTGGATCTACAGACAACACTTTCTCTAAGACTACATGACCAAGAAACTTTACTTCCTTCTTCCAAAAATGACACTTTTAAAATTTCGCTGATAGTTGGTGCTGCATCAATGTCTCATGCACCACCTTAATTGAACCTCGTGCTCTCTTTCATCTTTAGAGTATATCAAAATATCATCTATGAAAATCAACATGGACCAGCCCAATTTCTCTCGAAAAACTTGGTTGATCAAATCTACAAAGAATGATGGCGCATTAATTAGTTCGAATGACATTGCTTACCATTCGTACGATCCATATCTGGTTCTAAACGTCGTCAAAGGAATACTATCCTCTGCCACTATAAGCTGATGGAATCCTGTTGCAAAATCCAATAGGGAAAATAATTTGGCTCCACTCAACTGGTCGAAGAAATCGCCAATTCTAGGTCACAAATATCGATTCTATATCATCTTCTCATTCAACTTACGATAATCGATACATAACCTTGATGATCAGTTCAGTTTCTTTGTAAACACTACGGCTTCTCCCCAAGGTGAACTACTTGGTCTGATAAAACTCTTGCCTTCTAAATCCATCAACCGCATCTTTAGTTTCCTCATCTTTATAGGTGTCATTCTGCTTGGCGGTCTACTCACCGGTTCTGCTCGCCGTACTAAATCTGCTCGAAACTTAATGGCTCGTTTCGGTGGTAGTCCCACTATGGGTTCAAAGATATTTGCTAATTCTCTAACAAAGAAAACTTGATTCAACTCGTCTTTTTCCTCCACAACACCCAATAAAGCTTTAACCTCAAAACTAGGGTTTTCTATGGAGTATATTATTCGATCACTATATTGGGGTGTCTAAGTGATATTATTCAATCATGAGAAAATATCCTAGCATCGTATTTACTTAATCAATCCATACCCAAAATAATTCTGAACCCTACGAAATCAAACATATGCAAACTGCAAACAACTGTATGACCTATTAGTTCAAATTCTAAACGGCCACACTTCATCCCAAGTGTCGCATACCCTCCTTCGGATTTGCAACCCTTAAGGGGGTAACTAGTTATAAGATTTCTAGGTTAAGCTTATCTAGCAAACAATGAGATATAAAAGAATGTGATGCACCAGTACCAAATAGAACTCTAATTAATACACAATGAATCAAAAGCATGCTTCCCAACACAACTTTTCCTCTCTCATCTGTTGTTGGTCTCGAGGTTGTTGGCTCCAATGCAAACACTTTTCCTTTTCCACCCTTGGCTGGCTCTTTACGTTGGCTCTTATAATGTCCAGTTTGTTCATAGTCGAAGCATCTAAAATTCTTCTTCTTGATCACCTTATTTCCATCTCCTGAGTGACATTCATTAGAGAAATGCCCTTTCTTTTCACATTTATAGTAGATAACATCCATCTTTCCCTTCTTAGCAGCTTCACTCTTCTAAGCTCCCTTCTTATGGAAAAATTTCCTCTTCTAGTTTTATCCCCCTCGAACTCCACCTATCTTGTTACCTGCAAGAAAAGCAAGCATATGTTCCTGCCTCAGAGCCATCTCGACAACTACATCGCAAGTATCTCTAATATACGATAACATGGCCTTAGCAAGTTCAGGCTTCAACCCACAAATAAACTTTGCGTTCCTCTTAAAAACAACATCAACCGTAGCATACCCATATCTCGATAGGTCCTCAAATCTGGTTGCATATCCAAGCACCGTCATATCTCCTTGCTCCAACTAAGCAAAATTACTGAGCAAAGTTGACTTAGAATTCTCCGACATAAATCTTTCCTCAAACCTCCTCTTGAACTCAGCATAAGTCATAGTCTCTTCATTGGCTTCGATAGTGACATTCTCCACCAGTATAGTGCTGCTCCTTGCAGCTATCTACATCATTGAGCCCCAAATCAGCAAAGAACCTTTTGCAATGAAGTAACCAATTCTCCACCTCAACTGCTCCCACCTGGCATAATATCTACTTAGTACGGCATGGTTATTGACCACCGGAGCTCCCTGATTTCCCCCTTCAGCATTTCCTCTAACTAATCCAGTAGTAACTCCCGCTTCTGTCATGTTGACAAAAAGTAGGTACATAGTCCCCATATCAACTTGTGGCATTCCAACACCCACATTAGCAGCCGGTGCCTGATCTAGATTCCTCCTAGTGTTTGGTGTAGCATTTCCATTGGTTGTGGTGCTTTCCTCACCAAGGTTAACTCTCCACTTCTAGCATCCATATTTTACGTCCGTAAAATCTTCATTCATGCCTTTGTAAGATACAGAAGAATAGTCTAAGAGAGATGAAAGAATAGAGATAAAGCGTATATAGCAAATACAAGCACGTTACTATAGTGTTATCCCATACCCCAATCTTTTCTTTAATTCCTTAGGATTATGTTTTCAAAATCATTTTAAGTTAAAATTTATTTTAAGTTTTTCATAAACCTATGCTTTAATACCAATTTGTAACATCCCCTATCTTTGAGACCAGAAGCTAAGCTCTACAGATGCTGCTGCAGTCATCCAAAGTATTAACTTTCGGTGATAAAATACGTTAATGTTGATGGTATCCATAATAACAAAAGTACATGAATATGAAATAAAACCAACACGGATTTAAACCAACTTTTCTGATTACATTTCAAATCAATATGTCATATTCAGATACATAATCCTAAAATATTCTCAGGTTCTGATCAAATATAATTATTAAAAAATACGCTAAGAGCAATATGAAGATGCCCCCATGGATGATCAAGTACTAGATAGACATATCAGTCTTAATACATCACATCGGAAATAAAACAAAATTGCTCTTATATAGCTAACTTTGCCTCCAACATGTCTTTGGAAGCTTTATTCATCCAACCTACTAAGCCTGAAAAACCTTAACTCTCAATCTACTCAAATTAATTTTGAGCACATGAGAGTTTAAAGGGAAGACATATTTCGAGTCATATATAAAGCTGGTTTGAATAATACAATACATCTTGGTTATTTGATATTAAGTAAGACCACGTCGTTTAGTAGAATGGGTTTCCCCTCACCAATATCCCTTTTTAAACATATCCGTTGCAAATCAAAATCCTACAATAAAATTTATTAAAGCAATCATAACAGTATCATATATGCATATAAATCAGGTAATAAATGGAATATCTATCCGAACAATCTAGTTTTGTTTGGATAACTACTAACCTTTGGATGACTCGGGCCTACCAGACGTAATAAATAATCAAACTTCTGTTAGACACAATTTTGGATGGTCTGTTCCTAACTTACTTCTCCTTGGGTCACTTGATCCTAATGCTTTTACGGGCACACCGATAACCTATCTTTCTCTGTATATTCCTTTCTGTGTGTAACATCATTTTAGTCTTACCTATGACAAAGCCATGCACACTATAATTTTGGACTAATATTAGCAAGGGGCTACTAGCTAAAGTATAGGGCGCGACTCCATACCAGTCCCATCTGGTATTCTAATCTCAGAGTCATTTAATTAGGGTCAACTACCCCATCAAATTATCCTTGAAAACATTTTTTCAAATTGATTTAATCCATTAAATCATACTGTAACAAGGAAAATATACTCTTTACTTTACTCAAATCTCTTTGCCATGGTATATATACTATACTCAAAACAAAGTTGATGAAATATATTGAGGGTTACCTATCCCACCAAAATAAGTTAAAAACCCCTTTCAACATAAATGATCTTAGGCCATAAAGCCAAGGTAAACCATTCGAAACCTTTTCTTAAAAACTTTAAACAACCCTTTCGAATCCATTAAAAAAACCACTTTCAAAATATATTAAACATTATACCTTTAAACAATAGGCCGTAAGGCTAAAACATACCTTTCGAAACTTTATAACAACCTTTCAAAATCATTGAAGGTATCTCTTCGAAACCTTTTTAAACCTTAAACATCCTCTTTTCAAAACACTTTAAACTTCTGTGATAACCTAGATTTTTGAGCAACAATAATGTGGCAATCTTCTTTATAAAATATTTAAGATGGTCTAAAAAAATTTATTTCCTAAGCAAATAAAATGAGTATTAATTTGAATAGATATAAGTAGATTTTTGTAAGAAGAAATTGGATTTAAAATTCAAATGTAAATATCTTAGAAGTAAATTGGATTTAAAATTTTATATGTACATTTGATTATTATTAGTATATAATTAGCTCTATATCATTGTCTTCAAAGGATTTATAAATATAAATAAAGGATATTTTAAGTACATAATTGGTTTTTTATTTCATTTTATTTCAAATTATATTTGAGATAAATAAAGAGAAGTTTAAATATTAAGAACACTTAAAATATTTTTAAATATAAAACTGAATGGGAAATATTATAAATATATATATATATATTAAAAAAATATTAATATACAAAATTACAAATATAAACTAATTCTCTATACATTATAACAAGTGTAAACAATTTATAAAATAATAATGACAAGTGTAAACTAAATTGCAACACGTAAAACATGTGTCATTCATTTTGAAAATTTATCAATTAAAAAGAAATTTAAAATATATACACATTTATATGTTTTCCTTTCAATTTTTTTTCATATGTTTCAAATCCAAAACTAAAACTAGAAACCAAACTAGATATAGAAACTAAAGATCAACCAAATTTCAGATTCAAAAAACAGATCAAACAAATCATCAAGAAAGCTATTTGATCATTATCAAAATCAAGGCTGTTTCAATAGTTTTAACCTGAGCAAATCAAGTTGTTTCAAGATCAATTCAAACCAGGCAAATTAATTTTCAGTACAGATCAAAAAGCCTGTAGCAGAGGGATGTTAGCAACCTTTAAATCTGGGAATTTGTTCTCTATTCAACATCATAACCGGTGAGCAAACTAAAGTTTTAAACAGATTAAAATTTGATGCATGTGGAAATTTTTTGAATTAAGACTGTGGTAAATGTTTGTGTAAATGATTGCATGATGTTTTAAGATAAATACATGAATATAGGTATATAGATATTTGTGCATATGTCTATGCTTCAGCATTTTTGTTCTGTTCTTCATCTTCCAAGTTGCAAATAGGATTCAAAATTTAACTGCTCTTCATTTGATATTCTTTAGACTTCAATATGTAAAAAAATCTATTTGTTATATCAAGATATCAGATTTAAAAATATTTTCAAGTTAAATCGGGAGCTAGTTTTTAAAAATAAGAAGAAGAACAGTAGAACTCTAACACATGTCAGAGTCTCAATCATAATAAATGTTTGATTCAGGTGTATAATAAATTTCCATTTCAAAAACTAAGATTTTTAAGTTGGACATCATGAATTTTAAGTTTGTAAGTTATGAGACATTGCATGTTAATTGAAATTTGGTTTTTGAGCGATCTATGGTGATTAGTGAAGTTTTAGAGGTCGGGTTTTTGCCTGGAGGTGGCCGGGGTGTTAGGAATCTTTAGAAAAATTGGTGAAGGAATTTATCTACGGCCGTGGTAGCCAGACATTGGCAAACTAGGGTTAGGCGTGTTAATTTGCTCGAGATGGTTGCTGCGCTTCGTGCGGCGTCAGTGGATCACCAAAGGTGATCACATGAGGGGGATTTGGTGCGTGGTCCTATGGTGAGGTGATGGTCGAAAGGTCGACATTTCTGATGGCCGGTATTGGCAGCATGAGGAGGAAATTTGGATGATGGTTCGTTCCTAGGTTTGGGTTCTCTGGCTCGTTCTTGTTTTCGTGATCAAGTCGAAGCACAAGTGATCGATATTTTGTGGTGAGGTCGAGTTCGACTTGACGAGAGTAGTGGCGATGGTCGGAGACATTCCGACCATCTGTACACGTGCACGGTGTGTCGCGTGTCTGTAGTTGTTGAAGCTCTGGAAGTAGAGGAGGTGACTTCTCGTAGGGCTCGGGAAAACATGGGTTTGCCTTAGGGTTTAGCTCGAGATTGTTTCGAGTATACAAGAATGTTTAGTATAACAGTTTTTTTTTAAAATTTAAACTAAGATTTAATGAAGAAAGAGGGAGCTCGAGAAAAAGCTGAGGTCACTCGGGTGTTAGTCGAGTAGATCCTAGATTTACTCGGGTAAGGAAATTTTATTTTCAAAACTTTAAATTTAACAAAGTCAAGTTTTAAGACTAGTTAACTTAAAAAATATTTCATTTAAATAGTAATTGATTATTAAATGTTTGTTTATTAAAGTTGAAAATTTATTTTGAGTTATTAATTAAGTTTATTCTTAAGATGTTTTTTTAAAAGCTTAATTAATCAGATAATTAAGTAGTTTAATTGAAAGATTTGGTATTTAAAATTTTTAAATAAACTTAATGCTTTTTAAGTTAATGATAATTAATTCCAAAGTTTATAAATTCTGATAATGATTAAGAAAGTAATTAAGATAAATGAATTATCGTAAAATTAACCAAGGTTTAGGTAATTAAGGTTTATTATTTAATTGATTGGTTATTAACTAAAGATTAATTAATTAAGGAAAGTTATTAAAGTTTATTAATTAAGGATTAATTAATCAATAGTTTAGAATTATAAATAAGTTAATAAGAAATTCATTAATTGGTAATTAGAAATTAATGAATTGGTGATTAGAGGTTAACTAATGTAAGTAATTAGAGATTAATTACTTAAATGATAATTACTTAATGTAAGTAATTAAAAAATAAATTTGTTAAGGATTAATTAATTTAATTAGTAATTAAAGCTTAATTAATTAAGGATAACTAACCAATGGGATAAATACTTAATGGTAATTAAGGACTAATTACTCGGTGTAATTTATTATAGGATTGATAAATCAAGGGATTAATTAATTAAGGATTGATTAATTAAAGGATTGATTAGTTAAGGAAATAAATTAAGGGTTAGTTAATTAATGACTGTGATTAATTAAAGGATAATTAATCAACGTAAGTGATTATAGGATAATTAATTAAGGATAATGTAATCAATGTGAATGGCTGAAGGTTAATTAATTCGTGTTATTAATTAAAGGCTAATTACTTGATGTAATTAAAGAGGATAATTAAGGGATGATTAATTAATGGGCTCTGTTATTAATTAATGTTAAGTAAGCAGGATTAAACGTGATCAAATAAATTAAGTTAATTTATTTAAATTAATTGGAATGGTGTGAATTAATCTTGCTTACGAATGATTGAATGTTATTAAATGCCTTGAATTATTTAATGTTTCTGATATAAAATATTTTGTGATACGATTTGATTGAACAGTGATAATATGGTTATCTATCGAGATGAATTGTTGTGTAAAGTGGCATCCTGTGTTCAATGTTTGAATTTTATTTCTTTTTAATAACTTGGGTTAAGATGACATAGGACTCGAAGAGATCGGGGTCAGGTATCGGTACATACCCGAAACCACTTCGATTTGAAACCTTCTATAAATTCTTTATAGATTTGATATGTGAAATCAATAGGATGGAATGAAATAGTTTAAGTGAACTGGACCATTGAAACTAAATAAGGGTATTTAGAGATTGATTTGTGAAGTAAGTGTTGACTATAACAAGCTAAGAACTCGTAGTGAAGGACGAGTTATCCCCGAATTTAAGTATGTTATAACTTAGTATTTTCAAGTTATATGGGTTTACACACATTGGTTTCCAGCATGACCCGGGCATTTCTTTGATGTAATGCTCGGGTCATATTGAGTATTAGAGATTTTCAGGTAAGAACGTTTCTGGAGCGCAGGAGGCGAGCTGGATGGCAGGAACGTATGGAATGTATTCCGCTGTGATATATTGTAGTTTATCTGGGACAAGTTAATCTTAACTGTCAAGTGTGTGTGTAATTGTTGTAACTCTGATGTACTGATGTAAATTAACTAATATAGTTTTTCTTTGTATAACTGCTATTTCATTTGATATTATATTTTGATCCGCTGCGAATGTGGAAATCTGTGTTTTTGTGTTTCTGTTTCTTCTTCTTCTTCTATCTCTTTCTTCTTTTTTCTAACTATCTAGAATTTTCCGGATCGAAAACTCTAGGTCGTTACATTTGCTAGTAGAGCCAGGTTAAGTGAGAACCTTGGCTCTAGTAGGTTTACTCATTAAGAATAGGGTCAATGGCCAACAACAATTGACAGTTTTCAACCCGCTTTCGCCTCTCTGAAACATCTATGTCTTCCTGCTCCAGCGACATTTGCGTTCCATCCCGTTGACCTTTTCTTCTCCCTTCCGTTTCGCCTCTCTCCTCTCTCCATGCCTGACTCTACTTCGCTTCCCCCCTCTTTATCGCTACGCTCTTCCCCCTCTTCTACCAGATCTGGCCGCGTGTTCAAAGTCCAGTCGTCCCTCACCGATAGCCTCATGCCTCCAAACCTGTCCATTGCTGATTTCCCTCCTCTCCCTTCATCTGGTCCGGCTTTAGTTGCGAATTCTTCGACAGTCAGTCCATCGGTTCTAGGTGTTGTGAATAAGGCTGCGTCCACTTTGCTGTCGTTACCTCCCCTTGCTTGCGGTGGAAGATCTGGGTCTGATGTGAATGTGAATAGTCAGGCAGGTTTCGTTGGTTCAGGTACTAATGGTTGTGTTACCCCTGTCGACTGTGATTTTACAGTTCGTGAGCCTCGTCCTAATAACGGTGACAATGTAAGTAACCACGGCCCAGTTTGTGATGTGGAGAAGCTGATAGTGAATGTTGTGAATGATGATGGGGGTAATGTTAGTTTGCCTGAGTGTTTTCTGGGGAGAGAATCGGCTGGCAATCAATGTTCTGGTCAGTGCACACTTGGTGCTTGTGATAATGCCCCAACGAAATCTGTTCCAATTCCCAGTTTGGCTGGCACTGATGTTTCTTTTCCAGCTGCCTCTATTGGCTCCCGTCCCGTTCTGGAGCGCCCTGGTCCAACTCCGCCTTCGATGCCGAACTCCAAAACTTGGTCTTCCCTATTCTCGTCCTTGCCTCGGAATGCGGGTAACTACATTCCGATTGATTTTGAAATGGTCGAAGTAAATGGAGTAATGATCCCTCCCCCTTCTGTTTTGCAAGCCGGTGTGGATTTTTGGGCTGATCATTTAGTAGGTTTCTTTCTTGAATCTACTTACCGAATAAAAAATGTGACTTTAGCTCTTCGGAGGGCATGGAAGCTTCGTGGTAATTTGGATGTGAAGCTGATTGACTCCATGTACTATCTTAAGTTTTCCTCTCTTGAGGATCGTCGGATTGCTCTTGACGCTGAGCCCTCATTCTTTGATGGTAGGCCTTTCATTGTTACTCCTTGGACCCCAACTGTGGCAAGTGCACGTGAACAAGTTCTTACTATCCCCGTGTGGGTATTTTTCTCTCAGATTCCCTCTGCTCTTCAACCGCTTATTGGTCTGAATTGGCTAGCCTGTAACGTTGGAAAATTAAAATGTTTTGACTCAAACACAGTGGCTCGTGATAAGTTGATGTATGCTAAGGCTCTTATTGAAATATCCCCTTTCAAGCCTCTCCCATCCTCTATTTCTGTCCAACTAGCTGTTGGTCATGTTGAGGTAGTTCGTGTTCGCTACGGTTGGGTTCCGGAAATCTGTTCATCATGTCCCTCCTTTGGCCACCTGGCTACTGCCTGCTTGCATTCGGAAGCCGTCGCGGATGCTCCGAAGATCCCTTTGCCTCGCCCCCCTCGTAGGATTTGGGTCCCCAAGGCTACATCCCCTGGTTCTCTGATTTCCCCTTCATCGGCTGTTCCATCTGCTGACTTGCCTCCGTCGCCGATGGTTAGGCCTGATTCTGTGGTTGTTGTTCCTGATCCTGGTTCGACGCCGTTGCCTGTCGCTTGGGATGAGCCCGAGGGGTGTTGGATTGATCCCATCTCTGATATGAGATTTAACCCGGTCAATGGATCTTTCTTCCGGTTTGTTTCTGATGATCAGCAGGACCTTCGTTGCCTTCGCTACAAACCTTCAGGTGATTCCTTAGTTCTTGATTTGGATGGGTTATATGCAAGTTCGAATTCTGCGATGCTAGCTGATATTACCTGGGATCGTTCTTTTATCTACTCCTCTGATGCTATGGGTTATGATCCACGTCTTGCTCTTCTTTTCCGACCTTTTGCTGGTTTTTGTGGATCCATTCCTCTAGTCGCTTCTCTGGTGGATGGATCTGATGTGATATCTTCCTCTTCGGAGGAGTGCTAGTTTTTTTTTTCTTCTTCCTAGTTTTAGTTACGGTGACATATTTGTCTCGTACCTGTGCTGTATTTTCTGTATTATCTCTTAGTAGTTAAGGTGCTTTACCTTACTCCTGTACTTCAACTTTATTACTTACGTAATAAATAGTGGACGGTCCACTATAAAACCGGCTTGCTTTGCAAAAAAAAAAAAAAAAAAAAAAAAATAGGGTCAATGGTACCCTAGAATGAGTTAAGTGTATATATCTATATGAGAACGTACTTGTTGTTTTCCTGTATAATGATTTTAAAAATGGTTTTAATGAATGATTTTTATAAAAGCTTATATTTTATGTATAAAGCAATTATTCGTTGTTGGATATTGAATTTGAATAAGAATTAAGTGACATATATATACATGTGTGTGTGTGTGTGTGTGTGTGTGTGTGTGTGTATCAAAATGGGAATTGAATATATTGAACTGTACAGATAAGATGAATTAAAATTGGTTTCAAACCAGAATATAAATGGTTATTGATGGGATTATATTTTTCTAATAAACAATGATAAAGCAAAATGAAAAGTTTTAAAAAAAGTAACAATTTAGATGAAACTGACTTGTAAATGGAAAAGGATTTAAATTATGAAGTTTTAAGTCCAGAAAAGAATTTGGAACTGTTTCAAAGTATCAAAGGTAATATTAAATAATATTATTCAAACTATTTTGAATGTAGTCTTATTTTAAAATAAAAAGTTGTTTGAAAACTTTAAAAGAATTTGTTTTGAACTAAAACCAACGGTGGTTTAAATTTTAAAATTTGGCTTGGTGGGCAAAAAGTAAATATGTATTTATGTGTGGATATACATAATATCAAAGATGATTTGAAATAGACTCTAAAGTGATGAGTTTTTATTTTCCCTGAAGTGTGATGTAAAAACCCAAAGTAAAATAAGTTTTTGAACTTTTAAGTGATAGAAATTTGAAACGGAGAATTCAAATTCTGTGTGGGATTAATGGGATTAAATTGAATTTAACTTAGAGGAAGTTAAATAAGTTTGAATGAATAACCTGATTTGGAAAATTCAAGATGAAATTGAGATTTAATTTGGGAAGTTAAATGGTTGATATGAATTGGGAATTTGTGTGATCTCAAAATGGGTTTGAGATTTGGAAATTGTAAATGGATGCTGTTAATTAGTGTTTGGATAAATTTAGATGTTTATTTATCCTGATATCACTCTATGGTTATAAATAATTTATGAAATTGAGAATTTGTTTTAAAAATGGATAATAAATTAGAATCTGAAGATTTATTTATTTTTGAATTCTTATTCGAACTTTGAAATAAGTTAAATAAAGATAACTTAAAATGGAATTTGGGAATTTGGATTCAGAATTAAATTGTTTAAAGATTTAAATAAAGGTTAATTTGGTTTAAGGGGTTAAACCAACATTTGAAATTAATTCGAATTTATATAATTCGAGATGATTTAAAATGAGACTGAATTTGAAATTAAGTTCAAATTGAAATTGATTTAAATAATTTGGATTTTTGATTAAAGTTGAATAGTTTTAAATTAAAATGGAATTTGATTTGAATTTGGAAAGAATCAAGGTTAAACTTGAATTGGGATAATTCAAACTAGAGTTGAAATGAATTGAAATTGAAAATTGGTTCAATTTGAAAATTATTTAAATAAATTAAGGTTGAAATCAAAGTGGAATAGAGTTAAATTTGGAGTGGGAATTGAAGTTGTTTAAATTGTTTTGAGATTGAATCAATGTAAAGAGGAAGTTGAAATTTAAAATTGAATTGATTGGAATAAAGATTGGGTAGTGGAACGGTTTGGCTCTGAACTATTTCCAAACAATTTATTTTAATATAAGCTTTCTTAAATCCATTTTTCCAAAGCTATTTACTAAATACAATCTTTATTTTTAATGCCAAACTATTTTATACTTATTTTACAATTATTTTGTAACTATTTAACAATTTTTCAAATTTTTTATGAACTAATCACTGTTTTTCAACTACTTTATAACTAGTTACTATTTTGCAATTATTTAAAATATCTATAATTATTTAACTGTTTTCCAACTATTTTACAATTACTTAGCTATTTTACAGGTATTTTACAAACTAATAATTATTTTTCAACTACTTATCTATTTTTAAATTTTCAAGCTATTTTCTAAATTTAAGCTGGTCAGAGTGCAAACTGTTTATGATTAAATATTCATTTGAGATAAGAATCGAGGTGATAATCCAAATGGGGATTGAGGCAATTGTGAATAAATGAATAAAGATATAAGGGAATGTGAATAGAAAAGAGAAATTAATTTAGCTAATAATCAATAAAGATAAATACGTAGGATGTACGTATATTATTCTATTCGCATAGTGATTTGATCCAGATTCGAGCACATAATTTCGATATAGTTATATCGATCCGAGTTAGGATTTTTCACTCGATTTTCGACGGCGAACCTGGATAAGGATTTTTGATTGGTTCTAGGAATTCTCTATCATAGTTATGACTATGAAAAGAGAATGGCGGTTTCTGATCGAGAAACCAGATCTGAGTCCGCACTAGGAAGTCGGGTGGACGATACTAGTTCGGAAGTGAAATTGCATGATCGAGTGAGCGATTAGATTGATATAGCGTATGGATGATATGTGTACATCGTACGGGCTTGAATGAAATTGATATTGGGAATTTGTGGATAAGAAATGTGAAATGATTTTTGAAATGAAAAGTACATTTGGTGAAATATACAATGAATAAAAAGTGAAAGTTGGATATTTCTATGATAAGTAAGATGGAAAAAACTTTATAAGAGTAATCAAACTTGAATATTTGATTTAGAATAAACAAAGTTATGCATATATAATAGATAAACTCCTCTTGTTGAATCTGTTGCTAGAAGAAAAGGGTTTTTGAAAGTATTTGAAGTATAAAAAGGGAATTTACGCAAGTTTGAAGTTATCCAAAGATTTTTAAAGCTATACACACACACACACACACACACACACACACACACAGATATATATATATATATCAAGGATCATATGAGAATGATTTTGAGAAAAGTTTTTTGTAATCTATGGATTTTGGAAAGGCTTTTAATTTTTGGGGAAAAATCAATTTTGGAAATTTGGAAAGCCTAGTTTAAGAATTATCGATTTTGGAATAATTGATTTTGAGAAATATTGATTTATACGGGATTAATTCTAGGTGTATGATTTGTAGGATACTATATGTGTATAGTATAAAGTGTTTTGAAAATGGCTCTGGAGAAAAAGTCGCTCCCTTGAAATGAACTTCTTAGGAGTACCATAGGTCGGTACTGCCTTGAGCCCTAAGTGGGGTTCTAAAGTGGATCATGGGAGGAAGTCTGGACAAACTAATTCCTGAGGACTATTGGGTAGCGAAAGTCAAGGGCGCTGATGTCTTTAGAGGCATTTGGGTTATGTTGTGACGATAGTGTAACTCGATGTCACTGCTATCTACTGTGGACCATAGCGGAAATCGTATGGAGGTGAGTGTCAAAAGTTTATGCTTGATTTTGCCGGGAAGGCAACGTAACATCGGTAGACTGTGATCTATAGTCGAGTGGAGTGAAGAAGTTTCATTTTTTAACAACGGAATTCGAGGGCGCTGATGCCTACATTTAAATGGGTTTTTGCTGTGATAGCAACGTAACCCCAGATGTTGCTGCGATTTGTATCAGGTTCCATGGCATAATCGAGTGGCGCGTAGTGCCTACAGTTATCTATGGATTTTGCCGGGATGGCAACGTAACCATCAGGTTAACTGCGACCATGGATGGGGGTGATGATTTCCAGAGAATTCTCACCAAAAGATGTTCCTCTATTTTCAAAAATGTTTTCTATATGTTCAATAAAATTATTTTCCAAGTATTTTCATTGGATGTTAAAATAGGTCTGCTAAGTAGATTTTCAGTCCTACGCCTTATCAACGTATGACTGAAATTCTGTGAGAACGAAGTTGGACTTGTGGAAACATCGAGTTATAAAAGTATTTATATAAAAACTATTTTTGTAATATTATATAGATTTTTAAAGTGTTTTAAAAACGATAAAAAAAGTGATTTATCTAATTTTAAGTATTGAATAAATTCTGGCTTCGTTCCTTTTCGAGGACAAAAAGATTCAAATGGGAGAGGAATGTGATAACCTGTGTAATAGCCCAAATTTTAGCAATATTTTATTCTTTATTCATAACTCTGGGGTTTTATTTTTCGAAAATTTGATTGTCTAAATTTTATTATAAATAATCACCCAAGATTTTTATTAGTGTGAAAATTCCAAAATTCTTATTTTGGTTAAGACTTAACATTTTTTTTTTGAAGTTATCAATCTTTAAATTTTTAATTTTTAATATTCTGGTTTAATTTAATATGTTCGTAACAACGTTTATTACACCTTTTGTTCTTAAAAAAAATTGATTTTATACTTTTAAAAATTTAATATTTAATATTTTACTTATATACATTTTTGAATATAAATTTCTTAGTAAATGTGTAAACAAATCATGTTTTATATAAGTAATAAATTTCTGAAACTTTGTGTATAAATAAACTGTTTAATTTTGCGTTTAAAAGGCGCGTTATTTGATGGAATAAATAATGTATATATACATACAAGAAAACGTATAAAATTTAAATCCATTATTTTCATTTTTCTGGACAAAAATCACTGCGTCTGTTGTACGCATTCTACGTTTTCTTTTATATGTATATACAATAGTTTATTTCTTAAATGTTAAGTAAATCAAAAAGATATAAACAAATCATATTTTAATTAAGCAATAAATTTTAAGTTAATAGTGTAAATAAGCTATTTCAGATACACGTTTTAATTTGTACAATTTAGTTGGCATACAAATGGTATGAATTTGATGTAATATTATAACCTATATTTACTACATAAGAAAAACGTACAAATTTAAAAGCGTTTCTTTGTTATAAATTGGGCGTATATTTTTACGTCAGTTTTACGCATGTCTCATTTTCTTACCTTGGATAATAATTAAATTTATCCGTAGGTGTATTTTTTTAAGTGGGAAAGAAATAAATTTCCTAACCATTCAATTAGTTTAAAATGTTTGCCTTGGATTCATGCGGAAATTTTTCTACTCTTTCCAATTGCCTCTCGTTTAAAATTGGTGAAATCCAATCTGGTTCAAAATCAACTTTCCACCTGCCTTTTTCTTTCACCATTATCAACGTGTGTTTGATTATAAAACATGATTCATTTCATACTTCTCTACCATTCCTAAAGCAATTTATTTCACACCGTTTCCTCCACTCAATCAACGCAAATTACTCCTTTTAAATATAAAATGTGCCTCACCATTTACATGCAAATTATATTCACTTTCCTTTAGCCTTCTGATTTAATAGGAACGTGATCCACAAATTACTAACCGTTCCAAAATCTTTAAATTTCTTTCCATTTTTCCCTTAATACACGCAAGCTTTTCTTTAAATGCTAAACACGTTTTCTTCCTTGCTTTAAAATTTGCATGCCTTGATTTTTGGTTTCCCACTTTAACAATTATGTTGTCACAAATAAATACAAACCACGTATCAAACTTCATCTGCATCTCACTTTGGGTTCCTCTCCTTCTTCCTTGCGTGTGAGCAAAGCATCAGGTAATGACCGAATTATTTTTCCCTTTTTTCCTCTTTTCTTCATTGTTATGTTCAAATTTTTGGCTCTACCATTTCACCACATGACACCTACCCTCCTCCACAATCAAGAGCACCCTCCACAGTATAGACAGATTCTTGCTTATATCATTTATAAACACGTTAGAAAAGGATGTAGGTGGCATCGCTGTTTTACTTCAGGTTTTTAATCAGTAAAAATGTTCTTCTCAGCTTTGTTCGTTCAAGGTCTTAACGTTAATAAGTATTTTGGTTTGAGAAAAAATACATTTGGCTAAGGCCTTGAAAAAAATCATTTGCTCCACTGGTACTCTAAGATAGAGTAAATATGTTTGCACCACTTTTATAAAAATAGAAAATAAATGTTATCACATGTTAGACCATGCGTGTTTTTTTAGTCACCTATGCTCTAGGAGAACGAGAAAATATTATTTAGGCACCACTTTTCTTTTACATATATAAAAAAAGTAATAATAATAAGAATAAATAAATTAGATTTATATAATATGTATAAGGAAGCATATATTTTTATGTGGGTTAAACATTCGTATGACGTATATTTTGAAAGTTATTTTATAATGATAAAGTTTTTAAAAAAGTTTTAAAAGTTATTTTAACTGTTCAATGTATAAAATATATATATAATGATAAAGTTTTAAAATTTATTTTACACTTGTTGTTTCATATAAAAATGCATGACCGGTTATATATATAACTCGTTGTTGAGTATATTAAGTGCATAAGAAAGTATAAAAAGGTATTATATATTCTCAACTACATATACGTTTGCAGTATAGTTATGTTATTAGCTTTTGAATATAAATATATAGCAAGATATTTTATATAACTGAATATTAATAAATATATAAGGTTGTTCTCTGTGTTTATATTAAAACTGAAATTTTACAGTCACATATTTTGTTATAAGGTATATATATGTTGATTATACAGAATGTATGGTCAATAGTTTTTTCTTAACTATTTACATTTTTGGAAAACGTATGTATATAATTTTAATGAGTTTCAAAGTTAAAATTAGTTAAGCAAATAATATTTTGGGATTTTATATATTTTGTTTCAGTCTACATCGAGTAGTTTCTAATCTATTTTCATCGACTCTATTTATCAGCTCTGTTCGTCCTATTCGTGCCAATCTTGTTCATTTTGGAAATTCGTTCTGGGATTCATAACCCATTTCAAATCTCTCTAGCCTCGAAAGGTGAGCAATCACTCACGATTAACATTCTTTTATTTATTAAATTTGATTTCAATTGAAATGATAATTGAAATATGCTGCTGTAGTTATTTAAATTTGTTATACATGCTATTATCTGTAACTGTTCACCTGCGGGATATGACACCATATCCTGTTGTTTATATTATATTGTTGTTGATGATATATGCCTGTTATTTTATTGTATTTTCTGTTATCACTCTGCAAGTTCCCTGTAATTTAAAAATCACTATGGGTTGAAATGATACATACCCGAACAGACTTTAGAATAGGAGAAAATCGCTATGGGCTGAAATGATAAACCCAAGCGATTTTCATTTAATTGAGTTTGGGATTTCGGGTTGAAATGATATCCACCCGTTTATATTTAGTATAGGAATTGAAATGATAAATATCCGTAGCACTTGACTATATGATAGGAAATATATACAGACACCGTTGGTCCATATAAATATTTTGAAAATAATTTCCATAATTTTGGAAAGAAATATATGGTTTAATAAATTTGATTCTTAAGATATTATATAAATGAAAATCGTATATATAAATTTAGTAGTAATATTTGATTTAAATTAGATTGATTTAATACATATAATATGGTTAAGTATTTATGTAAATCTATATTTCAGATAGATTCTCTTGTAATAAATTGAATAATTAAGATTGGGAGATAAATTTGGGTTTATAAAAATGATATTTAATAAGGATTTATTTAATTAAATCGATTTGAAATTTTTGAATGGGAAAGTAAAAGGGTATGATTTTATAACTGGATTTTTTAATTTAAGTGATTTAATGAATATTTCATGTTTAAATAAATTAAAGAAAATATTGAGTAAAATGTAATTTAAGGTTACTTAAATGATATTGAATCTAATAAGGGAGTATTTCAAGACTAAATAATAATGAGGTTAAATTGAGATCTATATGAAACTGGTATATAGAACATTTAAATATTAAAGCCTTGAACTATATTGGAATTTAAATGATTTATGTTGAGATTCGGATCTGTATTTGAAATTAACATAGTTGAATTTGTTATTTAGCAACTAAATTGAATTAAAATGAAAATTTAGGTTGAACTAAATTTGAATTTATTATTTAGAAAACTAAATTGAATGAAAATTTAGATGAAACGTTAAATACTTAAAGTTTTGAAATATATGGAAATGTAAAGGGGTATTTGTGATTATAAATCCAAATTTGAGATCGATAAAATTTAATTGGTTATTTTAGAAATTGAGTTGAATTTAAATTGATAAATTGTGATTGAATTTAATTTGAATGGGAAGATCGGGTTGATGTTGGAACGATTTGTTAAGTTGAGGAAATTGAAAATACTTTACTCTATAAATTATTTAATATATATAAATACTATTTTGGGAAATATAGAGATATTTGAAGTGAAAATGAGATTTGGTTTTGAAGTATAAATTAAGCTGAAAGGACCACGATGTTATAGTGTATATTTCTACCTTGTAGAAAGTTCCATGGACCCTTAGAGGATGGTTATCCCAAACATCCTTTAAGTTATTTGTATTTCAGTTGATATTTCACTTGAGTTGGATTTATTGATATAAGAATGTTAATCCTGACTCGAGTGTTTTGTGTTTTGCTTTACGCTCGGGTTAGACTGAGTGCTACAGCATTTGAGACCCACCTTTGGAGTTCGAAGCTTCATTTGGAAATCCAACTATCGATTTAGATTCCAGCCTTTCCAGTTGATTGGTTCAGAGAAGTCATATGTTGCATTGGAGACTTCACTACATTTGAACTATTCGGTTGTATTTTTCTAACTCTCATGTATATAGTAGCTTCATGAACTACTATTCTTTGTCTATTCCACTGCATATATTACTCTGTGATATGTGATTGATTTATTTACTGTATATTTTAAGTTTTGCCAAATTTTAATTAACAATTCGGTATTTTGAATTATTCAAGTTGGATATGTATGGTTTTATTGTCGATTTGAATGGTCCAAAATAGAGGGTCGTTACAGTTGGTATCAGAGCTTTGGCTCTAGGCAAAACTTAGCGTATATGGTAAATTTATTTAAAGAATCACTTTCGCTCGAGTTGAATATCTTCCTTTTGACTCGATTTCCTTTGAATTTTGGAATGTCCCTCGGTTCTGAAATTCATTCTGTCTCCCCCTATTTATATTCGTTGGATTCCAAAGTATCCCGTAACTCCACTGAATGATTTGTAAAGGGGGTGAAAACTCCTTTTCAATTGGCATTGACTCACCGAAGGTTTCTGTATCCTTGGTTTACGATGCTGCTATATCTTGTTATGCCGAATTCTATATCTCTGGCGAACGAATGTCGAATTGCCTCAGAATTCTACACCGATCTAACTTTGGAATCACGGTTGACCGGTAAAGGTCGCCCACGATTTATAGAAGTATATCCATCTTCTATTTTGTAATTTAATTATCTCATCTTCGATCGAGTCTATCTTCGAATCAGGATTCTATTGATTGGAGTTCCTCTAAATTAAATCGCTATCTTTGTTTTGAAATCCATTCTTGAATCATCCTTGAAAATCAGGTTTTGTTTGTATTTTTGAAATTGTTTATATTGAAATTTTATTTTGATAACTATGATTTTTTTTATATATAAAAGTGAAAATGTTTCGATAAGGATTATATACCTATATATATAAAGCAAATAAGAAATGTTATTCTATATAAAAAGGTTTTGATAGGATTTGAAATTTTGAAAAATTATAAGAAATTGATTTATATAAAAATGATTTATAACTGTAGAGTTAAATTTGAAATTCGAGAATTGAATTCCGGTGTTTTGAAATTGGTTTTAAGATTTTGGAAAATATATAAAAATAATACGATTTAAAAGTATTTTTCCGAATAAGAAATGTTTCAAATGAGTTCAAATGAATTCCAATAATTTTAAAGAAATTTCAAAGAAGTTTTCAAGAAAATAGAAGTCTAGAACTCACTTATGTCGTTGGAAAATAACTTCGGTGATGAGTGCATGCATCATCGACATTGATTTTCGAGTTTCAGAGTAGGAGGAGAGGCCACTTTAATAGCTTCGCCATGCATGTGATTTTGTAAAACCGTTTTTGGTTTCAAATTCCGAAGTATAATTTGATATTTTAGAAAGTTATAAGTTTATATTTGAAATAATTTAAAATGAGACCGGTGTTCAGTCCTCGAGTTTCGGATTTAATAATTGATTTATCGATTTATTGTTGATTTTCAACTCTTGAATTGAAAATTTGATTTCCCTAACTATTTTGAATGTTCGAACACTTCCAAATCGAGACTAAATTTTCAAAGCTAAGAAATTTTGAAGAGTATAAAATGTTTGATAAAGAATATAAATTTGGTTTTGAAATGCTTTGAAAAAAAATAGTTTTGAATAATGGTTTTCAGAAAGGTAAATTGGATATTTCAAATAGAAATAGATAGTTTAAAAGTTTTTAAAAAAAGGGATAATTATAAATTTGGAAACCATTTTGAGTATAATTGATCTTGGGAAAATATTTGGTTTTAAAATTAAATTGGAATTAAAAACCAATACTTATATGGTGATTTTGGAAATGAATTTGTTTGACTTGAATTATTTTGATTTGCAAACTGGGATAATTTTCTAAACCTATTATTTTGGGAACTTTGAAATGTAGATATTTAATTTGGAAGAAAATTTGGTGAAATCATATATGATTTTGAAACTGAATTGATATTGAAATGATTTGAAATTTGAGAACCTTATATTATTAAGCACTTGATTTGGGAGTGGTCGAACTTATATAAAATGGATTGTATGAGTATGAAGTTGATTTGAAATCTATTGATTTGAAAGGTACTCAATTTGGAAAGAGATTTTATATAATTGAAGTCTATATAAGTATGATTTGATCTACAATTGATTTTGGAAAGTATTTGATTTGAGAAAAATGGAATCCTATATATATGGACTTTATATAAGTACGATATTTGAAAGTGATTTGAAAAGGTACTATATGATATATATTTTCGAATTAAAGATATGGAAAGTCCTTCTACTTGATATCCGCTTTATGGCCACATCGTGGATTCATTCTATCGATATTATTCTCTCTATTTTTTGGTTTTTCGGATGTAATACTCGAGTGTTCCCACCGTGGCGTAACCCATGATTTCTTTTTTCTCTCGCGACTGCATAACGCAGCCGCTTGACTGAGTCTTGTCTAGGGGTACGGATTGTTTCCTGGGGGATCCAGGCGTAACCATTGTGTATCCTGCAATCTGTGTTGGTCGCGAATAGTAGCGAAACTGCCTGACTGAGTCTTGTCTAGGGTACGAATTGTTTCCTGGGGGATCCAGGCGTAACCATCGTGTATCCTGCACTCTACTAGTCATCATGGCGTAACTCGCAGGGCTGAGAAAGCTTACGGATATGGATTGTTTCTTGGGGGACCCAAGCGTAACCATTGTGTATCTACGAACCATGGTTGGACAAAGGTTTTGGTTTTGTTGTTTGTTTGGATTGTACTTTCCATATCTGTTTTTAAAGGTTTTTCAAGTATTTTCACTGGGTGTTGAAACAAGTCTACTAAGTAGTTGAAGAATTCTAGCTTTGCGCCTGATCAACGCATGGCCAGAGTCTGCAAGAACGAGGATAAACTTGTTGAAACATCGAGTTATAAAAGTATTTTCAAAAAAAGAATTTATTTCGATATAATAGTATTTTATTATAAAAGTATTATTATAAAGGTATTTATTATAAAAGTATTTTTCCCAACAAAGAAATTTTGAATTAATATTTGAAATTTAAATTCTTAAGGTTCTAGATTAATTATTTGTGCCCGATACTATTCCTTGCATCTACCTTACCTGCTCAGTTTAGTTATTCACCTTAATTTTGTTTTCTAAATCTACCTTCCTTCCTTGTTGGATATATCCTTTATAAATATTGCTTATTTGTATACTGCATTGTTTAATAAAAAAATTTAGTGCTGTAAATATTTTGAAGTTATTAATTTAAAAAAACATGTTTAAATAAAATGATTATTGATGTATATATAATGTTGAAAGTATCTTAAGATAAAGTAGTAAAAAAAATTGATTTCCAAGTGAAGTTTTCAAATGAATATTTCAAGTAAAATTTATATTATTTTAAAATTTATTATTTATCTTATCTTTCAATCTATTTTCTTTCTGGTTGTTTTAATTCTCCTACCTCCTTCCTTTTCGGGGACGAAAAGTTTTGAGTGGGGGAGAGTGTAACAGCCCAAATTTTAGCAATATTTTATTCTTTATTTATAACTCTGGGGTTTTATTTTTCGAAAATTTGATTGTCTAAATTTTATTATAAATAATCACCCAAGATTTTTATTAGTGTGAAAATTTCAAAATTCTTATTTTGGTTAAAACTTAACAATTTTTTTTTGAAGTTATAAATCTTTAAATTTTTAATTTTTAATCTTTTGGTTTAATTTAATATGTTCGTAACAACGTTTATTTCACGTTTTGTTCTTAAAAAAAATTGATTTTGTACTTTCAAAAATTTAATATTTTATATTTTACTTATATACATTTTTGAATATAAATTTCTTAGTAAATGTGTAAACAAATCACATTTTTATATAAGTAATAAATTTTCGAAACCTTGTGTATAAATAAATTGTTTAATTTCGCATTTAAAAGGCGCGTTATTTGATGGAATAAATAACGTATATATACATACAAGAAAACGTATAAAATTTAAATCCATTATTTTCATTTTTTGGACAAAAATCACTGCGTCTGTTGTACGCATTCTACGTTTTATTTTATACGTATATACAACAGTTTATTTCTTAAATGTTAAGTAAATCAAAAAGATATAAACAAATCATATTTTAATTAAGCAATAAATTTTAAGTAAATAGTGTAAATAAGCTATTTAAGATACATGTTTTAATTTGTACAATTTAGTTGGCATACAAATGGTATGAATTTGATGTAATATTATAACCTATATTTACTACATAAGAAAAACATACAAATTTAAAAGCGTTTCTTTGTTATAAATTGGGCGTGTATTTTTACGTCAGTTTTACGCATGTCTCATTTTCTTACCTTGGATAATAATTAAATTTATCCGTAGGTGTATTTTTTTAAGTGGGAAAGAAATAAATTCCCTAACCATTCAATTAGTTTAAAATGTTTGCCTTGGATTCATGCGGAAAATTTTCTACTCTTTCCAATTGCCTCTCCTTTAAAATTGGTAAAATCCAATCCGGTTCAAAATCAACTTTCCGTCTGCCTTTTTCTTTCACCATTATCAACGCGTGTTTGATTATAAAACATGATTCATTTCATACTTCTCTACCATTCCAAAAGCAATTTATTTCACACCGTTTCCTCCACTCAATCAATGCAAATTATTCCCTTTAAATATAAAATGTGCCTTACCATTTACATGCAAATTATATTCACTTTCCTTTTGCCTTCTGATTTAATAGGAACGTGATCCACAAATTACTAACTGTTCCAAAATCTTTAAATTTGTTTCCATTTTTCCCTTGATGCACACAAGCTTTTCTTTAAATGCTAAACACGTTTTCTTCCTTGTTTTAAAATTTGCATGCCTTGAATTTTGGTTTCCCACTTTAACAATTGTGTTGTCACAAATAAATGAAAACCACGTATCAAACTTCATCTGCATCTCATTTTGGGTTCCTCTCCTTCTTCCTTGCTTGTGAGCAAAGCATCAGGTAATGACCGAATTATTTTTCCTCCTTTTTTTTCTCTTTTCTTCATTGTTCTGTTCAAATTTTTGGCTCTACTATTTCACCACATGACACCTACCCTCCTCCACAATCAAGAGCACCCTCCACAGTATAGATAGATTCTTGCTTATATCATTTATAAACACGCTGGAAAAGGATGTAGGTGGCATCGCTGTTTTACTTCAGCTTTTTAATCAGTAAAAATATTCTCCTCAGCTTTGTTCGTTCAAGGTCTTAACGTTAATAAGTATTTTGGTTTGAGAAAAAATGCATTTGGCTAAGGCCTTGAAAAAAAATCATTTTCTCCACTTGTACTCTAAGATAGAGTAAATATGTTTGCACCACTTTTATAAAAATAGAAAATAAATGTTATCACATGTTAGACCATGCGTGTTTTGTTAGTCACCTATGCTCTAGGAGAATGAGAAAATATTATTCAGGCACCACTTTTCTTTTATATATATAAAAAAAAGTAATAATAATAAGAATAAATAAATTAGATATATATAATATGTATAAGGAAGCATATATTTTTTGTGTGGGTTAAAACATTCATATGATGTATATTTTAAAAGTTATTTTATAATGATAAAGTTTTTAAAAAAGTTTTAAAAGTTATTTTAACTGTTCAGTGTATAAAATATATATATATAATGATAAAGTTTTAAAAGTTATTTTACACTTGTTGTTTCATATAAAAATGCATGACCGGTTATATATATAACTCGTTGTTGAGTATATTAAGTGCATAAGAAAGTATAAAAAGGTATTATATATTCTCAACTACATATACGTTTGCAGTATAGTTATGTTATTAGCTTTTGAATATAAATATATAGCAAGAGTTTTTATATAACTGAATATTAATAAATATATAAGGTTGTTCTCTGTGTTTATATTAAAACTGAAATTTTATAGTCACATATTTTGTTATAATTGTATTGTTAAATATTATATTTATAGTGTTAACGTGTATGGTAATAAGTGTACTGTATACTATATTACCTTACTATACATAGTATAATTTAAATATAGTCTAGTTTAAATGTATAATGGATATATGTTGATTATACAGAACGTATGGTCAATAGTTGTTTCTAAACTATTTATATTTTTGGAAAACGTATGTATATAATTTTAATGAGTTTCAAAGTTAATATTAGTTAAGCAAATAATATTTTGGGATTTTATATATTTTATTTCGGTCTATATCAAGCAGTTTCTAATCTATTTTCATCGACCTCATTTTATCAGCTCTGTTCGTCCTATTCGTGCCAATCTGGTTCATTTTGGAAATTCGTTATTGGATCCATAACCCATTTCAAATCTCTCTAGCCTCGAAAGGTGAGCAATCACTCACGATTAACATTGTTTTATTTATTAAATTTGATTTCAATTGAAATGACTATGGGTTGAAATGATACATACCCGAACAGACTTTAGAATAGGAGATAATCGTTATGGGCTGAAATGATAAACCCAAGCGATTTTCATTTAATTGAATTTAGGATTTCGGGTTGAAATGATACCCACCCGTATATATTTAGTATAGGAATTGAAATGATAAATATCCGTAGCACTTGACTATATGATAGGAAATATATACAGACACCGTTGGTCCATATAAATATTTTGAAAATAATTTCCATAATTTTGGAAAGAAATATATGGTTTAATAAATTTGATTCTTAATATATTATATAAATGAAAATTGTATATATAGATTTAGTAGTAATATTTTATTTAAATTAGATTGATTTAATACATATAATATGGTTAAGTATTTATGTAAATCTATATTTCAAATAGATTCTCTTGTAATAAATTGAATAATTAAGATTGGGAGATAAATTTGGGTTTATAAAAATGGTATTTAAATAAGGATTTATTTAATTAAATCGATTTGAAATTGTTGAATGGGAAATTTAAAGGGTATGATTTTATAACTGGATTTTTTGATTTAAGTGATTTAATGAATATTTCACGTTTAAATAAATTAAAGAAAATATGGAGTAAAATGTTATTTAAGGTTACTTAAATGATATTGAATTCTTATAAGGGAGTTTTTCAAGACTAAATAATAATGAGGTTAAATCGAGATCTATATGAAACTGGTATATAGAACATTTAAATATTAAAGCCTTGAACTATATTGGAATTTAAATGATTTATGTTGAGATTCGGATCTGTATTTGAAATTAACATAGTTGAATTTGTTATTTAGCAACTAAATTGAATTAAAATGAAAATTTAGGTTGAACTAAATTTGAATTTATTATTTGGAAAACTAAATTGAATGAAAATTTAGATGAAACGTTAAATACTTAAAGTTTTGAAATATATGGAAATGTAAAGGGGTATTTGTGATTATAAATCCGAATTTGAGATAGATAAAATTTAAGTGGTTATTTTAGAAATTGAGTTGAATTTAAATTGATAAATTGTGATTGAATTTAATTTGAATGGGAAGGTCGGGTTGATGTTGGAACGATTTGTTAAGTTGAGGAAATTGAGATTACTTTACTGTATAAATTATTTAATATATAAAAATACTATTTTGGGAAATATAGAGATATTTGAAGTGAAAATGAGATTTGGTTTTGAAGTATAAATTAAGCTGAAAGGACCACGGTGTTATAGTGTATATTTCTACCTTGTAGAAAGTTCCATGGACCCTTAGAGGATGGTTATCCCAAACATCCTTTAAGTTATTTGTATTTCAGTCGATATTTCACTTGAGTTGGATTTATTGATATAAGAATGTTAATCCTAACTCGAGTGTTTTGTGTTTTGCTTTACGCTCGGGTCAGACTGAGTGCTACAGCATTTGAGACCCACCTTTGGAGTTCGAAGCTTCATTTGGAAATCCAACTATCGATTCAGATTCTAGTCTTTCCAGTTGATTAGTTTAGAGAAGTCATCTGTTGCATTGGAGACTTCACTGCATTTGAACTATTCGGTTGTATTTTTCTAACTATGATGTATATAGTAGCTTCATGAACAACTATTCTTTATCTATTCCGCTGAATTATATTACACTGTGATCTGTGATTGATTTATTTACTGTATATTTTAAGTTTTGTCAAATTTTAATTAACAATTCGGTATTTTGAATCATTCAAGTCGGATATGTATGGTTTTATTGTCGATTTGAATGGTCTAAAATAGCGGGTCGTTACAACCTGGATTTTCGAGTAATAATAATATGGTAATCTTCTTTCTAAATTTTTAAAATGGTCTAAAAAATTTCTTTTCCTAAGCAAATAAAATGAGTATTAATTCGAATAGATTTAAGTAGATTTTTATAAGGAGAATTTGGATTTAAAATTCGAATGTAAATATCTTAGAAGTAAATTGGATTTTAAAATTTTATATGTATATATGATTATTATTAGTATATAATCAGTTCTATATCATTATCTTTAAAGGATTTTATAAATATAAATAAAGGATATATTAAGTATATAATTGGGTTTTTATTTCATTTTCTTTCAAATTATATTTAAGATCAATAAAGAAAAGTTTAAATGTTAAGAACACTTAAAACATTTTTAATTATAAAACTAAATGAGAAATATTATAAATATATATTATAAACATATTAATTGTAACAACCCGCATATTTATCGATTTTTATATTTAAATATTTTATTTAAATATTTTATCGTTAATCGGATTTTGGTCCGAAGCTACTTTTTGCAAACGGTCAAATTAGGACTCGAGACCACTTCCATTGAGTTCGAAACGTCGTTTGCAATCTTCTAAGTATAAACATTGATATGTTTGGAGTTAGTGGAATTTCACCACTTTTTCACTCGAGCCTTTGGTTTGGACTTTTAGCCCATTTGGCCCAAGTTCCACCCCCCTTCTTCTTCATTGCTTCATTTCATTTCCTAACACTAAAGCTTCAACAAAAATGGTGAATGGAATGGGAAATTAAAACTCCAAGCACAAATTCAATTGCAAATCCAACATTCAACTCCAAATTCAAGTAGAAGATATTGGATTCAAGCTTTGGATTTGCTTCTCCTTGCTTTCAAGCTTCATCTTCATAAACTTTAGTGCAAAGGTGATATTTTTATCTCACAATTCTAGTCTATTACTATATTGGACTGTTGGGAATGATTCCCTATCACTTTTGCATGCACATTTGCATTTGGTTTGAATCGAATTGGCGAAAAACTCCAATTTTTAGTGTTTTTGGTGAAATTCTGCACTTAGGTCGTTCTGCCTATGCTAGGTCGTTCGCGTGGAAAAGTCTCGGCCTCAAAATAGCTCGTTTCCGACCTTAAAATGGCCTACAACGTTAGGTCGCTCGGCACTCGGAATTAGGTCGTAGGTCGTATGGCTCTTAGGTCGTAGGTCGCGGGCTTTTAGGTCGTTAGGTCGCAAACACTTAGGTCGTTTCTGGCTTTAAATCCCCTACACAGCCTTAGGTCGCTCGCTCTGGCTCCTTAGGTCGTAAGTCGTGGGCCTTTAGGTCGTAGGTCGTCAGGCCGTTAGGCCTTAACTCGTGTGGCCTTGGTTCTTTAAGTCGCTCGGCCTTGCCTTCCATTTTTAGGTCGCATGACCTTCTAACCCGCTAGGTCGTTGGACCTATAACCCATTAGGTCGTTGGGCCTTTAACCCTTAGGTCGTTAGGCCGTTAACCCACTAGGTCGCATGACCTATAACCTGTTAGGTCGCTCGACCGTTTACTCTGTTAGGTCGTATGACCTTGTTCCACTAAGTCGCTCGACCCTTAGGTCGTAACACTTTAGGTCGCACGCCTTTCACACCATTAAGTCGCGAGTTTAATTAGGTCGCTCGGCCTTAAAACGTTAGGTCGCTTGATCTGTGCTATTGTTAGGTCGCGAGTTCCTTAGGTCGCTCGTCTCCCTTAGGTCGCTTGACCTGTGCTATTGTTAGGTCGCGAGTTTCTTAGGTCGCTCGTCTCCCTTAGGTCGCTTACCTGGTTGAGTCGCACCTCACCTTAGCTCGGCCATGATTAGGTCGCGAGTTTCCTTAGGGTCGCTTACTCCTTTAGGTCGTGACTCTTTAGGTCGAAACCCTTTAAGTCGCTCGATCCTATCCTTCCTTTGGTGTTCACTAGGTTGTACCGTTTTGGTCGGGGCGCTGCCCCGCACCCCGCCGGGGGCGCTGCCCCCTGGACCCCCGCCACCTGACCGGGCAGGTCGAACCCCGTAAGCGATGGCGTTGCCCCCGCACCCCCACCTTGGGGGGTTGCCACCCCCCCTGGACCCCCCCTCCGTAGGGGATCCTATCTGAAAAATATTCAACAGAACTTGCTAAGCTGATTTCCTTGGATTTTTATCACATCTTCGAATGTGACCTTTGTGATTGATTGTTTCTACAATTGCTTCTGTGATTTGTCACTTTAAAATATAAAGGTTTCAAAACTAGTAGTAAATATCAAAACTCTTTCAACAAAATGATTTCAACTCTATTTTTAATAACAAAGCTCTTTTCTTAAACCATTTTCCAATCTATTAGTATATACAAGCCTTTACCTCACTCGGATGAGAAATCTAATTAAACGACTTAGTAAAACAAGTGGTATGAAACGCTTGCGTTCACTTCGTCGGTTAATTCTTGGACTTGTTCGATTGAACCTCTTGTGACAATTTTATTAGTGAAGATTTACAGTTTGTTCGTAAATATTTAAGTTAAGCAAGTGGTTATGGGACATGAGGCTAAACTTCTATATTTACTAGCTTAGTGTAATTGACACTTCTCGTTGATCTTGATGATCACTTTATGAATTAGACTAGCAATTGCGCGATGTCTCTTTCATTGCAAGGTTAGACTAGACACCACTTGTGTGATTCCATTCACACATACCTTTCTGCTTTTTGGTTAGTCTTGACCTCAATCTGTGTGATTCCATTCACACATGCGGGGTAGCTCCCCATGGTCTTCGGACCGTCATGTGATAGGCCTCTTTCCCTTTTTATGATTTCTGGATTTCTTGTGTTGATTTCTGGAATTTATCTCTTTGACTTGTCATGAGTACAAGTTTAGGGTATGATGCCCTCTTTGGATCTTTGAGAAGATTCTTGTGATATTGATTTATCTCTTATCGGTTGATCTCCTGTTGATCATTATTTGCATACTTATAGTAGTATGTCAGTATGGATATTTTATGTTTATGCCATATCTTTTATTTTATATCATGTCATCTGATATTTATAGCTAGACTGATCCGTTTATTATTTTCTTATAAATAATACTCGGGTCAGACCGAGATGTTGCAGGTGCTACTGCTTGACTCCTCCCCCAGTGATTCACTACTCAGACTTTTGGCTACTTGTTTAGATTAGCAGCTTTTGTTGTTTACACTTGAGATATAGACTCATAGTTGTATTCTTTTGTATAGCACGCGTTGCTATTCTTTTGTATTATCGTGGATCTTTTTAGACCACAACTCTGATGTACACTTTTGTGTGATATATATTCATATCTCTTTCCGCCTTTGTGATATGGATATCTGTGATTGATTCGCATGTTATGCTTACTTCTATATTTGTTTCCGAAGATTATTTTATAGCCACCGTGTGATAAGAAATTACATGGATGGTCGCTCCTCAACAGCCTTATTCTCCGCGCTAGTTGACAGCACTACACCGTAGTGTTCTTGGCTAGCGTGGGTATAGAGGTGGGGCGTCACATTAATATACAGAACTATGAATATAAACTAATTCTATATACATTATAACAAGTGCGAACAATTTATAAAATAATAATGACAAGTGTATACTAAATTGCAACATGTAATACATGTGTCGTTCATTTTTAAAATTCATCATTTAAAAAATAAATTTAAAATATATACACATTTATATTTTTTCCTTTCAATTTTCTTTCATATGTTTCAAATCCAAAACTAAAACTAGAAACCAAACCAGATATAGAAACTGAAGCTCAACCAAATTTCAGATTCAAAAACCAGATCAAACAAATCATCTAGAAAGCTAGTTGATCATCATCAAAAATCAAGGTTGTTTCAATATTTTTAACCTGCACAAAGCAAGTAGTTTCAAGATCAATTCAAACAAGGCAAATTAATTTTCAATACAGATCAAAAAGCCTGTAGCAAAGGGATGCTAGCAACCTTTAAATCAGGGAATTTGTTCACTGTTCAACATCATAACAAGTGAGTAAACTAATGTTTTAAACAGTTTAAAATTTAATGCTTGTGGAAATTTATTGAAGTAAGACTGTGATAAATGTTTGCATAAATGATTGCATGATGATTTTAAGATAAATACACGAATATTGGTATATAGATATTTGTATGTATGTTTGTGCTTCAGCATTTTTGTTCTGTTCTTTGTCTTCCAGGTTACAAATAGGATTCAAAATTTAACTACTCTTCTTTTGATATTCTTTAGACTTCAATATGTAAAAAAATCTGTTTGTTATATCAAGATATCAGATTTAAAAATATTTCCAACTTAAATCTGGAGCTAGTTTTTGAAAATAAGAAGAAGAACAGTAGAACTCTAATATATGTCAAAGTCTTAATCATAATAAATGTTTGATTCAGGTGTATAATCAATTTCGATTTCAAAAACTAAGATTTTTAAGTTGGACATCATGAATTTTAAGTTTGTAAGTTATGAGATATTGCATGTTAATCGGAATTTGGTTTTCAAGCGATTTCTGGTGACCATTGAAGTTTTAGAGGTCTAGTTTTGGCCTGGAGGTGGCCTGGGTGTCTGGAATCTCTAGAAAAAATGGTGAAGGAATTTATCTGCGGTCGTGGTAGCCAGATATAGGCAAACTAGTGTTACGCGTGTAATTTGGTCGAAATGGTTGTTGGGCTTCGTGCGGCGTCAATGGATCACCAAAGATGATCGCGTGAGGGGGATTTGGTGCGTGGGTCTGTGGTGAGGTGATGGTCGGAAGGTCGACGTTTTTGATGGCCGGTAGTGGCAGAGGAGGAAAGTTGGGTGGCAGTTCGTTCCCATGTTTGGGTTCTCTGGCTCGTTCTCGTTTTCATGATCAATTCGAAGCATGGGTGATAAATATTATGTATAGAGATCGATTTCGACTTATCGGGGGTAGTGGCGATGGTCGGAGACATTTCGACCATTTGTACACATGCACGGTGTTGTCGCATGTCTATAGTTGTTGAAGCTCTAGAAGTAGAGGAGGTGACTTCGGGTAGGGCTCGAGAAAACATGGGTTTGCCTTAGGGTTTAGCTTGGGATCGTTTCGTGTATACGAGTGTGTTTAGTATAACAGTTTTAAAAAAATTTAAACTACGATTTAATGAAGAAAGAGGAAGCTCGGGAAAAAGTTGAGGTAACTAGGGTGTTAGTCGAGTTGATCCAAGATATGCTCGGGGAAGGAAAATTTATTTTCAAAACTTTAAATTTAACGAAGTCAAGTTTTAAAACTAGTTAACTTAAAAACTATTTCCTTTAAATAGTTATTGATTATTAAATGTTTTGTTTATTAAAGTTGAAAATTTATTTTAAGTTTTTAATTAAGTTTATCCTTAAGATGTTTTTTAAGAGCTTAATTAATCAGATAATTAGGTAGTTTAATTAAAAGAATTAGTTTTTTTAATTTTTAATTAAACTTAATGCTTTTTAAGTTAATGATAATAAATTTCAAAGTTTATAAATTCTGATAATGATTAAGAAAGTGATTAAGATAAATGAATTATCTTAAAATTAATTAAAGTTTGGGTAATTAAGATTTATTATTGAATTGATTGGTTATTAAATAAAGATTAATTAATTAAGGAAAGTTATTAAAATTGATTAATTAAGGATTACTTAATCAATAGTTTAGAATTATAAATAATTTAACAAGAAATTCATTAATTGGTAATTAGAAATTAATGAATTGGTGATTAGAGGTTAACTAACGTAAGTAATTAGAGATTAATTACTTAAATGATAATTCCTTAATGTAAGTAATTAAAAGATAAATTTGTTAAGGATTAACTAATTTAATTATTAATTAAAGGTTAATTAATTAAGGATAACTAACTAATGGGATAATTACTTAATGGAAGTAATTAAGGATTAATAACTTTGTGTCATTTATTATAGGATTGATAAATCAAGGGATTAATTAATTAAGGATTAATTAATTAAAGGATTGATTAATTAAGGAAATTAATTAAGGGTTAGTTAATTAACGAGTGTGATTAATTAAAGGATAATTAATCAATGTAAGTGATTATAGGATAATTAATTAAGGATAATGTAATCAATGTGAATGGCTGAAGGTTAATTAATTCGTGTTATTAATTAAAGGCTAATTACTTGATGTAATTAAAGAGGATAATTAAGGGATGATTAATTAATGGTTTGTGATTGATTAATGTTAAGTAAGAAGAATTAAAGGTGATTAAAGAAATTAATTTGATTTATTTAAATTAATTGGAATGATGTGACTAATTAATCTTGCTTATGAATGATTGATGTTATTGAATGCCTTGAATTATTTGGTGTTTCTGATATAAAATATTTTGTGATACGATTTGATTGAACAGTGATAATATGGTTACCTTTTGAGATGAATTGACGTGTAAAGTGACATCCTGTATTCAATGTTTGAATTGTATTTCTTTTTAATAACTTAGGTTAAGATGACATGGGACTCGAAGAGATCGTGGTCGGGTATCAGTAGATACCCAAAACCACTTCGATTTGAAACCTTCAATAAATTCTTTATAGATTTGATATGTGAAATCAATAGGCTGGAATGAAATAATTTAAGTGAATTGGACCATTGAAACTAAGTAAGGGTATTTAGAGATTGGTTTGTGAAATAATTGTTGACTATAACAAACTAAGAACTTGTAGTGAAGGACGAGTTACCTTAGAATTTAAGTATGTTATAACTTAGTGTTTTCAAGTTATATGGGTTTACTCACGATGGTTTCCAGCCTGACCCAGGTGTTACTTTGATATAATGCTCAAGTCAGACCAGGTATTACAGATTTTCAGGTAAGGACGTATCTAGAGCTCACGAGGCGAGCTGGATGGCAGAAACGTATGAGTATATTCCGCTATGATATATTGTACTATATCTAGGACGGGTTAATCTTAACTGTCCATTGTTTGTGTAATTGTTGTAACTCTGATGTATTGATGTAAATTAACTAATACAGTTTTCCTTTGTATAAATGTTATTTTATTTTCTATTATATCTGCTGCAAATATGGAAATCTGCATTTTGGTGTTTCTGTTTCTTCTTCTTCTTCTATCGCTTTCTTCTTTTTTCCTAACTATTTGGAATTTTCGTTATCGAAAACTCCGGGTCATTACAACTTGCCTTTTGAAAGCATTTGGAAATCTTCCATTTAAAATACTTTAAGTACCCTTCGAAACCATTGGGGAACCTCCCCTTTGAAACCTTTATTATATACCTTTCGAAATCAATAAGGTCCTTTACTTAATACAAGCCTTTCGAAAGCATTTGAGGTCAAGTAAAAGCTTGTGGAACATAGTTTCGAAACCATTTAAAACCATTCTATTCGAAACCTACAGCTTTTTCTTTCAATAGAACTAGGTCGAAAGCACTCTAACGAAAGCAATTTCCTAAGTAAAAGAAAGTAGAAGGTTTCGACACCAACCCTTTCAAAAGCATGGAGAAATGGCTTCTTATTTAAAAGCGAAAGCACCGTTTCGAAACCAATGTTTAAAGGCAAAAGCGACATCAACTGGGTCGAAAGGTAGAAAGCAGCAATTAATGTTTCAACGTGGTCTAAAGCTTGTTTAAAACTAAAGGTGGCAACGTCTATTGAAATCTATATTAAAACCCTTTCAAAATCCTTCTTTTGAACGCAAAGCAAGCATCATCTCTTTTGAAAGTAAAACAATGTCTCGACCCCTTCGAAAGCCCGCTTCGACCGTATACCTTTCGCCCATCTCCAATCCACTACATACCAATGCATTGATACCAATTGGTTTCAACTATGATGGAGGCGGTATATGAAATCGAAAGGTAGCTGCCAAGAGTGGTGAAATAGCAAACCTTTACAAAAACTGAATTTTCACTTTATAAAGTAATATCTTTCCAACTAAACTGCTTATTTGTCATAATATAATTAGTTGCTAATTTCTTTTCCAAAATCTTTTCTAAAAGTGCTACCGATTTCGGTATTTAATAATTTAAAATATTTAGTAAACTGCTCATTCTCTTATTTTAAACATATAAAACATTTAAGTCCATACCTTAAATAATTTCGTATATTTAATAAAACACTTAAGATAATTCTCCAAAAATTCCAATAAATCACTTTTTATATGTTTTCAAACATATTTAAATTTCTGAACCAAAGCTAATGTATAATAGCCGAAATTAATTTAAACCCAATTTAACCATTTTCTTCACTAGAAAATTCATAATAAATCCGCAATAGTTCAGAAAACTATAAAACTTGAAACCCATCTCTAAGATATATTTCTGAACTTATATCCAAAAAGCAAGTCATTTGGATGTCATTTAATAGTTTTTCTTAATCAATTCTTATCATTAAGTCTATATTAAATAGCCTAAATCATCAACAAGCATTTATATCCAAGTAACAATCAAAACATGGAAAACCATTTGCAAAATAAACACTGGTCTTATCTAGAAATCGAAAGCAATATAAAAATAAGATGTATTCTATCAATCACCTTTAGCTTGTGTGTTAGGGAGGTGAGATTTGCTCTAGAATTGATTTGATTAAGCTTTCCTCTTGAAATCTTGCTTATCTTCCCCTTGTTATTCTTTAATGGTGGCCGACCAAGCTTGGTATTAAGTTTTAGTTTGTGAACGTCGTAAATGAAAAGAGGTTAAGGGTTTAGAGTATAAGAATATGACCTATTCCTGTTTTTCCTTTATTTTACTACTTCTTTCTTATTTTATGTGTTTGCGCATTAAGGCACGGCTACCTTATGCTTTCACAAATCTCAATCTCTTGACGACTTAAATCTTTACATTATTCTATTTAGTTTATCTAATTAAACCTCCTGAATAATTTTTGTTAAAAAATTTAGGTTTGTTACCTCAACCCATGAAGCAAGTGTTATATCGCCCCAAGACCTCTAGACGGCTTATCAAATGGAACATCCAATTAAGTCGGTATGAAATCATATACCATCCTCGAATGGTGATCAATGGGTAGGCGCTGTTAGATTTCATTGCTGAGTTTACAATATGAGAACAAGGAAGAAATGACTTCAAAAGTGGAGACACATTTAAAGTTGTTCGTTGATGGTGCATCTAACGACTTCTACTTGGGGGCTAGAGTAATGCTCGAAACTCCTAAAGGACTATCCATTTGCTATGCATTGCGCTTGGAATTCCCTGCAATAGATAACAAAGTGGAATACGAAGTGTTGATGGCCAGGCTGAAAGTTGTGAAGGAACTCGGGATAAAGTCCGTACACATTTATAGTGACTCTCAGCTAGTCGTCTCCTAGGGTGAAAGTCGAATACCAAGCTCGAAGAGAGAATCTTGCCTTGTATCTGTCTAAAGTGTAGGAACTACTAAATGACATCGAATATTACACCATAACTCATATTTCGAGGGAACAAAACACGAAGGCAAACTATCTAGCCAAACTAGGCCAGCTCCAAAGAAGTTCGGTCATAAGGACTAGTCCCAGTTGAGACGCTAACTGCTCTAAGCACAAGCGAGAAGGATATTGGTTGGGTCTTTGAGGCAGCCAGAGAACTTAAAATGTGGATGACACTGATCAAAGACTACCTTCTCAAAGGAACACTCCCTACATACAAGAATCAACGGAAAAAGCTCCTTCAAAAGGCACTATGATTTGTAGTACAGGATGGGATGCTCTACCAAATGGGATTCTCTACCCCCTTGCTCAGGTGTATTACCAACGACGAAGCTCAAAGAATCATAAGGGAAATCCATGAAGGCGACTGAGGAGATCACACCGGGGGCCAAACGCTTGCAAAGAAAGTTCTCCAATATGGGTATTTTTGACCAATAGTAAACCACGATGCATCAAATTATGCTAAATGGTGTGACTAGTGCCAAAGATTCGGCAAGACCAAAAGAACTTCTGTGACAGAGCTGACATAGATGGTCAGCTTGTGGCCATTTGCGATATGAGGAATCGATCTAATTGGTATATTACCAATGGCCAAAGAAGGAGCCAAATATGTTATAGTTGTTGTTGACTATTTCACCAAATGAGCTGAAGCGAAACCACTGACCACTATTACCATAAAGAAAGTTATTAATTTTGCTACTAAAAAATTATCTACAGGTTTCGAGTGCTATAAAAAATTATCAAGCATAACGGGACTCAATTCAAAAGCATTGAGTTCAAAGACTTTTGCAAATGCTTCCGCATCGAAAAAAGCTTTTCTGATGTTGCACATCCACAGGAAAGGGCAAATGGAAGCAGTGAATAAGATCATGAAGTCCACTATCCAATGGTGACTGACTAAAGCTAAAGGAAATTGGGTTGATGAACTTCCACTCAGGCTGTGGGCTTACAAAAAAGCAACCGGGTGCTCCTTGTTTTCTCTGGCATATGGTTTAGAAGCAATGATCCTAGTTGAGCTAGAAGACCTCTCACACTGAAGGCAATACTTCAATAAAAGGAAAAATGAGCATCTCGTACTTCAGTCGCTCGATATGGTCGATGAGAAGAGGGAAGAAGCCGAGTTAAGCACTTCTGCTTACCAGAAAAGGGTCGCATGATATTTTAATTCCAAAGTTTGTAATCGCACTTTCAAAGTGGCAGACCTTGTCCTCAAATGGGTCTACCATATACTAGGAACATTCAAACTAAACTGGAAAGGGCCCTATGTGATCAGCCAAAAGCTAGGTGATGGCACATTCAAGTTAAGAACCATTGATGGAACCCAAATTCACCAAGCTTGGGACAGCGAATCACCACGTCGTTACTTTATCTAAGACTATCTTATGTATTTCCTATTTCTTGCAAATAAGCCATCCCGAAATACCGGAGGCATTGTAAATAGGTAGAACTTGCCTAACTTTTATTAGTAAAATTGCTTTTGTTTCTGAACCAATAAAACTTTGCTCACAAAAGTACCTACTGAGTCGACAGGGCCAAATTAACTCAAAACCATCCAATCGTTGCTTGAGATAATAGAACCATATTCAAGTACACCCCCATCAACCCGTTGAGTCAACGAAATAAAATCGACTCAAACGGTTGGATCGATGGTACTCGATCGCTGCATTCTAAGAACCGGCGTTTCTCCAACAACATCGAGAAGGCCCATACCAAAGCTACGCATTTCTAAGCCGCGCACTGCTTCTTGGGTTGTGGAATCACGCCCAAGAAAGTATAATTACTTAAGTCACGAACACTCATAATTCGTGCATCACTTCTTGAGCCATGGAGCCGCACTCTTGAAGCACGAACACCTCGCGTTACTCGATGATAGGGAACGTCGAGAAATTCCAAACCGTTTCGGATCGACGGATCATATCGATCCCATAAGCCATGCATTTCGCAAGCCACACACTCTCAAAAGCCACACATTCCATATGTTATGCACTCTCAAAAGCCACACATTTTGTAAGCCGTGCACTCTCAAAAGTTGCGCGTTTTGTAGGTAACGCGCTCTTAAAAACCATACATTTCGTAAGTCGTGTAAAAGTCGCACACTTCACACAAGCACTACTCAATGTGGCTCCAGCACCATCAACAAGCCATTAAGATCTTTTAAGTATCGAATTGTCCTGATAACATCAGGAAAATCGTCTATTGTAGGACTAATAAGAACCCATGACTAGAAATTGATAAAGAATTCTGATCGTTGACCGACAGAATCTCTGGAATCGCTCAGATCAATCCGAGGAATCGCTCGGATCAATCGGTCATTTGTCAAGTGTTCGGAGTAAACACCCCTGTAAAGTAGAGGGCACACACATACCAACATTTAGTTGAAAGGAAAATTATTCCACATGCCCGTTTCTCCAAACAAAGAATTTTGGCAATTATGCCATGTGCAAACATAAGTCGTACAAAAAAACAAGCTAAGTACGTGATAAATATGGAAGAACATAGAAGAGATAACAGCTAAAATATTAATCTTTTAATTCCTTTATAAAAAAATTGCATAAAGTCAAAATGTGGGAGCCGTACCCACACAATATCGGCCAACAGAAAGAAAAGTACAGACGCTACAACACCGAAAGTAATAAATGCAGACTTTGCACTTGTAAAAAATACATGTCAAACAAATTAGAATTTTCCAATATCCGGCTCCACTGTCACTCGAGCCTGTCGATGTTTCTTTCCGCCACTTCCCTTCCCGCCTTTGGTCGAGTCCCGACCAGGAGTCGTGTCATTGCATGAAATATCGATTATTGACACCGTGCCTAGGTCTTCTCCTTGTTCTTTGACCCCCTTGGAAGACACCCCATTGGTCTTGTACTTCTGGACTTACGAGAGCTCCTTAAAGACTTTCTCTCCTCAATCTTTTCCCTCTTAATGGCTACCATCTGCTGTTCAGGTTTACTTAGCTGGTAGCTTGGTCTATCTACTCTTGGACTTCAGCTGTTGTTAAATCGCACTCCAGTATATGGAATGGTCATCCAGGCCATGTAAAGCAGCAATTTTCTTGGATTTTGGCCCTGATTGTGAGCCAAGTATGGGCGTGTGATCGAAGCGGCTACAGAAACAAGCATCTAAGCGGTCAAAATAGTAGCGGGTCCTGGGACCGAAGAAATTGGTAGTTCGATGGGCTATGAAGATGGACTTATCCAAGAAATCATCTATCACGGTAGCCTTCTTAACATCAACTTCGGTCTTTTAAGTGTTGAGCTGCATGACTTTTTCCTAAAGTGAAGAAATCATTTGATCCCAGTCAGAAATGGCCTTATCACTAGATTCCACCATTCCCACATAATCAGCGATTATCTTTATATGAACTTCGACGCCTTTATCATGTCCGACAATAATTTTCTTTTGAGCTTCGATGATCTCGTCTCAAATTTCAAGCTCCTTTTTCAACTTAACTTCATTAGCGTGTGCCTTCTTGATTTCGTCTCTAAACATGATCTCGTGTGGGCCTCATTTAATTCTTTCAGCAAGCTAGCATTGCTCTTACATTCTTGAATTGCAGCATCCCTCTCTTTTGTCAGTTGCTCAATTCTGGCATCATATTCCATTAACATCCTCTCGTAATCATCCTTTTCTGACTTAAAGGAAAGGATCCCTTCGTGGTTGTTACAGTTTGTGTTCACCAATTGCTTACATAATTTCTCCCATCCTTCAATTTGATCCAAATCACTTTGAGTCATCTGGATATAGGGCATGTAAGAATTTTTACGGATCGAGCGTAGGTCAATATGTAATTTAACTCCTTCAAAAACCATCCGAGGAGAGCATCCTCAAGTTTAGGAGGACTAGATGGGAGAATATAACCCGGCCTCCTATAGGAGCATAACGAACCACAAGAAGGCACTATAGGAATTGACGGAGTCTAGATTGATGGAGAGACTTGAAGAGTAGAAGTTGGAGCTTCAATTCCAATAGAGGCTAGAGCCGGGGCAAATACTTAGTGCAGAAAAGGATGAGAATCACGGTCTACCTTCGATTTCTTAGATGGTTCTTCCCAATCATTAGGAGTTTTCCTTTTCTTATAACCACTCCTTTAAACCCTGCTTCAGTCTCCATCGTCCCGGCGACGAACTTTGGCTTTCGAATCTTTCCTCCTCATCCACTCTTCCTTAGTTTCTCGAGAATGATGGCGACTTGAAGTCCATCTTGATCTGCATTATGCATATGTAAATTGTTCAAGTTCCTCATAAAGTCCACGGCGTCTCATAGTACCCGATATAAAAAAAAAGAAATTTAGCAACAGAAAATGAAGCCAAATAATGCATATGTAAGTGTGCATGACCCTAGTGAAATGTGTAACATACCGTAAACAGCCTAAAAGGACTTCACAAACCGGATCTGGAAGCCACCACAGTGGGAATCGGGCTAACTCTAGACACAACATGATTGGGGTAAGAAGACAATCCCTTGAACTCGAAATCATCTCCCATGAGTTCATCGATGTTGACATAAATGTTGCCCAGGTCCCCAAAGTTGATATCGATTTCCTTGGATAGAGAACCATGAAGTCGTTCGGCTGTTGGGGAGTATCTTTAGTAATAATCTCATGGAGAGGAAAATCTAGGAGAAAAGGACTCATTCCTAGAGTTTCGTCACATAATTCGAAGTTCCTTCACCGAAACTTGCATCAAACTCCTCATCATTAGAGGAAGAACCATAAGTACTACTTCTTTCAATTTCACCCTCCTCTTTTTCCATGATCACGGCAGCCTTGCCCTCATGCTGCTTGAACTCCTCTTTCCCCTCCTCTGGGATCGGGGGCATCCTAATCGGGCAAATGGCTTCGATCGTAATGCCTTTTTCTTCATGAATTTCTATAGTTGATCCACCGGATAGACATTCTCCTTCTGGTAGATCGCCCACTTCGGAGTCATGCAATGAACAAGTGGAGCATGTTCGAATGTTGAAACAAGAAGGAGATAGAACTTTAACAGCAATGGTAGATCTTCCAGGATGCAACAACCCATACTGAAGTAGATTATCATCCGTTTAGTAAAGACTTGATCGATCTCTCTCTAACGTATATGGCCTTTAGAGTATGAAAGATGGAATCAAGTGATGGATCTTTGTTTGGCCTCTGAATATCTGCAAGGATTATTCATTGTATTAAAAATCCCGCACGATCGTATTAAACCACAATGAGTAAAAGAGAAGACTTACCCCTGTCGTCCAAAGGCGATTAAATCACTCAGGACACCTAACGAAAAAATACTGGGTCTTGAACTTCGATAAATCACTTTGAAGCTGTAGCACAATTTTGCGATTTCTTTTGGCCTTGATGATCACAAGGGACAGACTCTCTTCGCTCTTCTTGAATGAGAGATAGTATTGTAGCTCATCAAAGCTTGGGGCTTGATTGAATGTCCGCATAAACAAAATATGAAAACAAGTCAAAATCATGTATCCGTTGGGGTGAATCTGAAATGGAGAAATTCCCAAGTTCAAAGAGTCTCTCTCAAGAAAGGATTGAAGAGGGGCACTGCTTCATTCAAGCACATGTACCGATGGCAGACAGTGTACCCCGAAGGTGGTATATGTGCAAACTTGTTTTTCAATGAAAGTCATACATCAACATCCATGATGCCATGCGGCAAACAAATGTTGTGCATGACTTTAGCAAAAATCACAGTGGAAGCTCTCTCTGCTGGGTTGAGTAAAACTTTAAAGTTTAGGGAGTTCGATCTAAAACCAAAACTGGAACCAATTGACCATATTCAACTAGTGGTGCTGAAGAAGTAGGCATTGTTGAAACCGTTTGTGAAGGCATAATTGATGTCGATTCGGCTTGCGAGAGTGCCGAACTTCCTCCACTATATTTACGACAGCATGACGGGTGCTTCGTTCTATACAGCAAAACTTGTATCTGATGCGATCGTGTGATTCAACTAATAACTAAAAGTCCACCTATGCTTAACACTTGAATTTCGAAAAAAATATAGTTTTATGCTGATTCATCGGATTTCAAGCGTTGATTGGGGCAAGTGCAGTGTGTTTTCTATATGGAATGGGCTCGATGTCCTGAACACTACAAACGCTCTATCCTGTGTATATAGTTCACTCGCAGCAAAGAAAGGTAAATGCTTTTCATATCATTCATTAAAGTTATTTCTTCTATAATTACCCATTACCTATCAACAATCGATAACGAATCCAGTGTTTGAAGCGATACAAAAAGATCTTCCTATTCCAAGAACGTCGACTGCGCAATGATAGGACAAATCCAAATTGAACAACTATAGATCAATGTGTCCGAATTTAGTAGAGAATTCTCAGTATAAGTCGATTGCAGTTCCCTTGAAAATGATAACAGCATGAGCTTCATACGAGATGCTACCCTAAGATATTATCACCTCCCAGAAAAACCAAAATCAATTTGCAAGACGCCGTGCCGGATTAACGGTGTAACTTGGTGCAAGTTAATTATGACTCTGTAGATGAAGATAGCAAAACATGTCGAGCACCGGGGCCAAACCCAAGTTTCGTTCCATAAAGAATTCAACTATTTTCTTCACAAAGTCGCACTCAACTCGATTCTCCATTACATCTGTCACAACCCAACTTCATCACCAAATCGCTAAATAAATGCCAAAATCCTCATCACCAACCTCAAGTCAGAAGGCGAATACAGTCAATCTCAAGTTGTTCGCGATCCAAGGTGGGAAAGATTGGTGGTGATATAGGTAGGTGATGTTTCAGGTACTAAGGGCTGGCTCGAGATGACGGCGAAGTCAAGTAGGGTCGGTGGCAAGAAGCTTCGGTGGTGGAGATCAATGACGGCGATAATAGGGAAAGTTTAGGGTTTGGAGGCATTTGGATCGGGTTGCAGGGCAAATGGCTCGGTTCGCAAACAAAAATGTGGAATGATGGTTGGTCAGCTTGAATGAAGTTAAGTAGGAGATTGCATGAAGAAATTTTGCTAAGTCCTTGCATTACTAGTGATCCGTCGACAATGGATTGCTAGCGATCCATAAAGTTGCAGTCAACTTTCTCCAAACTCACCAAGTATGGTGTAAGTGTTGTTTACAAGCATTTGGAAAGTTATGGGTCGAAAAAGATTGATTTTAGTTATAAGCAACGTCGATTCACATTAGAACTCAACAGACGGTTGAATAGCCAAAGCGGAATTCGCATGATAGCCTCAATGTGATCAATTAAACTTCACGAAATAGGAGCTCAAAAGTAGTAACTTCCAGAGCACACCTTGTTTCCAACAAAGGCATACTCTGGAGGGAAAATGTTAACATGGTTTTTAACCCAATAGAATTCTACCGAAGTTAGAACATCCATGACAAGTTGAAATATCTCAATAATCAACAAAAAGGAATAGAAGAAGGAACTAGGAATGACCTAAAAGGAATGGAGAAAAAATACTAAGGTGATGGATTGCTAACGATCAATAAGGCTTGCCCATGGATCCGCCAAACCACATACATCATGATTTAGTATCTTTTCTAAGGACGTCTACCAAGTTTCATGGTATTCCAAGCAAACTAGTTCGAGAAGTAAGCATTCATCTGATTCCAGTCATAACTCAATGAAACCTATATATGAATCACCATCAAAAAAAGGCAACTAGTTACCAAATTATATGGACATCATCTACATGAGGAAAGGAATGCAACCCAAATGGAACGTTCCAAAAATCGCCTAGTACATGAATCACTAGTGATCCATCACATTGAGTTGGATCGTAATGAAATTTTTAGAGTGCCCACATATCATCAAGTGTAGGACCTGAAAATCGGCCTAGACCAATAGCTCTTCAACCTCTATAAATACTCATCTATCTACAACATAAATAGGATCTTCTTCTGGACTGGATGTTGAAACTCTACAGAAACTATTTTTCACTCTTCATCTCCCATAAAACAGTTACCTAGGGGTTCATGATGATTTTCAAGTAACTCTTGTGCCTTTCACTTGATCTAACTTAGAATATTCAATCATATTGGAATTCAATTCAACTTGTAACAGTAGTCGGTTAATAGAAAGTTATAAAGTGGACGTAGGCTTCATTGACTGCCGAACCACTATAAAAATCTTCTTTTTCTTTTACTGTTTCCGCTCTTTTTACATTTATTTTCCATATTATTGCTCAGTAGGAACATGTGTAGTGCTTCCATGCTCAATCCATGGTGTTGATACATTTTTTGAGTTAACAACCATAATGTAAATAAGCATACTAGATCATATATACGGCAATCGTTTCAAATCATCGTGTTGTATCAAACCATAACTATCCCGGATGCCTAACAACAATATAAGCATAAATAACAGTGCCAAATGTCAACAATCAAATAATAATAGGCACATATAAGATCAAACATCAAAAATAACATCCATGCCCATCCTAGCATATAGGATATTAAACTATCTAGCATAAAACATCAATATGATATTTAATATGAAATCTGACAGAGAAATGGAAATCGCCTTCGGTTTCACTCTGTTGAACCTTTACTACTCCACTACCTTCCTCTAACCTATTTCATATCACATCTATTTGTAAAAATAGGCCATGTGGTCTCAAAGCTATTGGTTTAGTCTTGATATCATCTAATCAATTTTGTGCCAAATTTCCAAATGCCTCTTGTAGGTTCTCATAAATTCCACTAGTGAACAAAGGGTTCTGGCCACTTCCAATGCTCTTGGCACATTATGGAATTACACCATCCATTCCACATATAACTTATCTAATTTGGATGCCATCCTACTAGATTTAATGAATACAGGCCTATCAATGGATGCTTTCAAATGCGGATAGCGCCTTATCCATATCCGCATTCGAAATCATTTTACGATATCAGATATCTACATCTGCAGATAAAGACAGATATAGAATAATTATCCTATCCGCTAATGACCGATAAATCAAGAAAAATAAATGGAAAATTTACTTTAACATAAACTTTTCAATCACACTGATCATTAAAGTGTTAAAAATAAACAAATATGATGATAATAAATAGTTTTAAGCAGTTAATGTACAATTAGTGTGTATAATATAAACTTCTAACTTAATTAAAAAACAAATAAATATCATTCAATGTTCTAAAGTACATATAATTCAAACTATAATATTGAGAAAAAACAGATGGATAATTGTAAAATGCGGATGTCTTCGTATCCGCATCCGTATCCTTTTTTTGGATATCGGATATTTATCCGCTTCGGATACGGATGCGAATAGATTTCAGATTTTTCGAGTATTTGTTGATAGCCCTAAACGAAAATAGATCTAGCATTTTTGTTACTCTATCGACTAAAACTCAAATGCTATCATATTTACTCCTAGTCCTTGGCATTCCATAAACGAAGTCCATAGATATCTGTTCCCACTATTCGACAACAAATAATATCTCATCTATACGGAACCAACACTTTTGGTCGAGTCCACGCTACACTACCTCTACAAACACTACTCGTTCCTTTAATTTAGCAACGATCTCTTCTAGTCTAGCTTCACGCCTCTGATTAGTACTAATCCACTATATCAAAGTAGGTCTGATTGTCAAATCAGCCATCGTCCTTGGCCATAGCTCATCGAGTTTTGAAGTCATAACCAGTGATAAGCTCAAGAAATGCCCACTCTAGGAATATTGATCCCAAACCAATATGTCTTCCACTCGAAACATTGACAACTTCATATACCATACGGACATATAGGAAATGTCAAAGTCATAGGAGGCTAAGAACCCTAACCATCGCTAGTGATGAAGTTCAAGTAACTTCTCAGAGAAGAGATACTACAACGATGTGGAATCACTGAACAACTAAAATTCCTCTCCTAATAGACAGTGCTTTCAAATCTGTAAAGTGAAATTTATTGCCTCTAACTCCAAATTTGAAGTTGGACTTCCCCTCGTGTGGTTTCAGTCATCGACTAACATGTGACAACCTTACCTTTCGACACCAATACTGCACCCAGTTAAGTAACATAGGCATGTATGTAGTATCATCTCCTCATTCCTACTTGGAATGTAACATCAGTCCCCTCATCAACCTGTCGGTTAAACTCACTAACGTGTGTCCATACCTTGCACCTAAAATAAAAGTATGATCCTCTCCGATCAAATAGGTCAATGATGATGCTTACTTTGGTCTATTCAAATTCTGTACTGCCGTAACTATAGGATCTATAACAATGTTCTACTTTGAAACAATGTAACCCTAACTTCTTACTTCACTCCTCTAGAAGTGATACTACCAAAATATCATCATTAATCAATGTCTTCTTGACACTTACAATACAATCACTAATTGTTCCTTGTGCTTCTCTTTCTTCCATGGGTAGATGAAAGTATCATCAACAAGCAAAAGCACGATCCTATTCAAGTGATCTCTTGGAACATAGTCTAAGAAATCAACAAATATGGCGACGAAACATTATAATTGGCACATTCTCCCAAAATACTCTTAGTTGGTGAAACCTCATCGCAAGCTCCAACAAGAGAACTTTTTCATGCCAAGCAGTTGATCGAACAATCCATCATGAAACAGAAGTAGAAACTTGTTCGCCATCTCACTTAGCTCATGACGGCCAACAAGCATCTCTAAAGATCCATCTGTCCTCGTAGCGAGCACTATATGTGCATCCCACTCAAATATACTCCTACGAATGAACCTTCATCTTAATAGGTTATTCACTCGCACCTTTAGTTCGCTCTTCTCTTTGGACATCATATGCCTTAAAGGCATAACTACTGGTCAAGTACATCTAACCATATCAATACAGAACTCAGTCCCTATATGGAAGAAATCCGATCACTGCATCGTATATATCTGGACACTCTCTAGCTACATGCATAGATGATAGTCCATGATGTGGAGTCTCAAGCGAATATAGAAAGCTAACCATGACCCTATCCTCTAGTAGGTATCCAAGCACTACCGTCCACCTCCCAAAGCCCCAATCGTCACCAATAGCCTCTCATAATCCACCACTATTTCGTACCTCTTTAGCCGATGGATTTCTAGAATATAATGTCAAACCTAATTAAACCGAAAACAATCAATAACAAACAAACAACCATAACTGGGTAAGACTAGGTATATACAAATCATATCTAGGCTAAGTATAGAAAAACCATGTGCAGGCTAAACGTAAACAACCCATGTTGTAACATTACTTATTTTAAGGCCCGAAACTAAGCGCTACGAATGCTATAGTCAACCATATTATTAATGTTCGATGATAAATTGTAAAATATTACACATGTATAGTCTGGTTCAGCCCTAAAAAAGGTTCACCATAATACAAAAGGTCGATCAACAATTTCGGGTTTCAATCCAAATCTATCTGCAAATCAATAAATATGAAACCTCGACATTGAATAAATCACTTACGGAAATACCATAAATGGAAAGCAAACCCTACTCAGCTTGTTCAGAATAGTCCTTCTACACTGGGTATAGGCTTCTACATCATAAACCTATCTTGGGCAACTTCTTGAAGATCTAGTAAATATGACTAATTTATCGCTTCCCAAGATGATCACTCAACACAATGGCAAACATTACATTCTTTTTGAGCGGATTATGAATGTAAGATAGAATGTACTTGGATAGCTCATTAAATTTGGCCATATACTCCAAAGACATATCGCCTTACTTCGAGTCAGCGAACTCCTTAAACAAAATCAACTTTTAAAAAGTCAAGAGAAATTTCTCTTCGAAGCGAACTATGAACTGATCATAAGTAAAGTGATCCTTGGGAATCGGAGCAATCTGGGCACTTCGCCAGTTCATCATACGTCCTTGAATTATCTAAAGGTTAAATTCTACCCCATTACGTCATCTTACTCCAGGTCATCAAAGTTCCTTTTGCAAATGTCATTCTATTTTGCACCTTAATAGTCGATTTCATTCTAAGGAATGCTCTGCCTCCTCCACTCATATAGTCTTTAAACGGCTCAACAAAGTTGACTTTAGCGTTTGCACTTGAGCACCATAATCATTTGAAATGACTCATGCATTCCAGAAAAATATTTCGCACAATCTCTATGAACATATTCTATAAATCGAAGCTAGTGGTCCACAATCCCGCCCACTCTCAACTCTGGAAATGGAGTCAATAACATCATTTCTTGTATGCCAGACCACTCTTAATACAAAATAAGAATGATCATTCTCTCAAAGATAAAGACTGCATTGATAGTGTTCGTTTGTGTGCAATACAACTTATATACAATATATACTACTATATAGTTTTGAAAACTAATATATATAACAAATGTGTACTTTCTCTTATATATCTATACACGTAATCCAGTCTAAGACAACAACTCCACCCTATCTCTACTGGATTACGATATCAACTCAAGTTAATCATGTAACCTAAGCTTCGATACCAAATGTGACGACCGTCCTGCACCTATGATGCAAAATGGTTGTCAATGGAAAGAAAAGAAGCAAAGGAGAGGAAATAGAAGAGAAAAGAATGGAAATGAAGAAAAGGGAAACAAATAATCACATAACCGGTCATATATGTCACATCGCATCAGATAAAATATAATAGCCAACATAGATATAAAAAAGAAGTGACAGTAATAACTAAGTGATCCAAACATTAGGGTACATCTACACAAAGTTATATATAACAGTGTTAGAGTTTATACAAGTGATAAGTAAACTCAACTGATAAACTATCTTTAATAATAATAAGTCAACGCTGCCTAGGCTTCACAGTGTGGCACAATGGAATAAGCAATAATATGTCCAAATATAAGCATAAAAAAGCAACGCCTCTAGCGAGTCCATCTACACAGCTCCAAGTGTTGTTTACCCGCTATTTAGTCTACTCATATAAGAGCATCCGAGACAATGAGAAGCAAAGCATAAAACCTCGAGTCAAACAACAGTCTGGTGTGAGTGTGATAGCCCAGATTTTGGATTATCTGCTAATTGATAATTAATGGGATTAATTATCTGAAATGCTGATTTTGTTTGGTTTAACAAATAAAACTTGGGTTGTTAGAATATATTTGGATATGTTTATAAATGAAGTTGAACAAAATAAATTCTGATAGTATAAATTTTTTTATTTCAAAGCAAAATAAGGAATGATTGCCTTTTTAAATAAATATTGTAGTAAATAAAATTTGGATTTGAAATTCAATTGTAAACATAAATGGGATTTAAAAATTCTTTGTTTTATAAATTATTTATAAGTGCACAATTGGAAAACAATATCATTTTTTCTTTTAAGTTATATATATTTGAATTTAAAGTTTATATTTCTTAACAACAAAGATAATTTCTTTTTTTTTAAATAATTTTTTATTTAAATTTAAAAATAAGATTTAACTAAAAGATTATTTCTTTAATATACTTTCTTTTTACCTTAAAATTTATTAATAAAGACATTAACTCATTAATACTAAACATAAGAAAAGTAATATGAAAGTGTATTAGGAAATTTGTAAGCATATAAAACAAGTTGGACATTTGTAAATAAATGAATACATGTAAATACAATTGTCGTCTAAGTATCATACATAAAAAAAAGTGGCATTCTTCTTTTAAATTAAAATTCAAATTTAAAAAAAAGAAAAAAAATAAAAATAGTTTTGAGGAACCTGACCCAATTTTTCCTAAGTTTAAAACCATCTCAAAACGTAGCTTCTTTTCACCTTCAAAATTTAGAAGCAATTTCAGATAAGCAAAAGCTTCAAACAATCACAAATGGAAGAAGATAAGCTTGCAACAATATTAACTGCTATTACAACCTGATCTGAAAACAAGTTAACAAAAAGAATCAATTCATCAATAACATCAGCTCATTTGCAATCAAACAGCAGACTTTAAATTAGTTCAAGCATCAAATTCAAAGGCTTTCTGTTTTATAAATACTAAGTGAGTAACAATTCTTATTTAAAGTTATAAAATCTGCATAAACCATGTCGCATGCAGTAAAATTTTAGATAAATTATAAAAGTGCTTATTTGATTGTTGTATATGATCTCATATGTATATATTATGAACATTTATGAGTGCATGTCAGTGTTTTAGCTCTGTTCTTCACTTCCAGATTACAGACAGGGTTCAAAAATTAAATGCCCTTCATCTGTAATTTTTTTGGTCTTCAATAAATGAACAAGAATTGGTTGTTATAACAAGATATCAATTTTAAAAATAGTTCCAAGCTAAATCTGAAGCTAGTTTGAATAATAAGAGGGAAGAACGGTAAAGATTCAACCCATATCAAAATTTTGATCTTAATAATTTGGTGATTCAAGTATATGATTTGAATTGTTATAAAAAATGATGATTTTTTAAAATTGAAATCATGAATTTTAATTAAGTAACTCATGAGATATTGAATGATGAACGAAAATTGGGATTTTATCGTTTGCCGATGACCGCAGAAGTTTTTGACGTTGGGGTTTTGGTCGAAGGAGGCCACGGGGTCAACGAACATTGGGAAATGGTTGCTTGGGTTCAGAAATCATTGGGGCGACGACACAAGGAGATTGTAGGGTTTTATGGTCTCATGGGCTCGACGATGAATCATGAATCATCGAGACCGTGAGGATGGATCAAGCTTGATCGAAGTTGGTAGAAATGATGCGTGAGTCGGAGATGATGATTTCTGGTGGGTCGGCATGATTTCTGATGACCTAGATCGACAAGGCAAGGAGGTTTTCATCATCAGGTTTGGGTTCGAGGGTGTTTCGTCAAGCTCGAATTTGATTCCGGTCGACTTCGTTGAATGTGGATGATCGGAAGGTTTGGAAGGATCGTAGGTGGTGTGGCGGTGGTCGCGGCAGTGATCGACAATGTCAGGAATGCGTGTGCATGTGCACAGTGCAACATTTGGTATCTGGTTTTGGATTGGATTTTGAGGAAGTGGATGTGCGGGTCGAACTCGAGGGGCTTGGCATGTTGAACTCAAAGCTGTTGAGTAACTCACGTAGCTCGGGTTTCATCTCGGGAAGGGAGTGAAGCAGGCCCGGGTTTTGACGATGATGTTCTGTTTGATCATATAGTGCAGGTTTAAAAATTTAAAAGTGTTTATAATATAAACAACCTTTGCTTGAAAGTTTGTTTAAAAATGAAAACTTGATTTCGTAAATTAAGAAATGATTAAAAGATTAGGTAATTTTGAATCCCAAAATTTAACTTTATAGGTTAACTTAATAGTATTGTGATAAACTATTTTCAAAATTCATTTAGTAAGGATTTTAAGGAAAATTAAAGCCATTTATAAAAATAAATGGTTCATCCTTAATCAATTAAGATTTTTATATATTAAATTAAGTAATTAAGGGATGATTAATTACTGAATGAGATTAATAAATTAATGATAATTACTAGATGGAAGTAATTAAAGATACTTCTTAATGTCATTAATTAAGGTGGATAAATTTGATAAGGTTAATTAATTTAAATATTATTAAAGTTTAAATTAATTAATGATTAGAGGTTAATTAATTAACGATAATTAACCAATGTAATAATTACTTGATGAAAGTGATTTAAGGGAAATTACTTAAGAGAAGTAATTAAGGATTAATTACTTAATGTAATTAATTAAAGGGACTAATTACTCTATACAATTAATTAATATAATTACTTTAAGTTAATTAATTGGTTTAATTAATTTAAATAATCACTTGATGATGGGATTTAGTATAATTACTTAATGAGGCTTATAAAGTGTATCTGCTTAGTGAAGTAATTAGTAATGGTAATTACAGGGTGTAACAATTGAAGATTGGAAGTGGGTTTTGGTTAATAACCTGGTGTAATTAATATGAAGAATAATTACTTTGCAGAAGTAATTAATAATTAATTAATTAGTGTAAATAATTTAAGAATTGACTAATAAAAGTTATAGGAAGTTAATTAAATGATGTAATTAATTAATTACGTGTAATTAATTACAAAATGAGATTAATCAAGGATAATTAATAAATATGATTAATTAAAGATTAATTATAATTACTTAAGGTAATTAATGAGGTGTAATTCCTTAGATATGTAATGAGAGGATAATTACTGTATGTGATTAATTAAAAGCAAATTACTTAATGGGAAGTAATTAAAGGATAATTACCTGGTGGAAGAAATTAAGTGATAATCGCTCAGTGTAATTAAGGGATTAATTAATATAATTAATGGAAGTGATCAATCTTGCTTGTTAATGATTGAATGATGATGAGTCCTTTGAATTGGTTGATAGCTCTGATATGAATTGCTTTGTCATATGCTATGTCGGATGGACGGTGATAATGTGATTATCTATCTATTATGAATTGTTGTCTAAAAGTGTTATCTAGTAATTAAAGTTGAATTGTATTTAATTGGATAACTTGGGTTTAGAAGACATTGGATTCGAAGAGACCGGAGTCGGGTATTAGCAAATACCCGAAACCACTTCGATTTGTAATCTACAATAATTCTTTATGGATTCGACTTTGGAATAAATAGGCTGGAAAGGAATAAAAATGTAAGCTTGATCATTCAATCTAAGTAATAATACTTAGATATGATTGTGTGATGTGTATTTACTATGGTATGTTAAGAACTCGTAGTAAGGTACGAGTTACCCGGGTTTATTTAAGTTGTATGCTTTTGTATTCCATGTTAAATGAGTTTACTCACGCTGGTTTTGAGCTTGATCCAGGTGTTACTTTGATGTAATGCTCAGGTCAGACCGAGTGTTACATATTTTCAGATAAGGACATTCTGAAGCTCAGGAGGCGAGATGGATGGCAGGAATGTATGGAGTGTTGTCCGCTGTGATATATTGTTGTATATCAAGGACATGATGTTTTAAACTATCCAGTGTTGTGTAATGGTTGTAACTCTGATGTATTAAAATATATTTGACCAATACCGTTTTTATTTTGTAAACTATTATTTTATGTAATATTATATGTTGATCCGCTTTGAATGTGAGGTTTCTGTGACTTGTTTATGTTCTTCTTTTTTCTCTTTTCATCTTTTCCTAACTATGTGGAATTTTCTAAAATGAAAATTCTTGGTCTTTCATTTGGTATCAGAGCAGAAGGTTAAGCGAGTACCTTGGCTCTAGTGGGTTTAGTCATTAAGGATATGGTCAATGGTACCCTAGAATGAGTTGACACACACACACACACACACACGTATGTATGTATGTGTATATATGAGAGCATACTTGTTATTTTCTTATATAAAGATTTTAAATGATTTTATATAAGAATATATTTTGATACATAAAGTAATATTTCTTTCAAATAAATATTAAGGTGATTGATTGTTAAAATATTGGAATTAAATAGAATACAACCAAATAGAAATTAAATAAAGATAAGTTTGAAATGGATTCAAACTAAAATTAAAATCTTTAATTTGAGAAGAATTTCAGAATAAGATAATAATGAATTTGTTCCCAGATATGATAGTCTTGGTTATTATCATAAATGATTGTTGTGTTTAATAGTAAATCGTGTATTAATGAATAAGCAAAATGAGATGTCTTAGGGAAGTAAAACATTTAAGTAAGTATGACTTATAAATTGAATTGAAGATGATCTAAATTATGAAGTTTGAATCCTAAGATTTAAAACATTTGAAATTTGTTTTCAGATTATTAAAAGGAATAATAAATATTATTATTTGAATGAGAGAGCTTGATTCAAACAAAAGTTGTTTGAAGATTGAAAGGAATTTGTTTTTGATTAAAAACCAAGGGTGGTTTAAATTTTAAAGTATAGCCTGGTTGGTTAAGAAATAAATATGTATATGTATGGATATGTATAATATCAAAGATGGTTTGAAATAAACTATAAATATTGAGTTTTAAATTTGGAAGGGGATGTGATACCCAAAAGTGATAAGTTTTTGAACTTATAAGTGGGAAAGAATTTTTAAATTTGAAATGGAGAATTCAAATTTGAGTAAGGTTAACGGGATTAATTGAATTTAACTCGAAGAAAGTTAAATAACTTTGAATGAATAATTTGATTTGGAAATTTCAAGATGAAATTTGGATTTAACTTGGAAAGTTACATGGTTACTTTGAATTGGGAATGGATGGATGTTTTAAATTAATTTGAATGATACCATCCTATTGTTAGTAATAATCTTTAAGCTGAAATTGGATTTGTTTAAATGAATGAAGAAATGGGGTATGGTAATATATCCATGATTAAGATAAAATGGAATTTGGATTCAAAATTAGAGGGTTTAAAGATATAAGTTAATTTGATTTAAAGGATTTAATCAACATTTGAAAATTTAACTCGAATTTATATAATTCGGGATGGTTTAAATTTGGAATTTGAATTGAAGTAGTTCAAATTGAATTTGATTTGAATCAATTGGAATTGTGAATGAAGATGGATAAGTTTAAAAATTCAAATGGAAAATTTGAATTGGATAATTTGAAAAGAAATTGAAGTTGAATGAGTTCAAATTCAAAATGGAGATTGGAATTGGGATTAATTCGAACTGGAGTTGAAATGAATTAAAATTGGAACTAGTTCAATTTGAAATTTATTTGAATTAGTAGAATTTGAGATCAAAGTTGAATAAAGTTAAATTTGGAAAGAAACTGAGGTTAATTCAACTTGAATTGGGGTTAAATTAATTTCAATGGAAATTGTAGTTATTTAAATTAGAACTAAGTCAATTTAAATGAAAGTGGAAATTTAAATTGAATTGATTGGAAATGGAGGTTGGGAATTGACCAGTTTGACTCTGGACTATTTTCAAAATAAATTGTTTTAATACAAATCTATTTTTCCATACTATTTACTATACAACTTTTTTTTTAAACCTAAAACTATCTTATACTTGTTTTACAATTATTTTTGGAACTATTTAACAATTTTTCAACTGTTTTATAAACTAATTACTGTTTTTCAACTACTTTATAACTAATTACTATTTTATAGCTATTTTGCAATTATTTAAAATTCCTATAACAATTTGACTATTTTCCAACTATTTTACAATTACTTAACTATTTTGCATCTATTTTACAAACTAATAATTATTTTTCAATTACTTATATATTTTTAACTTTTCTAGCTATTTTCTAAATTAAAACTGGACAGAGTTTAAACTATTTATGATTGAATACCCAATTGAGATAAGAATAGAGGTGATAATCCAAATGGGATTGAAGCAATTGTGAATAAGTGAATGAAAATTAAAGTGAATATGAATAGAAAAGAAATTGGTTTGGCTAATAATCATTGAGATAAATACATAGGATGTACGTATATTATTTTATTCGCATAGTGATTTGATCCAGATTCGAGCATAGAATTTCGAGATAATTATGTCGATCTGAATTGGGATTTTTCACTCGATTTTAAACGGCGAACCTGGATATGGATTGTTGATTGGTTCTGGATATTCTCTATTATAGTTATGACTATGCAAGGAGAATGACGGTTTCTAATCAAGAAACCAGATCTGAGTCTGCACTAGGAAGTCGGGTGGACGATACTAGTTCGGAAGTGAACTTGTTTGATCGAGTGAGCGATCAGATTGGTATAGCATATGGATGATATGTGTACATCGTACGGGTTTGAATGAAATTAATACTGGGAATTTGTGGATAAGAAATGCAAAATGGTTTTTAAAATGAAAGGTATATTTTTTGGAATATATGAAGAAATAAAGTGGAAATTGGATATTTCTATGGGAGAAATTTACTTTATGGAGGTAAGTAATTTGGCAAGTGACTTTATAGAGATCAAATTTGAATATTTGATTTGGGATAAACAAAGTTATGTATCTTTGTTATATATAAGATATATCTCCCCTTATTGAATCTATAGCCAGGGTTTTTTGAAAGTATTTGAAGTATAAAAGGGGTTTTATACAAGTTTGAAGATATCTAAAGTTTTAAGAAGTTATATATATATATATATATATATATATATATATATATATATATATATATAAACACACACACATATGAAGGATCTTATGAGAATGATTTTGGAAAAGGTTTTGGGAACCTATGAATTTGGAAAAGGCTTTTTGATTTTTTTGTAAAATCAGTTATGGAATTTGGAAAGCCTAGTTTGAGAATTATCGATTTTGGGATAATCGATTTTGAGAAAGGAGATTTATATGTGATTCATACTAGGTGTATGATTTGGAAGATACTATATGTGTATAGTATGAAGTGTTTTGAAAATGGCTCTGGAGAAAAAGGCGCTCCCTTGGGATCAACTTCTCAGGAGTACCACAGGTTGGTACTGCCTTGAACCTCTAAGGAGGAGGTTCTAAAGTTGATCCTGTGAGGAGTCCGGACAAACTAGTTCCTGAGGATTATTGAGTTGCGAAAGTCGAGGGCACTGATGCCTATAGAAGCATTTGGGTTATGCTGTGACGACAGTGTAACTCGATGTCGCTGTGATCTACTGTGTGGACCATAGCAGAAATCGTGTGGAGGCGAGTGTCAATAGTCTACGCTTGATTTTTCTGGGAAGGCAACGTAACATCGGTAGGCTGCGATCTATGGTCAAGTGGAGTGGAGAAGTTTCATTCTTTTGGCAGCGGAATTCGAGGGTGCTGAGGCCTACGGTTATATGGGTTTTTGCTGTGATAGCAACGTAACCCCAATTGTAGCTACGATCTATAGCGGGTTCCATAGTGTAATCGAGGGGCGCGGAGGCCTATAGTTATCTATGGATTTTGTCGGGATGGCAACGTAACCATCGGGTTAACTGCGACCATGGACGGGGGTGATGATTTCCAGAGTATTCTCACCATAGATATTCTCTCTTTTTTAAAAAAAATGTTTATATATTTTCAATAAAATTATTTTCCAAAGTATTTTCACTTGGTGTTGAAACGGGTTTACCAAGTACTTATAAATTTTCAGTCCTACGCCTGATCAACGTATGACCGAATTTCTGTAAGAACGAGGACGGACTTGTTGAAACATCGAGTTATAAAAGTATTTTAATAAAAATATTTTGGAAAAATAATATAGATTTTAAAAGTATGTTAAAAATGATCAAAAGTGATTTAGTCAATATTAAGTATTTTAATAAATTATGGCTTCGTTCCTTTTCAAGGACGAAAAGATTCAAAGGGGGGAGGAATGTGATTGTCCGGATTTTGGATTATATGTTAATTGATAATTAATGGGATTAATTATCTGAAATGCTGATTTTGTTTGGTTTAACAAATAAAACTTGAGTAGTTAGAATATATTTGGATATGTTTATAAATGAAGTTAAACAAAATAAATTCTGATAATATAATTTTTTATTTCAAAGCAAAATAAGGAATTATTGCCTTATTAAATAAATATTGTAGTAAATAAAATTTGAATTTGAAATTCAATTGTAAACATAAATGGGATTTAAAAATTCTATGTTTTATAAATTATTTATAAGTGTACAATTGGAAAACAATATCATTTTTTTCTTTTAAGTTATATATATTTGAAATTTAAAGTTTATATTTCTTAACAACAAAGATAATTTCTTATTTTCTTAAAATATATTTTTTTGTTTAAATTTAAAAATAAGATTTAACGAAAGGATTATTTCTTCAATATACTTTCTTTTTACCTTAAAATTTATTAATAAAGACATTAACTCATTAATACTAAGTAATATGAAAGTGTATTAGGAAATTTGTAAGCATATAAAACTAGTAGGACATTTGTAAATAAATGAATACATGTAAATACAATTGTCATCTAAGTATCATACACTAGAACAAGTGGCATTCTTCTTCTAAATTTAAATTTAAATTTAAAAAAAAAAAAGTTTTGAGGAACCTGACCCAGTTTTTCCTCAGTTTAAAACCATCTCAAAACATAGCTTCTTTTCACCTTCAAAATTTATAAGCAATTTCAGATAAGCAAAAGCTTCAAACAATCATAAATGGGAGAAGATAAGCTTGCAATAACATTAACTGCTATTACAACCTGATCTGAAAACAAGTTAACAAGAAGAATCAATTCATCAATAACATCAACTCATTTGCGATCAAATAAGTTTAAAAATTCAAATGCAAAATTTGAATTGGATAAGTTGAAAAGAAATTGAAGTCGAATGAGTTCAAATTCAAAATGGAGATTGGAATTGGGATTAATTCAAACTGGAGTTGAAATGATTTAAAATTGGAACTAGTTCAATTGAATTTTTTTGAATTAGTATAATTTGAGATCAAAGTTGAATAAAGTTAAATTTGGAAAGAAACTGAGGTTAATTCAACTTGAATTGGGGTTAAATCAATTTCAATGGAAATTGAAGTTATTTAAATTGGAACTATGTCAATTTAAATGCAAGTGGAAATTTAAATTGAATTGATTGGAAATGGAGGTTGGGAATTGAACAATTTGACTTTGAACTATTTTCAAAATAAATTGTTTTAATATAAATCTATTTTTCCAAACTATTTACTATACAACTTTTCTTTTTAAACCTAAAACTACCTTATACTTGTTTTTTTATTTATTTTTGGAACTATTTAACAATTTTTTAACTGTTTTAATAAACTAGTTACAATTTTTCAACTGCTTTATAACTAATTACTATTTTATAGTTATTTTGCAATTATTTAAAATTCCTATAACTATTTGACTATTTTCCAACTATTTTACAATTACTTAATTATTTTGCAGCTATTTTACAAACTAATAATTATTTTTCAATTACTCATCTATTTTTAACTTTTCAAGCTATTTTCTAAATTTAAACTGGACAGGGTTTAAACTGTTTATGATTGAATACCCAATTAAGATAAGAATAAAGGTGATAATCCAAATGAGATTGAAGCAATTGTGAATAAGTGAATGAAAATTAAAGTGAATATGAATAGAAAAGAAGTTGATTTAGCTAATAATCAATGAGATAAATACGTAGGATGTACGTATATTATTCTATTCGCATAGTGATTTGATCCAGATTCGAGCATAGAATTTCGAGATAATTATGTCGATCCGAGTTTGGATTTTTCACTCGATTTTCGACGGCGAACCTGGATATGGATTGTTGATTGGTTCTGTATATTCTCTATCATAGTTATGACTATGCATGGAGAATGACGGTTTATTATCAAGAAACCAGATCTAAGTCCGCACTAGGAAGTCGGGTGGACGATACTAGTTCGGAAGTAACTTGTTTGATCGAGTGAGCAATCAGATTGGTATAGCGTACGGATGATATGTGTACATCGTACGGGTTTGAATGAAATTAATACTGGGAATTTGTGGATAAGAAATGTAAAATGGTTTTTAAAATGAAAGGTATATTTTTTGGAATATATGAAGAAATAAAGTGGAAATTGGATATTTCTATGGTAGAAATTTACTTTATGGAAGTAAGTAATTTGGCAAGGACTTTATATAGTAATCAAATTTGAATATTTTATTTGGGATAAACAAAGTTATGTATCTTTGTTATATATAAGATAAATCTCCCCTTATTTAATCTATAGCCAGAAGAAGGGGTTTTTTGAAAGTTTTTGTAGTATAAAAGGGGTTTTATACAAGTTTGAAGATATCTAAAGTTTTAAGAAGTTATATATATCTATAAAGGATCTTATGAGAATGATTTTGGAATATTTTTTGGGAACATATGAATTTGGAAAAGGCTTTTTGATTTTTGGGTAAAATCAATTTTGGAATTTGGAAAGCCTAGTTTAAGAATTATCGATTTTGGGATAATCGATTTTGAGAAAGGAGATTTATATGAGATTCATACTAGGTGTATGATTTGGAAGATACTATATGTTTATAGTATATAGTGTTTTGAAAATGGATTTGGAGAAAAAGGCGCTCCCTTGGGATGAACTTCTCAGGAGTACCATAGGTTGATACTGCCTTGAACCTCTAAGGGGGGAGGTTCTAAAGTTGATCCTATGAGGAGTCTGGACAAACTAGTTCCTGAGGATTATTGGGTAGCGAAAGTCGAAGGCGCTAATGCCTACAGAGGCATTTGGGTTATGCTGTGACGATAGTGTAATTCGATGTCGCTGTGATCTACTGTGTGGACCATAGCGGAAATCGTGTGGAGGTGAGTGTCAATAGTTTACGCTTGATTTTACTGGAAAAGCGACGTAACATCGTATGCTGCGATCTATGGTCAAGTGGAGTGGAGAAGTTTCATTCTTTTGGCAGCGGAATTCGAAGGCACTGAGGCCTACAGTTAAATGGGTTTTTGCTGTGATAGCAACGTAACCGCAGTTGTAGCTGTGATCTGTAGCGGGTTCCATAGTGTAATCGAGGGGCGCGGAGGCCTACAGTTATCTATGGATTTTGTCGGGATGACAACGTAACCATCGGGTTAACTGCGACCATGGATCGGGTTGATGATTTTCAGAGTATTGTCACCAAAGATATTCTCTCTATTTTCAAATTTTTTTTATATATTTTCAATAAAATTATTTTCCAAAGTATTTTCACTGGGTGTTGAAACAGGTTTATCAAGTACTTATAAATTTTCAGTCCTACGCCTGATTAACGTATGACCGAATTTCTGTAAGAACGAGGACGGACTTGTTGAAACATCGAGTTATAAAATTATTTTTATAAAACTATTTTGGTAAAATTATACAGATTTTAAAATTATTTTAAAAATGATGAAAAGTGATCTAATTAAAATTAAGTATTTTAATAAATTATGGCTTCGTTCCTTTTCGAGGATGAAAAGATTCAAAGGGGGAGGAATGTGATAGCCCGGATTTTGGATTATCTATTAATTGATAATTAATGGGATTAATTATCTGAAATGCTTATTTTGTTTGGTTTAACAAATAAAATTTGGGTAGTTAGAATATATTTGGATATGTTTATAAATGAAGTTGAACATAATAAATTCTGATAATATAAATTTTTTTATTTCAAAGCAAAATAAGGAATGATTGCCTTATTAAATAAATACTGTAGTAAATAAAATTTGGATTTGAAATTCAATTGTAAACATAAATGGGATTTAAAAATTCTATGTTTTAAAGTTTATATTTCTTAACAACAAAGATAATTTCTTATTTTTTCAAAATATATATATTTTATTTAAATTTAAAAATAAGATTTAACTAAAGGATTATTTCTTTAATATACTTTCTTTTTACCTTAAAATTTATTAATAAAGACATTAACTCATTAATACTAAACATAAGAAAAGTAATATGAAAGTGTATTAGGAAATTTGTAAGCATATAAAACAAGTTGGACATTTGTAAATAAATGAATACATGTAAATACAATTGTCACCTAAGTATCATACACTAGAACAAGTGGCATTCTACTTTTAAATTATAATTTAAATTTAAAAAAAACGAAAAAAAATAAAAATAGTTTTAGAGGAACCTGGCACAAGTTTTCTTCAGTTTTAAACCATCTTAAAACTTAGCTTCTTTTTACCTTCATATTTTAGAAGCAATCTGAGATAAGAAAAAGCTTTAAACTATCACAAATGGAAGAAGATAAGCTTGAAACAACATTAACTGCTATTACAACCTAATCTAAAAACAAGTTAACAAGAAGAATCAATTCATCAATAACATCAACTCATTTGCAATCAAACTGTAGACTTTAAAGTAGTTCAAGCATCAAATTCAAAGGCTCTCTGTTTTATAAATACCAGGTGAGTAACAATTCTTATTTAAAATTATAAAATCTGTATAAACCATGAATCAGGAATCATCGCGACGATGAGGATGGATCGAGCTTGATCGGAGTTGGTAGAAATGATGCGTGAGTCGGAGATGATGATATCTAGTGGGTCGGCATGATTTCTAATGAACTAGATCGACGAGGCAAGGATGTTTTCATCATCAGGTTTGGGTTCAAGGGTGTTTCGTCAAGCTCGAATTTGATTCTGGTCGACTTCATTGAATGTGGATGACCGGAAGGTTTGGGATGATCGTGGCTGGTGTGCCGGTGGTCGCGGCAGTGATCGACAATGTCAAGAATGCGTGTGCATGTGCACAATGCCACATTTGGTATCTGGTTTTGGATTGGATTTTGAAGAAGTTGGATGTGCGGGTCGAACTCGAGGGGCTTGGCGTGTTGAACTCGAAGCTGTTGAGTAACTCATGTAGCTCGGGTTTCATCTCGGGAAGGAAGTGAAGCAGGCCCGGGTTTTGACGATGATGTTCTGTTTGATCATATAATGCAGGTTTAAAAATTTAAAACTGTGTTTATAATATAAACAACCTTTGCTTGAAAGTTTGTTTCAAAATGAAAACTTGATTTTGTAAATTAAGAAATGATTAAAAGTTAAGTAATTTTAAATCCTACAATTTAACTTTTAAAGTTAAGTTAACAGTATGGTGATAAATTATTTTCTAAATTCATTTAGTAAGGATTTTAAGGAAAATTAAAGCTATTTATAAAAATAAATGGTTTATCTTTAATCAATTATAATTTTTATAAATTAAATTAAGTAATTAAGGGATGATTACTTACTGAATGAGATTAATAAATTAATGATAATTACTAAATGGAAGTAATTAAAGACACTTCTTAATGTCATTAATTAAGGCGGATAAATTTGTTAAGGGTTAATTAATTTAAATATTAATTAAAGTTTAAATTAATTAATGATCAGAGGTTAATTAACTGAGGATCATTAACCAATGTGATAATTACTTGATGAAAGTGATTTAAGGGAAATTATTAAGAGAAGTAATTAAGGATTAATTACTTAATGTAATTAATTAAAGGGATTAATTACTCTATACAATTAATTAATATGATTAGTTTAAGTTAATTAATTGGTTTAATTAACTTAAATAATCACTTGATGATGGGATTTAGTATAATTACTTAATGAGGCTTATAAAGTTTAATTACATAGTGAAGTAATTAGCAATGGTAACTACAGGGTGCAATCAATTGAAGATTGGAAGTGGATTTGGGTTAATAACCTGGTGTAATTATTATGATGAATAATTACTTTATAGAAGTAATTAATAATTAATTAATTAGTGTAATTAATTTAAGAATTGACTAATAAAAGTTATGGGAAGTTAATTAAATGATGTAATTAATTAGGTGTAATTAATTACAAAATGAAATTTAATCAAGGATAATCAATAAATATGATTAATTAAAGATTAAGTATAATTACTTAAGGTAATTAATGAGGTGTAATTCCTTAGAGAAGTAATGAGAGGATAATTACCGTATGTGATTAATTAAAAGAAAATTACTTAATGGGATGTAATTAAAGGATAATTACTTGGTGGAAGAAATTAAGTGATAATCGCTCAGTGTAATTAAGGAATTAATTAATATAATTAATGGAAGTGATCAATATTGCTTATTAATGATTGAATGACGATGAGTGCTTTGAATTGTTTAATATCTCTGATATGAATTGCTTTGTGATATGCTATGTTGGATGGACGGTGATAATGTGATTATCCATCAGTTATGAATTGCTGTCTAAAAGTGTTATCCAGTAATTAAAGTTGAATTGTATTTAATTGGATAACTTGGGTTTAGAAGACATTGGATTCGAAGAGACGGTAGTCGGGTATTAGCAAATACCCGAAACCACTTCGATTTGTAATGTACAATAATTCTTTATGGATTTGACTTTGGAATAAATAGGCTGGAAAGGAATTAAAAATGTATGTTTGGTTGTTTAATCTAAGTAATAATACTTAGATATGATTGTATGATGTGTATTTACTATGGTATGTTACGAACTCGTAGTAAGGTACGAGTTACCTAGGCTTATTTAAGTTGCATGCTTTTGTATTCCTTGTCAGATGAGTTTACTCACGCTGGTTTCCAGCCTGACCCGGGTGTTACTTTGATGTAATGCTCGGGTCAGACCGAGTGTTACAGATTTTTAGATAAGGACATTCTGAAGCTCAGGAGGCGAGATGGATGGCAGGAACGTATGGAGTGTTGTCTGTTGTGATATATTGTTGTATATCAAGGACATGTTGTTTTAAACTGTCTAGTGTTGTGTAATGGTTGTGACTCTGATGCATTAAAATGTATTTGACCAATACAGTTTTTCTTTTGTAAACTGTTATTTTATGTAATATTATATGTTGATCCGCTGCGAATGTAAGGTTTCTGTGACTTGTTTCTGTTCTTCTTCTTTCTCTTCTCTTCTTTTCCTAACTATCTGGAATTTTCTGGATTGAAAATTCTTGGTCGTTACAGTGAGCGATAAACAATCTCAAAATACTATAAAAGTTAATACGGTGTACGGAATAGAGGGTGTACTAATCATACCTCAACTGCCCTCACAACCAAAGTGTTAGCACATAACATTGATAATATGCTACTCTATGAATGTCATAATGGGTACTCCATACTCAGTAAACCATCGAGGTTTCAAGGTATCTCCATCCACAATACCTACTTTATACTAAGTTACAATCGAGGTGTCTAGGAATCCCTATGCCAAATACCTACCTCGTGTGACATCTCTAGAGTAACAGCTGACTAACGAAACCATAGCAAACATAGCATCCATCAAACAATACTAGTTGTCACTCATTGTGCTCTAGATCTATAAGAACTCATATGACCATTCCTCCACTAGGGATTAATAAATAAAAATCCTAATTTTCAATTGTACTCCCGTATCTTGCAGCCTGAAGCTAGATACATTACCCAAATCTACTAGCCTAGGTTATGCGTATCCAATCAACCAATCCATGGTCGTCCCTAAAAATAATAACCTGTTTGAGGACAAAAGAAAACACTCTGAATATCAATGATCCCTTAGCATGTGTGTCCATGCTCTTCCTTGCTACATCCATTTCCACAATCGAACATTCTACATCTTATCCATAGATCACTCTCAAAGAACCCTCCCATGTGGAACTCATCACGACGCCAATTGACATTAGGCCTCCAACCTCGAGCCATAACTCTACGCACCACTGAGCTACTCATTCGAAGTCCAGAAAGTGTCAACCTTGGTACCTAATTCTATGCACCACGAGCTACTCATCCAAAGAACTAGAATATTATGTCGAATACGTCACATCATCGCGATCATTGAAAGCAGTCGTCTAAGAGCAAAATCATCAAGAAACAGAGTCGACCGCATGAACTAATTATCATATTGTGTTTCCTAAAACCTCCTCAACATTCATGTCAAAGGTTGACCAATTTGACCATCATCAATAGTGATGGGTACCGACCACTCCAAAGTGGTCAATATCCACCACTATGGTCCTGCACTTAGCCAAAAATGGATAAGCTAACCAACTGAGAACATCTGGCGTCCATCTTGAAGTTCGACGCTCATCCAAACCATCGTCTTCCATCCTCAGACCCATCGACATGCATTCCAGCACTCTCTTACAATATATCCCGTTCGTTTGAGTTTTTTGATCAGTGCGATAAAACACCAACGCGTGGAGTATTCCCTAACGTTGGATTGCCAATAAATAAGCGTTTTTGACCTAAGAACCAAACTAACATACATACATCCAACATGCATATAAACGTCCATAATAGTATATATATAATATGTATAATCCATACATATCAACCAGTAGAAGAAATAATATCAATAATAGCTCAAGTCTAATAATTCTCTAACTATAGCATGTCGATGGAAATTATATGATATTCTTTATAAATCATTTTAAAATAATTTATTTTCTTTATAAAAAATATAGGAATGTATAAGCATAGGAAAATCATATTTTAAAACTAAAAATCAATTTTGAGCATCAATCTAATGCTATACAACCAATCATACTATGGTGAGAGACAATATCACTCATCCCATCCAAATCTATCCAAACCATAAAGCTCTCCATCATGAGCACAATGCAAGAAATGGCGTCCAAAGTAGACCTCGTACGCAAAAGATATGGCACATAAGTTATCTGTTTATTTAACAATTAAATAACATTAAATATAATTAACTAATTAAATTACCTTTTTAATTATCTTCTTCCAACATCCAAATGCTTGAAGTGTACACATATGAAACCATATCCAATACACCACGCATGAATCTGGAGCGATATGGAGCTACGATTGATGAAATCGAGCATCGTTCGTGCCATTGGACTTCTCTTTGAATGCTCGACTTGCCGGTACCAGAATTACGAAGCTCGAAGCCCTGTTTCAAAATCCATATCCTAGGATTCCGCCTGGGCTATCCCATGTTGCATTCATTCGTTCCTCGACTAGACCCCATAGAGATAACAGCGTCGGAGCTCTTTTTCTCCCTCTAGTCAATGTCGTTTATGTTTCCTCTATCATCGATTACATCATCCAAAAAGTCGAACCTTAATTTCGACACTCGATGTCAACCATCACCGATCACATCCAAACTCATAAAGGAGGTGCTCCTCCTCAATATGAGTCCAATGAGCAATGTCTCATGATTTATTATAGAGTTAATTGATCGATTTTATTTTTCAAAAGATAATGGGGGCGGCGGCCATTATTTAGTGCAAAGGTGGATGGAACAGTGCAATGGCTACAAGAAGAAGTTTTTACTAACTAAATCCAATCCGATGGTATAAATTTTGTCGATACCCGAGACTGCACTCCAAGATGATAATTTGACCCTTTTTCGAGACCATTTCGACCATTGATTCATTCGATCTTTGAAATAGCGATCCATATTCTTATTTTAATTCGCAACATCGATCCAAACTCAATGGAAGTTGTTTTGAGTCATGATTCAAAAATATGTGAAATTCACATTGGGACCTTAATTAATTAAAGATTCGATATTTAAATCAATTACTTGAATATATCATCGTCAAAAATATGATTGGTAACATATTACCTCTTAGTACATAAATCTTTTAAATTTGAAAAGATGTGGCTTTTAAGAAATAACTTTTCGAAACTTGTCATAAATAAATAGCTTCTGATGACTACAAATAATATTAATTATTTGGGTAATATCGCTAAAGTATTCATTACTGTACTCAGGGACTTAAGACCTTTCCTTAAAAAAAAGGAGTAAAGATGTTTTTGGCAACATCAAAATCGAAAAATTTCCTCTATGAAATTTTAAAATTAAACAAATTAGAATAAGCCAAAACTTTAAACTCTTCTAAGAAAAATGTGCATTTAAACCTTAAAGAAGAACTAGACAAAGTCATTGCATAAGAGGAAATAATGTGGAAACAGAGGTTTAAGGTCCAACGGATGGATGAAGGAGATAAGAATACCATGTCCTTCCATAAAATAGTGAATGGTCACAAATGTAGTAATACTGTAAACTCCTTAATCATTAATCCTACGGATTTTTTTATTAAAATGATTTCAGTGATGTCTTCACTTACTACTACAAAGATACTTTCGTAACAAATAGGGGTCGCGAAATTAGAACCTGGTGGAACAATTTATATCCTGAAAATACAAATATTTTTTTAGATGACCTAGATGTTCCTTTCTCAAAAGAGGAATCTTTAAAGAAGTTAAAGATATACCTACCGATAATTCACCGAAAGTCGTTGAGACGTATTATTAGAAATTTTATATGCACTAAAATACAACTTGATTAAAATATTTATAAAGTTTTATAATAGTATCTACAATCTTTATCGCTTCACTTCTAATCCCAATAATATGTCTCACTTCTGGAAATCCATCCTAAAAAGTCTTCAATATTTTTAACCTCTAGATTATTAATATTATTCATTTAGGCAATAGCACATCATTTTGGCATGATCGCTGGATTTTCGCTACTCCTCTTCGAGTTATTTGCAAAGACCTTTCCAATAATTATAACATTAAAAATGCGTTAATTTTATAACCCTTTCGACACAATGATGTATTTCCATGGAACTTCACTTCAACTATTTGCATGAAGACTTTACCTTAACCCGATTTGTATTACTTTACCAAACTATAATATTATAACTTATATAATCAGGGCGATACTAAAATTTGGTGTTGGGATAATGGTAAATATACTCATCAAACTCGATATACAAGTCTTCAAATTTCTTAAGGACTAAATAAACTATTTTCAAACTTAGTTAGAAAGTTAACACTCCCCTCAAAGCAAAAGTTCATATGTGGTTAATCTTGTAGTGAAATTAAATACAATAGAAATTCTATGGAAAAAGAAATAATCATGGGTGAAAACGATATGTTATGAAATTTAGATGTCGAAAACATAACGCACTTACACTACAATTTTCGTATAACTATTTCTATTCTTATAAACACTCTCAACGTTTTTTAATTTATTATTTCTTACTACAACTTTAGCTGCAAAAACTATTGGAACAATCTTAGATTCCAATGGGCTAAATATCTAGGAACTCTACTTGATCAGATCTTTAACATTACATATTGGTATATATATGGTTTGAAAGGAACCAAAGGATATTTTACAATGTTAACACTTCTACTAATAACACTATTTATGTCACCACACTATTCATTTATAATTGTCAACCCAAAATACAAGCTAATTAAGAATGTCTTATTCAAAGATTTTCTTAAAAGGGTAAAAAGTTGTTGTTGTGGGCATTTGCGCCCAACGAGTTTAGCCTCAATAAAATAGTCAGATGAAGTTGAAGGAAGGGTAGGAAATGTAAGGAAGCAAGACCCATGGAGTTGGAAAAGACAAGATAAATGCACAGAGAAGACACCCATATTCGACAATCTAAGTACCAAATTGGAAGTCCTGTTTGATAGTCAAGATATCGAATAGAAATCATGTTTATTAATCTAGGCACTGAATAGGAAATCCTATTTGGTAGTTTGGATACCGAATAGGACCTCGTGTTCGATAGTTTTGGAACCGGATGCCATTCCAAGAGTGGAACGTGTAAAAGCTAAACCAGGAGAAGCCAAGGGATGGAAACTAAGGAAGGGTGTGAGAGAATCTAGCCAGCAAGACATCCATGTGAATTCACTAGAACTACATATCCCAAAGAAAGCTTCTTCAATCGGACCAAACATGTTATATATGGAATGAAAACTGGATGTGTTTGGAAATTTATGTCATATCTTTTACATATGGAAATTGTCGAACCAAGAGAGTTATATATGAAAATTGCCTGATTTGTCGGAATAACCACACAACCTTCGTACTTCCATAAATATCCTAGTCTCAAGAAGCCATGGGGAAACCTTGAGCCTCTACTAAATGAAAACCAACGAACAGAGCTCCAAGATTCAATATATAGCATAAAATCATTGTATTTTTTATTAAAACACTTATAAAGACTCAAATATTAGTAAAAGAATAAAAATGAATAATGGACGTAGGTCTATTACCGTTGAGCTGCCATAAATATGTGTGTACTTCACTCTTTCTACATTATATTTCTACTACATCTGTTATTATAAATTCGCTCGGAGGTGTCTACCCAATTTTTGTGCAAATAGTAGCATTGATATCATGAAGGTAAAAATCATCTATAATAGTAGGAGACATCATATGGCCTTATGCGATGATGTACAAAATACTTCCACTGAAGATATCCCTCCTAATGTTTTAATATTACCAGATTGTAGATCAGTTTTACTCCATGTTATTATTTTATTTTCCATACATATATATATATGAATTATCCTTATTTATATACATAAATATGTTTTCGACTCACGTTTCCGTTATGTTTTTGGTTCTGGTAGCTATTATGGGCTTTTTTACTTATCCTCTCGGTTCGTGGATACTAAATTGCTACGATCAGTTATCTTTACTTTTCTCATCGTGCATTTTGATTTTTTCAGATCGCTTTAGGACCTATGAGTTTTTGGGACTATGGTTTTACTGATTTATTTTATTGATTCGCCATGATGATTTATTTTTTGTATATGGATATGTATTTGTTTCTGCTGTAATAACCTGTTTTTCCGTACCCTTTGAATCGACAATAAACCGCACATGTCCAACTCAAATTGCACGAATAATCGAATCCTTAAGGGTAGAAAGAAAAAAAAGACAGAATAGAATCTCACACGAATGGAATAACATATATTATTTCAATAATAATCTTTACAGCGGAAAAGTTTAAATACAATATTAGAGTCTAAACTAAATTCAGCTTGGACAGTTATAAACATCTGTCTTACAATTGCTGACAAACATCAAACAAAATACACTAAGTACAGCGAATAGTAGAATACATCCATACGTAGATGAATATCTCTAGCTCTCCTCTGAAAACTCCAACCGTTTTCGACTAAACCTGAAACTACTCGGATCTGACCCGAGTATTAAAAAAACCCGGATCAGGCTTGATAAACCAACGTGAGATACTCGAACTTTTAAAATGACTATGTTATCAAAACCTTTGAAAAGAAGGGTATCTCATAAGACCACGCCCACACATAAACACAGTCGGGTATTTACCTTATGATAACAAAAACACTTCACACCAAAATACACTTGATATTTTTTTTTTGACATTCTTTTGAAAAAACTTTTCAAATAAACTTATTCAGATAAGATATCAATATCTGGACTAAGTCTAAGGTAATATATCCGGACTAGGTCAATGGAATATACCAACGGAATATATGATACCAAAAGGGGTAGCTGAAATGTTTGCAAGTCATTACAGTTATTTTGGGAATACAATCAAAACCGTAAATATCGTATTGGATTTGGATTTCCAACGTGATAGGAAATTAGTGACATTTTATCTGATCCACGCATAACAAACATAGTTCCCACGGTGCCTTAATCGCTTTTCTCAAACTAGTCACTTGGAAATTATACTTGCTACATTACAAATGATAACCGGTAGTTCCCTGCTTTTCTCAGGCTAACCACTTTATCCACATGGGGCAATAAATGCCTTGAGGCCCAGACGTATCAGGTACCTAGGGCTCAGAACATCTGATAACCCAAATCAATACTATTCGAAATGCGAGCATACATCTGACAACATAGAATCCCATCATAACCGGGATATGAGGCTCGCGAGGCTACGCTCAATTTCTTCAAAGCCACGCTTTTCATACAAAACCACGCTTTGATCATAACAAGTTCCACTTTGAATGCCACATTTCCATTCCTTTGATCACTATTTGACTCCCACAAAAATACAACCCTTGAGATCGTATGTCTCAAGGAGGGTGTTAAGCTAAGAGAAGTTGCCTTCTCCGCCACTACTGATGTACATTTGTAAAAGACAAATGTTGTGTCTCAGAAATGCAATGTCAGACATTCGTCCATACAAGTTCGTTCTAGGACTGAATGAAACCGAAGGCACTTTCCCAACCATTACTGGGCGAGAAGCCCTTGCAATCCGAAAAATCTCCATCACGAGGAGACCACTGCTATAAATAACTCTATAATGGTGGCCAACCAGAGCATGTTCAACAAGCAATCTTCACGCTATAAAGATCCACGGTCTTCAATAATCGTCATCTTCAACATGTCTTCACTTTCGAACGTATACATTGGTTCAAAGTGGTTTTCGGATAGGAATCATCCAAATCCGACTCCGGTTCCTTCGAAACCATCATCGCTTAAAAAAGATGTTAAGTTCATACGTGGATATCAATCATCAATCAATTACTTCATCTTTTATCTAATCAAATATCTTTCTTAGATATATTCCTTTCAATTTATTCCATTTCCTTTCTATATATATATAGACACACACACACACAGAACCATTAAGCCTCATTTATCAATCGTTTGATTTATTTAAACCATTCTTCAATCCTAATCATTTTCTCTTTTACTTTGGAAAACTTTTCCAATTCATTCATTAAATCTTAATAAAAGATTTTCTTTCTTAACTTCAAATCATATTCTTGAAAATTGAAGATTTTAATAATAGAGCACTACTACCACTTTAAATATGGTAAATTTCACCTCCGGGGACTAACGGCAAGTTTCACCTCTAGGGACTAATGACAAGTTTCACCTCCAGGGACTAATGGCAAGTAATCCAACATCATGAATATCTTTATCTTTAACGATCTTTGTCTTCAATATATTTTATTTCAAAAATTATTTTGAAGGGGTTTTCTTTTCTTTTATCTTGGAAAAACTTAAATATGATCTTTTAGAGCATCCGGGCTTTCCTTTCGATCTATTCCACCCCTCACCTAAAAAAGAGAAAACATAGGCCAAGTAAGTTCAGGGCACTGGTTGCTCCATCCCTAACCTTAGTAAATCACCTTGTTTACCTTCTCCGATCTCACAGGCGGGACAAACGTACTACTCCTTTCCGCATACTCAGTTTGTTAGTATATTCAATCTTCTTCACCTTTTGTTTAAGTGTTACAACCAATTTCTCTTAACCGTTTATTCAAACTCTTATTACAACTTCCAAACCATTTTTAAATAACCTAATTATTCTTTTAAAATCATTCACAAAATATATAGGAAAGAATTGTTAAGTTTAAAACTACATTTCAAAACGTTATAGAATTCGCAGCATAAAAGTGCTAAGGAAAGTGTTATATAAGCTTATTTGATTTAAACAACTTTTTAGTATTTGAAAATTCATATTTTCCACTCCGAATCTTTTTTAAACCATTTTTAATGATTTATCAAATTTATTTCATATTTTTAATCATTTAAAAATATCATTTATAAAGAAATCCCGTTTTCGATTCTGAACTGCAAAACCGTGATGTTTTTAGAAAATTGTTTTGGACATATTTCAAAATCTACCTGATAAAATCTTGACTTTCTTTCTTCGTTGAAAACCTATGGATATAATAGACCGGAAAATTCTTATCTCGAAGAATTCCCAGCTATATTTCACTTTGTACACACAATTAACTTTTATGGCATGAAATCGCGAACTACCATGGGCATAGTTTTGACTTGTTTTTCAATTTCTTTTCAAACTTCTTGGAAACACTTTTAAATGTTTATAAAACATTTCTAAACAATTTTAAACTCATTTTAAACAACATTTACATCATTTCAAATTTATTTTTCATTTCATTTTATATTATATTATTATCATATCATTTTCAATCTTTTTAGATATTTTGAAATCATGAAGAGGCTAAATAATTTCCATACACACATTTGTATGGATTTAATTCTCATTTAATTAACTTTGGTTAATTACTAATCATTTCTCTTATCATTTATCAAACAAGTTATCAACCACATAATCAACCAATTTGCAACCAACTTATCAAACACTCATTTAAGATATTTAAACTTTTCAAATCATTTTACATGAAATAACTTATGGATTAATTAGTAAATAAGAGTACTCACCTTTACCTTAACCAATTCTTCCTACCAACATTCATTTGCAACAATACTTCACTTAAATCTTACTATCTTCACCAAATCTTTTCCGTAGACTTTCCTTTTGATTCCGGCAGCAGTTCCTTCTCATTTTCTTGCTCCGAAGCTTTACGAATTTGCTTTCCTCCTTCCCTAGGTTCGGCCTTTCCTATTACACTCCTTCCTTCATCATTTCTTTACTTTTTATATGCTAAACCCTGTTTAAATGGTATTCTAAGGTCTTTGGCAAAGTTTGGTGGTGTTTGGAGTTGATTTGATATGGTTTTGAAAAGTTAGTGAGGATATGGAAGAGAAGAAGAAGCCATTAAAGAGAGTTTCAAGGAGGAAGAAGAAGAAGGTAGAAATGTGTAAAGAAAGTGGAAGAATGGTGGTCTTATTTATAGAAAAGTTTTTGGATTAAAATAATATTTTGTAAAAAGACCAAAATACCATTACTTACTTATAAAGTAATCTTATTTTTTTAACACTTAACATCACATTTAAAATCATTACTTTATATCATTTTCACTTAGATATTAAGTAAAGTAAGTAATAATTATGTTTCTTTGATTTGATGTTTTTCTTTTTGCTTTGAAATGACATTTTTATCTTTTTGTGGTTACTTTTTCTTGATTATTTTCTAGAAGTTTCTAACCTTGTTTAGTAAAAGTAAACTTGATTAGTAAATTAATTAATACTTATACCATTTGAATATACGTTCCTATATAAAAAATAAAGGTTCGACGACGTTGCGACAACTTTTAATCGACAAAACGTTGTTTTTCGACAAAATGTTTTATGGTCATATTTTGACGTTTTAGTTAAAGTATTTATTTATGTAAACCAAATTTATAAATGAAATTTTTACTTCTTTATATAAATTAAAACATGTCTCTTTATATATTAAAATCATATTTAAATAATATCAAAATCTCTAATTTTACGGTGTATGTAAAACTGACAAATTGCGACAAAATTTGGTTATTTTTGTTAAAAGATTATTAACATACTTATAAATATTTTAATATACTTTTATTATCTTTATTAAATGTTTTCAATAATATTTATCTTTTGAAATAAATATTTAAACCTATTTATTTAAGCATTTATTTGTTTTTAACAAAACTTAACTTTTGTTAGTTTGTTCTAAAATACAAATTTATACTTTTTATGCTATCTACTATAAGAATAAAAATTTCTCTATTATTATCTATTATATATAACTTGTTTATTTAAGTTTTAAATCCTTTTAAATTTAAAACAAATGAAACCTCTTATTTTTGAAGTAGCGAAATTACGGGTCGTTACATCTGTTGTCTTCCTCTAGATGATATAGTCTTTGTTTGAGATTTCCTACGGCTCTCTCGTCGTTTTTCATCCTATGGTCATGCATGTCTACTCTTTGTATATGAGAGGGTATACTTTTTCCTTTAATGTATGGGGGGGATATTTGCCACTTGCTAGACTTGTTGGTGGCTTCTTTTTTGAGTGTAGAATAAAATTATATATATGATCTCCTCATATGGACGATCATTCATTTTCCTCGAAAAAGAAATATCCTATGCACTTTCTATTAGCCGCAAGTCAGGCATACTGAACCAATACACAAATCGCTAGAACCGTGTATCATGCACATATACATACACGTAGGTAACCAACAGCAAAAGTAACAAATCCATCATCTAAATACCAACAGCAATTCAGATGTACAATCATAGAAAAGTCAACCAACAGGTTGCCCTCGCCAAGACTAACTAGATGCACCCCTATTTGTCACTTGTGACCATTGTCGACAACCTTCCAAACCCTTGACCGAAGCTTTGACCACTACCCTTGCTGACTGACCATCACCACCTAACCCATCATCCCTCTCTTATCATGTCGAACCAAACCATACCCTTCTTTCCCCTTCTGGCTACCCCTACCAAAACACAAATTCCCTATTATTGACCAACTCCTCTATGTCGGCTTGATGCCACCAACTCTTGCCTTACCTACCTTACTCTGATAAGCACCCTTTAGTGAGTCACATAAAAAGACAACTAGGAAAGAAGAAGATATTTATAGCAGAAAGAACTCTTTTCTTGCTGGCTTTGAGAGAGCGAAAGAAGATCTAAGAAGAAAGATACCATATGTGGAGTAGATGTTTCTTTTAAGGGTTTTATTCACTTTATTTAATTCATTCAATTAATTTCTTTTATTTTTTGAGCTTGTGCAATTATAGAAGTGTCATAACACGAAGATTTCTCAACCTCGCCTTCGTCTTATGTTTCTTTTAGCATTAACATATTATATGATACCATTTGTAAGAGAGTCCCGAAATGCTATTTTCACATGTTCCGAAGTCATAATGGGTGTTGAATCGTCCGAGTTTAGAAATTCTTTGACCATGTATGTTCTCGTTCTTAAAACAAGAACTATCCGCCAAAATTTCACCAGGCTCGACTGTGCTTGTATATTGATACAATACGTATAGCTATAAAAAAATGTTGAAGTAATGTAACATCAAACCTAACGATGTTTATAGTCAACTCTTTGTTAAACGAATATTATGGACTCAATGACAGAAGTCTCTAGTCCTAATTCATTCATCTTTAAAAGTTAGTTTTTTGAGTATAGATTTAAAATGCTTAATATTTAAATTAATTATTAAATCTATAGGCATTTAAAAAATATAGGTTGTTGCATTCTCCACCACTTAAGAATTTCAGCTAAAAATCCTATAAAGTGCAGCAACATAACCTGACTAGCTTAGCACTTACAAACCTAACCGAATGATAATATCTACCAACACCATCATTCAAGCAACTAACATAGAGATAAACAATTAGTCACATGGTACTACACCGTGCTCATCCGTAAAGTACCAAGTAATCAATCATTAGTACATGCTTTCCTACACTCCATAATTTGTGTTATATGGTATAGCCAACAATATATATTATATCCAATTACATTCAAAAACACATCATAACATGAGCCAAACCAATTGTGCATACCTCTTTGTGCAACTTATTAGCAAACAACTTAACATGTGGATGCGATTTAAAGAAAACAAGCTTCCATTTAGTCACGTCATTGCTTTCGTGTACTAAGATTACACTCAAAAATTGGTATTGTAAGTATGCCTCATATTCTATTTATAAACATACAAGTTCTACTAGCATTCAACTATAATTTTAACATATAGCACATGTTTATAAAGCTACATCATATGAACATGTTTACTCGAAGTTAGTTTAAATATTTACGTCCTTAAAGGCACGCTTCCAAACATGTATAACATGTGCATACATCTATAAATTTCTATTGATTCATTTCCATACAACAAGAAACCATTATATGTAGAAGCATACATAGTCATATTCCATAAAACTAGAAACCATAATCATACAATGTGTGTGTGTGTGTGTGTGTGTGTGTGTGTGTGTGTATATATATCCATATGCACATATATGCAATATAACTGTTTTTTTAAAACAACTCTTACTTTTATTAAATTAGTCGTTCGCTATGCATCAAAATAAGCTTTATCCTGCATATTTATTTATAAATTCTTCAAACTTCATATATGTATCAAAATAAATATTATCTTCCATATTTATTCATAAACTCAATAAACTTCATATAACTGTCAAAAGTTTATTTTTCCTCACTTCTGTGCACTTTTCTGTAGTTCCTTTTTATACGCATTTGAAAATCAAATAACATGATTCCTTACTTATTCATTGAATAACCCTTATTTTTTAATATACCATCACAGTGTATATTACTTATAAGTCTCTTTCAAAGATTCCAGAAAAATTATTCTTTCTTTCATAAATAAATCATCCTTATCTAGATGAATTAGTTTATAATATCCTAAAAGTATCCTCTTAGAAGACACATATATTTAAAAATCATTCTTATTCCAAATCATTTCAAGACAAGTCTAGTTCATTCAAAAATAGTTTTTTTGTTCACTAACTTTCGAAATGACTTTCAATTTGTTTTAAAATTACTAGATGGTCATAATTTCTTCACCATGGCGTCTATGGGTAATGCGAGATACCCTAACACTTATGCTGAATAGATTTTAAGGCTAAAATAACAATAGAGTGGTGTATTAAAAATTATTAGTACTTTAATTGTATTTTTCAAACTTACCAGTTTAGAATTATAACAAGAAGTGGATAATAATATAATTGTTGAATGAAAAGTAGTATAAAAGAGTTATACTAAGAGTTTATACCTGTTCGGATTTCAAATCCAACCCCATATAGAATTTCCGCTATAACAAAATCTTGCAATTCCATGGGTGATAAGTAAACCTATACAACTTGGCTTTAAATCAGTGGCAAGCACAGCTATCCCGACTTTCCACGGTTAGCCATCTTGTTTTTCTATGGATGAAGGATACATCTTTACAATTAAGCTAGTAGAAAATAATTTTACAAGAAATCATGTTTTTCAAATACAAAATTTCATAGCCTATTGTACACTGATCCTATAGACCTCCAGTAGCAATTGAAATCTTTGAATAATAACATATAATCAGATATAGAAAGATAGAGAATTCAAGTAAGAACTCCTTAATCCTTTGTATTTTGCGATTCTTGAAGAATAAGGGTGAAATAATGTGAATTTGCAAAGTATATGCGTATATCGGTAAGATAACCTTTTTCAAAGGTGTAAAGAAGAAAGGGAAGATAATAGAATAATAATTTAGTTTTAAAATTCATTTTTTCGAACCTTATATGGGAAATGAAGAGAAGTGTCTTTTTGGAAAAAGGGTAAAAGGATGTGTCTTTTCACTTAAACTCAAAGGTTGCAAACAATGGTTATATGTCCAAATTGATAGAGTTAGAGATGTTCCCTAGGGAAATTTATGTAATTTTTTACATATATCTAACTTGATAACCAACCTTATTCAAAATAAAAGGTCTTTTCTTTCTATTATATACTTGATATAATGTGTTATATTAATTAAATAATTTAACTAAAGTATATTAAATAGAAAATCCACAAATGGTATGTTTTGTGATAGTAGTTATAAAGTGTTGTAATCATGAGTAATTTATCACAATGAAATAAATATACCATTTTAAATATTCCTAGTTAAGATGTATCGAGATTGGATATCGATACATCCATTGAGATTAGAGTATGTAATGCTCTCCAAATGTTATGCAGTATTACTCATGGCTACCAAGGGCACCAAGGGGTGACAAACTAATAGTTATTGGAGAGCTATGGAATGACTCACTGGATAGTTTTTTCTAGTTAATATAACTAAGGTCAAATAGGAAATATTGATAATTACATAATTGTCTTGACTTAAGAATATTGTTGATCTTTAATGTGAAAGCTGCGCTTTGATTTTAATAAAATTATAGCATGTCGTCCATGAACGATTATAGTTGGGTTGAGTTGAAGCATTGGAAACAAAAAAAATCCCAGAGAGGATTCGTCTCCTTAATTTTATGTGATTAGTGTCATGGTCAATTAAAGTTAACTCAAACTCAAAGTCTTCAGCGAAAACATTTCACTTGATAATAATTGTTATTATTGACTCAAGGACTTTGTGTTTGGACTATAGAGTTGAATTTGGATAACATTGGAATTTTGACCATTACCAAATTCCATAAGTCCCAAGTGATATAGTTTTGATGAAGAGAATTAGTATGAATAATTGTCATAATCAGATAATATTTAATAAAGTAAAATTGAATTTTACTGAAATAACATAAGGAATAAATTTGGCCGTAATGTCACACCACCTGTTAAGTAACAGTGAACATTAATATTTGAAATGTTTGATGTTAATCATTAACCAAACTTACACCTAATGGGTCACACAATCGAAACTTTGAATATCCTTTGACCAGATAACTTAATTAATTCATAATAGTTATAAATTAAATAATATTTTTGAAATATTAGTTGTTAAATTTTATTTTTATTCAATAAACAAATATTATTAAATATATTTATAATATTCATAAATATATTAATCGGTATACGATAATGATACGTGTTTAAACTACATCTAAATGCAAAATATTTTTTTGGGCTTTAAATGGGTTTCATACCCATATTAGGGACTGGTTGGTTTGGCCATAAGAAGGCATAAAAGGGTGCGACCATATGATGGCAAGTTGGACTTGGTTAAGAAATGGAGAATTAATAAAAAAAGATATAGATCTAACTTGTCTCTAATCTCCCATCCCTCCATTTCTAAACACTAATCAAAGTAAAAACAAATACTATTCGATAGCTGGTGGTCACCGGTTTAGGGGATAATAATATGCTCGATCGAAAATCAGTTCAAGGAGTAGATCTCATCCTTTTAAGGTTTACTTATAGGCATTGGTAATAAGGTAAATTTTCTAATTTATCGATTTAAATTAACGTGCAAATAATATATATATATATATATATATATATATATATATAGATACATACATACATACATATATATGTGTGTGTGTGTAATGTATTTTGTTTTGTTAGTTAGGCCATAATTCTATTATATCAGTATATTGTCTCATTTTGAATGGTTGCACGAATATATATACTTTTACAAAATAAAAAATAAAAGAAATTCATGACATAATCATACATATAATGCTCACGACAGAGAAAATTTAAAAAATAGATTTTTAACTTAAATTAATTTAATATTCATTATTTAATTTGTAAAAGGTTTTTAATTCAAATATTAAATCAAACATGGCATAAAATATGGTTTTAATTTTATATTAGTACTATTATACTTAAAATATTTTTGGCAAAATTAAAATAATTTTCATATTATAATTATTATCCAATTATTATTTAAATCATTTAATTCTATAAATAAATAACATTAATATATATATGTTATAAAATACGTTCTATATTTCATCAAATTAAAGTAATGCCTAATAAAACTTTTAGAAGAAAAGAAATGAAAAAAAATTAAATTTTTATGTAATTTAAATATTTTAAATAATAAGTTAAATTATAAATTGATTTTAAAAATGATTTTAAATTATCAAATACAAATAAAATATTTAAATATCATAATATCTTTGAGATTATTCCTAAAATATTTCAATTTTATTTTATCTTAAAAATAGTATTTTTTTATAATTTATATTATATTTTCATATCAAAATATCTTTTTATATATTTAAAATTAAGAAACATCGATTTACCATTAGCTATATAATATGCATGTATGTATATGTCTGTGCGCGCCTATATATATGTATGTATGTATGTATGTATGTATATGTATAATTACATATATTTTATTTGAGGATATATATTATTACTTTTACAAGATATCAATATATTATATATATATATATATATATTATATGCATCAATTAAAAAATATTTCTAATTATGATTTCGAATTTCCAGTAAAAACACAAAATTTTAATATAATTTTAAATGATTTATTCCATATATATATTATAAGTTTCTTACATACACATATATGTATATATATTTCTACAAAATAATTTAAAAATAAACATATATATATACACATATATTTTGCAATATTTTATATACATGAACTAAAGTATATAAACATACATTTGGGTAATATATTTGCATATTAAATGAGCTAAATGTTTATTGTAGCGTAATTCCCAGCACTCATATGCGAGCATGTTATATCTTGCACGGATTGCTATGTACACATGTACACACACAGAGATATATGTAGGTGTAGGTGTACGTGTGTTTGTGTGCATGATACATGTATATATATAATATAATATTAACTACATAATATAAAATTATATATTATAAATTTAAATAAAATAATGATTTTATTTAAAAGATTTATATGAATGTTTTAAATAAATTAGACTTCATAGGCCCAATAAAGATCCAAAATGGTAAAAAATTTGAAATTTACCGATTACTTCTACTGTAAGTCGGCCTAGTTCCAACAATGTTAATAGCCTATGCAGTCTAAATTAGTCATGTTAGGATTAACTAATTAAGCTCACAGCCTAGATAATAGGGAGTCTAGAAAGGTAGTGTCGAATGATTAAGTTTGGGTAATCAAGTACTCTGCATTACTTGGAAAACAGCCTGGATTGAACAGATATATGAGCCCAAATGTGTCTCTAGTAAAAAAAGGCACAATTCAGATTAGGCCTTGGGCTAATTTTCAAAATTGTTTTAAAACGAAAAATATAAGATCTTAAATTTAATAGTTAAATTTAAAATAAAATGTATACATATTATAAATGTTATAATGTAACAAAATTTTCAAATTGTCCTAAAATTAATATAAATTAATTTCAAAATTTACAAAATTTATTAGCAAGGTTAATAACATATATCAATTAAATAAGTTTATTAATTAACAAATATATACATGTATTATATATTATGATATATGTTATATTGTTTATGTTAAATTAACATAGGTATACATGTATGTATAAAATGAATTTCGAAATTATAAACTTTCAAATTAAAATTTTATAATATTAAAATTTTAAAATTTTAAAATAAATTAATTAAAAGGTTAATTAATTAAATAATACACACACATATCTTTATTATTAATAATGAGAATTCCATGAATAGGATTCACCATGTCTTTTTAAAATTCCTAAACTACCCTTTTCATATCTATATCAATTCATGTTATCTCATGGGAAGTCTGTACACACAGTAGGAGTAGCGGTATTAAGTGGTTAAAGTGGAGGCAAGCCATGTTAAAATATTTTTTGAAAGTGCATTTGAGTAGTGATAGATAAATCTTTTTTCATCAACTCAACATTTTAAGATGTTCTCAAATGAACAACAAAGTTTCTCATCTCTTAGATTATATACACTAACAATTAATACATTCTGGACGATGTGGGACTAATTAAATGTTGCACCTTATATATGACAACCTAGAATTTTGAACATTTAAAATCGAAATATTTAATTGATTTTAAATATTTGGAAGTTAGTTTAACTTGAAATTTCGAATATAACTATGAAATTTGCAATTTAAATTATTGGAATTAATTTATTAAAGTTGGATAAAATATTGAATTTTCTATTTTTAAGCTGATTAAAAATAACTTGATGGCTTAATAAATTTATATTGACATCACTGAAGATAATGGGAGCTAAAGAATTGAATTGGAAATGATTTATTCAGTTTTGGATCTTTATCATTTAAATTGATATTTAAAAATAACCTTCCGAGGCACAGTCTCGGAATTCGACGAAACCAGTTTCGTTGGATCTGTAATATTGCATTATTATCAGGTTAAATTTTCGTCGTGTTTGGAATGACCGTTTGGTCGTACGATAAGCAAACGCGTTGAAAATTGAATCGAAATTTAATTTAATAGCTGGGTTCAAAACGCTATCTTCTCCATACGATCAAATCGGAGCACGAGGTTTGTTCCATTGGGTTCGAAATAGGGTTATGACGTTAGAAACGCTAGGCGGCACGCCTCGATAGGAGTTTCGGATTTCGAGGTAAGTAATACGAAATATTTTGAATATAAATTTTTTTAAAAAATCAAGCCCTACCTTCCTCCACACGCCAACGTCTCATCCTTGTCTCCCCATTTCTTTACAAATCTCACGCAAATCATTTCAAAAGCAAAAAAAAAGTAAAAAATAAATGGCCGCAACTTAATCAAAACCCATACCTTTGTTCCTAGTTAAAAGAATTGCCGAACTCTTCCTTCTTCCAGTTTAAAACCGAAATCATTCGTTCATTATACATATAAAAAAATGGCGGCTGAGAGGGAAAAAAGGGAGAAGCGCCCATGCGCGCTCGCGCATGCGAATGGGAGGTTCATGAGTGTAGAGCTACGGCATCGTAGGCGAGCGGCGTTCGATTTCATGATCGCGGTGGCAAGTGCGGCAGAGATAATGGCATCGATTTGGGAGTCGAATCAGTAGCAAAGGCGATCGAATCAGTGTTTTGGGGCTCGAGTTCGAAGATGGAGCCACGATGCGATGGTTCAAGCGTGCGCAGTAGGGTCTGGTCGTAGTTCTTGGCGTGGCTAGGGTTTCACGCGATGGAGATGAACTGGAGGATGGACACGCGTTCAGTATTGAAGCATGGTGGGTGGTCGCCGATTGAAGGCGGTGGATAGGCGATGGCGGCAAGATGGATGCATGAAGGAGGTGTTTGTGTTTGTTGTCGTTTTGAGGAAGGTATTCGACTCTTATTTCTGTTTTGTTTAAATTTAATTTAAATTTATATATGTGTGTTAGAATAGTTAAACAGAAATATATAAATAGGATTTTGATTTACAGTAAAAGAAGATATATATACATACATAGATATATATATATATTAAAGGAAAACATAGAAAATTTAAATTGTTGAAATTTTATGCAAAATTAGTTTTAAAAATCTATACAGATTATTTTACAAATATATTAATTTACTGGTTTTGGCGAGTAATTTGTTCAATCAACCTTTTTAATTTATTTAGTCTCTAAAAATTTTTATTGAAAAGGAATTTGGTTAAAAATTTAAAAAGTATTGGTTTAAAGTCAAAATTCTTAGTTAATTAAATTTATTAAAGGAAAAAAGGATTAAGAAATTTAATTATTTGTTTAAATCAAATAAATATATTAAATGGAAATTTATTATTCGATTTTTTTCAAATATTAATCAACTCTATAAAATTGTTTATACAAGGTCAAAGTTTGTAGAAAACAATTTGGAATGAAAATGGATTGCGTGCAAAGCAAAGGTGAGATCTTCCCACTCAATCAATATTGTTCTGATTGAAATTTTGAATAGTTAGATTTAAAATTGATTGACTGTGCGCTTGGATGATTGATTTATAATAATTATTCACTGGATGATATTATATATATATATATATAGTAGAATATAGTATATATTGGGTGATTGATTTCCCACACTATATAGCGGATGAGACCCTGTGCGCCGCATAATAGCAGAGGATATTTTATATATCCCATATACCGCGATATTCCATCTCGAAGTGGAATTGGTATTTAATTGTTGTGCTAACATCTGTGGGTGTAGGAAAACAGGTCGGAGGGATCCAACTGGATTTCTCAAAACATTTGATTTGTTTCATATGTTGTGTGTTTATTTATTTATAATCTGTGTGTGATTATACTGCGATTAAAATCGTTGAAGGCTTAAATTTAGCCGAATATATTTTTGGTATCGTAAGATACCAGAAATAAACAAAATTGGATTTTTAAATTTAAGTAGAAAATCAATAGTGAAATCCTATTGAATAAAATTCCAAAATATGGGAAAAAGTTTAATAAATGGATTTCAAGTAATAATATTCAAAAGGTGAAGAATTTATTTTAAAAATATGATTTTCAAATAATTTAGAAAGGATTAAGGAATTTATTTAAAAAAAAATTCGAAAAATTGATTTGGTGTTAAAAGAATAAATCTTTGGGAATTCCATAGGAAAATTGATTTGGTGTTTGATCTAAAATCGAATTGGTGTTCAAATAAAATTCAGAAATCAATTTGGAATTTGATTTGGTGTTTAAAATAAAATTTGGAAATCAATTTGAAAATTGATTTGGTGTTAATAGTGGATATTTGGAAGTCTAAGGGAATTTTGTTTTAAAAATAAACATTATTTTATTTTTAAAGGTGTGAGAAGAAATCTACAGATTTAGAGTGTAAATTAAAATAAATTGTGAAGATTTATTAATTGACATAAATGGAAAGAAAATTTTTCCCTAGAAAGCCGAGTATATTTTGAAGCAGCTTTTAAAGTATAAATTAAAAGTTCTAGGAATTGTTTTGGAAGAATATTTTCGGAGAAATTATTTTTGGGATTGTCTTAAATGTGACGACCACCCATGACTCCCGCACCAAAACAAGGAAATAATGCGCTGAAAGGCGTGCCAGGCAGCCATGGGTGACCGTCAAGGGTAGAATAAACATCGCAGAATCTATCGCATAACTCACAGCGCATGGATAAAATACAATAGAGAAATATATGTATAGTGAAGCTTCATAACAGAATATCATCAAATAAGCATCTTAGAAGTTTGATACAATCATCAGAACAGTCAATACATCAAAACCTCACTACAAAGCACTCAAAGTATATACAGCGGAACACCCAGTACATAATATGAAATAATATGCAAAAGCCTCCTGCTCGTCTTCGTCATCATCAACGTAGATCTCCAAGAACAGCACCTGTCACCTGCTACCTAGTCTGCCCATCCCAACATGGATGAACAGCCCAAGGTAATAAGAGGAGACATAAAACCTTGAGTCAGACAAAGTCTTAGTGAGCAGTAAATCAACTATCAAACATACCAAAAGAGCATAAGGGATAAAAGGAATAGGAACCAAACCATCCCACTCCGCCTCTTTCTACAGTGATATCCCCCAGACACACACTAAGGAGAAGCAAGCATAACATGGCAGACAATTAAAGTAAAGCAATAATCATTCGAGTCAAGGTCGATGTTTTCCAAATACAAACCCCCAAGGCCTAAACCAAGATCAGATAAGCACCCGGAAAACACCGCTCTTGAGACCGAATGATGATACAACCAAACGTCCAAACATCCATGACTCTGGCTATCACTGTTATCATTGCCTTGATTTCACCGTCAGTTGAATGACCACCTGTCAAGGGCTAATGGTAACCCCGGTTCTAGACATAACTCCGCACGTCGTCGCAGCCCGTGCCTAGGAATTTTCGCAACTACCCAGAGTACTAGCACGTCGTCGCAGCCCGTGCTTGGAACGTCGACGCAGCCCGTTCCAACGTACTCTTGCTTTGAGAATGCTAGAACCTTCAACAATGATGAGATCTCAGCCTCCTAGTCATCCTCCTTGACGACTATTTTCATACTAGCTCAAGCGCCTCTCAAGCTAACCATTATCATCAACCCGGATCGCATCACCGAGTTATCAACATAGCTTCGCACGTCGTCGCAGCCCGTGCTTGGAACGTCATCATGACCCGTCCCATCTCATCATCATGCTTTACCTCCTTGCATCATGGCAAAATCCATCTCAATACCATGCTTTGCCTCCTCGCATTATGGCAAAGTCTATCTCAACATCATCCAATCCATACATATGAGCTTCAACATCCGCTTCATATGCCACAAGCAGCTTTCACCATTCAAGAGCCTTTCCACTTAGCTTTTGAATCATTTTCGACCAACTTGATCAAATCAAGCTATATATCAACTAATCAATCGAATCAAACATTAATCCAAGCAATCAATCATTCAAACAAGATCTAAATAAACAATTACAAGGATAATGGCAATTTCGTAAATAAATGAGCATAGATCTAACATACATGAATCATGGGTTTTTGGCATAGATCTAACAAATATAAATCATGGGTTTTGTCTCTTCAACTTGATAAATGAACTTGTATAAGTAAACATCTTCATAAGTAATGGATCTACACTTGGATCTAAAGAAATATGCATAAAATCACTATCTACAACACTTCAACAAACCACCAATCCAATACACTCCTTTGGGTCCGCGTGAGAGATAACCACCACTCACCGAATCACCCAAACACTTCAAAAACTAATCATTTCAGATCTGGACAGCAAGGATTCAAGCTTGATTCGTCGAAATCCCGCTTGAAACGATGAAATCTAGCTTCGTTGGATGAAGATCTTCAAATTTTGGCTCTTGGATCTTCGATCTTGGATGGATGTTAGAACTAGATTAGAGTGGAGAAAAGAAGATGGAGAAACGCTATAGCCGAGCTCTCAAAATGGCAGCACTTCGTCGCTTCAAAAACCGGTGCCAAAAAAAATGAGCCAAACCCCTCTATTTATAGGCTGGAAGCCCCATGAGTCGTCGCCCCTTAAGTCGGTCACGACTTATCCCATGAGTCGTCCACGACTCATCAAACAACACGATATACGACTCATCGAGCCCAGCCAACCTATCCTTAACTCGTATACGACTCAACAACCTAACGACCTACGACTCAGCCATTCCTACGACTCAACAGGTACTACAACCTAACACATACAGAACCAACGACTTATCCTACGCGCGGCCTAACTCATACACGAGCTACGACTCAACGGCTTACGACTTATCGAACCCAACGACTCAACTGGGAAACGACTTATCACCTAGCCGACCCAGCGACTTAACTCGGTAACTCTGCTAACTCGTTAGCTCACTAACCCGCTAACACACTAGCCTCACTAACTCGGCAACGCGCTAACTCCACTAACCCTTAAGTTGTTCAGTCCTTAACCCAGTAAAACCTAACCTGTTAACTCCTATAACTCGGCCATACGAGTTAATCCTTATCTCACCCACTAGTTAACTCGTTAACTATTATGACTCGGTCAACATACTAACACGCTAACTCGTCCCAGCCACTAAGTCGCTAACCTTTCTAACCCGATAACTCGTAACTCGCTAATACCACTAACCCGTTAACTCGCTCTAGCACTATCTCGAGTTAACTTCCCAATCTAACTTCCACGCGACTCAAATAACATACGAGTTATCCTCCCTTACGACTTAGGCTAAGGACGACATAAACAACACTAACGACCTAGAATTCTACGATATATCGCCACGTAAAATACGGGTCGTTACATTCTCTCCCCCTTAGGAATTTCGCCCCCGAAATTCCAAGCAAACAAGAGCAATCAAAATTATTCCGCATGCCTACCATCCATAGCAATCAACAAACCATGCATCCAATTCTAGCCTAGCATGCAGAATTCTATGATTAGAACAAGTTACAAATTCATGAGATGTCACGACACCTTAGGGCCATACCTTGAAGAGTTCAGGATGAGCTGCCTTCATCCTCTCTTCCTCCTCCCACGTACAGTCGTTAACATCATCACTCCATTGTACCTTGAGCAACGTAATCGTCTTCCCCCTAAGCTATTTCGTGTCGGTTTCAACAACACGAAGCGGCTTACGAGGTCTCGTAACCACTAGATCAACCTCTAAATCTTCACAGCTATCAGCAGAAAACACCGTATTCGAGTCATGCACATACTTCCGTAGATAAGATACATGAAAGACATTGTGCACACCCGCCATCTTCTCCGGTAACTCCAATCTATAAGCGAGCTTTCCAATTCGCTCGATAATCAGGAATGGTCCAACAAATCTCGGAGTTAACTTTCCTTTCTTCCCGAATCTAATAACATTCTTCAGTGGAGAAATCTTCACAAAAACCATATCACCTACGTCAAATTCCAAATCCTTACAACGATTATCGGCATAACTTTTCTGACGATCTTGGGCTGCCTTCATTCGTTGCCGAATGATCTTTATACAATCCAAAGTCTGTTGAATCATCTCTGGCCCAAGTATCAGTTTTTCTCCAGTTTCCAACCAACATGTCGGAGAGTTACACGGTCTTCCATACAGTGCTTCATATGGTGCCATACCAATACTTGACTGATAACTGTTATTATATGCAAATTCCACCAAATGAAGGTGATCTTCCCATGATCCTCCGAAATCCAAAACACAGGCTCTGAGAAGATCTTCCAAAACTCGGTTGACTCTCTCAGTCTGACCATCTGTTTGAGGGTGATAAGCTGTACTCAAACACAACTCAGTTCCCAAAACCTCCTGGAAGCTCTTCCAAAATCCGCTAGTGAACAAAGGATCTCGGTCGCTCACTATACTCTTCGGAACACCATGGAATCGAACTATCCACTTAACATAAAGCTCAGTCAACTTCGATGCGGTCCTAGTTGATCGAAAAGGAATGAACCTTGCACTCTTAGTTAAACGATCTACGATGACCCAAATCCCTTCATTCCCCGTCCTGGTTCTAGGTAGACCATCGATAAAATCCATCGACACTTGCTCCCACTTCCATGTAGGAATCTCTAATGGCTGAAGTAATCCACTGGGCTTCTTTTCCTCTGCTTTCACCAACTGGCAGTTCATACACTTGGAAATAAAATTTCCAACATCCTTCTTCATACCTTCCCAATAATAGGTTCTCTTCATATCCCGATACATCTTATTTCCACCTGGATGAATTGTCAACTTCGAGTGATGACTTTCCCTAAGAACTTCATCTCTCAATCCATCTACATCGGGAACAACTAGTCGTCCTTGCTTTCGAAGCCAACCCTCTCGATCGACTTCAAATCCTTTATCCTTTTCTGGATTCAATCCAGATTCCAAACCACAAATAATCTTGACAAGCTTATCATCTCGCTTTTGGCCCTCGCCAATTCTTTCCACAAGAGTAGGTCTTATCGATAAGTTTGCCAACATCTCAGGTTCCAACTCACATCTAGGCCTGAAATCAAATCCAGCCAAATACTCAAGACTCATCCATTCCGAAAACATGGCTCCCAATCCTACATGTCTTCGACTTAACGCATCAGCCACTGCGTTACCTTTTCCCGGAGTATAGGCTATACCAAAATCATACGATGCCAAGAACTCTAGCCACCGTTGCTGTCGAAGATTCAAATCCTTTTGAGAGAACAGATACTTCAATGACTTATGATCTGTAAACAACTCGAATCTAACTCCCAATAGATAATGTCTCCACATCTTCAAAGCAAAAACAATTGCCGCTAATTCCAAATCATGAGTCGGGTAATTCCTTTCATGTGGCTTCAGTTGTCGACTTGCATATGCAACAACTTTATTCTTCTGCATTAGTACTGCTCCAAGTCCAATACCACATGCATCGGTGTAAACCACCATATCATCATTCCCACTTGGAATAGTCAAAACAGGAGTACTCGTCAGTCGCTCTTTCAGAATTCCAAAAGCTTGCTCACATTTAGCATCCCAACAGAACACTTGGTTCTTCTTCGTCAATCCTGTTAATGGTGCAGCTATCTTGGAAAAGTCTTTGATAAACCGTCGATAATATCCAGCTAATCTAAGAAAACTTCTCACATCAGATGCATTCTTAGGTCTAACCCAATCCTGGATCGCTGCCACCTTAGCGGGATCAACCGCTATTCCATTTCCAGAGATAACATGGCCTAAGAATCTCACTTCACTCTTCCAGAAGTGACACTTCGAAAACTTAGCCTTCAGCTGATGTTTCTGTAAGATTTCCAAAACAATTCCCAAGTGCGTCTTATGCTCTTCTTCAGTTCTGGAATAGATCAAAATAAAATCCACGAACACAAGTACGAACTTGTTCAACTGATCTCTAAATACTCTATTCATAAGATCCACAAAATATGCTGGTGCGTTAGTCAATCCAAACGGCATTACCAGCCACTCATAAAAACCGGATGGTGTCCTAAAAGCAGTCTTCGGCACACTATCCTTTGCCACTCTCAACTGGTGAAATCCCGTTGCCAAATCCATCTGAGAAAACACCTTAGCATCTTGAAGCTGTTCAAACAAGTCATCTATTCTCGGCAATGGATACTTGTTCTTCTTAGTCACCTTATTCAGCTCACGATAATCCACACACAACCTCAACGATCCATCCGCTTTGGTTGCGAATACAACTGGTGCACCCCATTCGGACACACTACGCCGAATGAATCCTTTCCTCAAAAGGTCATCAACTTGCACCTTCAACTCTTGTTGCTCCCTAGGCGCCATCCGCCTAAGAGGCATCACAACAGGTCTGGCTCCCTCAACTAGATCGATACGAAACTCGATCTCCCTATGCGGCGGTAATCCTTTGACTTCGTCAAAGACATCCTCAAATCCATTCACAATAGGCACCGATGACAGTCCATCCCGTGGAACAACCAGCGAATACATGAAGCTCATGAAGACGCCCTCCTCATGCTTACATCGTATCACAACCTTTCGCCCTTCCACATTCCCGACTGTCACCTCCAGCCTCTCACAATCAATCCTTGTCGCATACTTCCTAAGCCAGTCCATACCCAAAATAATTCCGAACCCCGCAAAGTTCAGAACAAAGCAATCACCAACAAACGAGCAATCATGACTCGACACAACTAGACCACGGCATATCATACACAAACAAGACGAACCCCCAACCGGATTAGTCACAACCAATGGCCTATCAACAATATCCGGTTTCAAACCTAACCGGCCTACCAAATCATCACAAACGAAGGAATGCGACGCTCCAGTATCAAACAACACTCTAACTGGAACACCACAAATGGAAAGAGTACCTTGAACCACCACACTCTTTCCTTTCTCTTCAGCAGTAAGAGCTTTTGAAAACGATGGCACAGCTCCCAAAGCATAAGCTTGCACAATCTGCCTGTCCTTCCTCGGTTCTGGACAATCTTTCCTGAAATGCCCTGGCTTGTCACAGTTGTGGCATTTCGCCGGGGCCTTTGGATTCCTACAATCCTTAGAGAGATGGCCCTTCTGCTGGCAATTATAGCAAGTCATTTCGCCCCTCGGCTTCTTCTGGCCATCCTTACCCTTCTGTTGCTGTTGCTTCCTCTTCTTGTTTCCACCCTTCTGTGGCTTAAACCCTTCCTTGGTTACAGCAACAACAGAACTCTCCCTAGGAAACAAACTCTCATGCCTGAGAGCTTTCTCCACAAGCTTCTCAAACGGATCGTCCAGATGATCCACCAACTGTCCTCCAAGATAAGCATCCAAACCGGTCACAAACTTCTCATTCTTCTGATAAGGAGAATCAATATACGATCTGGCATACTTGGACAAAGCTTCAAACTCAGAAACATACTTAAGAACGGGTCTTCCACCTTGCTTGAGTTCCACAAACTTCTTAAACAAGACAGATTTCTGAGCCGTAGAGATGAACTTAGCTTCAAATCTAGCTTGGAATTGCTCCCAAGTAATCTCCTCCTCCGGAGTATCAATGGTGATAGAATTCCACCAATCCGAAGCTCTCCCTTGAAGTTGCCTTGATGCAAGCTTCCTCTTAGTTGCATCCTCAACTCCCAAGTCACCAAAGATCCTTTTACAAGCATCAATCCATCTCTGCACTTCAATAGTTGATTCCGTTCCCAAGAAAACTTTTCCCCCAAGAGAAGTATAGTCCTTGCAAAGCTTAGCAAAATCCACTGGTCTTGGAGCTTGAACTTGAACTCCAACATCTACTGATGGCCCCGAGGCTGGTATCCTTCTCATGATCGAAGTCATCATGGCCTCAAACATAGGAGCATAATCAACAGCTTCCCTAGCAGCACGGCCTTCCCTAGTAGCTGGTCTCCCCCTTCGACTCATCCTTAATATCTACAAAAAGGAATGACTTAGAACACCTTGAGAAACAACTGCATAAGGAGTTCAAATCCTTCTAAACTACTATATTATATATAGTAATCATTCATCAAAATACAATTACGTCTCTCATACGTAGTTACGTCAGCGAGTGTTGGCTAAAATCGATTAACCAAAGCTCTGATACCAAATGTGACGACCACCCATGACTCCCGCACCAAAACAAGGAAATAATGCGCTGAAAGGCGTGCCAGGCAGCCATGGGTGACCGTCAAGGGTAGAATAAACATCGCAGAATCTATCGCATAACTCACAGCGCATGGATAAAATACAATAGAGAAATATATGTATAGTGAAGCTTCATAACAGAATATCATCAAATAAGCATCTTAGAAGTTTGATACAATCATCAGAACAGTCAATACATCAAAACCTCACTACAAAGCACTCAAAGTATATACAGCGGAACACCCAGTACATAATATGAAATAATATGCAAAAGCCTCCTGCTCATCTTCGTCATCATCAACGTAGATCTCCAAGAACAGCACCTGTCACCTGCTACCTAGTCTGCCCATCCCAACATGGATGAACAGCCCAAGGTAATAAGAGGAGACATAAAACCTTGAGTCAGACAAAGTCTTAGTGAGCAGTAAATCAACTATCAAACATACCAAAAGAGCATAAGGGATAAAAGGAATAGGAACCAAACCATCCCACTCCGCCTCTTTCTACAGTGATATCCCCCTGACACACACTAAGGAGAAGCAAGCATAACATGGCAGACAATTAAAGTAAAGCAATAATCATTCGAGTCAAGGTCGATGTTTTCCAAATACAAACCCCCAAGGCCTAAACCAAGATCAGATAAGCACCCGGAAAACACCGCTCTTGAGACCGAATGATGATACAACCAAACGTCCAAACATCCATGACTCTGGCTATCACTGTTATCATTGCCTTGATTTCACCGTCAGTTGAATGACCACCTGTCAAGGGCTAATGGTAACCCCGGTTCTAGACATAACTCCGCACGTCGTCGCAGCCCGTGCCTAGGAATTTTCGCAACTACCCAGAGTACTAGCACGTCGTCGCAGCCCGTGCTTGGAACGTCGACGCAGCCCGTTCCAACGTACTCTTGCTTTGAGAATGCTAGAACCTTCAACAATGATGAGATCTCAGCCTCCTAGTCATCCTCCTTGACGACTATTTTCATACTAGCTCAAGCGCCTCTCAAGCTAACCATTATCATCAACCCGGATCGCATCACCGAGTTATCAACATAGCTTCGCACGTCGTCGCAGCCCGTGCTTGGAACGTCATCATGACCCGTCCCATCTCATCATCATGCTTTACCTCCTTGCATCATGGCAAAATCCATCTCAATACCATGCTTTGCCTCCTCGCATTATGGCAAAGTCTATCTCAACATCATCCAATCCATACATATGAGCTTCAACATCCGCTTCATATGCCACAAGCAGCTTTCACCATTCAAGAGCCTTTCCACTTAGCTTTTGAATCATTTTCGACCAACTTGATCAAATCAAGCTATATATCAACTAATCAATCGAATCAAACATTAATCCAAGCAATCAATCATTCAAACAAGATCTAAATAAACAATTACAAGGATAATGGCAATTTCGTAAATAAATGAGCATAGATCTAACATACATGAATCATGGGTTTTTGGCATAGATCTAACAAATATAAATCATGGGTTTTGTCTCTTCAACTTGATAAATGAACTTGTATAAGTAAACATCTTCATAAGTAATGGATCTACACTTGGATCTAAAGAAATATGCATAAAATCACTATCTACAACACTTCAACAAACCACCAATCCAATACACTCCTTTGGGTCCGCGTGAGAGATAACCACCACTCACCGAATCACCCAAACACTTCAAAAACTAATCATTTCAGATCTGGACAGCAAGGATTCAAGCTTGATTCGTTGAAATCCCGCTTGAAACGATGAAATCTAGCTTCGTTGGATGAAGATCTTCAAATTTTGGCTCTTGGATCTTCGATCTTGGATGGATGTTAGAACTAGATTAGAGTGGAGAAAAGAAGATGGAGAAACGCTATAGTCGAGCTCTCAAAATGGCAGCACTTCGTCGCTTCAAAAACCGGTGCCAAAAAAAATGAGCCAAACCCCTATATTTATAGGCTGGAAGCCCCATGAGTCGTCGCCCCTTAAGTCGGTCACGACTTATCCCATGAGTCGTCCACGACTCATCAAACAACACGATATACGACTCATCGAGCCCAGCCAACCTATCCTTAACTCGTATACGACTTAACAACCTAACGACCTACGACTCAGCCATTCCTACGACTCAACAGGTACTACAACCTAGCACATACAGAACCAACGACTTATCCTACGCGCGGCCTAACTCATACACGAGCTACGACTCAACGGCTTACGACTTATCGAACCCAACGACTCAACTGGGAAACGACTTATCACCTAGCCGACCCAGCGACTTAACTCGGTAACTCTGCTAACTCGTTAGCTCACTAACCCGCTAACACACTAGCCTCACTAACTCGGCAACGCGCTAACTCCACTAACCCTTAAGTCGTTCAGTCCTTAACCCAGTAAAACCTAACCTGTTAACTCCTATAACTCGGCCATACGAGTTAATCCTTATCTCGCCCACTAGTTAACTCGTTAACTATTATGACTCGGTCAACATACTAACACGCTAACTCGTCCCAGCCACTAAGTCGCTAACCTTTCTAACCCGATAACTCGTAACTCGCTAATACCACTAACCCGTTAACTCGCTCTAGCACTATCTCGAGTTAACTTCCCAATCTAACTTCCACGCGACTCAAACAACATACGAGTTATCCTCCCTTACGACTTAGGCTAAGGACGACATAAACAACACTAACGACCTAGAATTCTACGATATATCGCCACGTAAAATACGGGTCGTTACATTAAACCTCTAAAATAAAGATTTATTTAATTAATTATAGAAGGGATTATTTTAAAAGCTAAATTGATATTTGTTTTAGAAATTAGATATTTAAATAGTTATATCCTATCTACTAATTTTGTTTTAAAATTTGTTTTGGACTTAAAATTTTTATGCGATATTAGTATAATATTGTTTTCATAACTAATATTTAAGCAATTATTTTAAAATAGTTTTTATTCTAAATATTTCCAAGTACATTTTGGATATGTGATTTGAATTATTTTAACTCGACAGATTTCCAGTGAAAATGAATAAATATTTGGAAATATATTCCGCATAAGGAAAATGCTTTGAAATTTGTTTTCAAAGGATAGAAATTTGAATAGTGATTTGAAATTGTTTCCAAAAATATTAAAGTTATGAAAATATATCTTGCGAAAATATTTTGAAAATAAATAATTTGGAAAATTTGTTTAAATCTGGTAATTGTTGTGAATGTTGGTTGATAATTAAATAACGGACTATCAATATTTACCTTTAAATGGCATTAGAATTTCGATGCGACTGGGAGTCGAATTCCAAATGGATATTCGAAACCCGCATCGAACCTTTGTGATTAGGATGAATCTTTTATTTAAAAAGATCAAAGTGGAAATTGTTTTGATTTGTTTGAAATCTGAATGAACACTTATTTTTAAAAGTAAGCGCTCGCTATGCGGATTAGCTAGGAGAGGACCTTGTGTCATAAAAACCATTATGAATAACGATACGATGAATTGGGATTGTGTTGGAAGATGGTGTTGAAGGCTGGGTATTCCCGAAAATGAAAGGCTTACCTGTCGAATGTCTCTGCATCGGATTGCTCCGATATAGAGATTTTATCACCTTTGTGATGGGGATTACGGACGTGATTTGCGAATATCCGGATTTGCAAGGGCTTCTTTGAAGTACCTTCGGTTTCGTTCGATCCCGGAATAGACTTGTATGGATGTGTGTATGACGTTACACTTTGAGATGTAAAGCTGATTTCTATCAAATACATTTCTGTTGGTGGCAGAGAATTTATTCTCTTGGCTTAACACCCTTCTCTGAGATGTATGAGCTTAAAGGTTATGTTGTTGATGGTTGCTAGTAGTGCATTCCCAATTTGGTAACGTGACATACGAAGTGTTGCTGATCATTTGTTGAACAAAGCATGACTTTGTGAAAAGTGTAGCTTTGTGGACGAGACCTCATCGGACCTCACACCCCGGAAATGGTCGAAACAGGAAAGATGCGGCAAGGTTATGAGGGTCACGCCCTTTAGGGTATGTCATTTCCTTCTGGAAAAGTGTGGTATCATGGTATGGAGCCCAGATACTTAACCTATGTTGTTGCCGCAAATTTTTTATGTATAATTTGTGGTTGTTTCTTTGTGGTTGAGGATCCTCGGATAAAGGTCCCAAAGGACCAGGGGAAGGCATACTCGAGTAGTAGTTACCTAGTTACAGAGGTAACCCGACCTTGTGTTGGCAGAGATCCGGTTAAGTTCTCGGGGCACCTCTCTAGGGGCGTACCCATGTGGTAGTAGGAAGTTCCTTAGCATGACCATTTGTTGGAAATCCAAAGAAACAATATGCACCTTGTACGGTTTTAGTTGTAGAACTTGCCATTTAATATGGTAGCTATAGTAGGCATAGTATAATGGTACCTATGCTGGCTAAGATTAATATTATACTTTCGTAATATTTTCCACACTATGCACTAATGATAATATTAAAAAGGATTTTGCGTATCAAGCATGTTTGACTATCATAAGGAGAAATCTCCTCCAATTCTGCATTTGCATTGTGTGTGTGGCGGGAGGCCTTATGGTAGTTTCATTTTTCAAAAGCATAGCGGATTTCTTTTAATTTTCTTTGTGAAAATAACTATTTTAAAGGTCTCACACCAGTCCCATGACTGACCTGGAGTTTACTGTTCCCTTTCTAAACTCTGGATACCCATAATTTTCCACGCGGGCAGCCTAGAGTCAGGTTTTCAATTATCCTAGAGCGAAGTCAAGAAGCTGCTGCGGAGATCAGGAGTTGAAGCTGGATGGAGAGGTGTATCACTTATATATGTAATATTCCTTTTCCGCTGTTGGAAGTGCATCTGATGTTGGAAGTTGGAAGTGAGTTGTTGTCTTCTGATGTTGAAAAGAAGTTGGAAGACCTGTCTTCTGATGTCTTCTGATGTCGAGATCAGGAGCAGCGGAAGCAGTTGGAAGTGCATCTGCTTTTCTTTTCCCGGACAGGAGAAGTGAGTTGTTGTCTTATGATGTTGAGAAGTAGTATTTGAGTTCTTGGTTTTGGTTGATCTTGAGGAGATCATTTTGTTGAGTTTATTGGTCAAGTTTGTTTCTAGAAGCATCAGTAAAGGTTGAGATGGTCAGTAAAGTTGTGGGCAGCTCAGGATCGTCCGAAGAGTTTTTTGGATTAGAGACGAAGGAATTTGGACTCTGAAGTCAGAGATTTGATTTGGATAAGTTTTCTCCGATCAAAAAGTTTGAGTAAGGCTCGGAAGCTAGCTCTGAAGAGTTTTGGATTCTTTTCTGTGATCTTGAAGGTTAAGAGATTGATCTACAAGACTTGATTGCTAGTTTGGATAACTGGGATTCGATGAGTTTCACGTATCTCTGAGGGAGTACGTGTATGATCTATCTCTGGTTTTGGAACCAGCAATTTTGGAGTTTTGGTTGTTGAGTCAGACTCGTCTGTAGTCTGATATCTTGTTTAGTGTATAGATATAGATGAATAGGAGCTTTTATAGCTTCATAGTATTGTTTGTTTGGATACTATAGAGCGAGTATCCCGGTATATATACTTGGGGAAACTCGAAGAAATTCTATCCAGATTTTGCCTGGATAATTGAATTGGTTTGATTGGTTGCTATGGTTGTTAGCATATGTTGATATATGCTTGTATTTTAAAATTTAATGAGATTATTAAATTACCTTTGTTTTAAATTTTGAGGACGAAATTCTTTTAAGGGGGAAGGATTGTAATATCCTAGAATTTTTAACAATATCAATTTAATAATCTATATTAAACATTAAATTGATATTGATATTCTTGTTAGTCATAATTCAAATTGATTTAAAAATTTCTTCTTTAATAAATATTTAATTGGTTATCTTATCTTTCAAAAATAATAAATTGATTTCTATTTATAATATAATTATACAGTTTATGTTGTAAATAGAATAGCATTGTTTAAAATTTAATAAATAAAACATATTTTTCTAATTCTAATATTTTTAGTAATTTGAGAATTTGTTTTTATTTAATAATAGCTTTTCAAAGTTATAAAATAAATGATCTTGGTTTAAATTAATAAATGAGTCATGATTTAAAATTCTAATATACACATTTTAATTTGGGAATTTTGATTTAAATAAGTATTAAGTTTTTAAAACTATATAATAAATAAGTATATGATTTTAAAATTGATAATAAAAATATTAAATGTTTAAAATAATTTGGCTTTAGTTTTAAATTTAAAATAAATTAACAAAAAATGGTTTTATGGCTTAATAAATAGATAGTTTAGTAATAAAAATATATTTTCTTTTAAAATGATTCTAATTTAATTATAAGATATTTATAAAAACAATATTAATAGTGTATTGTCTTTATAAACAGGTTTTGAATAAAACTTGCAATTATTATTATAAATTAAATTTATATATACATAACCCGATTTGAAAATATTTGACTTTGAATTTGATTTGAATATAAAATTCCAAAATATAAATTTTAATTGTTTTAATTTCCATACGTATAAGTTTTATTTTATAAACATGATTTGTTTTTATTTCTTGTATAAATATACACATATTTAAGTATAAACTAACAAATTAAAATTTGGCTAATACACACATCAATCTGTAAATTAAGTATTAATTATTTTAAAGGGACAAGTGTGATCTCTTAATTTCATTCATTTAACAAGTGTTGGAAAGATAAATATTTAAATTGACAAGTGTTGAATAAATTTTTACAAGTGTAAATTTTGTTTTAATTTTTCTTTTATTTGATTAAATCTGAAATTTCATTTATATAAGCTTGCATCTTCATTCATATTTGCTTTTTCATTTTCCTTAATCAAGAGAAAACTTCAAAATTCTAAAATTAAAAACACCTCTTCAAAATCTTGCATCTTCAAATTCCTGCACATATACAAACTCAAATACCCTCTTCAAAAATTCTGAGGCCTACAAACCAAATCTTGTTCAAAAAAAAAAATCAAACCCTGCATATAAAAATCTGCACTTCCTCCAAATCAAATTGGGCCTGCATTCTTTTTTAAATCCTGGAGATGAAATAATCGGCATGCAAGTGATTTAAGTCAGGAAATCATAAGCAATCTGCATTTTATCTTTTTCTGCAATCTGGAAATGAATGGGCTTTGCATGCAATTGCATTCTTGTCTCTGGGATCAACTGCATATCATTTCAAACATGAAGTAAAATAAGATCTAGCGAAAGCACCTGCACCATTTTCCTGCAAATTCAAAAAGGGTCAAAACAGAGGGTCTGCATCTTTTTAAAAAGGTGAGTAACTTTAAAACTTTAAATATAAATTAGGTTGCATGCTTAATGGGTTAAGTATAAATGAGTAATTGATTGTGAATATAGGTGAAATTGGATGTGGATATTGATGTGTGTAGTAGTGTATGTGTAGTATGCCCTATTTTGTACCAGGCTTAAGATTTCTATTTAAATTTTTATTCTTTTAATTAGTTGCAGATTGTATATAATTTATAAATCAAAATCGTTTGATTTATCTTAGATTAAGATTTAAATATTTATGTAAGTCAAAATTTAGCTTATAGTCTCTGTAAAATATAGAAACCTCTGTGCATGTTATACTAAACCAATATTCAAACCTATAAATTTGTAAATTCAGCATTATAAAATGAAAACATCAACTGAAACATGATTTTTGAATCAAGAATCATAAATCTTAGTAAAGAATTAAAGGCTCAGTTTTGTGATGAACTGGAAAAGTGAATATTTGGTTTTATAGTGATCTTTGTAACTGGAAGGTACGGGGTTCTTCCAGGTGAGGGAGGAGTGTGAAGAGATGTCGGAAAAATTAGTAGTCGATGTTGAAACCATCGTGGTAGTTGCAGTTATGAGATTTACTTTTAAACCCTAGTTTTAGGGAGGTTCAAAGAATCGAATTTCTCGATTTGTATAAATGACCGAGTGTTTAGATATTTTGGATATAGGTAGCTTGATCGTAGTTGAAGCCATGGTCGAAGTCATTGACCTGCTGATGGTCGGAGGGTCGCGTTCTCGCCGTTGACAGGTTTTGAAGAAAAACCTGAAATTGCTGTTGCCAGGTTTTGGAGTGGGAAACTCGATGGTGATTTCGAATGGAAGGTGAGCTTCTGAAGGTCGTGGGGGTTTTCAGGGTTGAACATCGACTTGTTTGATGTATTGGTGGAGGCCGGAGATGCCGGAGCCACGGTACACGTGCGCCATGCAGTGGAAGTCTAGGTGGGTGTTGGAGATGTTTGTTCTGGATTGACTCGAGTAAATTGTAGGTTGGACTCGAAGACAATGGGTAGATTGCACGGGGAAGAGGGGTGGTAAACTCGAAGCATGTAGAGTTGTGACTCGGGTTAGTGGATCTATCAGGTTTCAATCAGAAACCTGGTATTCAATTTTTTTTTTAAATAAAATTTTAAAGATGAGTTTAAATTGTTAGGTAAGGTTTGAATCAGGATTTAAATCTAGTTCTTAAATCTGAAGTAAATTTAAAATCTCAAATTTTTAAATAAAAAATAAGTTTTAAACTTTAAACTTGTTTAACTATTTAATTTTGGAAAAAAATAGTTTAAATCTTTTAAAAAAAATGAAGTCTTGTTAAAATATGAGCAAGGTTTAAAATTCAATTTAAAATTTGGAAATTAAAAAAAAAATGAATTTCAGTTTTTAAATTTGAATAAGATTTAAATTTGGAAATTTAAACTAAATATAAATTGAATTTATTGAAATTTTAAAATGAATTAAATTTCAAAATACTTGTGAAATTCATTTCTAAGGCAAAACATTTATTTAACAGGAAATTTTTAAAAGTTATAAATTGTTTAAACTTTGATAACTATAAATTAATTTCATTTTAAACTTGTAATTAAAAATGAAATTTGAAAGTAATTTCAAAAGTACTTTGTTTAAATAAAATTTGTTTTAAAACATAATTTAAAAATGTTTTATTTTAAAATTAAGTTAAGAATGAATGTTTTGAAATAAATTTATTAAAAAGTAACTAAAGAATAATTAATTAATTAATTTAATTAATTTATTAAGATTTAATGAATAGTGATTAGGGGTTAATCAATTTAAAATTTAGATCATTAATTAGATTATTAATTAATGAGTTATTAATTATGTAATTAAGCTTTAATCAAGGTTAATTAATTAATTAATTAGATTTAATAAATGGGTGATTAAAGTTAATTAAATTGTAATTAATCTCAGTTAATTACTTAATGAAGATAATTAGAGAATGGTTAATGAAGGTCACTAACTAGGATTATTTAATAATTAATTAATGTGATTAATTTTTAATAATTAATTAGATTAATAAATTTAATAATAATCAATCGTGAATTATAGAGTATAACTACTTAATGAAGTAATTAAGAAATTAATTTTTTTAATGTAATTAATTTAGTTTAATGCGATTGTTTAATTTAATTAATTAATTTTAATTAATTTTAAACACTTGGGTTTTAAAAATAATTACTGTATGTAATAAATGATTTGGGAAATTACTTGGTGACAGATTGTAATTAAATGAAGATGTTTAAGAATGAAGTAATTTGGAGTATAATTACTTGTAATTAATAAAGGGATTAATTAAGAAATTAATTTGGTAATAATTAATTTGTTTTAAATAAAGTAATTAAGTTAGTTAATTATTGAATATGATTAATCAAAGGGGTTTAATAATTATGAGTTAATTACTCAAGGTAATTAATTTAGGTAGATAAATTATTTAAATATAATTAGGGATAATTAATTATTTTAATTAATGATGTAATTAAAGTTGATTAATTAGGATTAATTAATCAAAGATAAATAATTATAGGTAATTAATTAATATAATTAATTATAGTTAATTAATTAATTGAAGTAATTAAATGTTAATTACTATTTGGTTAAGAATAATTAATTTGTAAAATTAATTAAGGATAATTACATGAATATAATTGAGGAAAACTAATCAAAGGATGGTTAATTGAGGTAATTAATTTTGAATGATTAATTGATTGTAGTCAATTAAATGATTGAGAAAGCAAGATTTATATTGGTGAAGTAATTAATTTAATTTATTTTAAATTAACTAAAGATGAACTAATTAATTTAATTCATTTTAAATTAATTAGAGATGGAGAAAGTTAATTTAATTCATTTTAAATTAATTATATTGTGATGAGTAAATCAATACTTATATATATTTATGGATGACATTGATTGTCTTGGATGCTTTGTGATCTCAGTAAGTAACGTTGTGATATGAATGCTTGACTGCATTGTGATGATAACATAGATTGTCTATTGTGATGGTAATATATGGATTATCTATTTTGATATTGATAATGTGGATTACCTGTTATTTGATCATGTTGATTATCAATTGTGACTTGTGAGTTATTTATCTGTGTGTATATTGATACTATATTGAATTGTTTTAAACTTTAAAACAACTTGGACCTAAAAGACATGCTTTGGATTTCGATGACACCGGGATCGGGTTTCCATATTTGGATATCCGAAAACCACATCGATCCAAATTAATGTTAGGTCGTGAATCAAAGTAGAGATTTGTAAAGACTCGAGGTGTAAGGACTATACGTCAGTATAACTCTGTGGCTGATTCCATAATGAGTTTGACGGAATTAGTTCTTATAGGTTCGAGATGGAGATTCAGAGTGCAAGGGTTATCGTCGTTAACTCTGAGGGTGGTTCTAACATGAACGTAACGAGATAACGCCTTCGGTTTCGTTCGAACACGGAACAAACTTGTATGGATTGAATGCTTTCAGAATATCGTCATGTGGACAATGAGCATTTTAAGTGACGTGTTCACTAAAGGTAATCGTAACCTCAGGCCTCATCAACCGGGAATAGCTAAAACAGGGGAGGTGCAGCAAGACTTCGTGGGTAGCCCCCACTTGAGGGTGAGATTTATCCCTGTCTAGAGGTCCCTCTTTATTTCGGCTGTGTGGACGGTTTTTGAGCTTCAACCGTCAGGGTTATCTTGTTCGGAACTGTTCAGTAAGGAATGGGTCTGGCCTTGTGTTGTAGGGGAGCAGGCGTACTCCTCGGTACGGTGATCTAGGCCACGTATTGTGACGGACGGTACCCTAGTAGCCCTGCCATTGTATGGAATCTAAAATCCAATAAGTGCCAACGGTTTTGATTGTATTACACACTTTTGTAGCTAGTAGCTGGAATTTAATAATGTAACAATTTCGGCTATTTCTTATTTATTTGAAAACCCTAGACCTATTATAATATCACCGGATTTCCTATCAAATGTTTTGGTTAGCGTAAGGTAAAAACTTTTCCATGTTTATGTGTGGGAAGTCTTAAGTGATACTTTTCTTTTCAAAAGATTTTGAAAGCAACCTTAACCTATTACTCACACCAGACCCATGTCTGAATCAGAGTTTATTCTGTTTTTCTTAAAACTCTTGGGTACTCAAATTTTTTCTAGTAGTCAAGGGATTCAGATTAACTTTGGCGGATTATGGAGGAGCAAATGGAGCAGGAGGCTTCTACGTTGTAGTTATCTAGTTTCCGTTGTGTTGGTATCTCCGAGTCGTTTCTTTGAGTTGTTCTTGCACTGTATTGAGTTGTATAACTAGACAGGTGTTTATAACTGTCTAGTATGTGATATATATATCTGTGTAACTTTGTTAATGATTGTAAACTATGTAATATGTATGTTATTAATATAATTTATTCGTTCCGCTGTTTAGATGTTGATGTTGTTTCTTCTTTCTCTTCTTTCTTTTCTCTTTTCTATCCCTTTCTTTCTTATTAATGATGTGCCATTCAGTAGAGACGGATGGTGGGTCATTACAATGGTATCAGAGCATTAGGTTGAGTGAATACCTAGGCTCTGTAGAGATGTCTTTCTTGAGAGAGTTTACTTGTAATTTTTATATATAACTATATATATATATATATATATATTTCTACCAATCTGTTGGGTTACCTGTTCAGGTTTTCTAATATAAGTTATAAGGGTAGATGGGGTAGTGGTGTGTGTAACATGACTACCATTGGGTGGAGTTTGAATGTTTGAGGTTGGAAGTGTATCTGTCGAGACTGTAGACCTAATACCATCTCGAGTGAGTTCTGTTGTGATGAAGGACTTCATTTATCTCTGAAGGAACCTGTTAAGGTTCGGATTCTATTTCCGAAGTTGAATGAGGAGTGTTTGGATCTGTTGGCTTGGCAGAAGTGAGTAATGTATTTTGGATACCTCAAGAAGTAGTAGCTGAGTGATGAGATGCAGTGACTATGGATGTTCCCGAAGACGTTTTCTTTGGAACAAGTATAAGGAAGTAAGTCTGCTTAGGTGTTGTGGCTGTGTTCAGTTGGAGTTTCTGTTTGCTTTGAAGTCCGAGTTTCTCGAAGAGCTTTGGATTAGAATTCATTGGCATTTGTGGCAGCAGTGCGGCTCGGAGTGCTCTGTGTGTTAGCAGGAGATCTTCTGGCTTAGCAGTTTTCTAAAGTGGAGTTCAGAAGCAGCAGAGTGGACCCGTTTCTTCGATGGATTGACGAGTTAAGTGTACGACTGTTCTGGTTGGTAAAGGGAGAACAGTTTTGCTTGGATTTGGTTTGGGGTTGATCGCAAAAAGTGACTTGCGATTGTTTGAGTAATCTCTTGGGTTATCTAAGTTTTTCTGGATGTCTTCAGGAAGTTAGAGTTTTGTTCACATCTTGAAGTTGAGTTTCCTTATCGAATGGAATTCCAGGAGTGGTACCGGTGGTTCAGCTTTATAGAAGAATGGTTCCTAGAAGTTGAGTTGGTGTAGCAGCTCAGGTTTTGATGGAGATTCCAAATTTTTCTAATGGATTTGTTGAACCATATTTCTAGGTGTGTTGTCCTGTTTGTGCTTGTGTTCTTCTTCAAGCATTCTCTTCTACTTCGGATCAGAGTTGATTAGCGGAAGCAGTTGGAAGTGCATCTGCTTTTCTTTTCCCGGATAGGAGAAGTGAGTTGTTGTCTTCTGATGTTGAGAAGTAGGATTTGAGTTCTTGGTTTTGGTTGATCTTGAGGAGATCATTTTGTTGAGTTGATTGGTCTAGTTTTTTCTAGAAACATTAGCAAAGGTTGAGCTGATCAATAAAGTTGTGGGCGCTCAGGATAGTCCGAAGAGTATTGTGGATTAGAGACGAAGGAATTTGGACTCTAAAGTCGGTGATTTGATTTGGATAAGTTTTCTCCGATCAAAAGGAGCTATAAGTTTGAGTAAGGCTGGGAAGCTAGCTCTGAAGAGTTTGGCATTCTTTTCTGTGATCTTGAAGGTTAAGAGATTGATCTACAAGACTTGATTGCCAGTTTGGATAACTGGGATTCGATGAGTTTCACGTATCTCTAAAGGAGTATGTGTATGATCTATCTCTGGTTTTGGAACCAGCAGTACTGGAGTTTTGGTTATTGAGTCAGACTCGTCTGTAGTCTGATATCTTGTCTAGTGTATAGATATAGATGAATAGGAGCTTTTATAGCTTCATAGTATTGTTTGTTTGGATACTATAGAGCGAGTATCCCGACATATATACTTGGGGAAACTCGAAAAAATTCTATCCATAATTTGCCTGGATAATTGAATTGGTTTGATTGGTTGCTATGGTTGTTAACATATGTTTGATATATGCTTGTATTTTAAAATTTAATGAGATTATTAAATTAATTTCGTTTTAAATTTCGAGGATGAAATTCTTTTAAGGGGGAAGAATTGTAATATCCCGAAATTTTTAACAATATCAATTTAATAATCTATATTAAAAAGTAAATTGATATTGATATTGTTGTTAATCATAATTCAAATTGATTTAATAATTCCTTCTTTAATAAATATTTAATTGGTTATCTTATCTTTCAAAAATAATAAATTGATTTCTATTTATAATATAATTATATAATTTATGTTGTAAATAGAATAGCATTGTTTAAAATTTAATAAATAAAACATATTTTTCTAATTCTAATATTTTTAGTAATTTGAGAATTTGTTTTTTTAATAATGACTTTTCAAAGTTATAAAATAAATGATCTTGGTTTAAATTAATAAATGAATCATGATTTAAAAATTCTAATATATACATTTTAATTTGGGAATTTTGATTTAAATAAGTATTAAGTTTTTAAAACTATATAATAAATAAGAATATGATTTTAAAATTGATAAAGAAAAAACTAAATGTTTAAAATAATTTGGCTTGAGTTTTAAATTTAAAATAAATTAACAAAAAAATGGGTTTTATGGCTTAATAAAATAGATAGTTTAGTAATAAAAATATAGTTTCTTTTAAAATGATTCTAATTTAATTATAAGATATTTATAATAATAATATTAATAGTGTATTGTCTTTATAAACAGTTTTGAAAAAAATTTGCAATTATTATTATAAATTAAATTTGTATATACATAACCTAATTTGAAAATATTTGATTTTGAATTTGATTTGAATTTAAAATTCCAAAATATAAATTTTAATTGTTTTAATATCTATATGTATAAGTTTTATTTTATAAACATGATTTGTTTTTATTTCTTTTATAAATATACACATATTTAAATATAAACTAACAAATTAAACTTTGGCTAATACACACGTCAATTTGTAAATTAAGTATAAATTGTTTTAAAGGGACAAGTGTGATCTCTTAATTTCATTCATTTAACAAGTGTTAGAAAGATAAATATTTAAATTGACAAGTGTTGAATAAATTTTTACAAGTGTAAATTTTGTTTTAATTTTTCTTTTATTTGATTAAATCTGAAATTTCATTTCTATAAGCTTGCATCTTCATTCATATTTGCTTTTTCATTTTCCTTAATCAAGAGAAAACTTCAAAATTCTAAAATTAAAAACACCTCTTCAAAATCTTGCATCTTCAAATTCCTGCATATATACAAAATCAAATACCCTCTTCAAAAATTCTTAGGCCCCTAAACCAAATCTTGTTCAATAAAAAAAATCAAACCCCGCATATAAAAATCTACACTGCCTCAAAATCAAATTGGGCCTGCATTCTGTTTTAAAGCCTGGAGATGAAATAATCGGCATGCAAGTGATTTAAGTCAGGAAATCATAAGCAATCTGCATTTTATCTTTTTCTGCAATCTGGAAATGAATGGGCTTTGCATGCAACTGCATTCTTGTCTCTGGGATCAACTGCATATCATTTCGAACATGAAGTAAAACAAGATCTAGCAAAAGCACCTGCACCATTTTCCTGCAAATTCAAAAAGGGTAAAAACAGAGGGTCTGCGTCTTTTTAAAAAGGTGAGTAACTTTAAAACCTTAAATATAAATTAGATTGCATGCTTAATGGGTTAAGTATAAATGAGTAATTGATTGTGAATATAGGTGAAATTGGATGTGGATATTGATGTGTGCAGTAGTGTATGTGTAGTATGCCCTGTTTTGTACCAGGCTTAAGATTTCTATTTAAATTTCTATTCTTTTAATTAGTTGCAGATTGTATATAATTTATAAATCAAAATCGTTTGATTTACCTTAGATTAAGATTTAAATATTTATGTAAGTCAAAATTTAGCCTATAGTGTCTGTAAAATATAGAAACCTCTGTGCATGTTAGATTAAACCAATATTCAAACCTTTAAATTTGTAAATTCGGCATTACAAAATGAAAACATCAACTGAAACATGATTTTTGAATCAAGAATCATAAATTTTAGTAAAGAATTAAAGGCTCAGTTTTGTGATGAATTGGAAAAGTGAATATTTGGTTTTCTGGTGATCTTTGTAACTGGAAGGTACGGGGTTCTTCCAGGTGAGGGAGGAGTGTGAGGAGATGCCAGAAAAATTAGTAGTTGATGTTGAAACCATCAGGGTAGTTGCAATTATGAGATTTACTTTTAAACCCTAGTTTTAAGGAGGTTCAAAGAATCTAACTTCTCGATTTGTATAAATGACCGAGTGTTTAGATATTTTGGATATAGGTAGTTTGATCGTAGTTGAAGCCATGGTCAAAGTCGTTGACCTGTTGATGGTCGGAGGGCCGCGTTCTCGCCGTTGACAGGTTTTGAAGAAAAACCTGAAATTGTTGTTTCCAGGTTTTGGAGCAAGAAACTCGATGGTGATTTTGAATGGAAGTTGAGCTTATGAAGGTCGTGGGGTTTTTCAGGGTTGAACGTCGACTTGTTCGATGTATTGGTGGAGGCCGGAGATGGCCGGAGCCACGGTGCGCATGCACCATGCAGTGGAAGTCCAGGTGGGTGTTGGAGTTGTTTGTTCTGGATTGACTCGAGTAAATTGTAGGTTGGACTCAAAGACAATGGGTAGATTGCACGGGGAAGAGGGTTGGTAAACTCGAAGCATGTAGAGTTGTGACTCGGGTTAGTGGATCAATCAGGTTTCAATCAGAAACCTGGTATTCAGTTTTTTTTTAAATAAAATTTTAAAGATGAGTTTAAATTGTTAGGCAAGGTTTGAATCAAGATTTAAATCTATTTCTTAAATCTAAGTAAATTTAAAATCTCAGATTTTTAAATAAAAATAAAGTTTTAAACTTTAAACTTGTTTAACTATTTAATTTTGGAAAAAAATAGTTTAAATCTTAAAAAAAAATAAAGTCTTGTTAAAATATGAGCAAGGTTTAAAATCCAATTTAAAATTTGGAAATTAAAAAAATAAAGAATTTCAGTTTGTTAAATTTGAAGAAGATTTAAATTGGAAATTTAAACTTAATATAAATTGAAGTTATTGAAATTTTAAAATGAACAAAATTTCAAAATACTTATGAAATTCATTTCTAAGGCAAAACATTTGTTTGATGGAAAATTTTTAAAAGTTATAAATTGTTTAAACTATGATAAGTTTAAATTATTTTCATTTTAAACTTGTAATTAAAAACGAAATTTGAAAGTAATTTCAAAGTACTACGTTTAAATAAAATTTGTTTTAAAACATAATTTAAAAATGTTTTATTTTAAAATTATGTTAAGAATGAATGTTTTGAAATAAATTTATTAAAAAGTAATTAAGGAATTATTAATTAATTAATTTAGTTAATTTATTAAGATTTAATGAATAGTGATTAGGGGTTAATCAATTTAAAATTTAGATCATTAATTAGATTATTAATTAATGAGTTATTAATTATGTAATTAAGCTTTAATCTAGGTTAATTAATTAATTAATTAGATTTAATTAATGGGTGATTAAAGTTAATTAAATTGTAATTAATCTCTGTTAATTACTTAATGAAGATAATTAGAGAATGGTTAATGAAGGTCACTAACTAGGATTATTTAATAATTAATTAATGTGATTAATTTTTAATAATTAATTAGATTTATAAATTTAATAATAATCAATTGTGAATTATAGAGAATAATTACTTAATAAAGTAATTAAGAAATTAATTTATTTTTAATGTAATTAATTTAGTTTAATGGGATTGTTTAATTTAATTAATTAAGTTTAATTAATTTTAAACACTTGGGTTTTAAAAATAATTCCTGTATGTAATAAATGTTTTGGGAAATTACGTGGTGAAGTAATTGATTAATAATTACAGATTGTAATTAAATGAAGATGTTTAAGAATGAAGTAATTTGGAGTATAATTACTTGTAATCAATCAAGGGATTGATTAAGAAATTAATTTGGGAATAATTAATTTGTTTTAAATCAATTGATTAAGTTAGTTAATTATTGAATATGATTAATTAGAGGAGTTTAATAATTATGAGTTAATTACTCAAGGTAATTAATTTGGGTAGATAATTTATTTAAATATAATTAAGGATCATTAATTATTTTAATTAATGATGTAATTAAAGTTGATTAATTAGGATTAGTTAATTAATGATAAATAATTAAAGTTAATTAATTAATATAATTAATTATGGATTAATGTAATTAATTATAGTTAATTAATTAATTGAAGTAATTAAATGTTAATTACTATTTAATTAAGAATAATTAATTTTTAAAATTAATTAAGGATAATTACATGAATATAATTGAGGATAATTAATCAAAGGATGGTTAATTGAGGTAATTAATTTTGAATGATTAATTGATTGTAATCAATTAAATGATTGAGAAAGCAAGATTTATATTGGTGAAGTAATTAATTTAATTTATTTTAAATTAATTAAAGATGAACTAATTAATTTAATTCATTTTAAATTAATTAGAGATGGAGAAAGTTAATTTAATTCATTTTAAATTAATTATATTGTGATGAGTAAATCAATGCTTATATATATATTTATGGATGACATTGATTGTATTGGACGCTTTGTGATCTCAGTAAGTAATGTTGTGTGGTATGAATGCTTGGATGCATTGTGATGATAACATAGATTATATATTGTGATGGTAATATATGGATTGTCTATTTTGATATTGATAATGTGGATTACCTGTTATTTGATAATGTTGATTATCAGTTGTGACTTGTGAGTTATTTATCTGTGTGTATATTGATACTATATTGAATTGTTTTAAACTTTAAAACAACTTGGACCTAAAAGACACGCTTTGGATTTCGATGAGACCGGGATCGGGTTTCCATATTTTGATATCCGAAAACTATATTGATCCAAATTAATGTTAGGTCGTGAATCAAAGTAGAGATTTATGAAGACTCGAGGTGTAAGGACTATACATCGGCATAACTCTATGGGTGATTCCGTAATGAGTTTGACGGAATTAGTTCTTATATGTTCGAGATGGAGATTCAGAGTGCAAGGGTTATTGTCGTTAACTCTGAGTGTGATTCCAACATGAGTGTAACGAGATAACGCCTTCGGTTTCGTTCGAACCCGGAACGAACTTGTATGGATTGAATGCTTTCAGAATATCGTCAGGTGGACGATGAGCATTCTAAGTGACGTGTTCACTAAAGGTAATCGTGATCTCAAGCCTCATCAACCGGAGATGGCTAAAACAGGGGAGATGCAGCAAGACTTCGTGGGTAGCCCCCACTTGAGAGTGAGATTTATTCCTATCTAGAGGTCCCTTTTTATTTCGGCTGTGTGGACGGTTTTTGAGCTCCAACCGTCGGGGTTATCTTGTTTGGAACTGTTCGGTAAGGAATGGGTCCGGTTTGTGTTGCAGGGGAGTGGGCGTACTCCTCGGTACAGTGATCCAGGCCACGTACTGTGACGGACGGTACCCCAGTAGCCCTGCCATTGTATGGAATCAAAAATCCAATAAGTGCCAACGGTTTTGATTGTATTACCCACTTTTGTGGTTAGTAGCTGGAATTTAATAATGTAACAATTTTGGCTACTTCTTATTTATTTGAAAACCCTAGACCTATTATAATATCACCGGATTTCCTATCAAATGTTTTGGTTAGCGTAAGGTAAATACTTTTCCATGTTTATGTGTGGGAAGTCTTATGTGATACTTTTCTTTTCAAAAGATTTTGAAAGTTAAGCAACCTTAACCTGTTACTCACACCAGACCCATGTCTGACCTAGAGTTTATTCTGTTTTTCTTAAAACTCTTGGGTACTCAAATATTTTCGAGTAGCCAAGAGATTCAGGTTAACTTTGACGAATTATGGAGGAGAAAATGGAGCAGGAGGCTTCTGCGTTGTAGTTATCTAGTTTCCGTTGTATTGGTATCTCTAAGTCGTTTCTCTGAGTTGTTCTTGTACTGTATTGAGTTGTATAACTAGACAGGTGTTTATAACTGTCTAGTATATGATATATATCTGTGTAACTCTGATAATGATTGTAAACTATGTAATATGTATGTTATTAATATAATTTATTCGTTTCGATGTTTAGATGTTGATGTTGTTTCTTCTTTCTCTTCTTTCTTTTCTCTTTTCTATCCCTTTCTTTCTTATTAATGATGCGTCATTCTGTGGAGACGGATGGCGGGTCATTACAAAATGCGATTTGTAGATGTAAATTGTAAATGAGATTTATAATTTTTAATAGAATTCCAGAGAAATATTTGGAAATGTTCTTGAATATATTTGGAATTTGGGAAGTTTGGAAATTAAATTCCTTTTGGGATTGGAAATAGCATTCAAGGTTTTGGAAAAGTGTTTAGAAGGGATGAAAGCTCTAAACTCTTTTAGCTTGTTGGAAAATAACTTCGGTGATGACTGCAGCATCATCGATGTTCATTTTCGGGTTTTCAGGAGAGGAATTGCTACCGAATTGTTTTAAATTAAAGTTATTAGGAAAAACTGGGTTCGGTTTTGAAATTCAAAGGATAGTTTGAATTGATTTAAAAAATGGTTTTGAAAAGGTTGAAAAGGCTTTGGAAATTTATTAAAAATAGTTATGGAATAATAAATTGTAAATGAATGAATACATGAATTTACAATTGCAAGTAAATGAAAGTGAAATTGAATGTTGAAATTCATTTCGAATTTGTAAGAAAATAGAATTGAATTGGAATTGAATTTGATTTGTTATAAGCAAAGCGAAGTATTGAACTATAATTAGTAAGTGAAATTAATTGAAGAAATGACAAATTAATATGGTTTGAAATGAATTGAATTCAATATTTTTGTAAATGAAAGATAAATTAAATTCATATAGATTGAAAATCTAGTTTAATACAAGTGGTTGTAAACCATAATGGTGAATTGAAATTGAATTGTGTTTGGGAATGAACAAAAGAATTAAAACTGGAATTGAGACTGAATATTGAAAACTAATTTGAATTATGTGAAATAAAATGAAGTTGTAAAATTAGTTCAAAATGAACTAAAGATAATAAAGGTGAAAAGGAGAAATGGTTTGAGATAAAATGAATTTGAATTTGTAATGGATTAGTAAATGAAACTAATTTAAAATAGTGTGGTTGTGAATGAAAGATAATTGATAAAAAATTTAATATTTAAAAGTTAAATTGAGGCCAAATAGAATTGAAATTGTAAATTGCATTCAAATAAAAAATGAAAGAGTAAGATTGAATAAAAATGGATATATAAATTCAATAGTGAAGTAAAAAAATGGTATAAGAAGTGAGTATTGAAAAAAAATTGTAATGAAATGTGCAAAATGATATTTGAATGTTGTAATTGAATATTATGGATATCAGGATATACAGGTGTGTTAAAGACAAGGATAAATTGGGATTTGATTTTCGAAGATAAATTTGAGTTGCTCGACAAAAATGTATGTATTTAAATTTATGTATGAAATTTGGTGATTTTCTTGTCTAGCCACTTGGCCTTTTGTTTTCTTTTTGAATCTGAGGGCTTGTGGTGCCATTTTATAGTCGTACCGAGTTGCCGCGCAAAGGAGACGCAGGCGAAATTTTTTGAAAATTTAGAGAGTTAGAATAATTTTGAGAAAATTTGAAATTTGAATTTGAATTTAAATTAGAATTATTGAGAAACCAGTGTTGTTTGGAACTTATAATTGAAGTTGGAAAGTTGAATTAATGATAGGTCCTAAATAAAAAGATTTGTTTCGGGCAAGTTGATAAAACTGTTTAGTTTTGGAAAGATAGCAAATGGGTTAAGGATCATTCTTCTTAACTAATAATTTCAGGACGAAATTCTTTTAAGGGGGAAGAATGTGACGACCTGTGACGACCGCCCATGACTCCCATACGGAAACAAGGGAATAGTGCGCTGAAGGTGTGCCAGGCAGCCATGGGTGAGCGTCAAGGGTAGAATAAATATCGCAGACTCTATCGTAAAACTCACAGCGCATGGATAAAATACAATAGAGAAATATAATATAGTGAAGCTCCCATAGAACAGAATATCATCATCTAATCATAATAGCTTTAGACATGGTCTGAATCATGAATACAAGAAGCCTCACTACATAGCACTCAGAGTAATCAACAATCAGCGAAATATCCAGTACATAGAATATGAAAATAATATGTAAAGCCTCCTGCTCGTCTTCGTCATCATCAGCGTGAGCCACTAAGATCAGCACCTGCCACCTGTCACCTAGTCTGCCCATCCCAAACATGGATGAACAGCCCAAGGTAATAAGAGGAGACATAAAACCTTGAGTCAGACAACAGTCTTAGTGAGCAGTAAATTAACTATCAAACATACCAAAAGAGCATAAAGGATAAAAGGAATAGGAACCCAAACCATCCCACTCCACCTCTTTCTACAGTGATAGCCCCCAGACACACACTAAGGAGAGGCAAACATAGCAAAGCAGATAACTAAAGTAAAGAAATAATCACTCGAGTCAAGATCGATGTTTTCCAAATACAAACCCCCAAGGCCTAAACCAAGATCAGATAAGCACCAGAAAACACCGCTTTTAAGACCGAATGATGGTATAACCAAACATCCATGACCCTAGCTATCACTGTTATCATTGCCTTGATTTTATCGTTAATTGAATGACCAACTCATCTTTCAACCATCCGTCAAGGGCTAATGGCAACCCCCGCTCTAGACATAACTCTGCACGTCATCGTGACCCGTGCCTAGGTATAACGAATCTACCTAGAGTACTAGCACGTCATCATGACCCGCGCCTGGGTATAACGGATCTACCCAACGTACTCTTGCTTTGAGCTTGCTAGAACCTTCAATAACGATAAGATCTCAGCCTTCTAGTCATCCTCCTCGACGACTATTCCCAATATAGCTCAAGCACCTCTCGAGCCCACCATTATCCACCAACTCGAACCGCATCATCGAGTAATCAACATGCTTGGGATGATCCTGTCTGGATTAAACCAAGACTTCCACATCATGCTTTGCTCCAACGCATCTTAGCAAAGTCCATCTCATCATCATACTTCGCCTCAACATATCATGGCAAAGTCCATTTCGTCATCATACTTCGCTTCCTCTAACTATAGCAAAGTCCTCGAACCCATCCATATGATCTTCATCATCCGCTTCATATGCCACAGCAGCATTCACCATTCAAGAGCCTTTCCACTTAGCTTTTGAATCATCTTCAACCATCTTGTCCTAAATCAACTACAAGCTAACTCGAGACAATCAAATCAATTATACATCCAAACAATCAAGCATTCAAACAAGATTTAATCAAGCAATATCAACTATAATGGCAATTTCGTAAATAAAAGAGCATAAGTCTAACATATATGAAATCATGGATTTTAGCATAGATCTATCAAATATAAAACATGGGTTTTGTCTCTATAACTTGTTAATTGAACTTGCATAGGTAAACATCTTCAAAAGTAATGAATCTAGTCTTGGAACTAAGAAAAATGCATGAAATCTCTAACTTTAACACTCAAACAAGCCACCAATCCAATATACTCCTTTGGGTCCGCGTGAGAGATAACTACCACTCACCGAATCACCCAAACACTTCAACAACTATCAACTAAAGATCTGGACAGCAAGGATTCAAGCTCGATTCGTCGAAATCTCGCTTGAAATGGTGAAATCTAGCTTCGTCGGATGAAGATCTTCAACTTTGGCACTTCAATCTTCAATCTTGATCTTCGATCTTGAATGGATGTTAGCACTCGATTAAAGTGGAGAAAAGAAGTGAAGAAATGTTGTAGTCGAGTTCCCAAAATGGCAGCACTTCGTCGCTTCAAAATCCGGTGCCAAAAAGTGAGGAAATGGCCGTGTATTTATAGGCAGTTTTTAGGTCGCTCGGTTTTAGGTCGCTCACTATTAGGTCATCCACGACCTAAAACATCACGACCTAACAACCTAGCCACTTCCCCGACCTAACTGGTGTACTCACGCGACCTAACGATCCATGCGACCGATCGACCTAACTGGGTTAAGCAACCCCACGATCTATCACTCACGCGACCTATCATCCCTGCGACCTAACAAACACAGCATTCTAACTTAGGTCGTTTACGACCTAACCAATCGTAACTAGCCTCCTTAGGTTGCTACCCTTCTTAGGTCGCTACTCCTATAGGTCGCTCCACTTGACCTAACTCTACGCAACACTCTGCTTTAGGTCGCTCACTACTAGGTCGTTGGGACCCCTAACCCGATAGCTCTTAGGTCGTTAACTACCTTCAACCCGTTAACTCGTCTAACTGCTAGGTCGCTAACCCTAAGTCACTCATTTCTATAGGTCGGATATCTACCTTAGGTCGTTCCCATCCTATAGGTCGCTAATCCTATAAGTTGCCCACACTCTTAGGTCGTTAACTCGCCTAGGTCGGCCCAATCCTATAAGTCGCTCAATATACTTAGGTCGTTACCTCTATAGGTCGCTCCACCCGACCTATCTTTCACACGACATAACTTTTACACGACCTAACTCCTAGGTCGTTCTTCCTCACTAAATCGCTCACGAGCTAACTCCGGACGACATAAACAACACTAACGACCTAATAATTCTACGATATATCAACACGTAAAATACGGGTCGTTACATTCTCTCCCCCTCAGGAATTTCGCCCCTGAAATTCCAAACAAACAAGAGCAACCATAACTATTCCGCATGCCTACCATCCATAGCAATCAACAAACCATGCATCCAATTTCTAGCCTAGCATGCAGAATTCTAAGATTAGAACAAGTTACAAATTCATGAGATGTCACGACACCTTAGGGCCATACCTTGAAGAGTTCAGGATGAGCTGCCTTCATCCTCTCTTCCTCCTCCCACGTACAGTCGTTAACATCATCACTCCATTGTATCTTGAGCAACGTAATCGTCTTCCTCCTAAGCTATTTCGTGTCGGTTTCAACAACACGAAGCGGCTTACGAGGTCTCGTAACCACTGGATCAACCTCCAAGTCTTCACAGCTATCAGCAGAAACCACTGTATTCGAGTCGTGCACATACTTCCATAGATAAGATACATGAAAAACATTGTGCACACCCGCCATCTTTTCTGGTAACTCCAATCTATAAGCGAGCTTTCCAATTCGCTCGATAATCGGGAATGGTCCAACAAATCTCGGAGTCAACTTTCCTTTCTTCCCAAATCGAATAACATTCTTCAGTGGAGAAATCTTCACAAAAACCATATCTCCTACGTCGAACTCCAAATCCTTTCGACGTTTATCTGCGTAACTCTTCTGACGATCCTGGGCTGCCTTCATTCGTTGCCGAATGATTTCTATGCAATCCGAAGTCTGACGAATCATCTCTGGCCCAAGCATCAGCTTTTCTCCAGCTTCCAACCAACATGTCGGAGAGTTACACGGTCTTCCATACAAGGCTTCATATGGTGCCATACCAATGCTAGACTGATAACTGTTATTATATGCAAACTCCACCAAATGAAGGTGATCTTCCCATGATCCTCCGAAATCCAAAACACATGCTCTCAAGAGATCTTCCAAAACCCAATTGACTCTCTCAGTCTGACCATCTGTTTGGGGATGATAAGCCGTACTCAAACACAACTCGGTTCCCAAAACTTCCTGGAAGCTCTTCCAAAATCCACTAGTGAACAATGGGTCTCGATCGCTCACTATACTCTTCGGAATACCATGGAAACGAACTATCCACTTAACATACAATTCAGCCAACTTCGATGCAGTCCTAGTCGATCGAACAGGAATGAATCTTGCACTCTTGGTCAACCGATCTACTATGACCCAAATCCCTTCATTCCCTGCTCTGGTTCTAGGTAGACCATCGATAAAATCCATCGATATCTGCTCCCATTTCCATGTAGGAACCTCTAATGGCTGAAGCAATCCACTTGGCTTCTTCTGTTCAGCTTTAACCAACTGGCAATTCATGCATTTGGAAATGAAATTTCCAACATCCTTCTTCATACCTTCCCAGTAATAGGTTCTCTTCATATCCCGATACATCTTATTTCCACCTGGATGAATTGTCAACTTCGAGTGATGACTTTCCCTTAGAACTTCATCTCTCAATTCATCGATATCGGGAACAACCAGTCGTCCTTGCTTCCGAAGCCAACCCTCTCGATCGACTTCGAATCCCTTATCCTTCTCTGGGTCCAATCGAGATTCCAAATCTCGGATAATCTTGACAAACTTATCGTCTCGCTTTTGACCCTCGCCAATCCTTTCCACAAGAGTAGGTCTTATCGATAAGTTTGCCAACATCTCAGGTTCCAATTCACATCTAGGCCTGAAGTCAAATCCAGCTAAATACTCGAGACTCTTCCATTCCGAAAACATGGCTCCCAATCCTGCATGTCTTCGACTTAACGCATCAGCTACTGCGTTACCTTTTCCCGGAGTATAAGCTATACCAAAATCATATGATGCTAAAAAATCCAACCATCGTTGCTGCCGAAGATTCAAATCCTTTTGGGAGAAAAGATACTTCAAAGACTTATGGTCCGTAAACAACTCAAATCGAACTCCCAATAGATAGTGTCTCCACATCTTCAGAGCAAAAACAATCGCCGCCAACTCCAAATCATGAGTCGGATAATTCCTTTCATGCGGCTTCAGTTGTCGACTTGCATACGCAACAACTCTATCCTTCTGCATCAGCACTGCTCCAAGTCCAGTACCGCATGCATCGGTGTAAACCACCATCTCATCATTCCCACTTGGAATAGTCAAAACAGGAGCACTGGTCAGTCGCTCTTTTAGGATTCCAAAGGCTTGCTCACACTTAGTATCCCAATTGAATACCTGATTCTTCTTCGTCAATCCTGTCAATGATGCAGCTATCTTGGAAAAGCCTTTGATAAACCGACGATAATATCCTGCTAATCCAAGAAAACTTCTCACATCAGATGCATTCTTAGGTCTAACCCAATCCTGGATTGCTGCCACCTTAGCGGGATCAACCGCTATTCCATTTCCAGAGATAACATGGCCTAAGAATCTCACTTCACTCTTCCAGAAGTGACACTTCGAAAACTTAGCCTTCAGCTGATGTTTTCGCAAGATTTCCAAAACAATCCGCAAATGTGTCTTGTGCTCTTCTTCAGTTCTGGAATAAATCAGAATATCATCCACGAACACAAGTACGAACTTATTCAACTGATCTCTGAATACTCTATTCATAATATCCACAAAATATGCTGGTGCATTAGTCAATCCAAACGGCATTACCAGCCACTCATAAAAACCGGATGGTGTCCTGAAAGCAGTTTTCGGCACACTATCCTTCGCCACTCTTAACTGGTGTAATCCCGTTGCCAAATCCATCTGAGAAAACACCTTCGCCTCGTGAAGCTGATCAAACAAGTCATCTATTCTCGGCAATGGATACTTGTTCTTCTTAGTCACCTTATTCAGCTCACGATAATCAACACACAACCTCAACGATCCATCCGCTTTGGTTGCGAACACAACTGGTGCACCCCATTCGGACACACTACGCCGAATGAATTCTTTCCATAAAAGGTCATCAACCTGCACCCTCAACTCTTGCTGTTCTCTAGGCGCCATCTGCCTAAGAGGCATCACAACAGGTCTGGCTCCCTCAACTAGATCGATACAAAACTCGATCTCCCTATGCGGCGGTAACCCTTTGACCTCGTCAAAGACATCCTCGAATCCACTCACGATTGGCATCGATGACAGTCCATCCCGTGGAACAACCAGCGAATACATGAAGCTCATGAAGACGCCTTCTTCATGCTTACATCGTATCACAACCTTTCGCCCCTCCACATTCTCGACTGTCACCTCCAATCTCTCACAATCAACCTTTGCCGCATACTTCCTAAGCCAGTCCATACCCAAAATAATTCCGAACCCCGCAAAGTTCAGAACAAAACAATCACAAACAAAAGAGAAATCATGACTCGATACAACTAGACCACGGCATAGCATACACAAACAAGACGAACCCCCAACTGGATTGGTCACAACCAATGGTCTATCAACAATATCCGATTCCCAACCCAATCGGTCCACCAACTCATTACAAACAAAGGAATGCGACGCCCCAGTATCAAACAACACTCTAACTGGAACATCACAAACGGACAGAGTACCTTGAACCACCACACTCTTCCCCTTCTCTTCAGCAGTAGGAGCTTTCGAAGATGACGGGACAGCCCTCAAAGCATAAGCTTGCACAACCTGCCTGTCCTTTATCGGTTCCGGACAGTTCTTCTTAATGTGCCCCAGATTATCACAGTTGTAGCACTTCGCCGGCGCTTTCGGATTCTTACAATCCCTAGAGAGATGGCCCTTCTGCTGACAGTTATAGCAGGTTACTTCGCCCTTCGGTTTCTTCTGGCCATTCTTACTCTTCTGCTGTTGCTGCTTCCTCTTCTTGTTTCCACCCTGCTGTGGTTTGAGCTCTTCCTTGGTCACAGCAACAACAGATCCTTCCTTCGGAAACAAACTCTCGTGCCTGAGAGCTTTCTCCACTAGCTTCTCAAATGGATCGTCCAGATGATCCACCAACTGTCTTCCAAGATAACTGTCCAAGCCTGTCACAAACTTCTCATTCTTCTGATAAGAAGATTCAATATACGACCGAGCATACTTGGACAAAGCCTCAAACTCAGAAACATACTCAAGAACCGATCTCCCACCTTGCTTGAGCTCAACAAACTTCTTAAACAAGACAGACTTCTGAGCCGTAGAAATGAACTTAGCTTCAAATCTACCTTGGAACTGCACCCAAGTAATTTCTTCCTCCGGAGTATCAATGGTGATAGAGTTCCACCAATCAGAAGCTCTCCCTTGAAGCTGTCTTGATGCAAGCTTCCTTTTAGTTGCATCCTCAATTCCCAAGTCACCAAAGATCCTTCTACAAGCATCTATCCATCTTTGGACTTCAATGGTTGACTCTATCCCTAAGAAAACCTTCCCTCCAAGAGCAGTATAATCCTTACAAAGCTTAGCAAAATCCATCGGTTTTGGAGCTTGAACTTGAACTCCAACATCTACAGATGGCCCTGGAGCTGGTATCCTTCTCATGATAGAAGTCATCATGGCTTCAAACATAGCTCCATAATCAACAACTCCTTCAGCGGCACGGCCTTCCCTTGCAACTGGTCTCCCTCTTCGACTCATCCTTAGTATCTACAAAAAGGACTGATTAGAACACTTTGAGGAACAACCACATAAGGAGTTCAAATCCATCTAAACTACTATATTATATATAGTAATCATCCATCAAAATACAATTACGTCTCTTTTACGTAGTTACGTCGGCGAGCGTTGGCTAAAATCGATTAACCAAAGCTCTGATACCAAATGTGACGACCGCCTATGACTCCCGTACGGAAACAAGGGAATAGTGCGCTGAAGGTGTGCCAGGCAGCCATGGGTGACCGTCATGGGTAGAATAAACATCGCAGACTCTATCGTAAAACTCACAGCGCATGGATAAAATACAATAGAGAAATATAATATAGTGAAGCTCCCATAGAACAGAATATCATCATCTAATCATAATAGCTTTATACATGGTCTGAATCATGAATACAAGAAGCCTCACTACATAGCACTCAGAGTAATCAACAATCAGCGGAATATCCAGCACATAGAATATGAAAATAATATGTAAAGCCTCCTGCTCGTCTTCGTCATCATCAGCATGAGCCACTAAGATCAGCACCTGCCACCTGTCACCTAGTCTGCCCATCCCAAACATGGATGAACAACCCAAGGTAATAAGAGGAGACATAAAACCTTGAGTCAGACAACAGTCTTAGTGAGCAGTAAATTAACTATCAAACATACCAAAAGAGCATAAAGGATAAAAGGAATAGGAACCCAAACCATCCCACTCCACCTCTTTCTACAGTGATAGCCCCCAGACACAAACTAAGGAGAGGCAAACATAGCAAAGCAGATAATTAAAGTAAAGCAATAATCACTCGAGTCAAGGTCGATGTTTTCCAAATACAAACCCCCAAGGCCTAAACCAAGATCAGATAAGCACCCAGAAAACATCGCTCTTGAGACCGAATGATGGTACAACCAAACATCCATGACCCTGGCTATCATTGTTATCATTGCCTTGATTTTATCGTTAATTGAATGACCAACTCATCTTTCAACCATCCATCAAGGGCTAATGGCAACCCCGGTTCTAGACATAACTCCGCACGTCATCGTGACCCGTGCCTAGGTATAACGAATCTACCCAGAGTAGTAGCACGTCATCATGACCCGCGCCTGGGTATAACGGATCTACCCAACGTACTCTTGCTTTGAGCTTGCTAGAACCTTCAATAACGATAAGATCTCAGCCTTCTAGTCATCCTCCTCGACGACTATTCCCAATATAGCTCAAGCACCTCTCGAGCCCACCATTATCCACCAACTCGAACCGCATCATCGAGTAATCAACATGCTTGGGATGATCCCGTCTGGATTAAACCAAGGCTTCCACATCATGCTTTGCTCCAACGCATCTTAGCAAAGTCCATCTCATCATCATACTTCGCCTCAACATATCATGGCAAAGTCCATTTCGTCATCATACTTCGCTTCCTCTAACTATAGCAAAGTCCTCGAACCCATCCATATGAGCTTCATCATCCGCTTCATATGCCACAGCAGCTTTCACCATTCAAGAGCCTTTCCACTTAGCTTTTGAATCATCTTCAACCATCTTGTCCCAAATCAACTACAAGCTAACTCGAGACAATCAAATCAATTATACATCCAAACAATCAAGCATTCAAACAAGATCTAATCAAGCAATATCAACTATAATGGCAATTTCGTAAATAAGTGAGCATAAGTCTAACATATATGAAATCATGGATTTTAGCATAGATCTATCAAATATAAAACATGGGTTTTGTCTCTATAACTTGTTAATTGAACTTGCATAGGTAAACATCTTCAAAAGTAACGAATCTAGTCTTGGAACTAAGAAAAATGCATGAAATCTCCAACTTTAACACTCAAACAAGCCACCAATCCAATATACTCCTTTGGGTCCGCGTGAGAGATAACTACCACTCACCGAATCACCCAAACACTTCAACAACTATCAACTAAAGATCTGGACAGCAAGGATTCAAGCTCGATTCGTCGAAATCTCGCTTGAAATGGTGAAATCTAGCTTCGTCGGATGAAGATCTTCAACTTTGGCTCTTCAATCTTCAATCTTGATCTTCGATCTTGAATGGATGTTAGCACTCGATTAAAGTGGAGAAAAGTGAAGAAATGTTGTAGTCGAGTTCCCAAAATGGCAGCACTTCGTCGCTTCAAAATCCGGTGCCAAAAAGTAAGGAAATGGCCGTGTATTTATAGGCTGTTTTTAGGTCGCTCGGTTTTAGGTCGCTCACTATTAGGTCATCCACGACCTAAAACATCACGACCTAACAACCTAGCCACTTCCTCGACCTAACTGGTGTACTCACGCGACCTAACGATCCATGCGACCGATCGACGTAACTGGGTTAAGCAACCCCACGATCTATCACTCACGCGACCTATCATCCCTGCGACCTAACAAACACAGCATTCTAACTTAGGTCGTTTACGACCTAACCAATCGTAACTAGCCTCCTTAGGTCGCTACCCTTCTTAGGTCGCTACTCCTATAGGTCGCTCCACTTGACCTAACTCTACGCAACACTCTGCTTTAGGTCGCTCACTACTAGGTCGTTGGGACCCCTAACCCGATAGCTCTTAGTTCGTTAACTACCTTCAACCCGTTAACTCGTCTAACTGCTAGGTCGCTAACCCTAAGTCACTCATTTCTATAGGTCGGATATCTACCTTAGGTCGTTCCCATCCTATAGGTCGCTAATCCTATAAGTCGCCCACACTCTTAGGTCGTTAACTCGCCTAGGTCGGCCCAATCCTATAGGTCGCTCAATATACTTAGGTCGTTACCTCTATAGGTCGCTCCACCCGACCTATCTTTCACACGATATAACTTTTACACGACCTAACTCCTAGGTCGTTCTTCCTCACTAAATCGCTCACGAGCTAACTCCGGACGACTTAAGCTTTGGACGACATAAACAACACTAACGACCTAATAATTCTACGATATATCAACACGTAAAATACGGGTCGTTACACGACCTAGAATTTTGAACATTTGAAATCGAAAATATTTAATTGATTTTAAATATTTGGAAGTTAGTTTAACCTGAAATTTCGAATATAACTATGAAATTTGCAATTTAAATTATTGGAATTAATTTATTAAAGTTTGATAAAATATTGAATTTTCTATTTTTGAGCTGATTAAAAATAATTTGATGGCTTAGAAATTTATATTGACAACAGTGAAGAAAATGGGAGCTTCAGAATTGAATTTGGAAATGATTTATTCAGTTTTGGATTTTTATCATTTAAATTGATATTTAAAAATAGCCTTCCGAGGCACAGTCTCAGAATTCGATGAAACCAGTTCCATTGGATCTGTAATATTGTATTATTATCGGATTTCAATTTTCGTCGTGTTTGGAGTGACCGTTTGGTCGTATGATAAGCAAACGCGTTGAAAATTGAATCAAAATTTAATTTAATAGCTGGGCTCAAAATGCTATCTTCTCCATACGATCAAATTAGAGCCCGAGATTTGTTCCATTAGGTTTAGAATAGGGTTATGACATTAGAAACGCTAGGCGGCACGCCTCGATAGGAGTTCGGATTTCGAGTTAGGTAATACGAGATATTTTGAATATAAAAATTTTAAAAAAATCAAGCCCTACCATCCTCCACACGCCAACGTCTCGTCCTTGTCCCCCCATTTCTTTACAAATCTCACGCAAATCATTTCAAAAGAAGAAACAAAAAAAATCAATGGCCGCAACTAAATCAAAACCCATACCTTCGTTCCTAGTAAAAAGAATTGCCGAACTCTTCCTTCTTCCAGTTTAAAACCGAAATCATTCGTTTGTTATACATATAAAAAAATGGCAGCTGAGAGGGAAAAAAGGGGGAAGCGCACATGCGCACACGCGATGCGAATGGGAGGTTCGTGAGCACAGAGCTAGGGCATCGAAGGCGAGCGACGTTCGATTTCAAGCTCGCGGTGGCGAGCGCGGCAGAGGTAACGACATTGATTTGGGAGTCGAATCAGTAGCAATGGCGATCGAATCAGTGGTTTGAGACTTGAGCTTGAAGCTGGAGCCGCGACGCGGTGTTTCAAGCGTGCGCAATGGGGTCTGGTCGTAGTTCTCGACGTGGCTAGGGTTTCGTGCGATGGAGATGAGCTGGAGGATGGACACGCATTCAGTATTGAAGCATGGTGGGTGGTCGCCGATTGAAGGCGGTGGATAGGCGATGGCGGCAAGATGGATGCAGGAAGGAGGTGTTCGTGTCTGTTGTTGTTTTGAGGAAGGTATTTGACTCTTATTTCTGTTTTGTTTAAATTTAATTTAAATTTATATATGTGTATATAGAATAGTTAAACAGAAATATATAAATGAGATTTTGATTTACAGTAAAAGAAGATATATATATGTTTTAAAGGAAAATATAGAAAGTTTAAATTATTGAAATTTTATGTAAAATTAGTTTTAAAAATCTATATAGATTATTTTACAAATATATTAATTTACTGGTTTTGGCGAGTAATTTATTCAATTAACCTTTTTAATTTATTTAGTCTCTAAAAAATTTTATTGAAAAGAAATTTGGTTAAAAAAATAAAAAGTATCAGTTTAAAGTCAAAATTCTTTGTTAATTAAATTTATTAAAGGAAAATAGATTTAAGAAATTTAATTATTTGTTTAAATCAAATAAATATATTAAGTGGAAATTTATTATTCGATTTTTTTCAAATATTAATCAACTATATAAAATTGTTTATACAAGGTCAAAATTGTGAAGAAAACAATTTGGAATGAAAATGGATTGCGTGCAAAGCAAAGGTGAGAACTTCTCACTCAATCAATATTGCTCTCATTGAAATTTTGAATAGTTAGATTTAAATAGATTGACTGTGTGCTTAGATGATTGATTTATAATAATTATTCACTGGATGATATTATATATGTATATAGTAGTATATAGTATATATTAGTTGATTGATTTCCCGCATTATATAGAGGATGAAACCCTATGCGTCGCATAATAGCGAAGGACATTTTATAAATCCCATATAACGCGATATTCCACATCTAAGTGGAATTGGTATTTAATTGTTGCGCTAACATCTGTGGATGTAGGGAAACAGGTTGGTGGGATCCAACTGGATTCCTTAAAACATTTGATTTGTTTCATATGTTGTGTGTTTATTTATTTATAATCTATATGTGATTATGCTGTGATTAAAATCGTTGAAGGCTAAAATTTAGCCAAATATATATTTGGTATCGTAAGATACCAGAAATAAATAAAATTGGATTTTTAAATTTAAGTAGAAAATCTATAGTGAAATCCTATTGAATAAAATTCCAAAATATGGGAAAAAGTTTAATAAATGGATTTCAAGTAATAATATTCAAAAGATGGAGAATTTATTTTAAAAATATGATTTTTTTTTAATAATTTAGAAAGTATAAGGAATTTAATATAAAAAATTTAAAAAATTTAAAAAATGAATTCGAAAAATTGATTTGGTGTTAAAATAATAAATCTTTGGGAAATCCATAGGGAAATTGATTTGGTGTTTGATTTAAAATCAAATTGGTGTTGAAATAAAATTCAGAAATCAATTTGGAATTTGATTTGTTGTTTAAAATAAAATTTGGAAATCAATTTTAAAATTGATTTGGTGTTGATAGTGGATATTTCGAAGTCTAAGGGAATTTTGTTTTTAAAATAAACATTGTTTTATTTTTAAAGGTGTGAAAAGAAATTTACAGATTTGGAGTGTAAATTAACGAAATCGAGAAGATTTGTTAATTGACATAAATGGAAAGAAAATTCTTCCCTGGAAAGCCGAGTATATTTTGAAGTAGCTTTTGAAGTATAAATTAAAAGTTCTAGGAATTGTTTTGGAAGAATATTGTCGGAGAAAATATTTTTAGGATTGTCTTAAACCTCTAAAATAAAAATTTATTTAATTAATTATAGAAGGGGTTATTTTAAAAGCTAAATTGATGTTTGTTTTATAAATTGGATATTTAAATAGTTATATCCTATCTACTAATTTTATTTTAAATTTTGTTTTGGACTTAAAGTTTTTATGCGATATTAGTATAATATTGTTTTCATAACTAATATTTAAGCAAGTATTTTAAAATAGGTTTTATTCTAAATATTTCCAAGTATATTTTGGATAAGTGATTTGAATTATTTTAACTCGGCAGATTTCTAGTGAAAATGAATAAATATTTGGAAATATATTCCGCATAAGGAAAATACTTTGAAATTTGTTTTCAAAGGATTGAAATTCGAATGGTACTTGAAATTTGTTTTCAAAAATATTAAAGTGATGAAAATATATCTTGCGGAAATATTTTGAAAATAAATAATTTGAGAAATTTATTTAAATCTGGTAATTGTTGTGAATGTTGATTGATAGTTAAATAACCGATTATCAATATTTGCCTTTAAATGGCATTAGAATTTCGATGCGACCGGGAGTCGAATTCTAAATGGATATTCGAAACCCACATCGAACCTTTGTGATTGTGATGAATATTTTATTTAAAAGGATCAAAATGGAAATTGTTATGATTTGTTTGAAATCTGAATGAACATTTGTTTTTAAAAATAAGCGCTCGTTATTCGGATTAGCCGGGAGAGGACCTTGTGTCATAAAACCATTTTGAATAATGATATGACGAATTGGGATTGTGTTTGAAGACGGTGTTGAAGACCGGGTATTCTCGAAAACGAAATGATTACCTGTCGAATGTCTCTACACCGGGTTGCCCTGGTATAGAGATTTTATCACCATTGTGATGGGGATTACAGACGTGATTTGTGAATATCCGATTTTGCAAGGGCTTCTATGAAGTGCCTTCGGTTCAGTTCGATCCTGGAACGGACTTGTATGGATGTGTATCTGACATTACACTTTGAGATATAAAGCTGGTTTCTATCAAATACATTTCTGTTGGTGGCGGAGAATTTATCCTCTTAGCTTAACACCCTTCTTTGAGATGTATGAGCTTAGAGGTTATGTAGTTGATGGTTGCTAGTAATGCATTCCCAATTTGGGAATGTAACATACGAAGTGCTGCTGATCATTTGTTGATCAAAGCATGACTTTGTGAAAAGTGTAGCTTTGTGGACGAGACCTCATCGGACCGCATACCCCGAAAATGGTCGAAAAAAGAAAGATGCGGTAAGGTTATGAGGGTCGCGCCCTTTAGGGTGTGTCATTTCCTTCTGGAAAAGGGTGGTATCATGGTATGGAGCCCAGATACTTAACCTATGTTGTTGCCGCAAATATTTTATATATACTTTGTGGTTGTTGCATCGTGGTTGAGGATCCTCGGATAAAGGTCCCAAAGGACCGGGGGATGGCATACTTGAGTAGTATTTACCTAGTTACAGAGATAACCCGGCCTTGTGTTGGCAGAGATCCGGTTAGTTTCTCGGGGAGTCGCTCTAGAGGCGTACCCATGTGGCAGTAGGAAGTTCCTTAGCCTGACCATTTGTTGGAAATCCAAAGAAACAATACGCGCTTTGTACGGTTTTAGTTGTAGAACCTGCCATTTAATATGGTAGCTATAGTAGGCATAGTATAATGGTACCTATGCTGGCTAAGATTAATATTATACTTCCAGAATATTTTCCACACTATGCACTAATGATAATATTAAAAAGGATTTTGTGTACCAAGCATGTTTGACTATCATAAGGAGAAATCTCCTACAATTCTACGTTTGCATTGTGTGTGTGGCGGAAGGCCTTATAATAGTTTCATTTTCCAAAAACATTGCGGATTTCTTTTTATTTTCTTTGTGAAAATAACTATTTTTAAGATCTCACACCAGTCCCATGACTGAGTTGGAGTTTATTATTCCCTTTCTAAACTCTGGGTTCCCATAATTTTCCACACGGGCAGCCTAGAGTCAGGTTGTCAATTATTCTAGAGCGAAGTCAAGAAGCTGCTGTAGAGATCAAGGGTTGAAGCTGGATGGAGAGACGTATCACTTATATATGTAATATTCCTTTTCTGCTGTTTGTTGTTGTACACTCTGATAATGTGATGTATAAATTGATATAGTGCTTTTGTTTTAAAGATATTTATTTATCTATTATATTTGTTCCGCTGCGAAATGTGATATTCTGTTATTGTTTCTGTTTCTTCTTTCTTCTTCTTCTACCTCTTCTTCTTTAACCCTAAAGATTCGTAAGTTTGTTCCTCTTTGGGTTGAATTGTTGTGGGATTTTGCCAGCTCAAAAGGGGTATGGATTTGCGGGCCTTTACATTATATCTCTCTCTTTCGTATGATTTAAGTAACATATTTGAACTAACAAATGTTGCAATGAGAGTAATGAGAATATGTAAGTAAAACGTAGGTTGTAGGCGGTTAGAATCAGCAGTACTTTCTTTTTATTTTTAAGGGACAAAAAGTGGGAATACAATAAACATGAACATCAATGTTTTCATGGAGAATAGGGTACGTCATTTAGAGTCACAGAATGATTAAGATTCGGGCTTCAAGGATGCAACGTACATAATTAATTTTGTGAAACGAGGTTGCAGTTAACATATATTTTCATAGTACTTAAGAAAATATGTGCCCTTATCGGATGGCCGAAATAAATGCAAAAAATGGGAGAAGACTATTGCTCAATTCAAGGTTGGTTTTTAGATTTTACCACCTGAAAATTTATGTATTAAAGAAAAAGAGAAGCAAGTAAAGCATGTTCAGCTGTATGTGAACTAAAATAAATGTCTCGGGCATAACAAATAGGGGATTTTTACACAAAAGCCCTATTATTTCAGGGTAATAAGTTTTAAAAACATCAATTTCAAATAAATAGTTTTAAGGATAAAGTATAGAAGAATAATAAATGAAGTAATCATTTTAAATGATATAGAAAAATAACATATTGTATAACTTAGAATGATTAATGTATTTATTAATTTTTCATAAATTGTCATTGAAACTAATTTGTCATAAGGGTTTCCTTCTATCTCCAAATAACAAGACCTTTAACCTTACTCAAATACATATGAAAGATGGGATCAGTTTTTCATTTGACTGCTCATAAATAATATTAAAGTCACAAAACTTTGTAACAGTCGTCCAGCCATTCACATTTTTTCGTGAATAAAACAAAAGTAAAAGCATTTTCCCATGATAATCTTAAACAATAAGGAAATAAAACGATAACTCCAAATTACCTGACTAGACATATCTCTACTATTAATAAAGAGAATTAAATCAATGTGATTTACATGATGTTTATTTGAAATTCCAAAATTACCCTCATTCGTTAATGGAATCTGGCCACCATTTCTAACTACCTGCTAATGGAAATTTACTATCATTTGTCGTTGATATTACCAACAAAACAACTTGAATGCATTGTGACTACAAAAACATTTGCACTTAAAACACACATCCAACCAAGGTAAATATTTTGGATATTAGATGCACGTACGTGCGTTGTATACTAGTACATATGAGATATGTGTTATACTATAAAGATTATAGTATATAAAGTATTTAATATAAATGTTATATTTACATAATATAGAATTAATTAAAATTTTAATTGATTAAATTTAATTAAATAAGATTTAATTAATATAATAATATACATAAGGCTATTATATAGGTAATATGAAATATAAAAGTTAAATAATAATAAAACATATAATATGAATGATAAATTGAAGGTATAATATTAAGAAACACTAAATAAACGTATAGAATAAATACAAACGTAAATGTACATACTGTTGGAATCTTAATTTTGATTGTGACAACTTATATAAAATATTTTGTGTATACTAACCATCTTTGCAGGTGATTTGTTACAGATTCCTTTCCAGATGTTCAAAGCTGAGTATTGTTTGTCTAGAGTTCGTACTTTGCTTAGAAATTTGTTAAAATATCTCCTGAAACGATATATATTTATATATATATATATATATATATATATATATATATGCATACACATGCACACACATGCACATACATGCAAAAAAGTTCAAACTCAGACGTCTGAAACCATTCACTCAGACGTCTGAATGCTGAAACCTAAATATTATTTCACAATATTCAGACGTCTGAATGATAATTTTCAGACGTCTGAATATAGTCAAAAATTGCCTAAAAGCTTGCTGTTTGCATTTCAATTTAATTTAGAAGTCTGAAATTTTTAATTCAAACGTCTAAATATTTCCAACTGCTACTTTCTTGAGATGACACTTCTCTTCACCAAGAGAAACATTTTTAAAATCAATAGTTGCATCCGTTCTTTTCAATATAACTTTTCATATATAGATGCAACTCTTTATATACTATAAATAGATTACATAATTCAATAAACAATTCACCGAATTTACTTTTAGCACTCCTGAATTCTCATCTATTCCCACGCTTTCAAATTGCATTCAAATTTCTTACATACTTTGATCATTAATCTCTTTATCTTCCATAATTCTCAAAGCACATCACATTATATATCACAAAGGAGAAGATTATAGGAAGATTGTGCTTAATTGACTTATCAATGTTATTTGAGAACACCTATAGTCGGATACATTTGTTATTTGTAAAAGAAGTCATGTTTGGTTGCTCAGGCAGTTGAAGTCCTATTCGGTTGCTTAGGCGGGTGAAGTCCTGCTCGGTTGCTCAGGAAGTGTAAACCTATTCCTTTGGGTTAAGTGAGGGTTGTGTTAGTGAAATTCCAGAAGGAGCCTGGGACTGGACGTAGAACGGGAAGTTTGAACCAGTATAAAAATTTGTGCTTTTTTCATTTTACTTATTCACATTGATATAGTATCTTGGTTTATTTCCGCACTAGTTAGTATAATTCCATATTTCTCGATCCGCATTGTCTTTTCATTTGGTATCAGAGCATTGGTTTTCATCTAATCGTAACATAGTTATCCGATTCTTTGCAAATATGGATAATAACACTAGCACTAGTTCTATAAGCACTAACACAAGTTTTATAGAAGGTCAATCTACTGCACAACCTCCATTTTTCAATGATTTAAACTGTAATTATTGGGCTACTCGTATGAGTATCTATATACAATCAAATAGCTTTGAATCATGGAATATCAAACAAAATGAGTACATTCTTCCTACTGGAGAATATCCACATGGACAAACACATAAAAATTAGATGTTATTGCCAATGCTAAAGCTACGAACATGTTATTTTGTATTCTAGATAGAAATGAATTTAATCGTATTGGCATGTGTCAAACTGCTTATGAAATATATAGAATGCTTAAAATCACTCATGAAGGAACTAACAAAGTCAAACAAAGCAAAATCTCCATGCTCTAAATCAGTTCCAAAATTTTAGAATGAAACAAGATGAATCCATCAATGATATGTACTCCAGATTTCAAGATATCTATCATTCACTAGTAGGATTAGGAGAAAAGTAAACTAACTTTGATATTGTATCAAAAATCCTAAACTCTCTAACGGATGAATAGGAAATAAAAGTCTTAGCTATAGAAGAAGCTAATGACCTCTCTACCATGAAACCTGAAGAGTTAATAGGAAATCTAATGTCCTATGAAGTGAATTTGCAGGAAAAATGAGTACAAGCACAAGACAAAAAGAACATAGCTTTCCATGCTGAAGAAGAAAAAGATGAAGATTCAGATGAAGAAGATCTAGCATTTATTGCCAAAAATTTCAAAAAATTCTTGAAATTCCAGAAAAACAACAGAAACATTGAAAAAAGGAACTTTTCAAGCAAACCATCATCTTCAGTTCTAGAACGTTTAAATTGTCATAAGAAAGGTCATATGCAGAAAGAATGTTGCGACCCAACTTCCAAATACCAGGAAGTCGCATTGTTAAGAAGAAAGAAAGGGATAGAAAAGAGAAAAGAAAGAAAAGAAAGAAACAGGCAACATCAGAATCTCACAGCGGAACGAATAAATTATATTATATCACATAATACTTTACATAGTATCATATACATCAGAGTTTTACAGCCAATACAACACAAACTAGACAGTTATAAACATCTGTCTAGCAATTACAATTAAGTATATCAGAGAAAGCAGATACAACTCAAAGACAGCGGAACCACTATATATATCTACACGCTGAAGCCTCCTGCTCCATTATCTCCTCCAGAACTCGTCAAAGCAATCCCGAATCACTTGACTACTCATACGTAGTATGAGTACCCAAGAGTTTAATAAAATAGAAAATAAACACTCGGGTCAGACAGGGGTCTGGTGTGAGTAAACGGGGATAAAAGTTGCTTAACTTTTATAAAATCCTTTGAAACCAAACGGTATCACGTAAGACTTCCCACACATAAACATGGAAAAGTTTTTACCTTACGCTAACCAAAACATTTGATAGGAGATCCAGTGATATTATAATAGTGTCTAAGGTTTTCAAAATAAAATACAGAAATAGCTGGAATGCTTACATCTCACGTTCCAACATAGTTGGGCACAATCAAAATCGTACAGGCACTTATTGGATTATGGATTCCATCAATGGCAGGGCTACTGGGGTACCGCCCGTCACAGTAGTGGCCTAGATCAACGTATCGAGGAGTACTCCCACTCCCCTGCAACACAAAGCCGGACTCATTCCTTACTGAACAGTTCCGAACAAGACAACCCCGTAGTCAGTGTACACTAACAACTGCCCACTAAGCCGAATAAAAAGGGACCTCTAAATAGGGATCAATCTTGCTCTCCAGTGGGTGCTACCCACGAAGCCTTGCTGCACCTCCCCTGTTTTAGCCATTCCCGGTTGATGAGGCTTGAGGCTACGATTACCTTTAGAGGACATATCTCTTAGAATGCTCATCGCCCACCTGACGATGTTCTGAAAGCATTCAATCCATACAAGTTCGTTCCGGGTTCGAACGAAACCGAAGGCATTATCTCGTTACACTCATTACGGAATCACCCACAGAGTTCACGACGATAACCCTTGCACTATAATCACCATCTCGAATCTATAAGTACTATTCCGTCAAACTCATTACGGAATCACCCACAGAGTTATACTGACGTATAGCCCTTACACCTCGAGTCTTCACTTGCTCCACTTGGATTAATGACCTAACGTTTATTTGGAATCGATGTGGTTTTCGGATATCCAAATATGGAAACCCGATCCTGGTCTCATCTAAACCAAACGCCATCTTAATGTCGAAGTTATACTTAAGGGTTTTAAATAATTAACTTATTTCATTGTTATCTAATTCACATAGATAGATAAACTACATCTCACAATAGATAATCACATTCATATCATAAGCAGATAATCTGCATCATCCATAAACAGATAATCATCACAACCAAATAATCCATCATACATAAACCAAACATTCATATCATATAGATAAGACTCATCTCATATCTGAGATCACAACCATCAATCAATAACATCCATAAGCAATGATTTATTAACCAACAACTATAATTAATTCAAAATGAATTAAATTAATTACAATCATCTCTAATTAATTTAAAATAAATTAAATTAATTACTCATTTAAATCCTGCTTAACATCCATTAATTAACCCAGTTAATTAATTACCCACTAAGTATTTAACTTGATTAAACATCCTTGATTAATCATTCACTAATTTCAATAAGTAATTAGTCTTTAATTAATTTCATAAATTAATTAGCCTTAATCATAAGTAATTAACATTTAATTACTCATTTATTAGTTAATTATAATTAATTATATTTATCCTTAATTAATTACAATTAATTAACCACTTAATTAATTAATTAATTATTACTTAATTAAACAATCCTTAATTACATCATTAATTGTAATAATTAATGATCTCTAATATTTAAATAATTTACTTAATTAAAATTAATTACATTAAGTAATTAATCTAATTATTAATCACCTTGATTAATATTAAATTAAGTAATTAACTATCTTTAATTACTTATAAATCAAATTAATTATCAATAATTAACCATTAATTAATTCCTTAATTAATTACAAAAGTAATTATCCAAATTACTAATTACATTCCAGTAATTATCATTATTACTTTTCTAAGTAATCTTGCTTCATTAATTTAATAATTACACTCATAAAATCATCAAATGATTTATTTAAATAAATTAAACTAAATTAATTAACTTAATTAAATCACAAATAAAAATTAATTACAATAAGTAATTAATTCCTTAATTACTTTAACATTTAATTATACTTAACAAATTACAATTAATTAGATTCAATTAATTAATCTAGTTAATTATCAAAATTAATTACATTAATTAATTACTAAATTATCCTTAGATAATTATCTCTATTTATTAATTAACAACAATTCATTATTTATATACTTAAGAAAAATTAAATTAGATTAATAAATCATTTCTAATTAATATTAATCTAAACCATTGTTTAGAAATTAAATAATTAAGTAAATCCTTAATTATCTTAAATATTTTCAAAATACTTCATCTACTTATTAATGAATTTATTAATATTCAAATGTATTTAAAACTAAACATTTCTAAATTCAATTCAAATTCCATTATAAAATTTTAAATTTTAAAAGTTTAACTGTTTAAACATTTATCCAAATTTTAAATAAATTTATTCCTTAAAATAATAATAATAATAAAGAATCATTCATTACTTATAAAAGACCCTTTTTATAAAAATAGTTTAAAACTAAATTACTTAATTTATTAAAGAAATCAAGCTTTAGAAAATGAATTGATTATTTAACTTTTCAAATCTAAAATTAAACACTTCATATTTTTATTCAATTACTAAAGGAACTAAATTATTTCAAGTTTTAAACTTATTTGAAATCAAATTTCATTTAAAACATTTGAATATGTTCATTTCTAATTTTATTTTTATTTTTACAAACTGGTTTTGAAATCAAAACTGATTTCCAAAGAAATTTGGAAACAGTTTTTAACTTGATTTCAAAACAATTTAAATCTTACTTAAACTTCTAAATCTGTTCATGCTTTTAAAACTTACAAAACTTGTTTATATCAAAAATCTAGGTTTAAAAGATAAACCTGAAAAATGTTTAAATCTTGTTTAAATTTTAAGATTTTCATTTTAAAACTTTTAATTCAAAATTACATTTGAATTCAAATTCAAGTTACACTTGAATCAGCTCCTGCACTAAATTGAATTTCATTCAACATTTTAAAAACTGCAAAATAACTCTCAGGTTTAAAACCTGAAGCTGTTTTTAAACTTGATTTCAAAACTGAGTTTAAATCTTGTTTAAATTTAAGATTTCATTTTTAAAAACTTTGAATTTCAAACTACATTTGAATTTAGATTCAACTTCCATTTGAATCAGATTCTATCTTAAAAAATATATGAATTCATTCAAAAATTTAAAAAAAAACTGCAAAACTACAAGTTTTTAAACCTACAATATTTCTAACCCGAGAAACCATCCAATTTACTTCGAGCTTCCCAACACCCTACTTCGAGTCAAAAACAAAAATACCCGAGCAATGACTCGAGTCAAAAACCTGCACACCTCCTAATGTCAACAAGGCTTCAAACATGAATGGTGCACCTGCACCGTTGCCTCGGCGAACTCCAGCCACTCCATTCCATTGCTACGAGTCACTGACCATCTCCCTATAATAACACAACCATTCATACCCTCCCATAACAGTTGGAATCAAAAATTGGAAGATCAACTGCAATCTGAAATAAACCCATCTACAACCACACTAAACCTGTCAACGTCCAAAAATACCACCTCCAGCCACCATCATCGACACGACCTTGGATATAGCTTCCTTTACACTCCTTCTACAAATTCCCAAAGCCTCAAATTACTCGAAGCAACAGAGAGCATGAGGATAAACAAAGAACTGCACACTGCTCGACTAGGTTTTGAAAACCTGGAAAAAAAACCAATTCCCCTCTTCTCTCTCTGTGATCAAATATCACCAAATTACCCCATTCTCACAACAATACTCCACTAACATGAAGCATCTTAACACCCTAAATCCACTAGCTCCTCAGAAAATTCCTAAATTTTTAGTTCTGTTCAAAACAGAATGCTAGTACTACAGTTTATATAAAAAGTGAAATTTGTTTTACACTTTCTGATTTCTAACATACATCAATGTTATAATCTTGTTTTAATTAGTTAATGATGTTGATATTTTGTTTTATGCAAAAATATTTACAATATTGTTGTTTTCAGAAACAGACCTCAATTTCTAATCTAAATCATAATTTTATAAAACCTGCATTAATACTAAACAACATGTTCTGCTTACACATATTATTTCCTAACAGAAATTATTCAAGTGAATAAAGTTTTTCTATTAAACTTATTTTAAAACAAAAAACAGTAAATTAAGATTACTGTAATCCCATTCATATATATATATATATATATATATATATATCTATATATATTCACACGTTTTATTGATCACAATAAAATCATACAGCATACACAGTCTTACATATTCACATGCAACAGATAGATTCAACTTCTTTTATTGAGGTTCTCATAGAAAAAAATAAATAAATACCAGGGCAGTTTTAATCACAGCAGTTTTGAAAAAAAACAATTTACATATGAAGCATAGGTTTTGGAAATCTTGTATAATTTTGATTTAAAAGAAACTGTTTTTTTTTTAAATTAGAAGTTTACTCACCTTATTTATGAAGATGCAGAGCAAATTTAGCTGCAGATTTCAATTTCCAAGACCCTGTTTGAAACTGCATTTTGAAATCTGGGTGTAATTTGAAGTTGAAGTTGCTTTACTTGTATTTTGATTGCTGAGTTTCTTGATGTTATTACTTGTTGATGAAGATTGCATGCAGACCCATTTTCAAATGCATAGATTTGAAGTTGTTCTTCAATTTGCAGATTTTAAATTACAGATATGAAGTTGTTGTTTGTAGATTTGATTTGAATTTGGTTTTCTGGATTTTAACATGCATTTGTTTTGGAGTTTTTTTTTCGATTTACTCAAATCTGATTTTTAGGTTTTCAATTTTGAAGAGAATGTGTTTTTAACAAAATGCTTTTGTTATGTTTTATTGTAAATAAAATTAAATTTGAAAAATAAACAACATGCCACTTGTTAAGTTATCATGTTAAATGTTTTACAAGTGTTCACTTATGTTTTAAGATTTTAACACATATGCAATTCAATTATTAAAAACAATTTCTAAATTTATAAATGTATTTGAATTATCTTAAAACCATCTCTAATTTATTTTAAAATGTTTCTAAATGTTTAATTAACATTAGTCTTTAAATAAATACATATAAACTTCTTTATAAAACTATACAGTTACATTTTAATGTTTGTTTAATTATTTTTTAAAATAATATTCTTTATGAAACTAAATTTCAAAAGAAAAGAAGTGTTGAATTAAATTTTATTTAAGAGTTTTCAAACCAAATGTTATACTTTAACAAGAATGAATTAAATCCTATTTCAAAGAAAAGCAATTTTAAAATAAAGCAAAACAAAATAACTTTTATTATAAAATAAAATTTAAACTATATTTATTCTTTAAACAAAATAAATACTTACTTACATTTCTATGAAAATTATAAGATAGATCTTTAAAACAAACCTTTGAAAAGTTTACAATGCTAATTTAAATAAATTTTAAATAAATTTACAAATTATACATTTATATATATAAAATTAGAAAATATCCTTTATTAAATATAAATTAAATTAAAACCAAATCCTCTATTTACAATGTATAAACATTTATACATCATAAATAAAATATTTTTAAATCAGTTTAGAAAGATAAATTTATTATTTAAATATTTTTAACTTTGAAAAGAGTAAGATTTTCAAATTATACTATCACTATTATAAATTTTTGAAAAGAATATCATTTAACAACTATAATTATAAATTTTCAAAAGAGAATTTCAGTTTGAATTAAGTTATTAAATCAATATTTCATATTTTGAAATAATTATTAAAGAAATTATTAAATAATTACTGCCTAAATTCCCGGGACATCACATTCCTCCCCCCTTAAAAGAATTTCGCCCCCGAAATTTAAAAGTAAAGGTAATTTAACAATCCCATATAGATTTTAAATTTAAAATAGAAAACATATATTATCAACCAAATACTAGCAACCATAGCAACCAATTCAAACAAACAACTCTAATTACCCAGACAAAATTTTTGGATAGAATTCCCTAGAGTTTCCCAGGTACAAACACCGGGACACTCGCCCTACAGAATCTAAACTAGCTACACCACTCAGATCCAGAGCTCCTATATATCTAGATCTACAAAACTAAACATAATACAGGACTACAGACAAATCCTGATCAACTCCCAAATCTCTCAGAACTATTGATTCTAAAACCAGAGATAAACCATACACGTATTCCCTCAGAGGTACGTGAAAAACAAAACAAATTCCAGTCATCTGAAATGGAAATTCAATCCTGTAGACCAAACACTTAACTCTCAAGAGAAAACAGAAAGATCCAATACTCATATCCACAAATCTCTCATATCGATCCTGGGTTGCCTTCAACTCCTAGGTCAATCAAAATCCACCACACAAACTCTACTGCAGAATCATCAGAAGATTCCAAACATACAACCCTATCCGAAAAACAAACAGATACAAAACAATCAAGTCTCCAGATCCAAAATGAATTTCCTTTAGAAATCCTTTGATCCGAAACAAAACTCAAATTCCCAAAGAATCGGGTGCTCCTATTCTGGAATAGCTGCCACCATGCTTCCACTGCGCAACTCTGATTCGAGAATGCTGTTGATGAACACAAGTATAAACTTGATCAACTTATCCCGAAAACACTGTTCATCAAATTCCATAAAATCTCAGTGGCCAATCCGATACGGCCACAGACATCACAGCAAAAATTCAACCAGAAACCAGATCCGATAAATCCTGTCAACGTATACAAATCACACTCAAAGAATCTCCTACAAACCTGATCCACCGGCAAAACTCCAAGAACCAAGTCGGAACAGAACTCAAACTCTCGATGGATGCAAATCTTAACCTCTTCGAAGACATCCAGAAAATACCAAACCACTTCGATAACTCAAATATCCTCTAGAGATGCTTTAATCCAAACAAAGATTACTCAGTGTGACGCCCCACCTCGATACCCACGCTAGCCAAGAACACTACGGTGTAATGCTGTCGACTAGCACGGAGAATAAGGGTGTTGAGGAGCGACCATCTGTATAATTGCTTTGTGCGAGTACCGATATGCCAGATAAAAATATAACTTTTCATCTCAAGAGGGAATCCGACATACCGACACAAACTCAAAGCTACTACACAGTGGCTATAAAGGTCTTCGGAAACAAATATAGAAATAAACATAACACAAATCAGTCACAGATAATTCATATCACAAAGGCGGAAATAGGTATGAATATAACACATGAAAGTGTTCATCAGAGTAGTGGTCAAAAAGATCCACAATAATACAAAGGAATAGATACAAGTGCTACACAAAAGAATACAACTATGAGTTATATCTCAAGTGTATACAACAAAAGCTACTACTAATCTAAGTAGTTAACCAAAAGATCAGATGTAGACGGATAAGGAGTCAAGCAGAAGCACCTGTAAAATCTCGGTCTGACCCGAGTATTATTTAAGAAGAAAATAATAAACGGATCAGTCTAGCTATAAATATCAGATGAAGTGATATATAATAAGGGTATGACACAAACATATAATAATCACAATGCCAAGCTGTGATAAATAAGTAATTGAAAATCAACAAGAGATTAATCAATATCACAATAATCTACTCAAGATAAAAAAGAATGTCATACTCCTAATTTCATTCACCAAGCCACAATAAATGACATATATATCAATGCCCATCGTAAAAGTTGGTTAAACATAAATTCCAGAAATCAACACACAAAATCCAGAAATCACAATAAAAAGGATAGCCAATCCCAGAAAAATAAACTCCTCCTGACAGGGTATACTCCCCCATTGCGGACATTGAGCCGAAGCTCCTCCTGGTGAGCCGAAGCTCCTCGTGACAGGGTATAGTCCTCCATTGCGGACTTTGAGCCGAAGCTCCTCCTGGTGAACCGAAGTTCCTCATGACAGGGTATAGTCCCCCATTGCGGACATTGAGCCGAAGCTCCTCCTGGTGAGCCGAAGCTCCTCGTGACAGGGTATAGTCCCCCATTGCGGACTTTGAGCCGAAGCTCCTCCTGGTGAGCCGAAGCTCCTTGTGACAGGGTATAGTCCCCCATTGCGGACATTGAGCCGAAGCTCCTCCTGGTGAGCCAAAGCTCAATAAAAACGACGTACAGTCCTCCACGTGGACAAAGAGACATCGCACAATGCTAGTCTAAACCATAAAATGATCGTCATGATCAAAGAGAAGTGTCGATTACAGTAAGCTAGTAAATATATGAGCTTAGCTTCATGTCCCATAACCACTAGCTTAACTTAAATATTTACGAACAAATTGTAGATCTCCACTAGAAAATTGTCACAAGAGATTCAATCGAACAAGTCCAAGAATTAACCGACGAAGTAAACACAAGCGTTTCATACCACTCGTTTTACTAAGTCGTTTAATTAGATTTCTCATACGAATGAGGTAAAGGCTTGTACATACTAATAGATTGGAAAACGGTTTGAGAAAACGAGCTTTGTAATAAAATAGTGTTGAAATCCTTTGAAGAAAGAGTTTTGATATTTACTACTAGTATAGAAAACCTTTATATTTTTAAAGTGACAAATCATAGAAGTGATTGTAGAAATAATCGGGCATAAAAATTCACATTCGAAGACGTGAATAAAATCCAAAGAAATCGATATAAAATCCATCAAAGTGGATATATCTAAAATTCCCAAAGAAAAGGTCATCAAAGTCGATAATAAATGACAACAACAAAAGGGAGACAATACGAATCGATTAAAGTTGGATATTCAAACGAATTAGCAATATAGGCTAATCTGGCAAATAGTAGCAGGTCGGTCGACCGGACTCCCTGAGTCGGTCGACCGAACCAGAGGTTGGAAGTGCTCGAGGCACCAGGTCGGTCGACCGGCCCAGGGGGCTCGGTCGTCCGAAGCCTGTAACCAGCACTTCCAAACAGAGGCAGGAAGTGCCTGGACTAAAGGACGGTCGACCGGCCCAGGGGGCTCGGTCGGCCGAACCTGTATACTTGCACTTCCTACCCTATTTCAAAGGAGGTGCAAATCCCGACCAAATTGCAATCGCACGAGCAACAGCGCTAAGGGTTTATGCCAATCGACTACCCGGTCCTATATGCTCCTCGATGCACAATCAAAAACACATTCAAACATCAAAGCTAGGATTTTTAACGAATTGAACTCAAAACACTAAAAATTGGAATATTCACAAAAGTAATCCAAATCAAAATCAAATGCACATGAATAAGTGTTAGGAATTCATACCTAACAATAGAAGAGAATTATAAGCATAGATGTGAGATTAAAAATCTCACCTTTGAATCCGAAAACAATGAATGAGAAGCTTGAAGACGAAGGAAGATCAACCACACTTCAATCTCAATACGAGAAGCTTGAATCTAAGCTTAAAAGAGAAACATTTCCTAAATTAGGTTTAGGGATTTTCTGAAATTGAATGGAGAAAGAGTTGGAGAAGATGAAGGAGATGCTTACCAATGGGTTCACTTGAGTTTGGAGCAAGAAGATGGATTTGCAAAGCAAGCTAGGGCTTAGGAATTTCTATTTCTCATTCTCTTCCACCATTGTTGCTAAAGCTTGAGTGTTTAAGCAAAGAGGAGAAGTTATGAAGAGAAGGGGGTTGGGACTGAATACATAAGTGGGGTTAATGGGCTCAGCCCAAACCAAAGCCCTAAGTGAAAAAGTGGAAAAAAATCAACTTTCTCCAAACATATTGAAGCTTATACTCAAAAAGGTCGCAAACGTCATTTTGAACTCAATGGGGGTGGTCTCGAGTCCCAAATCGACTGTTTGAAAAAAGTAGCTTTTTGGACCAAAATCCGACGAACGATAAAATATTTAAATAAAATATTTAAATATAAAATCGATAAATATGCGGGTTGTTACAGACTCCCCTCCTTAAAGAAATTGCGTCCTCGCAATACTTAAGAAGAAAATAAGAAGTAACAACCATAGAAGCATATCAACACAAAAGAATATTGAAATAAGAAGTTCACCATAAAGAGCACGAAAGAGTTAGCAAGAACGGGATCGCTCAATGAATTCTCAAGATTCCCAAGAGTAATCCCTAGGATTTGAGAACCATTGAACTCTCACAAGAAGAACATCTTTATTTCGAAGTCGCTCAACCTCCGAAGTAATGATGCGAATGGAATGTTGCTCATAAATCAAATCTGGTGAAACTTCAATTTCCACAATATCACCGGGCTCAAGAATGAAAACCGGAATCCCTAAGGCATTTCCGTAGTTAAAAGACGTGGAAAACGTCATGAATATCAGAAAATTGAGCTGGTGCAACGACGTAGTATAAAAACGGTACGCCCAATGAACCGATAAACCGGAACAATGATGTAGTATAATAATGGTACATCCATTGATCCAGATAAGATGGAACATCGATGTAGTATAATAACAATACATCCGATGAACCAAACACCATAAAAGAACATCAAACGCTAGTCCATAAAAGAAATGAGATAAAGCTCAATAGAACGAAGTATATCAAAACGTCCGATGAACTTGATAAAAAGATAATTCCATTCAGACATCATCAAAGAATCAACCACTAGTTGCTTACGACAAAGCGCATTGGCGACACGATTTCCCTTCCGGGAATAAAAAGAATATCAAGATCATAAGATGCCAGGAACTCGAGTCAACATGAAGTTCCTTAAGAGAACATAGATATTCCAAAGATTTATGATCGAGGTGGAGAACAAATTTCTAATCCAAATGTGATGATGCCAAATTCCAAAAGTAAAAACAATAGCCGCGAGCACTAGATCATGAGTGGCATATCTAGTCTCGATAAGCTATAATGATTTAGAAGCACAAGTGATAGCACGTTCTCCTTTGCAAGAGAATGGCATCCAAACCAATACGACTAGTATCGGTACAAATAGCAAAGTCTTGGTTCCCCTTCAGGAATCACAAGAATAAGAGTATCGAAAGGAAGAGTTCTTTTAAATAATCCTCTTTTCCTGAAAGTTAAAACTTTTAAAATTACATTTTTATTTCTTTTTTATGTAATAATCTTTCTACAAAAATTTACATTTTTACAAGTCAATATATAGTGTCTGACTGTCTCATCAAAGCGTTTAGGAGATTCTTATCGATAACGTTGATCAAGCGCATCGACCAGAATTCTTAACACACTAAATGGGCAATACAATCACAAAATCGTATTCTATAGGATAAGTAAGTTTCTCAAAAACTTCTAAGAATATTGTTTGTTCGTTTTAAGAACAAAAATCCGGTTATACTTCTAACTAAATATTATAAAAAAGATTTTGCAAAATTTTAAATTGCTATTTTCATCCAAAATCAATAAGTACAAGAATGGAGTCATCGAGATATTCATAGAATATTTGATCTATAAAATGGATGAAATAAGCTGGACAAACTGAATGACAAAATAATTCATTCATAGAATCATAACGAGTGCGGAATGCGGTAAGTGGAATGCTAACTTCCGCAACTCGTAGCAATGAAAACCGGTGGTAAGGTCAAACTAAAAAGACCTTAGCACCACACAAAGATTACTTAGGTGACAAATCCTAAGACAAGCTCAAAAATACCAGAAAATTTCTCAAACTATTTAGATAAGAGAAACAACACTTTCCTTATAAGCGGGCTTAAGGAATAAAATGATGCCATCAAGTTGGAATCAAAATCATAAAGGAAAAATAGAAATCTGCTTAACAGATTGAAAATGTCGAAGAGGAAAAGTCCACACGAGAAAATAGGATATGGGCTTCACAACGATTAAGCCAATCCTTACAACAACAAAAAATCAATTCCGAAGCCTAAGTAAAAATATCGGCTTGGAAAGATAAATCACATAAAATAATTTCGACATCAAATAAAAGTGAATTGAGTGTTGCAGATCTACCATCCGGATTCGCAATCCTCAAAGAAGTCAACAAGCCTAAAATATTCAAAGAAAAAGAATCGACAAGTTCTTTTGATATAAAATAGTGAGCCATATCAAAAAGTACTCAAATAAGAAGATCACGAAATAAAACAATGCCATCAAGGATTGAGTGAGAAATACCTTGACCAAGAGAAGAGTTGCTAGGGGGTCGCATAATATTTAGCTTTCTCATGTCCTTGTTCAAAAGTTTGGGACACGCAGATAAAAGATGACCCGGTTTCTTGCAATAGCGACAAGAATGGGGTTTTGGACACATATTAGCATAGTGTTCCTTAGAATTACAATTGTAGCATCCTCCACGATTAGGGATTGGAGTCTTTGCTACAAAAGTAGTTTGCTTCGCTCTCTTATTGGGATTAAGGCTCTTGAACTTCATATGCCTCTTCTTGGAAGTCCTAATATCACAAACACTTCCTTTACCAACCTCTCCATGAAGAAGAGTAACATCCATATGCTGATTGAAAGAAACTTCAAGTTTCAAAGGTAGAACCATTTTGGGGTTCTTACTCAAAGCATGGATAAACTCTTGATTCTTTACAAGATCCAAAAGTTGTTGAGCAGACATGAATACTCCATCCTGGGGAGTAGAACTAGATTGACCGGCGCTGGGATGGCCTGGTCTAACCATTTCTCTTCTTTAAGAAAGAAAGAAAGAAGAGGAAAAAGTTATTCTCAAAATAAATTTCAATCAAACTTGATTGATAAAACAAGGAATCATAAAGAGAATAGGATGAATCGGTACGAAGACTCGAATTAAATCCTAAAGCACGACTCCTAAGAAAGACTTAGGACGATGATCCTTGTTATAATATTCCATATTGTTCCGAAGTTTGGCTCTGATACCATGCTGTGACGCCCCATCTCTATACCCACGCTACCCAAGAACACTACGGTGTAATGCTGTCGACTAGCACGGAGAATAAGGCTGTTGAGGAGCGACCATCTGTATAATTGCTTTGTGCGAGTACCGATATGCCAGATAAAAATATAACTTTTCATCTCAAGAGGGAATCCGACATACCGACACAAACTCAAAGCTACTACACAGTGGCTATAAAGGTCTTCGGAAACAAATATAGAAATAAACATAACATAAATCAGTCACAGATAATTCATATCACAAAGGCGGAAATAGGTATGAATATAACACATGAAAGTGTTCATCAGAGTAGTGGTCAAAAAGATCCACAATAATACAAAGGAATAGATACAAGTGCTATACAAAAGAATACAACTATGAGTCTATATCTTAAGTGCATACAACAAAAGCTACTACTAATCTAAGTAGTTAACCAAAAGATCAGATGTAGACGGATAAGGAGTCAAGCAGAAGCACCTGTAAAATGTCGGTCTGACCCGAGTATTATTTAAGAAGAAAATAATTAACGGATTAGTCTAGCTATAAATATCAGATGAAGTGATATATAATAAGAGGTATGACACAAACATATAATAATCACAATGCCATGCTGTGATAAATAAGTAATTGAAAATCAACAAGAGATTAATCAATATCACAATAATCTACTCAAGATAAAAAGGAATGTCATACTCCTAATTTCATTCACCAAGCCACAATAAATGACATATATATCAATGCCTATCGTAAAAGTTGGTGAAACATAAATTCCAAAAATCAACACACGAAATCCAGAAATCCCAATAAAAAGGATGGCCAATCCTAGAAAATTAAACTCCTCCTGACAGGGTATAGTCCCCCATTGCGGACATTGAGCCGAAGCTCCTCCTGGTGAGCCGAAGCTCCTCGTGACAGGGTATAGTCCCCCATTGCGGACTTTGAGCCGAAGCTCCTCCTGGTGAACCGAAGTTCCTCATGACAGGGTATAGTCCCCCATTGCGGACTTTGAGCCGAAGCTCCTCCTGGTGAGCCGAAGCTCCTCGTGACAGGGTATAGTCCCCCCATTGCGGACTTTGAGCCGAAGCTCCTCCTAGTGAGCCGAAGCTCCTCGTGACAGGGTATAGTCCCCCATTGCGGACATTGAGCCGAAGCTCCTCCTGGTGAGCCGAAGCTCAATAAAAACGACGTACAGTCCTCCACGTGGACAAAGAGACATCGCATAATGCTAGTCTAAACCATAAAATGATCGTCATGATCAAAGAGAAGTGTCGATTATAGTAAGCTAGTAAATATATGAGCTTAGCTTCATGTCCCATAACCACTAGCTTAACTTAAATATTTACGAACAAATTGTAGATCTCCACTAGAAAATTGTCACAAGAGATTCAATCGAACAAGTCCAAGAATTAACCGACGAAGTAAACGCAAGCGTTTCATACCACTCGTTTTACTAAGTCGTTTAATTAGATTTCTCATACGAGTGAGATAAGGGCTTGTATATACTAATAGATTGGAAAACGGTTTGAGAAAACGAGCTTTGTAATAAAATAGTGTTGAAATCCTTTGAAGAAAGAGTTTTGATATTTACTACTAGTATAGAAAACCTTTATATTTTTAAAGTGACAAATCATAGAAGTGATTGTAGAAACAATCAGGCATAAAAATTCACATTCGAAGACGTGAATAAAATCCAAAGAAATCGATATAAAATCCATCAAAGTGGATATATCTAAAATTCCCAAAGAAAAGGTCATCAAAGTCGATAATATATGACAACAACAAAAGGGAGACAACACGAATCGATTAAAGTTGGATATTCAAACGAATTAGCAATATAGGCTAATCTGGCAAATAGTAGCAGGTCGGTCGACCGGACTCCCTGAGTCGGTCGACCGAACCAGAGGTTGGAAGTGCTCGGGGCACCAGGTCGGTCGACCGGCCCAGGGGGCTCGGTCGGCCGAAGCCTGTAACCAGCACTTCCAAACAGAGGCAGGAAGTGCCTGGACTATAGGTCGGTCGACCAGCCCAGGGGGCTCAGTCGGCCGAACCTGTATACTTGCACTTCCTACCCTATTTCAAAGGAGGTGCAAATCCCGACCAAATTGCAATCGCACGAGCAACGGCGCTAAGGGTTTATGCCAATCAACTACCCGACCCTATATGCTCCTCGATGCACAATCAAAAACACATTCAAACATCAAAGCTAGGATTTTTAACGAATTGAACTCAAAACACTAAAAATTGGAATATTCACAAAAGTAATCCAAATCAAAATCAAATGCACATGAATAAGTGTTAGGAATTCATACCTAACAATAGAAGAGAATTATAAGCATAGATGTGAGATTAAAAATCTCACCTTTGAATCCGAAAACAATGAATGAGAAGCTTGAAGACGAAGGAAGATCAACCACACTTCAATCTCAACACGAGAAGCTTGAATCTAAGCTTAAAAGAGAAACATTTCCTAAATTAGGTTTAGGAATTTTTTGAAATTGAATGGAGAAAGAGTTGGAGAAGATGAAGGAGATGCTTACCAATGGGTTCACTTGAGTTTGGAGCAAGAAAATGGATTTGCAAAGCAAGCTAGGGCTTAGGAATTTCTATTTCTCATTCTCTTCCACCATTGTTGCTAAAGCTTGAGTGTTTAAGCAAAGAGGAGAAGTTATGAAGAGAAGGGGGTTGGGACTGAATACATAAGTGGGGTTAATGGGCTCAGCCCAAACAAAACCCCTAAGTGAAAAAGTGGCAAAAATCAACTTTCTCCAAACATATCGAAGCTTATACTCAAAAAGGTCGCAAACGTCATTTTGAACTCAATGGGGGTGGTCTCGAGTCCCAAATCGACTGTTGTAAAAAGTAGCTTTTTGGACCAAAATCCAACGAACGATAAAATATTCAAATAAAATATTTAAATATAAAATCGATAAATATGCGGGTTGTTACACTCAGAGAACTTCTGAACCATCGCAAGTCACTTTTGTGATTCCACCTAGTTCGGAGCCCAAGAAACTGTTCTCACAGCACAATCAGAACAGCTAAAGCCTTCAAAAGAAGAAACTAGTGGTCCACCTCTTAACCACTAACATTACTCCCAACTGAGCTTCCAGAAGAAATGGACAAGCTACACCATATGCCCGGACTACTAACAGAAGAATCACAGAGATTTCTGAACCATCGAAGAACAAGCCACTCACTGCTACTACTGCTGCCAAAGACTTCCTAATCCAAAAGCTCATCGAATCCCAAAGCTACACCAGCCTCTTCACAATAGAGCCTTCCAGATAGACAGATATCTCTCAGGAAACTCGCTCCCAAACCAAACTCAAAATACTCTGCCAAACTGAGTCTCAAACTCAAATTCAGACATAACTCCTTCCTAAGGTTACCAAGATACCATTGCTGGCTTCAGAACTCCCAACTAATCCAAACTCAAGAAAAACCACTCACACGAGTGAAATCCAGCTTACAATCCAAAAATAAACTCCGAATCTTAAAAAGATTTCCTTCAGAGATCAAAGAAATCCTTCACCAACAGAAGAACTACTCAAGATGCCCAAACTGCCCAAACTGCCCTAGCAGATCACTTCCAATCTCAAACGCTCAAACTCCTACCATTGGTAGTTGTGTTACACACACCACTACCCTATGTACCTTTATTACTTATATTGGAAAACCTGAACTGGTAACCCAGCAAATGGGCAGAAATAAATAATATATTTATATATTCAAAATTACAATACGCTCTCTCAAGATAGATACCACTCCAAAGTCTAGGTATTCGCTCAACCTAGAGCTCTGATACCACAATATAGCGACCCAACTTCCAAATACCAGGAAGTCGCATCGTTAAGAAGAAAGAAAGGGATAGAAAAGAGAAAAGAAAGAAAAGAAAGAAAAGAAAGAAACAGACAACATCAGAATCTCACAGCGGAACGAATAAATTATATTATATTACATAATACTTTACATAGTATCATATACATCAGAGTTTTACAGCCAATACAACACAAACTAGACAGTTATAAACATCTGTCTAGCAATTACAATTAAGTATATCAGAGAAAGAAGATACAACTCAAAGACAGCGGAACCACTATATATATCTACACGCTGAAGCCTCCTGCTCCATTATCTCCTCCAGAACTCGTCAAATCAATCCTGAATCACTTGACTACTCATACGTAATATGAGTACCCAAGAGTTTAATAAAACAGAAAATAAACACTCGGGTCAGACAGGGGTCTGGTGTGAGTAAACGGGGATAAAAGTTGCTTAACTTTTAGAAAATCCTTTGAAAACAAACGGTATCACGTAAGACTTTCCACACATAAACATGGAAAAGTTCTTACCTTACGCTAACCAAAACATTTGATAGGAGATACAGTGATATTATAATAGTGTCTAGGGTTTTCAAAATAAAATACAGAAATAGCTGGAATGCTTACATCTCACGTTCCAACATAGTTGGGCACAATCAAAACCGTACAGGCACTTATTGGATTATGGATTCCATCAATGGCAGGGCTACTGGGGTACCGCCCGTCATAGTATGTGGCCTAGATCAACGTACCGAGGAGTACTCCCACTCCCCTGCAACACAAAGCCGGACCCATTCCTTACTGAACAGTTCCGAACAAGACAACCCCGCAGTCGGTGTACACTAACAACTGCCCACTGAGCCGAATAAAAAGGGACCTCTAGACAGGGATCAATCTTGCTCTCCAGTAGGTGCTACCCACGAAGCCTTGCTGCACCTCCCCTATTTTAGCCATTCCCAGTTGATGAGGCTTGAGGCTACGATTACCTTTAGAGGACACATCTCTTAGAATGCTCATCGTCCACCTGACGATGTTCTGAAAGCATTCAATCCATACAAGTTCGTTTCGGGTTCGAACGAAACCGAAGGCATTATCTCGTTACACTCATTACGGAATCACCCACAGAGTTAACGATGATAACCCTTGCACTCTAATCACCATCTCAAATCTATAAGTATTATTCCGTCAAACTCATTACGGAATCACCCACAGAGTTATACTAACGTATAGCCCTTACACCTCGAGTCTTCACTTGCTCCACTTGGATTAACGACCTAACGTTTATTTGGAATCGATGTAGTTTTTGGATATCCAAATATGGAAACCCGATCCCGGTCTCATCTAAACCAAACGCCATCTTAATGTCGAAGTTATACTTAAGGGTTTTAAATAATTAACTTATTTCATTGTTATCTAATTCACATAGATAGATAAACTACATCTCACAATAGATAATCACATTCATATCATAAGCAGATAATCTGTATCATCCCTAAACAAATAATCATCACAACCAAATAATCCATCATACAAAAACCAAACATTCATATCATATAGATACGACTCATCTCATTTCTGAGATCACAACCATTCAATCAATAACATCCATAAGCAATGATTTATTAACCAACTATAATTAATTTAAAATGAATTAAATTAATTACAATCGTCTCTAATTAATTTAAAATAAATTAAATTAATTACTCATTTAAATCCTGCTTGACATGCATTAATTAACCCAGTTAATTAATTACCCACTAAGTTTTAACTTGATTAAACATCCTTGATTAATCATTCACTAATTTCAATAAGTAATTAGTCTTTAATTAATTTCATAAATTAATTAACCTTAATCACAAGTAATTAACATTTAATTACTCATTTATTAATTAATTATAATTAATTATATTTATCCTTAATTAATTACAATTAATTAACCACTTAATTATTTAATTATTACTTAATTAAACAATCCTTAATTACATCATTAATTATAATAATTAATGATCTCTAATATTTAAATAAATTACTTAATTAAAATTAATTACATTAAGTAATTAATCTAATTATTAATCACCTTGATTAATATTAAATTAAGTAATTAACTTTCTTCAATTACTTATAAATCAAATTAATTATCCATAATTAACCATTAATTAATTCCTTAATTAATTACAAAAGTAATTATCCAAATTACTAATTACATTCCAGTAATTATCATTATTACTTTCTAAGTAATCTTGCTTCATTAATTAAATAATTACACTCATAAAATCATCAAATGATTTATTTAAATTAATTAAACTAAATTAATTAACTTAATTAAATCACAAATTAAAATTAATTACAATAAGTAATTAATTCCTTAATTACTCTAACAATTAATTATACTTAACAAATTACAATTAATTAGATTCAATTAATTAGTCTAGTTAATTATCAAAATTAATTACATTAATTAATTACTAAATTATCCTTAGATAATTATCACTATTTATTAATTAACAATAATTCATTATTTATATACTTAAGAAAAATTAAATTAGATTAATAAATCATTTCTAATTAATATTAATCTAAACCATTATTTAAAAATCAAATAATTAAGTAAATCCTTAATTATCTTAAATATTTTCAAAATAATCCATCTACTTATTAATGAATTTATTAATATTCAAATGTATTTAAAACTAAACATTTCTAAATTCAATCCAAATTCCATTTTAAAATTTAAAATGTTTAACTGTTTAAACATTTATCCAAATTTTAAATAAATTTATTCCTTAAATTAATAATAATAATAATAATAATAAAGAATCATTCATTACTTATAAAAGCCCCTTTTTATAAAAATAGTTTAAAACTAAATTACTTAATTTATTAAGGAAATCAAGCTTTAGAAAATGAATTTATTATTTAGCTTTTCAAATCTAAAATTAAACACTTCATATTTTTATTCAAATACTAAAGGAACTAAATTATTTCAAGTTTTAAACTTATTTGAAATCAAATTTCATTTAAAACATTTGAATATGTTCATTTCTAATTTTATTTTTATTTTTACAAACTGGTTTTGAAATCAAAACTGATTTCCAAAGAAACTTGGAAACAGTTTTTAACTTGATTTCAAAACAATTTAAATCTTACTTAAACTTCTAAATCTGTTCATACTTTTAAAACTTACAAAACTTGTTTAAATCAAAAATGTGGGTTTAAAAGATAAACCTGAAAAATGTTTAAATCTTGACTTAAACCATATTTAAATCTTGTTTAAATTTTAAGATTTTCATTTTAAAACTTTGAATTCAAAATTACATTTGAATTCAGATTCAAGTTACACTTGAATCAACTCCTGCACTAAATTGAATTTCATTCAACATTTTAAAAACTGCAAAATAACTCTCACGTTTAAAACCTGAAACTGTTTTTAAACTTGATTTCAAAACTGAGTTTAAATCTTATTTAAATTTAAGATTTCATTTTTAAAAACTTTGAATTTCAAACTACATTTGAATTTAGATTCAACTTCCATTTGAGTCAGATTCTATCTTAAAAAAATATGAATTCATTCAAAATTTAAAAAAAAACTGCAAAACTACGGGTTTTTAAACCTGCAACATTTCTAACCCGAGAAACCATCCAATTTACTTCGAGCTTCCCAACACCCTACTTCGAGTCAGAAACAAAAATACCGAGCAATGACTCGAGTCAAAAACCTACACACCTCCTAATGTCTACCAGGCTTCAAACATGAATGGTGCACCTGCACCGTCGCCTCGGCGAACTCCAGCCACTCCATTCCACTACTACGAGTCACTGACCATCTCCCTATACTAACACAACCATCCATACCCTCCCATAATAGTTGGAATCAAAAATTGGAAGATCAACTGCAACCTGAAATAAACCCATCTACAACCACACTAAACCTGTCAGCGTCCAGAAATACCACCTCCAGCCACCACCATCGACACGACCTTGGATATAGCTTCCTTTACACTCCTTCTACAAATTCCCAAAGCCTCAAATTATTCGAAGCAACAGAGAGCATGAGATAAACAAAGAACTGCACATTGCTTGACTAGGTTTGGAAAACTTGGAAAAAAAGCCCAATTCCCTTCTTCTCTCTCTCTCTCTGATCAAATATCACCAAATCACCCCATTCTCACAACAATAATCCACTAACATGAAGCATCTTAACACCCTAAATCTACTAGCTCCTCAGAAAATTCCTAAATTTTTAGTTCTGTTCAAAACAGAATGCTAGTACTACAGTATATATAAAAAGTGAAATTTGTTTTACACTTTCTGATTTCTAACAGACATCAATGTTATAATCTTGTTTTAATTAGTTAATGATGTTGATATTTTGTTTTATGCAAAAATATTTACAGTAGAGTTGCTTTCAGAAACAGACCTTAATTTCTAATCTAAATCATAATTTTATAAATCCTGCATTAATACTAAACAACATGTTCTGCTTACACATATTATTTCCTAACAGAAATTATTCAAGTGAATAAAGTTTTTCTATTAAACTTATTTTAAAACAGAAGACTGTAAATTAGGATTACTGTAATCCCATTCATATATATATATCTATATATATATATATATTCACACATTTTATTGATCACAATAAAATCATACAAGCATACATAGTCTTACATATTCACATGCAACAGATAGATTCAACTTCTTGTATTGAGGTTCTCATAGAAAAAAATAAGTAAATAACAGGGCAGTTTTAATCACAGCAGTTTTGAAAAAAAACAATTTACATATGAAGCTTAGGTTCTGGAAATCTTGTATAATTTTGATTTAAAAGAAACTGTTTTTTTTTAAATTAGCAGTTTACTCACCTTATTTATGAAGATGCAGAGCAAATTTAGCTGCAGATTTCAATTTCCAAGACCCTGTTTGAAACTGCATTTTGAAATCTGGGTGCAATTTGAAGTTGAAGTTGCTTTACTTGTATTTTGGTTGTTGAGTTTCTTGATGCTATTACTTGTTGATGAAGATTGCATGCAGACCCATTTTCAAATGCACAGATTTGAAGTTGTTCTTCAATTTGCATATTTTAAATTACATATATGAAGTTGTTGTTTGCAGATTTGATTTGAATTTGGTTTTCTGGATTTTAACATGCATTTGTTTTGGAGTTTTTTTTGATTGACTCAAATCTGATTTTCAGATTTTCAATTTTGAAGAGAATGTGTTTTTAACAAAATGCTTTTATTATGTTTTATTGTAAATAAAATTAAATTTCAAAATAAACAACATGCCACTTGTTATGTTATCATGTTAAATGTTTTACAAGTGTTCACTTATGTTTTAAGATTTTAACGCATATGCAATTCAATTATTAAAAACAATTTCTAAATTTATAAATGTATTTGAATTATCTTAAAACCATCTCTAATTTATTTTAAAATGTTTCTAAATGTTTAATTAACATTAGTCTTTAAATAAATACATATAAACTTCTTTATAAAACTATACATTTACATTTTAATGTTTGTTTAATTATTTTTTAAAATAATATTCTTTATGAAACTAAATTTCAAAAGAAAAGAAGTGTTGAATTAAATTTTATTGAAGAGTTTTCAAACCAAATGTTATACTTTAACAAGAATGAATTAAATCCTATTTCAAAGAAAAGCAATTTTAAAATAAAGCAAAACAAAATAACTTTTATTATAAAACAAAATTTAAACTATATTTATTCTTTAAACAAAATAAATACTTACTTACATTTCTATGAAAATTATAAGATAGATCTTTAAAACAAACCTTTGAAAAGTTTACAATGCTAATTTAAATAAATTTTAAATAAATTTACAAATTATACATTTATATATATAGAATTAGAAAATATCCTTTATTAAATATAAATTAAAATTAAAACCAAATCCTCTATTTACAATGTATAAACATTTATACATCATAAATAAAATATTTTTAAACCAGTTTAGAAAGATAAATTTATTATTTAAATATTTTTAACTTTGAAAAGAATAAGATTTTCAAATTATACTATCACTATTATAAATTTTTGAAAAGAATATCATTTAACAACTAAATAATTATAAATTTTCAAAAAAGAATTTTAGTTTGAATTAAATTATTAAATCAATATTTCACATTTTGAAATAATTATTAAAGAAATAATTAAATAATTATCACCTAAATTCCCGAGACATCACATTCCTCCCTCCTTAGAAGAATTTCGTCCTGGAAATTTAAAAGCAAAGGTAATTTAATAATCCCATACAGATTTTAAATTTAAAATAGAAAACATATATTATCAACGAAATCCTAACAACCAGAGCAACCAATTCAAACAAACAACTCTAATTACCCGGACAAAAATTCTGGATAGAATTCCCTAGAGTTTCCCAGGTACAAACACCGGGACACTCACCCTACAGAATCTAAACTAGCTACACTACTCAAATCTAGAGCTCCTATATATCTAGATCTACAAATCTAAACAGAATACAGGACTACAGACAAATCCTGATCAACTCCCAAATCTCTCAGAACTATTGATTCTAAAACCAGAGATAAACCATACACGTATTCCCTCAGAGGTACATGAAAAACAAAACAAGCTCCAGTCATCCGAACTGGAAATTCAATCCTGTAGACCAAACACTTAACTCTCAAGAGAAAACAAAAAGATCCAATACTCATATCCACAAATCTCTCATATCGATCCTGGGTTGCCTTCAACTCCTAGGTCAATCAAAATCCACCGCACAAACTCTACTGCAGAATCATCAGAAGATTCCAAACATACAACCCTATCCGGAAAACAAACAGACACAAAACAATCAAGTCTCCAAATCCAAAATGAATTTCCTGTAGAAATCCTTTGATCCAAAACAAAACTCAAATTCCCAAAGAATCGGGTGCTCCTATTCTGGAATAGCTGCCACCATGCTTCCACTGCGCAACTCTGATTCGAGAATGCTGTTGATGAACACAAGTATAAACTTGATCAACTTATCCCGAAAACACTGTTCATCAAATTCCATAAAATCTCAGTGACCTATCCGATTCGGCAACAGACATCACAGCAAAAATTCAACCAGAAACCGGATCCGATAAATCCTGTCAACTTATACAGATCACACTCAAAGAATCTCCTACAAACCTGATCCACCGGCAAAACTCCAAGAACCAAGTCGGAACAGAACTCAAACTCTCGATGGATGCAAATCTTAACCTCTTCGAAGACATCCAGAAAATACCAAACCACTTCGATAACTCAAACATCCTCTAGAGATGCTTCAATCCAAACAAAGATTATTCAGAGAACTTCTGAACCATCGCAAGTCACTTTTTCGATTCCACCTAGTTCAGATCCCAAGAAAATGTTCTCACAGCACAATCAGAACAGCTAAAGCCTTCAAAAGAAGAAACTAGTGGTCCACCTCTTAACCACTAACATTACTCCCAACTGAGCTTCCAAAAGTAATGGACAAGCTACACCATATGCCCGGACTACTAACAGAAGAATCACAGAGATTTCTGAACCATCGAAGAACAAGCCACTCACTGCTACTACTGCTGCCAAAGACTTCCTAATCCAAAAGCTCATCGAATCCCAAAGCTACACCAGCCTCTTCACAATAGAGCCTTCCAGATAGACAGATGTCTCTCAGGAAACTCGCTCCCAAACCAAACTCAAAATACTCTGCCAAACTGAGTCTTAAACTCAAATTCAGGCAGAACTCCTTCCTAAGGTTACCAAGACACCATTGCTGGCTTCAGAACTCCCAACTAATCCAAACTCAAGAAAAACCACTCACACGAGTGAAATCCAGCTTACAATCCAAAAATAAACTCCGAATCTTGAAAAGATTTCCTTCAGAGACCAGAGAAATCCTTCACCAATAGCAGAACTACTCAAGATGCCCAAACTGCCCTAGCAGATCACTTCCAATGTCAAACACTCAAACTCCAACCATTGGTAGTTGTGTTACACACACCACTACCCTATCTACCTTTATTACTTATATTGGAAAACCTGAACAGGTAACCCAACAAATGGGCAGAAATAAATAATATATTTATATATTCAAAATTATAAATACGCTCTCTCAAGATAGACAACACTCCAAAATCTAGGTATTCGCTCAACCTAGAGCTCTGATACCACAATGTAGCGACCCAACTTCCAAATACCAGGAAGTCGCATTGTTAAGAAGAAAGAAAGGGATAGAAAAGAGAAAAGAAAGAAAATAAAGAAACATACAACATCAGAATCTCACAGCGGAACGAATAAATTATATTATATCACATAATACTTTACATAGTATCATATACATCAGAGTTTTACAGCCAATACAACACAAACTAGACAGTTATAAACATCTGCCTAGCAATTACAGTTAAGTATATCAGAGAAAGAAGATACAACTCAAAGAAAGCGGAACCACTATATATATCTACACGTTGAAGCCTCCTCCTCCATTATCTCCTCCAGAACTCGTCAAAGCAATCCTGAATCACTTGACTACTCATACGTAATATGAGTACCCAAGAGTTTAATAAAACAGAAAATAAACACTCGGGTCAGGCAGGGGTCTGATGTGAGTAAACGGGGATAAAAGTTGCTTAACTTTTAGAAAATCCTTTGAAAACAAACGGTATCACGTAAGACTTCCCACACATAAACATGGAAAAGTTCTTACCTTACGCTAACCAAAACATTTGATAGGAGATCCAGTGATATTATAATAGTGTCTAGGGTTTTCAAAATAAAATACAGAAATAGCTGGAATGCTTACACTCACGTTCCAACATAGTTGGGCACAATCAAAACCGTACAGGCACTTATTGGATTATGGATTCCATCAATGACAGGGCTACTGGGGTACCGCCCGTCACAGTACGTGGCCTAGATCAACGTACCGAGGAGTACTCCCACTCCCCTGCAACACAAAGCCGGACCCATTCCTTACTGAACAGTTCCGAACAAGACAACCCCGCAGTCGGTGTACACTAACAACTGCCCATTGAGCCGAATAAAAAGGGACCTCTAGACAGGGATCAATCTTGCTCTCCATTGGGTGCTACCCACGAAGCCTTGCTGCACCTCCCCTGTTTTAGCCATTCCCGGTTGATGAGGCTTGAGGCTACGATTACCTTTAGAGGACACATCTCTTAGAATGCTCATCTTCCACCTGACGATGTTCTGAAAGCATTCAATCCATACAAGTTCGTTCCGGGTTCGAACGAAACCAAAGGCATTATCTCGTTACACTCATTACGGAATCACCCACAGAGTTAACGACGATAACCCTTGCGCTCTAATCACCATCTCGAATCTATAAGTACTATTCCGTCAAACTCATTACCGAATCACCCACAGAGTTATACTGACGTATAGCCCTTACACCTCGAGTCTTCACTTGCTCCACTTGGATTAACGACCTAACGTTTGTTTGGAATCGATGTGGTTTTCGGATATCCAAATATGGAAACCCGATCCCGGTCTCATCTAAACCAAATGCCATCTTAATGTCCAAGTTATACTTAAGGGTTTTAAATAATTAACTTATTTCATTGTTATCTAATTCACATAGATAGATAAACTACATCTCACAATAGATAATCACTGTAACGCCCCCCCTCTATACCCACGCTAGCCAAGAACACTATGGTGTAGTGCTGTCAACTAGCACAGAGAATAAGGCTGTTGAGGAGCGACCCTCCATGTAATTTCTTATCACATGGTGGCTATAAATAATCTTCGGGAACAAACATAGAAATAAGCATAACACAAATCAGTCACAGACATCCATATCACAAAGGCGGAAGAAGATATGAATATATAACTAACACATGAAAGTGTACATCAGAGTAGTGGTCAAAAAGATCCACAATAATACAAAAGAATAGCAACACGTGCTATACAAAAGAATACAACTATGAGTCTATACCTCATGTGTATACAGCAAAAACTGTTAATCTAAATAGTTAGCCAAAAGTCAGAGTAGCAAATCCTAGGAAGAAGTCAAGCAGAAGCACCTGTAACATCTCGGTCTGACCCGAGTATTATTTAAGAAAATAATAAACGGATCAGTCTAGCTATAAATATCAGATGACATGATATAAAATAAAAGATATGGCATAAACATAAAATATCCATACTGACATACTACTATAAGTATGCAAATGATGATCAACAGAAGATCAATCAATAAGAGGTAAATCAATATCACAAGAATCTTCTCAAAGATCCAAAGAGGGCATCATACCCTAAACTTGTACTCATAACAAGTCAATGACATAAATTCCAGAAATCAACACGAGAAATCTAGAAATCATAAAAAGAGAAAGAGGCCTATCACATGACGGTCCGAAGACCATAGGGAGCTACCCCATATGTGTGAGTGGAATCACACAAATGGTGTCTAGGCTAACCAAAAAGCAAAAAGGTATGTGTGAGTGGAATCACACAAATGGTGTCTAGCCTAACCTTGCAATGAAAGAGACATCACACAATTGCTAGTCTAATTCATAAAATGATCGTCAAGATCAACGAGAAGTGTCAACCACAGTAAGCTAGTAAAATATGAGCTTAGCTTCATGTCCCATAACCACTAGCTTAACTTAAATATTTACGAACAAATTGTAGATTTCCACTAGAAAATTGTCACAAGAGATTCAATCGAACAAGTCCAAGAATTAACCGACGAAGTAAACGCAAGCGTTTCATACCACTTGTTTTACTAAGTCGTTTAATTAGATTTCTCATACGAGTGAGGTAAAGGTTTGTATATACTAATAGATTGGAAATCGGTTTGAGAAAACGAGCTTTGTTATAAAATAGTGTTGAAATCATTTGAAGAAAGAGTTTTGATATTTACTACTAGTATAGAAAACCTTTATATTTTAAAGTGACAAATCATAGAAGTGATTGTAGAAACAATCAATCATAAAAATTCACATACGAAGACGTGAATAAAATCCAAAGAAACCAATAAAGAATCCATTGAAATAGGTATTCAAAAATCCATTAAATCGACCGAGAGCCAAAGATAGTTTGTCTCGAAGGGTGGTCAACTCAGCATCACAACAAAGCAAGTTCTATTGAATGTTTTTTTTTTCCAGATAAGATCCCCTACGGAGGGGGGTCCAGGGGGGTGGCAACCCCCTAGGTGGGGGTGCAGGGGAAACGCCACCGCTACGGGGTTCGACCTGCCCGGTCAGGTCGCGGGGGTCCAGGGGGCAGCGCCCCCGGCGGGGTGCGGGGAAACTCCCCGTCCAAAACGGTACGACCTATTGAAGACAAAATGAGGTCTAACGACCTAAGGGGGATAGGGTCGAGCGACCTAATGGTTGCGACCTAGGGGTCTTACGACCTAACGACCTAAGTCAAGTACAAGGTCACGCGACCTAAAATGGTAAAGAGTCTTACGTGTTAACGAGTTAACGACCTATGACCTAAGGTCCCTACGACCTACGACCTAAGGTCCATACGACCTACGACCTAAGGTCCCTACGACCTACGACCTAAGGTCCATATGACCTACGCCCAAGCCCGAACGACCTAACACCGAACAAGCATTTAGATGGCCCAGCGACCTATGGTACTAACTCGCGAGCGACCTAACGAGTTAACTCGTGAGCGACCTAATTCCGAAGTGTCAATTCTTCCAGAACGACCTAACGTTAACTCGTAAGCGACCTACGACCTATGGACGAGCGACCTAACTCCGAACGAGCTAAAAATGGCCAGAACGACCTAGTAGCAGTTTTTCACCAAAATTACTAAAATTTGGAGTTTTTTGCCAATCCAATCCAAACCAAATGCAAATGTGCAAACTAAAGTGATAGGGAATCATTCCCAACAGTCCAATATAGATATAGACTAGATTTGTGGGATAAAAATCTCACCTTTGCACTAAAATTTATGAAGATGAAGCTTGAAAGCAAGGAGAAGCAATCCAAAGCTTGAATCCAATATCTTCTACTTGAATTTGGAGTTGAATGTTGGATTTGCAATTGAATTTGTGCTTGGAGTTTTAATTTCCCATTCTCTTAACCATTAATGCCAAAGCTTGAGTTAATTAGGAAATTTATGAAGAGTGAGGAGAAGGGGGTTGGAACTTGGGCTTAATAGGCTATACTAACCCAAAGTCCAAAGCGGGAAAAGTTAGTGAAATTTCACTAACTCCAAACCTATCGATGTTTATACTTAAAAAAATTGTAAACGGCATTTCGAACTCAATGGAAGTGGTCTCGAGTCCTAATTTGACCTTTTGCAAAAAGTATCTTTTCGTACCAAAATCCGATTAACGATTTAATATTTAAATAAAATATTTAAATATAAACTCGGCAAATATGTGGGTTGTTACAATCACATTCATATCATAAGCAGATAATCTGTATCATCCATAAACAGATAATCATCACAACCAAATAATCCATCATACATAAACCAAACATTCATATCATATAGATACGACTCATCTCATTTCTGAGATCACAACCATTCAATCAATAACATCCATAAGCAATGATTTATTAACCAACAACTATAATTAATTTAAAATGAATTAAATTAATTACAATTATCTCTAATTAATTTAAAATAAATTAAATGAATTACTCATTTAAATCCTGCTTAACATCCATTAATTAACCCAGTTGATTAATTACCCACTAAGTATTTAACTTGATTAAACATCCTTGATTAATCATTCACTAATTTCAATAAGTAATTAGTCTTTAATTAATTTCATAAATTAATTAACCTTAATCATAAGTAGTTAACATTTAAGTACTCATTTATTAATTAATTATAATTAATTATATTTCTCCTTAATTAATTACAATTAGTTAACCACTTAATTAATTAATTATTACTTAATTAAACAATCCTTAATTACATCATTAATTATAATAAGTAATGATCTCTAATATTTAAATAAATTACTTAATTAAAATTAATTACATTAAGTAATTAATCTAATTATTAATCACCTTGATTAATATTAAATTAAGTAATTAACTATCTTTAATTACTTATAAATCAAATTAATTATCAACAATTAACCATTAATTAATTCCTTAATTAATTACAAAAGTAATTATCCAAATTACCAATTACATTCCAGTAATTATCATTATTATTTTTCTAAGTAATCTTGCTTCATTAATTAAATAATTACACTCATAAAATCATCAAATGATTTATTTAAATTAATTAAAATAAATTAATTAACTTAATTAAATCACAAATCAAAATTAATTACAATAAGTAATTAATTCCTTAATTACTTTAACAATTAATTATACTTAACAAATTACAATTAATTAGATTCAATTAATTAATCTAGTTAATTATTAAAATTAATTACATTAATTAATTACTAGATTATCCTTAGATAATTATCACTATTTATTAATTAACAACAATTCATTATTTATATACTTAAGAAAAATTAAATTAGATTAATAAATCATTTCTAATTAATATTAATCTAAACCATTATTTAAAAATCAAATAATTAAGTAAATCCTTAATTATCTTAAATATTTTCAAAATAATTCATCTACTTATTAATGAACTTATTAATATTCAAATGTATTTAAAACTAAACATTTCTAAATTCAATTTTAGAATTTAAAATTTAAAATGTTTAACTGTTTAAACATTTATCCAAATTTTAAATAAATTTATTCCTTAAAATAATAATAATAATAAAGAATCATTCATTACTTATAAAAGACCCTTTTTATAAAAATAGTTTAAAACTAAATTACTTAATTTATTAAAGAAATCAAGCTTTAGAAAATGAATTGACTATTTAACTTTTCAAATCTAAAATTAAACACTTCATATTTGAAAAATACTAAAGGAACTAAATTATTTCAAGTTTTAAACATATTTGAAATCAAATTTCATTTAAAACATTTGAATATGTTCATTTCTAATTTTATTTTTATTTTTACAAACTGGCTTTGAAATCAAAACTGATTTCCAAAGAAACTTGGAAACAGTTTTTAACTTGATTTCAAAACAATTTAAATCTTACTTAAACTTCTAAATCTGTTCATACTTTTAAAACTTACAAAACTTGTTTAAATCAAAAATCTGGGTTTAAAAGATAAACCTGAAAAATGTTTAAATCTTGACTTAAACCATATTTAAATCTTGTTTAAATTTTAAAATTTTCATTTTAAAACTTTGAATTGAAAATTACATTTGAATTCAGATTCAAGTTACACTTGAATCAACTCCTGCACTAAATTGAATTTCATTCAACATTTTAAAATCTGCAAAAGAACTATCAGGTTTAAAACCTGAAACTGTTTTTAAACTTGATTTCAAAAATGAGTTTAAATCTTGTTTAAATATAAGATTTCATTTTTAAAAACTTTGAATTTCAAACTACATTTGAATTTAGATTCAACTTCCATTTGAATCAGATTCTATCTTAAAAAAAATGAATTCATTCAAAATTAAAAAAAAAAAAACTGCAAAACTACAGGTTTTTAAACCTGCAACATTCCTAACCCGAGAAACCATCCAATTTACTTTGAGCTTCCGAACACCCTACTTCGAGTCAAAAACAGAAATACCCGAGCAATGACTCGAGTCAAAAACCTGCACACCTCCTAATGTCTACCAGGCTTCAAACATGAATGTTGCACCTGCACTGTCGCCTCAGCGAACTCTAGCCACTCCATTCCACTCCTACGAGTCACTGACCATCTCCCTATAATAACACAACCATCCATACCCTCCCATAACAGTTGGAATCTAAAATTGGAAGATCAACTGCAATCTGAAATAAACCCATCTACAACCACACTAAACCTGTCAACGTCCAAAAATACCACCTCCAGCCACCATCATCGACACGACCTTGGATATAGCTTCCTTTACACTCCTTCTACAAATTCTCAAAGCCTCAAATTACTCGAAGCAACAGAGAGCATAAGGATAAACAAAGAACTGCACACTGCTTGACTAGGTTTTGAAAACCTGGAAAAAAACCCAATTCCCCTCTTCTCTCTCTGTGATCAAATATCACCAAATTACCCCATTCTCACAACAATACTCCACTAACATGAAGCATCTTAACACCCTAAATCCACTAGCTCCTCAGAAAATTCCTAAATTTTTAGTTCTGTTCAAAACAAAATGCTAGTACTACAGTTTATATAAAAAGTGAAATTTGTTTTACACTTTCTGATTTCTAACATACATCAATGTTATAATCTTGTTTTAATTAGTTAATGATGTTGATATTTTGTTTTATGCAAAATGTTTACAATATTGTTGTTTTCAGAAACAGACCTCAGTTTCTAATCTAAGTCATAATTTTATAAAACCTGCATTAATACTAAACAACATGTTCTGCTTACACATATTATTTCCTAACAGAAATTATTCAAGTGAATAAAGTTTTTCTGTTAAACTTATTTTAAAACAGAAAACTGTAAATTAAGATTACTGTAATCCCATTCATATATATATATATATATATCTATATATATTCACACATTTTATTGATCACAATAAAGTCATACAAGCATACACAGTCTTACATATTCACATGCAACAGATAGATTCAACTTCTTTTATTGAGGTTCTCATAGAAAAAAATAAATAAATAACAGGGCAGTTTTAATCACAGCATTTTTGAAAAAAAAACAATTTACATATGAAGCATAGGTTCTGGAAATCTTGTATAATTTTGATTTAAAAGAAACTGTTTTTTTTTTTAAATTAGAAGTTTACTCACCTTATTTATGAAGATGCGGAGCAAATTTAGCTGCAGATTTCAATTTCCAAGACCCTGTTTGAAACTGCATTTTGAAATCTGGGTGTAATTTGAAGTTGAAGTTGCTTTACTTGTATTTTGATTGCTGAGTTTCTTGATGTTATTACTTGTTGATGAAGATTGCATGCAGACCCATTTTCAAATGCACAGATTTGAAGTTGTTCTTCAATTTGCAGATTTTAAATTACAGATATGAAGTTGTTGTTTGCAGATTTGATTTGAATTTGGTTTTCTGGATTTAAACATGCATTTGTTTTGGAGTTTTTTTTCGATTTACTCAAATCTGATTTTTAGGTTTTCAATCTTTAAGAGAATGTGTTTTTAACAAAATGCTTTTGTTTTGTTTTATTGTACATAAAATTAAATTTCAAAAATAAACAACATGCCACTTGTTATGTTATCATGTTAAATGTTTTACAAGTGTTCACTTATGTTTTAATATTTTAACACATATGCAATTCAATTATTAAAAACAATTTCTAAATTTATAAATGTATTTGAATTATCTTAAAACCATCTCTAATTTATTTTAAAATGTTTCTAAATGTTTAATTAACATTAGTCTTTAAATAAATACATATAAACTTCTTTATAAAACTATACAGTTACATTTTAATGTTTGTTTAATTATTTTTTAAAATGATATTCTTTATGAAACTAAATTTCAAAAGAAAAGAAGTGTTGAATTAAATTTTATTTAAGAGTTTTCAAACCAAATGTTATACTTTAGCAAGAATGAATTAAATCCTATTTCAAAGAAAAGCAATTTTAAAATAAAGCAAAACAAAATAACTTTTATTATAAAATAAAATTTAAACTATATTTATTCTTTAAACAAAATAAATACTTACTTACATTTCTATGAAAATTATATGATAGATCTTTAAAACAAACCTTTGAAAAGTTTACAATGCTTATTTAAATAAATTTTAAATAAATTTACAAATTATACATTTATATATATAAAATTAGAAAATATCCTTTATTAAATATAAATTAAAATTAAAACCAAATCCTCTATTTACAATGTATAAACATTTATACATCATAAATAAAATATTTTTAAATCAGTTTAGAAAGATAAATTTATTATTTAAATATTTTTAACTTTGAAAAGAATAAGATTTTCAAATTATACTATCACTATTATAAATTTTTGAGAAGAATATCATTTAACAACTAAATAATTATAAATTTTCAAAAGAGAATTTCAGTTTGAATTAAATTATTAAATCAATATTTCATATTTTGAAATAATTATTAAAGAAATTATTAAATAATTACTGCCTAAATTCCCGGGACATCACATTCCCCCCCCCCCCCCCTTAAAAGAATTTCGCCCCCGAAATTTAAAAGTAAAGGTAATTTAATAATCCTGTATAGATTTTAAATTTAAAATAGAAAACATATATTATCAACCAAATACTAGCAACCATAGCAACCAATTCAAACAAACAACTCTAATTACCCAGACAAAAATTCTGGATAGAATTCCCTAGAGTTTCCCAGGTACAAACACCGGGACACTCGCCCTACAGAATCTAAACTAGCTACACCACTCAGATCTAGAGCTCCTATATATCTAGATCTACAAAACTAAACATAATACAGGACTACAGACAAATCCTGATCAACTCCCAAATCTCTCAGAACTATTGATTCTAAAACCAGAGATAAACCATACACGTATTCCCTCAGAGGTACGTGAAAAACAAAACAAATTCCAGTCATCTGAACTGGAAATTCAATCCTGTAGACCAAACACTTAACTCTCAAGAGAAAACAGAAAGATCCAATACTCGTATCCACAAATCTCTCATATCGATCCTGGGCTGCCTTCAACTCCTAGGTCAATCAAAATCCACCACACAAACTCTACTGCAGAATCATCAGAAGATTCCAAACATACAACCCTATCCGAAAAACAAACAGATACAAAACAATCAAGTCTCCAGATCCAAAATGAATTTCCTGTAGAAATCCTTTGATCCGAAACAAAACTCAAATTCCCAAAGAATCAGGTGCTCCTATTCTGGAATAGCTGCCACCATGCTTCCACTGCGCAACTCTGATTCGAGAATGCTGTTGATGAACACAAGTATAACTTGATCAACTTATCCCGAAAACACTGTTCATCAAATTCCATAAAATCTCAGTGGCCTATCAGATACGGCCACAGACATCACAGCAAAAATTCAACCAGAAACCAGATCCGATAAATCCTGTCAACTTATACAGATCACACTCAAAGAATCTCCTACAAACCTGATCCACCGGCAAAACTCCAAGAACCAAGTCGGAACAGAACTCAAACTCTCGATGGATGCAAATCTTAACCTCTTCGAAGACATCCAGAAAATACCAAAGCACTTCGATAACTCAAACATCCTCTAGAGATGCTTCAATCCAAACAAAGATTACTCAGTGTGACGCCCCACCTCTATACCCACGCTAGCCAAGAACACTACGGTGCAATGCTGTCGACTAGAACGGAGAATAAGGGTGTTGACTCGAGTCAAAAACCTGCACACCTCCTAATGTCTACCAGGCTTCAAACATGAATGGTGCACCTGCACCGTTGCCTCGACGAACTCCAGCCACTCCATTCCACTGCTACGAGTCACTGACCATCTCCCTATAATAACACAACCATTCATACCCTCCCATAACAGTTGGAATCAAAAATTGGAAGATCAACTGCAATCTGAAATAAACCCATCTACAACCACACTAAACCTGTCAATGTCCAAAAATACCACCTCCAGCCACCATCATCGACACGACCTTGGATATAGCTTCCTTTACACTCCTTCTACAAATTCCCAAAGCCTCAAATTACTCGAAGCAACAGAGAGCATGAGGATAAACAAAGAACTGCACACTGCTTGACTAGGTTTTGAAAACCTGGAAAAAAAACCCAATTCCCCTCTTCTCTCTCTGTGATCAAATATCACCAAATTACCCCATTCTCACAACAATACTCCACTAACATGAAGCATCTTAACACCCTAAATCCACTAGCTCCTCAGAAAATTCATAAATTTTTAGTTCTGTTCAAAACAGAATGCTAGTACTACAGTTTATATAAAAAGTGAAATTTGTTTTACACTTTTTGATTTCTAACATACATCAATGTTATAATCTTGTTTTAATTAGTTAATGATGTTGATATTTTGTTTTATGCAAAAATATTTACAATAGAGTTGTTTTCAGAAACAGACCTCAATTTCTAATCTAAATCATAATTTTATAAAACCTGCATTAATACTAAACAACATGTTCTGCTTACACATATTATTTCCTAACAGAAATTATTCAAGTGAATAAAGTTTTTCTATTAAACTTATTTTAAAACAAAAAACTGTAAATTAGGATTACCGTAATCCCATTCATATATATATCTATATATATTCACACATTTTATTGATCACAATAAAATCATACAAGCATAAACAGTCTTACATATTCACATGCAACAGATAGATTCAACTTCTTTTATTGAGGTTCTCATAGAAAAAAATAAATAAATAACAGTGCAGTTTTAATCACAGCAGTTTTGAAAAAAAAAACAATTTACATATGAAGCTTAGGTTCTGGAAATCTTGTATAATTTTGATTTAAAAGAAACTGTTTTTTTTTAAATTAGAAGTTTACTCACCTTATTTATGAAGATGCAGAGCAAATTTAGCTGCAGATTTCAATTCCCAGGACCCTGTTTGAAACAGCATTTTGAAATCTGGGTGCAATTTGAAGTTGAAGTTGCTTTACTTGTATTTTGATTGCTGAGTTTCTTGATGCTATTACTTGTTAATGAAGATTGCATGCAGACCCATTTTCAAATGCGCAGATTTGAAGTTGTTCTTCAATTTGCAGATTTTAAATTACAGATATGAAGTTGTTGTTTGCAGATTTGATTTGAATTTGGTTTTCTGGATTTTAACATGCATTTGTTTTGGAGTTTTATTTTATTTACTCAAATCTGATTTTCAGGTTTTCAATTTTGAAGAGAATGTGTTTTTAACAAAATGCTTTTGTTATGTTTTATTGTAAATAAAATTAAATTTCAAAAATAAACAACATGCCACTTGTTATGTTATCATGTTAAATGTTTTACAAGTGTTCACTTATGTTTTAAGATTTTAACACATATGCAATTCAATTATTAAAAACAATTTCTAAATTTATAAATGTATTTAAATTATCTTAAAACCATCTCTAATTTATTTTAAAATGTTTCTAAATGTTTAATTAACATTAGTCTTTAAATAAATACATATAAACTTCTTTATAAAACTATACATTTACATTTTAATGTTTGTTTAATTATTTTTTAAAATAATATTCTTTATGAAACTAAATTTCAAAAGAAAAGAAGTGTTGAATTAAATTTTATATAAGAGTTTTCAAACCAAATGTTATACTTTAACAAGAATGAATTAAATCTTATTTCAAAGAAAAGCAATTTTAAAATAAAGAAAAACAAAATAACTTTTATTATAAAATAAAATTTAAACTATATTTATTCTTTAAACAAAATAAATACTTACTTACTGTAACGACCCAGAATTTTTAGAAATTAAAATTTGAATATTTAATTAATTTTAAATATTAATAAGTGAATTTATAAGTCAAATAAATTTTTATTTGAATTATTGGATTTAATTGGATTATTAAATCGATAATTTAATATGTTAAATTATGGAAATAATTGAAAATAGGGTTAAATATGATTAAAAATGATTTGTAAAATTTTATTTTATCATGTTGAAGTTAGAAAGATATTTTAGAACTTTTAAAATCGAATTAAGAGTTAAATTGTGAAAATTGAATATTTTAATATTTAAATCGACTAGTGAAAATAGTCAATTTTTGAACAGTCTCCGAATTGAACGAAACCAGTTCCATTGGATCCGTAATAGTTAGTTATTACCGGATTTCAAATTTCGTGTCAATCGGAGTTATCGTTTGATCGTGGCAGCTCGAAACGCATCGATTTATTTTTAATTTAAATTTGACGAGTGAAAATAGCCATTTTTCAAAAAGTCTCGGATTTCGACGAAACCAGTTTCATCGGATCCGTAATGTGATATTATTGTAAGGTTTCAAATTTCAAGTCAATTGGATTTACCGTTTGTCCGGTACAAATTAAAACGCCTAGAAAATCGCTTAAATCGGTTTAATTCAAATTGAGCGTTTACAGCCATAACTCGCACATACTTCCGAATTAGCTTCCGAAACTTGTTCCATTGTGTCCGGAACGCGGGATAAATCCTAGGAACGTCAGTTTCGGCGCGTAAATCGGAGTTCGGAATTTCCGGGATGAATAGTGTTTCGTCGGTTCCTTATAAATAGCCCACTATCTCAAAAAAAAAAAAAAAAAAAAAGAAAAAACCCTAGCTAAAAACTGCAGCCGCCACCATCAATATGAACGCCCAGAAATCATCCTCTTTCTCCTCTTAATCTCTCTAAATCCAAGCAACAATTCGTGATACCTCCAACATGAAAGTTGTAGCACTCGTCGAGCACTTGAAATCCATACGGAGATGAAGGCGTGAAGTGGAGTAGGTGAAGGGCAGGATGGCCGCGTTCTCCTCTAGTTTAGGCACGTTGTTCGAGTACTACAGGTGGCCGAGCTCCACCAGGGTTGGGCCGAACCTAGAGGGTGTTGGGAGCTTCGAGTTGCAACGTCTTGATCGAGTTATTGTTGAGTGTGGTGTTAGTATAATTTAACCCTAATTCTTGTAATGGGTTAGATGGAGACGGCTAGGTTACTGGAGAAGGACGTGAGGGAGAAGAAGGGTAGGCACGGCCAGGATTTGATGAAGTGGGATCCTATGGCTCTAAATTGATGGAGGTTAAAGATAGTTAAAGTATGTTGAAATTGTGTATATAAATCGTGTACGATCTTTAAAAATTCATAACTTTTTCATACGAGGTCGAAAACGCGCGAAACCAGTTGCGTTGGAATCGTATGGACGAGCACTACGCGATGGAGTTGGTTTGGAGTCGTTTGGAGTTAGTGAGAATTTCGGGTAAAATTAAACGCGCGTTTAATTTTATTCGAAATAAAAGCTGAAACGGAAATTAAAATCAAGGTGAGAACTTCTCACTCAATCGAATCAGTTTCGATTTTATTTTAAATAGTTAGATTTAAAATATTTGAATGCATGTTTGAATGATGATTGATATCTATTGATTGTTAAAATAGACATTATACGCCGTTAGTAAGCGGATGTTATTTATTAAAAACATATACCGTGAATATTTCATAAACAGTGAAATTGGTATTATATATAATAGCAATATATATATATTGGCATATGTATATATTGGAGTTATTGATTTCCCGCATTTATTTGTTTAGCGGATGAGACCCTATTACGCCGTTATTAAGCGGATAATATTTAATAAGAACATATACCGCGATAATTTCGTACTGGAGCGAAATTGGTATTGTGCTAATGTTTTTGGATGCAGGAAAACAGGTTGGAGGGATCCAACTGGATTCCTCAACAGTTTTTATTTGATTTCAGATATTTTGATATTTGATGGATTTTCATATTGATATATGATATCGTTGTTTGTCGTGATTGACTATTTGGTATGTAGCATCATTGGACCAAATTTGGAATTTTAAAATGATTTCAAAGTGATTTTTGAAAGTATACGTTTATAAAATATTTTTGGAACTGATTCATTTTAAATAAATAAACGTTATAATTTTTAATGTTATAAAAATTATGATTTTTGTGAAATACAGTTAAAAAAACTGATTTTTGAGAATATGATGCTAACGATTTTATAAAATAGTTTAATCGGGATTTTAGAATTATTGTGAACAGTTTAAATATAGGATTTATAAAATTTAATTATTTTATGAATCAAAAGAATGAAGTTTTTAAAGGAATTTAAGACGTTTAAAAAGAATAATATGAATTGATTTATATAAGAGATTTATAAATGGATATTTATAAATTGAGATATTGAAATTATAAAACGAGTTTTTTATAAGTGTTTGAATGAAGTGAAAATGAATTTCATTAAAGAATGAAATTTATAAAATTATAAACTGTGAAGTTATAAATAAAATTTATAAATAGTAAGATTTATAAATTTGTGAAGTTATAATTGGAGAATAGATTTGGTTAAATAAATGAATCTTATAAGTTATAAGATTTATGATTTGGAAAGTCTTTAAAAAAGGAACGATTTTGTAAAATAATCGTTTTATAAGTATTTAACTTATAATATGAATGTTTAGTTCATAATTGAGTTATAAACTGAAATAGGTTAATAAAGAATTTATAAAAAGGAAGCTCTTATAAATAAATAGAAATGGAATTTATAAACATTGTTTTATAAATTCGAAATGACTTATTTTGATAAGTAAATTGTTGAAACTTATTAATGGAGTTATATTCACATTTTTGACTGTGAATAATCCTTTGAATTAAAATGAATAAAAGGATGAAATTGTTAACGTAGTATATTCACGTTTTTGAATAGTGAATAAGATGTTAAAGAAATTGTTTTGAATGTGATATTGAAATTGAATTAAAACGATCTAACGATGTTTTAAAATGTGTTGAGATTCGAAACCATAGATTTCAACATTTATTGTTGAAATAGACGTTTTCGAGAAATAGAAGGAGATGATGGACTATAACATTGTTGTTATAGTAAATGATTTCCGAAAGGAAATGTTTTGTATAGTATTGGGATTTATATATCTATTTTAATTTCGAATCCCTATACTAGTGATTTTGGGTTGTCGTAACGATGTTCTACGCAACATTCGTTTTGGCCCAAATAAATATGTTGAAGAGAATGATTTCCTTAAAGAATGAAATATATACTAAATTTCGATTTAGGTATATTGAATATTTTCTAAGTGTTGAAAATAAATAAAATTTGTGAATTACTTATTAAATAAGTATGGAATTGTTTTCCAATGTGAAATGAATATTTTGAGAATTTATCTTTTTGAAGATAAATTGAAATGAATAATTGAAATCGAATATCCATGGATATTTTGGATTATAAATTCACTAAGGAATTTATAAAGAAAGTGGAATTGGTTTAAAAATAAATATTGATTTATTTTTGAAGTATTGCAATTATATATCTAGTGAAGATATTTTGGAAAATAAATAATTTGGAAAATTATTTGGAAACTGGTGATGTGTGCATGTCCAGTGATAGTTCAATAACCGACTATCAATATTTCCCTTTGAATGGGTGATTGATGTGATTTGTTTGAATGTGAATGCTACACTTATTTTTGAATAAGCGCTCACTATTCGGGTTAACCGGGAAAGGACCATGGGGTCGTATAACCCATTCCGAATATGTGATACGTCGTTGTGAATTGCATTGAAGATCGGTGTTGAAGACCCGGTATTTGCGAGAGCGATAGGATGACCTATCGATTGTCTCTGCACTGAGTTGCAACGGTATAGAGACTCCCTAAGTGATGGGAAATCCTATCAGGATTGTGAATATCCGGATTGCAAGGACTTCTTTGTAAGTGCCTTCGGTTTTGTTCGATCCCGGAACAGACCTGTATGGATTGTGTGTCTGACATTACAAGTTGAGATATAAAGCCGATTTCTTTCAAATATATTTCTGTTGGCGGCGAAGAATTTATTCTTTTAGCTTAACACCCTTCTCTGAGACGTACGAGCTCAGAGGTTATGTAGTTGAAGTTATCAGCGATATATTCCCAATTTGGTAATGTGATATGCTGAGTGATGCTGAAATGATCATTGTGTTGATTATTGTGATAGGATCGTTTATTTGATCGTCTATCTTAGTGATCATTGTGTTGATCATTTGTTGACCCAAAGCATGGCTTTTGTATAAAGTATGTTTTTGTGGACGTGACTTCGTCGAACCTCACACCCCGGAAATGGTCAAAACAGGAAAGATGCAGCAAGGTTATGAGGGGTAGCACCCTTTAGGGTATGTACATTTCCTTCTGGATAGAGGTTGTATCATGGTATGGAGCCCAGATATTTAACCTATGTGGTTACTGCGAATTTATTACTTTGTGGTTGTTGGTTTTCGGGATCCCGTGAGAAAGGTCGTTTACGATCGGGGAATGGCGTGCTCGTGTCAGTAGTTACCCAGTTAGGGGTAACCCGGCCATGTGTTGGCAGAGTTCCGGTTTGGTTCTCGGGGATGTCTTTCCAGAGGCATTCTCATGTGGCAATGGGAAGTTCCTTGGCCTGATCATTTGTTGGAAATCCGATTCCCAATACGAAACTTGTACGGTATTAGTTGTAGAACCTGCCATTCACTTATGGTGGTCACCACTGTTTGGATGGTAGCTATAGTAGGCATAGTTCGAAATGTCTATGTTGGCTAAGATTTATATTCTACTTTCGAAATGAATTTCTTCTACACTATGCACTAGTAATAATATCAAATGTTATTTTAAATGCGTATCAAGCATCTTTGACTATCATAAGGAGAAATCTCCTCCGATTCTGCGTTTGCATGTGTGTGTGTGCGGGAGGCCTTATGGTAGTCTCATTTTTAAAAGCATTGCGAATTGAAATAAAAATATTCCTCTATTTTGATTTTAAAGATAAATAAACTGTTTTGAGTTCTCACACCAGTCACATGAATGACTTGGAGTTTATTGTTTTCCTTCCTAAACTCTGGGTGCCCACCAATTTTAACACGGGCAGTCAAGAGTTAAGGTTTATCAGGATATTCTGGATATTCTGGAGTTGCTGGAGGCAAGATGGATGGCATGGCGTATTATTAGTTTATATAGTATTCCTTTTCCGCTGCACTGTTTGTTTGATGTTGTATACTCTGATGATATGATGTAATGAAATGTATGAAATGTAATAACTGATATAGTTCTTTGTTTAAAGATTATTCGTTTATTATTATATGTTGTTCCGCTGCGAATTGTGAGATTCTGATGTGATTCTGTTGTTTTCTGTTCCGTCCTATTTTCTGTTCTATGTTCTCTATTTTCTATCTTCTTTTCCCTATCTAAATTTTCTATCTTTTTCTTCTTCTTTTCCTAAATTCTTTTTCTTAAACCCATAACTATTCGGTTTTTCGGCAACGAAAATCCGCGTGCGTTACATTTGGTATCAAAGCTTATGGTTAAGCGACAACCATGGTTCTGTTGGGTATTATTCATTAGAGATAGAGTCAGTAGTACTCTAGAATGAGTTTGAGAGTAATAATAGCTATGAGAGCATATTTGTTAGTGAATAAAAAATTGTTTTATATTGTGTTGACTTATCGGTTGATTGTTTATAGATTCCAGTCGATCTAGTCTAGCTAACTATCGTAGATAGGGGTTTCTAAACTCTTAAACAAGATAAATCGACATAATATTGTTTTAAATTGGGTAAATGAAATAATTTTACCTTGATTATATTTTATATATAAAAGAATAATTTTTCAAAATTATTAAAGTATATAAGTTTGGTTGTTGAACAAGTTGTTTGAATAATCTAAATAAAAGAATAATTGTATAAGTAAAAATAATAATTATAAGAATGGAATTATAATTAAAGTGATTTACAATTGTGAAATAAACTTATATATATAAGAAGTGAAACTAATGAATATATTTATGAATATGAGTTGTAAGTAAAAGTGAATTTAAAGTTAAATGGAATATAACTTAAGTGATGTTGAATGAAGTTGATATTAGTATCAAAGTAAATTATTAAAGTTAAGTGATAAATATGAACTTAAGTTATGTAAATGAAATTCAACTGTTGTAAATGAATTGGAAATTGAATTGAATTAATGGATTGAATATTAATCAATTAAATGTTGAATGAAGTTGATATCGATATCAAAGTAAAGTAATAAAGTTAAGTGATGAATATGAACTTGAGTTATATAAATGAAATTCAACTTTAGAAATTGGATTGAATGTAAATCAATTAAATGTGAATAATTGATGCGAAATAATGAATATAAGTGTTAATTCATTTAAAAATCTAATGTTATTAGAAAGTTGAATAATTGAATGAAAATCAATTAAATTAAACCAATTGTAAGCAAAGGAATTTGGTTGTAATAAATATACATTGGTTGTTATATGATTGTTAGTTGGTTGATTGTATATAATTCATTAAGTGTTAATGAAATTGATTTAATAAAATTGAAAGCTAAAGTAATTGAATTCAAATTAGAAGTAAATAAATTTGAATAGAATTGAATTTGAATTGGAAGTGAACCAACTTGAATATGAATTAGTGAATATAAACTAATTGAAAATGAATGCTAGTAAATCCAATGTTAATGAATCTAATGTGATTTAAATTGAAAACCAATTCATTTAATATTAATGAGAATATGAATGAATATTTATTGGTTATGGATGTTAGTTGAATGATAGTTGGTTGATGTTTGCATTTGTTGCTTTAGTTGCAGTTGCTATGTTGACATATATAGTTATTATGTTGCTATATGTTGTATTTTGAGATTATTATCATATATGCATGATTCTCATGTTGTTTGTTGAGTGATTAGTAGGTGCGGATCGCGTTTGCTTCGCATTTGGAGCTCGCTTTCGCGCTATATTAGCCGTATATGCTTGCTAATAAAATATAAGGTACATATCTCGGATTAAATATCGTACTTTTACACTTTTTTCCCTTCGGGATGCCTCATTACTTGATGAGATGTATATTTGTGATATATATACTGTCATTTTTTTTTTCGGATCGAGCCGCGCAAAGGAGACTATGGCGAATTTTTCCGAAAATTTAAGGCGTTAGAAAATTTTTGAGAAAATTGGAAATTTTTTGAAAACTTTAACTTTGTTTTGGAATTGAAAGTTAAACAATAGTAGTTGTTTTTGAAAAGATAACTAAGTAAGATTTGAAAACTTAGTAAGTTATTGTAAGAAGTTTGACTATGGATTTTTGGAAAATTAATAGATTCTGTAACTTTTCTTACTTAATAATTTCGAGGACGAAATTCTTTTAAGTGGGGAAGATTGTAACGACCCAGAATTTTTAGAAATTAAAATTTGAATATTTAATTAATTTTAAATATTAATAAGTGAATTTATAAGTCAAATAAATTTTTATTTGAATTATTGGATTTAATTGGATTATTAAATCGATAATTTAATATGTTAAATTATGGAAATAATTGAAAATAGGGTTAAATATGATTAAAAATGATTTGTAAAATTTTATTTTATCATGTTGAAGTTAGAAAGATATTTTAGAACTTTTAAAATCGAATTAAGAGTTAAATTGTGAAAATTGAATATTTTAATATTTAAATCGACTAGTGAAAATAGTCAATTTTTGAACAGTCTCCGAATTGAACGAAACCAGTTTCATTGGATCCGTAATAGTTAGTTATTACCGGATTTCAAATTTCGTGTCAATCGGAGTTATCGTTTGATCATGGCAGCTCGAAACGCATCGATTTATTTTTAATTTAAATTTGACGAGTGAAAATAGCCATTTTTCAAAAAGTCTCGGATTTCGACGAAACCAGTTTCATCGGATCCGTAATGTGATATTATTGTAAGGTTTCAAATTTCAAGTCAATTGGATTTACCGTTTGTCCGGTACAAATTAAAACGCCTAGAAAATCGCTTAAATCGGTTTAATTCAAATTGAGCGTTTACAGCCATAACTCGCACATACTTCCGAATTAGCTTCCGAAACCTGTTCCATTGTGTCCAGAACGCGGGATAAACCCTAGGAACGTCAGTTTCGGCGCGTAAATCGGAGTTCGGAATTTCTGGGATGAATAGTGTTTCGTCGGTTCCTTATAAATAGCCCACTATCTCAAAAAAAAAAAGAAAAAAGAAAAAAACCCTAGCTAAAAACTGCAGCCGCCACCATCAATATGAACGCCCAGAAATCATCCTCTTTCTCCTCTTAATCTCTCTAAATCCAAGCAACAATTCGTGATACCTCCAACATGAAAGTTGTAGCACTCGTCGAGCACTTGAAATCCATACGGAGATGATGGCGTGAAGTGGAGTAGGTGAAGGGCAGGATGGCCGCGTTATCCTCTAGTTTAGGCACGTCGTTCGAGTACTACAGGTGGCTGAGCTCCACCAGGGTTGGGCCGAACCTAGAGGGTTTTGGGAGCTTCGAGTTGCAACGTCTTGATCGAGTTATTGTTGAGTGTGGTGTTAGTATAATTTACCCCTAATTCTTGTAATGGGTTAGATGGAGACGGCTAGGTTACTGGAGAAGGACGTGAGGGAGAAGAAGGGTAGGCACGGCCAGGATTTGATGAAGTGGGATCCTATGGCTCTAAATTGATGGAGGTTAAAGATAGTTAAAGTATGTTGAAATTGTGTATATAAATCGTGTACGATCTTTAAAAATTCATAACTTTTTCACACGAGGTCGAAAACGCGCAAAACCAGTTGCGTTGGAATCGTATGGATGAGCACTACGCGATGGAGTTGGTTTGGAGTCATTTGGAGTTAGTGAGAATTTCGGGTAAAATTAAACGCGCGTTTAATTTTATTCGAAATAAAAGCTGAAACGGAAATTAAAATCAAGGTGAGAACTTCTCACTCAATCGAATCAGTTTCGATTTTATTTTAAATAGTTAGATTTAAAATATTTGAATGCATGTTTGAATGATGATTGATATCTATTGATTGTTAAAATAGACATTATACGCCGTTAGTAAGCGGATGTTATTTATTAAAAACATATACCGCGAATATTTCATAAACAGTGAAATTGGTATTATATATAATAGCAATATATATATATTGGCATATGTATATATTGGAGTTATTGATTTCCCACATTTATTTGTTTAGCGGATGAGACCCTATTACGCCGTTATTAAGCGGATAATATTTAATAAGAACATATACCGCGATAATTTCGTACTGGAGCGAAATTGGTATTGTGCTAATGTTTTTGGATGCAGGAAAACAGGTTGGAGGGATCCAACTGGATTCCTCAACAGTTTTTATTTGATTTCAGATATTTTGATATTTGATGGATTTTCATATTGATATATGATATCGTTGTTTGTCGTGATTGACTATTTGGTGTGTAGCATCATTGGACCAAATTTGGAATTTTAAAATGATTTCAAAGTGATTTTTGAAAGTATACGTTTATAAAATATTTTTGGAATTGATTCATTTTAAATAAATAAACGTTATAATTTTTAATGTTATAAAAATTATGATTTTTGTGAAATACAGTTAAAAAATTGATTTTTGAGAATATGATGCTAACGATTTTATAAAATAGTTTAATCAGGATTTTAGAATTATTGTGAACAGTTTAAATATAGGATTTATAAAATTTAATTATTTTATGAATCAAAAGAATGAAGTTTTTAAAGGAATTTAAGACGTTTAAAAAGAATAATATGAATTGATTTATATAAGAGATTTATAAATGGATATTTATAAATTGAGATATTGAAATTATAAAACGAGTTTTTTATAAGTGTTTGAATGAAGTGAAAATGAATTTCATTAAAGAATGAAATTTATAAAATTATAAACTGTGAAGTTATAAATAAAATTTATAAATAGTAAGATTTATAAATTTGTGAAGTTATAATTGAAGAATAGATTTGGTTAAATAAATGAATCTTATAAGTTATAAGATTTATGATTTGGAAAGTCTTTAAAAAAGGAACGATTTTGTAAAATAATCGTTTTATAAGTATTTAACTTATAATATGAATGTTTAGTTCATAATTGAGTTATAAACTGAAATAGGTTAATAAAGAATTTATAAAAAGGAAGCTCTTATAAATAAATAGAAATGGAATTTATAAACATTGTTTTATAAATTCGAAATGACTTATTTTGATAAGTAAATTGTTGAAACTTATTAATGGAGTTATATTCACATTTTTGACTGTGAATAATCCTTTGAATTAAAATGAATAAAAGGATGAAATTGTTAACGTAGTATATTCACGTTTTTGAATAGTGAATAAGATGTTAAAGAAATTGTTTTGAATGTGATATTGAAATTGAATTAAAACGATCTAACGATGTTTTAAAATGTGTTGAGATTCGAAACCATAGATTTCAACATTTATTGTTGAAATAGACGTTTTCGAGAAATAGAAGGAGATGATGGACTATAACATTGTTGTTATAGTAAATGATTTCCGAAAGGAAATGTTTTGTATAGTATTGGGATTTATATATCTATTTTAATTTCGAATCCCTATACTAGTGATTTTGGGTTGTCGTAACGATGTTCTACGCAACATTCGTTTTGGCCCAAATAAATATGTTGAAGAGAATGATTTCCTTAAAGAATGAAATATATACTAAATTTCGATTTAGGTATATTGAATATTTTCTAAGTGTTGAAAATAAATAAAATTTGTGAATTACTTATTAAATAAGTATGGAATTGTTTTCCAATGTGAAATGAATATTTTGAGAATTTATCTTTTTGAAGATAAATTGAAATGAATAATTGAAATCGAATATCCATGGATATTTTGGATTATAAATTCACTAAGGAATTTATAAAGAAAGTGGAATTGGTTTAAAAATAAATATTGATTTATTTTTGAAGTATTGCAATTATATATCTAGTGAAGATATTTTGGAAAATAAATAATTTGGAAAATTATTTGGAAACTGGTGATGTGTGCATGTCCAGTGATAGTTCAATAACCGACTATCAATATTTCCCTTTGAATGGGTGATTGATGTGATTTGTTTGAATGTGAATGCTACACTTATTTTTGAATAAGCGCTCACTATTCGGGTTAACCGGGAAAGGACCATGGGGTCGTATAACCCATTCCGAATATGTGATACGTCGTTGTGAATTGCATTGAAGATCGGTGTTGAAGACCCGGTATTTGCGAGAGCGATAGGATGACCTATCGATTGTCTCTGCACTGAGTTGCAACGGTATAGAGACTCCCTAAGTGATGGGAAATCCTATCAGGATTGTGAATATCCGGATTGCAAGGACTTCTTTGTAAGTGCCTTCGGTTTTGTTCGATCCCGGAACAGACTTGTATGGATTGTGTGTCTGACATTACAAGTTGAGATATAAAGCCGATTTCTTTCAAATATATTTCTGTTGGCGGCGAAGAATTTATTCTTTTAGCTTAACACCCTTCTCTGAGACGTACGAGCTCATAGGTTATGTAGTTGAAGTTATCAGCGATATATTCCCAATTTGGTAATGTGATATGCTGAGTGATGCTGAAATGATCATTGTGTTGATTATTGTGATAGGATCGTTTATTTGATCGTCTATCTTAGTGATCATTGTGTTGATCATTTGTTGACCCAAAGCATGGCTTTTGTATAAAGTATGTTTTTGTGGACGTGACTTCGTCGAACCTCACACCCCGGAAATGGTCAAAACAGGAAAGATGCAGCAAGGTTATGAGGGGTAGCACCCTTTAGGGTATGTACATTTCCTTCTGGATAGAGGTTGTATCATGGTATGGAGCCTAGATATTTAACCTATGTGGTTACTGCGAATTTATTACTTTGTGGTTGTTGGTTTTCGGGATCCCGTGAGAAAGGTCGTTTACGATCGGGGAATGGCGTGCTCGTGTCAGTAGTTACCCAGTTAGGGGTAACCCGGCCATGTGTTGGCAGAGTTCCGGTTTGGTTCTCGGGGATGTCTTTCCAGAGGCATTCTCATGTGGCAATGGGAAGTTCCTTGGCCTGATCATTTGTTGGAAATCCGATTCCCAATACGAAACTTGTACGGTATTAGTTGTAGAACCTGCCATTCACTTATGGTGGTCACCACTGTTTGGATGGTAGCTATAGTAGGCATAGTTCGAAATGTCTATGTTGGCTAAGATTTATATTCTACTTTCGAAATGAATTTCTTCTACACTATGCACTAGTAATAATATCAAATGTTATTTTAAATGCGTATCAAGCATCTTTGACTATCATAAGGAGAAATCTCCTCCGATTCTGCGTTTGCATGTGTGTGTGTGCGGGAGGCCTTATGGTAGTCTCATTTTTAAAAGCATTGCGAATTGAAATAAAAATATTCCTCTATTTTGATTTTAAAGATAAATAAACTGTTTTGAGTTCTCACACCAGTCACATGACTGACTTGGAGTTTATTGTTTTCCTTCCTAAACTCTGGGTGCCCACCAATTTTAACACGGGCAGTCAAGAGTTAAGGTTTATCAGGATATTCTGGATATTCTGGAGTTGCTAGAGGCAAGATGGATGGAATGGCGTATTATTAGTTTATATAGTATTCCTTTTCCGCTGCACTGTTTGTTTGATGTTGTATACTCTGATGATATGATGTAATGAAATGTATGAAATGTAATAACTGATATAGTTCTTTGTTTAAAGATTATTCGTTTATTATTATATGTTGTTCCGCTGCGAATTGTGAGATTCTGATGTGATTCTGTTGTTTTCTGTTCCGTCCTATTTTCTGTTCTACGTTCTCTATTTTCTATCTTCTTTTCCCTATCTAAATTTTCTATCTTTTTCTTCTTCTTTTCCTAAATTCTTTTTCTTAAACCCATAACTATTCGGTTTTTCGGCAACGAAAATCCGCGTACGTTACACTTACATTTCTATGAAAATTATAAGATAGATCTTTAAAACAAACCTTTGAAAAGTTTACAATGCTAATTTAAATAAATTTTAAATAAATTTACAAATTATACATTTATATATATAAAATTAGAAAATATCCTTTATTAAATATAAATTAAAATTAAAACCAAATCCTCTATTTACAATGTATAAACATTTATACATCATAAATAAAATATTTTTAAATCAATTTAGAAAGATAAATTTATTATTTAAATATTTTTAACTTTGAAAAGAATAAGATTTTCAAATTATACTATCACTATTATAAATTTTTGAAAAGAATATCATTTAACAACTAAATAATTATAAATTTTCAAAAGAGAATTTCAGTTTGAATTAAATTATTAAATCAATATTTCACATTTTGAAATAATTATTAAAGAAATTATTAAATAATTATTGTCTAAATTCCCGGGACATCACAAAGAATGTACAGAACTAAAGAAAAAAAATACTTCAACAAGGGCTAAAAAGATAAGAAAAAGGAAGCATTTTCTGTTACATGGGATAATTCAGATACATCTTCATCAGATAGCACCAGTGACAGTGAAAATGAGAAAGCTAATGTTTGTTTAACAGCTATCGAAAACGATGTTAGTAATTTTACCTTTGATGATATGATAGAAATAAATTCAGAGCTAGTTGACACTCTCAAAAATCGCAAAAGAAAATATAAGGAGACTCGTGAACATCAGAACAAATCAGAATTCGAAAGAGATATGCTTAAAGATGAGAAGGAAATACTAGAGGAAGAACATGAAAAATTACAAGAATCATACTCTAATATTAATTCTCAACTTACTCTTTTGAGTCAAGAAATTGAAACTCAAAAGGAGAAGAATGACGCTTTTGTTTTTGAAAAGACAAAAGTAAAATTGATAGAATTAGATAATACTAGTCTCAAAACTAAGTTAGATAGCATCACCGAAATTGTTTCAAACTTTAATAATGGAAGAGAAACTCTATCTAAAATTATTAATAGCTCTCAATCTGTTTCTAGTAAAAAAGGATTAGGGTATGATAAGAAAACAAAAACTCCACCTAAAAAGAAAATTAGGAGAAATATTAATCATACTGAAAAACAGTCAAAAATGAATACTTACCCAAAAAACATAAGAGTTTGGATTCCTAAAACAAACAACAGTTTAATTAGGAAGAAATATATTAACACCTTTTAGAAACTGTTCATAAAAATAAAGATTATATTTTCAAATGGGATACTGAACCCTCTTGGGTTTGGTTTTCTAAGACTTAACTCTTAGGACCCTATTAAAAAAGGTGGGTACCAATGTTATCTCATATTTTTTGTAGGTCCCACTGAAGAAAAGAGGAAAATAGATACTCGACAGTGGTTGCTCAAAACATATGACAAGAGACGAAGATATACTAACAAATATTACTTACTCAGATGGAGGCTCCGTCACATTTGGAGACAACTCCAAAGGCTTTATCATCGGCAAAGGCGATGTGAGCAATAACGGTATTTCAAATTTACCTCTTATTTCAAATGTTTTACTTGTTAAAAATTTAAAACATAATTTACTTAGTATCAGCCAATTATGTGATAAAGGATTCAAAATCACTTTTTCTAAAAACAAATGTAGTATTTTTGATCAAAATCAAAATCTTGTCTTTGAAGGAAATAGAGACAGAAATATCTATGTTTTGAGTATGAAAATAAATCATAATTCAGATGTGTTTAATAGCCAAAGAAAATGAGCCTTAGTTATGGCACAAGCGATTCTGTCACATTAACTTCAAAGCTATAAACAAGCTTTCTAAAAATGATTTAGTAAAATTTATACCAAAAAAGAATTTTAAAATTAATCACATTTGTGATGCATGTCAGTGAGGAAAATTAACTAAGTCATCTTCTAAATCTAAAAAGGTTATTTCAACTTTACAACCACTTGAATTACTACATATGGATTTATTTGGACCAACATAAGTACAATCCATTAATCACAATAGATATGTGTTTGTAATTGTTGATGACTTTTCCAAATATACTTGAAATATTTTTAGGAAAATAAAAGTGATACTTTTGGTAAAAAGTTTTCAAAAGAATTCAAAATTTTAAAGGATTAAAAATCAAAAATAAAAGGAGTGATCATGGTGATGAATTCAAAAACGAAGCCTTTGAACTTTTTTGTAAGAAAAAGGGAATGTTCCATAATTTTTCGTTTCCTAGAACTCCACAACAAAATGGAGTTGTAGAACGTAAAAATAGAACCTTACAAGAATGTGCAAGGACCTTGTTAAATGGAAGTACGTTACCAAAACATTTCTGGACTGAAGCAGTTGCGATAGCTTGTTATGTTTTGAATCGTGTTTCTATCCGACCACTAACTAAGAATACTCCTTATGAACTTCTTAATGGTCGAAAACCAAATATTTCTTAAGTTAAAGTTTTCAGTTCAAAATGTTTCATTTTAAACACAAAAGATCAGCTTGGTAAGTTCGATTCAAAATCCGATGAAGAAATCTTTGTATGATATTCAGATCGAAGCAAAGCTTATCGAGTTTATAAGAAAAGTACCAATATCATCGAAGAAACACTTCATGTATCCTTCGATGAAAATTTTACTCAAATACCAAGTGCAAGAGATGATGAAGAATTCCCTGATAATATCACAAATACAGAAATTTCAAATCTTGAAAATAATTAAAACATGATTTACAATAACAATGAATTAAGATCTACACCTAGATTATTAAAAGATCGTCCTAATGCTAATGTTATTGGAGAACTCAATTTATCTGTTAGAACAAGAAGTCAATTAAGTCAAATGGTCATGTAGCTTTCCTTTCTCATATTGAATCTAAAAATATTAAAGAAGCAACCACTGATAAAAATTGGTTAATCGCTATGCAAGAAGAGCTTAACCATTCGAAAGAAATGACGTTTGGGATTTAGTTTCAAGGCCTGGTGATCAATCAGTTATTGGAACAAAGTTTTTGAAAATAAAGCAGATGAACAAGTTAATATTACTAGAAATAAAGCTAGATTAGTCGCATAAGGATATAATCAAGAAGAAGGGATTGACTATGAAGAAACATTTGCTCCAGTCGCTAGACTAGAAGCAATAGGAATCTTACTAGCCTATGCATGTTTTCATTACTTTAAATTATATCAAATGGATGTTAAAAGTGCCTTGTTAAATGATTTTATAAAAGAAAAAGTTTATGTTGAACAAGCTCCTTTATTCATATACGAACAATTTCCTGACCCCGTCTATAAACTTAAAAAGGCCTTATACGGTTTGAAACATGCACCTCGTGCATGGAACAATCATCTTAAAAGATATTTAATAGATTCTAGTTTTGCAATTGGGAAGGTTGATCAAACTCTTTTTACTAAAAGAAACAAGCAAGATATTTTATCAAATATATGTTGATGATATTATTTTTGGATCTACAAATGAACGACTATGTTAAGAATTTTATAAACCAATGACCAAAGAATTTAAAATGTCACATATGGGTGAATTAAATTATTTTCTTGGCTTACAAATAAAACAATTAGAAAATGGTATTTTTATAAATCAAGAAAAATATTGTAACAATCTAATTAAACGCTTTGGTATGTAAAATACTTCTACCAAACCAACACCTATGAGTCCAACTTTACATCTTGATAAAGATGAACGTGGCAAAAGTATTGACCAAAAATTATATCGAAGTATGATTGGATCGTTACTATATTTAACAACTAGTAGACCTGACGTAATGATGAGCGTTTGTTTGTGTGCATGATTTCAAGCAGATCCCAAAGAATCACATTTGCGAGCAGTGAAATGCATACTACGGTATCTTAATAAACCAAGGATTTTGGCCTACTTTATCCAAAGGAATGTCCTTTTGAATTAGTGTCGTATAGTGACGCTGATTTTGCAACAAGACGGGCAGATAGAAAAAGTACAAGTGAGACTTGTCACTTCATTGGACGGTCTCTTGTATCCTAGTTTAGTAAGAAACAAAACTATGTTTCATTATCGATATGTGAAGCAGAGTATATTTTTGCAGCTTTGGCGTATGCTCAAGTTATCTATGTACAGCAAACATTATAAGATTTTGGTTTTAATTTATCCAAATCAACTATTTAATGTGATAATCCTAGTGCTATAAATTTATCTAAAAATCCAATTAATCACTCACAAAAAAAAGATATTGACATTAGTTATCATTTTCTTTGTGATAATATTGAAAAAGATTTAATAAATCTAGAATTTGTGTCCTCTGACAAATAATTGGTAGATATCTTTACAAAAATATTAAATGAAAATACTTTCATCAATTTAAGACGAGAACTTCGAATCGTCCCTTATAAAGATTTATATGTTCACATTTTTTCAATATATATGGTTTTTATATTTTTTAATTCTTAGTTACTTTAAAAAAAAATATAATCATAATAATAAGAAAAAAATTAAAAGTGTTTATCAAGCACTCGAACTCAGGATCTCATACTCGGCAGTCTTCCGCTCTACCACTTCACTCTCTATCTTTTTCTGAAATATGAGGTTATTGTTGAATTATTATTTACCTTTCATTCTCACCACTTTTTCGTATGGCCATTAATCTTCTAACCATACATTATTTCTCTATTTTTATCTAGCTCCTAACTATATGTTCTCTGTATTTCGTAATTCCTTACAACAGAATTCATTCAAATTTCTGTTTCAACATGTCATCTCAATACAACTCCGAATCGTCTAAGCTTTCTTATACTTCTCCTTCCTTGGGATTGGAAAATCTACCGACTCCTACACCAATCTATGAACCGGTTTCGATTATTCCACCCTCAACTCGTACTGCATATACTCCTCCAACTAAAAGAACAAGATGGTCGCTCTTTTTCGGATCACCATCCACAAAGAAAAAATAGATGATATTCATCACTATCAGAAATAAATATTAGAATTATAACGTGAATTACACTAGGAACAAAAGTTAATGCCAAATGGCTTAGCGTTTTGGAACAAGTCGCGTTAATGTTCTATGGTTCTTTATCAAAAGACACAGTTCATCAACCGTCTACCGTTCGTCCTCCAAATCATCGCAATCCTTGGGAACCATCTCCACAACGTCCACCGACATCACCAAACTCTTGGGAACGTGGAGAGAACACTAAAATTGAAGAAGAGCCATATCATACTCCATCCACTTCAAAATCTCTTTAATTATTTCTTGTTGTTTATATACTATTGTTAATTTGTCATTTCATTCTGTTTACTCTAATCTTGTATTTTGTAAAATTATTTAATAATGTATATTGTTTTCTACTCTCAATAAAGCCAATATGTGCCTCTGAGCAAAATTCAGACGGCTGTTCTATTAGAAACAGACGTCTGAATATGCATAGCAGAATATTTTTACCCCAGATTCAAACATCTGAATCAAATAAACAGATGTCTGAATAAGGCCAATTTTGAACTAATTCCTTGCGTGTTGCATTTCAACCTAATTCAGACGTTTGAATCTAATGATTCAGACAGTTGAATTTTTTTGAGCCTATTTTTTACCTTTCTTCTTTATTTTCTTTCCCACTATACCCATGCCTTTTCACCCTCTATATAATGCCTTTTTCTCTTCAATCCCACTTACTTTAGAACCCAAGCCCCTATTTTTCATCTTTCTCAAGTCTTTTACCTTTTCTCTAACTCTTCAATGGCACCAAGATCAAGAAGAACTTGAGAATCAACTTCCGGACCATCCGAAGACCAAATCCGACAATGGCTATGGAAAGATGTTGCGGTTTCTCGATTTAATTCCATGAAGAATTCCAACATCTTCGAAGGAGCATTCATGAAATTCTCGAATTTTGCAGCATATTGTATTAGAGAGTTAGCGAAACAATTCCACTTCGATAGCTTGACTGGGTATACTCTTAACAATGTTAAGATTAATCATCTTATGATTAAGAAATTTCTTGCTAAGTTAAATTTGGATCATCATAATCCCTAAAATCGGCAAGATTGTGTTTGGTCGATAGTTTGTGACGTTAGAATCTTCTTATCTTTACAAAGATTAGGTCATATTTTAAATTTCCCCTATCAAGGAATTGATTAATGAAATTGAAATTTAATACATGGATCATCGGGACGAAATTTCACATCTATTTTTGTCCGATCAGCTTATAAATTTGGGCAATTCAAAATCTACCTTCTTAAGGCCACAAGCTAGACTCATTCACTATGCACTTATTCATTCTCTCCAACCAAGGATGGGATGTTATGAAAAAGTGCATAAAGAAAACTTCCAAGCACTTTATTCTATCTACTCAAATCAACAAGTGAACTGGGGAAAAATTATTTTGGATGAATTTCAAGACATCACAATCCGGAGAAAATATAGAACCATTCATTATGGTGCTTATATTATGCACATCCTCCCAAATATCAGTATACCAATGCTCGACTCCGATTTCATAACCATTAATGAGTTAGGCATTAAAACTCTAGGATTGATGGGTCTTCCTATGCAGCCTCCTCCTCAATAAATTATTTTCTTCCACCAATGGTCGCAAAATGTTCAACAAGGTGTTCCTCAACTTCGAGACACTAGTATTTCTTCTTTTTCTCATACTCAACATGAAGAAGAGGGGGAGGACGATGACATCAACCAAGAAACTGGCCCGAAAACTTCCTCAAGACAAGCCATCATCACTCTCTCCCGAAATCAATCAAAGATTCATCGGGAAATTAAGGCACTTGAGAAGAAGACGGAAAGAAAATTCAACTCTATCAAAGGCTTTCTCTATATATATGGGATCGAACTTCTTGTTCCGGCTCTACATCCACTCAAGCTTACAATCCGTCTCCACTTGAGTGGTCATCCTCAAGCTCGAGTTCTAATCACAATGATCCATCTCTTTCAAGCCAATTTTAATTATCTTTGTCTATTTCAGTTGTTACCTTATGTTTTGCTTATAACTTTGCTTGACTAGTTGTATGAGAAATTTCTGAGTTATTATATCTTCATGTATTATTAACTACTACTCTGATTGCTTTAACGAAATGAACTATCTATTATTATCTATGCTCTTTTTATTGATGACAAAGGGAGAGAAATATATAATTGTGCATATTGACAAGTTTTAGAAATTTAAAACAATGCATATTGACAGCGGGAGTAACAATACTTTAAATGTTTATTATTGATTATATAGTTTTCATCATCAAAAAGGTTGAGAATGTTGGAATCTTAATTTTGATTGTGACAACTTATATAAAATATTTTATGTATACTAACCATCTTTGCAGGTGATTTATTGCATATTCCTTTTCAGATGTTTAAAGCTGAGTATTGTGCGTCTAGAGTATGTACGTTGCTTAGAAATTCATTAAAATCTCTCCCGAAATGATATATATATATATATATATATATATATATATATATATATATATATATATATATGCACACACATGCACACACATGCACATACATGCGCAAAAGTTCAAACCAGACGTCTGAAACCATTCATTTAGATGTCCGAATTCTGAAACCTAAATATTGTTTCACAATATTCAGACGTCCGAATGATAATTTTCAGAAGTCTGAATATAGTCAAAAATTGCCTAAAAGCTTGTTGTTTGCGTTTCAATTTAATTCAGAAGTCTGAAATTTTTAATTCAGACGTCTGAATATTTCCAACTGCTATTTTCTTGAAAAGACACTTCTCTTCACCAAGAGAAACATTTTTAAAATCAATAGTTACATCCGTTCTTTTTAATATAACTTTTCATATATAGATGCAAATCTTTATAAACTATAAATAGAGTACAGAATTCAACAAACAATTCATCGAATTTGATTTTAGCACTCTTGAATTCTCATCTATTCTCAAGATTTCAAATTGCTTACATATTTTGATCATTAATCTCTTTACTTCCATAATTATCAAAGCACATCACACTATATATCACAAAGGAGAAGATTATAGGAAGATTGTACTTAATTGACTTATCAGTGTTATTTGAGAACACATTATAGTCAAATACATTTGTTATTTGTAAAAGAAGTCATGTTCGGTTGCACAGTTAGTTGAAGTCCTATTTGGTTGTTTAGGCGGGTGAAGTCCTATTCAGTTGCTCAGGCAATGTAAACATGTTCCTCCAAGTTAAGTGAGCGTTGTGTTAGTGAAATTCCAGAAGGAGTCTGGGACTGGACGTAGAACGGGAAGTTCGAACCAGTATGAAAATTCCTAGTGTGCTTGTTTTATTTTACTTATTCATATTGCTATAGTATCTTATTTTATTTCCGCACTAGTTAGTATAATTCCATATTGCACGATCTACACTGTCTTTTCACATACACCATAATTTTCAATGTCTCTGACACTTGAATCATGAGGGTATTTTATAAAAAAATACGTTATTCCATAAGTCAATGTTACTCAACATAATACATTGAAGATAATGAATCGTCAATAGAATGTTGTCCTCTACCATATATATATATATATATATATATATATATATATATATATATAGACATACATATATATATTAGTAAATTACTTGCATACTCCTTAGTTGTTGCGAAAACTCAAGCTTGGAATGTTATATGTAGTATTATTAACATATTGAGTAGACGAGGTAAGATAGTATATATATTAGTCGAGCAAACTCGTGGTACATACATATTATACTTAGGCTGCCGCAATATGGTAGGTACAATGAAAAATTTCATTTTAATTTATTGAGAAAACTCAAGGTTGAGTGAGAATTGGACAAGGCAGCAAGGGTTAGGAGTTGTACATGATACAACCGATAAGAAGTTATTCATCGACCATGGAGCTATGAATTGCTGAGCAGAATCAAAGTCAGAATTCTGAGGCAGACGAGTCCTAACATCCACTAATGAAGAGACTTTTATGCTTCGACTTAGGGTTTGGTAAATCGTAAAAGACAAGTAGGAGCCTTATTAGAAAAATGAAATGATAAAATTTAACCTTTCCAATATTGTAAGAACACATGCTAATGTTATAATGATCTACATTTATAAATTTGTGCATTTAATATGGTTGATAAACTTTTTATTAATTAAGACATATATCTGAACTGAACTAAAGATTGACAAATAGAAATATGACATATGTTTACTAACAAATGCTTACTGCATGTTAACGTTTCAGTGCTCATTCAAGTGCTTGATTTTACAACTACTAAATACGTTCGTAATTTGATCACTAACATGTTTATTTGATTGAGACCATGTGTTGCATTCTATGAGTTCCGAACTCAAAGGAATTACAAGACTATGAATATTTGATTCGTGTAAAATCACATATAAATGTTATACAATGAACGATCATGGTTCGTAGTGTACGGTATTTCGATAAAATTAGTTCACCCGAAATAAGCAAATAAACTATACTGTGAGATCGAGTATTCAATTTGATTGATTACAATAAAGATCGTACTGTGTTAAACATAATACTAGACCAAAACTACACGATTTATCTAAAATCAGTCGCTAAAATTTCATTTTTGATTAATTTATGCAAAGTGCAACATATTTGATATCCTTAAATGTTAAGAACGATATAGTGCGCTTTTGTAAAGTGTTTGTTATGTTGCTGCATAAAGGTATTCTTTTGAATGGTTCGACCATTTAGAAAGAAAAAGGTGTACAAGAGTAGATGTGATTTAAGGTACGGTTAGGATGAAGAGAGTGAATAGTCACTTTTGCTTCATAAGTAAACATCAAAAAAAAGTGTAATAATAATAATAATTGATATATAACATTGGAATGAGAAATATGATTTGTATTCTAAAATGTATTTCCATATAGAAAATAGTTTTCTATGAGATTTGTTCCTTTGAGTTTAAAATATTTGCCCAAAGAACTCTCCATTGTAAACTAGTTGCATTATACGAAATAAATAATCTATATTAAATGAATGGTGGACTTCTAAATTCAATACGCTTTTATAGTATTCGCGGAAACAGTAGGAGCATGCAATGTTGTGCTTATTAATTGCATCAAATTGTGAAAATTGTTTTTGTAAAATACATCGAACATTATATATGAAATAATGACTTTTTTCAATGTTGACGGAAAAATAAAAATAGTTATATTTCAATGTGAATATTATGAATATTTGTTATGAAATAAAACTATAATATGTTATTTGTTTCACAAAATAAGTTATGCATTTGAAAATATATAAGTATCCAAAATTATTTATAATTATTCTGAAATTGTAGACTAAGTCGTAGTGAGAAATAATTTTTATTATATGGTTATGAATCATATGATACTAGTTAATTATATCTCAAATAATTAAGGGCTATATGCCCATTTAGTGGAAGCGTCATAAGAGTTGATGAGATCTTTCGATTGATACATATAGATGTATGCAATCGTTAGTTTATTAATACCAAAACGATTCCATATACTTCATCATATTCACTGATGCGTTATCATAGACAAAAACATGTATATTGGTTTTGCATGTATAAGTCTATGATAAGCTCCTATAATATAACATGAAAGTAAATAAAATAACATGCGACATAAATGTTTGATTTGATCAAATAGATATACATATTAGAAAGAGTTTAATATGTACCTAAATAAATAAAAATTTAATCTCAAAGGTCACTCCTTCCTATAACACATAATGATGTATTAATAAGGGGTAATCGAACTTTGTTGGACAAAGAACGATTAATGATGAATGAGTTGAGTTAAATTCTTTCTATAAGGTGTGTACTTAAGAGTAGTAAACAAGGTTAAAATAATATCATCTAAAGAAAGTTTACAAAACCATACAAGATAAGGGTTTATAAGAAACCCCTACATATCCTAGGCCAAGGAGTTTGCATGTTGTGCAAGTCGAAAGACTACATGTAATAATTGTACCTGAGGGATCTTGCATGAACCGTACCAAGAGAATTTGGGTACGATGGACATTAGATGACTAATTTATGTTGTGAACATAAGTATATTATAAACTAACGCAAAATCAATTTTATATAAGGAAATTCATAAAAAAAAGCTTATAAATGCCTTTTTCGTTGCATTGAGAAACAACCGTTGTTTTAAGAAACACCAACTTCATGGGGAAGGAATTTCATTAAAAAATTATTGGTATAAAATGAATTTGGATATGATCCAATGATAAAACTGATTATAAGGAATGAAATGAAATTGACTGAAGCTAAATGAACATAAATACATTAAAACATCTAATGAGTATTCGTATACATTAAAGAGAAACTATGGTTTTCTTGTCAACGTCCAGAACAATCCTCGACGGTCAATTAAACCATTAAGAGTATTGACTCTACGATGTGGTATGATGCATAAATGCGAAATAGATTCCAAGTACATTATTAAAATATGATTTTTAAAGTTGTACCATGAGCCATTGGCCCTAAATATGTCTTTAAGAGAAAGACAAATGCAGTTGGAACATATTGAGCCATATTGATAAGAATAATACCAAAATTTTCAATTGTTGAAACTAATGTAATAGATTCACCATTCGACATGCTCAAGAAATTTTTGGATTTTGCTCACAAAATTATCGCATAGCATGAATTTATGTTTTGGTACGTATGTGTTGAAGTAGAAAATTTTAAATAATGATTTAGAGTAAATGGTTTATACATAATAACCAAAGCGTCTCGAAGTCAGTGGAAGCGATATTGAGTTTGCGAGTTTTTGGGTACGATCGAAGAACGGATATGAAAGTATCATTTGTAAAGCATCAAAATCAAAAAGTGTTTTGGTAGTAACATCAAACAATTTGATTATCAATCAAAATATAGAGGACGCATGTGTTCATAAGAAAGAGCGTTAAAAGGTACATTGATATTTCTAAACTATAAATAAATAAAATGTTGCTGATTTTTTGACGACGTACTTATGTTAAAATTAGCTTTAGTTATTTTAATACTCGATGTTGGATTTGCAAATGACATCTTTTGTTGTAAGTATAAAGATATTGGGAATCTCCCAAATGATATACAAGGATACCTTATTAAAATATTTAATACGAATCATATAAGAAGGATTCCTTATGCATTGTCAATAGGAATTATCATACATGTTATGTTGTCTATGATATCATGGTTTTGTGTGTTTAATACATGAAGCTAATATCAAATCTAAATTGATATCACTAAATGGCTAAGATTTTCTTGTATATTTGTGAAATACTAGAGAATTGTTTACAGAAACAACAAAATCCTTATGAAGGAATGTTCGGACTCAAATTTTCATAATTGATATTGAGTATAATGTGTCAATAATAAATTCAAGATAAGGATCTTTAAGTTGGAAATGTTGCAAATGAATGACTGTGGCTGATTCAATGAAAATGCTAAGTACGCACCTCTAATAGCTTCGCAATAAGAACAAAGTATATAATATAAATGCAAAAATTTAATTCCAAAAGTTGAGAATTCGATAACATTGTCATATGATAACAGTGTTATGAAAGGGTTCATAACAGAACATAGAGCTCACTAGAAGTCGAGAGACATACTCTGAGTTTTTCGAAATGATAAAGGTAGTTTATCAACATCGAAACAGTTGATTGACTGAGTAGAAAATTGAAACATAATAGCATACAAATTCATTGAGGGATTGATCCAATTGGTTTTAAGAAAACTGATTCGAGAAATTGGAATGAGATTCATAATTACCCCAAGTGCAAATGGGAGAGTAATAGAGTTAGGGGTATGCGTTAGGGGAAATTTTGTAATTTATTTCATATATCTAACTCGATAACCAATCTTGTTTTGAAATAAATGGTGTTTTCTTTCTATTATATATTTGATATAACATGTTATATATTAATTAATCAATTTAATTAAAAGTATATATTTAGTAGAAAATACATATATGGTATGTTTTGTGATAATAGTTAATAGTGTAGTAACCGGCAATGAAGATAAATATATCATTTTATATATTTCTTATCAAGATGAATCAAGACTGGGCACTGATATATCCATTGAGAATAGAGTATGCAATACTCTCCAAATTTTAGGCATTGTATTACTCATGGCTGCTTAAGGCACCAAGTGGTCACGTATTGATAGTTATTGGATAATTAAGGAGTGACTCGCTTGATAGTTTTCTATTGGTTAATATAACTAAGGTCAAATAGGAAATATCGATGTGACTAATTTATACAGTTCTCTCAACTTGATAATATTGTTGATCTTCAATGTCGAAGCTCTGCTTTGATTATAGCTGAATCATGGCACAACGTCCAACGAAAGACTATAATCGGATTTAGTGGAAGCATTGGAAGTGAAACACTATTCAAGAGAGTATTCGTCTCCTCTGTTATATGAGGTTAATATCACGGTCAACTAAAGTCAATCAAAGTCAAAGTCTCTGGCCAGAGGTTTTGGTTAATAATAATTGTTATTATTGAACCAAGGATTTTGTATTTGAACTATTAAGTTGAATATGGACGATACTGGAATTTTGATCATTTCCAAATTCCATAAGTTCCCAGTGATGTAGTTTGACGAAGAGAATGGGTGTAAATAATCGTCATTATTAGGTAACGCTTATAATTAATAAAATTGGATTTTACCAAAAGGATGCGTAAGCAATAAATTCAGCCAAAATGTCATACCGCTAGCTAAGGTGTGAACGTTAATTTTTGAATCGATATTAATCACTTACTGAATTTACATCTTTGAGTCACACAACTAACCAAGTATTAAATAAGCTTTAAATTTTTTTTATCATGGGTACATCACTACCAAGCAATAGCATGTTGTTTACTTATAGTAGTAGAAATCTATTTTATTTCTTATAGACACACATTTCCTTTACATTTTGACTCAACCCGAACTATTTGATCTTTCTATCAAAATGCTCGCTCAACTCATGATGCTTGTTTATGATCATATCTTAAAAAATTCACAAGCATTTATCTTGCAACCACTAACTCTGAGAAAATTTAGCTATGGCGTGAAAATAGTCTCCTTTAAGTCACTATTTAGTAGTTATGTATTAAAGTCAATGTGCCAAAACTCATAATCATGTTGTGGGTAAAATATAATGGAACTTAAGCATGTTACTATTGAAGTTGTTTCACTATTTAAACATTTGAAATTGATGAGATCATTTGCCATCAAGCTTTCTTTGTATATTTTCAACTGCATTGATCTTCTTCTTGAAGATACATTTACGTCCAATTGAATTTGGATTTAAAGCATTTTGATGCGTGGTAGATCTATACTCTCCATGTCCTGTTAACAACTGAGGATATTTTCCTTGCTAATATTGATAATAAAAACTTATAGTTACTGCTCAACTTGTAAGATTGTGTATTAGGCGTTCTCATACGTTATGTCTCTTTTAGCTTAGTTAAATTTGTATCATCTACGTAACCAGTTTCTATGTATGAATCTTAAATTATATCCAAGTCTATTGTACTACCACTAATTTCTCTAGAAAGAAATTCCCTTGGAAAAATGGTGGTATGTCTTAAAACAACAATTTGTTTCTTAGTGCAATGGAATAAATATTCAAAATATTTTATGAACTGCCTGTAGACTTACATAAAATAAATTTAACCTTGAGTTCATGAAACATACTTTCATAACATAGATCGAACAACCACAAATCTTAAACTATTTAACATGGGGTTTCTTCCTGATCCATATAATTAATGGAATTTTAGTTTTTATGTGAAACTAAATTCAACATATGTGCTTACTCTTAAGAAACAGGGAGCTCAACTTCACTCAATATCAATCCTACTTTGTCCAAGATACTTAGTTATTCGACTAAATCGAATTGTTTATATTATTTTGCATGATATATATTTCTACTTTCATTTTATATTCTATGAATTTATCATAGATATATAACTTGTGTATCAAATACACGTGTTCTACTTGAGAAACTTCATCGTGAATTTAACGAAGTAAATGGATCAGCTTCGGTATCATTATGCCTTGGATTGCATACTACAATATGTATCAACCCAAAGAGCTCATTAACTATTTTAGCACTCCCACTGAATTCCTTCACATTGTTTACCATTTGAGATGCAATTCACAAGTGTCATATTATTTACAATCATAAACTAAAGAATAATTTCTCAAAGATATGGTTTAGACCACATTTCAAAAGATAATTGTTAAATGTTTTAGATGCTTATGTATTTATTATAACTAACACATCCTTATTCTTATGAAAATAAATATCATTACCAACATGCATAATTTTTTTATAGTGAATATTCATAATATTACTATTAAAAAAAGTCGCACGTATTTTCAATCAAAAATGAAAATAGTTATGATGAGCATCCTACACCATTGGTACCCAAATACCAAAAATGTGCGCTACTACGATACTTAGACAATGTAGGATGGTAGTCAAGGTAAAGTAATAGTAAAACAAAGTAGAACCGGTTGTGTACCTCATAGCACATAGGATAAAATATAATAATCGACATAGATACAAACATGCAAGATAATAATATAACTAAATGAACCAAACAGAAACAGAGTGTAGAAGGTTTATTATAGTTATGTAAAACATAATGCAATAGATCTTATACATTAAAATAATAAACTCCAAATAGAAACCGTTTATAACAGAAGAATGAGTACTGAAAGTGCCCCAATATTGCACAATAGAAATAATGATAATATCTCCAATATTTTTATATATATGTATGTATGTATGTATATATGTATATGTATGTATATATATGTGTGTATGTGTATGTGTGTATGAAAGCATTAGCCACCTTCTCGACCTCCACACAAATCCATACACTATCCCATATCTTTATCTCTAATCTACTCATTTAAGAGTACCTAAGATGTTAGGAAGCACAACAATCAACCTTGGGTCAAATATAATCTTTGTACGAGCGATTTATAATTTCAAAGTAAATATAAAAACCGATATATCATAAATAGGAACATCGAGTATGAGGAATCATACTTGGCTTGTTTCTACATCCAACAAGTTAGCACATAACATAATATATGCTAAACTATCAACATATCAGTGTACTACCACTTAAAGCAATACAGGGTATCGAGGTACCTAACTCACTACTACTAACATCACATGTCATTCATCCCAAAACTTAGCGAACATAGCAATCACGAAAAATATAAAAACCATTAACCAAATCTCATATCACTAACCCACAAGTTGTTGGATATGCGATTATTCATGTGACCCCACAAAAATGGTTAATAACTACTCGACATTGGAATGCTCAATGCTTGAACTCATGCCACACTCAAATTTCCTAGTAACTTGGGCACACTCAACCATCTAACTCATGGGTACACTTAGATTACCCGAGGTACACTCAAATTACCCTTGGTGATCGCAGTCAAATTGTTCATGTTTATGAGCACACATCTCATCCTAAGATTTATCCAATGATCCATTAGCATATGCACATATAGCAAAACCATTTCTTTTCCTACTCTATAAGCTATTGCTTAGAATTTGTCATCTTCGGAAATCTCTACATAGCATAATTAATTTCCTCATAAAGTACTCGATCCATGTCGCTCAGAATTCTGAATTATCAAAGTCTTGTCACTTCTTTTGTTGCCCCAAAACTCATTGAAGTTGCCTCGTATCAACTCCCAAAATAATCACGTGTCATCCTAAAGAAGCCTCGTGCAGGCCTCAGAGTAGCTCCGTGGTTTCCTTATGTTTGCCTCATATATAAATCATCTTCATGATCAAGAAGTGCTTAGGCCATTCTCATAGACTACTAAGACAAATCTTACGATCGATCATTCATGCTCTACACACCCCTCTAAATGTCCATGGTCAATCGCATCCCTATCCGACCAAAGTTGATCGAATGATGGTGATCAATTGGTGCTAATTGGTCACCCCTAGTACTCATCCAACTTTTCTCAAGTTCTTCTTATGATCACCCCCAATAAAGCAAATACAAAACCCTCATGCCATCTCATTTTACACATAGCTGCATTCCCAATCCTAAATTGATTAGAGCTTCCTATTTTCTCATGCATGACCTTAAGTAATTGAATTCGTATCCCGAAATAGCCTAGCTCTCCACCTTTTTTGGTCCATTTTCTTATAAAAATAGTAGAAACACATGTCAATCACTCGATACTGATCGAGATAGATCAATGGCACTTGACACTTACCCATTGTTCTTCATTTTCTCCATGATCCATCGCTGATCTGAAAGCCTTGACTCCTTATGCAACTCGTGTGCATCGATTCGACTCTAAACTCCCTAGAATGACCCATGTCTAAAACTACTGTCAATACACGTACATCAAATCCAAACATACAAACAACACGCTACAACCAAAATAATATCATATCATAGCAAACAACAAGATTTGCTATCCATATCCTAATCTAAAAGTCATATAATCAACTTTGATGCAAAAAATGCACGTAAAAATCTGTTTAACTCATTTAAATCCATTCATCAAACATTTATAGATCCAAATTAGTAAAAGATCTCATTTTTAACGTTAAAATGGTTTTAAAATGAATTTTTAAAACATGTAAGTATTTAGGAGGTTGTAAGCTGATAGATAACTAGCCTATCGATGTGTAATCAACCAATTTCATTGAAAACAAGTTAAATCCGATGTAGACAGCCAAGACACAAATCTCGATTCTGTAGGATCTAGATTAACCCTAGAGGGGGGGTGAATTGGGTTATAGCAAATTTTCTCGAATTAAACACAGAAATATAATAGCAGAAATAAATATGCTGAAAAGTAAATCACACACAAAATTTACCCAACTTCGGCAACCCCTGCCTACTACTGCATTCACAGATTTCTATTAGAATTAAACAGTATCACGCTTACAAACACTCTACTAGACTCGCAGACCCTTTTGCTCCCGCTCACAAACACTCTACTAGACTCGCACACCCTGCTCCCGCCTATAGAGTTTCACTCACTCGCAAACACTGCTCCCGCCTATAGAGCTTTGCAAACTCGCACTCCCTGCTCACTGAACTAATTCTAAATAGACAATCTGACACTACCTAATCCCTAGGTGGTGATTTACAGATTCTTCGACTCGAAAAGAAAAAACAACTTCAAAAATAACACCGGAGCAAAAATTAAACTACAACTTGAATGCGTGATTTTTGCTCAAAATAAAATAACTAAAAAACCCCTTTTTTAATTGAACCCTAAATAAAAACTTAAGCCCTTTTATAAAAAACAAGGTCGGCCCCTTGTTTTTATTAACCCGATCCACTTTCTTTTGAGAAGAAAAAATGGCGGCCTCTTGTTGTTTTGTTCATTCTGAAATTAGGGTTTGCGATCCATAATTGGGGCCTTTCAATATTCGATTCCTCTGATGTTGCTCGCGCTCGTTCTCTGATGATTTGGTTGACTTTGAGATTGCGTTGCTCGGCTTGCTTGTTCTCTTGATTTGAGAAACAAGGGTTCGGCTTCAGTTTCTTCTATTCGTTGATGACTCGGTATGTTATTTCTTTTCGTTGCTGGTTTTAATGATTTGCTTGACTCTATAACTCGATGCCGATGATGAACTTGGGTTTGTGTTTTGATTTGATTCGATTTTCTCTCCACAGCCAATGATGATTTTGGGATTGTATTTATATGAATTCTGGACACTTGATTTTGCTTGTATCGATTCGATACTTTCCTAAATTATGCTTTCCTGATTTTAATTTCACCTTGATACGCATGGCTTTGATTGTGTTGCGTTCGATTTTCTTCTTGTATAAAACAGAAACTTTCCTTTTTAATTTTGCTGACTATTTCAAAGATTACAAATTTGAGTTTCATTAAATTCTGACTTCGATTTGTATTTAACTTCAATCATCTCTGCTGCATACTGTACTCAGTCGTGAATTTTTATCACTGCGTTACATTTGTATGTCTGCATTGTTATTCTTCGACTTTGGCACTGATCCATGATTTCGACTTGGACTTTGCATTGAGTACATATGATGACATCCACATGCTACTTGCTTTATTCTCGGCCTAAACATTTGCATTTCATCCATACATATATGCTCACTGTCTTTGTATACATTTTGCACAGCTGAACTTGTGTTGTCTTTGATGTTGTTGAACTTGGTATTGCTGCATCCATTGTAGCTTGCTACTGTAGTTGTATACTTGGTTGTTGTTCATCTTGTAGTTGCTCATTTGCAAGTGCATGTTTCGATTCACTGTTGCACTTTCTCATTTGCACTGCTTCACCATTCTTGTTGCCACTGCATTCTATTTCACTTTGGTCTTGGAGTTGCTGCTATATTGGTTTAAGTTGCACTGTACTTTGTGCTACTTTCACTGTGTCACTTGAGGTCTTGCAGTTTGGTTTATTGATGCATTCATGTACACTTTGTATTGATGCAGTGCTGTCATGTTGTTTGCAACTGTGTTGCACTTGTATCACTGGTATTTGAACTAAACTTGTGTATCTTGTAGCTTTCATCACTGGTGCATGTACATTTCTTCATGTTGCCTTCAGTAGCTTCACTGTTGCATTTGTATCACTGGTTCATGCACTGTTTCATGCATGTACTCTGTTGCAGTATTCATTATGTTGTTCCTATTTCATATGCTTGCACTACTTCTCTTTGGTCCTGAGTTGTTTAACGAAGAGGTTGAACTTGCATACTTCATGTAGCCTTTTGGTCTGACTGTTGCTTCATGTAGTTGACTTATTTGTGGTCTTCATTTGGTGATTTGCACTGCTACACTGTTGCATTATAGTAGTTGCTTCTGCAGTTGTTTCATTATGACTGCTCTATGTTGTCACTGACTTTGGTTCTTCGCTTGCATCGTTGTAGTTGCATTTATGTCACGTAGTTGCATACTTTGACTTGATGTTGCATACATGTTTGTTGCAGTCCCTTTTTGCTGTTGCTATGCAGTTACTATGCTTTGCTTGTTCTCTGATCTCTGTTGCTCATTTGGGCTGTTGGTTGTCTCTGACCTGAGCTGTTGCCTTTGCATTCATTCATTAGTTTATTTGATCATTGGACTGGCTGTTGTAGTCGAGTTGTATTCATGTACACTTGTGGCTTGAACTTGACTCACTTCATGTTTGTTGCCACTTTACTTTGTATTACTGCCCTTGTGTCTGGCCTTTTCATTCATGTTGCAACTGCACTCATGATGGCTGTTCATTTGTATTCTGGTCAGTCTTGTTGTACATTGCATAGTGCATTGTCGAAGCTTTGAACTGTTAGCAACTTGACACTGTTGTACACTTGCTCTTGTTGGCTGCGCACACGAGTTGGCGAGGCAGTGCACACGTGTATGAATGTACACGTGTGTATTGCAGCCACTTATGGCTACCTGTCCCTGTAATATCTATGTGCACTACTTTGTGATGAAAACAAGTGTGAATTATGACGAACAACCCAAATAACTGAGGCAAACCATATTTTCAAAAATCGTATTTTATTTTATATTGCAAAAATATTTCTTTTTCAATTTTACTGCGTTAGTGAATATTTTTGCAGATTTCTCAGATGCTGGATTCAAACCGGAATGCAGTTGACGACAAAATACGAGTGTGAGTGATATGTAGTGAGGTTATCAATGTAAAAATATTTGTGATGTAATCGTGATGTAATCAGAAATGTATATGTATAGTGAGAGCATGAATTTGTACTATTCAAGTTTGTAATAAATATTCGTTTGAATAAAATATTCGTTTGAATTCAAAAACTGTGTAACTTGTTCTGTTTGAATTCAAATTCAAATTCTGTGTAATTTATTTTATTCAACAAATATTTATTTTATCTATGAAAAACAAAATAGTACATTACCAAATACATTTAAATGAATATATATGTTTATTATCATCAAACAAAAACATATAAGCGCATATTCAACAATCTCCCCCTTTTGATGATAACAAACATATGTTTAAGATTTTGACCGCGTTAAATGTATTTGACCAATTATATACTCTAATTGCTCCCCCTATTTAAATGCTTCCTCTCTACATGATGCTCCCCCTACATATATGCATACAAATAGAAATATATTCAAATGAGCCTAGATGCATATGGAAAAATTATTTGACCTTTGCTTGATTCTATTTGACAAAATCTTAACTTTTCTCTCCCCCTTTTGTTATCAGCAAAAGAATAATAGTGTGAGAGAAAAATAGAGATAAAGTGATCGATATTAATCCAACATTAATCTCAAATTGAATATAAATATTAAACTTCAATAAGAATCAAACAAAAACCATAACTACCCTTGTTAGGCGCATATTCCAATTTTAGAAATGATGGATATGGTGTTCATATAAAATCATACAGTTGAATCAACTTGTGGTATTTATATCAGGAATTTGAATATCTACTAATCATGCATAACCGTTAGGACTTTTAAATGAGATTAGTAGTATTCGAATTTAATTTTAAAAATGAAATCAAGTATCTTCTAACCACGCATAACCGTGAGGACTTTTAAATGGGATTAGAATCAACTTGTCTATTCAAGCAATTAATTTTGATATGCGTTCCATACATGCATAACCGTGAGGACTTTTAAATGAGCATGGAAGCACATAATAAAAAAATTCAAGTAATTCACCCATGCATAACCGTGAGGACTTTTAAATGAGAGTGAATGCTTTGGATATTTATTTATTTATTTAAAAAATATGACATGAAAAACAAATGATTCCTGATTATAGTACCACATATCGACAAACTATATTGAATATTTGATAAAACATGGTCGATAGAAATAATGATAGATATAGAAATGGTCATGGAATCTTTACCCAACAAAAAGTTTTATAATTCTTGTTTTAATTCCTAAAGAAATTTTCCAAATATACTCTCTTGAGTAATGTATGTTAAATATCAACACTCATCACTTTTCCAATCACTATTTATCCCTTTGATAATTAGTAGGGAGTCGGATCAGTCAAAATTTGTCATTTAAAATCAAATAAAAATGACTAATCTGAAAATATGGTCAAACAATTATTTTCTCGAAGGGATTATATAAGAAAATAATTTCTGCTATTTGAAAATTATTTGAAGTGAACAATATGCAGAAATTTTCTTTGAAAAATGATGCAGCAAATGAATGTTTCACAATAAATCACGTTCAACTCGTAAGTTTTCTATCAACTAGATTACTAGTATGAATTGCATCTGAATTTCTTTTTCAATCCAAAATATCACTAACTGGATTTGGTAAACCAGACATGAAGTGTGTATCAAAAATTTTAAACCCAATTTTAGCAACAATTTAAATGACATTCTTTGGATTTTGAATTGAAGCCATGTTCACACTCAAACAAATATCATGGTGTTAATTTCAGAAACCATAGGATAAACAATTATATTCATGAGTAATCAACAGTCAATCAACATCTTAATTATTTCAAAAACAATTTCTTGAAGTTTCAACAATTTCTTAAAATCCTTTTTCACATGAGTTTGAAATCGTGCAAATTTACAAGCAGTGATCAAAATGTCAAAATATGTCTAAGTGTAGCACGAGTAATCAAGGATCAATAAAATACCATCATTTGACCAAACATATTAAGTTCAATGATGAAAGGATGGTTGGTCTACTTTTGAGCACAAATCAAAGTAAGAACAAGTCAAAGGAAAAATCATATCAGTAAGTCAGAATTAAAGACATCACATTTTGGCTGATTTAATTCAGAATATGGTGCAGATTATCACATTTAATATACCTTCACCTGTTTTACCTTTGCGATAATTTCTCGTGATTGCCCATTGTGATTCTGTCACCTTTATACTAGGCTAAGGAACTTTGCTTTGTTGCCCGTTGTGTTTCTGGGACAGCCAAAATCCAGAGAACACCGTTGTTGTTCCTTAGCCTGCCACCACACCTACACGATGAAAGATTTTTGTGACCTATTTCTAGGTCCATGATTGTTAGTGGCAGAAACATTATGAATAAACAAACCCTTTGGAACCCAAACTTGTTTAGACTTTTAATTCTTGTTCCAATAGACATGAAATTTGTTTGTAGAATTCTTAGGAACCCAAACTTGTATAAATTTTGTGTTCTTGTTCCTATGACTACAATTTTCAACATGATGTCCAATTATTTCACATTTATCAAAGATACTTTTCCCTTTTGCATTATCCTCAGCTTGTGTTTTCCCAAAACCAAGTCCTTTTCTGTTGTTAGCAAAAATTTGATTTCCCAATAGCATGTTGAAAGATTTTTCGCCTCTTGAAAAGTTATTCAAAGATTTCTCAAGATTTTGGACTTTGGTTTTTAGTGTTGTATTTTCAGTGACAAGTGAGGTGCATCGATTTATAAAATCCTTTTTCCTAGTGTCGATGGTTTCCTTAAGATTCAAGTTTTCTTTTTCAAGATTCTCAGAGTTATTCTTAAGTCTTGTCAATTCTGAATCTAAAACTTTACATCTTTTACATTCTAGGTTTTGAATATTTTCAAGTTCAGTTTCTAACCTAAAATTTTTACGAGCAAGTTCTCTCCTATCGGTTTTCAGTTTTTCAATTTTAGATTCAAGAGCATCAACTACTTTAGTAAGATCAGAACACATAAAAACAAGATCTCTATAGGAATACTCACCTTCCTCACTAGATTCCTCTGAGCTTGAATCTGAATTTGATTGCGCCATAAGACACAAGTTAACCTCCTCTGAGCTGCTATCCGAAGCTTCTTCTCCTTCTTCATCATCCCAAGTCGCTGCAAATACCTTCTTCGCCTTTTTCTTTCCTTTGTTGTTTTTGAGAAGTGGACATTTTGGTTTGATGTGGCCAGGCTTGTTGCAGTTATAACATGTCAGTTCACTATCGGAATTTTCGGAATCTTTTGACCTATTGCCCTTTGTTTTCTTCTTGCGTGGCTTGAATCTAGACCATCTTCTAAGATTATTGACAGCCATTGCAAGCTCTTCAATTGGATCTTCTTCGTCGCTTTCTTCTTTGCTCTTTAAGGCAATCGTCTTCTTCTTTGGTTCGGAGTTGTTGCGTTCTTCCTTTGCTTTTAGCTCAAGCTCATATGTCATCAAGTTTCCAATCAACTCCTCCATGCTTAGCTTACTCAGATCTTTCGATTCTTGGATTGCCGTGACTTTTGCCTCAAAGTTCATTGGTAAGACTCGTAGTATCTTCCGCACAAGCTCTACCTCAGTGAATACCTTCCCAAGTGCTCTAGCGTTGTACACCAAAGTTGAAAAGCGTCCAAACATGTCCTTTATGCTCTCGCCTTTGTCCATCACAAAGTTCTCGTATTCATTGCTGAATAGGGCTAGACGAGACTCCTTGATTTGAGAAGTTCCTTCATGCGTCACCTCCAAAGTGTGCCAAATTTCCTGTGCTGTTGTACAATGAGAAATTCTATTAAATTCATTTTTATCAAGAGCACATATCAAAGCATTCATGGCTTTAGCATTTGTCGTTTTCAATCTCTTATCGTTAGCATCCCACCTATCCTTAGGTTTAGGAATCTCAGTACCACTAACGATTATAGTGGGAGGTTTATAGCCAGTTTCAATAATATCCCAAACATCATAATCAACGGAACTAAGATAAATACTCATCCTAACTTTCCAATAAGCATAATCGTTCCCGTTAAACATGGGCGGCCTAACGATAGATTGCCCTTCAGAAAAAGCATTATTTTGTAGACTCACGACTCTAGAGTTAAAAAAATATACCGGGCTCCGATACCACTTGTAGGATCTAGATTAACCCTAGAGGGGGGGGGGGTGAATAGGGTTATAGCAAATTTTCTCGAATTAAACACAGAAATATAATAGCAGAAATAAATATGCTGAAAAGTAAATCACACACAAAATTTACCCAGCTTCGGCAACCCCTGCCTACTGCTGCATTCACAGATTTCTATTAGAATTAAACAGTATCATGCTTACAAACACTCTACTAGACTCGCAGACCCTTTTGCTCCCGCTCACAAACACTCTACTAGACTCGCACACCCTGCTCCCGCCTATAGAGTTTCGCTCACTCGCAAACACTGCTCCCGCCTATAGAGCTTTGCAAACTCGCACTCCCTGCTCACTGAACTAATTCTAAATAGACAATCTGACACTACCTAATCCCTAGGTGGTGATTTACAAATTCTTCGACTCGAAAAGAAAAAACAACTTCAAAAATAACACCGGAGCAAAAATTAAACTACAACTTGAATGCGTGATTTTTGCTCAAAATAAAATAACTAAAAAACCCCTTTTTTTAATTGAACCCTAAATAAAAACTTAAGCCCTTTTATAAAAAACAAGGCCGGCCCCTTGTTTTTATTAACCCGATCCACTTTCTTTTGAGAAGAAAAAATGGCGGCCTCTTGTTGTTTTGTTCATTCTGAAATTAGGGCTTGCGATCCATAATTGGGGCTTTTCAATATTCGATTCCTCTGATGTTGCTCGCGCTCGTTCTCTGATGATTTGGTTGACTTTGAGATTGCGTTGCTCGGCTTGCTCGTTCTCTTGATTTGAGAAACTAGGGTTCGGCTACAGTTTCTTCTATTCGTTGATGACTCGGTATGTTATTTCTTTTCGTTGCTGGTTTTAATGATTTGCTTGACTCTATAACTCGATGCCGATGATGAACTTGGGTTTGTGTTTTGATTTGATTCGATTTTCTCTCCACAGCCGATGATGATTTTGGGATTGTATTTATATGAATTCTGGACACTTGATTTTGCTTGTATCGATTCGATACTTTCCTAAATTATGCTTTCCTGATTTTAATTTCACCTTGATACGCACGGCTTTGATTGTGTTGCGTTCGATTTTCTTCTTGTATAAAACAGAAACTTTCCTTTTTAATTTTGCTGACTATTTCAAAGATTACAAATTTGAGTTTCATTAAATTCTGACTTCGATTTGTATTTAACTTCAATCATCTCTGCTGCATACTGTACTCGTTCGTGAATTTTTATCACTGCGTTACATTTGTAAGTCTGCATTGTTATTCTTCGACTTTGGCACTGATCCATGATTTCGACTTGGACTTTGCATTGAGTACATATGATGACATCCACATGCTACTTGCTTTATTCTCGGCCTGAACATTTGCATTTCATCCATACATATATGCTCACTGTCTTTGTATACATTTTGCACAGCTGAACTTGTGTTGTCTTTGATGTTGTTGAACTTGGTATTGCTGCATCCATTGTAGCTTGCTACTGTAGTTGTATACTTGGTTGTTGTTCATCTTGTAGTTGCTCATTTGCAAGTGCATGTTTCGATTCACTGTTGCACTTTCTCATTTGCACTGCTTCACCATTCTTGTTGCCACTGCATTCTATTTCACTTTGGTCTTGGAGTTGCTGCTATATTGGTTTAAGTTGCACTGTACTTTGTGCTACTTTCACTGTGTCACTTGAGGTCTTGCAGTTTGGTTTATTGATGCATTCATGTACACTTTGTATTGATGCAGTGCTGTCATGTTGTTTGCAACTGTGTTGCACTTGTATCACTGGTATTTGAACTAAACTTGTGTATCTTGTAGCTTTCATCACTGGTGCATGTACATTTCTTCATGTTGCCTTCAGTAGCTTCACTGTTGCATTTGTATCACTGGTTCATGCACTGTTTCATGCATGTACTCTGTTGCAGTATTCATTATGTTGTTCCTATTTCATATGCTTGCACTACTTCTCTTTGGTCCTGAGTTGTTTAATGAAGAGGTTGAACTTGCATACTTCATGTAGCCTTTTGGTCTGACTGTTGCTTCATGTAGTTGACTTATTTGTGGTCTTCATTTGGTGATTTGCACTGCTACACTGTTGCATTATAGTAGTTGCTTCTGCAGTTGTTTCATTATGACTGCTCTATGTTGTCACTGACTTTGGTTCTTCGCTTGCATCGTTGTAGTTGCATTTATGTCACGTAGTTGCATACTTTGACTTGATGTTGCATACATGTTTGTTGCAGTCCCTTTTTGCTGTTGCTATGCAGTTACTATGCTTTGCTTGTTCTCTGATCTCTGTTGCTCATTTGGGCTGTTGGTTGTCTCTGACCTGAGCTGTTGCCTTTGCATTCATTCATTAGTTTATTTGATCATTGGACTGGCTGTTGTAGTCGAGTTGTATTCATGTACACTTGTGGCTTGAACTTGACTCACTTCATGTTTGTTGCCACTTTACTTTGTATTACTGCCCTTGTGTCTGGCCTTTTCATTCATGTTGCAACTGCACTCATGATGGCTGTTCATTTGTATTCTCGTCAGTCTTGTTGTACATTGCATAGTGCATTGTCGAAGCTTTGAACTGTTAGCAACTTGACACTGTTGTACACTTGCTCTTGTTGGCTGCGCACACGAGTTGGCGAGGCAGTGCACACGTGTATGAATGTACACGTGTGTATTGCAGCCACTTATGGCTACCTGTCCCTGTAATATCTATGTGCACTACTTTGTGATGAAAACAAGTGTGAATTATGACGAACAACCCAAATAACTGAGGCAAACCATATTTTCAAAAATCGTATTTTATTTTATATTGCAAAAATATTTCTTTTTCAATTTTACTGCGTTAGTGAATATTTTTGCAGATTTCTCAGATGCTGGATTCAAACCGGAATGCAGTTGACGACAAAATACGAGTGTGAGTGATATGTAGTGAGGTTATCAATGTAAAAATATTTGTGATGTAATCGTGATGTAATCAGAAATGTATATGTATAGTGAGAGCATGAATTTGTACTATTCAAGTTTGTAATAAATATTCGTTTGAATAAAATATTCGTTTGAATTCAAAAACTGTGTAACTTGTTCTGTTTGAATTCAAATTCAAATTCTGTGTAATTTATTTTATTCAACAAATATTTATTTAATCTATGAAAAACAAAATAGTACATTACCAAATACATTTAAATGAATATATATGTTTATTATCATCAAACAAAAACATATAAGCGCATATTCAACAATCTCCCCCTTTTGATGATAACAAACATATGTTTAAGATTTTGACCGTGTTAAATGTATTTGACCAATTATATACTCTAATTGCTCCCCCTATTTAAATGCTTCCTCTCTACATGATGCTCCCCCTACATATATGCATACAAATAGAAATATATTCAAATGAGCCTAGATGCATATGGAAAAATTATATGACCTTTGCTTGATTCTATTTGACAAAATCTTAACTTTTCTCTCCCCATTTTGTTATCAGCAAAAGAATAATAGTGTGAGAGAAAAATAGAGATAAAGTGATCGATATTAATCCAACATTAATCTCAAATTGAATATAAATATTAAACTTCAATAAGAATCAAACAAAAAGCATAACTACCCTTGTTAGGCGCATATTCCAATTTTAGAAATGATGGATATGGTGTTCATATAAAATCATACAGTTGAATCAACTTGTGGTATTTATATCAGGAATTTGAATATCTACTAATCATGCATAACCGTTAGGACTTTTAAATGAGATTAGTAGTATTCGAATTTAATTTTAAAAATGAAATCAAGTATCTTCTAACCACGCATAACCGTGAGGACTTTTAAATGGGATTAGAATCAACTTGTCTATTCAAGCAATTAATTTTGATATGCGTTCCATACATGCATAACCGTGAGGACTTTTAAATGAGCATGGAAGCACATAATAAAAAAATTCAAGTAATTCACCCATGCATAACCGTGAGGACTTTTAAATGAGAGTGAATGCTTTGGATATTTATTTATTTATTTAAAAAATATGACATGAAAAACAAATGATTCCTGATTATAGTACCACATATCGACAAACTATATTGAATATTTGATAAAACATGGTCGATAGAAATAATGATAGATATAGAAATGGTCATCGAATCTTTACCCAACAAAAAGTTTTATAATTCTTGTTTTAATTCCTAAAGAAATTTTCCAAATATACTCTCTTGAGTAATGTATGTTAAATATCAACACTCATCACTTTTCCAATCACTATTTATCTCTTTGATAATTAGTAGGGAGTCGGATCAGTCAAAATTTGTCATTTAAAATCAAATAAAAATGACTAATCTGAAAATATGGTCAAACAATTATTTTCTCGAAGGGATTATATAAGAAAATAATTTCTGCTATTTGAAAATTATTTGAAGTGAACAATATGCAGAAATTTTCTTTGAAAAATGATGCAGCAAATGAATGTTTCACAATAAATCACGTTCAACTCGTAAGTTTTCTATCAACTAGATTACTAGTATGAATTGCATCTGAATTTCTTTTTCAATCCAAAATATCACTAACTGGATTTGGTAAACCAGACATGAAGTGTGTATCAAAAATTTTAAACCCAATTTTAGCAACAATTTAAATGACATTCTTTGGATTTTGAATTGAAGCCATGTTCACACTCAAACAAATATCATGGTGTTAATTTCAGAAACCATAGGATAAACAATTATATTCATGAGTAATCAACAGTCAATCAACATCTTAATTATTTCAAAAACAATTTCTTGAAGTTTCAACAATTTCTTAAAATCCTTTTTCACATGAGTTTGAAATCGTGCAAATTTACAAGCAGTGATCAAAATGTCAAAATATGTCTAAGTGTAGCACGAGTAATCAAGGATCAATAAAATACCATCATTTGACCAAACATATTAAGTTCAATGATGAAAGGATGGTTGGTCTACTTTTGAGCACAAATCAAAGTAAGAACAAGTCAAAGGAAAAATCATATCAGTAAGTCAGAATTAAAGACATCACATTTTGGCTGATTTAATTCAGAATATGGTGCAGATTATCACATTTAATATACCTTCACCTGTTTTACCTTTGCGATAATTTCTCGTGATTGCCCATTGTGATTCTGTCACCTTTATACTAGGCTAAGGAACTTTGCTTTGTTGCCCGTTGTGTTTCTGGAACAGCCAAAATCCAGAGAACACCGTTGTTGTTCCTTAGCCTGCCACCACACCTACACGATGAAAGATTTTTGTGACCTATTTCTAGGTCCATGATTGTTAGTGGCAGAAACATTATGAATAAACAAACCCTTTGGAACCCAAACTTGTTTAGACTTTTCATTCTTGTTCCAATAGACATGAAATTTGTTTGTAGAATTCTTAGGAACCTAAACTTGTATAAATTTTGTGTTCTTGTTCCTATGACTACAATTTTCAACATGATGTCCAATTATTTCACATTTATCAAAGATACTTTTCCCTTTTGCATTATCCTCAGCTTGTGTTTTCCCAAAACCAAGTCCTTTTCTGTTGTTAGCAAAAATTTGATTTCCCAATAGCATGTTGAAAGATTTTTCGCCTCTTGAAAAGTTATTCAAAGATTTCTCAAGATTTTGGACTTTGGTTTTTAGTGTTGTATTTTCAGTGACAAGTGAGGTGCATCGATTTATAAAATCCTTTTTCCTAGTGTCGATGGTTTCCTTAAGATTCAAGTTTTCTTTTTCAAGATTCTCAGAGTTATTCTTAAGTCTTGTCAATTCTGAATCTAAAACTTTACATCTTTTACATTCTAGGTTTTGAATATTTTCAAGTTCAGTTTCTAACCTAAAATTTTTACGAGCAAGTTCTCTCCTATCGGTTTTCAGTTTTTCAATTTTAGATTCAAGAGCATCAACTACTTTAGTAAGATCAGAACACATAAAAACAAGATCTCTATAGGAATACTCACCTTCCTCACTAGATTCCGCTGAGCTTGAATCTGAATTTGATTTCGCCATAAGACACAAGTTAACCTCCTCTGAGCTGCTATCCGAAGCTTCTTCTCCTTCTTCATCATCCCAAGTCGCTGCAAATACCTTCTTCGCCTTTTTCTTTCCTTTGTTGTTTTTGAGAAGTGGACATTTTGGTTTGATGTGGCCAGGCTTGTTGCAGTTATAACATGTCAGTTCACTATCGGAATTTTCGGAATCTTTTGACCTATTGCCCTTTGTTTTCTTCTTGCGTGGCTTGAATCTAGACCATCTTCTAAGATTATTGACAGCCATTGCAAGCTCTTCAATTGGATCTTCTTCATCGCTTTCTTCTTTGCTCTTTAAGGCAGTCGTCTTCTTCTTTGGTTCGGAGTTGTTGCGTTCTTCCTTTGCTTTTAGCTCAAGCTCATATGTCATCAAGTTTCCAATCAACTCCTCCATGCTTAGCTTACTCAGATCTTTCGATTCTTGGATTGCCGTGACTTTTGCCTCAAAGTTCATTGGTAAGACTCGTAGTATCTTCCGCACAAGCTCTACCTCAGTGAATACCTTCCCAAGTGCTCTAGCGTTGTACACCAAAGTTGAAAAGCGTCCAAACATGTCCTTTATGCTCTCGCCTTTGTCCATCACAAAGTTCTCGTATTCATTGCTGAATAGGGCTAGACGAGACTCCTTGACTTGAGAAGTTCCTTCGTGCGTCACCTCCAAAGTGTGCCAAATTTCCTGTGCTGTTGTACAATGAGAAATTCTATTAAATTCATTTTTATCAAGAGCACATATCAAAGCATTCATGGCTTTAGCATTTGTCGTTTTCAATCTCTTATCGTTAGCATCCCACCTATCCTTAGGTTTAGGAATCTCAGTACCACTAACGATTATAGTGGGAGGTTTATAGCCAGTTTCAATAATATCCCAAACATCATAATCAACGGAACTAAGATAAATACTCATCCTAACTTTCCAATAAGCATAATCGTTCCCGTTAAACATGGGTGGCCTAACGATAGATTGCCCTTCAGAAAAAGCATTATTTTGTAGACTCATGACTCTAGAGTTAAAAAAATATACCGGGCTCCGATACCACTTGTAGGATCTAGATTAACCCTAGAGGGGGGGGGGTGAATAGGGTTATAGCAAATTTTCTCGAATTAAACACAGAAATATAATAGCAGAAATAAATATGCTGAAAAGTAAATCACACACAAAATTTACCCAGCTTCGGCAACCCCTGCCTACTGCTGCATTCACAGATTTCTATTAGAATTAAACAGTATCACGCTTACAAACACTCTACTAGACTCGCAGACCCTTTTGCTCCCGCTCACAAACACTCTACTAGACTCGCACACCCTGCTCCCGCCTATAGAGTTTCGCTCACTCGCAAACACTGCTCCCGCCTATAGAGCTTTGCAAACTCGCACTCCCTGCTCACTGAACTAATTCGAAATAGACAATCTGACACTACCTAATCCCTAGGTGGTGATTTACAAATTCTTCGACTCGAAAAGAAAAAACAACTTCAAAAATAACACCGGAGCAAAAATTAAACTACAACTTGAATGCGTGATTTTTGCTCAAAATAAAATAACTAAAAAACCCCTTTTTTTAATTGAACCCTAAATAAAAACTTAAGCCCTTTTATAAAAAACAAGGCCGGCCCCTTGTTTTTATTAACCCGATCCACTTTCTTTTGAGAAGAAAAAATGGCGGCCTCTTGTTGTTTTGTTCATTCTGAAATTAGGGCTTGCGATCCATAATTGGGGCTTTTCAATATTCGATTCCTATGATGTTGCTCGCGCTCGTTCTCTGATGATTTGGTTGACTTTGAGATTGCGTTGCTCGGCTTGCTCGTTCTCTTGATTTGAGAAACTAGGGTTCGGCTTCAGTTTCTTCTATTCGTTGATGACTCGGTATGTTATTTCTTTTCGTTGCTGGTTTTAATGATTTGCTTGACTCTATAACTCGATGCCGATGATGAACTTGGGTTTGTGTTTTGATTTGATTCGATTTTCTCTCCACAGCCGATGATGATTTTGGGATTGTATTTATATGAATTCTGGACACTTGATTTTGTTTGTATCGATTCGATACTTTCCTAAATTATGCTTTCCTGATTTTAATTTCACCTTGATATGCACGGCTTTGATTGTGTTGCGTTCGATTTTCTTCTTGTATAAAACAGAAACTTTCCTTTTTAATTTTGCTGACTATTTCAAAGATTACAAATTTGAGTTTCATTAAATTCTGACTTCTATTTGTATTTAACTTCAATCATCTCTGCTACATACTGTACTCGGTCGTGAATTTTTATCACTGCGTTACATTTGTAAGTCTGCATTGTTATTCTTCGACTTTGGCACTGATCCATGATTTCGACTTGGACTTTGCATTGAGTACATATGATGACATCCACATGCTACTTGCTTTATTCTCGGCCTGAACATTTGCATTTCATCCATACATATATGCTCACTGTCTTTGTATACATTTTGCACAGCTGAACTTGTGTTGTCTTTGATGTTGTTGAACTTGGTATTGCTGCATCCATTGTAGCTTGCTACTGTAGTTGTATACTTGGTTGTTGTTCATCTTGTAGTTGCTCATTTGCAAGTGCATGTTTCGATTCACTGTTGCACTTTCTCATTTGCACTGCTTCACCATTCTTGTTGCCACTGCATTCTATTTCACTTTGGTCTTGGAGTTGCTGCTATATTGGTTTAAGTTGCACTGTACTTTGTGCTACTTTCACTGTGTCACTTGAGGTCTTGCAGTTTGGTTTATTGATGCATTCATGTACACTTTGTATTGATGCAGTGCTGTCATGTTGTTTGCAACTGTGTTGCACTTGTATCACTGGTATTTGAACTAAACTTGTGTATCTTGTAGCTTTCATCACTGGTGCATGTACATTTCTTCATGTTGCCTTCAGTAGCTTCACTGTTGCATTTGCATCACTGGTTCATGCACTGTTTCATGCATGTACTCTGTTGCAGTATTCATTATGTTGTTCCTATTTCATATGCTTGCACTACTTCTCTTTGGTCCTGAGTTGTTTAATGAAGAGGTTGAACTTGCATACTTCATGTAGCCTTTTGGTCTGACTGTTGCTTCATGTAGTTGACATATTTGTGGTCTTCATTTGGTGATTTGCACTGCTACACTGTTGCATTATAGTAGTTGCTTCTGCAGTTGTTTCATTATGACTGCTCTATGTTGTCACTGACTTTGGTTCTTCGCTTGCATCGTTGTAGTTGCATTTATGTCACGTAGTTGCATACTTTGACTTGATGTTGCATACATGTTTGTTGCAGTCCCTTTTTGCTGTTGCTATGCAGTTACTATGCTTTGCTTGTTCTCTGATCTCTGTTGCTCATTTGGGCTGTTGGTTGTCTCTGACCTGAGCTGTTGCCTTTGCATTCATTCATTAGTTTATTTGATCATTGGACTGGCTGTTGTAGTCGAGTTGTATTCATGTACACTTGTGGCTTGAACTTGACTCACTTCATGTTTGTTGCCACTTTACTTTGTATTACTGCCCTTGTGTCTGGCCTTTTCATTCATGTTGCAACTGCACTCATGATGGCTGTTCATTTGTATTCTGGTCAGTCTTGTTGTACATTGCATAGTGCATTGTCGAAGCTTTGAACTGTTAGCAACTTGACACTGTTGTACACTTGCTCTTGTTGGCTGCGCACACGAGTTGGCGAGGCAGTGCACACGTGTATGAATGTACACGTGTGTATTGCAGCCACTTATGGCTACCTGTCCCTGTAATATCTATGTGCACTACTTTGTGATGAATACAAGTGTGAATTATGACGAACAACCCAAATAACTGAGGCAAACCATATTTTCAAAAATCGTATTTTATTTTATATTGCAAAAATATTTCTTTTTCAATTTTACTGCGTTAGTGAATATTTTTGCAGATTTCTCAGATGCTGGATTCAAACCGGAATGCAGTTGACGACAAAATACGAGTGTGAGTGATATGTAGTGAGGCTATCAATGTAAAAATATTTGTGATGTAATCGTGATGTAATCAGAAATGTATATGTATAGTGAGAGCATGAATTTGTACTATTCAAGTTTGTAATAAATATTCGTTTGAATAAAATATTCGTTTGAATTCAAAAACTGTGTAACTTGTTCTGTTTGAATTCAAATTCAAATTCTGTGTAATTTATTTTATTCAACAAATATTTATTTAATCTATGAAAAACAAAATAGTACATTACCAAATACATTTAAATGAATATATATGTTTATTATCATCAAATAAAAACATATAAGCGCATATTCAACAGATTCACCCAAAATAAAAATTGCTTGATCCCTTTCTAATCTACTCTAAATTACTTGGTGACACCTAATTTAGTAAGGATTCGATAGGCTTTTTATGGGGGAAGGTTTAATGGAGGTTTGGAGAAGGTTTTAGAAAGTGGAAAGGCGATTGCTGGTTGCTTTCTAAGCTACAGTTAACCATAATCCTGAAATCACTAATTGGGCCTAAGCTATTCACCCACTAATATGACCAAAAATTTTCATTCCTAAAACAACCATATCTCCTAAAACATAAGGCTAAAAATCCATTGTGACCACTCTAAACTATCACATCTTTCATTTGGAAGTGGTTTCAGATCCCTGTTTGACTCATATCAAAAGTTATAGTTCTTAGAAGTTTTCAAGGTCAAAATTGTCCATAATTGATGTTAAGGGTCAAAAATATCAATACTTAACATTCTCCAAAGTTATAACCTAATCGGAGTCAATTTGGTTATGAAAATGATATTTTACATTTTGCGATATGTAAAGATGTTGGTTGTTACATTCTTTGCCCTTTAGGAATTTCAACCTCGAAATTCCACTCAAACAAAACATAACCAAAACAATCTAGATACCACGCATGTCTAATGATCAATCAGCTGGCAGCAATCAATCACGCACACAAGCAAGCAATAAAGTTATGTAAATACCCCAGTAGGCAAGGTATTAAATTAAGCCAAGCAGAATGCTAAATGTGAAAGCTAACGATAAAATAAAATATTACCAAGCAAACAACTATGGATAATCAATCCTTGTGCTCTATTAGGTCTCCAAAGTACTATCTACTTATTATTCACCCAACTGAGCCTTTACAAACTTCACAGTCTTCCTTCTAATTTGTTTCATACTCGGCTTGACTATACAAACAAGCTTTCTAGGCCTCGACGCTTCAAGTTCAACTTCAATATAATCCAGTTGATCCATTGTAATTATCATACCTGGGTCATACACAAGCTTCCTAAGATGAGAAACATGGAATAAGTTATGCACACCTGCCATCTTCTATGGTAAGTCGACTCATATGTCGGTTACCAATCCTCTCGAGTATCAAAAAATAACCTATGAATCTCGATGTCAACTTCCTCTTATTACCGAACCAAACTTTACTATTCAATGGTGAAAATTGGCAAACAACAAATCACTGATAGAGAACTCTAGACAACCTCTTCTCTTATCAGCATAGTTCTTTAGTGTGTCCTAGGCAGCTTTAATTCATTGTTGAATGACCTCAATCTTTTCCAAAGTTTCCCTAATCAGATATGGCCTAAGTATCACTTTCTCACCCTTCGACACCAACATGAAGGGGCATTGCATGGTCGACCCTACAATGCATCAAATGACGCATACCAATACTCATCTGGTAACTATTGTTGTATGTGAACTCAACCAAATGCAAATGATCGTCCTCGAGCCTAAAAGTTAAGAATGCTAGCTCATAAATCATCCTATAATAGACAATTCATTCTCTCGGATTGATCATCGGTTTGTGGATGGTAAGTTTAACTAAAATCTGTGTAGTTAATGCCCGCTATTACCCCGCTATAACCCCGCAATATCTCATAGAAGATTTCTACCGCTATGATTTCTCCATATAGCCCCAAAATATAGCTTTTCCGCTTTAATCCCCGCTATTTCCGCTATATCCCGTTATTCCCGCTATATTCTGCTATTTCCGCTATACCATCTTTAATAAAATGAATTAAAATATTGCATTATACATTATAAAAATTATGAAATTAATTTATTTGATTTAATTTTTAATATATTTTCAGAAATGAAAATACTCCAATATTCTACTAAATTCAATTATGTTATATAATAGTTTTACATTTATTTAAAGTATATTCTCACATGTTTATTGTTTAAAATCATTTACGTATTAATTATAATTCAATTGAATGATAATTTTTCATTTAATTACCATTTATATATTTGTAAAAACATTAAGTACGAGTTTTATATGCTATTTTAGAGCTATCTGCTATATCCCGCTATATCCTCGCTGTATCCCCGCTATGACTTTTTGTACCTCCACCGCTTTGAATTTGCCGAGCGCTTTAACTGCACAGACTAAAATGCAGCTTTTTCCCTAATGACTCTTTTGAGCTCTTCCATATCCACTCATGAATAATAGGTCTCAATCGCTTATAATGTTGTTAAGCATATAATGAACTTGCATCTTCCATTTCATATACAACTCAGCCAGTTTCAATTTTGTTCTGTTGGGCTTAATAGGCATGAATCAAACCCTCTTCGTCAATCTGTCAACTATGACCAAAATGCTATCATAGTCTCCGGTGATCCTTGGCAATCCTTCGGTGAAGTCCATCAACATATATTCTTACTTCCAATTGGAACTTCAAGCCGTTACAGCAACTCACCCGACCTACTTCGTCATCCCTTTCCTATAAAATGTGTACTTCATATCTCGACACATTTTATTGCTTTCAAGATGGATAATAAATCATGAGTGATTGCAGTCTCATAGCACCATAACTCTAAGTCCATCAACATAAAGCACGTATAATCTACCATCCTTGTGAAGCCAACCATCTTTGTAGACTCTGTACTACTTCATCTCCTCAAACTCTACTACCGTCTCAAACTTAGTCATAATCTCTATTGGTCTAGCATCATGCCTCAGACTAGTACCAATATGCTCTATCATAGTGGTCTAACAGTCAAGCTCATCAACGCGTCTAGCCTAACTCACACCTTGGTCAAAAATCATAACCAGTTATACACTCTAACTACATCCACTCTAGGACATAGCTCCCAAGCTATGATGTGTCCTACTCAAAGGATCAACGAACGCATTTCCTTTATTAGGTGTAACGACCCATAATTTTCGATGTTTAAAATTGGTTAATTTAATTAGATTCTGGTAATTAAATTTGGGGAAATATAAATTTGTGATGTATGAGTGAAATAAACACTAAAATGAATTATATCAAACAATAGCTAAAGCTAAATTTTGACAATTTGAATGTAATCCCAATAAATGAAATGGTGCAAATGTCATACTTAGCCATAAATGGAATGGATGGAAATAAAGGCAAATATCATATTGATTTACAGGAAAAAAAAATTATAAATGGTAATTGAATGGAATTAGCGTTATGATAAGTCATTGTAACTTTGGTCTATAAATAATAAACTTATAAGTGTAGTTAAAAGTAAACAGTGACAACTATTATGTGTTACCTGTTTATTTAGTCTACTAAATTGAAAATAAGTAAATAAGAGAAAGTATTGTATAAATAAATGAATTAGTATAATAAATGGTAATTGGACAAATTCACTATTATGTAAGTAATTATGATAATTAGTTGAATATAATATAAACTAAAGTGTAAATTTAAGGTTATGATAACAATTATTATAAATTGCCTAATTAATTTGTCAATGAAATTAATTGGAAATCAATTTCATTTAAATGTTAAGTAAATGAAAAGTAAACAATAGTAACTAGGTTTATAGAGTAATAATGGACTTATATAAAGATTGGAATTGAATCAAATCAAATATATTTGGAATTAATTATGATTAATTGGAATTCAAATTTTAATAAATGAATTTATTGTAAATGAAATCAAATACTACATTAATTGGAAATAGCCATTTTGGCCACTGACTCGAATTCCAACGAAACCAGTTTCATCGGATTCATAACGGTGAATTATTGTAGGATTTCAAGTTTCATAGCGGTTAGAGTTGTCGTTTGATCATACAGGCTCGAAGGCCTAAAAATCAATGAAATTAAAATCACTTGAAATCAATTTGAAATAACTTGATTTTAGCATAACCTCTTCATATGATGGAATTAGGACTGGAAACCAGTTCCATTGGAATTAAAATATTCAAAAACATCTATTTTGATATATGGGTTGATCCATTTTCGTTCCGGAGGCGAAACGAGCTTTTCGGGCCGTTTATCATTCGACCAATCTTGTCCATCTATTCTATTTTCAGTTGTGCCTATATATACCTCATTATAAATCCTAGCCACTTTCTATTTCCCCTTTCTCATTTCTATATCGACAATTCCAATTGCTCCTCCTCGTTCCGTTGCCTGCAAGCCCTAATTCCCAATTCAATTTCAAATCAAATCTCAACTTCAAAAATTCAAACTCCTAAGTATATATCGAATTATATATGGATTTGAAGCTCTCGACGAGCGCAAGTCAAATATATGATTCGTTTTCAATTTGGGTGGCTATATTGCCAGAATTAAATAGTTTATTTTCGGTTGTTCATCGCTCGGCGATGAACTTCGTCTGATCAGGGATTCAACGACAAGGTTGGGTGGAGAGTCGAACACATATTACATCTGTGTGGTTTGTCTAGTGATTCGACGGTTAGATCGCTGCCAAAAATTGGCTAGGATTTAACCCACTTGTGGCTGCCGGTGGATTTCTGGGCTTCTATCGGCAACGTGGATGGTGGACGATGTGGAGCCGAAGTCAACGTGTCGGCAAAAGGGAACGCACGTGGCCTGAGGCGGCCATGGGGGCGACGCATTTACAATGGTGGTGGCGGTTTCCGTTCAAATGCGGTATAGTACAAAGATGCTATGGTTTTCGTTGATTCTGGTTCACGTGTGCAGGTGATTGAGGTGAAATGGCAGAGGTGTTTTTCTTTTATTTTTTATTTTCAATTTCAATCGTTCTAATATACAAAACTTTTTCATACGAGGTCCAATCCACGCACGGTTTCTTCTGTTAGGATCGTATTAAAATTTTAGGCATTATGACGCTAGTTTGGATGAATTCTGAGACTGCTCAAATTTTGGGTTTAAACTGGATTTAAATTCAATTTAAATTCAAAAGGTGCGTGTTTTAGCCCACTCACAACTTCTAAAATTTCTTATGATTGTTAAATTGATTTATGATGTGATTAGAAATTTATTTATGACTGTTTGGCATATTTTGAATCATTATCTCGGTTTAGTTGAATTTATTTGTACAAAATAGTTATTTAATTTATTGTTGAATATGAACTGTCAGTAAATAACTGTTATTTATTATCTGTTCTATATTGATGTTATTGATTGAATTGGATGATGATTGTGATAAATGTTTAATGATTGATATTGGATGAATAGATGTTGTACTTTATATGGTTATAAACTGCAAGTTGTTATGGATTTTTATTTCATTCAGGATTGCGGTTTGAAATGATATATAACTGTATTTATATTTTAAATTACGGATTGAAATGATAAATATCTGTATCAATTGAGCATAGTATAGAAAATTTTATACAGACACCATGGTTTATATATAAAAATATTTTGAAATTATTTCTATGGTTTTGTTAAGAAATATGTGGTTTTAGATATTATATAAATGTTATTTTATCCTTTATTTTAAGCTATGTATATTTTGTTTTAATATAGAATAAGCTTAATAATAAGTTTGATTTTTATCGAGGAAAATATAATATGGTTAAGTATATAAATTATATTTTAATATAGAGTTTATAATGATTTAAATAAATTAAGGTTGGAAAATAAATTTAAGATTTATTTGAAATTGGATTTATTTAAGAATTAAACTCAAATAAGTTTGATGTGAAATTTATTAAATTTGAAATTTTAAAAGGCATAATTTTATAACTTGATTTTGGTTTAAGGTGCATTAAATGAATATTTCAAGTATAAATGAATTGAAAGAAATATTTAGTTATTTATAATTTGATTTTTATTTAAATGATAATTGTCACAACCCGAAATTCAGCGTTCAAAAATCGACATCAAATACCTCACTTGTATTCGACTGCCAGAGAATCTAACGTCGAACTCCAGTTCGGATGGAGCTTATAACAGCATTAGATGAATATAAACAGCGGAAACAAAATGAACTGCCACAAATCAACATCGAAGATACAACATCATTACAATATCCATTGCAACATTTTCACCAACATTAGAGCATTTTACACATATAGCACAACTTCAAAATATAAACATCACAGCGGAACAACAAAGTATCACACTCTAAGAAAGTCTTCAAAGAAATAAAGCGATAGCGACTTCCAAACTAAGCAACTCGAGATCCAAAAAGTTTCCAAAATATCTCCAAGACAAAAGCTTCAAAATCCGATAGCTTACAAACCAAAATACTTCAAAGATTCCAAGACAGCACCAAAACACGGAAAACCTGCTTCTAGGCTGCCCGTGTGGAAATTATGGGCACTCAGAGTTTAGAAAGGAAACAATAAACTCCGGGTCAGTCATAGGACTGGTATGGGTAAACAAAAACAGTTGTTTTGAATAAGAAAAACAAATTTTTAAAAGAAAACCATTCATGCTTTTGGAAAATGAAACTACCGTAAGGCCTCCCGGCATACACACAATGCAATCGCACACTTGGAGGAGATTTCACCTTATGATAGTCAAATATGCTTTATGCGAGAAAAATCTTTGATATTATTATTAGTGCATAGTGTAGAAAACATTTTGAAAGTATAATATTAACCTTAACCAGCATACGTACCATTATAGTATACCTACTATAGCTACCATATTAGATCGCAGGTTCTACAACTAAAACCGTAATGGGTTCATATTAGTAATTGGATATCCAACAAATGGTCAGGCTAAGGAACTTCTTGGGCCATATGGGTATGCCTCTAGAGGGACGCACCGAGAACCTAACCGAATCTCTGCCAACACAAGGCCGGGTTACCTCTGTAATTAGGTAACTACTACACGAGTATTCCATTCGCCGGTTGTAACCAACCTTTATCCGGGGCCCCAAGAACACAATCACAAAGTAACATAATTGCGATATCAACATACGTTATGTATCTGGGCCCTATGCCATGATACCACTTCTATCCATAAGGAAATGCACTTATCCTAAGGGGAGCTACCCCCAATAACCTTGCTGCATCCTTCCTGTTTCGACCATTACCGGGTTGTGAGGTTCGACGAAATCTCGTCCACAAAGCTATGCTTTTCACAAAACCCATGCTTTTCAGCAGCACTCGGCATGCCATATTGCCAAGTTAGGAGTATATTAGCGATAACCTTCAAGTGCATAACCTCTGAGCTTGTACGTCTCAGAGAAGTGTGTTAAGCTAAAAGAATAAATTCTCCGCCACCAACAGAAATGTATTTGAAAGAAATCTGCTTTATGTCTCAAAATGTAATGTCAGGCATACACTCCATACAAGTCTGTTCTGGGTTCGAACAGAACCGAAGGCACTTCCGAAGAAGATCTTGAAATCCGGGCATCCACAATCCCGATTGGAATCCCCATCACATATGGAGATCTCTATACCGGAGCAACTCTGTGCAGAGTCATTCAACAGGTTATCCTATCATTCTCGAAGACACTCCGTCTTCACCACCGTCTTCAATTGCTATCCATTTTGTCATATCACTAATCGAAATGGTTATATGACACAAAAGTGAGCATCAATTTAAAAACATGTGGATATGTCATTCACAAAGATTCACAAGTTCGATGTGGGTTTCGAATAACCAACTGGAATCCGACTCCCTGTCACATCGAAATTCAAAAACCGTTTTATGGGCTAAAGGGTTTTCATATTCACACAAAAATATATCACAGAAACAGATATCACAGCTCAGCACAAATTATTTTATATCACAAAGCATCATATCACATAACAGGGTATCAATCAGCTCAAGACATTCAATAATAACCAATCGTCTATTATTAAGCCGAATTAATTGTGTCATTATAATTAGTTAATCACATAATTATTTTTATTAATCATTCTTAATTAGTGATAAATTATCCTTAATTATTGATTAATTATTCTTAATTACAAATTAATTAATCCTTAATTATTAATTAATTAACCCATAATTATTAATTAATTAAATCTTAATTACTTTCATTAATTAATTATTCCTTCATTGATTATGTTAATTAATTAATCCTTAACTGTTAATCAATTAAACCTTAATTACTTTTATTAATTAATTATTCCTTCATTAATTATCTTAATTAAATAAATCCTTAATTTTTATTAATTAAACTTCAAATATTAATTAATTTAAATAGTTTATTCTTTAAGTAAATCATTTATCACTTAAGTAAATCAGTAATTACTTATTAAATTTAAAAGATAAACCATCTTACCTTTGTTAATCATTTTGATTTTCTTGTAAACTTGGCTAAATAAATCATCCTTATTATATAAATTTACTTAAGAGATTAAATTAGTGTACGTAGCATTTTATTTTAACTATCATTCTCAATTATATTATTTAACTATATTATAAAATAATGTAACAAAATTAAATTAAATTTAAAAATGCCTTACATTAAAACTTTAATTAGGTTTAAACTCAAATCAAAATTATCATTTAAAAACATGATTTTAAAATTGTTTAAAAGTTTGAAATTTATTATTACTATTTTTTAAAGCAAAACAGTTTTGTACGTTAACCCCCGAGAGTACTTCGAGTCTTCCCCGAATCATTTTACTACTTGCTTCGAGTTATCAACAAAATCTACCCGTGTGCCTAATATATATATTTTTTCAAATTTGTCTAAGTACAAACCCATGTAGCTCAGAATTTGCTTCGAGTCCGTACCCAAGCTATCACCTCCACTTCCCGAGAGTACCTTCGAGTTTCCCCTTTCTTCCCTAAAATGCTACCTCCTGACACAACCCCATACATGTGCATATGCACAATCACTTCAACCGCTACAGTTCGAATCTCTGGTTATCGACACGTCTACGACGAGCTCCCGAACCTCACAAACACTCAAAATTTCGAAACGATCGTGATTTCGTATTCGAGCCACCAGACCCAAATCTGGAACAAACTTGAGCCCCAATTGATCGCCTCGCTCTCCCTCTTCTGATCATCAGAATTCACGATACACCATCCAAAGCTTCGCCAGCCTCCCACGCTCCTGATGGTCTCGGTCTGATGCTCTCCGATGGCCTAAAGACGGCGCAGTGATCATATTTCTAACCTCGACTAATTTTAAACCTTAAACCCTAACTCGATCAAAATCAACATCCACGTTAATCTAGAATTTTATTAAGCATTTTTCCCTAACTCTACGATCCTCCAACTAGCCATGATTTCGATCTCGAGGCCCACAAACACACATATCATCAGAGTTTTACAAAAACCCATTTTCTGATCAACTTAAGATTTCTCGGTCGAAACTATATAAAAAATCTTGATTTAACTTTTAAAAATCATTATTTTTTATAATAATTCAGATAGTATTCCTGAAACTAGAATTTATGATATTTGAATTTCTACATGGTTTGAATTGTGACTGTGTTTTCAAATTTTCCAGGGAAGCTTTAGCTTGGTTTTACTGAATTTTTTTTTACTTACTTGTGTTTAAACACATGACTTTCATTTAGATCTTACAGTTAAATAAAGGCCAGAAGAGGAGTTATTGATTTTTTTGTACAGGCCCTATGCCTGTAAACTTGATACAGAGGTGCATTAACCTGTTCTCTAAACATACACGGCCAAATCATGCATATATTTAGAGATTTATGCTCATGCAAATCAATTTTAGCTTCACTTTCAGGCATGAATTCACACAACATTCAAATATTCAGATCTCACAAAGGTTTACTCACCTTTTCAACTGAAACAAAGAACCTGTCTAGATTTGAAAATTGAAAGCCTGGAAATTATTTTTCTTACTTGATCTTGAATTTTTGATCTGCAACTTGTTAATATAAATTTGCTTAATCTCTGATGGATATCTTACTTAATTTCTCAAAAACAAACTAAAATCCAAACTTACTTACAGTTTTTTTCTTGAGGAAACAGAGAAACTTTGGTCTGCAACTTGAAACTTGAGTTTGCAATTTATTTGAGTTGATCCTGCTTCTTATTTATTTGTTGAAGTTGACTCCTGCTGATGTTGAATTATTTGTTGAGGACTTGAAATTGTTCTTCAAATTCCTTTTCTGGCTCGAGATTTTGAAGAAAAGGGGTTACAGATTTATTTATTTTCTAGATATTTTTTCCTTGATTTAAAATGTTGAGGAGGTTATGCTTTGGTTGCTTATTTATTATTTTCTCTGGTTTAAAGATTGTATAGGTTTTGAAATGAATAAAAGAGTAACCAGAAGAAGTAAAAGGGCTTATATACTATACTTCCTTTTTTATGAATTTCTAAAAAAATGAAAATGATATAATGACACTTGTTTAATTCTTTCTACATGTTAAACACTTGTCTCTATAGTTATTACTTACTCAACATTTTTAATTTTTTATTAAAATAATATTTTACATTATTTAAATTGTATTGTAAACTTACATTTCCAATTAATGATATTTGCTTTATATTAATACATATTATTTAAAAGAGAATGTTTTGAAGTTAAATATGTATCAAATAAATTACATAGATATATATATTTATAAATCCAAATTATTTTACTAAAGCATTTACTTAAAATTTAAACTCAAAGTTAGATTAAATATATAAATTCAAATCTACTCATATATGCATATACATATACGTTCACATATGTATATAATTTAAATTCAAATGATTTTAAAAACATTTATTATTTCAAATTTTAAACTCAAAAGAAATTGAAATTTTATTCATATAAACTATCACTTATTTCATTTGTTTTGAAACTTTTCAAATTAAATTCCAAAAGTTCAAATAAATTACCAAATTTAAATTGATAAATTTTAGGATGTTACAATAATGGACTTATTAAGTAAAATATTTCAGAACTAAATAATAGAAAATTGAATTGTTGAATCGTAATTACCAAACTTAGTTTTGAAATTGTTGAATACTTAAGGTTTGAAATACATTGAATAGGAAATGGTTTATTATGTGGATCAAATCTGTTTTGAAATTGATATAATTTTTGGAAACTGAATTGAATTGAAATTTATGATTTGGGATTGGGTTAGATTTAAATTCTAGAAATTCGAGTTGTTTTGCAATTGATTTGTGAAATTGAAGAAGCTATTTTATTATATAAAGTATTTCAATATTTAAGCCATTTAAGTGGTGGAATTTATGTTTCAAAGCTGTGAGTTTCAAAGTATTATGATTTGAAAGTGTCATATTTCATGTGTTTGTGATTTCGAAAGTGTTATAACTTTGAATGTGCTATGATTTTGGAAAAGATATATTTGAAATGAAAAATGATAGCTTATTGATTTAGTTTTGAAAAGGCAATGATATTTTGTTTTTAAAGTATAAACTATTTTGAAAATGGCCGCGGTGTTATAATAACGGTTGGTTGTTGAAGAGACGGGGATCGAATATGGGTAACACTTTGTCGATACCGAACACCACTTTAACAACCGTGTACACAATGGAGATTTCAGAATGAAGTAGGATGGTGGAGGCGTTCCTTTGAGGTATATACGTGGACCCGACTCCCGTGAGATGGCATATGGTGGCTAAAACAGGAGCGATCTCGGACCAAGGAGGTAGCCCTTCTTATCCGACACACTCCTTAGATATTATATTCTGACTTTGAGGTTTATTTAGTGGCCACTTTTGATTTTTGATTAGGAGGTGTGCCTCGAGGTGGACGGTAGTAGCTGCTATGCGATACCACCAGCCCATGTGCCTAATTTGTGACGCCCTACCTTTATACCCACGGTAGCCAAGGTCACTATGAGGTAATGCTGTCAACTAACGCGGAGAATAAGGCTGGTTAGGAGCGACCATCTATAGCCTTGCTCGAACTATCTATTGAATACATCGATAATAGTCATACAAGCAGATCGACATATCCAATGAATACTCAAAACAAAACCATAGGTGGCTGGAGGATCTATCAGAACAGAATATAACAACTCAAATGTAATATACATCACAGAACAGTAAATCATCATATACACATATATAGATACATAACAGAGTATACAAACTGATACGTGTCAAGTGGTATAGCAAACCACAATATAAAGACGAGTCAAAAGAATACATATATATCAGAGTTACAACAAAATGGGACTATGCAAAAAGCCATAACAAAAAGAAGCTAGCGGAGTAGTCCATGCGGAAGCAAAATAGGCTAAGTCCAAAAGCACATAACCTGAAACATCTCGGTCTGACCCGAGTATAAATACATGGATCAGTCTAGCTAAACAAATCAGTTAGATAAACTGAACAACAATAATGTAACGACCCGTATTTTACGTGTTGATAGATCGTAGGATTTGCAGGTCGTTAGTGTTGTTTGTGTTGTCTCTAGCCTAAGTCGTTCAGAATTGAGTCGTATAGGGGCATAAGACGTGACCGACTTAGTGTTTAGGTCGCGTGATAGCTTGAGTCGTGTGGCCGAGTTAGGATGGTGACCGACCTATAGTAAGTCGTAGCCGACTTAGGAGGTGAGACAAGATAATGGGTTAAGGCTTGAGTCGTAACCGACTCATAGAATGGGTTGTGTATGAGTGACCGACTTATAGAAGCAACGGTTTATAGGTTGTGGCCGAGTTAAGGTTGGCCGACTCATAGGGTTGCCGGGTTAAGGTGGATACGACCTAAGGCTTAGGTCGGTGGCCGACTTAGTGGATAAGTCGTTGGGGACTTAGGCTTTTGACTCGTGTCTCGTGGGATAAGGATTAGGCTTAGGTCGGCAGGGTAATGAGTCGCGAACGACTCATGTTGAGTCGGCAAAGGCTAGTTGGATCGTGTCTAGGATAAGTCGGCCTGGTGTGATGAGTCGTTTGACTCGGAGTTGAGATAAGTCGGCAGATGTTGAGTCGTTGGCTTGAGTCAGAAGGTTGTGCAGTTGAGTCGGCTGGGGTAGGTCGTATGACTGATGAGTCGTGAGTCGGCTAGGTGTTAAGGTGATGAGTCGTTAGGTCCTTGGGTCGGTAGGAGGTTAGATCGGCACCCAATATGGAGATGGTGGGCATTGGTTAAGCCGTGACCGACTTATGTTGAGTCGGTAGGGTGTTGGGTTGTGTGTGTCGTTAGGTCGGCCTAGAGTTAAGTCGGCAAGTTTTGGGTCGGCGGCGACCTAAGGGGATGGCCGAGCTAAGGGGGTTTCCAGCCTATAAATAGAGGTGTTCGGCTCACTTTTTGGCACCGGTTTTTAAAGCGACGAAGTGCTGCCATTTTGAAGACTCGTCTACAACATTTCTTCATCTTCTTTTCTCCATTTCAATCTAGATCTAACATCCATCCAAGATCGAAGATCGAGATCGAAGATCCAAGTGTTCAAGTTGAAGATCTTCATCCGTTTGAGCTAGAATTCATCGTTTCAAGTGAGATTTCGCCGGATCAAGTCGTGATCTTCGCTGTCCAGATCTGAAGTGTTGTGATTTTGAGGTGTTTGGGTGATTTGGTGAGTGGTAGTTATCTCTCACACGGACCCAAAGGAGTGTAGTGGATTGGTGATATGTTTATGTGTTAAAGTTAGCGTTTTCTCGCATTTTCCTTAAGTCTGCATGTAGATCCATCATATTTGAAGATGTTTATCTATGAAAGTTATTTTTCAAGTATTAGAGACAAAACCCATGTTTTAGATTTGATAGATCTATGCTAAAAACCATGATTTCACGTATGTTGGACTTTTGCTCACTTAATTACGAAATTGCCATTATAATTGATATTGCTTAATAGATCTTGTTTGAATGGTTGAATGTTTGAATGTATGTTAGATTTGATTGCTCCAAGTTGGCTTGTAGTTGATTTGGAACAAGATGGTTGAAGATGATTCAAAAGCTAAGTGGAAAGGCTCTTGAATGGTGAAAGCTGCCAATGGCATATGAAGCGGATGTGGAAGCTCATATGGATGGATTCGAGGATGTGGGATCTTGCCATGATGCGAGAAGGCAAAGCATGGTTGAGTTGGGACTTTGCGATGATATGATGAGGCAAGGCTTGTGTTGAGATGGGACGGGTCATGATGACGTTCCAAGTTGAGAGACTTTGCTATGATGTGATGAGGCAAGACATATGTTGTGATGGGACGGGTCACGAAGACGTTCCAAGCACGGGTCATGACGACGTGCAAAGTTATAACTCGGTGATGCGGTCCGGGTTGGGGTGGATAATGGTTAGCTTGAGAGGCGCTTGAGCTAGTATGGAAGTAGTCGTCGAGGAGGATGACTAGGAGGCTAAGATCTCATCGTTGTTGAAGGTTCTAGCATACTCAAAGCAAGGGTACGTTGGAACGGGTCACGATGACGTTCCAGGCACGGGTCATGATGACGTGCTAGTACTCTGGGCTGATGCGTTCGGCTTAGGCACGGGTCACGATGACGTGCGGAGTTATGGCTAAACCGGGGTTACCATTAGCCCTTGACAGGCGGTCATTCAACTAACGGTGAAATCAAGGCAATGATAACAGTGATAGCCAGAGTCATGGATGTTTGGATGTTTGGTTGTATCATCATTCGGCTTCAAGAGCGGTGTTTTCTGGGTGCTTATCTGATCTTGGTTTAGGCCTTGGGGGTTTGTATTTGGAAAACATCGTCCTTGACTCGAGTGATTATTGCTTTACCTTACTTATCTGCTATGTTATGCTTACTTCTCCTTAGTGTGTGTCTGGGGGCTATCACTGTAGAAAGAGGTGGAGTGGGATGGTTTGGTTCCTATTCCTTTTATCCCTTATGCTCTTTGGTATGTTTGATTGTTAATTTACTGCTCACTAAGACTTTGTCTGACTCAAGGTTTTATGTCTCCTCTTATTACCTTGGGCTGTTCATCCATGTTTGGGATGGGCAGACTAGGTAGCAGGTGACAGGTGCTGTGCTAGGAGTTCTACGCTAAAGATGACGAAGACGAGCAGGAGGCTTTGCATATTAGTTTTCTTACTATATGTACTGGGTATCCGCTGCTGTATTTGGTTGAGTGATTTGTAGTGAGGCTTTCATGTATGGATTCGAGTAGATGATTGTATGAAACAACTGTGATGCTTATATGATGATGTTCTGTTCTATGGAGCTTCACTATATTATATTTCTCTATTGTATTTTATCCATGCGCTGTGAGTTATGCGATAGAGATTCTTCTGTTTTGTTTTACCCTGACTATCGTCCATGGCTGCCTGGCACACCTTTTAGCGCATTATTTCCTTGATTTGGTGCAGGAGTCATGGGCGGTCGTCACATTTGGTATCAGAGCTTTGGTTAATCGATTTCAGCCAACGCTCGCTGACGTAACTACGTATGAGAGACGTAATTGTATTTTGATGGGTGATTACTATATATAATATAGTAGCCTAGAAGGATTTGAACTCCTTATGCAGTTGTTTCTTAAGGTGTTCTAATCATTCTTATTACAGATACTAAGGATGAGTCGAAGAGGGAGACCAGCTGCAAGGGAAAGCCGTGCTGATGAAGGAGCTGTTGATTATGGAACTATGTTCGAAGCGATGATGACTTCGATCATGAGAAGGATACCAGCTTCAGGATCATCAGTGGATGTGGGAGTTCAAGTTCAAGCTCCAAGACCGGTGGATTTTGCTAAGCTTTGCAAGGATTATACTTCTCTTGGAGGAAAAGCTTTCTTGGGGACGGAGTCGACTATTGAGGTGCAGAGATGGATTGATGCATGTCGAAGGATCTTTGGTGACTTAGGGATTGAGGATGCAACTAAGAGAAAGCTTGCATCGAGACAGCTTCAGGGAAGAGCTGCTGATTGGTGGAATTCTATCACCATTGATACCCCAGAAGAAGAGATTACTTGGGAGCAATTCCAAGTTAGATTTGAAGCCAAGTTCATCTCTACGGCTCAGAAGTCTGTTTTGTTCAAGAGGTTTGTAGAGCTCAAGCAAGGTGGGAGACCAGTTCTTGAGTATATTTCTGAGTTTGAAGCTTTGTCCAAGTATGCCAGATCGTACATTGATTCTCCCTACCAGAAGAATGAAAAGTTTGTGACTGGTCTGGATGCTTATCTAGGAAGGCAGTTAGTGGATCATCTGGACGATCCATTTGAGAAGCTGGTGGAGAAAGCTCTGAGGCATGAGAGTTTGTTTCCTAGGGAAAGTTCTGTTGTTGCTGTAACCAGGGAAGGATCTAAACCACAGCAGAGTGGGAATAAGAAGAGGAAGCAGCAGCAACAGAAGGGAAAGGATGGTCAGAAGAAGCCAAAGGGCGAGGTGACTTGTTATAACTGCCGTCAGAAGGGTCATCTTTCTCGGGATTGCAAGAATCCGAAGGTGCAGTTGAAGTGTTACAACTGTGATAAGCTGGGACACATTAAGAAGGACTGTCCAGAACCGAGGAAAGATAGGCAGGTTGTGCAAGCCTATGCTTTGGGGGCTGTTCCATCGTCTTCAAAAGCTCCGACTGCTGAAGAAAAGGGGAAGAGTGTGGTGGTTCAAGGTACTCTTTCTATTTGTGGTGTTCCAGTTAGAGTGTTGTTTGATACTGGAGCGTCGCATTCTTTTGTTTGTGATGATTTGGTAAGCCGGTTAGGTATGAAACCGGATATTGTTGATAGGCCATTGGTTGTGACTAATCCAGTGGGGGGTTCGTCATGTTTGTGTATGATATGCCGTGGTCTAGTTGTGTCGAGTCATGATTGCTCGTTTGTTTGTGATTGCTTTGTTCTGAACTTTGCGGGGTTCGGAATTATTTTGGGTATGGACTGGCTTAGGAAGTATGCGGCTAGGATTGATTGTGAGAGGCTTGAGGTGACAGTCGGGAATGTGGAAGGGCGAAAGGTTGTGATACGATGTAAGCATGAAGAAGGCGTCTTCATGAGCTTCATGTATTCGCTAGTTGTTCCACGGGATGGACTGTCATCGGTGCCTATTGTGAATGAGTTTGAGAATGTCTTTGAGGAAGTCAAAGGGTTGCCGCCGCATAGGGAGATCGAGTTTCGTATCGATCTAGTTGAGGGAGCCAGACCTGTTGTGATGCCTCTTAGGCGGATGGCACCGAGGGAGCAGCAAGAGCTGAAGGTGCAAGTTGATGACCTTTTGCAGAAAGGATTCATTCGGAGAAGTGTGTCCGAATGGGGTGCGCCAGTTGTGTTCGCAACCAAAGCGGATGGATCGTTGAGGTTGTGTGTGGATTATCGTGAGCTGAATAAGGTGACTAAGAAGAACAAGTATCCATTGCCGAGAATAGATGACTTGTTTGATCAGCTTCACGAGGCTAAGGTGTTTTCTCAGATGGATTTGGCAACGGGATTTCACCAGTTGAGAGTGGCGAAGGATAGTGTGCCGAAGACTGCTTTCAGGACACCATCCGGGTTTTATGAGTGGCTGGTAATGCCGTTTGGATTGACTAACGCGCCAGCATATTTTGTGGATCTTATGAATAGAGTGTTCAGAGATCAGTTGAATAAGTTCGTGCTTGTGTTCGTGGATGATATTTTGGTTTACTCCAGAACCGAGGAAGAGCACAAGACGCACTTGAGGATTGTTTTGGGAATTTTGTGGAAACATCAGCTGAAGGCTAAGTTTTCGAAGTGTCACTTCTGGAAGAGTGAAGTGAGGTTCTTAGGCCATGTTATCTCTGGAAATGGAATAGCGGTTGATCCCGCTAAGGTGGCAGCGATCCAGGATTGGGTTAGACCTAAGAATGCATCTGATGTGAGAAGTTTTCTTGGATTAGCAGGATATTATCGTCGGTTTATCAAAGACTTTTCCAAGATAGCTGCACCGTTGACAGGATTGACGAAGAAGAACCAAGTGTTCAGATGGGATGATAAGTGTGAGCAAGCTTTCGTAATCCTGAAAGAACGACTGACAAGTGCTCCTGTTTTGACTATTCCGAGTGGGAATGATGAGATGGTGGTTTACACCGATGCATGTGGCACTGGACTAGGAGCGGTGCTAATGCAGAAGGATAAAGTTGTTGCGTATGCTAGTCGACAACTAAAGCCGCATGAAAGGAATTATCCAACTCATGATTTGGAGTTAGCGGCGATAGTGTTTGCTTTGAAGATGTGGAGACATTACCTATTGGGAGTTAGATTTGAGTTGTTTACAGATCATAAGTCGTTGAAGTATCTGTTCTCCCAAAAGGATCTGAATCTTCGACAGCAGAGGTGGTTAGAGTTTCTAGCATCTTATGATTTCGGTATAGCCTATACTCCGGGAAAAGGAAACGCAGTGGCTGATGCGTTAAGTCGAAGACATGCAGGTTTGGGAGCCATGTTTTCGGAGTGGAAGAGTCTCGAGTATTTGGCTGAGTTTGATTTCAGGCCTAGATGCGAGTTGGAACCTGAGATGTTGGCAAACTTATCAATAAGGCCTACTCTAGTGGAAAGAATTGGCGAGAGCCAAAAGAAAGATGATAAGCTTGTCAAGATTATCCGTGATTTGGAATCTGGATTGGAACCAGAGAAGGATAAGGGATTCGAGGTCGATCGAGAGGGTTGGCTTCGAAAGCAAGGACGATTGGTTGTTCCCGATATTGATGGATTGAGAGATGAAGTTCTGAGGGAAAGTCATCACTCGAGGTTGACAATTCATCCAGGTGGAAATAAGATGTATCGGGATATGAAGAGAGCTTACTACTGGGAAGGAATGAAGAAGGATGTTGGAAATTTTATTTCCAAGTGTATGAATTGCCAGTTGGTGAAAGCTGAGCAGAAGAAGCCCAGTGGATTACTTCAGCCATTAGAAGTTCCTACGTGGAAGTGGGAGCAAGTGTCGATGGATTTTATTGATGGTCTACCTAGAACCAGGACAGGGAATGAAGGGATTTGGGTCATTGTAGATCGTTTGACCAAGAGTGCAAGGTTCATTCCTGTTCGATCGACTAGGACTGCATCGAAGCTGGCTGAGTTGTATGTGAAGTGGATTGTTCGATTCCATGGTGTTCCGAAGAGTATAGTGAGCGATCGAGATCCATTGTTCACTAGTGAATTTTGGAAGAGCTTCCAGGAAGTTTTGGGAACCAAGTTGTGTTTGAGTACAGCTTATCACCCTCAAACAGATGGTCAGACTGAGAGAGTCAACCGGGTTTTGGAAGATCTTCTTAGAGCTTGTGTCTTGGACTTCGGAGGATCATGGGAGGATCACCTTCATTTGGTGGAATTTGCTTATAATAACAGTTATCAGTCGAGTATCGGTATGGCACCATATGAAGCATTATATGGAAGACCGTGTAACTCTCCGACATGTTGGTTGGAAGCTGGAGAAAAGCTGATACTTGGGCCAGAGATGATTCGACAGACTTCGGATTGTATAGAGATCATTCGGCAAAGAATGAAGGCAGCCCAAGATCGTCAGAAAAGTTATGCAGATAATCGTCGAAAGGATTTGGAATTCGACGTGGGTGATATGGTTTTTGTGAAGATTTCTCCATTGAAGAATGTTATTAGATTCGGGAACAAAGGAAAGTTAACTCCGAGATTTGTTGGACCATTCCCGATTATCGAGCGAATTGGAAAGCTCGCTTATAGATTGGAGTTACCGGAAAAGATGGCGGGTGTGCACAATGTTTTTCATGTATCTTATCTACGGAAGTATGTGCACGACCCAAGTACGGTGGTTTCTGCTGATAGCTGTGAAGACTTAGAGGTTGATCCTGTGATTACGAGACCTCGTAAGCCGCTTCGTATTATTGACACCGATACGAAACAGCTTAGGAGGAAGACGATTACGTTGCTCAAGGTACAATGGAGTGACGATGTTAACGACTGTACATGGGAGGAGGAAGAGAGGATGAAGGCAGCTCATCCCGGACTCTTCGAGGTATGGCCCTAAAGTGTCGTGACATCTCATGAATTTGTAGCTTGTTCTAAGTCTTAGAATTCTGCATGCTAGGCTAGAATTGGTTGCATGGTTTGTTGATTGCTTTGGATGGTAGGCATGCGGAATATCTTTGGTTGCTGTTGTTCGCTTGGAATTTCGGGGGCGAAATTCCTAAGGGGGAGAGAATGTAACGACCCGTATTTTACGTGTTGATAGATCGTAGGATTTGCAGGTCGTTAGTGTTGTTTGTGTTGTCTCTAGCCTAAGTCGTTCAGAATTGAGTCGTATAGGGGCATAAGACGTGACCGACTTAGTGTTTAGGTCGCGTGATAGCTTGAGTCGTGTGGCCGAGTTAGGATGGTGACCGACCTATAGTAAGTCGTAGCCGACTTAGGAGGTGAGACAAGATAATGGGTTAAGGCTTGAGTCGTAACCGACTCATAGAATGGGTTGTGTATGAGTGACCGACTTATAGAAGCAACGGTTTATAGGTTGTGGCCGAGTTAAGGTTGGCCGACTCATAGGGTTGCCGGGTTAAGGTGGATACGACCTAAGGCTTAGGTCGGTGGCCGACTTAGTGGATAAGTCGTTGGGGACTTAGGCTTTTGACTCGTGTCTCGTGGGATAAGGATTAGGCTTAGGTCGGCAGGGTAATGAGTCGCGAACGACTCATGTTGAGTCGGCAAAGGCTAGTTGGATCGTGTCTAGGATAAGTCGGCCTGGTGTGATGAGTCGTTTGACTCGGAGTTGAGATAAGTCGGCAGATGTTGAGTCGTTGGCTTGAGTCAGAAGGTTGTGCAGTTGAGTCGGCTGGGGTAGGTCGTATGACTGATGAGTCGTGAGTCGGCTAGGTGTTAAGGTGATGAGTCGTTAGGTCCTTGGGTCGGTAGGAGGTTAGATCGGCACCCAATATGGAGATGGTGGGCATTGGTTAAGCCGTGACCGACTTATGTTGAGTCGGTAGGGTGTTGGGTTGTGTGTGTCGTTAGGTCGGCCTAGAGTTAAGTCGGCAAGTTTTGGGTCGGCGGCGACCTAAGGGGATGGCCGAGCTAAGGGGGTTTCCAGCCTATAAATAGAGGTGTTCGGCTCACTTTTTGGCACCGGTTTTTAAAGCGACGAAGTGCTGCCATTTTGAAGACTCGTCTACAACATTTCTTCATCTTCTTTTCTCCATTTCAATCTAGATCTAACATCCATCCAAGATCGAAGATCGAGATCGAAGATCCAAGTGTTCAAGTTGAAGATCTTCATCCGTTTGAGCTAGAATTCATCGTTTCAAGTGAGATTTCGCCGGATCAAGTCGTGATCTTCGCTGTCCAGATCTGAAGTGTTGTGATTTTGAGGTGTTTGGGTGATTTGGTGAGTGGTAGTTATCTCTCACACGGACCCAAAGGAGTGTAGTGGATTGGTGATATGTTTATGTGTTAAAGTTAGCGTTTTCTCGCATTTTCCTTAAGTCTGCATGTAGATCCATCATATTTGAAGATGTTTATCTATGAAAGTTATTTTTCAAGTATTAGAGACAAAACCCATGTTTTAGATTTGATAGATCTATGCTAAAAACCATGATTTCACGTATGTTGGACTTTTGCTCACTTAATTACGAAATTGCCATTATAATTGATATTGCTTAATAGATCTTGTTTGAATGGTTGAATGTTTGAATGTATGTTAGATTTGATTGCTCCAAGTTGGCTTGTAGTTGATTTGGAACAAGATGGTTGAAGATGATTCAAAAGCTAAGTGGAAAGGCTCTTGAATGGTGAAAGCTGCCAATGGCATATGAAGCGGATGTGGAAGCTCATATGGATGGATTCGAGGATGTGGGATCTTGCCATGATGCGAGAAGGCAAAGCATGGTTGAGTTGGGACTTTGCGATGATATGATGAGGCAAGGCTTGTGTTGAGATGGGACGGGTCATGATGACGTTCCAAGTTGAGAGACTTTGCTATGATGTGATGAGGCAAGACATATGTTGTGATGGGACGGGTCACGAAGACGTTCCAAGCACGGGTCATGACGACGTGCAAAGTTATAACTCGGTGATGCGGTCCGGGTTGGGGTGGATAATGGTTAGCTTGAGAGGCGCTTGAGCTAGTATGGAAGTAGTCGTCGAGGAGGATGACTAGGAGGCTAAGATCTCATCGTTGTTGAAGGTTCTAGCATACTCAAAGCAAGGGTACGTTGGAACGGGTCACGATGACGTTCCAGGCACGGGTCATGATGACGTGCTAGTACTCTGGGCTGATGCGTTCGGCTTAGGCACGGGTCACGATGACGTGCGGAGTTATGGCTAAACCGGGGTTACCATTAGCCCTTGACAGGCGGTCATTCAACTAACGGTGAAATCAAGGCAATGATAACAGTGATAGCCAGAGTCATGGATGTTTGGATGTTTGGTTGTATCATCATTCGGCTTCAAGAGCGGTGTTTTCTGGGTGCTTATCTGATCTTGGTTTAGGCCTTGGGGGTTTGTATTTGGAAAACATCGTCCTTGACTCGAGTGATTATTGCTTTACCTTACTTATCTGCTATGTTATGCTTACTTCTCCTTAGTGTGTGTCTGGGGGCTATCACTGTAGAAAGAGGTGGAGTGGGATGGTTTGGTTCCTATTCCTTTTATCCCTTATGCTCTTTGGTATGTTTGATTGTTAATTTACTGCTCACTAAGACTTTGTCTGACTCAAGGTTTTATGTCTCCTCTTATTACCTTGGGCTGTTCATCCATGTTTGGGATGGGCAGACTAGGTAGCAGGTGACAGGTGCTGTGCTAGGAGTTCTACGCTAAAGATGACGAAGACGAGCAGGAGGCTTTGCATATTAGTTTTCTTACTATATGTACTGGGTATCCGCTGCTGTATTTGGTTGAGTGATTTGTAGTGAGGCTTTCATGTATGGATTCGAGTAGATGATTGTATGAAACAACTGTGATGCTTATATGATGATGTTCTGTTCTATGGAGCTTCACTATATTATATTTCTCTATTGTATTTTATCCATGCGCTGTGAGTTATGCGATAGAGATTCTTCTGTTTTGTTTTACCCTGACTATCGTCCATGGCTGCCTGGCACACCTTTTAGCGCATTATTTCCTTGATTTGGTGCAGGAGTCATGGGCGGTCGTCACAAATAACCTGCAAGGTCATAAAGTGTGACAAATATCTCTAAAAGAGATGACACAATCATCTAACAAAAGAGGAATAATAACAAGAAAAGCCTTATATCAATGGAAACTCAAATAAACAAAGGATATGAATATCCCAAAACAAGCCGAAAAGGAAAATATCAAATACCAATGAAGGCAATACAAGTTCCGCAAGGTAACCGCTATATATATCGTGCAGCTCGAAAAGACCAACACCAAAGGGCGATACCTAGGGAATATACATATCAATGAAACATCAGAAAATTGCACGTGCTTAGTACTGTATAAACAAATATACATGAGCCTGAAGACTCCAAACCCAATATCACTCGAGCGGTGACGAATGACCAACTTCAAAAGCGATATAATAGGGCAACAATCCCAAAGGCACAAACCCGAAGGTACATACCCGAAGGCACAAACCCAAAGACAACATACCCGAAGGCAACATACCCGAAGGCAACAAACCGTAGTGGTGAAGGTCCGAAGGCCTAGTACTGGACACCACTAACTGGCAGAATGCATCACAACTCTCGAAAAGGAATTCGAAAAGTGGTAACATGAGTCCCATAACCACCCGTTCGCACTAAACGGTTTACTATCCGTTAGTTAATTTCACACTCAAAGTGGTACAAAGTTTACCTCATCTCATTGGTAAACCAGACAAAAGGTCAAAACAGTCAATCGAATAGGTCAGGGATTAATCGGAAAGATAAACGCCCGGATTCATGGTCCGTGTTTTACCTAGCCTTTTGATCTCCCTTCCACTTCGCTCGAAGTGCCGAATTGTGTGTGTGTTTTAAATAGAAATTATAAATTAGAGAACGAGCTTTAATAACATTTGAAGAGAACATTTTATAAAAACCCGTGTATGAAATCAAAAAGGAATCATCAAAGTCAAATATGCATAAATAGCTAATTGGAGTCAGCATGCGTCGATTAAATTTGGAAAACCAAGCAAAATAGGCAAATTGGCAAAAGACAACAGATTCAGACGTCTGAAATAGGTGGTTCAGACTCCTGAATCTAGAAAATTAGAAGTTTTCCAGAACGTAATTCAGACGTCTGAACCAAATGTTTCAGACGTTTGAAATAGGCCTTTTTAGCCTATTTTCTTTCTGTTTGAAATCGAGCCAATTCAGACGTCTGAAATTCCAGATTCAGACGTCTGAAACTGGAATTCAGAGCATTTCCTGAACCTCGACCAAAAATGGCCAAATGAATATCGGAAGCGATCGGACGAGCAAATGACGACTAAGGATTTACGCCACGTGACAACCCAGCCTTAACGGCTCTTCATATGCCTCAAATATCAATGTACAAATATCCATAATAGGATTTTCATAGATTTTGACTTCAAAACACAAAAAATTGGAATATACAACAAATCAATCCAAAACAAAATCAATTGGACAAGAATAAGTGTTAGGAATTAATACATAACAATCGAAGATAATTATAGACTTAGATGTGAGATAAAAATCTCACCTTTTAACTCAAAAACAAGGATGAGAAGCCCAATTGCAAAGAAAAGACCAACCACTCTCCACTTCAACTCTACAAGCTTCAATCTAAGATCAAAACAAGTATTTCCTAAGTTAGGTTTAGGAAACTTTTTGAAATTAAAGAGGAAAAGAGTTGGAGAAGATGAAGAGAAAGCTTACCAATAGCTTCACTTTGATTATGGAGCAAGAATTCAAGTTTGCAAAGTAAACTAGGGCTTGGAATTTCTATTTCCCATTCTCTTCCCTCATTTTCAGTTGTGCTTGAGTTTTATGAAATGAAATGAGTGAGTGGAGAGGAGAGGGGGCTGAGTTAGGGTACTAAGCTAGCAAGTGGGCTGAATCTAAACCTAAAACCAATAGAAAAAGTAGAAAAATTCGACTTACTCCAAACATATCAAAGTTTATACTTAAAAAGATCGCAAACGCCATTTTGGACTAAATGGAGGTGGTTTCGAGTCCAAATTCGACCGTTTGCAAAAAGTAACATTTCAGACCTAAATCCAACTAACGACGCTATATTTAAATAAAATATTTAAATATACAATCGTTAAATATGCGGGTTGTTACATAATTGGTATATCTACCTTGGCATTGCCTTATTGTATCGTATTACCTACCCTAGCGCGCCTTGTACGATTTTGGTTTTCTCCCGTAGCCCATGGAGTATCCTCTGGTGGCTTCCCGATCAGGAGGGACTATGATATTGGATGGACTACTAGGACTATTACGTGTTAAGTGGAATATTAGGTCACTCCTTAACGCTATTGAAAAGTAAGTTTATTTTACTAATAGACATTATTATAATAGAAAAATATTACTGCATAGTAAATAGTTTGATGGATCCTTAGAAGATGTGAATCCCAAGTATCTCTTAAGTTACTACACTCACGTTAGACACTGGATAGGAGATGTCAAATCTTATAAAAATCTCTAACGTCGTTACGCTCCTATTATTTACGATTGATTTAACTCACATAAGATTTTTAGTTCTGACTCAAAGGTTTTGTCTTTTCAATTCGCTAGGGTCAGTCTGGGCGTTTCAGGGTTCGAAGACCTTATTTCTGGAGGACGAAGACGAAAATTATATTATTTTTACTAACATTTACTATATTGTTCCGCTACATCACATTGTTCTGCTGCATCACATTGTTCCGCTGCATTGTTATTTATTATTCTTTGGTATGTGTAACTCTGATTCTGTGTTGTACAGGTATAATTAAATGTTTTGTAAAACAGCTTCATGAACTGTTATTTGATTATTATATTTTTTCGTTCCACTGCAAGATTCTGTTTTGTTTTTTCTTTCTCTGCTTTTCTTATTCACCCAAATAACAATCTGCCCTTCTGTATGGTCTGGGTCTGATGTGTGTGGTTTATCGTCAATTTAAAGCGTACAAAAGGGCGGGACGTTACGTTAGAAGAAGAGCAAATGTCAAAGTTGTTAGAGGCTAAGAACTCTAACCATCGTGCATTCATCAACCTCTCTTTCAAACTCGCAAATGCATTCTCACACCTTACATCCCAAAGCAAAAGTTTGATTCTTCTTCATCAAATTAGTCGATAGTGCGGCAATCTTTGAGAGGTCCCTTATAAACATCTATACTAAATCGCTAATCCAAGGAAACTCCTTACATATATAGCATTTTTAGGTCTTTACCAATCTTGGGCTATTGCTTCCTTGGTTGGATCAGTAATGGTACCCTGCTCCAAAGCGACATTACCTAAGAATCACACTTCCTTCCTCTAGAAGTGACATTTTAAGAACTTCAATTTAATCCGGTGCTTACTCGACACATTTAGCAAAATCCACTAGTTCATCTTCTATTCGTCTTCCATCCGTGAAAATACAAGAATATCATTGATAAATATGAGTACAAGCTTATTCAGTTGGTGCTAAAAAAATGACTCATAAGTACAATAAAGTATGGCGATGCATTCGTTAACCCGAATAGCATAACCAACCACCCATAAAATCTTGATGGTGTGTGGATTGCTATAATCGGCACACTCTCCTTTGCCACCCTCGTTTGGTAGAAACCCATCGTCGAATCCAACTGACAAAAATTTTCACACTATAAAGTCGGTTAAAATAAGCCATCAATACATGAGTGTAAATACTTATTCTTCCTCATTACCTTATTCAGCTCGCGGTAATCAGCTCAAAATCTCAATGAGTCATACCCCTTCATAGCGAATACTACAAGTGATCCCCACTTTGAAATACAACTAAGAATGAAACCCTTCTTGAATAGCTTATTCACTTGCACCTTTAGTTCACAATGCCCCTTGGATGTTATACTCCTCAATAACATTACTACTAGCTAGCATCATCCTTTACTAAACTGATACGAAGTCAATCCCCCTATGTGATGATAATCTAGTAATCTAACAACCTACACCTTAATAGGCCTGAATTTCGACTACATGGAACCCAGGTCCATTAGGATATGGATCGTTGGTTTTGATAACCTGTAATAAACATAATTATATAATAAAATGAACTTATAGTGAAATAGTAAAATATAATAGAACATATATGTTGACTAAGGCTACTATCTTGAAATCAATATTATTCCTTTAGTATCCGATTGTTTGTAAGGGCCGAGCATGAATGAGAAAACTTCACCATATGCAGTTCCCATTTTGCACCAGCAGCATGTCCCTCTAAATCAATTATATGGATCGTAATGGGGAAGGGGTTAGAACAAAATTTTGGTGATTGGAAAATTACATGCTTTATCCATAACACGGGTTTATGTCGATTGATTCCTATTTATGTGTTATGTCCATTATTCATAGCAATTCCATGTAATACCACCTACATGTACGATATACGTAACTATTACTACAAATAAAGGTATCAAACACTAAGGAAGGACATACTGAAATTCAAGATGTCAAAGAATGAAAAGCAATCAAACATTCAGCAAAGGGTATTGAACTTCAAGCAACCTCAGGGATATGTCAAACCTCTATAATCAAAGGTGTCAAATATTTAGGAAGGGATACTAAGACTCTGAAGGTATCGAATTCCAAGCAGTTAGGAAACCCGAAAGGTATCAAACATAAGCATAGTAGGAAGGCTAACAAACCTTAACCATCAAAAAGGCATCACACTAAGGTATCAAATCTCTAAGGATGTCAAGCTATAAGTGTTATCAAGCTTGAATGAAGAGGAGGTATCGAGCTTGAACAACTATAGAGGTTGTTGAATATGGAAAAAAGAAAAGGTATCGTGTCCCAAACAATGTCCAAAGATATTGAGCGTATAACATGCATATGATACAAAGGATATAGAACCTAAACACAATTTGAGGGAATTGCCAAACCATTACAACAAAAAGTGCTAATATAATGTAAAGTGGAGAGGGGTGCTGCATCAATAAGAGATATTGAATACATAATCATTGAACTATTGGCATTCAAAAAAGAAACAACAAGGAAATGGAAGGAATTTAAGAGATGCCTACTGCCAATATCACAAAAAACGGACATGATACTAATTAGTGTTGAGCCTTAAAGGGAACGATCCAGTATTTCTTATGAAAAAGAGAACTTCAAGAATTTATTTACAAGATTTGAGCAAGAAGAAAATGTGTCTGCAAAGATTAAGTAATTAATAAAGAGGAATTCTTTATGAAAATGATTTAAAAAATAATGGCAAAAGCCTTTGATCCCGCCAAGATGGCCTGCTCAAAGCACCTCCTAGAGGGAGGTTAGAGTAAGCCTCTTGTTCCACCTATAAGGCATGGCCTGAGCACTGCAAGCCTTCAGTCCTACCTACATGGCCTGGCCAAAGAACCTCCTAGAGGGAGGTTGGAGTAAACCTTTGGTCATGTCTAAGATGGCTTGACCAAAGCACCAACCAGCATTCAGTCTGGCCTATAAGGCCTGTCTGAAGCGTCTCCTAAAGGGAGGAAGGAGTAAGCCTTTGGTCCCACCTGAGATGGTATGGTCGAAGCACCAAACTAGCCTTTTGCTCTGCGTATTAGGCTTGACTAAAGCACCTCCTAGAGGGAGGATAGGTAAGAGTTTGGTTATGCATAGGATAGCTAACCAAACGCACCGACCAAAACCTAAATCATTACCTAGAGACGGTAATAAGGGATTCAACCAAAATCTAAATCATTACCTAGCGATGGTAATAAGGGATACAATTATCGTCTAAAGATGGTGATAAGGAGCAGGAGAAGTTGATTAAAACCTAAATTATTACCTAAGACGACATTAAGAGGTAAAAGAAATAGGTTAGATAAATCAAACTTTATCCAAAAGAATGGATTAAAGAATCTTCTAGACGGAAAACAGTCAAACACATCTAGTTCTACATGAATCCAAAGTTAAGAAACCATCAAAGGAAGGGTAAAAGGCTATCTATTACACGGAATCGAGAATTTTGACGCGGAATATTGACATCTGAGAAATTATGACTTATGACTCGGGTGCCGAGCTTTATTCTCTGTAATACTGAATTAACTCTTAGCCATGATTTCTAGATTGGGATTTGAATTATAAAATAATGAGAATTTCCATTAACAATGTGATTTCTAATCCTCTAATTATCAAACAATGGAATCTCCATTAATAGTCGAATTTCTAATTTTTCTCACCGGATGGAATTCTCCTCTTGTTATCAGATAAATTTTTGATCTTCAGATGGAATTCTGGACTTATTATCATATAAATTTTTGATCTTCCTATCGAATGGAATTCTAGATGCATTATTAGATGGACTTCTTACCTTCTCACCAGATAGAATTCTGTTATATTATTATATGGATTTCTAGTCTTCTTATAAATTGAGTTTATGATCTTTTTGCTAGATAAAGCTCTAGTCTTTTATCAAGTTGACTAATTATGCTTAAACCAATAATGGTTTTACCTATAAGAGAAAGATGAAAAAGAAAATGATCCAACTTTTCTAAAAAATTTCTGGTAAGTATTTTGAAAAATGAATTTCAAAACCAAATTTTCAAAATTTCAAGTATCAATGACACAACTTTTTCACAAATATTTTTCAGCATTTACAAAACAGAATGATCAATTTGAAAAGGAGATAATTTCTTGAAATCATGAAAATTATCGCCTTTTATTTATGATTTTCTAGAAGAAAAGGAGAGATTCTTATAAAAAAAGTGAGAACCAAAGACGCCTATCTAAAGCATTCTACGAAGAAATAAAGAACAAGTAAATCTATACTTAATCTATGACTACTATTCATATGGAATTGGATTAAAGCACTAAATTAATTTGCAAATCTCAAATAATTCAATGAGGTCAAATGCAAGACAAAAATAAGAAAATAAAACAAAAGATCAATTCAGAGCACCAATTATTCATGTATGAACTTAATTATCATTTTATATTTTATACGTCACATACAAAAGCTATATATTTTAAGAAAGATTAATTAGTAAGAGAATTCAGCTAAGAGTTTCCAAGCGGCATCGCTTCGATTATTAAGAATCAAAATCTTGCACCTTTTTCTTCAAATCTTCGATAGCCAAGGAAAGTTCAATAATGTGATGATGCACCGCATCTAAAAATTTCTTAAACTTCTTTTCGTTCTTTCAAATAGTGTTTGTATCATCAATCAAATTAATTTAAACCGTTAATGCGTTGTCAAATATCTTATTGGCTCCTTTGAGGGTTTTAACTATATCTTGTAACTTTTTAACCATTTTCTCAAGAGCGTGCTTCTCACATCCTATTTCTCAAACTGACTTTGATACTTGGTGAGATGTTCAAAAACACTTTCAACCCACTTTCCTTTTAGAAATTGGATGCATATAGATTTAACCTTTTGGCACCATCTAGAGATTTCCCTACGATATAAACCTCGAGGTGGGTTTAGCAAGGAAGGGAATGCATCTTTGCCAACTAGAGAATGAGACTTATTTGTACTCATAGGAGTAGGAGTGGGAAGGCTGGATTCGCCGCCACTTGCAATAAGTGCCATAGATTGATAGGATAGTTGACTCTTCAATAAGTCCATTTCAATGTCCTCTATCCTTTGATGTAATCGAGCAATCCCTACATCTGTTTCGTAAGTTTGGGCTGAAGTATAAGTTCGGCCAGCCGCATTTATTCTCTCTTTCAAATTTTGAATTTCCTTATCTTTATCCTTGAAATTTTTCCTCCAAATTTGAGCACATTTCTTCATACTGCTTAGTGACGATCTCAGTCGGTAATTTTTATCATGCCAATTACGCGCCTTCTTGTTGTCAAGATATATGGCCAAAGATTCTTGGGGCAAGCACTTCTCAGTATTTAATTGTATTTTGGTTTTAATATTGTCTAATCGAGAAAGAAGATCCAGATCGTTGAATGCAAGAGTCGGTTGACTCTCCTATTAAAAATAAATAAAAGAAAAGGAAATTAATACACAAGAAAATGTGTTCTTTATTAGCAACAAAAAGGTTTATAGGCACAAACAAATACAAATTACATTAACAATACAAGCCTTATGTATTCTCAAAGTTTAAAGATAATAGTTTGAGCCTTTCTGAGAGAACCCATGGATATAGAAAGGGTAGAGTAAAAATGGAACATCAAACATCGGAGGGGTATTAACTTGTGGGAATTGATGACAGTCCCATTTCTGGGCCGAAGGGCTAGTTTCAGCACATAACAATTTGGTGTAATTTGTTCGCATCTCTTTAAGTAAATCATCCTTTTCATTGCCCAAGTAATCAAAATGAAAGTGAGGAAACCATGTGTAAACTTCTAGGAGATCCCTAAGGAAGCAATATTTTAATAGCTCAGAGGTTTTGAGGGTTAATGATTTCACTTTAGAGTCCTCTTTAATTTTATAAATTTCCTTAAGATTTCCATGGAAATAAGATTACCTGATAATTCCTTAATCTGTATGGTTTAAGAAAAACAAGCTAAGGTGCAAAGAAACGAAGATACTGGAATTCATAATATTGTCTAAATTACATATTACAAAAACAAAATTACTTGGGTTCATACAATATTAACCCTTTGTAATAATCGGAAATGAATTTCTCTTTGTTGAACTTAAACTTCATGGGGGGAGAGTGCTAGGGGAAGCTGGAATGGTCGCAACCCTGAGAAGATTCCAACATTGCCTAGTATGGAGATTGATTCCATGCTCATTTAAATATCTATTATGGAGACGTCTAATTAAACCTCCACTCTTCTCCCAGAAGAAAGAAAAGTCAACGAAAAGACTCCTAGAATAAATTATGTAAAGAAACTCTACTACTGCTTCTCTATCTTCGATAAGCATCCAGAAGAGTGTAGTTAACTCTACATTTTCTTTTAAACTCTTTCTTTGTGAAAATCATATCTTTTAAGAGTCAGACGGCTCATTTTTCCTTGAAGTCTTTTAATCATTTGGCATGAAGGCAAAGGCACCCGTACTTGTTAGCTAAATCATTATAACCTTTAGTTAGCCTTTTGATCTCTCTATTTAGTTAAAGCACCTCTCTCTTGCTCTTCTTGTAATAATATTTGGATATTTTCCTAAACTAAAGTAGTGAGATTATTAACTAAAAGCTGCAGATAAATTTGGACATCTAAAAAAAATTCATACCTACATGATAGGAACATGGGAAGTAGGAATTTGAACCTATTCCTTCGTCTGTTGACTAGGAGAAGGAGAATCTTTTGGAGGAATACTTTCCTATGAAGTTCCCTGAGGACCTGGTAGAAAAGGAAAGCATGTGTTATAAGTGGATGAGTCAAAGTCATAACCGCTTGATCTGTTACCCCCATTATACCCACCTTGATCGTCATTGTCATTTTTTTCATCATCATCTTCCACTTCATTAAAATCTTCATCTCCTCCATATAGGGGATCGTCGAATGATAATAATTCCTTAGGATCAATAGCCTCTTCTTCTCATCTTGGAGCGATCCCTAAACTCTCCCCAGAATAAGGTTGAACTTCCTCTCGAATGTGTTATTCAGATTAAGGGGGAAGGAAAATCCAGGTCAGAGCATTTACCGATGTTGTCATTATATACTACAACAGGGCATCTTCATAGCGATTCTCCGTTATTTTGGTAAGTGCCTGATCAAGGAAGAAAGAAATTTTCCTCTTAGCATTCTTAAAATGTTGTTGAATAAACCAGGGTGGCTTTTTTAGTTTCTAGCTGGCTTTCCAGATAATGTATCATATCACCTATTTTGACCTTCTTTTTATTAGCTTGTTCAAGCTCTATCCCTATAGTCTTCACACTCCCTTCAAGTAGAAATTTGGCTTTTTACCTTTATCAAGTAAGGAGACAAGTTTACCCTTCTCAAGAATAGCCTCATTTTTTTCCACTGCAACATCAATCATTTGACTCTACAGAAGTTCAACTTTAGCCATTAATAACGAAACATGCTCCTTAAGCTCTACAACTTGACCAACAAGTCCTTGAGAGGCGTGTTGGAGAAAAACATATGCTTGGCCACCTGAAATATACAACATGTATAAGTAAGATGTACCAAATTAGAGTCTAGACTAGCCAAAACACAAAAAGCCACATACCAACAAAAGCTACTGATAAAGAATATAAAGATGATCCTTTGTAAAAGTTGATGGTTGCATTGGCCTGAGAGAAGCCACAGTTGATGATTGGATAGCTAAATGAGCAAGATCATTAAAACCCATAAGGATAGTTTGAGCCTGGACCTCCGAAGGAAGATATTCGACGGGAAGGGGAGTCAGACCTAGCTCCTTAAACAAATGTTGGAAATCGAAGCAAGAGTAGGAAGCGAGATGTTTAGCAAAGGATTTGGGTTGTGAACATCCTTTGTGTGTTTGTAAGCATCATGGTTCAAAGAGCCTAAATAAATCATGTTAGGATCTTCAACGGTCAAGGCAGCATCTATATTCGAGTCCTCGGCAACGATGACGGAAGCCTGGACCTCCTCGAGCTTAGCCTTTTCAATCGAAGGATGGATTGAAACAACAATTAGGGCATGGGAGTCCGCCTTCCTTTTTATAGCACCGATAGCCTTGGTAATAGAACCCCTAACATAGGCAGCCTTAGTTGTTTCAATTAAAGAAGAAACGTGAGTATTAGCCTTCTTAGACTTAAAGGCTATAATAATAGCAGATGAGCATAAGTCAAAGGAAAATTCATAAGACACCAATGTAAGAAACTTTGTTTAAATTATATTATAAACTTACTGAAAGAATCACACTGAATGAGAGAGGAAGTAGAAATAATTTTTGACTGTTGACAATTAATAATCATTTTCCATAAGTGTCCCCCTTTACCATCAGAGGTTCTCCTAGCACTCTAAGGTTGTTTAAGATTAACGAGTACTTGTCAAGATTAGTTTCGGTCAAAAGCCTAAGCCTGTCTCCCATGCTTTTAGATGCTTGAGTCAAGCCTCGATAGTAGTGGTGATGGAGGAATTAGATTGTTTAAGAGTAGATCCTGAAAGAGAATACTCATCATACGAGAATGAAGAAATGTAACATAAATGATAAGAGGTGGTAAAACTTAACCAAAATTAGAAAAAGACCCCTTGATCTTAGGAGTATAGCATCAAATGTAAAAAACTGATTCTCCTAGTCCCTTGGCTTGTTGATCAAATGGGTTATTAAACTCTTTGGATAAAGGAGAAGGCGATATACAGAACTATCTGATTGCTTGTCTACTCTTAAAAGATTCACCAAAGAATGAAGAGTCATAGCATTTACTGAAGGAAGTTTAGCTTCCCTGGCACGGACCTCCAAGCAACTTAAATAAGTATAGGAGTTAAGATTTAATTATATCAAAGCGATTCCTAAGTGCAGCAGGAACATTAAAAGGAATTCTAGGAAAGGAAAGTTGTCTAAATATTAGATATGAATAGGAGTAAAATAAAGAATCCTTCAAGAGGATTATATGTTCTGCTAGATGGACCGGCAACCATGATTCCATATTTGTAATCCCAAACTGCTGAAGAATAGTATCTACTTCCTGTTGGGTAATTATGGAAGCTTGGTTAAGCTTATAATTTACTTCTCTAAAGCAGGAGAAGGTTTAGGGCCTTTGTTAGATTTCTTGCTATCCATTTGTTTGCGATGTGACAACTCATAAAATCAGGGAAGTATTGCATATTTTATAAAAGTTTGAAATGCTCTAAAATAAAGATGCAAAAAAATGACTAAATGAGTTCCTTATTAATTGAAAATTATTCAGCCTGTAATAGTAAAGTGTAAAAATCAAGACTATCTATATATTATGGACCAATTCAATAATTCACTGAGAAGTCCATTACAGGTATCGAACCTATAACAAAATATCGGGTTTATAGATTTAAGTTATACATAACCAATTGAAAACTGATTAATGATTATTAGATTTATGATTAGATATCGAATCCATGACTAGTCATTAGGGTCCAATCAACGAATCGTACTTATAACACCTTATTAAGAATATAATAAAGTGTTGAACTGATAACACAGTGTTGAATACATTATAAAGTATTGAGTTCATAAATATGAAGTAGGTTTAGAATAATTTAGAAATGCTCCAATCGATTAACGAGTTTCTAAGGTGATGAATGCGTAAATAGTATGGGAGTCTATAATACTATAACTACTTTTTTAAACCATAATATGGTATCGAAATTAAACAAGATACTGAGTTTGTGGCCCATATAATGTCTCTTTAACTAGTTCTCATATTTATATAGGTATAGCAGCACATTATGAAGTTACCGAGCTTGTAACCGAAACGACAATCTTTTAAACAGTTGTCAAGCTCATAAACGGTTATCGAGTTCCTGAATAGATACTAAACTTATAACTAATTTTCAAAACTATAGCTAGCGGATGGAACTTAAAAAAAGATTATCAAGCTTTAAATTAGATGTTTAATTTCAAAAGACTAACACAAAAACTAGGGTCTAATTAGTGATGAGTTGTCGAATTTCAAAGCGTATGTCATGTTCTTTACAATTAATCAAATTCCATATTGATAGTTGAGTAACAAGGGTATTGATCCTACTGATAGCAAAACTCTGAGAAGTTATCAAATTTCTAGAATGGTTTCGAATTTGATGTAAATCCAATCAATCATTAAACAAATATTACACAATTTACATTCAAATTTAAGCATTAAACTTCATATAATTATAACTGGTACAAAGGTTCGATTTCCAACCCAATTCCACAAAATACATAAAAAGGCCCAATCGATTAAAGCCCTAATTTTAAAATCAAAAGTTCCTTTTGTTGGCTTTTGTTTAAACTAAGTAAACTAGAGATTGTACCTTGAGATCAAGCTCGAACGATATAGAGATCGAAATTTTTTATTATTGAAATAAGGAAATTAAAATTGCTTTTCTCGAGTTTAAACTGCAAGTAAAAAGATGAAGAAGGAAAAGGAAACATGTATTTATAGGTGCCACGACCCAAATTTCAGCGCTCGAAAATCGACACCCGCACTTCACTCATACTCGAATGTCGCAGATTCAATCGTTGAAATCTGACTCATGCCGGAGCTTATAACACATTAAATATAACAATACAGCGGAAAAAAAAGAATAATATCATTGATACATAACTGTTGATTACAACAATGATACAACTGAGATATCAGAGACACAAAAATAACAGCAGAAGGAATAACACAACTGGATGGTCTAGAATTTGCAACCAGCGATAGCGGAAAGATAATTCCAGTAGAATTTCCAAGTGAGGAAGCGAGAATCGAGCATATTGACTCCATTGCCAATACTCCAAAACCAAAAGCTCATCCCAAAAGCTACAAGGACTCCAATCCAATAAGCTCGCACCACCATCAAATTGAACTTAAGCAAATCTGATCCCAGAGAAACAAATGCGATCACCAAAACAAAGGCTCGATGCTATCGAATCCACCCCTACTATTTGATTATCTAAAAATATAACTCTAGACTGCCATGTGGAAAATTGTGGGCATCCAGAGTTTAGGAAGGGAACAATAAGCTCCGGGTCAGTCATGGGACTGGTGTGAGCAAAAAAAATAGTTTTATCTTTAAAACAAACAACAAAAGAATTTAAAATTGAAATCTGCATTGCTTTTTTGGAAAATGAAACTACCATTATGGCTCATACTGCACACACCATGCAAAAGCATAATTGGAGGAGATTTCTCCTTATGATAGTCAAACATGCTTGATACACGAAAACCATTTTGATATTATTATTAGTGCACAGTGGAAAACATTGCGAAAGTATAATATTAATCTTAGCCAGCATACAACATTTCGTCGTATGCCTACTATAGCTACCATGTTCAATAACAGGCTACCGCCACATTCCATGGCCGGTTATACAACTAAAACCACAGGGCACATATTGTTTCTTTGGATTTTCCAACAAATGGTCCGGCTAAGAAACTTCCTATTGCCATGTGAGAACGCCTCTGGAGGGACGTCCCGAGAATATACCCGGCTCTCTACCAACACAAGGCCGGTTTACTCCCTTCTCGAGAGTAACAACTACAAGATATTCCATCCTTGGTAGTTTGCGACCTTTATCCGAGGATCCTCAATACAAACAACCACAAAGCAATGTATTTGCAGTAACCACATAGGTTTAATATCTCGGCTCCATACCATGATACCACCCTTTTCCAGAAGGAATGGACATGCCCTAGGGGCGCGATCGCAAATAACCTTGCCGCTTCTTTCCTGTTTCGACCATTTTCGGGGAATGAGGTCCGACGAGGTCTCATCCACAAAGCTACGCTTTTCATAAAAGCCATGCTTCGATCAAAAAATGATCAACAACACTCAGCATGCCACACTACCAAATTAGGAATGTATCACTAGTAACCATCAACTACATAACCTCTGAGCTCATACGTCTTAGAGAAGGGTGTTAAGCTAAGAGAATAAATTCTCCGCCACCAAACAGAAATGTATTTGATAGAAACCAGCTTTATATCTCACCAAACAGATTCATTTCACAATATATAAATAAAAAAAATCTTTCTTTGAGATCCTTTTTAGTTGGAAACAAAGATCACCAAAAACTTTAACCAAGATTCATTTATAGCCTTTAATCTTTTAAGTAAAAAGATCTACTTCAGTTCAACAACAAGATTTACCAAATCTTTCAAAACTATTTCCTTTTTTAAAATTTGATTTATTCATAACTCGAAAATCCATTCAATATAACTGGGAATTCTTTCTTTTATATGAAAGCTATTATTATTTTAAAAACAAGTAGTTTCCGTTTCGGAGAAATCAGATTTCATTTGCATAAGTTAAAACCCTTCAAGTATAAAACCTGGGTTAAATTCAAATTTCCAACATAATATTTTTAAAATGGTTTAAAACCCATATAAACACATTTATAACTTATATAACCTATTTGAACCATAATTCCCAAACATAGAATTAAATTTCAAATCTTGAATTCAAATTTAAATCTAATTATTTAAAATTTAAAACTTTATCAAGTTATTCAAAATAACTTTTGTCTTCAAAACTCCTTGTCAAAAGCCTTTCATATTTAACCCAATTCCATTTCCAAATCATATGGATTCAAAATTCTGCTTAAAAATCATTTCAAAAATCTGTGACTTAACCAATTTCCTGGTGCAATCCATACTTGTGTGTGTATAGTGTAGTCCAGGGGTTTCACACAATAGTGCAACATCATTAGTCATCACAGATTCAATCATATCAATATCGATAAGTGGTATAATCTATAACTCTTATCTTCCATTCATAGATACACAGACAAATAATATACATTTATCATAAATAAAATAAATTACATTCATCACAGCTTGAATCAAAACAATTCATATCACAAACATCATACATCAGGGATATCAAACAATTCAACATTCAATAGAATCCAAACATTCATAAGCAAGATTATCTGATTTAAATCAGATTAATTACTTATGAATAAACTATTAATCATGGTTAATTAATTATTAATTAATTACAAACCATTTTAATTAATTATCCTTTAATAATAAATTAATTAACCTTTAATTATTAATTAATCAATCTTTAATTATTAATTAATCAATCTTAATTAATAAATAAATCAACCTTTAATCATTAATTAATTAACCATTAATTATTTAATTTATCTTTAATTAATTATTCTTAATAAATAACATTAATTAATTAACCCTTAATTAATTACCATTTAATTAATTACACTTAATTTATAAGTGATTGTCCTTAATCACTTATATTAATAATTACTAACTAAATACATTAATAAGTTAACTTTAAGTTAATTACAAAATTAATTAACCCTCAATTAATTGCCTTAAGTAATTATTTCAATCATGAGTTAATTAACCATTAATCATTAATTAACTCACCTTTAATTAATCTAATTAGTCACTTAATTAATTATCCTTTAATCACTTCCAATAAGTCATTATCCTTAATTAATGCCTTTAATTAATAAATTACTAATTGCATATGATCTTAATTTATTTAAAAGATAAACCATTTTATCTTTATTAATCACTTTAATTATCTTTTAAATCTTATTAATAGCCTTTGAATTTAAATATTCATTACCAATTAACTTAGAAATTTTAAGTTAAATTAACATTTAAAACATTTCCTTTCTTAATCATCCACTCAATAATATTAAGTTTATTTAAAAACTCTTAAAATAAAGGTTATATAAATTAAAAATACATTAATTCAATAAGTTTGAAATTATTTATTTTAAATTTTTTTAGTAATCTCAAACTTAATCCACCATCTATTATTTAAGAAAGAAAAATGTTTTAAGAGAGTTCTTTAAGTAAAACTTAATTTGTTTAAAATTTCTAAAACTTGTATGTGTGTGTGTGTGTATTGGTTTAAACCTGATAACTAAAGGAACCCGAGCCAAGTTAATGAAATCACGAACACGACTTCGAGTTACTCACGGCCTTACCTACTTCGAGACAGATCTGCAATGACATCGAGTAAAGCCCGAGATCACTTCGTCTTCCTCATTTTCAAGCAACAGGGATACAACCACCCACGTGTGCATGTACAAATGTGATCAGAGCTGTTCTGATCACCGCTGCCACTACCAGAACATCGACTATGACCACAACGATCAATTCCAGCGCCCAGATCGACATAACGCAGTCGAGATTGAATTGGAGCAAGTCGACATCTTTCTGAACCAAACTCGATCGAAAACAATAGCCTCAATGCCGGCAATCAGACCACCTGAAGCACTGCCATTCTGACCAAAGCAACATCAGACTTCCCCCTTCCCATCCCCCTGGGTGCGATCGATCAAAAATCCCAGACGAGAACGCTATTTTTTCAAGAATCCCATCAGCCAAAAACTACTTTCGAACCCTAGATCGACATCAACCCATTGCCACGATCATCTAAAAATGCTTCCACCATTTTTTCTCAAATTTACTGTGATAACCCGGATTTCTGGGCATCTGTAATTAATAATATAATTTAGTTTGAAACCCTAAAATAAGATTATTTTTTTTATTCTTTTCTTTTTAAAATATTCTTTCTTTAAAATGTAGCTTTGAAAATAATATTTTAAATAAATTATAAAGCTATGTAATTGTATATAGATAATTTATATATGTAAACACTTAAGGCTAATTGAAATCAACATTTAAAACATGTTAAAATAAATAAGAATCGATTTAAATGAATTTTTAAAACATTTATAAAAATAAGTAATTATTTAATATGATAATAAAACATGTGTAAGATTATTATATCATGTAATAAACACTTGGAATCATTTTAACAACTTAAGTTTACAAGTGGCATTGTCTTGTTTAATTTTTGAAAACATTCATTAATAAAAGTATTAAGAGAAAATTTTGGCAAATACATGTGAGTCCAAGCCCTTCTTCTTTTCTAAAACTAAAATCAAATTAAAAAAAATATAACTCCAGTTCAAAATTTTCAAATCTGTCATCTTGCATAACCAAGAGGAGATCAACTCAAATTCTAAGCAAAAGGAAATGGAGATCAATAGCAAGCTGTAAAACCAATTACTGCAAAGATCAATATGTCTACAACAACAATTTCAACTCAAACAGCAAAGTACATCTCAAGTATTATGCAGGAGCGAACACCAAGTTACAAATCGAATTTAAACACCTGATTCAATAATCAAAATGGATTCCAGTTTACAAGCTGCTCCTCTGATTCCCGTAAACACCAAAGGTGAGTAGCTTTCATCTTTAAGTTTGATCTGCCTGTTTGTGTGGATGCTTGAAAGTTGTTAGTTTGTTTGTTTAGGGATGAAAACATATATACATGTATGATAATATTGCATGCATGTCTGCTAACAAAATGGATCAACTCTGTTTTATCAGTATACTGTGAGTAAACTTTGAACTATAACTTAAGTATCAAATAGGAGTTGCATATGAATTATGGTGATTGAGGATAGATTTGCATGAATGTATATGTGAGCTTCTGTGTGTTTATAGGGCATGTTTTTTTAGTGATTCAAAAGGAATATCTGTTCTCATTCTAAGCCTCTACTTTAAAAACTGTAAAATGAATCACCTTTTGATTAGATGCATATGTTAATGGTTGAAGTAAAACTTGTGATCTATGTTTGGAAATGGTTTGCATGATGGTTTTAGGATTCTAAATCATGTTTATATGAATTTAGTTGCTTTGCATGTCTGAAAATCAGACATAGGAATTTTATTTTATTTTCCAGATTTACAGGTGATGATTTGTTCAAAAATCATTTCCCAAATTCTCTAATTCATTTCAGATAATAGAATCTATGAAAAAGATGTTAGTTTAATGAGATTCAAATTTTAAAATTTGTTCAAAGTTAAAATAAGCAAAATCTCAGAATTTTTTTTTGGAATTTATCTGTAAACCTGGGAAAATAGATCAGTTTTATGTGATGATAAATTTGAACATCCTAAACCATTAATTCAGGTATAAAATCTGAAACTATAGACTAAATCGTGATTTTTAGGAATAAAATTTCAATTTTTAATATTGGATTTAAGGAGCGGTTTGGGTTTTATTGGAAAGGATGTTTTGGGTTAGAACTGTTGTTCTATAGGGTCGGGGTGGCCAGCATCGTCTCAGGTGATGATCTAGGATAGGAGAATCAGGAGAAAAAAATTAGGAAAGGGGATTAATACATTGAGATGATGGGGGTTTTGGATTGAAGATTATAACCCTAGTTTCTTTAGTTTATCAGAGAATTTATCATCGCGAACTCTAGAAGTGATCGAGTTGTCCCAAATTCAAATAGATGAATGATGGAGTGTGGAAGAAGTAGCGGCCGGAGGTGAAGCTCCTCTGATGGTCGGAGTTTGGAGAGTTGGGAAATTTTCCAGTTTGACAATTTTTTTTCTAGTTTTTGAGCTTGAAGGCTCATTTTTGAAATTGAGGTTCTGCAATTGGATGGAAGGTCGGAATGGTATTGGGGAATGGTTAGCGACTTGCGCAGGAGGTCGCGAATGGTTGGAGGTGACGGTGGTGTTGGTGCAGGTGCACGCCGTACTTGGTGTTTCATATGTGTTTTGGGGAAGATGATTACTCGCGTTTGTTCGAGTTGCATTGTGTTTTGCTCGAAGCTGTGGGGTTTGGAACTCAAAGTATTTGTGATGAGAGCTCCAGTGTGTTGATGTTGGTAAATGTTGGGTGATTGCAGGTTTAGGAGGCCTCGGGTTTGTCTAGGGTAAAACAAGATTTAGCTCGAAGCTGATTTGTTTTTGACCCGAACTAAATTCAAGTCTACTCGGGTATACTTCATTGTTTCAGGTTTTACAAAAATAATCAGAACCTGTTCTGTAATAAAAATTAAAAGTAAAGTTTTTAAAATGTAAACTGGAAATTTAAACTAAGTTTAAATTTGAAATTGAAAATGAATTCAAATAGTTTGAATCTTAGTTTTTGTAATAATTTAAATTTTGAATTCTAATTTAATAAAAGAAGTGTTTTATTTGAATTTTAATTCAAAGGAAATGTTTTCATTTTAAAATATTAAATCAAAGTTATTAAGAAATGTCAAAATAACTAAAATTTTAAAATTATATTGGAAATAAATAAGTTTGGATTAGAAAATTTAAGTGTTTTTAAAATTTTTAAATTTATTTCTAAATGCATCATTTTCAAATAAGGTTATTGATAACATTTTGAAAACCAAATAGATTAATTTGTTTTTAAGTTATAAAAATTTGATTAATTTAAAATAATTTATTTATGAAGATAATTATGGTTAATTTAGCTTTGATATGAATTAAAAGAATATTTAATGTGATTTATTAGTAAGTAAAAAGTTTAATTAAGAATAATGTTTTCTTAATTAATTAAGGATTTTTGAAATATAATAAGTTAATTAATTAATTATTTAATTAATTTTAAATAATTAGTTAATTGTTTATTTAATTTTGAATAATCACTTAATTATGGATTAATTAAGTGTGATTACTTAATGAAGCAATCAATGGTGAATTATTGAATATAATTAAGAATGATAATTACTTATGGAAGTAATTTGTAGAAATTACTCATGGGAGTAATTAAGTGGAAGTAATAAATGGATAATCATTTGAAGTTATTAATTAAGGGTTAATTAATATAATCGTTTTAAAATTAATTAATTATGGAGTAATTAATTAATTAACGAATTAAGGATTGTTTAATGATGGAAGTAATTATTTGTTAAGTGATTGATTAAGAGAGTAATCAAGTTTTATTAATTACTTTGTAATTAATCAAGGGATTAATTGAGAGGATCAATTAAGGGTAATTAATTTATGGAATGAATTATTGAGGATGGTTAATTACTGGATGTTATTAATCAAGGGTAATTAATAATTATAGTTAATAATTAATTAATGAGGTAATTAAAGGTTAATTACTGTATTGGGTTAAGAATAAATTAATTTGTGAAATTAATTTAAGGGATGAATAGAATGATATGGGAAGCCTTTGGTTAATTGTTATCCCTAATATGTGGTTCGTGGTACTATGTGATAAGATATGTTAATTTAAACTGTAATGATGTGGTTTTCTTTTGATGATGAATTACTTTGACATCCTGTAGTTAAAAGTTGAATTGTATTTCACTTGGATAAATTAAGTTAAGATGACATTGGGTTCGAAGAGACCGGAGTCGGGTATTAGTAAATACCTGAAACTACTTCGATTCTTTATAAATTGCGATGTGAAATCAATAGGCTGATATGGAATGATTTAAGTGAATTGGACCATTTAATCTAAGTTTTGGCACTTAGAAATTAATGTGTGAAATAGATGATGTCCATAACAACTTGTGAAGTTGAAATTGATATAAGTTACCCCGGGTTCTATATAAATTGTATGCTTTGTATTCCATGTTAGATGGGTTTACTCACGCTGGTTTCCAGCCTGACCCGGGTGTTACTTTAATGTAATGCTCGGGTCAGATTGAGTATTACAGCTTTCCAGGTAAGGACATTCTGGAGCTCAGGAGGAAAGCTAGATGGCAGGAGCGTATGGAGTGGATTCTGATATAGTATTTTTGTTATCTGGACAAGTTGTTAAACTATCTAGTTTGTATGGGATATTGTAACTCTGATGTATATAAATGTAAGTTGACAGATACAGTTTTCTTTGTATAACTGTTATTATTATTTGCTATTATATTTTATCCGCTTCTAATGTGAGATTGTGTGTTTCTTTTCTATTCTTCTTCTATCTCTTTCTTCTTTTCTCTAACTATCTGGAATTTTCGGGATCGGAAATTTCCGAGTCGTTACATTTGGTATCAGAGCTAAAGGTTAAGCGATAACCTTGGCTCTGGGGGAGGTGTACTCATTAAGGATAGGATAAGTGGTACACTAGAATGAGTTGAGTGTATAAATATGAGAGAGCGTACTTGTTATTTTCTTATATAAAGGTTTTTAAATGATTTCAAAAGTAAATGAATCTTATATAAGAAATAGATTATCTATTATATTAAGGAATTGGTTGTTAAATTATTAAATTAAATTGAGAAGTAATAGAAATACAACCAAACTGAAATTTAATCTTGAATTTGGGAAAGGTTTCAGGATAAGGATAATCAATTAATTTATGTAATTAAGCCTTATCTAATGAGATTAATTTATGGAAATAATTGGAAATGATAAATTAAGAGGAAGTTACTTAATGAAGTAACTAGAGGTAAGTAATTTAAAGAACAATTACTTAATGAAGGTAATTAAGAAATAAGTTAATTACCGAATGTGATTAATTGGAATTAATTAATGATGTAATTAATTTGAAGAAATAATAAGTAATATTATTTAATGCAATTGAATGAAATGGTCCTATTTCAAACAAGAACGACCCGAAAATTTCGATCCCGAAATTTCCAAATAGTTAGAAAAGAAGAAGAGATAAAAGAAAAGGAAACAGAAACAAGACACAGAAAACCTCACATTCGCAGCGGATAAAATATAATATCACATAATAACAGTTTACAAAAAGAACTGTATTCAGTACATTTACATTTCCATATATCAGAGTTATAACTTTTACACAATACAGAACAGTTATAAAACAACATGTCATAGATATAACTATATATCACAGCGGGTACGCTCCATACGTTCCAGCCATCCAGCTCGCCTTCCTGAGCTCCAGAACTGTTCACTTCCCAATCTCCATTCCAAACCAATTCAATTTAAATTTCTCTTCCATTTAAATTGATCCAATTCCAATTTAAATAACTTCAATTTCCATTTGATTTTAAACACATTCAACTTTAATTACAATCCCAAGTTATTCCAATCACTTTGGACTGATATCATAGTCTCATCAATCACTTAAGCAACAATTTTTACCCTACTTATGTTTCTAAAAACAAGATCTCTATTCACTGTTAGATTTTGAACAGAGGAGATATGACAATACCCTGTACAGGAAATTACATTCATATTCAGGCATAAGTACTTCCATTTCCATGGAATACTATAAATGTTTGTTACTTACTTTTTTTTTATCTACAGATTTGATAAAGATTCTAAGATTAAAAAAAATTAGCTACTTACCTTTTTCACATGCAAACCATTTATCACAAATTTGTTTCACACTTTACTGCATGCAACAGAAATTAAATAAAGAAACAGATTTAGGCTCTGTTTACTCACCTGCATATGCTAAACAGAGAAACCTTTGCTTAAAATCTGGAATTTTTCTGTATTACTTTTATTTGCACTGTCCTGGGTTAAGAACTGAATTTTGAATTTGATCTTGTTGTGGTAATCTTTGCTTCAAGTTCCAGTTGTTGGATTGGGATTCGAAGCCTGATGTTTGATACAATTTCCTAGGTTGAAACTGATCTCTTATAGAATAGCAACTTGATCAGTGCTTGATTTACAATCTGAAACCAAAACTTGGTTGATCTGAGCTTATTTTTATTTATAGATTTTACTTCTTCTCTGGCTTTGAATTCAGATTTATAGCTTGCCCCTTTTCATTTTGTTTAGTTTTAAATATAGGGAAAAAAATAGAGAAGAAATGATGATATGTTTATATAATCTTGGTTAAATTTTAAATATTCATTTTTGAAGACAAATGACACTTGTTCTCATAAGTTTACAAATGTTTATCCCTTATATTCATAGTTTAACAAATGTCACTTATCATTTAAATTATGTTTAAGTCCTTGTTTTTTTTATTAAGTTTATAGCTTTGTTTTAAACCCCTTCACAGCTTAAACCAAACATAACATATCACATAGCACCACGAACCACCTATTAGGGATAATAATTAATCAAGTCTTCCAATATCATTCTGTTTATCCTTTATTTACATTTAAGTTATTAACCCTCAATTAATTGCTTAAACTAATTATCCTTAACACAAATACAGAAATTGATCTTTAATAGATATCAATGCAATAGGTATCATCGAAATTCAGACATTCAACAAACCATCATCCCTAAAAATATTATCAATTCAAATCATAATTAATTTAATTACTTAAATTAACTTCTTAAGAATGAATCACTTAATTCTGCTTATACAATCATTAATTAATTACTAACCTTAATTAATTAATTACATCCTTGATTAACTCACTTAATCAATTAATCAATCCTTCGCTACTATTTGATTAATCCTTAATCACCATTGATTAATCAATCAATTACCATTTAACCACTTCTTAATTAATCCTTAATTATGGATCAATTAATTTTTTATTATTAATTTAATAAAACCTTAATTAATAAAATTTAATTACAAATTAAGCACTTCATAATTACTAATTAAATAACCTTTATTATTTCATTAACAACTCATTAATTACTTAATTAATAAATCTTAACCACTCGATTAATTAAATTGTAATTACACCTAATTACTTGAATTATTAAGCTCTGATCATTAATTTAAAGAACAATTACTTAATGAAGGTAATTAAGAAATAAGTTAATTACCGAATGTGATTAATTGGAATTAATTAATGATGTAATTAATTTAAAGAAATAATAAGTAATATTATTTAATGCAATTGAATGAAATGGTCCTATTTCAAACAAGAGCTGTTTGAAAATTTAAAGAAATTTATTTGAATTGAAACCCAAGGGTGGTTTAAATTTTAAAATATAGCCTGGTTGGTTAAGGAATAAATATGTTTATGTATGGATATGCATAATATCAAAGATGGTTTGAGATAAGCTCTAAATATTGAGTTTTCAATTTGGAATGAGATATGATACCCAAAGTGATAAGTTTTTAAGTGGGAAGATTATTATTGTGAAGATTAAGGATTGATTTGAGGTTGATTGGATTAAGTAAATCGAATTTAACTTAGGAGAAGTTAAAAAGGTTTAAATGAACAACTTGAATTGGAAATTTTAAGGTGGAATTGGAATTTAACTTGGAAAGTTAAATGGTTAATTTGAATTGGGAATTTATGCGATCTCAAAATGGGTTTTGAGACCTGGAAATTGGTAATGGATGGATGTTTTAAAATAGTTGGATGATATTACCCTATTATTATAAATAATCTTTAAACTATGGATTGGATTTGTTTAAAAAAATGGGTATGGTAATATATCCATTATTAAAGATATGGAATTCCTTTGAACTTAAGATTTGAATGTTAAGAAATAAATTTGGAAATTGAATTGTTTGAAAACTCTTACTTGAACCTTGGAATGAGTTAAGTAAAGATAATTTAAAATGGAATTTTTAAATTTGGACTCAGAATTGAATAGTTTAAAAACTTTGAAGGAAAATTGATTTAAAGGAATTAAATCAACATTTGAAGTATTAACTCGAATTTATATAATTCGAGATGGTTTAAATTTGAAATTTGAAATTAGTTCAAATTGAATTTGATTAATTTGAAACGATTTGAAATTGAAGAGGGTTCAATTTGAAATTAGTCCGAATTGATTTGAATAATTTGGAATTTTAATTAAAGTTGAATAGTTTTAAATTCAAATGGAATTTGAATTGAGTTTGGGAGGAAATCAAGAATAATTCAACTTGATTTGGAAATGGAATTTGAGATCAAAGTTGGATAAAGTGAAATTTGAAAAGAAACCGAGGTTAATTCAACTTGATTTGGGGTTGAATCAATTTCAATGGAAATTGAAATTATTTAAATAGGAATTAGGTCAATTAAAATGGAAGAGGAAATTTAAATTGAATTGATGAGAATGGAGATTGGGAAGTTAGCAGTTTTGACTCTGGACTATTTTTTTTAATATAAATTGTTTTGAAATAAACCTATTTTTCCAAGCTATTCATTATATAAACAACTTTTCTTTTAAAAGCCAAACTATCTTATACTTGTTTTACAATTATTTTTGAAATTGTTTAACAATTTTCTAACTATTTTATAAACTAATTACTATTTTCAACTACTAATTACCATTTTATAGCTATTTTGCAATTATTTAAAATTTCTATGACTATTTAACTATTTTCCAATTACTGAACTATTTTACAGCTATTTTACAAACTAATAATTATTTTTCAACTACTTATCTATTTCTTTAAAATTTTCAAGCTATTTTCTAAATTTAAACTGTACAGAGTTTAAACTGTTATTGGTTAGACACCCAATCGAGATAAGAATAAGAGGTGATAACCCAAATGGATTGAAGCAATTGTGGGTAAGTGAATGAAAATTAGAGTAAATGTGAATAGAAAGAGAATTGATTTGGCTAATAACCATAAAGATAAATACGTATGGTGTACGTATGTTATTCTATTCGCATAGTGATTTGATCCAGATTCGAGCACAGAATTTCTAGATATTTATATCGATCCGAGTGGGATTTTTCACTCGATTTTCGACGGCGAACCTAGATATGGACTTTTGATTGGTTCTGGATATTCTCTATCATAGTTATGACTATGCAAGGAGAATGACGGTTTCTGATCAAGAAACCAGATCTGTGTCCGCACTAGAAAGTCGGGTGGACGATACTAGTTCGGAAGTGAAATTGTGTGATCGAGTGAGCGATCAGATTGGTATGGCGTACGAATGATATGTGTACATCGTACGGATTTGAATGAAATTGATATTGAAAAGAGAGTAATCAAATTTGAATATTTGATTTTGAATAAACAAAGTTATATATCTTTGTTATATAAGATAAAACTCCCCTTGATGAATCTTTTGCCAGAAGAAAAGGGTTTTGGAAATGTTTGAAGTATAAAAGGAGTTTATACAAGTTTGAAAATGATCCAAAGTTTTGAAAGATTTTATATATCTGAATATATATACAAAGGATCATATGAGGATTTTGGAAAAAGGTTTTGGGAACCTATGGATTTGGAAAGGCTTTTGATTTTTGGGTAAAATCAATATAAGAATTTGGAAGGCCTAATTTGAGAATTATCGATTTTGGGATAATCGATTTTGAGTAAAGAAGCTTTGTATGAGATCATACTAGGTGTATGATTTAAAGATACTATATATGTATAGTATAAAATGTTTTGATGATGGCTCTGGGAAAAAGGCGCTCCCTTGAAATGAACTTCTCAAGAGTACCATCGGGTGGTGCTGCCTTGAGCCCCAAGGTGGGGTTTCTAAAGTTGATCCTGTGAGGAGTCCGGACTAAACTAGTTCCTGGGGATTATGAGTAGAGTATACCATAGCGAAAGTCGTGTGTGTCGCTGAGAGCCAAGGTCTACGTTTTATTTTATATCGGTAGACCGCGTTCTATGGTATAACATAGCGAAAGTCGTGTGTGCCGCTGAGAGCCAACAGTCTACATTTTATTTTATATCGGCAGACTGTGACCTATGTTGGAGTGGAGAAGTTTCATTTGGACAGCGAAAATCAGAGGGCCGCTGAGAGCCTGCAGTTACATGGACTTTTGCTGCGACGGCAACGTAACCCTGGGTGTAACTGTGATCTGTTGTGTGGGGATCCATGGCGTAATCAAGAGGCCGCTGAGAGCCTGCAGTTACATGGACTTTTGCTGCGACGGCAACGTAACCCTGGGTGTAACTGTGACCATAGATGGGGGTGATGATTTCCAGAGCATTCTCACCAAAGATATATCCTCTATTTTCAAAAACTGTTTTCAATATTTTCAATAAAACTATTTTTCGAAGTATTTTCACTGGGTGTTGAAACGGGTTTACCAAGTGCTTGTAGATTTTCAGTCCTACGCTTGATCAACGTATGACCGAATTTCTACATGAACAAGGACGGACTTTTTGAAACATCGAGTAATAAAATGATATTTTTGTAAAAACTATTTTATAATATTATGTAAATTTTAAAAGTGTTTTAAAAAAAAGGAGGGTTTCAAAGAATAATTTCCTTTTCGAAGACGAAAAGATTCAAAGGGGGGAGGAATGTGATAACCCGGATTTCTGGGCATCTGTAATTAATAATATAATTTAGTTTGAAACCCTAAAATAAGATTTTTTTTTTATTCTTTTCTTTTTAAAATATTCTTTCTTTAAAATGTAGCTTTGAAAATAATATTTTAAATAAATTATGAAGCTATGTAATTGTATAAAGATAATTTATATATGTAAACACTTAAGGCTAATTGAAATCAACATTTAAAACATGTTAAAATAAATAAGAATCAATTTAAATGAATTTTTAAAACATTTATAAAAATAAGTAATTATTTAATATGTGAATAAAACATGTGTAAGATTATTATATCATGTAATAAACACTTGGAATCATTTTAACAACTTAAGTTTACAAGTGGCATTGTCTTGTTTAATTTTTGAAAACATTCATTAATAAAATTATTAAGAGAAAATTTTGGCAAATACATATGAGTCCAAGCCCTTCTTCTTTTCTAAAACTAAAATCAGATTAAAAAAAATATAACTCCAGTTCAAAATTTTCAAATCTGTCATCTTGCATAACCAAGAGGAGATCAACTCAAATTCTAAGCAAAAGGAAATGGAGATCAATAGCAAGCTGTAAAACCAATTACTACAAAGATCTATATGTCTACAACAACAATTTCAACTCAAACAGCAAAGTACATCTCAAGTATTATGCAGGAGCGAACACCAAGTTACAAATCAAATTTAAACACCTGATTCAATAATCAAAATGGATTCCAGTTTACAAGCTGCTCCTCTGATTCCCGTAAACACCAAAGGTGAGTAGCTTTCATCTTTAAGTTTGATCTGCCTGTTTGTGTGGATGTTTGAAAGTTGTTGGTTTGTTTGTTTAGGGATGAAAACATATATACATGTATGATAATATTGCATGTCTGCTAACAAAATGGATCAACTCTATTTTATCAGTATACTGTGAGTAAACTTTGAACTATAACTTAAGTATCAAATAGGAGTTGCATATGAATTATGGTGATTGAGGGTAGATTTGCATAAATGTATATATGTGAGCTTCTGTGTGTTTATAGGGCATGTTTTTTTAGTGATTCAAAAGGAATCTCTGTTCTCATTCTAAGCCTCTACTTTAAAAACTGTAAAATGAATCACCTTTTGATTGGATGCATATGTTAATGGTTGAAGTAAAACTTGTGATCTATGTTTGGAAATGGTTTGCATGATGGTTTTAGGATTCTAAATCATGTTTATATGAATGTACTTGCTTTGCATGTCTGAAAATCAGATATAGGAATTTTATTTTATTTTCCAGATTTACAGGTGATGATTTGTTCAAAAATCATTTCCCAAATTCTATAATTCATTTCAGATAATAGAATCTATGAAAAAGATGTTAGTTTAATGAGATTCAAATTTTAAAATTTGTTCAAAGTTAAAATAAGAAAAATCTCAGAATTTTTTTTTGGAATTTATCTGTAAACCTGGGAAAATAGATCAGTTTTATGTGATGATAAATTTGAAACATTCTAAACCATTAATTCAGGTATAAAATCTGAAACTATAGACTAAATCGTGAATTTTAGGAATAAAATTTCAATTTTTAATATTGGATTTAAGGAGCAGTTTGGGTTTTATTGGAAAGGATGTTTTGGGTTAGAACTGTTGTTCTATAGGGTCGGGGTGGCCAGCATCGTCTCAGGTGATGATCTGGTGATAGGAGAATCAGGAAAAAAAATTGGGAAAAGGGATTAATACATTGAGATGATGGGGGTTTTGGATTGAAGATTATAACCCTAGTTTTTTTAGTTTATCAGAGAATTTATCATCGCGAACTCTAGAAGTGATCGAGTTGTCCCAAATTCAAATAGGTGAATGATGGAGTGTGAAAGAAGTAGCGGCCGGAGATGAAGCTCCTCTGATGGTCGGAGTTTGGAGAGTTGGGAAATTTTCCAGTTTGACATTTTTTTTCCAGTTTTTGAGCTTGAAGGCTCATTTTTGAAATTGAGGTTCAGCAATTGGATGGAAGGTCGGAATGGTATAGGGGAATGGTCGGCGATTTGCGCAGGAGGTCGCGAATGGTTGGAGGTGACGGTGGTGTTGGTGCAGGTGCACGCCGTACTTGGTGTTTCATATGTGTTTTGGGGAAGATGATTACTCGCGTTTGTTCGAGTTGCATTGTGTTTTTCTCGAAGCTGTGGTGTTTGGAACTCGAAGTATTTGTGATGAGAGCTCCAGTGTGTTGATGTTGGTAAATGTTGGGTGATTGCAGGTTTAGGAGGCCTCGGGTTTGTCTAGGGTAAAACAAGATTTAGCTCGAAGCTGATTTGTTTTTGACCCGAAGTAAATTCAAGTCTACACGGGTATACTTCATTGTTTCAGGTTTTACAAAAATAATCAGAACCTGTTCTGTATTAAAAATTAAAAGTAAAGTTTTTAAAATGTAAACTGGAAATTTAAACTAAGTTTAAATTTGAAATTGAAAATGAATTCAAATAGTTTGAATCTTAGTTTTTGTAATAATTTAAATTTTGAATTCTAATTTAATAAGAAGTGTTTTATTTGAATTTTAATTCAAAGGAAATGTTTTCATTTTAAAATATCAAATCAAAGTTATTAAGAAATGTCAAAATAACTAAAATTTTAAAATTATATTGGAAATAAATAAGTTTGGATTAGAAAATTTAAGTGTTTTCTAAATTTTAAAATTTATTTCTAAATGCATCATTTTCAAATAAGGTTATTGATAACATTTTGAAAACCAAATAGATTAATTTGTTTTTAAGTTATAAGAATATGATTAATTTAAAATAATTTATTTATGAAGATAATTATGGTTAATTTAGCTTTGATATGAATTAAAAGAATATTTAATGTGATTTATTAGTAAGTAAAAAGTTTAATTAAGAATAATGTTTTCTTAATTAATTAAGGATTTTTGAAATATAAGAAGTTAATTAATTAATTATTTAATTAATTTTAAATAATTAGTTAATTGTTTATTTAATTTTGAATAATCACTTAATTATGGATTAATTAAGTGTGATTACTTAATGAAGCAATCAATGGTGAATTATTGAATATAATTAAGAATGATAATTACTTATGGAAGTAATTTGTAGAAATTACTCATGGGAGTAATTAAGTGGAAGTAATAAATGGATAATCATTTGAAGTTATTAATTAAGGGTTAATTAATATAATCGTTTTAAAATTAATTAATTATGGAGTAATTAATTAATTAACGAATTAAGGATTGTTTAATGATGGAAGTAATTATTTGTTAAGTGATTGATTAAGAGAGTAATCAAGTTTTATTAATTACTTTGTAATTAATCAAGTGATTAATTGAGAGGATCAATTAAGGGTAATTAATTTATGGAATGAGTTATTGAGGATGGTTAATTACTGGATGTTATTAATCAAGGGTAATTAATAATTATAGTTAATAATTAATTAATGAGGTAATTAAAGGTTAATTACTGTATTTGGTTAAGAATAAATTAATTTGTGAAATTAATTTAAGGGATGAATAGAATGATATGGGAAGCCTTTGGTTAATTGTTATCCCTAATATGTGGTTTGTGGTACTATGTGATAAGATATGTTAATTTAAATTGTAATGATGTGGTTTTCTTTTGATGATGAATTACTTTGACATCCTGTAGTTAAAAGTTGAATTGTATTTCACTTGGATAAATTAAGTTAAGATGACATTGGGTTCGAAGAGACCGGAGTCGGGTATTAGTAAATACCCGAAACCACTTCGATTCTTTATAAATTGCGATGTGAAATCAATAGGCTGATATGGAATGATTTAAGTGAATTGGACCATTTAATCTATGTTTTGGCACTTAGAAATTAATGTGTGAAATAGATGATGTCCATAACAACTTGTGAAGTTGAAATTGATATAAGTTACTCCGGGTTCTATATAAGTTGTATGCTTTGTATTCCATGTTAGATGGGTTTACTCACGCTGGTTTCCATTCTGACCCGGGTGTTACTTTGATGTAATGCTCGGGTCAGATCGAGTATTACAGCTTTTCAGGTAAGGACGTTCTGGAGCTCAGGAGGAAAGCTAGATGGCAGGAGCGTATGGAGTGGATTCTGATATAGTATTTTTGTTATCTGGACAAGTTGTTAAACTATCCACTTTGTATGGGATATTGTAACTCTGATGTATATAAATGTAAGTTGACAGATACAGTTTTCAATTTATAACTGTTATTATTATTTGCTATTATATTTTATCCGCTGCGAATGTGAGATTGTGTGTTTCTTTTCTGTTCTTCTTCTATCTCTTCATTCTTTTCTCTAACTATCTGGAATTTTCGGGATCGGAAATTTCCGGGTCGTTACATTTGCATCCTCCCAGCTGTCTTTGCCCAGAGGCACGACCCACGATTCGTTGATGATAGACATAATTTGACAATAATGTGTTTTCCGTTCAACTACGAATTTCATATTCAATACCAACCTAAAAATTGTGATTTTACTCCTAAAATTAATGGATCTTGATGACGATCATGATTATATAAGGGAAACAAGAAAATTTGATGTTTGAATTTTAACAGGTTTCAAACTTCCACTGTGTTTTCCTTGATTGTAGAAGTATATAAACTTGTGATGCTTACATATATTTTTACAACTTAATTTATGTTCAAACAAACATTTGTTTGAAATCCAAGGCCTAAAAGTGAGTAATTAAGGAGGTTTTAAATTTTTGATTCATTTTAAACTCTGTGATATGAAACAGAGATACACACAGATATATGCATAATTTAAAATCTCAGGCATGCAATCGCATTCTTTTCATTTATACAAACTAATTTCAAGTCATCAACATCACAGGCATACAAACCGCAACATATAACTAGATTAGGGATTGAAAATTTGCACACCTTAATGAAGAAAAACAGAGGACAGCTCTTTTGCCTGGAAGTTTGATTTACACTGAAATCTTGAAAATTTTCTTTTGATTTGTTGTTTCTTCTGAGTTGAATTTGATCTGGTTGCTTCAGTTTGATTGCTATTGATTTTAAACTGAATCATATTGTTGATTATATTGTTTCAGGCACTTGTATTTGAATTTGAAATTTTGCTTTCAGATTTGTACATTTTGACTTTGTTTGTTTTCGATCTGAAAGGGTCAGATCTTTGATTCTTTATTTCAGGTTTGAAATGATCTCGGGTTGTTTTCAGATTGGCAAATGAGGATTGAAAAATGTTGAACTGTTCTGTTTTTGATTTTCTTTTGGTTTACAAGCTTGTGAAGTTTAAAAACTGAAAGAAACATTTGAACTAAAAAAATGAGCATCCTGGTTTATCAAATTCTCATTTGTATATAATTGAATTTCAAAAGAAAAAATGATTTTTCCACTTGTTTTCCATTAGTTACACTTGTTAATCTCATGAGTTACAAAGCTTACACATGTTTTAATTCTTAATTATTAACCTACGAATGTCATATGCAATGAAATTTATGTTTATATCCTTATGTTAAATAATTTTATGAATTATGCTTTTAAACCCTCACTTATTTTAATTTATGAATCATATTTTATGTTTTATATTTATGCTAAGAATATACATAAGGTTAAACTTTTATTTTTTTCAACTATACTTCTTCAAAAGAAAATGTACATTAATCCTTCTTGTATCAAATTTTATTTAAATCATACAAACCATTTTTTTTCAAAAGATATACATACATATTAAAATTAGAAAACATTTTTTTTTATTAAATATAGAGTATTTGAATCCAACTTATTTAAAAATGTTTATGTTATTAATTTCAAAGATATGTATAAATAAAAACTTGGTATTTATTCTTATTTTAATTTTTTTTAAATTCAAGTACTTATTCTTTTTAAATGAATGAAGTTTTATATTTATACATTTTCTATTATTTAATCTTATATAACTTTTTAGAAAAAATGTTTTGAAAACTTAATCTCTATATTAATTCCAAAATATAAATCCAACTTGTTTTTAATATATTTATTAAAGAATTTCAAACCAAAATCCTTTCTATAATCTATATATACACACACACACACACAAACACACTTTATTGAATTTCCAAATCAATTTCTTTATTTACAATCCAATTTTATTTAAAAATAATATGTATATATTTTTATTCCCAAATTCTCAATTAAATTCAAAATTTTACATTAATAACCAATTAATTCCCAAATTAATTCAAAAAAGTAATTAAATTATCAAGTTAAATTTAACTCAAAAATCGGGATCGTTACAATAGGAAGGCGGCAGGGTGAATCATTGATTATAGTTTAAATATATGGGCGAGTCAAATAGAATACCAATAGGCGGCAATATGGATATCGAGGCGGCAAATGTAACGACCCCAGTTTCTAGTTAAATTTGAATCGGTAATTAAATTAAATTTTTGGGGATAAATTTGAATTAAATTAGCAATTAATATAATTTTCAGATTAATTATGAATTTATTTGATTCTTTCCATAATAAAACAAGATATTTGTTTATTTATTTTATATGCATATTAATTGATTTTTAAAAATAGAATTTTGATTTGAGATTCAAAATAAATATTGAGAATAAATTGAAATTCAAATTTGAAATTCAAATATAAATGTGTTGAAAAATAAATTAGATTTAAAACTATATTTTAAAATTAATGAGAATTTGTCTTCTAATTTTAATATACATATAATTTTAAAGTTATATTTTGAACTAAATACAATTGATTTGCAAAATAATTGTTTAAAAGTAAAATTCTATAATATACATATGTGGGTTGATTTTATATGTATATTTAAGTTGACTTTAAATTGGACTTTCAAATTTAACTTTGAATTTGAATTTAATTCTAAATTTCAAAAGATAGTCATTTTAAAAATATTTGGATGAGCTTTTATTTATATATAATTAGTTTTATTACATTTTCTTTAAAAAAAGAAATTCATATATATACATTTACATAAGAATGAATTAATTAAGTAAAAAGGGCTTTTTATTAACTTTAAAATAAATAAGTATTACTTAAATTACAAGTGTTAAAATTTAAAGACATAAGTAGCAAATGCTAACTAATAAACAACATCAAATGACAAATGTTAAACTTTAAAACAAGTGGCATTTTTTAGATTTAATTTTCTTTTATTTTTACTAAATGATTTTCAGCCTATAATACCTATAATTCTCCTCTTCTATTCTTTTTTTCAAAATAAAAAGCTATGAAAGTTAAACAACTCTTCTTTCTCAAATCTGAAAATCAGTTCTTCCTCAAAACCATAAAATTTATCAAACATCAAAATTTGAATATCATTCCTCAAATCTGAAAACAAAATCAATTTAAAAGCCTGCAAAGTTTCTCAAACAAAAGCTTACAAATAAACTTCAAATCCTCTCAAACCATAGCCTGCAACATTTTCAATTTTCAAATTCAAAAACCTGAAATGAAACAAAGCCTGAAATCAAAAAAAAAAAATTACAAGCTTGCAACCATTGTTGAAAACTAAACATCATTCATTGACCTGTCTTCATCTTCAAAATCAAAAAACCTACAAGTTTTCTTCAACTCTGAAATTTTCTGAAGCAACCTGGAATGTGTTTATTACATGCAAATCTGAGACAAGCAACAAGTTCATACTTCAGCAATGCAGTTTTAAAATCATAAAAGATATTGCAACTAAATAAGTAATTCAACCTGACATAAATTAAAATCAAGCTTCAGTGCAACTCAATCAAATGCAAGTAACAGATCCACTCAAATTCAAATATCAAGTTCCAGTTTTTTTTCAAGGCCCCTCTGTTTTCAAACTTCAAGGTGAGCAAACTCACTTACCTCTATTTTTGTTTTGTTCTGATGTTTGTGATTAATGTTTGAATATGATTTGAAGTGTTTCCTAGTTGTTCAATATGCTTGCATGTTGCATATATATATATATATATATATATATATATATATATATATATATAGGGATGTGCATATCTGTATGTTTCTGTTTATAGGCAACAGGCTTCAAACCTATTTAAAGAAAGAAAATATCAAAATCCCTTTTCCCAAACCTTTTCTAGTTATAATCCTTGAAAGGAAAATGACTACAACAAAACAATGTTATTTTTAAAAATAGTTTCAAATGAAAATATTTAGGAAATATTCAGGAAACAAGAAATTACAGTAAAATCTTTTTAAATTCTAGAAATTTGAAGTTTTTAATTTCAATATTTGTTTATAGGAACGGATTCGTATCTGAAAATGAGGATTTTAGAAAGTAATTTCATAATTTTTTAAATCATATATGTTGTAAATTTCTGAGTTCTTCAAAAATGAGTTTCCTATCGATTTCATGATGATCGACGATGGAGGAATTTCATGCTTAGAGGGGAAGGTGGCCAATGAGTCGTTGGTCAAAAAAATGGTGGAAGGATTTTTAAGGCGATTTGGTGGTGGCGCGACAATAAACTAGGGTTCGACTAGCTGATATGGTCAATTGGGTTTGCGTGGTTTTTCAGACGTTGTCAGGACGTTTTGTCCGACCACACCGAGGGGATTCGTCGCGGCACGTCGTGGCATGGCTCTGGATGGAGCAACATGATCTCTGATGAATGCTGGTGGAAGTGCGGGCAGTTTGGTTGAACAACAGTTTGGGTTCAAGTGTTTTGAATAACTCGATTTTGATTTCAAGCTCGAGTCGAAACCTGGGTGATCGGGATCGATGGAGGAGGCCAAAAATGACTTATTGGCGATGACGTTGGTGATCGGAGAGGCTTTGTTGCCTTGTACACGTGCACATGCATGTTTTGTATGCTGGGTTGTTTGAGTTAAGGAAGAAGGGTATTGGACCGAAGTCATACTCGGGGTGACTAGTTTCTGGCTCGGGGAAAGGATGTAAGCGTGCATGTAACGGTTTATGAAAATGTTAAGGGTAAAACAAGGTTTTGGAAAAGAAAATATAAGATGGCTCGAGAAAGTCATGTGATTGCTTTGAAGTTGATCTTAGGGGAGACTCGAGCGAGTCTCAGGTTTGACTTACAAACCAGTTTTAACTTTAAAAACCAGATTTAAATTTTAAAACATTTTTTTCAAACCTATGTTTTAGAAATAATTGTCTTGATTCAAAATTGGATAATTAAAGGGTTAAGAAAGTTATGTTTAAAGTAATTAAGTCATTTGTTATATGATCAATATTTTATAATATATTCTTATATTATTAATGAGCTAATCAAGATAAAATGTTGTTTCAATTAACCTTAATCTCTTGAATCAATTTATGGTCAATAATGATGAATTATGAGGTTTATGAATTAAGGATAATAAATTAAAGAATAATTAAATAATTAAGGGTTAATTATTTAACAATTAAGGAATAATTAGTTGAGGTTAATTTATGCAAGTAATTAATTAATTACTTAAGGATAATTACTTATTGTAATTTATTAAGGTGATTAATAAAATTGTAATAAATTAAGGATTAATTTATTATGTAATTAACTTAAAAATGATTTATTATGGTAATTAATAATTAATTAAAGAGTTAATGGATTTATTAATTGATTAAGGTTAATTAATTAATAATTAAAGGTTAATTAATTAATTGATGATTAAAGAATAATTAATCAAAAAGGTTTGAAAATTAATTGATATTAATTAATCAGGATTAGTAAATCATTCACAAGCAATTAGTCTGATTTAAATTAATCAGATAATTTAATTGATCTTACTTATCGATGTTTGGATCCTATTGGATGATGAATTGGTTGATATCCTTGATGTGTGATACTTTGTGATATGAATTATGCTGATTTGAGTTGTGAACTGTGACTGTAATTTATTTATCTGTGACAAATGTAATTTATTTATCTGCGATGAATTTATATTATTTATCTATGAATCTTTGAATGAAGATAAGTGTTTCAAGATTATATCGCTTATCAATATTTATGTGCTTGATTGAATCTGTGCTAAATGATGATGTTGCACTTTTATTGTGTAAAACCCCTGGACCACACTTATACACACATAAATATGGATTGCACGAGGAAATTGGTTAAGTCATAGATTTTTGAAATGGTTTTAAAATTGAATCCTGAATCCAAATGGTTTTGGAAATGGATTGGGTTTAAAAAGAAAATCTTTTGAAAAGAAATTTCAAAGACAAAGTTATTTTTGAATAACTTGATTTAGTTTTGAAATTTGATTTAAATTTGAATTCAAAAATTTGAAATTGAATTCTATTTATGATTTAAAAAGGTTATACAAGTTTATATGGGTTTTAAACCATTTTTGAAGTGTTGTTTTGGGAATTTGAATTTAACCCAGAGATTTTAACATGTATAAATGAAATCGGATTTTTTCGAAAAGAAAATTATTTGCTTTCAAATAATAAAAGCTTTCATATAAGAAATAAATTTCCAATTTGTGTTAAAGGGATTTCAAGTTTGAAATGAAAATGGTTTTCCAAATTATGAATAAATATTTGGAAAAGGGTTTGAAAGCTATAAGTTAAGTCTTTGATTTAAATATTGGATGAGTTAATCTTAATTGAAATGGCAATTGTTTTGAAAATCTGTGAATGAATCTTTGCGAAACTGGGTGAACTTTGTGAAGTGAATCTTTTTGTTTAAAGATTTGAAATGGTAATTTGTTTAACCATTTGAAAGAAAGGTTTGGGTTTTAAGTGTGACTTAAATGAAATCCCATATCCATATGGTTTTAAAATATTATGCTCACTATTCGGTTTAGCAAAGAGAGGACTTTGTATCATATAACCCATTCCGAATAGTGATTCGACGTTATGGATTGCAATTGAAGACCGGCGGTGAAGACTGGGTGTCTTCAAGAATGATAAGATAACCTGTCGAATGACTCTGCACTGAGTTTCTCCGGTATAGAGATCTCCATATGTAATGGAGAGTCCGATCGGGATTGCGGATACCCGGATTGCAAGGGCTTCTTCCTTTACTGGAAGAAGTGCCTTCGGTTCTGCTCGAACCTGGAATAGACTTATATGGTTGTATGTCTGACATTACATTTTGAGATATAAAATAGATTTCTTTCAAATACATTTCTGTTGGTGGCGGAGAATTTATTCTCTTTGCTTAACACCCTTCTCTAAGATGTACGAGCTCAGAGTTATGTAGTTGATGGTTACTAGTAATACATTCCCAATTTGGTAATGTGGCATATGAAGCGTTGTTGATCATTTGTTAATCAAAGCATAGCTTTGTGAAAAAGTGTAGCTTTGTGGGCGAGACCTCATCGAGCCTCACAACTCGGTAATGGTAGAAACAGGTAAGATGCGGCAAGGTTGCAGGGGTCGTGCCCCTAGGGTATGTTCATTCCTTCTGGAAAAGGGTGGTATCATGGTACGCATCCCAGATACTTAACTCATGTGGACACTGTAAATTTATTACTGTGTGATGTTGTTGGTGTAGAGGTACCTCGGATAAAGGTCGCAAATGACCGGGATGGCATATCTTTAGGTGTTACTCCCGGGCAGGGAGGAAGCCGGCCTTGTGTTGGTAGAGAGCCGGGTAGGTAGGTTCTCGGGGCGTCCCTCCAGAGGCTTTCCCATGTGGCAATAGGAAGTTCCTTAGCCTGGCCATTTGTTGGAAATCTGTAACGACCCGTATTTTTACGGATCGAAAGATCGTAAAACTGTTGTTGTCTTTAAGTCGTTAGTGCTTAAGTCGTATGGTAGTTAACTCGTGTAGAGGCTTAGGTTGAAGGGTAGCCTAGGTCGTTCGGAGTTGAGTCGTGACCGACTTAGCGTCTTAGGTCGTGTGATGTTGAGTCGGTAGGAGCTTAGGTCATGTGGCCGAGTTATAATAGCTAACGAGTTAACTAGTGGCCGAGTTAGGATGTGGGACGACTCATAGACTTGGACGAGTTAACTTGTTAAGTATTAGGTCGTAGGCGACCTATAGATATGAGCGACTTAAGGGCTGGGATGAGTTAGTGACCTAGAGATTTGGACGACTTAAGGTGTGGCCGAGTTAGTGTGTTAGACCGAGGTAACGACCTAAGAAGGCTACGACTTACGGGTTAGCGAGTTAGGAGATAGGTTGTGAACGACCTATAGGGGTAACGACCTAAGTTAGGTCGTTGAGCGACCTAAGGGAAGTGTTAGGTTGCTAGGTAAGTTAGGTCGTTTAGTAGTTAGGGCGAGCGACCTATAAGTTAGCGGCTTAAATTAGTTAGCGACCTAATGTAGTTAGCGATCTAAAAGTGCGAGCGACCTAAGGAGTTTAGCGACCTAATAGTAGGCGGCATAAGTAAGTTAGGTCGGGGAGCGACCTAAGATAGGTCGCAGTGTATATTTAGGTCGGAGGCGACCTATGTTGAGGTAGGATGTCTGTGTAAGGTCATTAGGTCGTTCTGGCGACCTAGAGAGGGATATAGCTTGGTTATGATAGTTCACGCTTTGGCATAAGGTTTAGGTCGTTGGAGAGTTAAGTCGCGTATGCTTTAGGTCGTTGGGTCGGTAGGTCGCTATATCATAGAGGCGAGTATGCTTTAGGTCGTAGGTCGTTGGGGTCTAGGTCGTAACTCGTATGTCTCTGGGTGGTTAGGCCGTTAGGTTGTTGGAGTGTATAGGTCGGCAGCGACCTATGTTAGGTCGGAGTTTTTAGGTCGGCAACGACCTAAGTCTGGGCGACCTAAGGGTGATTTCAGCCTATAAATAGAAGGGTTTGGCTCACTTTTTGGCACCGGTTTTTGAAGCGACGAAGTGCTGCCATTTTGGAAACTCGACTACAACATTTTCTTCACTTCTTTCTCTACTTCAATCTTGTGCTAACATCCGTCAAGATCGAAGATCAAGATCGAAGATTGAAGAGCCAAAGTTGAAGATCTTCATCCGACGAAGCTAGATTTCACCATTTCAAGCGAGATTTCGACGAATCGAGCTTGAATCCTTGCTGTCCAGATCTTTAGTTGATAGTTGTTGAAGTGTTTGGGTAATTCGGTGAGTGGTAGTTATCTCTCACGCGGACCCAAAGGAGTATATTGGATTGGTGGCTTGTTTGAGTGTTAAAGTTAGAGATTTCATGCATTTTTCTTAGTTCCAAGACTAGATTCATTACTTTTGAAGATGTTTACCTATGCAAGTTCAATTAACAAGTTATAAAGACAAAACCCATGTTTTATATTTGATAGATCTATGCTAAAATCCATGATTTCATATATGTTAGACTTATGCTCATTTATTTACGAAATTGCCATTATAGTTGATATTGCTTGATTAGATCTTGTTTGAATGCTTGATTGTTTGGATGTATGATTGATTTGATTGTCTCGAGTTAGCTTGTAGTTGATTTGGGACAAGATGGTTGAAGATGATTCAAAAGCTAAGTGGAAAGGCTCTTGAATGGTGAAAGCTGCTGTGGCATATGAAGTGGATGATGAAGCTCATATGGATGGGTTCGAGGACTTTGCTATAGTTAGAGGAAGCGAAGTATGATGAAGAAATGGACTTTGCCATGATATGTTGAGGCGAAGTATGATGATGAGATGGACTTTGCTAAGATGCGTTGGAGCAAAGCATGATGTGGAAGCCTTGGTTTAATCCAGACGGGATCATCCCAAGCATGTTGATTACTCGATGATGCGGTTCGAGTTGGTGGATAATGGTGGGCTCGAGAGGTGCTTGAGCTATAATGGGAATAGTCGTCGAGGAGGATGACTAGAAGGCTGAGATCTTATCGTTATTGAAGGTTCTAGCAAGCTCAAAGCAAGAGTACGTTGGGTAGATCCGTTATACCCAGGCGCGGGTCATGATGACGTGCTAGTACTCTGGGTAGATCCGTTATACCTAGGCACGGGTCACGGTGACGTGCGGAGTTATGTCTAGAACCGGGGTTGCCATTAGCCCTTGACGGATGGTTGAAAGATGAGTTGGTCATTCAATTAACGATAAAATCAAGGCAATGATAACAGTGATAGCCAGAGTCATGGATGTTTGGTTGTATCATCATTCGGTCTCAAGAGCGGTGTTTTCTGGGTGCTTATCTGATCTTGGTTTAGGCCTTGGGGGTTTGTATTTGGAAAACATCGACCTTGACTCGAGTGATTATTGCTTTACTTTAATTATCTGCTTTGCTATGCTTGCTTCTCCTTAGTGTGTGTCTGGGGGCTATCACTGTAGAAAGAGGTGGAGTGGGATGATTTGGGTTCCTATTCCTTTTATCCTTTATGTTCCTTTGGTATGTTTGATAGTTGATTTACTGCTCACTAAGACTGTTGTCTGACTCAAGGTTTTATGTCTCCTCTTATTACCTTGGGCTGTTCATCCATGTTTTGGATGGGCAGACTAGGTGACAGGTGGCAGGTGCTGATCTTAGTGGCTCACGCTGATGATGACGAAGACGAGCAGGAGGCTTTACATATTATTTTCATATTCTATGTACTGGATATTCCGCTGATTGTTGATTACTCTGAGTGCTATGTAGTGAGGCTTCTTGTATTCATGATTCAGACCATGTATAAAGCTATTATGATTAGATGATGATATTCTGTTCTATGGGAGCTTCACAATATTATATTTCTCTATTGTATTTTATCCATGCGCTGTGAGTTTTACGATAGAGTCTGCGATGTTTATTTTACCCTTGACGGTCACTCATGGCTGCCTGGCACACTTTCAGCGCACCATTCCCTTGTTTCCGTGCGGCAGTCATGGGCGATCGTCACATTTGGTATCAAAGCTTTGGTTAATCGATTTTAGCCAACGCTCGCTGACGTAACTACGTAAGAGAGACGTAATTGTATTTTGATGGATGATTACTATATATAATATAGTAGTTTAGATGGATTTGAACTCCTTATGTAGTTGTTCCTCAAGGTGTTCTAATCAGTCCTTTTTGTAGATACTAAGGATGAGTCGAAGAGGGAGACCAGTTGCAAGGGAAGGCCGTGCCGCTGAAGGAGTTGCTGATTATGGAGCTATGTTTGAAGCCATGATGACTTCTATCATGAGAAGGATACCAGCTCCAGAGCCATCTGTAGATGTTGGAGTTCAAGTTCAAGCTCCAAGACCGGTGGATTTTGCTAAGCTTTGTAAGGATTATACTGCTCTTGGAAGGAAGGCTTTCTTAGGGACAGAGTCAACCATTGAAGTCCAAAGATGGATAGATGCTTGTAGAAGGATCTTTGGTGACTTGGGTATTGAGGATGCAACTAAAAGGAAGCTTGCATCAAGACAGCTTCAAGGGAGAGCTTCTGATTGGTGGAACTCTATCACCATTGATACTCCGGAGGAAGAAATTACTTGGGTGCAGTTCCAAACTAGATTTGAAGCTAATTTCATTTCTACGGCTCAGAAGTCTGTCTTGTTTAAGAAGTTTGTTGAACTCAAGCAAGGTGGGAGATCGGTTCTTGAGTATGTTTCTGAGTTTGAGGCTTTGTCCAAGTATGCTAGATCGTATATTGAATCTCCCTACCAGAAGAACGAGAAATTCGTGACAGGCTTGGACAGTTATCTTGGAAGACAGTTGGTGGATAATCTGGACGATCCATTTGAGAAGCTGGTGGAGAAAGCTCTCAGGCACGAGAGTTTGTTTCCTAAGGAAGTATCTGTTGTTGCTGTGACCAAGGAGGAGTCTAAACCACAGCAGGGTGGAAACAAGAAGAGGAAGCAGCAACAGCAGAAGGGTAAGGATGGTCAGAAGAAGCTGAAGGGGGAAAAGACCTGCTATAATTGTCGGCAGAAGGGCCATCTCTCCAAGGATTGCAAGAATCCGAAGGTGTTTTTGAAGTGCTACAACTGTGATAAGCTGGGGCACATTAAGAAGAACTGTCCGGAACCGATAAAGGACAGGCAGATTGTGAAAGCTTATGCTTTGGGGGATGTTCCATCATCTTCGAAAGCTCCTACTGCTGAAGAGAAGCGGAAGAGTGTGATGGTTCAAGGTACTCTTTCCATTTGTGGTGTTCCAGTTAGGGTGTTGTTTGATACTGGAGCGTCTCATTCTTTTGTTTGTAATGAGTTGGTAGACCGGTTGGGTTTGGAACCGGATATTGTTGATAGACCATTGGTAGTGACTAATCTAGTTGGGGGTTCGTCTTGTTTGTGTATGCTATGCCGTGGTTTAGTTATATCGAGTCATGATTGCTCTTTTGTTTGTGATTGCTTTGTTCTGAACTTTGCGGGGTTCGGAATTATTTTGGGTATGGACTGGCTTAGGAAGTATGCGGCAAAGGTTGATTGTGAGAGATTGGAGGTGACAGTCGAGAATGTGGAGGGGCGAAAGGTTGTGTTACGATGTAAGCATAAAGAAGGCGTCTTCATGAGCTTCATGTATTCGCTGGTTGTTCCACGGGATGGACTGTCATCGATGCCAATCGTGAATGGATTCGAGGATGTCTTTGACGAGGTCAAAGGGTTACCGCCGCATAGGGAGATCGAGTTTCGTATCGATCTAGTTGAGGGAGCCAGACCTGTTGTGATGCCTCTTAGGCGGATGGCGCCTAGAGAACAGCAAGAGTTGAGGGTGCAGGTTGATGACCTTTTATGGAAAGGATTCATTCGGCGTAGTGTGTCCGAATGGGGTGCACCAGTTGTGTTCGCAACCAAAGCGGATGGATCGTTGAGGTTGTGTGTTGATTATCGTGAGCTGAATAAGGTGACTAAGAAGAACAAGTACCCATTGCCGAGAATAGATGACTTGTTTGATCAGCTTCACGAGGCGAAGGTGTTTTCTCAGATGGATTTGGCAACGGGATTTCACCAGTTAAGAGTGGCGAAGGATAGTGTGCCGAAGACTGCTTTCAGGACACCATCCGGTTTTTATGAGTGGCTGGTAATGCCGTTTGGATTGACGAATGCACCAGCGTATTTTGTGGATCTTATGAATAGAGTGTTCAGAGATCAGTTGAACAAGTTCGTACTTGTGTTCGTGGATGATATTCTGATTTATTCCAGAACTGAGGAAGAGCACAACACGCACTTGACGATTGTTTTGGAAATCTTGCGGAAACATCAGCTGAAGGCTAAGTTTTCGAAGTGTCACTTCTGGAAGGGTGAAGTGAGGTTCTTAGGCCATGTCATTTCTGGAAATGGGATAGCGGTTGATCCCGCTAAGGTGGCAGCAATCCAGGATTGGGTTAGACCTAAGAATGCATCCGATGTGAGAAGTTTTCTTGGATTAGCAGGATATTATCGTCGGTTTATCAAAGACTTTTCCAAGATAGCTGCACCGTTAACAGGATTGACGAAGAAAAACCATGTGTTCAGTTGGGATGCTAAGTGTGAACAAGCCTTTGGAATCCTGAAAGAGCGACTGACGAGTGCTCCTGATTTGACTATTCCGAGTGGAAATGATGAGATGGTGGTTTACACTGATGCATGTGGTACTGGACTTGGAGCAGTGCTAATGCAGAAGGGTAAAGTTGTTGCGTATGCAAGTCGATAACTGAAGCCGCATGAAAGGAATTACCCGACTCATGATTTGGAGTTAGCGGCGATTGTTTTTGCTCTGAAGATGTGGAGACATTATCTATTGGGAGTTCGACTCGAGTTGTTTACAGATCATAAGTCGTTGAAGTATCTTTTCTCCCAAAAGGATTTGAATCTTCGGCAGCAACGATGGCTAGAGTTTTTAGCGTCATATGATTTTGGTATAGCCTATACTCCGGGAAAAGGTAATGCGGTAGCTGATGCGTTAAGTCGAAGACATGCAGGATTGGGAGCCATGTTTTCGGAATGGAAGAGTCTCGAGTTTTTAGCTAGATTTGACTTCAGGCCCAGATATGAATTGGAACCTGAAATGTTGGCAAACTTATCAATAAGGCCTACTCTTGTGGAAAGAATTGGCGAGAGCCAAAAGCGAGACGATAAGCTTGTCAAGATTATCCGTGATTTGGAATCTGGATTGGACCCAGAGAAGGATAAAAGATTCGAAGTCGATCGAGAGGGTTGGCTTCGGAAGCAAGGACGACTGGTTGTTCCCGATATCGATGAGTTGAGAGATGAAGTTTTGAAGGAAAGTCATCACTCGAAGTTGACAATTCATCCAGGAGGAAATAAGATGTATCGGGACATGAAGAGAACCTATTACTGGGAAGGTACGAAGAAGGATGTTGGAAATTTTATTTCCAAGTGCATGAATTGCCAGTTGGTTAAAGCAGAGCAGAAGAAGCCCAGTGGATTGCTTCAGCCGTTAGAAGTTCCTACATGGAAGTGGGAGCAAATATCGATGGATTTTATCGATGGTTTACCTAGAACCAGAACGGGAAATGAAGGGATTTGGGTCATTGTAGATCGTTTGACTAAGAGTGCAAGATTTATTCCTGTTCGATCAACTAGGACTGCATCGAAGTTGGTTGAATTGTATGTTAAGTGGATAGTTCGATTCCATGGTATTCCGAAGAGTATAGTGAGTGATCGAGACCCATTGTTCACTAGTGGATTTTGGAAGAGCTTCCAGGAGGTTTTGGGAACCGAGTTGTGTTTGAGTACAGCTTATCATCCTCAAACAGATGGTCAGACTGAGAGAGTCAACCGAGTTTTGGAAGATCTTCTGAGGGCATGTGTTTTGGATTTCGGAGGATCATGGGAAGATCATCTTCATTTAGTGGAGTTTGCGTATAACAACAGCTACCAGTCAAGTATTGGTATGGCACCATATGAAGCCTTGTATGGAAGACCGTGTAACTCTCCGACATGTTGGTTGGAAGCTGGAGAAAAACTGATGCTTGGGCCAGAGATGATTCGTCAGACTACGGATTTCATAGAGATCATTCGGCAACGAATGAAGGCAGCCCAGGATCGGCAGAAAAGTTATGCAGATAAACATCGAAAGGATTTGGAGTTCGACGTAGGAGATATGGTTTTTGTGAAGATTTCTCCACTGAAGAATGTTATTCGATTCTGGAAGAAAGGAAAGTTGACTCCGAGATTTGTTGGACCATTCCCGATTATCGAGCGAATTGGAAAGCTCGCTTATAGATTGGAGTTACCAGAAAAGATGGCGGGTGTGCACAATGTTTTTCATGTATCGTATCTACGGAAGTATGTGCACGACTCGAGCACGGTGGTTTCTGCTGATAGCTGTGAAGATTTGGAGGTTGATCCAGTTGTTAGAAGACTTCGTAAGCCGCTTCGTATTGTTGAAACCGATACGAAACAGCTTAGGAGGAAGACGATTACGTTGCTCAAGATACAATGGAGTGATGATGTTAACGACTGCACGTGGGAGAAGGAAGAGAGGATGAAGGCAGCTCATCCTGAACTCTTCGAGGCATGGCCCTAAGGTGTCGTGACATCTCATGAATTTGTAGCTTGTTCTAGTCTTAGAATTCTGCATGCTAGGTTAGTAATTGGATGCATGGTTTGTTGATTGCTATGGATGGTAGGCATGCGGAATAATTTTGATTGCTCTTGTTTGTTCGGAATTTCGGGGGCGAAATTCCTAAGGGGCATAGAATGTAACGACCCGTATTTTTACGAATCGAAAGATCGTAAAACTGTTGTTGTCTTTAAGTCGTTAGTGCTTAAGTCGTATGGTAGTTAACTCGTGTAGAAGCTTAGGTTGAAGGGTAGCCTAGGTCGTTCGGAGTTGAGTCGTGACCGACTTAGCGTCTTAGGTCGTGTGATGTTGAGTCGGTAGGAGCTTAGGTCATGTGGCCGAGTTATAATAGCTAACGAGTTAACTAGTGGCCGAGTTAGGATGTGGGACGACTCATAGACTTGGACGAGTTAACATGTTAAGTATTAGGTCGTAGGCGACCTATAGATATGAGCGACTTAAGGGCTGGGATGAGTTAGTGACCTAGAGATTTGGAAGACTTAAGGTGTGGCCGAGTTAGTGTGTTAGACCGAGGTAACGACCTAAGAAGGCTACGACTTACGGGTTAGCGAGTTAGGAGATAGGTTGTGAACGACCTATAGGGGTAACGACCTAAGTTAGGTCGTTGAGCGACCTAAGGGAAGTGTTAGGTTGCTAGGTAAGTTAGGTCGTTTAGTAGTTAGGGCGAGCGACCTATAAGTTAGCGGCTTAAATTAGTTAGCGACCTAATGTAGTTAGCGATCTAAAAGTGTGAGCGACCTAAGGAGTTTAGCGACCTAATAGTAGGCGGCATAAGTAAGTTAGGTCGGGGAGCGACCTAAGATAGGTCGCAATGTATATTTAGGTCGGAGGCGACCTATGTTGAGGTAGGATGTCTGTGTAAGGTCGTTAGGTCGTTCTGGCGACCTAGAGAGGGATATAGCTTGGTTATGATAGTTCGCGCTTTGGCATAAGGTTTAGGTCGTTGGAGAGTTAAGTCGCGTATGCTTTAGGTCGTTGGGTCGGTAGGTCGCTATATCATAGAGGCGAGTATGCTTTAGGTCGTAGGTCGTTGGGGTCTAAGTCGTAACTCGTATGTCTCTGGGTGGTTAGGCCGTTAGGTCGTTGGAGTGTATAGGTCGGCAGCGACCTATGTTAGGTCGGAGTTTTTAGGTCGGCAACGACCTAAGTCTGGGCGACCTAAGGGTGATTTCAGCCTATAATTAGAGGTGTTTGGCTCACTTTTTGGCACCGGTTTTTGAAGCGACGAAGTGCTGCCATTTTGGAAACTCGACTACAACATTTTCTTCACTTCTTTCTCTACTTCAATCTTGTGCTAACATCCGTCAAGATCGAAGATCAAGATCGAAGATTGAAGAGCCAAAGTTGAAGATCTTCATCCGACGAAGCTAGATTTCACCATTTCAAGCGAGATTTCGACGAATCGAGCTTGAATCCTTGCTGTCCAGATCTTTAGTTGATAGTTGTTGAAGTGTTTGGGTGATTCGGTGAGTGGTAGTTATCTCTCACGCGGACCCAAAGGAGTATATTGGATTGGTGGCTTGTTTGAGTGTTAAAGTTAGAGATTTCATGCATTTTTCTTAGTTCCAAGACTAGATTCATTACTTTTGAAGATGTTTACCTATGCAAGTTCAATTAACAAGTTATAAAGACAAAACCCATGTTTTATATTTGATAGATCTATGCTAAAATCCATGATTTCATATATGTTAGACTTATGCTCATTTATTTACGAAATTGCCATTATAGTTGATATTGCTTGATTAGATCTTGTTTGAATGCTTGATTGTTTGGATGTATGATTGATTTGATTGTCTCGAGTTAGCTTGTAGTTGATTTGGGACAAGATGGTTGAAGATGATTCAAAAGCTAAGTGGAAAGGCTCTTGAATGGTGAAAGCTGCTGTGGCATATGAAGTGGATGATGAAGCTCATATGGATGGGTTCGAGGACTTTGCTATAGTTAGAGGAAGCGAAGTATGATGACGAAATGGACTTTGCCATGATATGTTGAGGCGAAGTATGATGATGAGATGGACTTTGCTAAGATGCGTTGGAGCAAAGCATGATGTGGAAGCCTTGGTTTAATCCAGACGGGATCATCCCAAGCATGTTGATTACTCGATGATGCGGTTCGAGTTGGTGGATAATGGTGGGCTCGAGAGGTGCTTGAGCTATAATGGGAATAGTCGTCGAGGAGGATGACTAGAAGGCTGAGATCTTATCGTTATTGAAGGTTCTAGCAAGCTCAAAGCAAGAGTACGTTGGGTAGATCCGTTATACCCAGGCGCGGGTCATGATGACGTGCTAGTACTCTGGGTAGATCCGTTATACCTAGGCACGGGTCACGGTGACGTGCGGAGTTATGTCTAGAACCGGGGTTGCCATTAGCCCTTGACGGATGGTTGAAAGATGAGTTGGTCATTCAATTAACGATAAAATCAAGGCAATGATAACAGTGATAGCCAGAGTCATGGATGTTTGGTTGTATCATCATTCGGTCTCAAGAGCGGTGTTTTCTGGGTGCTTATCTGATCTTGGTTTAGGCCTTGGGGGTTTGTATTTGGAAAACATCGACCTTGACTCGAGTGATTATTGCTTTACTTTAATTATCTGCTTTTCTATGCTTGCTTCTCCTTAGTGTGTGTTTGGGGGCTATCACTGTAGAAAGAGGTAGAGTGGGATGATTTGGGTTCCTATTCCTTTTATCCTTTATGTTCCTTTGGTATGTTTGATAGTTGATTTACTGCTCACTAAGACTGTTGTCTGACTCAAGGTTTTATGTCTCCTCTTATTACCTTGGGCTGTTCATCCATGTTTGGGATGGGAAGACTAGGTGACAGGTGGCAGGTGCTGATCTTAGTGGCTCACGCTGATGATGACGAAGACGAGCAGGAGGCTTTACATATTATTTTCATATTCTATGTACTGGATATTCCGCTGATTGTTGATTACTCTAAGTGCTATGTAGTGAGGCTTCTTGTATTCATGATTCAGACCATGTATAAAGCTATTATGATTAGATGATGATATTCTGTTCTATGGGAGCTTCACTATATTATATTTCTCTATTGTATTTTATCCATGCGCTGTGAGTTTTACGATAGAGTCTGCGATGTTTATTTTACCCTTGACGGTCACTCATGGCTGCCTGGCACACTTTCAGCGCACCATTCCCTTGTTTCCGTGCAGGAGTCATGGGCGATCGTCACAAAATCCAATCATCCAATATGCGCTTTGTACGGTTTCAGTTGTAGAACCTACCATTTAACATGGTAGCTATCGTAGGCATTCAATAATGGTACGTATGCTGGCTAAGATTAATATTATACATGTAAATGTTTTCCACTATGCACTAATAATAAGATCAATTTTTTTTCGCGTATCAAGCATTTTTGACTATCATAAGGGGAAATCTCTTCCAATTCTGCGTTTGCATTGTGCGTGCGGCGAGAGGCCTTATGGTAGTTTCATTTTCCAAAAAACATTACGGATTTCTTTAAAATTCTTTTGCTTGCTTTTGATAAAGATAAACTATTTTTGTTTGCTCACACCAGTCCCATGACAGACCTGGAGTTTATTTTTCCCTTCCTAAACTTTGGGTGCCCACAATTTTCCACACGAGCAGTCTAGAGTTGGGTTTTTCAGATAATAGATGTAGATTCGATGGTCTTCTTCAGTCCTTTCGATGACTAACCTTGCTTGATTACAACTTGTTGGGAGTTCGAGCTAGCTTTGGATTGGAGATGGATTTTTGGAGTTGGCATTAAAGACATTGTCTTTCCGCTGCTGTTGTCTCTGTTATTGTCTTATATCTATCTTGGATATATTGATAGTCATTTGTATTTGATATTCAGTTATATCAGATATTATATCATTGTTGTATATTGATATATTCATTTTCTTCCGCTATGTTGTTATACTTAATTTGTTATATGCTCTGGTGAACCAGATTCGACGTTTAGATCTGCGGCATTTGAATATGGGTGACGTATTCGGTGCCGATTTTCGATGGTCGAGTCAGGGTCGTTAGAATTGGTATCAGAGCTGAAGGTTGAACTTTAGCTCAGGAGTATAACACATTAGTTAGCTCATTAGAGATAGGGTAAAATATACCCTAGAATGAGTATTCCCTAAGATATCCATCTGTATGCCTCAGTAAATTCTCTTGCTATCCACTGATAGTGAGAATGGGTGCAAGAAGAGGACGAGATAGGGAGAGGGAAATACGACTACAAATGGTCGATACCCTGTAACAACAAGGAAACAAATCTTTCTCTATCAACCTCTTTTGTTTATCATTAAGTTTCAATTCTTTGATAGTTCCTGGCAGCTCTAGGGAGAAACTTTAGAGAGGGATCATTATTTAGGCTGAGTCAAAAGAATGAGTTGGCATGGGACATAAACTCCAAGTAGGTCAGAATTGTTTGCTTTGATTGCTATGGTTGATAGTTATACTTTGTTAAAACTGAAGTTTGGATTGTTCCCTACTCTAAAATTTCAAGGATGAAATTTTTTTTAAGGGGGGAATTTGTAACGACCCTAGTTTCTAGTTAAATTTGAATTGGTAATTTAATTAAATTTTTGGCGATAAATTTGAATTAAATTAGTAACTAATATAATTTTTGGATTAAATTATGAATTTATTTTATTTTTCCATAATAAAATAAGATATTTGTTTATTTATTTTATATGTGTACTAATTGATTTTTAAAAATAGAATTTGGATTGAGATTCAAAATAAACATTGAGAATAAATTGAAATTTGAATTTGAAATTCAAATATAAATGTGTTGAAAAATAAATTGGATTTAACTATATTTTAAAATTAATGAGAATTCGTTTTCTAATTTTAATATACATACAATTTTAAAGTTATATTTTGAATTAAACACGAATGATTTGCAAAATAATTGTTTAAAAGTTAAATTCTATAATATACATATGTGGGTTTATTTTATATGTATATTTAAGTTGACTTTAAATTGGACGTTCTAGTTTAAATTTAAATTTGAATTAAATTCTAAATTTCAAAAGATAGACATTTTAAAAATATTTGGATGAGCTTTTATTTATATATAATTAGTTTTATTACATTTTCTTTAAAAAAAGAAATTCATATATATACATTTACATAAGAATGAATTAATTAAGTAAAAGGGCTTTTTATTAGCTTTAAAATAAATAAGTATTACTTAAATTACAAGTGTTAAAATTTAGAGACATAAGTAACAAATGTTAACTAATAAACAACATCAAATGACAAATGTTAAACTTTAAAACAAGTGGCATTTTTTATATTTAGTTTTCTTTTATTTTTACTGAATGATTTTCAGCCTATAATACCTATACTTCTCCTCTTCTATTCTTTTTTTCAAAATCAAAAGCTAAGAAAGTTAAACAACTCTTCTTTCTCAAATCTAAAAATCAGTTCTTCCTCAAAACCAAAAAATTTATTAAACATCAAAACTTGAATATCATTCCTCAAATCTGAAAACAAAATGAATTTAAAAGCCTACAAATTTTTTCAAAAAAAAGCTTGAAAATAAACTTCAAATCCCCTCAAACCAGAGCCTGCAACATTTTCAATTTTCAAATTCAAATACCTGAAATGAAACAAAGCCTGAAATCGAAAAAAAATTCAAGCCTGCAACCATTCTTAAAAACCTGAACATCATTCATTAACCCGTCTTCATCTTCAAAATCCAAAAACCTACAAGTTTTCTTCAACTTTGAAATTTTCTGAAACAGCCTAGAATGTGTCTATTGCATGCAAATCTGAGACAAGCAACAAGTTTATACTTCAGCAACACAGTTTTAAAATCATTAAAGAAAATGCAACTAAACAAGTAATTCAACCTGACATCAATTAAAATCAAGCTTCAGTGTAACTAAATCAAATCCAAGTAACAAATCCGTTCAAATTCAAATATCAAGTTCCAGTTTTTTTTCAAGTCCTTTCTGTTTTCAAACTTCAAGGTCAGAAAACTCACTTACCTCTATTTTTTTTGTTCTGATGTTTGTGATTAATGTTTGAATATGATTTGAAGTGTTGCCTAGCTGTTGCATGTTGCATATATATATATATATATATATATATATATATATATGGGTGTGCATATCTGTGTGTTTCTGTTTATAGGCAACAGGCTTCAAACCTATTTAAAAAAAATCATCAAAATCCCTTTTCCCAAACCTTTTCTAGCTATAATCCTTGAAAGGAAAATGATTACAGCAATACAATGTTATTTTTAAAAATAGTTTCAAATCAAAATATTTAGGAAATATTCAGGAAACAAGAGTTTGCAGTAAAATCTTTTTAAAATCAGGAAAATCAAAGTTTTTAATTTCAAGATTTGTTTATAGGAACAGATTCGTATCTAAAAATGAGGATTTTAGAAAGTAATTTCACAATTTTTAAAATTATATATCTTGTAAATTTCTGAGTTGTTCAAAAATGAGTTTCCTGTCGATTTCACGATGATCGGTGATGGAGGAATTTCGTGCTTGGAGAGGAAGGTGGTCAATGATTCGTTGGTCAGAGAAAAAATGGAGGAAGGATTTTTAAGGCGATATGTTGGTGGCACGATGATAAACTAGGGTTCGACTAGATGATATGGTCAATTGGGTTTGTGTGGTTTTTGCGACGTCATCAGGATGTTTTGTCCAATCGCACCGAGGGGATTCATCGCGGCACGTCGTGGCGTAGCTCTGGATGGTGCGGCACGATCTCTGATGAACGCTGGTGGAAGTGCGAGCAGTTTGGTTGAAAAAATAGTTTGGATTCGAGTGTTTTGAATAACTCGATTTTGATTTCAAGCTCGAATCGAAATCTGGGTGATCGGGATCGATGGAGGAGGCCAGAAATAATTTGTTGGCGACGGCGTTGGCGATCGGAGAGGCTTCGTCATCTTATACATGTGCACGTGCACGTTTTGTTCGCTGGGTTGTTTTGAGTTGAGGAAGATGGGTATTGGCCCGAAGTCATACCCGGGGTGACTGGTTTCTGGCTCGGGGAAAGGATGTAAGCGTGTATGTAACAGTTTTTGAACATGTTAAGGGTAAAAAAAAGGTTTTGGAAAATAAAATATAAGGTGGCTCGGGAAAGTTGTGTGATTGCTTCGAAGTTGATCTCGGGGGAGGCTCGTGCGAGTCTCGGGTTTGATTCACAAACCAGTTTTAACTTTAAAAACCAGATTTAAATTTTAAATATTTTTTTAAACCTATGTTTTAGAAATAATTGTTTTGATTCAAAATTGGATAATTAAAGGGTTAAGAAAGTTATGTTTAAAGTAATTAAGTCATTTGATTATGTGATCAATATTTTATAATTGATTCTTATATTATTAATGAGTTAATCAAGAGAAAATGTTGTTTTAATTAACCTTAATCTCTTATATCAATTTATGGTTAATAATAATGAATTATGAGGTTTATTAATTAAGGATAATAAATTAAAGAATGATTAAATAATTAAGGGTTAATTATTTAATAATTAAGGAATAATTAGTTGAGGTTAATTTATGCAAGTAATTAATTACTTAAGGATAATTACTTATTGTAATTTATTAAGAGTGATTAATAAAATGGTAATAAATTAAGGATTTATTAATTATGTAATTAACTTAAGAATGATTTATTATGGTGATTAATAATTAATTAAAGGATAATGGATTTATTAATTAATTAAGGTTCATTAATTAATAATTAAAGGTTAATTAATTAATTAATGATTAAAGAATAATTAATCAAAATGGTTGGAAAATTAATTGATATTAATTAACCGGGATTAGTAAATCATTCATAAGCAATTAATCTGATTTAAATTAATCAGATAATTTAATTGATCTTACTCATGGATGTTTGGATCCTATTGGATGATGAATTGGTTGATATCCTTGATGTGTGATATTTTGTGATATGAATTATGCTGATTTGAGTTGTGAACTGTGAATGTAATTTATTTATCTGTGAAAAATGTAATCTATTTATCTACGATGAATTTATATTATTTATCTATGAATATGTGAATGAAGATAAGCGTTTCAAGATTATATCGCTTATCAATATTTCTATGCTTGATTGAATCAGTGATAATTGATGATGTTGCACTTTTATTGTGTAAAACCCCTGCACCACACTTATAGACACACAAATATGGATTGCATGAGGAAATTGGTTAAGTCACTGATTTTCGAAATGGTTTTAAAATTGAATCTTGAATCCAAATGGTTTTGGAAATGGATTGGCTTTAAAGTGAAAAGCTTTTGAAATGGAATTTCAAAGATAATTGTTATTTTTGAATAACTTGGTTTAGTTTTGAAATTTGATTTAAATTTAAATTTGAAAATTTGAAATTGAATTCTATTTATGATTTAAAATGGTTATACAAGTTTATATGGGTTTTAAACCATTTTTAAAGTGTTGTTTTGAGAACCTGAATTTAACCCAGAGATTTTAACTTGTATAAATAAAATCGGATTTTTCCGAAATAAAAACTATTTGTTTTCGAATAATAAAAGCCTTCATATAAGAATTGAATTTCCAATTTGTGCTAAAGGGATTTCAAGTTTGAAATGAAAATGGTTTTCCAAGTTATGAATAATTCTTTAGACACGGATTTGAAAGTTATAAGTTAAATTATTGATTTAAAGACTGGATGAGTTAATCCTAATTGAAATGGAAATTGTTTTGAAAATCTGTGAATGGATCTTTGTGAAACTGGGTGAAATTTGTGAAATGAATCTTTTTGTTTAAAGATTTGAAATGGTAATTTATTTAACCATTTGAAAGAAAAGTTTTGGTTTTAAGTGTGACTTAAATGAAATCCCATATCCATATGGTTTTAAAATATTGCTTTCGCTATTCGGTTTAGCCGGGAGGGGACTTTGTGTCATATAACCCATTCTGAATAGTGATTCGACGTTGTGGATTGCAATTGAAGACCGGCGGTGAAGACCGGGTGTCATCAAGAATAATAGGATAACCTGTCGAATGACTCTGCGCTGAGTTGCTCTGGTGTAGGGATCTCCATATGTAATGGGGAGTCCGATCGAGATTGTGGATACCTGGATTGCAAGGGCTTCTTCCTTTACTGGACGAAGTGCCTTTGGTTCTGTTCGAACCCGAAACAGAGTTGTATGGTTGTATTTCTGTGATTACATTTTGAGATATAAAACAAATTTCTTTAAAATACATTTCTATTGGTGGCGGAGAATTTATTCTCTTAGCTTAACACCCTTCTCTGAGACGTACGAGCTTAGACGTTATGTAGTTGATGGTTACTAGTGATACATTTCCAATTTGGTAATGTGGCATACAAAGTGATGCTGATCATTTGTTGATCAAAGCATGGCTTTGTGAAAAAGCATAGCTTTGTGGACGTGACCTGATCGAGCCTCACAACCCGATAATGGTCGAAACAGGAAAGATGCAACAAGGTTGCAGGGGTCACGCCTCTAGGGTATGTCCATTCCTTCTGGAAAAGGGTGGTATCATGGTATAGAGCCCAGATACTTAACTTATGTGGACACTGTAAATTTATTACTGTGTGATGTTATTGGTCTATAGGTACCTCGGATAAAGGTCGCAAACGACCGGGGATGTCATATCTTGAGGTATTACTCTCGGGCAGGGAGGAAGTCGGCCTTATGTTGGCAGAGAGCCGGGTAGGTTCTCGGGGCGTCCCTCCAGAGGCGTTCCCATGTGGCAATAGGAAGTTCCTTAGCCTGACCATTTGTTGGAAATCCAATCATCCAATACGCGCCTTGTATGGTTTTAGTTGTAGAACCTGCCATTTAACATGGTAGCTATAGTAGGAATCCTATAATGGTACGTATGCTGGCTAAAGTTAATATTATACTTGCAAATGTTTTCCACTATGCACTAATAATAATATCAAATGGTTTTCGCGTATCAAGCATTTTTGACTATCATAAGGAGAAATCCCCTCTAGTTCCGCATTTGCATTGTGTATGCGGTGGGAGGTCTTATGGTAGTTTCATTTTCCAAAAAGCATTGCGGATTTATTTAAAATTCTTTTACTTGCTTTTGACAAAGATAAACTATTTTTGTTTGCTCACACCAGTCCCATGACTGAGCTGCAGTTTATTGTTCCCTTCCTAAACTCTAGGTGCCGACAATTTTCCACACGGGCAGTCTAGAGTTGGGTTTTTTCTGATAATAGAAAATAGATGTAGATTCGATGGTCTTTTAAAGTCTTTTGGATGACTGACCTTGCTTGAATACAACTTGTTTGGGGTTCGAGCTAGCATTGGATTGGAGATGGAGTTTTGGAGTTGGCACTGAAGACATTGTCTTTCCGTTGCTGTTGTCTCTGTTATTGTCTTATATCCATCTTGGATATATCGATAGTCATTTGTATTTCATATTCAGTTGTAACAGATATTGTATCAGTATTGTATATTGATATATTCATTATCTTCTGCTGTGTTGTTATACTTAATGTGTTATAAGCTCCGACGAACCAGATTCGACGTTTGGATCTGCGGCATTTGAATACGGTGACGTATTCGGTGCCGATTTTCAAAGGTTGAGTCAACTTCATTTCAGCAAACGTCAATACCAAAGCGTTATCTTGAAAAATCAACATTATACTAAATATAATACTCTATACAAGGGGTAAATGTTACTACAAATAAAGTTGTCGAACACCGAGGAAGAACATATCAAAATTCAAGATGTTGAGTGTGAAGAAGGAGAAGCAATCAAACGTTCGATAAGGGGTATCGAACTTCTAGCAACCTCGGGAAGATGCCAAGCCTTTATGATCAAAGGTGTCGAATGTTTAAGAAGAGATGGTGAGTCTCTTAAGGTAAAGAATTCTAAGCGGTTGGCAAACCTAGAAGGTATGGAACATGAGCATAGCAGGAAGGTTATCAAAACTTAACCACCAAAAAGAGACCATATTAAGGTGTCTAATCTCTAAGGATGTCGAGCTACAAGTGTTATCGAGCTTAAATGAAGGAAGAGGAGGTATCAAGCTTTAACAACTATAGAGATTGTCGAGCATGTAGAAAGGAAAAGGTTTCGTGTCCCAAAAAATCTTTAAGGATATTGAGCATATAAAAAGCATATGATACAAAAGATATCGAACCTAAAGAAAATCAAAGGGAGTTGCTGAACCATTACAATATAAAATGCTAATAGATGTAGAACAGATAGGGGTGCTGCATTATTAAGAGATATCGAATGCATAGTCACAAAGAGGTTATATCAATACTCTATGAAACAAGTAATAGAACTCGAGCCTTTATAATTATGGCTGCTGTAAAGCATCCATAATTAGCAGGTAATCTCAAGCTTCTACAAGCGACAAGGGATCCCAAACATCAAGAGACGTGAATGAATCGAACAAAGAACTTAGCAAGAGACCTAGAGCCTTTACATAAAGTAAGAAATGTTGAAACATATTGAATGTGTACCACCACAAGGGATATCGATTTACCGCAACGTTGTGAGATGTCATATGTCAACAATTATGAAGAATGCCACAAATCATCAATTCATAAAAGGATTCTAGTTGCATCGATATAAAGAGGGATGACAACTATCATCAGTACAACAAGGAATACTGAATATATGCAACATTCCTAAGTCAAAACTAGCTAAGATTTCATAGTCGGTATTTAACTATTAAATAGCAATCAAACAATAATCTAGAGATTTAATTACCTTAGCAAACACTGAGCCTCAAAATAAATCTTTCATGTATTTAAATCTCTTTTCAAAATATTTATCAAAATATTCATATACTTATCTCACTGGCATAAGCATATTCACAAAACATTACGAAAGATTATTTATTTCAGAATCATATTAAAAGGATCAAAACAAATGTTATTTAAATTAGAGATAAATATAACCTCAAACACTATTCCTTCGATTTAAGTGTAGGAAGAATATCCATACTACTAAAATTAAAAAGGTCAGTCAAAGGAAATCCAATCTCAAATTATTTTTTAAGTTTCTTTAATAAATCCTTTTAACAAATCTCTTTCATTTATGAAATACCCTTTACTTAAATTACAAATCCATTTATAAAACCCTTCATAAATCTCTAAGTTTATTTATATGACTTTCATTATATATATCCAAAATCATTTGTAAAACTCTTTTATAAATATTAATCAACAAAGTTCCTTCATTAAACAAATCAATTATTTAAAGCACCTTTAAATAATCAAATTATCATTTAAAACATCCTTCATTTAATTATCTTTGAACAACAAAATAATGATTATTAAACAATCCTTTAAAAAGTATAAATGTACTTCAAAACATCTTTAATAAAATAATTGCTTAATTATGCTTTAGATAACATATTTAAAATAATAATAAACTTTAAGCGACATAAATAAGTAATTACTTTAATTCGAAAACCTTTAAATAACATAATAGTTAACTTTAAAACCATTTTAAAAATATATTTAAAGTGCTAATAAACTTTAAGAAATATAAATGGGTAATAATTTTACTTTAAACCATTATTAAAAAATATGTTTAAAATGATTGATTTTACAAATCAGAAAGAGGTTTAGTGACCACAATGGTTCTCATTTAATTCAGTTTAACTTTCTAGTTATAACACGAGTATTTACATAACAAGCAGATATGCAAAGGGAATCAACCAATAACAACCAATCAACATATAGATAAATGTCTATGTTACATAATAGCAAAACTAGGTTTTATTTCTGCTTAATAGATATCATTATAATCTACTTGGAGAATTATGGCAGAACTGTGATTTATTCTGCCAAACAAATGTCAAATACAATTTAATTAGTAGATCAATGTTCATTTCTGCTAAATGGATGTCTAATATAATTTAATTAGCAGGACAGTGTTTTATTTTGCTAAACATATGTCATTGGGATTCATGTTTCAATTGGGGTTACTTAAAGGTAACCGACAAAGAAATCCATTGGATTTAAAATTTTCTTTAAAAGAGAACTTGCTTTGAAACAAAATTGATCATTAGATATAAAGTGTTTAAGACTCTAAAACCTTTATTTAATAATTAAATAACCTTTAAAATCTTTATTTAATAATAATTAAACAATAATTAACTACTAAATAAATAATTAAATATTAATTATCCTTTTAGAAAAATATTTAAAATAATAGTTAATCTTTAAGTAATAATTACAAAATAATTAGTCTTTAATTGATAAATTAAACCTTTACTTAGTAATAATTAAATACTAATTAAGACTTAATTAAATCTTAATTAACTTAATTAGTAATTAATTAATAATTAAACCCTTTATAAAAAATAATAAATTAAAAACTAATATTTAAAAATAATTAATCCTTAAATAATTTATTAAAATATAATTAATCTTTTATTAATTAACTAATTAAATTAAACTTACCTAATTAATATTTAAGTACTAATTACCTTGCTAATTAATGATTAAATACTATTTTCCTTACTTAATTGATTTAAATGGCCATTAAATAAATAAAATAATTAATTATTTAGTAATTACTTATAATATGTAGTAAAACACTTTTCAAAGCAAACATAAGTGAAAAAACATTTTAGATTCAAAAAGAGTTCGTTTTCAAGAACTGCACCCATAACGACAATCGCTATATAACCCATAATTTTCAAAAATTGTTTTTATAACAAATAGCTTCTAAAAATCATTATCCTTTTTTTTAAACCCACTTTCTAACTTGGAAAAAGCCCTTGAAGTAAAAAATAAAGCTTTTGAAACTTTAAAAAAAAAATTGAAACCACCTAACTAAAACATGCTTCTAAAAGCAAGGGATCTCTATGTCGTGACATGAACCAAATCAAATGCTAATTTACTTTGGCATACAACATCTTATGCAAGAGCACAAATATATATACATGCCATACAAGAAAGATTCTAACTTGAAAATTCTACTTTGCTTTGAACTTCATTTTTCAAGTTAAACGATAATTACATACAAGAACGTATATATACAAGCAACCACTATTAGTTCCCAACCAAATAACTAACAACTTAGCAACTAAGTAACCAACATAATAAAATTTAAACCTTTATAAAATGGTGAGCTATTCTCCCCTCAAGCCAAACCAAACTCTTACTAACTTTTGGAACTATTATAGAATCTTGCTTGCCTCATGGAAAATGAAGTTTAGATAGGCCTAAAGGGTAAAAAGGAGTTTGGCCTAAGGCTTTATGGCTCTTCCATAGTGTATATGGTTCGACCATGGGAGGAGGAGGTGGATTTTGGGCTTCTTTGAGGAGGAGGAAGGTTTAAGAAGAGAACGATGTGGTTTAAAGTGTTTAAGAATGGAGAAAGAAATAAATTTTCAAATTTTGAAAACTATGAAGCCATTAAAGAGGCTTAGAGAAGGAGATGGAATTTTTGAAATATAAAAAAAATGAAAGCAAGAATGGGAAAATAAGTAGAAATTTGGATTTTATATAAAAACACTTAAACAAATTAATAAAATACCCTTGTACCATGCTCTCTATTCTCCTTTTGCCACCTCATCTTGTCCCCTCCTTCTTCATGTCGCTGTCCCCAAACCTTGTCTCCCCCTCACCACTCTTTCAACCAACATCATTTAATATTCAATGTACCTTATGTTGTGCCTAATGTCACATCATGTCTAAACATGTTTTAATTTTCATTCTATTATACAAAATGTAACATTAGCTTAGTATATGTTTATGTATATATACACATGTATCATATAATTTTAAATTGAATGAAAATGCATGTTTATCTATACTCTAGACTTTACAACATTTCCAATAACTTTTACTCTACGAAGAGTAGAAATTTCATAAAACGAATTTTGGTCACATTTTCAATTTTTTTTCTAACTAATTCTTTTTGTAAAAAAACTTTGAAAACCGTTTCAGCGTTATTATTTATTATTTAACAGAGTTTTATTTTAATTATACAACTTATTATTTGAATATTTGAAATTAATCAAATATACGCAAACTAAAGCGGTGAAATTATGGGTCATTGCACTCTTCCCCCTTAAAAGAATTTCGACCCCAAAATTTTATGACAACCTATCCCAGAAACACTTTAGATTACTCACCTATTCACATGAGGCACATAGATGATCCATGTACAAAATCTTATTCGATTACTTACTCGAATATGTAGCTTTTCTTCCGAATTGGTATCGCTTACTTGATTCCCTAGTGTGGACTCCGATCAGCCTTCTTAATTAGAAACCTCTATTCTTACATAGCCATACTTTTGATTTCATATTAAAAATCCCTACCAAGTGTTCATCGTCAAAAATTGAATGATAAATTCTTATTCGAAATGGTGCGAAACACCTTAAGTCATGTACTTGAATCTTGGATGAAGAACTATGTAAAAATGAGGAAGGGTCTACGTACATTTTTCGTACTTATCCTATTTGTTCTAATTTACCCAAATACCTTTTTACCTTCCTAAAAGTATTAAGGAAAACATTTCAAAAAATCCGAATTTTCTACTTAGGTCGAAACATTTTTCGAATGACACAACTTTATTTATAAGACCTTCCATAAAATCACTTTAACCTATTAACTTGTATAATATGCTTCTTTGTCCTAAGAATATGTACAAAACATTTGATTTTCAATTCTATTCACTTTCAACTATTCGGATGTAAGCCCAAAATAAATCTCGGGTCTTAAAATTGAGTCAACCAATTCAACCTCTTTACCCAATCGGTCTGGTAAGTAGCTAAGAAGAGTAAGATGCTGGTATCCAAACTTCGTCCAAGAGTCTACTTTTTCTTAGATGCATTAAGGTAAAAATGTTTATTATTCGGCCGAATAACATCTAATAGAATTCTTCTCTTCCTAGATGTTAAAATCGAAAGACATTGTTTAATAAAACTAAGTTTATTAAAACCTTCTTATTAAATTAATTCAGTTTTAACAATAATTATTAACCTACTCTTTAATCAAAATCCCTTATTATTTTGATAACTTATATTTTATTCAAGCAGCTTAAGAGCATAATATCTGGGTTTTACTGAAAACTTTTTGAAATGATACTATATATATAACTCATATAAAACATACATATAGCCCGAGTAACTCCAAAATGGTATCAAGAAACTGGATACTACAATCTGTGCACATCCCTATTCCATTTTTAGTAATTTTCGAGCCACTAGAACTAATTAATCATAAAAATATTTCTTCTTTTTCAAGTCCCCATTTTGAAATAATACTATATATATTTCCCAACAAATAGTTTTTAACAAAATATTTATCATTTACTTGCTTTGGATTCAAATTTGTTTCGATTATATAATGATAAAGAGAATAATTTACTAAGTGCACTACCACATCCACCTAAGCAAACAACCTACTGTCACTTAGAACATTATTTTAATTATTGAAAAATAGATTAAGACTCATTCCCCTAATTGTCTAAAGAAAAAACTTACTTTCAAACTCCTTTTGCATAATATTTATACTTAAAGTATTTGTAAGTAAAATTATTAATATTTTTCCCAAATCTTGAAAACCATTTTCCAAAAGCATCAGAATTTATATCCTTAAAAATTATTTTAGTTGCAAAACACATTTTATAAAGCTTTATAGAATCAAGTTATAAATATTTATTTTCAAAATATTCTAATTTTCTTTTGGATAAACAACTTTTATTAAATCAAATTTTAACCCAACATTTCATTAAATGCCTTATAGTCAAACTGTGAAACTTAATTCACAAGGTGTTCGATTCAATATTTCCCCAAATTTCTACCTACCCAAACTATGGTTTTAAAAAGAAAGATTGTAGATTAATCTACAATCTTATATGATAATAATTAAATACACATTCCTAACAAACAAACACAACAAAAATAACTATATAAATTTTTGAAAATCGTTCCCTTATATATAAAATATATTCCTAGGTAAAATTATTTCATTTACCAATTTTAAAACAATGTTGTGTAGGTTTAGCCTTGTTCAAGTATATAAAGATCCATATCAATAACGTTAGCTATCGTATTGACCAGAATTCATAAATCACTGAACAGATCAATCAACACAATATAAAACTTTTTTATATACTAACAAATACGCTCTCATATACATAATATACTCAGACTCTTTCTAGGGTCTCATTACTCTATCTCAAATGAGTTTCCACTAAGGCCTAGGTGTTCGCTCAACCTAAGCTCTGATACCAAATGTAACGATCTTCCTTTCCTGCACCTAAAGACTACACTTAATACACCCTCGGTATTTGTGTGTCGATCATTTGAGCGTCTTAAAGACAGGTCATTTGGTTTAAAGAAAGAAAAGACAAGAAAATCCCACTTCATGATGAGAAATATATAATATACATAAGATCTTAATAAAAAGAAATCATCTTTATTATACAACATTAGAGTACACTAACATATTATCAACCTAGATAGTTATAACAGCTTTTCCTTACAATTGCCGATATATATAGACTCGACAAAACAGAGAAATGACAGTGGAAGGTAAAATATGTGAATATGCCTTAGAGAATCTAGCTCGTCACCTGAAGCTCCAAAGTATCCAGCTAAATCTAGAAAATATGCTTAGGCTGACCCGAGCATTATAAGAAAATAAAAATCGGATCGGTCTGGTAAACTAGCGTGAGAAAGCTCAATCAAATCATATTGATTTCTACATTTGAAAACCTATTCAAATAAAAGGCATCTCGTATGACCACGCCGCACATAAACACGGATGATTTTTACCTTATGATAATCGAACCATTTTTATTAGTGGTATTATAATAATATCTACGGGTTTAAAATATCAATAGTCAAGCAACTGCAATGTGTATATATCACAAAAACAAAAGGCCTTCAATCAAAAACCGCTAAGGCATAAATGGAAAATGGATTTTTGACAATGGCAATGTAAGGGACTACCTTCCAAAAGGTACACCTCTAGATAAATATACCAGAGGACCTCGTAGGGATGCTCTACAAGCAAGAACAGTCTACCCTTGACTGGATAGTACCGAATATAATAACCCCTAGTGTGACGACCCAAACTCGATGTCCAATAAACGACATCAAATTCGCATCGCCGGAGCTTATAACAACAATTAGATGTATATAAAACAGTGGAACAGAATCAATATCATAAATAACATCACTGTTACAACATCAACATAATATCCATACTGCAACAGAGTACATAATACATACACTACAACTCCAAATACAACATCATGATAATACAACAGTGAACATATATCCAAAAGTTCTCAAATGAGAGATGATAACGAACTCCCAAAAGTTAACACCTGTAATCTCCAAAAGCTCCTAAGATAGCTCCAAGATAAGAGCTCCAAAATACTGCTACTCCAAAATACAGAAACCTGCTACTAGGCTGCCCGTGTGGAAATAATGGGCACCCAGAGTTTAGGAAAGAAAACAATAAACTCCGGATCAGTCATGGGACTGGTATGAGTAAACAAGACAGTTGTATTTTAAATAAACAAGATTTATAAAAGAATTTTCGGAATGCTTTTAAAAATGGAACTACCATAAGACCTCCCGCCACACACACAATGCCAACGCAGAATTGGAGGAGATTTCTTCTTATGATAGTTAAATATGCTTGATACGAGAAAAGAAATTCTTTGATATTATCACTAGTGCATAGTGAAGGAAATCATTTCGAAAATAGAATATTAATCTTAGCCAACATACGACCATTATCGTATGCCTACTATAGCTACCATCTAAACAGTGGTGACCACCATAAGTAAATGGCAGGTTCTACAACTAAAACTGTACAGGGTTTCGTATTGTTTCTTTGGATTTCCAACAAATGGTCAGGCCAAGGAACTTCCCATTGCCACATGAGAACGCCTCTGGAAGGACGTCCCCGAGAACCAAACCGGATCTCTACCAACACAAGGCCGGGTTACCCCTAACTGGGTAACTACTGACACGAGTATGCCATCTCCCGGTCGTAACCAACCTTTAACCGGGGCCCCAGCAACAAATCACAAAATCATATATATATATCTGCGATATCCACATAAGTTAAGTATCTGGGCTCCATACCATGGTACCACTTCTATCCAGAAGGAAATGTACATACCCTAAGGGGTGCTACCCCTAATAACCTTGCTGCATCTTTCCTGCTTCGACCATTTCGGGGTGTGAGGTCCGACGAAGTCACGTCCACAAAAACACTCTTTATACAAAAGCTGTGCTTTGGGTCAACAAATGATCATAGAAATGATCACCTAGATAGACGATCAAACAAATGATCCTATCACAAATAATCAACACAATGATCATTTCACAGCAACACTCAGTATGTCACATTACCAAATTGGGAATATATTGCTGATAACCTTCAACTATATAACCTTTGAGCTCGTACGTCTCAGAGAAGGGTGTTAAGCTAAAAGAATAAATTCTCCGCCACCAACAGAAATATATTTGAAAGAAATCGGCTTTATATCTCAATTTGTAATGTCAGACAGACTATCCATACAAGTCTGTTCCGGGCTCGAACAGAACCGAAGGCACTTCCAAAAAAGTCCTTGCAAATCCGGATATCCACAATCCTGATCGGATTCCCCATCACATATGGAGAACTCTATACCGGAGCAACTCGGTGCAGAGTCAATCGACAGGTCATCCTATCGCTCTTGCAAATACCCGGTCTTCAACACCGGTCTTCACATTCTATCCATAACGTCGAATCACATATTCGAAATGGGTTATATGACACACAGGTCCTTTCCCGGCTAATTCAAATAGTGAGTGTCAAATTTTAAAACATGTGGATGTCATTCACAAATATTCACAGGGTCGATGTGGGTTTCGGATAACCAACTGAAATCCGATTCCCTGTCGCATCGAAGTTTAAATGTCGTTTTACAGACAACAGGGTTTTCTCATTAATACAGAACGAATCACAATCACAGTACAATAACATGGAAATTACATCATACAGAATTACAAACAGAACAAAGATGATATCGATATAAGTTAACAACAATAGTTAATTATTTACCAATCTAAACGAATGAGATAAATTAACCAAATAATTATTTTATTGATTTGTCAATCAATGATTTATTATTCTTAATGACAATTTAATTAATCTTAATCAGCTTGATTTATTTAATTAATTATTTTAATAAACTGCCAATTAAATTAGTTAACTTAATTTATCTAATCAATAAATTCTTAATTATAAATTTATTTAAGTACTTAATGGTTTATTAAATCCATTTTAATTACAAATTGTATATCATTCTTAATTTCCTTTCAAATTAATAAAAATAATCATTTACCTTAATTATCATCTTAAATCTTCTTTATATTTTCAAAACCAATTTATTACAGTTATAAAAAGTTTTAATATAATTCAAACTCTTATTTTAGATTTAATCATAAAAAATTAATTTAAAAAAAAAATTAAATGATGTAAACTCATAATAAGTTTACACTTAACATAAATCGACATTGTTTACCTTGGAATACAAAGATTTACTTAACGTTGAAGTTATACAATTCGTATTGGGCCTAATCCAAATTTTCAAAACCCAAAGTAAAAATAGGGCTCCACTCGAGTAAAACCCCTGCCCTCCTCAACACTTTCCCGAGCCTCTTCTCTCCCTCCCGCGTCTGTTCCTTCTTCTTCTTTTCTTTTCTTTTTCTTTTTTTTTTCAGTTTAAAAACTTAATTTGTAAAGGGCCAACACCTTTGAACGTGAGAAAACCCGAAGCCCTTCACGAATTTTACCGAGTCTTCCCCGAAACCAGGCACACGTGAAAACTGCCTGACACCCACACCACCGCTGTGCACGTGCACAGCCTCTAGCCAACATTCTGGCGAACTCCACCTACCTCGGCAAACCATAATACGCCCTCTCACTCAAATTCGAAACCCAGATCCTCATGAAAAGTACTAAAACGAAAAACAACCCTGAACTCGAACCAAAACCCAAACACTCGACTGCAAATCACCACGTCCGGCTAACCTCAACCCATAGAGGCGACGCCACTTCGTCCACGTCATCGCCGTACTCTCCTCAACCATCTCCCTGAAGCGCGAACCACTCGAACGCTCCACAGTGGCAAAATCAAATTTTTACTGAACACGAGATAAACTGGAACCAAAACCCTATGTTTGATTCAACTTCAAAATCCATGCGTTGGAAAAATTATTTAGCATTTTTCCCAAAATCATATAGGGTTAAACTTTCTACAACTCAAGTTTCAACAATTAAAATTTATTCAATCTTCCTAAATTTGTAAAAATATAGTTTTTACTCACTTACGAACTGCACACAAAATACTCATTTAGAAATCTTCATTTTTGGTTTAAAAATCATGATTTTCAGTGGGGATTCAAGTTATGAAGTTTAATCAATGTTTTGAAATGTTCGAATTTTCCATATGTTTAGCATTCCATTGTAAAACTGAGCTCCACAGAGACATTCCCTCACTGTTTAGCTTGCAACAGGTTTTAAAAACTTGATTTTGTTTAAACTATCTAATTTTGTTCAAGTTCTAAGTCTAACAATGGTTAAATGAAAGAAATTTGAGTTTGTTTATAACTGTATAAAAACAATGTCCAGATTAACTACTCAACTCTGGGAAAAAGAAAAGAAAAAAAAAACAGAGAACAAGTAAATTTACTCAGATCAAACATAAAACTGTTTATTAACTTATGTAAACCCTCAGAGCATTCGTATATATAAAACAATACTTGTTTTCCAGATATAAATGCAACTAAGTCAAGTTCATAAAAAAAATTTAAAAGGTTGATGTTACTCACCTGAACAATATAGAAACAGAGAATACTTTTGTTTTGTTTTAACTGCAGTTTTGATTCTTCTCTTTTCTTCTTTCAGTAATTTGCCTTTCAACTTGTAATATATAAAGTGATGATCTTCTTCTTTTTAATTTCAGATCTTTGCAAAAATTTGTTTGAATGATACTTGAGTTGTTTTTAACAAATGAATGTGAGGTTTTGTATACGTATACATATAGGAGAAAAGTGGTGTACAGGGTAAAGCATAAGCAAGTACAAGTTGAAGTAAAAGAAAAACTAAACCATGCTTGTTAATAAATGTTAGTGTGTGCTGAAAAGATTGTGTACATGCAATGCATTAAATGAAGCATGTAGTGTTTCATGCTTTGTATATTTTCAGCATGTTATTTGATTTTCTCATTTTATTTATTACAAAACTTACTTTAATTTGTTTGTATATTGGTTTAGCTTCTTGGTGTACAATCCCTGTACAAGTGTTTACAGAGAGAGCATCACATTTTCATCACAGTGAAGCATGAACAAAGGCAGTTTACTATTGAAGTTTAAACTGTTTCAAAACAACTTAAAATCCTTCACATAATCATGTTTACTCACTTGAACAATATATGAAAATAGAGGATGCTTTTTGTTTTTGGAATCTGCAGTTGGTCCTACTCTCCTTCACTCTCTGATTTTTTCCTTTTATTTTTTTCTTTATAAAAACAATGATGTTTTAAATATTTTCTTCCCAGACTTTGCTATGTTCTTATTCGAATGGACCAATGCATGTATATCTAGAAGAGATAGTTTGTACAGGGTAGGGAAAATAGGCTGATGTGATTCTTGTTTATTTATTTGATCATAGGTTTAATCATTTGTTTATTTGTTTGTTCTTTTGTTTAATTGTTTACTTGTTTAATTATTCATAGGATTATTTGTTTATTTGTTTAATTGTTTACTTGTTTAATTATTCATAGGATTATTTGTTTATTTGTTTAATTGTTTACTTGTTTAATTATTCATAGGTTTATTTGTTTAATTTTATTATGATGCGATTTAAATTTTAAAATTTTATCATAACTTACATTAACAATTTTTTTTTTATTTCTTTTAAAAGTTTTAACTAAAAATACTAACTTTGTTCATATTTTATTCCTTTACTACTTTTCAATTTTTATTTCAAAAAGTTTAAAATATATTACTAAATTTTAAATTCAAAATTTTCGGGATGTTACAATATCCCCTCCTTAAGAATATTTCGTCCTCGAAATTGAAAGAGAGAGAAACTTAAACAAAGAATATACGAATTCAGAAATAAGGAAATGACTTACAAATTTAAGTCGAGATGTCAATTCTGCATTTGGGATATGATTTCTTCATATTCTCTTCAGTCTCCCAAGTACAGTCCTTTGGATCGCCACTCCATTTAACTTTGACCAATTTCACAATTTTGTTCCTCAATCGCTTCTCATCACGATCAACAATTTTCATCGGTTCCCTTCTAACTGCCAAGTTGGGAGTGATTTCAAGATCCTGCTGAGCAGCTTCTTCAATAATATCATCTGGATCGTGCACATATTTCCGAAGATTAGAAATATGGAACACATCATGTACGCCAGACAACCAGCTGGGTAACTGCACTCTATATGCTAGAGAACCAATCCTTTCCAGAATAGGAAAAGGACCAATATAACGCGGTGCCAACTTTCCAGTTTTCCCGAATCTCAACACACCCCGCATCGGAGATACTTTCAGAAATACAGAATCTCCAACTTGAAATTCCAAATTTCTCCTTCGACGGTCATAGTAGCTCTTCTGACGGCTTTGGGCAGTTAATAACTTCTTTCGAATAAAATTTACCTTCTCAGTGGCTTCTTTTATCATATCCGGTCCAAGAACAAGTCTGTCACCTGATTCGATCCAGCATGTAGGTGATCGACACGGACGACCATATAAAGCTTCGAAAGGAGCCATTTCTAAACTGGCCTGATAACTGTTATTATAAGAGAATTCAACCAGATGCAAATGGTCCTCCCAAGAACCACCAAAATCATGAACACAAGCACGCAGTAGGTCTTCTAAAATTCGATTAACTCTCTCAGTCTGTCCATCAGATTGCGGATGATAAGCAGTACTGAAATTTAATTTCGTTCCCAATGCATCCTGAAATGCTTCCCAAAATCTACTAGTGAAGATCGGGTCACGATCACTCACTATACTACTGGGAATACCATGGAGGCGAACAATTTCCTTTATATAAATACCTGCCAAGCTTGCCGCAGTCCGAGTAGATTTAACTGGAATGAAATGAGCATTTTTGGTTAGACGATCCACAATAACCCAAATCGCTTCATTGCCTTTCTTGGTACGAGGCAATCCATCGATGAAATCCATCGATACCTGATCCCACTTCCATTTCAGTACTTCTAAAGGTTGAAGTAAACCGGCGACTTTCTTTTGGTCGCTCTTGATCTGCTGACAAGTAGCACAACGACTCACATAAATAGATATGTCTCTCTTCATCGTTTTCCACCAGAATGTTCTTTTAACATCTCGATACATTTTGTTGACTCCTGGATGGATGCTGAATTTGGACTTGTGGCATTCGTCCAATACTTCACGTTTCAATTCTGGAATGTCAGGGACACAAATTCTGCCCTTCATCCTTATAACTTCTCTATTATCTATTTCAAAAGTAGTATCCTTTCCTCGATCTATTCTTCTACGCATTTCTCGAAGAAACTTGTCTTCCGTTTGCCTGCTCGCGATTTTCTTAAGAAGAGTAGGAGTGATAACAAGATAAGCAAGAACAGCATAACTTCTGCTCAAAGCGTCTGCAACTACATTAGCCTTTCCGGGTGTATACAGAATATCTAAGTCATATGATGCTAGAAATTCCAACCAACGTTGTTGTCGCAAATTTAAATCCTTCTGGGTGAAAAGATATTTTAAGTTTTTATGATCGGTGAATAATTCGAATTTTTCACCTAAAACACAGAGAGTTTATTAGGTATATTTCTTTAGTTAATTTCGCAAATTATTAAGAAAGCTGAAAAGATTCTTACCCAGGAGATAGTGTCGCCATATTTTCAAAGCGAAAACAACAGCCAGAAGTTCCAAATCGTGCGTTGGGTAGTTCTTCTCATGCGGACGTAATTGTCTACCTGCGTAGGCAACCACCTTTCCATTTTGCATCAATACTGCACCTACCCCTTCACCACATGCATCAGTATAGACAGATAAGCCTCGGTTCCCGTTAACAATAGTGAGAACAGGAGCAGTGGTCAATCTCTTTTTCAACTCTTGAAAAACTTCTTCACATTTTGAAGTCCAAATGAACTTTGCATTCTTCATTGTTAACTTAGTCAGCGGACTAGCCAACTTAGAAAAATCTTGAACGAATTTCCGGTAATAGCCTGCTAAACCCAAAAAGCTTCGAACTTCTCTTGGAGTAGTGGGTTGTTTCCAATCGAGAATAGCGGAAAATTTGCTAGGATCTACTGAAATTCCTTCTTCATTAACAATATGGCCAAGGAATTTGACTTCATTGACCCAGAAGTGGCATTTGGAAAATTTTGCATATAGAACATTTCTCCTTAAAATTTCTAAGACAATTCTAAGGTGCTCGGCATGCTCATCTTCAATTTTGGAGAAAACTAAGATGTCATCAATGAATACAAGCACAAATTTATTCAGAACTTCCCGAAACACACGAGTCATGAGATCTACGAAGTATGCTGGAGCATTGGTTAGCCCGAAAGGCATAACCAACCATTCATAGAACATATTAGGACCTCTGAAAGCGGTCAGATGGACTCAATCTTCGGCGATTCGTAATTGATGGAATCCTTGGGCTAGATCCATCTTTGAAAAGAAACGAGCGCCGTGCAACTGATCAAATAAATCATCAATCCTGGGCAGTGGAAATTTATTCTTGAGAGTTTGTTTATTTAGATCGCGGTAATCTACACACAATCTCAAAGATCCGTCTGATTTAGCAACAAATACGACGGCTGAGCCCCATTCAGGAACACTGGGTCGAATTAATCCTTTTGCTAGTAGCTCATTAGTTTGATAAACCAATTCAATCTTTTCCCTGGGTGCCATCCTGCGACTTGCGTGAACAACAGGACGAGTATTAGGTACAAGATCAATTCGGAATTCTATTTCTCGATGAGGAGGTAAAGATTTCACTTCTTCGAATACGTCGGAAAAATCCCGAACAACAGGTATAGACTGCAAAGTGGGTTCAAGATTTCCCAAAGTATATATCAATCTGTCGCTCCTTGGACTTGGATTCTCACAAGAGATTTCAATAAAATTTCCAAGGCTTGTTTTGATTAAAACTGTCCGATTACTACACTCCAATATAGCATCGTATCTCGTTAACCAGTTCATACCGAGTAAGATTTCATATTCATCAAATTCGAGGACATACAGGTTGATAGGAAATTTATAGCTAGCATATGAAATAGGAACTCTCTTACAATATGAACTAAGATTTGCGGGACCTCCAACCGGATTTTTCACGCAAATAAGATCGTCAGCAAATTTAGTTTCAAGTCCCAATTCATTTACGGTTTGTTCGGAGATAAAGCTATGTGAAGCTCCTGTATCAAATAAAACTCTAACAGTTCTATTATTAATAGTAAGGTTACCTTCCAAAACACTTTTCCCTTTGTCAGCTTTTGAAGATGAGGGGTCCTCCTTTATCGTGTAAACTTTTGCCACCTACGCTGGCTTCATCACTGGGCAATCTTTAACTAAATGTCCCGGTTTATGACAATTGTAACATTCTCTAGCTGGTTTCTTCGGTTTTGGGCAGTCATTTGAATAGTGGCCTTTCTCTTTGCAGTTGTAACAAGTGACATTTTCTGTTGCTCTTCCTTGAGTGTTCCTCTTCTTCTCATTGCCTTGCCAAGGTTTCTCGTCTCCGAATTTTCGCTTTTTATAATTCTGACCACCTGAATTACCTCTCTCCATAGTTTCTTCTTGTATATCCAGAGTAGCGTACCTGTACCCCATATCTACCAAATCCGAAAAAGATTCTTTAACATGACCTGTCATTCTTCCATGATATTTCTGGTTCATTCCCCGGATAAACCTTTCGTTCTTCTTCAGAGGTGTATTTAGCAATTCCGGGCCAAACCGAGATAGTTCCCTGAATTTATTCAAGTATTCTTCAAACGACAAACTTCCTTGCTTTAAATCCAGAAATTCCTGATACATTCTGGAAACTCCCGCCGATGGCATGTAACGTTTCTCAAACACTTCTTTAAAACGATCCCAAGTAAATTCTTCCTCGGGTTCATCTATAATGATGGTTTCCCACCAAGCTGAAGCTTCTCCTTGGAGTTGCCAAGAAGCTATAAGTCTTTTCTGCTCATCCTGCAATTTTAGCCCTTTAAAAATCTTTTCACACGATCTTACCCAAGCTTGAGCGTCAATAATTGACTCCTTGCCAATAAATGGTTTGCCACCAAGCTTTTCAAATTTCTTATATAATTCAGCCAAGTCCGGCTGCTGCTGAATTTCTATTACTGCTTCTGCGGCTGCGGGAATTTGATTGGGTGCTGCAGCATTGCCTAGACCCCTAGTTCTTCCTCTGCGTCCACTCATTTTCACTATCTGAGATTAGTAAGAAAATTGATTTAGATATACAGGCGAAATATCTTAAGGAATATCAGCAGTAAAAAGAAATAGACTAAGAAATTTCAAAGTTTCAATTTTGATTATACTCATTCTAGGGTATACTTCAACCTATCTCTAATGAGCCATCTAATGTGTTATACTCCGTAGCTAAAGTTCTTACTCAACCAACAGCTCTGATACCAATTTGTGACGACCCAAACTCGATGTCCAATAAACGACATCAAATTCGCATCGCCGGAGATTATAACAACAATTAGATGTATATAAAACAGCGGAACAGAATCAATATCATAAATAACATCACTGTTACAACATCAACATAATATCCATACTGCAACATAGTACATAATACATACACTACAACTCCAAATACAACATCATGATAATACAACAGTGGACATATATCCAAAAGTTCTCAAATGAGAGATGATAACGAACTCCCAAAAGTTAACACCTGTAATCTCCAAAAGCTCCTAAGATAGCTCCAAGATAAGAGCTCCAAAATACTACTACTCCAAAATACAGAAACCTGCTACTAGGCTGCCCGTGTGGAAATAATGGGAACCCAGAGTTTAGGAAAGAAAACAATAAACTCCGGATCAGTCATGGGACTGGTATGAGTAAACAAGACAGTTGTATTTTAAATAAACAAGATTTATAAAAGAATTTTCGGAATGCTTTTAAAAATGGAACTACCATAAGACCTCCCGCCACACACACAATGCAAACGCAGAATTGGAGGAGATTTCTTCTTATGATAGTTAAATATGCTTGATACGAGAAAGGAAATTCTTTGATATTATCACTAGTGCATAGTGAAGGAAATCATTTCGAAAATAGAATATTAATCTTAGCCAACATACGACCATTATCGTATGCCTACTATAGCTACCATCTAAACAGTGGTGACCACCATAAGTAAATGGCAGGTTCTACAACTAAAACCGTACAGGGTTTCGTATTGTTTCTTTGGATTTCCAACAAATGGTCAGGCCAAGGAACTTCCCATTGCCACATGAGAACGCCTCTGGAAGGACGTCCCCGAGAACCAAACCGGATCTCTACCAACACAAGGCCGGGTTACCCCTAACTGGGTAACTACTGACACGAGTATGCCATCTCCCGGTCGTAACCAACCTTTAACCGGGGCCCCAGCAACAAATCACAAAATCATATATATATATATCTGCGATATCCACATAAGTTAAGTATCTGGGCTCCATACCATGATACCACTTCTATCCAGAAGGAAATGTACATACCCTAAGGGGTGCTACCCCCAATAACCTTGCTGCATCTTTCCTGTTTCGACCATTTCGGGGTGTGAGGTCCGACGAAGTCACGTCCACAAAAACACTCTTTATACAAAAGCTGTGCTTTGGGTCAACAAATGATCATAGAAATGATCACCTAGATAGACGATCAAACAAATGATCCTATCACAAATAATCAACACAATGATCATTTCACAGCAACACTCAGTATGTCACATTACCAAATTGGGAATATATTGCTGATACCTTCAACTATATAACCTCTGAGCTCGTACGTCTCAGAGAAGGGTGTTAAGCTAAAAGAATAAATTCTCCGCCACCAACAGAAATATATTTGAAAGAAATCGGCTTTATATCTCAATTTGTAATGTCAGACAGACTATCCAAACAAGTCTGTTCCGGGCTCGAACAGAACCGAAGGCACTTCCAAAAAAGTCCTTGCAAATCCGGATATCCACAATCCTGATCGGATTCCCCATCACATATGGAGAACTCTATACCGGAGCAACTCGGTGCAGAGTCAATCGACAGGTCAGCCTATCGCTCTTGCAAATACCCGGTCTTCAACACCGGTCTTCACATTCTATCCATAATGTCGAATCACATATTCGAAATGGGTTATATGACACACAGGTCCTTTCCCGGCTAATTCGAATAGTGAGTGTCAAATTTTAAAACATGTGGATGTCATTCACAAATATTCACAGGGTCGATGTGGGTTTCGGATAACCAACTGAAATCCGATTCCCTGTCGCATCGAAGTTTAAATGTCGTTTTACAGACAACAGGGTTTTCTCATTAATACAGAACGAATCACAATCACAGTACAATAACATGGAAATTACATCATACAGAATTACAAACAGAACAAAGATGATATCGATATAAGTTAACAACAATAGCTAATTATTTACCAATCTAAACGAATGAGATAAATTAACCAAATAATTATTTTATTGATTTTTCAATCAATGATTTATTATTCTTAATGACAATTTAATTAATCTTAATCAGCTTGATTTATTTAATTAATTATTTTAATAAACTGCCAATTAAATTAGTTAACTTAATTTATCTAATCAATAAATTCTTAATTATAAATTTATTTAAGTACTTAATGGTTTATTAAATCCATTTTAATTACAAATTGTATATCATTCTTAATTTCCTTTCAAATTAATAAAAATAATCATTTACCTTAATTATCGTCTTAAATCTTCTTTATATTTTCAAAATCAATTTATTACAGTTATAAAAAGTTTTAATATAATTCAAACTCTTATTTTAGATTTAATCATAAAAAATTAATTTAAAAAAAAAATTAAATGATGTAAACTCATAATAAGTTTACACTTAACATAAATCGACATTGTTTACCTTGGAATACAAAGATTTACTTAACGTTGAAGTTATACAATTCGTATTGGGCCTAATCCAAATTTTCAAAACCCAAAGTAAAAATAGGGCTCCACTCGAGTAAAAACCCTGCCCTCCTCAACACTTTCCCGAGCCTCTTCTCTCCCTCCCGCGTCTGTTCCTTCTTCTTCTTTTTTTTTTCAGTTTAAAAACTTAATTTGTACAGGGCCAACACCTTTGAACGCGAGAAAACCCGAAGCCCTTCACGAATTTTTCCGAGTCTTCCCCGAAACCAGGCACACGTGAAAACTGCCTGACACCCACACCACCGCTGTGCACGTGCACAGCCTCTGGCCAACATTCTGGCGAACTCCACCTACCTCGGCAAACCACAATACGCCCTCTCACTCAAATTCGAAACCCAGATCCCCATGAAAAGTACTAAAACGAAAAACAACCCTGAACTCGAACCAAAACCCAAACACTCGACTGCAAATCACCACGTCCGGCTAACCTCAACCCATAGAGGCGACGCCACTTCGTCCACGTCATCGCCGTACTCTCCTCAACCATCTCCCTGAAGCGCGAACCACTCGAACGCTCCACAGTGGCAAAATCAAATTTTTACTGAACACGAGATAAACTGGAACCCAAACCCTATGTTTGATTCAACTTCAAAATCCATGCGTTGGAAAAATTATTTAGCATTTTTCCCAAAATCATATAGGGTTAAACTTTCTACAACTCAAGTTTCAACAATTAAAATTTATTCAATCTTCCTAATTTTGTAAAAATATAGTTTTTACTCACTTACGAACTGCACACAAAATACTCATTTAGAAATCTTCATTTTTGGTTTAAAAATCATGATTTTCAGTGGGGATTCAAGTTATGAAGTTTAATCAATGTTTTGAAATGTTCGAATTTTCCATATGTTTAGCATTCCATTGTAAAACTGAGCTCCACAGAGACATTCCCTCACTGTTTAGCTTGCAACAGGTTTTAAAAACTTGATTTTGTTTAAACTATCTAATTTTGTTCAAGTTCTAAGTCTAACAATGGTTAAATGAAAGAAATTTGAGTTTGTTTATAACTGTATAAAAACAATGTCCAGAGTAACTACTCAACTCTGGGAAAAAGAAAAGGAAAAAAAAACAGAGAACAAGTAAATTTACTCAGATCAAACATAAAACTGTTTATTAACTTATGTAAACCCTCAGAGCATTCGTATATATAAAACAATACTTATTTTCCAGATATAAATGCAACTAAGTCAAGTTCATAAAAAAAAATTTAAAAGGTTGATGTTACTCACCTGAACAATGTAGAAACAGAGAATACTTTTGTTTTGTTTTAACTGTAGTTTTGATTCTTCTCTTTTCTTCTTTCAGTAATTTGCCTTTCAACTTGTAATATATAAAGTGATGATCTTCTTCTTTTTAATTTCAGATCTTTGCAAAAATTTGTTTGAATGATACTTGAGTTGTTTTTAACAAATGAATGTGAGGTTTTGTATACGTATACATATAGGAGAAAAGTGGTGTACAGGGTAAAGCATAAGCAAGTACAAGTTGAAGTAAAAGAAAAACTAAACCATGCTTGTTAATAAATGCTAGTGTGTGCTGAAAAGATTGTGTACATGCAATGCATTAAATGAAGCATGTAGTGTTTCATGCTTTGTATATTTTCAGCATGTTATTTGATTTTCTCATTTTATTTATTACAAAACTTACTTTAATTTGTTTGTATATTGGTTTAGCTTCTTGGTGTACAATCCCTGTACAAGTGTTTACAGAGAGAGCATCACATTTTCATCACAGTGAAGCATGAACAAAGGCAGTTTACTATCGAAGTTTAAACTGTTTCAAAACAACTTAAAATCCTTCACATAATCATGTTTACTCACTTGAACAATATATGAAAATAGAGGATGCTTTTTGTTTTTGGAATCTGCAGTTGGTCCTACTCTCCTTCACTCTCTGATTTTTTCCTTTTATTTTTTTCTTTATAAAAACAATGATGTTTTAAATATTTTCTTCCCAGACTTTGCTATGTTCTTATTCGAATGGACCAATGCATGTATATCTAGAAGAGATAGTTTGTACAGGGTAGGGAAAATAGGCTGATGTGATTCTTGTTTATTTATTTGATCATAGGTTTAATCATTTGTTTATTTGTTTGTTCTTTTGTTTAATTGTTTACTTGTTTAATTATTCATAGGATTATTTGTTTATTTGTTTAATTGTTTACTTGTTTAATTATTCATAGGTTTATTTGTTTAATTTTATTATGATGCGATTTAAATTTTAAAATTTTATCATAACTTACATTAACAATTTTTTTTTTATTTCTTTTAAAAGTTTTAACTAAAAATACTAACTTTGTTCATATTTTATTCCTTTACTACTTTTCAATTTTTATTTCAAAAAGTTTAAAATATATTACTAAATTTTAAATTCAAAATTTTCAGGATGTTACACCTAGGTTGTGATCAATAACCAAAATGGGCCCCGAAGCATACATATAGATATCGACTCTAGATAAGGCGATGATCATACACTAAGGGGAACGATCAACATAGCCTTACGACATCCCTATTTTAGCCATTTCTAGGTTGTGAGGCTTTGAGAGGTTATGCTCTTACCATTTCCTCCTAGCAATTCCCTCTTAGAATGCTAACAATGCCCTCCAAGTAGAAATGCAACGCCAGCAACCATCTATAAAAGTCCACTCTAGGTCTACACAAAACCAATGGCACTACCTCTACTACATCCATTTTAGAATCACCCTCAGGATTAGTAGTAAGTATCCCTTGTATTTCAAATAACTTCGTCTTCAATCATCATCAAGATGTCTTCCATTCGAATGCATATGTTGGTTCGAAGTGGTTTCCAGATAACATATCTGATCCCGGTCTCTTTGAACCAATAACCAATAATTTTCGGTTGACTCATACTCAGTTCTTTTAGAAGTGTACAACAAGTATTCGAGTCCTCACCAGAGAACTCGAATATACACGATATACTTCCTAAGTCAAAACTGGATGAGATTTGATAGTCAGTCCTTAACTATCAAATAATAAACAAACAACAATCCAGAGATTTAATTACCTATAGCAACTATTAAACCTCAAAATAAATCTTTCGTTTATCTAAAGCTCTTTTCAAAATATTTATCAAGATATTATATACTTGTCTCACTGGCATTAGTATATTAACAAAACATTGTGAAAGATTATTTATTTCAAAATCATATTAAAAGGATCAAAACAAATGTTATTCAAATTAGAGATAAAGATTAGCTCAAACACTGTACCTTCGATGTTAAGTGTGGAACGAATGTCCATACCACCAAAATTAAGAAGGTCGGTTAAAGGAAATCCAATCTCAAAATCATTTATAAGTTTCTTCAATAAATCCTTTTAATAAATATCTTTCATTTATGAAATCTCCTTTACTTAAGTTATAAATCCATTTATAAAACTCTTTATAAATCTCCAAATTTATTTATAGGACTTCTATTATAAACATCCAAAATCATTTATAAAACTCTTTTATAAATATCCACAATCATTTATAAATTGTAAACATTAATCAACAAAGTTCCTTTGTTAAAAAACAATTATTAAAGCACCTTTAAATAATCAAGTTATTATTTAAAACATCCTTTTTTAATTATCTTTAAACCAAATTAACAAAACAATGATTTTGAACAACCATTTAAAAAGTATAAATTTACTTCAAAACATCTATAATGAAATATTGCTTAATTATCCTTTAAATATCATCTTTAAAATGGTAATAAACTTCAAGTGTCATTAATTAAGTAATAACTTTATTTTGAAAACCTTGAATAACATAATAATTAAGTTCAAAACCATTTCAAAAATATATTTAAAGTGGTAATAAACTTTAAGCAATATAAATAGGCAGTAACTTTAGTTTAAAACCATTATTAAAAATATATCTAAAATGATTGATTTTACACAGAAAGAGGTTTAGTGACCACAATGGTTCTCATTTAGTTCAGTTTAACTTTCCAATTATAACGCGAGTATTTACATAACAAGCAGATATGTAAAGGGAATCAGCCAATATCAACCAATCAACATATAGGTAAATGTCTAAGTTACCATAATAGCAGAACTAGGTTTCATTTCTGCTTAATAGATGTCAACATAGTCTACTTGGTGAAATATGGCAGAACTGTGATTTATTCTTTGAAACAAATGTCAAATACAATTTAATTAGCAGGGCAGTGTTTATTTCTACCAAGCAGATGTCAACTTTAATTTAATTTGCAGGACGGTGTTCTATTTTGCTAAACATATGTCATTAGGATTCATGTTTCAATTGGGGTTATTTAAAAGCACCGACAAAGAAATCCCTTGGGTTTAAAATATTCTTTAAAAGAGTACTTGCTTTAAAATAAAACCGATTAGAAATAAAGTGGTTTAAATCTCTAAGACCTTTATCTAATAATTGAATAGCCTTTAAAATCTTTATTTAATAATGATCAAATGTTTAATTAATAATTAAATAATAATTAACTATTAAATAAATAATTAAAATAATTATCCTTTAGATAAATATTTAAAATAATAGTTAACCATTAAATAATAATTAAATAAATAATTAGTCGCTAATTAATAAATTAAACCTACAGTTAATAATAATCAAATCTTAAATGAGTCTTAGTTAAATCTTAGTTAACATAATTAATGATTAATTAATAGTTAAAAAATTTATAACGAATAATTAATTAGAAGCCAATATTTAATAAAAATTAAATAATAATCAATTAAAAATATAATTAACCTTTTATTAATTAACTAATTAAAATTAACTTAATAAATACTAGAGTACTAATTACCTTATTAACTAATGATTACATACTAATTACCTTAATTAATTAATTTAAATAACCATTAAATGAATAAAATAATTAATTTTGATAATTACCTATTATTACTTATAATATGTTTGAAAACACTTTTCAAAAACAAACTTAAGTGAAAAACATTTTGATTCAAAAAAAGTCCATTTTCATGAACTGCATCCATAGTGACTATCGTTATATGACCCGTAATATTCAAAACTTGTTTTTGTAACAAATAGATTCTAAAAATCATTATCCTTTTACTTAAATCCACTTTCTAATTTGGAAAAATCCTTTGAACTTAGAAAGCAAATTTTTTGAAAGTTTATAAAACTTTTTGAAACCACCTAAGTAAAATATACTTTTAAAAGTAAAGGATTTCAATGTCACGATATAAATCAAATCAAATGCTAATTTTCTTTAACATATAACATCTTAAGAAAGAGCACAAACATATATACATGCCATACAAGAAAGATTCTACTTGAAGTTTCTACTTAGCTTTTAAGTTCATTTTTCAAGTTATACAATTACTACATACAAGGACATATATGTACAAGCAACCACTGTTAGCTCGCAACCAAACAACTAACAATTAGCAAATAAGTAAGCAACACAATAAAGTTTAAACTTTTATAAAAGGGGTGCGTTTATCACTTTAAAGCTAACCAAACTCTTACTAACTTTTGCAACTACTTTGGATTCTTGCTTGCCTTAGGGAAAATGAAGTTTTGACGGGCCTAAGATGTAAAAAGGAGTTTGGCCTAGGGCTTTATGGTTCGTCCATAGTGTGTATGGCTCGGCCATGAAAGGAGGAGGTGGAATTTAGGCTTCTTTAGGGAGGAGGAGGGTTTAAGAAGAGAATGATGTGGTTTTAAAGAGTATAAAATGGAAAAAAGAAATAAAATTCGAAACTTTTAAAATTATGTAGCCATTTAAGAGGCCTAGAGAAGGAGATTGATTTTATGAAATGTAGAAAAATGAAAATAAGAATGGAAAAGTAGTTAGAAATTATGATTTTATATGAAACCACTAAAATAAATTACTAAAATAACCTTATACCATGCCCTCCATTCTCCTTTTGCCACCTTATCTTGTCCCCTCCTTCTTCATGTCCTTGCACCCAAACCTTTTCTCCCTTTCACCACTCTTTAAACCAACATCATTTAATATTCAATGTACCATATGTTGCACCTAATGTCACATCATGTCTGAACATGTTTTAATTTTAGTTCTATTTTTTAAAATATTACATCACCTTAGTATATGTTTATGTATATATGTATACACATGTATAATGTAAGTATAACTCTATTGAAAATGTATACACATTTATACACTAGAGTTACAACATTTCCGATAACTTTTGCCAACGAAAAGTCAAAATTTCGGAAAATGAATTCTAATCACATTTTCAATTTTTCTTCGAATTAATTTTGTAAAAAAATTTTGATAATTATTTCACTATCATTATTTATTATTTAAAAGAGTTTTATTTTAATTATACAATCTTTTATTTGAATATTTAAAAATTTTAATTAAATATTCGCAAATCAAAGTGGTGAAATTCCGGGTCATTACAACATAACATTGTTATATGATAATAATGTCACTATATGGTTCATAAAGGAACTTAGAGCTCAATAGAAGTCGAGAGACATACTCTGAATTATTCCACGGGATAAAGGTAGTTTGTCAACATCGGAGAGAATTGATTGGCAAAGTTGAAAATTGAAACATAATAGCATAATCGTTCATTGAGAGAGTGACCCAATTGGTATTGAGAAAACCAATCAGGGAAGTTGGTATTGGATTCCAAAATTGACCCAAGTGTAAGTGGGAGATTGACAGAGTTAGGGGTATTTTCAGAGATCATTTTGTAATTTGTTACATATATTTAACTCCATAATCAATCTTGTCCAAAATAAAAGGTGTTATCTTTCTATCATATACTTGAAATAATGTGTTATAAATTGAAAAACTAATTTCAAATCAATATAAGAATTTTTTTCCTTGCTCTATTTGAACCGAATTTGATTGAAATAAAAAAGGGAAAGACATGATTTGAAGGGAGAAGGGAAGGTGGCATGTTTAAATGGAGAAAGTTGGCGTATTTGAGAAGGAAAATAGTTGACTGGACAAAATATACATAAATAAATAAATCTCCAAAATATCTCGATTTACGCAACTTAAAATTTCGAACCCCTAACAAGGCATGCCGCTAGGCATTTATAATGTTATACCCATACAGCAAACACGATGCAAATAGTTTCGAGTCCAAATTCGATCGTATGGAGAAGATAGCTTTTTGGACCCAATTATTACATTGAATTTTCAATGTTAAATTCAACACGTTTATATCTCGTACGACCAACTATTACTCCAAATGCTATGAAACTTAAAATCTGATAATATCACACTATTACAGATCTGACGGAACTAGTCTTATCGAATTCCAAGACTGTGCCCCGGATCACTATTTTAACGCGTCGATTAAATCAACGATTTTCAAAATTTACGACATTGCTTGAAATTTTTAGTTTTAAAATCTTAATACTAAATTATAATTCAAAATACAATACTTAAACCATTTAAATATTAAAAATTAAACAATAGAAAAATCTGGGTTGTTGTGTTCCTTCCCCTTTAAAAGAATTTCGCCCCCAAAATTGCTAAGGTAGGAAAATTCCTCCAAACCCACTTAGTTAACTTGCTATTTCACTCTTCTAATTTTTTTGTATTCAGTTATAACAGTTAGTTTCTATTACTAATTCAAACACATTATTTCAATTTCAATTCAAAAATCAACTTTTTACTTAAAAAATTTCAAAAAAAAATTAACTACATAAATTCCCGAAAATATTTGGCATAGTCTCCCTTGTACGTGTTAGTCCGTGAGATGATGGTTTTGATGACAACAACCTTAGAATAGATTACAAAATATAAATACTAACATTATAAGTTTAGATACATATGTATATGTAGGATTTAACCACGCAGGTACTAAGAAAGAAGACTGTAAAGTATAGAGATTCAAGATATCAAGATAGAAGACTCATGAGTATCAAGATTATCAAGAGTTCAAGATTTCAAGGTTAAGTTTTTTTTTATTAGGATTTTTTTTAAAACTCATAGAAAAGCACTAGCATCTTAAAATCCAATTTATTCGTGTAATGGAATCCACTTCGAGCCCGTTAAAGGGATGAAACCCTAATAGGATGGAACCTACGAAAAATCTAGTGGAACATTGTTTTGTATCCGCTAACTTTTTATTCAAAATGATTTTTCAAAATTATATCCTATTTTCAAAATGTTTTCAAAACTTTCCTTTTAAAAGATTCAAAACGCTCTATCATGATTTTAAATAATTATAGTCTCCAAATTATCTTTAATTTCAAAGTCAAATTACTCCTGATTTTAAACTATCTTTTGATATAATATATTTAACTTTTAAATATTTATACTTAAATTTAAAATATAAAATTAGGGTTAAATTCTATATATATTATTCTCTATATTTACTTATATATTTTAACTATATTCAAGTATATTTATAAAGTTTAAATTAGCTTTAATATAAGATAAAGGTTATTTTCAAAGAAAATCAAAACATCAAAAAATGCTTTGGGATGTCGACATGGTGTCACTTGAGTTCAAAATTTAGATTTCAAAAGAAGAGTCTATTCGCCATAACTCTTCACGAATGGACATGGCTGTTGTTCTTCTATAAATAGGGGTTAGTTTCAACGAATTTTATATCAGATTTTCTGGTTTTTCACTCCTCTTCTTCTTCCACATTTCTTAATACATATTCTTATCATTACTCTGCCGAAATCAACATTGAATTGAACTCGATTACTTCTTGTTTGATTCTCTATCACTCTCTCTACAAGATTCTCAGTGCTATTCAAAGTTATAAACTTCTTTGTAATCTATTAAGCGAGAAAAGGTGTGATTGTATCCTTGAAAATCAATCAAGAAAGAAAAGGTGTGATTGTAGCCTTGGTAAATCAATTGGGTAAACTTGTGGCCTGGAAATCAAGTATCTCTACCCAGAGGATCAAAATTCTGGAGGGTGTACCTCGTAGCCTTGAAACTTAGGGTGTAGTTGTACAATTGCTTTTGAAAGGAAATCCGTACTTGTGTTGCAGGACTGGATATAGGGTAACTCCGAACTAGTATAAAATCCGGTGTGTTCTTTCCTTTACTGCCTTTATTTTATTTCTGCATCTTTGTTTGTTTTTGTGATCATATCTGTGTCTATATATTGCATACATCGGTGTCTCAATTAACATAAATTGAAAAAGATTTAGTAATTCTTTATTAACACTATTCACCCCCCCTCAAGTGTTAATCCTAGCCTTAAGACCGTAATCCGCATTTCTCACAATTGGTATCAGAGCAAGGTTTTCAAAGTTTAATAATCTGATATTTGAAAATTTTTTCAAAATGGCTACCAACACTGGTACTGTTACTAACACTAGTATCTCTATCACTAGTTCATTTATAGAGGGTCAGTCTACTGTCAGACCACCACTTTTTAATGGCAGTAACTATGCATATTGGGCAAGTGGGATGAAAATATATTTACAATCTATAGGATTAGAAGCTTAGAATATCACACAAACTGAATATACTGAACCCACAACTAATTTTGTCCAGTGGACTACTGAGCAAAAGACTATTGCACAAAATAATTCTAACGCAATGAATATTCTATTTTGTTCACTAGATAGACATGAATTCAATAGAGTGTCGGTTTGTAAGTCTACATATGAAATCTGGAAAACTTTTCAAGTTACTCACGAAGGAACAAGCAAAGTTAAAAAGACCAAAATTTCCATGCTCACAAATCAGTTTCAATTACTTAAAATGAATCCTAATGATTCTATTTCAGATATGTATAGTAGATTTCAGGATATTGTGAATTCTCTAATATCTTTGGGAAAGGAATTTTCTGAAGAAGATCAAGTCAGAAAAAATTTAAATTCTCTAACTCCAGAATAGGATCAAAAGACGCTTGCGATCAAAGAGGCAAATGACATCAGTACTTTAAAGATAGAAGAATTAATTGGAAATCTAATGTCGTATGAAGTTAAAATGATCAGGAGAAGAGAAAATAAAGCATCTGAAAAGAAATCAATGGCATTCAATGCATTAACTGATGGATCAGACTCAAACAACGATAATGATGAAGAGATAGCCTTTATGACCAGAAATTTTAGGAAATTCCTGAAATACAGAAAGATGAATAATCTTAAGAGAAACAACTCTAAGAATTTTGGAAATCAGGTAGTTCCAAATAATGACAAATGTTAAAACTGTGATAAACCAGGCCATTTCAAAAGAGACTGCCCATATCCATACAGACAAAATTCTCCTATGAACAATGATCCAGCAAAGAAATGAAAGCGTGCATTTACTGCTACTCTAGATGACACAGACTCGTCCTCAAGTGATGATGATCAGAAAACGATAATTCGAATTTGTGTTTCATAGCTGTTCATGACTCAGACGAATTCAAAGAAATCGACTTAGAAAAAGGTACACGTTTACAATATAATTGTTTGAAATTGCTTGCTTAGAATTAGTTGCTTGATTGTTTGATTGATTAGTTTTGAATTGGTGTGTTGTTTGAATTTTAAAATTTATTTTATATTTTCTATTATTATTTCATTATTTTATTATTATTTTTATTATTTTTTAATAGTATAATAATATTTTCTGAAATATACTTGAAGTTTAATAATATTTCAGATATATATATATATATAGGCATTAATAATAATAATAATATTTATATATATTAGAGAACTTAGGAAAAACCAATTCATGAAAATTCAAAGGCACATGTCGACATGGTCCCTACCATGATGTCGACATGGGTACCAGAATTTGAATTTCAAACTTTGAATTCAAATGTTCGAATTTCCCTCTACCTTTTCACTTCATTCAATTCTCTGAGAAGCTACTTTTGACCAGAGAATATGTCCTTTGAGAATCTATTTATTCACTATCTTTTATCATATCTTTTCACTCTCATTTTCAAATTCAAACTCTCTCTTCATAACTTCAAACTCTCTACTCTCAACTTTAATGGCTTCTTCAAGCAACCCCTCCACCATGAGAATTTCCAGAAAAATCAAAGAGCAATTATTCAATGATCCGGAGCCAATAAAAGCATACATCAATTATGCTAACAATGCCAAAGTCCATCATGGAAAATTTGCAATTTTACAAGATTTTTCTTCTTATGAACTTGATTCTCTTTTTGCAAACAATGGAGTTCTCAGTCTTATTGATGCTTCTCAAAATGATTTTGTTTGCTACCCAAATCTTGTCAAAATTTTCTATGCTAATTCAAACCGTGGATTTTATCATGGAAATGTGGATGAAATTTGAAGTAGTGTCAAAGGCACTAGAATTGTTTTGAATTGTGATCTTTTGGGTACTATTCTCAATTGCAAGTGTACAGGAACGGATCTTTCTAATTTTAAAATCGATGAAATTGATCGTGAGACATTTCATCACATTTTCGAAGGGATTGATAATTTTGAATTCAAAAATCGAAATTTTCGACCAAAGGCAAGAAATGTCAATCTTCTTTTGCAACACATTTTGACACCAAAATCGAGGAATTTTAACAATCCTACTTCAAAAGTTTGCAAAGCACTTTCTGCTATTTTCGAAAATTATGACATAAATTGGGCGCAAGTTATTTTGGATGAACTCCGTCCCAAAAATCTTGAAATGGGTGAGAATACCCTATACCATGGAATTTATCTCACTCGGATTTTTAACTATTTTGGAGTGGATTTCAAAGGCGAAGAATTTGTTTTTAGAAAAGTTTTCAACCATTCCAACATTTCGCTTACGAAAATTCCTTTTGTTTTTCAACCTTATAAGACCCTTGCCGAAAAGGAAGAGCTTTTGGCTCATGAGGAAATGGAAAAAGAGGAGGAAGAAGAAGGGGATGAAATGGAAATTGAAGAAGAAGAAGGCGAAACCTCTTTGGAAAGCATTGACTATGCTCCTAATCCATCCACCAAAACCCTTCTCAAAAACCAAAAGATGATTGTTGAGAATCAACGGATTCTTAAAAGATCCGTTAGTAAGATGTTGGACAAAATTTCATCCAAGATGAACAAGTTCATTTCCAAAGTTAGCAAGAAACTTGGACTGTCTTCATCTTCATCATCCTCTAACTAGTCTTATCTTTTCATATATTGTTGTATATGTTCTAGTTTGCTTTATTTTGAATGTTCAAGAGTTTGTTGTGTGCTTAATCGTTGTATTACTATAGTATGCAATGAAATGAAATTTTCTTTCTGTTATCTATCTTATCTTATCTCCAGAATAAATGTTAGTATAGTATATAAATACACACACACACACACACACACACACACACACACAATTATTCACAAAATCAAATTAGTCATAATTCTTTACCGACCCATGTCGACATCCCCTATATGACCATGTCGACATGTACTGGTCAGAAATGACAACTGATTTTGAATTTGAAATTGGAATAACTACCAAATGTGTATTCATTTCAAACGAATTTCTACACCTATAAAGACCTGTTTCTTCCAGAATTCTTCACTGAAATTCATTTCTTATCATCTATATCCTTTATTTCTTTCATAAATTCAACTATACCTAATCCTATTCACAATCTATCTGAAAATCTTGAAGAAACTCTTAATTCGTTCAAGAATATTCCGTTTATTCTACGATACCAGCGTCACTTAGAATTGAGTCAAATGTAGATGATCAAGGAACAAGAAAGGCACTTTGATGCGATACGATGGACGATCTCCTCTCTGCACAAGGATGATAACGAAGCACATCCTCCTGTCTCTCTCACCAATCACAATGATAATTGGGATGCTATTAAGGCAGACCCAATCTTTGGAGAAGAAGGATGGGTGGAAGTTTCACGTAACGTTTGATTTTTATTTGTTTGCTTTGTTTGATTTGCTTGAATTGATTTTGTTTGGATTGATACTCTGTGTGGATTGATTTCTTGATATTGGCTTGAAATTTGTTGTATAAAACATATATATATACATTGAAATGTATATAGACAATGATTAGTTATCATGTTCATAAGTATAATTATTTCTTAATCTATATATTCCGTTGTATAGTTTATCAATACAGGTACTGAAGAAAGAGGGGGAGTGAATTTTTTTGTTGATGACAAAGGGGGAGAAATATAAAATAGGGTAGTTAGGCATAGATTAAGGGGGAGTTATTAGATTTAGAGGGAGTTATTAGGATAGAAGTAAAATTTTATAAACAAAGGTTGTTATCATCAAAAAGGGGGAGACTGTTAGTCTGCGAGATGATGGTTTTGATGACAAAAACCATAGAATAGATTATAAAATATAAATACTAATATTTCAAGTTTAGATATATATGTATATGCAGGATTTAACCATGCAGGTACTAAGAAAGAAGACTGTACAGTATAGAGATTCAAGATATCAAGATAGAAGATTCATGAGTATCAAGAGTTCAAGATTTCAAGGTTAAGTATTTTTTGTTAGGAATTTTGTTAAAACTCATAGAAAAGCACTGGCATCTTAAAATCCAATTTATTCGTGGAATGGAATCCACTTCGAGCCTGTTAAAGGGATGGAACCCTAAGTAGGATGGAACCTACGAAAAATCTAGTGGAACATTGTTTTGTATCCGTTAACTTTTTATTCAAATGATTTTTCAAAATTATAACCTGTTTTCAAAATGTTTTCAAAACTTACCTTTTAAAAGATTCAAAATCCTCTATCCTGACTTTAAATAATTTTAGTCTCAAAATTATCTTTAATTTCAATGTCAAATTGCTTCTGATTTTAAACTACCTTTTAATATAATATATTTAACTTTTAAATATTTATACTTAGATTTAAAATATAAAATTAGAGTTAAATTCTATATATATTATTCTTTATATTTAGTTATGAATTTTAACTATATTCAAGTATATTTATAAAGTTTAAATTAGTTTTAATATAAGATAAAGGTTATTTTCAAAGAAAATCAAAACATCAAAAAATGCTTGGGATGTCGACATGCCTATGTACCCCATGTCGACATGGTGTCAGTTGAGTTCAAAATTTAAATTTGAAAAGAAGTGTATATTCGCCATAACTCTTCACGAATGGACATGGCTGTAGTTCTTCTATAAATAGGTGTTAGTTTCAACGAATTTTATATCAGATATTCTGGTTTTTCACTCCTCTTCTTCTCCCACTTTTCTTAATACATATTCTTATCATTACTCTGCCGAAATCAACATTGAATCGAACTCGATTACTTCTAGTTTGATTCTCTATCACTCTCTCTACAAGATTCTCAGTGCTATTCAGAGTTATAGACTTCTTTGTAATCTATTATGCGAGAAAATGTGTGATTGTAGCCTTGAAAATCAATCAAGAAAGAAAAGGTGTGATTGTAGCCTTGGTAAATCAATTGGGTAAACTTATGGCCCGAAAATCAAGTATCCCCACCCAAAGGATCGAAATTCTGGAGGGTGTACCTCGTAGCCTTGAAACCGAGGGTGTAATTGTACAATTGCTTTTGAAAGGAAATCCGTACTTGTGTTGTGGTACTCGATGTAGGGTAACTCCGAACCAGTATAAAATCCGGTGTGTTCTTTCCTTTACTGCTATTATTTTATTTCTGCATCTATGTTTGTTTCTATGATCATATATGTGTCTGTGTATTGCATACATCGGTGTCTAAATTAACATAAATCGAAAAAGATTTAGTAGTTCTTTATTAACACTATTCACCCCCTTCTAGTGTTAATCCTAGCCTTAAGATCCGTAATCCGCATTTCTCACAGTACGGAGAGCCTTTTGTGATACGACAAGAGAGATAAAAATTTATACATCGACCCACACGGTCAAAAAACAAAATATATATCAATATTTTATATTTTTACTTATTTGATCCAAAAACGTAGCTTATTTTAGCATTTTTAACCAAGTGGCTTATTTTATATGCAATTACGCAACCCAACTCTAACCCAATAGCCTGCGCTTACCTGTACTTACTCAATTTAACCACATACGTAACACAAACATGAAAGTTAACAACTTTACATTCATTTAAATAGTGGAAATACATAGATTTCATATCTAAACATGGTATATCATGTATTTTAGAAGGTACATCAATATTAGGGTTCTAACATTTAGTTATTCACTTCAAATTAAATTTATATGCCATTTCATTCAATTTGAATGATCTTCAACTCAATTTATTGCATCCAGCTCATATTTATACTAAAAAACCTATAATGATCTCGGATTTAGACTATATTTTAATTTATTTTAAGTAAAAATTATGAAAATAATTGGTAATTAATATAATATGTTAGACAAATTATGAAATTTTTTGAGGAATGTATTTGAATTAAATATGAATCGGGACTAGAATTTAAACGTCTTAGAAGATAACTTTGAATTTGAACTATATATATATATACATGTGAATATATATATATATATATATATGAAGATATGCAAGACAATAAACATTGAAAGGTAGAAATAAAATATATAAGATAAATTATAAAATATAAAGCCAAATAACATATTCATAAACTATGTAAATTGTTAAATAAATACATTAGAAAAATTATAATAATGCTATGTTTAACTGAGAAAAAAATCAATACATAAGCCAAAACAATAATTATAACAACTTTGCATAAACATGTAAGGATAAGTTAGAAAAGATGGCTGTAGACAAGCATATGACAAAATAAAAGAAGCAAGCAACATCATCTATGAACATGAACAAAGCAAAGAAATGATTTGCAGCCACCAAACTGCATAATCAACAAGTTAAAAAGCAATATATGTTAAATTATAAAACAATTACAAATATAAGCATGGAATGAAACAAGTAAACAATAAGTACCTTAGGCTTGCAAAGGAGGCATAAGGTACATATGCAATTAATGTTTGCATCTCTAACATATCAAAGAAGAATTTTCAGTCGAGATAAATGATGTAAAGATATCTTTAGTACAAAGAAAATATAATATTCCATGTACAAGATATTGTATATCATACCCATTGTAATATATATATATATATATATAACATACTGTAAACACTCTCCCCTATATATCATTCAACTCAAACATCAAGTAAGCTTTCTTTTTATACACCAGCCTTCCTCTTCACTTTTCAGCTCGTCCATTCAAAACTAAGTAAAACCTGAGACAAAGAAAATTCAAGTTTAAATGCAAGTTCAGGAAACCTAAAAACCAAAAGTGAAAGCCTCTGTCAAAAAAAAAAAGAAAAAAAAAAGAAACAAAAACTGCAAGATCAAAGTGAAATGTAAGATCTGAAAGCAAGATTCATTTCCAGTTTTCAAGTATCAAATTCCAGGCTTAAAACAAAAATAAAATGCTTCTTTGTTCCCTGTTCTTTGTCTTTGCTTCTTCCCATCAAGGTGAGTAACATTTTTGTTAAATTTGAAAATAATCCGATGTGAGAAAATTTTTAACCCTCTTGAAAACTTTGAAACCTTGATTTTCTTTATCCTCTTGAGTCTATGATGATGGATGACTTGAAATGCTCTGTTGTTTGAATATACAAATTCCTTTATTACTGCATGTATGCACACATCTGCATACTTCTGTTTGACAAGGTCATGGCTGCTTAGAAAAATAATTTTTACCTCCTCCTCTAAACCTTTATAAAGTATGATATTTGAAGGGAAATTTATAATAATGATGTAATACAGGTTTAAAAGAAAAAGAAAAGAAGAAGCAAAAGAATACAGTGCTTGTTTGGAATACTTGTCCTTCCCTGTCTTGACATAGGGATTAAAAACATAAGTTAAAATTCCAAATCTTTGTATTTGGTCGTTGATTAACTTTGCATTCAAATGGACTAGTTAAGTTTAAAACTCAAACTAAGAAAAAAATATGAGCAAACACTTTAAGTTGGAAAGTGCTAGTATTTGGAAAAAAAAAAGAAAAAAAACAGTGGAAATTCTTGATAACAGGAAAAAAATCAAGTGTCGAAATTTTACAATCAAATTTTATAACTGGAAACATCTTTGGAAAGGATGATTTTTAAGTTAAAAATCATAGAATCTAGTATAGTATTTCTCGTAAAATCCTAGGATGACCAGAAATGGGTTTCGAGGCAATTACTGATGATGTCTGAGAGATGAGGCCTCAAGGATTCGTCAGGAGGTGGAGAAATGAGTGGGGAGTCTTGGAAAAATGACCGGCCAAGCATCTGACCATCGAGGCGTCGTCGGCGAACCAATTTGTGTTTCTAAACCTAATTTTGGTCAGACCGTTCACTGAGGCAAATGCGTAATCTCTGGGTGATCGATTCGTACCGCGTTTTGGTGATGGCTTCGTGGAAGGGTTGTGGAGGTGCGGTAGTGGTTTCAGAGGGTAAGATGGTCGGGAACGTGGATACGACAGTTTTCTCTGGCGATGGTTGGGTTTCCTAGTTCTCCTGCACTTCTCGATTTTGAATTGAGGGTTGTTGATGCGTTTGTAAGATGAAGAGTGGATCTGGCATGATGGCCGGAGTGTTGATGTCACCGGAGGCAATCAATGTCGTCGGTATGGGTTGTGCATGTGCACCGTGCATTTTGATATACCGGTGAGCTTTGGATTTGGGTAGGAAGAACACCGAGTAGATGCTTAGTTACAGGTTTCAAAACCTGTTTTGTTTTCAAAAAATTTAAGTCCTGAATTCAATTTTTTTTAGAGCAAGTTTAAACTAAGATTAAATTGTGAGTTAGATTTTAAACAAAGTTTAAATCTAGTATGAAGTATAATTTCAAAATAACTTTGAATCTTAAAGTTTTAAAATGGAATTTGGATTTTAAATTAAAAGTTTCAAATCAAGGTTTTAAAACAAATATTTAACTTGATTTGGATAAAATTCTTTTATAAATGTTTTCTTAATTTTAAATGGGAAGTTAAAGGATTTGTTTTTAACTTGAATTTTCAAGTTAAAAGTATTAAATGTATTTTGGAAGCTTAATTTCTAAATAAAAGACTAAGTAGTTTAGTTTAAAAGTTTCTCTTATATAGGTAATAAATGTTATTTACATTTAATTTTTTAGGATTATAAATTGAACTTTAAATCGGATTAATGTTTAAAAGAATAATCATTTTCAATCTTAAATTCAAAATGTAATTTAAATTTGAATTCAAAGGTGAAATGTTTTACACTTTAATATAAATGAAGTCATTAACAAAGAAATGAATTACCTTAAGTATTAATTAAGGTGATTAAGTGATTTAACTAATATGATAATTAAGGTTAATTTATTAAATTTATTAAATTAATGATTTAGATTTATTTATAATTAGAGATTAATTTAAAAAGAAATTAAGAAAGTTATTAGTTAATAAAGATACTTAACTAAGGATTATTAAGTATTAATTAAGGTGATTAATTTTAAATAATTAATTAGAGTAATTAATTTAGATAATCAATTATAAATTGTTTAAATATAATTACTTAATGAGAGTAATTAAGGATTAATTACTTGTTGTAATTAATTTTGGATATTTTGATTATTAAAGTTAATTAATTTAAGAAAATCATTAGATGAATTGGTAATTAATGATTTGTGATTAATTAATCAGAATTTGATAATTAATTCATAAGAAATTAATTTACATAGAAATAAATTAAATTAATTAGGATTTAGCAATTAAATTAATCCTACTTACAAATGACTATTGAATTCTTGACCTTACTTATGAATGTTTATATTGTATGAAATGCCTTGAATTGATTGTCCTATCTGATCTGTGATATTTTGTTTTATGGATTGTGCTATGTATAATTTATTCATTTATTGATGATACATCCGTATATTATCCGTGAATCTGTGAATGAGCGATAAGCGTTATAGTTATATCGCTTATCAATTATATTTTTGTGTTTTAATCTATGATGACTGAAATGATGTTGCACTATTGTGTTAAACCCCTGGACCACACCATACACACACAAATATGGATTTCACGAGGAAATCGATTAAGTCACAAATTTTTGAAAATAGTTTTGCATTTGAATTTTTTAAATTCAAATGTTTTGAAAATGGATTGGGTTTGAAGTGAAAAAGCTTTTGAAATGGAACTTCAAAGATGAGATTTATTTTGAATAACTTGATAAAGTATGAAGTTTAAATAATTTGATTTAAACTTAAATACAAGATTTGAAATTGAATTCTAGGATTTGAAACTAGGGATTAAAGATGTTATACTAGTTATATATGGGTCAAACTACTTTAAATGTATTGATTTGGGAATTTGAATTTAAATTCAAGGGCTTTGACTCGTGTAAATATAATTGAATTTTTCTAAAACGAAAACTGTTTGTTTTCAAATAATAAAACCTTCCACATAAGAAATGAACGTCCAATTTGCGTTAAAAAGAATTTCAAGTTTGAAAATGAAAATGACTTCCAAGTTTTGGAAAAGGTTTGAAACTATAAGTTAAATATTTGATTTAAAGATTTAATGGGTTAATCCTATTGAAATGAAATTGTTTTGGAAATCTATGAATGGATCTTTGTGAAATTAATCTTTTTGTTTAAAGATTTGAAATGGTAATTTGTTTAACCATTTAAAGAAAGTTTTGGGTTTTAAGTTGTGACTTAATTGAAATCCCATATCCATGTGTTTTTAAATACTACGCTCACTATTCGGTTTAGCCGGGAGAGGACCTTTGTGTCATATATCCCATTCTGAATATGTGATACGTCGTTATGGATAGCATTTGAAGACCGGTGGTGAAGACCGGATATTTTCGAAAACGAAAGGACAACTCGTCGAATGTCTTTGCATCGACTGGTCCCCGGTATAAAGACTCCATATGTGATGGAAAGTCTGAACGCGATTAGTGAATATCCGGATTGCAAGGACTTCTTTAGAAGTGCCTTCGGTTCTGTTCGAACCCGGAACAGACTTGTATGGTTACGTGTCTGACATTACATGTTGAGATATAAAGCAGATTTCTTTCAAATACATTTCTGTTGGTGGCGAAGAATTTATTCTCTTAGCATTAACACCCTTCTCTGAGACGTACGAGCTTAGAGGTTATGTAGTTGAAGGTTATCAGCGATATATTCCCAATTTGGTAATGTGGCATGCTGAGTGCTGCTGATCATTTGTTGATCAAAGCGTGGCTTTTGTAAAAAGCGTAGCTTTGTGGACGAGACTTCGTCGAACCTCACACCCCGAAATGGTCAAAACAGGAAAGATGCAGCAAGGTTATTGGGGGTAGCGCCCTTTAGGGTATGTTCATTTCCTTCTGGAAAGGGGTGGTATCATGGTATGGAGCCCAGATACTTACTCATGTTGAAACACTTTATTTATTACTGTGTGATGTTGGTTATCGAGCGCTCGGATAAAGGTCCTAAAGGACCGGGGGATGACATACTCGTGTCAGTAGTTACCCAGTTAGGGGTAACCCGGCCTTGTGTTGGTAGAGATCCGGTTTGGTTCTCGGGAACGTCTTTCCAGAGGCGTTTCCATGTGGCAATGGGAATTTCCTTGGCCTGACCATTTGTTGGAAATTCAAAGAAACAATACGAACCGTGTACAGTTTTAGTTGTATAACCTGCCATGGAATGTGGCGGTAACCTGCTATTGAACATGGTAGCTATAGTAGGCATACGATAATGGTCGTATGTTAGCTAAGATTTATATCTTTACTTTGGAAATGATTTTTACTACACTATGCACTAGTAATAATATCAAATGTTCTTTTTAATGCGTATCAAGCATCTTTGACTATCATAAGGAGAAATCTCCTCCGATTCTGCGTTTGCATTGTGTGTGTGCCGGAGGCCTTATGGTAGTCTCATTTCTAAAAAGCATTGCGAATTGATTTTAAAATATTTCGTTGTTTGTTTTTAAAGATAAACTGTTTTTGTTGCTTACATCAGTCCCATGACTGATCCGAAGTTTATTGTTTCTTTCCTAAACTCTGGGTGCTCATTATTTTCTACACGAGCAGTCTAGAGTTGGGTTTTTCAGATAGTTAGGTTCAGTGAATTATCTGGACCTAGCTCAGTCTTTGGATGTGGACGAGACTTGCTTGTCTTTGCGTATCGTGATGTTGAAACGAGCTGCTGCTGCTGGAGTTCTCTTTTGAAGACTATCTTGAGTTATATTGTTCCGCTGCTAGATGTTATCTATTTTCCTTTTCCGCTGCTGTTTCTTGTATCATATCTCTTATGTATATTGATATTCATGGTATCACTCTATTGTATCAGATATTGTATCTGTGTTGTATATCAATGTATTATTTCTTTTATTCCGCTGTGTTATTTACTTGATGTTGTTATAAGCCCCGGCAAATCGGATTTAAACGGTCGAATCTACGGCATTCGAATACAATTTAAAGTATGGATGTCGATTTTCGAACGTGAAAAATTCGCGTTCGTCACAAAACCCATATCCATTTCAAATTGATTTAAAAATCAATTCATTCACTTTCTATTTACTTAAAGATTTTTATTTTCTTCCGTTTACGTCAAACAATTCTATGCAAATTCGGTGATATCCATTTTATAAAATTCCTATTTTAGTTTACAACTATTTTAAATTGATTCCAAATTAGTTTATATTTAATTCTATTCAATTTCAAGTTCAATCCTTTCATTTGCATTCCATTCATATCTATATTAGTTTCAAATCCATTTTATTAAGCTTGAAATCACTGAACGCTATTTATTTAATAACCATTTCATAATTTACTCGAGCCAAAGTTCCATCCAAATTATTAACTTAAGTTAATTTGTTTATTTTCAATTTGTTTGATCATATACTGAAGTTTGTTTCCCTTGCCATCAAATTTTGATTCAATTTTTAGATTGATTCTCTTCCAATCAAATTCCATCATGTTTAATAATTTATTTAGTTAGTCCCTTCATTAATCTACTTCAAATTTCAATTTCATACTTGAATTCATTCTCGAATTCAATTAAAATAATATTCAAGGCTAAATTCAATTGATTAACAGTTGAATTGAATTTATTTATAACTTATTCATCACTATTCCAAACAATTTCCATTTCATTCAACACTATTTCCAATTATATTAAATTCGCTTACGATTTAAGTCGAGTTTTATTTATAACTCAAGTTCCATTTCCAATATCCACTTTTAATCCACAATCCAATTTTATTCAACCAAGTTAGTATCCATTTTTATTTTCAATTAACTAATTAATTATCTAATTAGTTCACTTCCAATTTACGATTCACAACTGGATTTTATTCAAAAATCACTCCATTTAATTTACTTGAGTTCACATTCACTTTTTAATTCAAATTTGTATTTTATTTCCTTCACCAAAATATCCAACCATTTTTAGTTTTTGTTTTCTATTTCACTTTACAATTTTATAAGTTACACAACTTATTTTCTCCCATTTCCATCAATTTTATACTCAAATATATCCATATTTTATTTTTAACTAAAGATTATACATTACTTTTTAGCTTAAATATACTTTTATTCCATTAATTTCAATTTTTATAAGCTATTCAAGTTTTTTTTATCCAAATTCAATTCATATGCCATTTGAAATTTATAAATTATGGTTATAAATTGCTTTGCCATTCAAGTTCTACATATAATTCCATTCGTTTTCATTTATAATTCCAATTTAATTTAAATTTCAATTCCCTTTAACCAATATTTCTGAGCCATATTCGAATTTATTTATATATAAATTAATTTCATTCCAAAAAATATTATTTGTGATTCATTCAATTTAATCAAGTAAGAATTTAATTCAGATTTCAAATTTTTCAACACTTCCTTGCATATTTTTATTTGTTCCATTCACTTACACATTCATATGCATTTATATTTAGTTAACTTTGTCACATTCTACTCATTTCATTTTATTTATTATAATTACTTCATTTAATTTAATTTCCTTAACTTTTGCATAAGTTAAATTCCAATTTCTACAAATTTTCCTCTAGAAATCCAATTTATTTAACTTACATAAGTTAAATTTTAATTTCATCTTGAAGTTCACTTTTTCCAAGTTTTATCTCAAGAGCTTATTCTCTTTTTATTTCACCTCTCTTTTAGTTAAATTTTTCAGAATACACCCGGTTCTTATTTCAAATCATTTGAAATTATATATATATATATATATATATATAACTCTGTTTTAACAAACCATTTCCTTCAACTTTCAAAAATCAACTTGATTTTTTTTCCAAAACAATTCCCTCGAAATCTCTAAAACAGCCTTTGTTTTTACAAAAAAATCCATATCGAATTACTATAGTAGCAATCCATCACCTAGAAACTCAAAAATGAATATTGGTGATGCTGCAGTCATCACCATAATTATTTTCTAGCAACTAGGTGAGTTCAGCGCTATGTCTCTTCCAAAATCCATTTTTAAAAAAATTCTTTCAAAAATATTCCAAAAAATAATACTCTTATTATTATTTTTCCACACCACTTTGAAAAACATTTTTTTCAAATTTTCCGAGATTTAAATTTCCAGGTTCTGGTTTGAATCCAATTTTTATAATAATCCATTTGTATAATTTATACTTATACAAATTTTCATTTGGTTATATTAGCCATTTCCAATTTTATAATCTTATTTGATTATAATATTATCGTCCAAACACACAAATTATACATAATAATTCCAGAAAATTATTCCTTTTATATCAAAATATATCTTTGGGGAAAATTATTTCATTTACCTCATTCCAAACCAATACTGTGTTGAATTACTCTATTCAAGTGTTTAGAAACCCTTATCGATTCAGTTGCACGTATTATGTCGACCAGAGTTCATAAGCCATTCAGTAAAATCAACCAACACGATATAAAACCATTTATATTCACTAACAAATATGCGCTCATATCTATTAATACACTCAAACTCATTCTAGGGCACTGTTGACTCTATCTCTAATGAGTAATCCTCACCAGAGCCAAGTTTCTTGCTTAACCTTTAGCTCTGATACCAAATGTGACGAATGGGATTTTCGGCCCTTGAAAATCGACATCTATACGTCCACTATATAGACTGCCGAGCAATCGAGTGTCGGAAAACACCAGTTCAATAGGGGTGAAAAAGAAAAGGTAGAAGAATAAATAGGAAACAACACCACAGAAATCTCACAATCGCAGCGGAAAAAATATAATATATATATATATAATAGCAGATCTTAAATACAAGAACTATACTGTTAATATACGTACCATTATCAGAGTACAATAGACAACAATCAATCTAGACAGTTTAATAACTCGTCCTCACATACATAACATGCACAGCGGAAATATAAATCAAATACAGGGATACATCTCTATTATTCAGTTCGTCTCCTAAGCTCCATAGCATCCTATCCTGAATCTGTAATATTCGGTCTAACCTGAGTATTATAATAAAATAACACATGAGTGAGTCTAGAAAACCAGCGTGAGAAAACAGACTCAATTTGAACTATTACTATTATTTTCAAAGTCCTTTGAAAACAAAGTTATCTCGTAAGACTACGTTGCACATAAACCGTCGGGTTTTTGCCTTACGATAATCAAAACATTTGTTGTCAAAATTGTCTGATATTTTAATAGTGTGTAAATCAAGTAAATAGAAAATAGCTCAAATGCTTGCGTCTCACGTTTCATCATACTTGGGCTCAATCAAAACCATACAGCACTTATTGAAGAATGTACTCCATACAATGACTAGGCGCTGGGATACCACCTATCATGGTACACTTCCAGAAAAATGTACAGGAGACCTCGCTGGGATCCCCTACAACACAAGACCGGCCCTATCCCTAACTTGGATAGAACCAAATATGTTATCACCCCAGGTGTTCCAACCCTTATCGAGTTCTTTTCATGCACCACCATATTCATAATTAATAATATATCTGAGATTATCTAGAAAGGTGATAACATATCCTAACTGGGTGCAACCCACTTAGCCTTGCTGCATCTCCCCGGATATTCAGTCATTCTAGTTGATGAGGCTTTAGGCTACGATTACCTTTTAAGAACCAACTTTCACTTAGAATGTCCATTGTCCTCCAATTACAATGTTCTAATAGCATTCGTCCATACAAGTTGTCCGAGGTCTGGACAAACTGAATCATAGTGTTCGTCATCTTCACAGTATTCATCCGTAACATTCAAATCGGATCCAAGTGTTTTTCGGGTAATTAAATTTGATTCCACTCTCTTTGAAACGATTAACGAAATTAGCCAAAATTGATAGTCGGTTTTTTAACTATCAATACACATCCATAAGCAGGCATCACGCCTTATTATAAATTTTCCAAAATTTATTTTTAAAATACCTTTATAAGATATATATTTAAACTACTTCCAGTTTTCCAACACTTGAGACCGTTTCAAATCATTATATTTTCAAAGGAATATCCCCCCCCCCCACCATTCCAAAACTTAGAATGTTTTTCCAACTTCATTTTATATCCAACACTTAGGAAGTATTCCATTATTCCCCACTTCCTATTTTCTCAAAATAATTTACAATTTTATTTATAAATTCCTTGACAAGTTTATAACGAATTCTATAACTTACGGAATTCCTTAATTAATTCCCTTTAATATTTCCAAAGCCAAATATACTTATAATTCAATTTCCCTTTGTACTTCTTTTAAGAATTGTACTTCATTTTTTTTCAAAGTTCACTTTTGTTTAACTACTTCGAAAATTTCTTACTTTTTCCCCAATTCCATTTTGAGAGTTCTCTTATAAATCCCATATACTGAAATACCCAATTTCCATATATCCGAGAAGATTTATAAATAAATTTAAAATATTACAAACTCTATATATATATAATAAGTATTTTAAAGAATAATATAATTCATTTTTTAAAGACATGTTCAAGTATATCGAAACGCTTTTTATAAACATCAATACTCATTTTTAGATAAACAAATCAATCTTCAAAGCTAATTTTTTAAAGAGTTATTAAAATAAATATTAAATATTTGAAAAAACCACTTTTCGATGTATTCCAATCCTACTAGTTTAAAATTCATAGTTTTCATAAATAAGATTTTCGTTTTAAAAACACTTAATTTTATGAAAATTAAAAAAATACCAATAACCAATTCAATTTATAAATACCTCTCGATTTCCATCACATCGCTTCTATTTCGATCTCCTTAACCATTTTCCACTTCAAAAATAGTATCCACTATTTTTCTCTCACCCTATTTCCATATTCAAATATAAATTCTCCTTATAAATTTATATTCCAAATTTATCATCTGATATCGATTTCCTATGTCTATAAACAGCGTTTATAAATTTTTATAACTCCTTTGAGTTTCATAAAAAATAATCTCATTTATAAAATTCCATTTTATAAATTCAATTCCTTATAAATTCCATTCAATTTTTCCAATTTATTTTTAATATCAATTTCAACTTCTTCCTAAATTATTTCCCGAATATCATTTTAAAATTCCAGTCTTAAAACTCCCTGTATATAATTAATTTTAAATCTCTATTTAAAATTTCTTTCCGGCATTATTTAGAACGATCAAAAACCAATTATTGCCTTTTCAAATCAATCTCTTTTAAATAATCATAATTTTGATATATATATATATATATATATATATTAAAAAATCTCCTATTAATTCCTTAAAATTTCAAAATAATATTTATGGTAGTTAATATACCAAAGTTAATTCCCCTGCTATTATAACATTTAAAATTTTACAACACATAATAATCCAATAGATTATTCAATTGCAACATATATTTTTATATATATTAAAAAAACTAAATATATATGTGTAATCCAGTTGGATCACTCCAACCTATTTTTCTGCATCCACAAATATTAGGGAGTATTAAATACCAATCCCGGTTCGAGGGGAAATCGTGGTAAAGTGGGCCATCCGCTATTATGCGGGGTGCGTAGGGTCTCATCCGCTAAAAATGCGGGAATATCAATCCAGCTACTAATACACACACACACACACAAACTACTATGTATACAATAGCATCCAAACTGATAATATTATAAAATTCAACCGGGCATCCAATAATTAATTTCATTGTTTATAATTAAATTAGTAATCCAAAAATGAGTGAGCTTAACTCACTTTGATTTTTATCTTACCGAACATCAGGGTTTCAAATTTCCTAAATCCCGTCTGACTCTAAAAATCCCAAACCAATTTTTATGCTTTTGACTTGATACCATGAGTACAACGCAACTGGTTTCGTTTAATTTGGACCTCGAATGAATGGAATATAGCATTTATAAGATTCCAAATAAATCAAACCATTAATTTACTAATCAATAATTGAATTACGAATTTTAAGTGTTAGTTACCTAAATGATTTCTCTTCAAGACGTAGCACTTCTAGGTCGCACACCTTCCTCCCCATGCGACTAATTCCGTTTAATTCAAACATCGCATGCAATTGTTATTAACTTTATTAGTTGATGAGATTAAAATTTGTACTTTAATAAACTAATTAACAAAAATTTTAATTGCCTAATAATAAAATAAATTAACCATAGAAAGTTACCTTAATCTTTTCCTTAATCAACCCAGACCGAAGTCGAACTGCACGCAATTTGTATTATTTTATATTTTTCCAAAATCGTGATCATCATTCTGCCACCATCGTCGACCATTTGACATCGTCTCCCCTTGCTACCATTGCCATAAGCGTACCAAAACGCACATGACCCTACAACGACTAGCCTTCCCCCAAAACTCCATCTGATAACACCAAACCATCTCCAGCCTTCACGCGTTCGTTTTCAACCCATGTCTTTGCCCCACCAGAGTTCATTGCGCTCGACAATTGCTGTGCCAACCTTACCAGACAACATCATCCATAACTCTAACTGCCCCCTTCAATTCGCCCCTTTCTCTCTCTCTCTCTCTTTCTCTTTCTCGCTCAAGATTCCCCAACCCTAGCTTCGCACCATCGCCTTGAGCCGCGACCACCCTGTTTTAATTCATGGACCGAGATTTTTTTCTAAAGCAATAAATGTATATGCAATTTTACTGAACGAATGGATTTTTTTATTTCGAACAGAAAAACAAGGAGAGGGAGGGACGTGATTTCAAATCAATATAAAAAATTTCTTTCCTTACTCTGTTTGAACTGAATTCGATTGAAAGAAAAAAGAGAAAGACGTGATTTAAAGGGAGAAGCGAAGGTGGCAAGTTTAAATGGAGAAAGGTGGTGAATTTGAGAAGGAAAAATAGTTGACTGAACAATATATACATAAATATCCAAAATATTTGCGCAATTCAAAGTTTTAAACTCCTAATGAGGCATGCCACTAGGCATTTATAATGTTATGACCCTATTCCGAACGCAATGGAAAAGGTTTCGAGTCCAAATTTGATCGTATGGAGAAGATAGCTTTTTGGACCCAATTACTATATTAAATTTTCAATATTAAATTCAACGTGTTTATGTCCTGTACGACCAAACAATAACTTCAAAAGTTACGAAACTTGAAATTCGATAATAATCCATTATTATGGATCCAATGGAACAAGTTTCGTCGAATTTTGAGACTATGTCCTAGACCTCTATTTTAACGTGTCGATTAAATAAACGATTTTCAAAATTTACCGAATCGCTTGAAATTTTCGATTTTAAAATCTTAATAACTAATTTGTAATTCAAAATCCAATATTTAAACCATTTAAATATTCAAAATTAAATGATAGAAAAATTCGGGCCGTTACAGGCCATCACCACGTACTCTATCTCTCTCCCTTGCAAATTCGAGCCTGGTCGTGTTCTTCTTTCCTTTTCGACCTCCCCTACCAAAACCCAACTTATAGGAAAATTGACCAAATTCTTCACGTCATCTTCGTACCACCATCTCATGCTTAGCTCCGACAAGCACCCCTTCGACGTGTCACATAAAAAGATAACTAGGAAAGGAAGAGATATTATTTGGGAGGAAGAAGAACTCTGAGTCACATGGAAACATAACTAGGAAAAGAGGTGATACTATATGGGAGGAGGAAGAACTCTTTTCTTAATAGCTTTGAGAGAACAAAAGAAGGTATAGGGAAGAAGACATTATGTGGTGAGTAGACATTTCATTTTTGGGTTGAATTCACTTTATTTAATTAACCCAAAAATTCTCTTTTATTTTTCAAGCCCGTATGACTTGTAAGAGAATTATATCATGACGATTTATCAAACTCACAATTTGCCTCATTTTTCTTCGTCTTAGTACATAATAGGGGTGGGCACGGTCGGTTAACCCATTCGAGCGGTTAAAATTTTCGGTTAACTGCTTGACTTAGTCGGTTCGGTTAACCATTAGGCGGTTAATTGTGAATGAATGATACCGACAAAACCGTTATATTTTAACCACAGTTAACCATTTAATTTAAACGGGTAACCATCGAATTTAATCGGTTAACTGTTTTCCAGTTCGTCGATTAAATTGGATGGTTAACCGTTTAAATTAAAATGTAACTGTTAAAATCTAGAGACTGAATAACTTACATATTACAGTTCATAACTGAATAACTCAAAGCACTCACAGTTACAATTATACATTACACTATTATAGTTCATATTAAATACCGTTAGAAACTTAGAAGGCTGAATAGCACTTACAGCTTACACTAATACAGTTCAGACTTCAGCGAGTTCATAGTCACACTTCACACTTCATAGTTCACAGAATCACAATACAATACTTACATATTACATCATACATTGCACTTGCCATTGCAGGCTACAGATATATTACTTATTGCAAGACTACATTAGACATTACATGATTACAAGGCACTGACTGAACAGTGAACACTGAAGAGCCGAACGCAACAAGCTCATAAGCAACAGTAAAGTCAGGCAGCAACGGTTAACACTTAACAGCTAGCTAGAGACTCAGAGAGCATCAGAGCAACTAGAGGAGCTACAACAAAACAGCAACCACAATTAGGAATTAGCCAAGATAAAGATCTACCATTCAAAGTTGACTAAAATCCATCAGAAATAAGAAAAAGAAAACCTGCTTTTATTCATTGAAACTCAACAAAGGTGCAGCCTAGTTTCATATATAAAGAGATAAACTTAGGCTAAATCACATTTATTGGACACTGCATATAAATACAAGATTCATACATTTCCAGCAAAATTGTAGCTTATGGTAGCAAGCATGACATGTTTACATATATAAGAAAATGTAAACCAGTTTCCGATTGTTACTAGACTAATTATGTAAAATACAATTCCTAGCTGCAACATGAACCATTCATTAATATGTCACATACAATTACATATGTTTACATGTATCTAACTGTCGTCCCTAAGCCTAAATTTGTCTAACTATAAATGCAGGAAACAATCGCATGGAGCATTCTAATTTAAAAAATCGCAAATGCAAATTATATGTCGCTGGCCTATTTTCTAGTTTGTGGACTTGTGATTATAGCCATATGTACAACTACAAAGAAATACAACTTATAGTTTAAGAAGTACAATTCTTGTTTCGAAGTTGTTGTTGTACATTGCACTTAATCACTTATATGTACAACTACAAGTCAACTTATAGTTTAATTATAGAAAGAACTACAAGAAAGTTAAAGTAAAAATTATGAACCTCCTCGTAGGCCTAATGACATATGGATAACGATCGATTCTACGACAATGTTTCCACAGTTAAAGAAGTTCTTGAAGCACGTCCGTGTACAAAATCTGTAGCCAAATAACTAATAAGTGTGTGACTTTATAATGTGTATTGTATGTAATGATTAAATGATAATAATTAACAAACTAAAGAAATATTACCTGAAAAAACTTCATCATAAAAATTCACATCGTCTAAAGGAACTTCAATTCGATGGTCTACAAAAATAGGTTTAGACCTAAGCCAATTTTGGGTAGTTACCAATGCCTCAACCATTCTTGGACTTAAAGTACTACGAAATGGATCTATAACCCGTCCTCCGGTGCTAAAAGCGGGTTCTGAAGCGACCGTGGATACCGGAATTGCAAGAAGATCTTGTGCGACCAAAGATAAAATACGATACTTTGGACTATTTACCTTCCACCATAATAAAAATATCAAAGTTACTTTTTGGCAATTCAACTGGCTCATTTAAATACCTATCCAATTCATTACTTTCATTATCTTGTTGTTGAACTTGTTTAAGATAAGTATTCATTCTTCTAGAATAAGCACTACCACCACTATCAGTACTTCCACTAACAAATGATGAACTATGTTGTTCTTCATCACAACTTTGTGTGACGACCCAAACTCGATGTCCAATAAATGACATCAAATTCGCATCGCCGGAGCTTATAACAACAATTAGATGTATATAAAACAGCGGAACAGAATCAATATCATAAATAACATCACTGTTAAAACATCAACATAATATCCATACTGCAACAGAGTACATAATACATTCACTACAACTCCAAATACAACATCATGATAATACAACAGTGAACATATATCCAAAAGTTCTCAAATGAGAGATGATAACGAACTCCCAAAAGCTAACACCTGTAATCTCCAAAAGCTCCTAAGATAGCTCCAAGATAAGAGCTCCAAAATACTGCTACTCCAAAATACAGAAACCTGCTACTAGGCTGCCCGTGTGGAAATAATGGGCACCCAGAGTTTAGGAAAGAAAACAATAAACTCCGGATCAGTCATGGGACTGGTATGAGTAAACAAAACAGTTGTATTTAAATAAATAAGATTTATAAAAGAATTTTCGGAATGCTTTTAAAAATGGAACTACCATAAGACCTCCCGCCACACACACAATGCAAACGCAGAATTGGAGGAGATTTCTTCTTATGATAGTTAAATATGCTTGGTACGAGAAAAGAATTCTTTGATATTATCACTAGTGCATAGTGAAGAGAATCATTTCCAAGATAGAATATTAATCTTAGCCAGCATAGACATTTCGAACTATGCCTACTATAGCTACCATGTTTTGTGGCAGGTTACTGCCACGCTGCATGGCAGGTTCTGCAACTAAAACCGTACGGGGTTTCGTATTGGGAATTGGATTTCCAACAAATGGTCAGGCCAAGGAACTTCCCATTGCCACATGAGAACGCCTCTGGAAGGACGTCCCCGAGAACCAAACCGGATCTCTACCAACACAAGGCCGGGTTACCCCTAACTGGGTAACTACTGACACGAGTATGCCATCTCCCGGTCGTAACCAACCTTTAACCGGGGCCCCAGCAACAAATCACAAAATCATATATATATATATATATATATATATATATATATATATATATCTGCGATATTAACATAAGTTAAGTATCTGGGCTCCATACCATGATACCACTTCTATCCAGAAGGAAATGCACATACCCTAAGGGGTGCTACCCCCAATAACCTTGCCGCATCTTTCCTGTTTTGACCATTTCGGGGTGTGAGGTCCGATGAAGTCACGTTCACAAAAACACACTTTATACAAAAGCCGTGCTTTGGGTCAACAAATGATCATAGAAATGATCACAAAGATAGGCGATCAAACAGATGATCCTATCACAAATAATCAACACAATGATCATTTCACAGCAACACTCAGCATGTCACATTACCAAATTGGGAATATATTGCTGATAACCTTCAACTACATAACCTCTGAGCTCGTACGTCTCAGAGAAGGGTGTTAAGCTAAGAGAATAAATTCTCCGCCACCAACAGAAATATATTTGAAAGAAATCGGCTTTATATCTCAATTTGTAATTGCAGATAGACTATCCATACAAGTCTATTCCGGGCTCGAACAGAACCGAAGGCACTTCCAAAGAAGTCCTTGAAATCCGGATATTCACAATCCTGATCGGATTCCCCATCACATATGGAGAACTCTATACCGGAGCAACTCGGTGCAGAGTCAATCGATAGATCATCCTGTCGCTCTCGCAAATACCCGGTCTTCAACACCGGTCTTCAATTGCTATCCATAACGTCGAATCACATATTCGAAATGGGTTTTATGACACAAAGGTCCTTTTCCGGTTAATTCGAATAGTGGGTGTCAAATTTCAAAACATGTGGATGTCATTCACAAATATTCACAGAGTCGATGTGGGTTTCGGATAACAAACTGAAATCCGATCCCCTGTCGCATCGAAGTTTAAATGCCGTTTTACGGACAACAGGGTTTTCACATCAATACAGAACAAATCATAATCACAGTGCAACAACATGGCAATTACATCATACAGAATTTACATTCAATAGTTAACAACAATAGTTAATTACTTCACAATGTGATTTAAATAAATTTTCCCCTAAATTAATTTAATTTAATGATGAGAACTTGGATAAATAAACTAAATTTTGATTACTCAATTTATTGTTTCAAAATTTACAAATTCTTACTTACAAATTTATTTAAACACTTAATTGTTTATAAATCAATTTAATTACCTTAATTATCATTTTAAACTACATTATTTACTTATTAAACAATTTTGTAAAATAATGTATCTGGATTTAATAAATTAACCATATAAATATTATTATTATTATTATTTTTCTTGATTACTTTAAAACGATGATTTATTATTTATAATTACAATTGAATTAAATCTCAATTGACTATATTAATTTATTATTCCTTAATAAATTATCTTAATGTAACTATCAATTTTGAATCCATCAATTTAAATTATCAACTTAATGATTTTTAAATTTACAAATTTAATTTTAATTGCTTTTATTTATTTATTATTATTAATTAAAAAGTAATTTTAAATCATAAATTATTTAATCATTAATTTATTAACTTCACATTCCATTTACAAACGATCTTCATTTTATAAACAATGCTTATAAACATTGTTTAAACTTAAGGTTTCGACAAGCCTCAACTGAACATGCTGTTTTAGGTGGCCAACCCGAGTCTCCCCCGAGTCACGCTCGAGTTCGAACGCTGCCTGCTTCGAGTTTCTGCCCAATTCTACCCGTGTAAATAAAAATTTTCAAAATTTGTTTAAGTCCAATTTTTGTCACGACAAAACCTTGAAACAACTCGACTTCCCCTTCGAGTCTAACCCCAGTTCCCCCGAGAATTACTTCGAGTCTTCCTCCATGCCACTTCTTCTTCCATAACCCATAATTGTTCAGATACGCAATGATACGTGTATACGTGTACGCCTGAACGGTGACGCTCTGACCTTCCTCGCGACCATCAGCAAGTCAATGATGACTAACTCAACCTAGCCGACCACCCAGAAATTCAGATACTACCATGGTTCAATTTCAGGTGGTTCGATCGAACAAACCCATCGGCACATCACCACTAAATCATCTCGTCTTCCCACGTATGGCCATTAGAAGCCACAAAAATCTTACTGAAGCTTCATCAAGACGTGACGCCTCGAATGGCACCGGAGACGTGGATTCCGATCACCCATAGGTGGAGCGGCGATCTCATTTGCAACGCGAACTGGAAACAGTCCTTAAACCCTAGTGTAGATTCGAATTCAAAATTTATGCAATAGAAAAAAATTTCAACATTTTTTTCGAACTCAACGATGATCAATCTTGCTTTAACCAAAATCTTAGCATACGATTTCGATTCTATCACCAGATAATGATCAAATTGTCATTTCTGTTCATATTCAAACTGTCCCTTAAATACAAATCTAAAAATCTTCATTTTCGTTTTGAAAATCATTATTTGCAGTAAGGATATAGGCTATGAATTTGAATTAGCTTTTCATAATACTTGGGTTCATCACATTTTCTTTTGATTTCCTGTAGACAACTTTAGTGATGATATCTTACAGCTTTGAGTTTTGAATCTGTTTTTAATAAACCATATTTTGAGTTCCATTATCTTGTTTGATTTTTTTTTTTTAAAACTGAAGCTTTACTATGATTCAGATTAAAACTACTAGAGTTTGAATGGGAATCTACCCTGTAACCCATAACAGAGAAGGACAAATTGCAGAGTATCCTGTATATCTATATATATTTACCAAACTATGTTCAAAGATAACATATACAATGCCATAAAACACAGAATTATCTTTACAGTTAACTTAAAGCCTTTAAGTTGATGTTCACTCACCTGACAAAGGTTTGAAACAAAGACTATATGGGTTTCCTTTGAACTGCAGATTTGAATCTCCTCTCTGGTTTGGTTTTTAACTTCTTTTTATTTTCTGTTTTGATCACCTGAATGCTTTTGAATTTATGAAATATGATGTTTTCTTTTGTTTACTATCTTTGTTTTGAACGAGATGAAATAAATATGAATGTGTGTATGTATATAAGAAGGATGGTGTGCAGGTGAAAGGATAAGCTGAGTCCAGCAAAGCAAGTACAAGTTGAAGTATAAAAAAAAAAACTAACCATGCTTTTAGATCTGCTATGAAGTAATAACATTAAATGAAGTATGTTGCTTGTAGATGCTTGCATTTAATGAAAGTATGTAGTGAAATGTTTATGCCCCCTTTTCATGTAACAGCCTTCTTATTTTGTTATTAACTAATGTTTTGTTTTTTTTTTTTTTTTTTTTTTATTTTATATATGTATATGTGTTGTTTTGTTTATTTTGCCAAATGTAAGAGTTTGTTTTTATTTTATCTTATTTTCTTTTGCTTACACATTTACTGGTTTGTATATTTCTTTGCAAACTTGTTTTTATATTCCTTCATATTCTTTTGTTATCTTATTTTATTTGTTTATTTGTTTACATTGCTTAAATGTTAGATTATTATGATGCGATTTAAATTTTAAAATTTTATCATAACTTACATTAACAATTTTTTTATTTCTTTTTTAAAAGTTTTAACTAAAAACACTAAACTTTATCCATATTTCATTCCTTTATAACTTTTCAATTTTTTTATTTCAGAAAGTTAAAATATATTACTAAAATTTAAATTCATAAATTTCGGGATGTTACAATATCCCCTCCTTAAGAATATTTCGTCCTCGAAATTGAAAGAGAGAGAAACTTAAACAAATTATATACGAATTTATAAATAAGGAAATAACTTACAGTTTTAAGTCGAGATGTCAATTCTGCATTTGGGATATGATTTCTTCATATTCTCTTCAGTCTCCCAAGTATAGTCCTTTGGATCGCCACTCCATTTAACTTTGACCAATTTCACAATTTTGTTCCTCAATCGCTTCTCATCACGATCAACAATTTTCATCGGTTCCCTTCTAACTGCCAAATTGGGAGTGATTTCAAGATCCTGCTGAGCAGCTTCTTCAATAATATCATCTGGATCGTGCACATATTTCCGAAGATTAGAAATATGGAACACATCATGTACGCCAGACAACCAGCTGGGTAACTGCACTCTATATGCTAGAGAACCAATCCTTTCCAGAATAGGAAAAGGACCAATATAACGCGGTGCCAACTTTCCAGTTTTCCCGAATCTCAATACACCCCGCATCGGAGATACTTTCAGAAATACAGAATCTCCAACTTGAAATTCCAAATTTCTCCTTCGACGGTCATAGTAGCTCTTCTGACGGCTTTGGGCAGTTAATAACTTCTTTCGAATAAAATTTACCTTCTCAGTGGCTTCTTTTATCATATCCGGTCCAAAAACAAGTCTGTCACCTGATTCGATCCAGCATGTAGGTGATCGACACGGACGACCATATAAAGCTTCGAAAGGAGCCATTTCTAAACTGGCCTGATAACTGTTGTTATAAGAGAATTCAACCAGATGCAAATGGTCCTCCCAAAAACCACCAAAATCATGAACACAAGCACGCAGTAGGTCTTCTAAAATTCGGTTAACTCTCTCAGTCTGTCCATCAGATTGCGGGTGATAAGCAGTGCTGAAATTTAATTTCGTTCCCAATGCGTCCTGAAATGCTTCCCAAAATCTACTAGTGAAGATCGGGTCACGATCACTCACTATACTACTGGGAATACCATGGAGGCGAACAATTTCCTTTATATATATACTGCCAAGCTTGCCGCAGTCCGAGTAGATTTAACTGGAATGAAATGAGCATTTTTGGTTAGACGATCCACAATAACCCAAATCGCTTCATTGCCTTTCTTGGTTGGTGGAAATCCGTCGATGAAATCCATCGATACCTGATCCCACTTCCATTTCGGTACTTCTAAAGGTTGAAGTAAACCGGCCACTTTCATTTGGTCGCTCTTGATTTGCTGACAGGTAGCACAGCGACTCACATAAATACATATGTCTCTCTTCATCGTTTTCCACCAGAATGTTCTTTTAACATCTCGATACATTTTGTTGACTCCTGGATGGATGCTGAATTTGGACTTGTGGCATTCGTCCAACACTTCACGTTTCAATTCTGGAATGTCAGGGACACAAATTCTGCCTTTAAATCTTATTACTCCTCTATTATCCATCTCGAAACTAGTGTCTTCTCCTTGGCAAATTCTTTTATAAATTCCCCAAAGAAATTCATCTTCATATTGCTGTCTTGCGATCTTCTCAAAGAGAGTAGGAGTGATAACAAGATATGCAAGAACAGCATGTCTCCTACTTAAAGCATCGGCAACCACATTGGCTTTTCCCGGCGTATATTGGATATCTAAGTCGTAAGATGCCAGAAATTCCAACCAACGTTGTTGTCGCAAATTCAGATCCTTTTGGGTGAAAAGATATTTCAAGTTTTTATGATCGGTGAATAATTCGAATTTTTCACCTAAAACAAAGAGAGTTTATTAGGTATATTTCTTTAGTTAATTTCACAAATTATTAAGAAAGCTGAAAAGATTCTTACCCAGAAGATAGTGTCGCCATATTTTCAAAGCGAAAACAACAACCAAAAGTTCCAAATCGTGCGTTGGGTAGTTCTTCTCATGCGGACGTAATTGTCTGCTCGCGTAGGCAACTACCTTTCCATTTTGCATTAATACTGCACCTACCCCTTCACCACATGCATCAGTATAGACAGATAAGCCTTGGTTCCCATTAACAATAGTGAGAACAGGAGCAGTGGTCAATCTCTTTTTCAACTCTTGAAAAACTTCCTCACATCTTGAAGTCCAAATGAACTTTGCATTCTTCATTGTTAACTTAGTAAGCGGACTAGCTAACTTAGAAAAATCTTGAACAAATTTCCGATAATAGCCTGCTAAACCCAAAAAGCTTCAAACTTCTCTTGGAGTAGTGGGTTGTTTCCAATCAAGAATAGCGGAAATTTTGCTAGGATCTACTGAAATTCCTTCTTCATTAACAATATGGCCAAGGAATTTGACTTCATTGACCCAGAAGTGGCATTTAGAAAATTTTGCATATAGAACATTTCTCCTTAAAATTTCTAAGACAATTCTAAGATGCTCGGCATGCTCATCTTCAGTTTGGAGAAAATTAAGATGTCATCAATGAATACAAGCACAAATTTATTCAAAACTTCCCGAAACACACGAGTCATGAGATCTACGAAGTATGCTGGAGCATTGGTTAGCCCGAAAGGCATAACCAACCATTCATAGAACATATCAGGACCTCTGAAAGCAGTCAGATGTACACAATCTTCGGCGATTCGTAATTGATGGAATCCCTGGGCTATTTCCATTTTTGAAAAGAAACGAGCGCCGTGCAACTGATCAAATAAATCATCAATCCTGGGCAGTGGAAATTTATTCTTGAGAGTTTGTTTATTTAGATCGCGGTAATCTACACACAATCTCAAAGATCCGTCTGATTTAGCAACAAATACGACCGCTGAGCCCCATTCAGAAACACTGGGTCGAATTAATCCTTTTGCTAGTAGCTCATTAGTTTGATGAACCAATTCAATCTTTTACCTGGGTGCCATCCTGCGACTTGCGTGAACAACAGGACGAGTATTAGGTATAAGATCGATTCGGAATTCTATTTCTCGATGAGGAGGTAAAGATTTCACTTCTTCAAATACGTCGGAAAAATTCCGAACAACAGGTATAGATTGCAAAGTGGGTTCAAGATTTCCCAAAGTATATATCAATCTGTCGCTCCTTGGACTTGGATTCTCACAAGAGATTTCAATAAAATTTCCAAAACTTGTTTTGATTAAAACTTTCCGATTACTACACTCCAATCTAGCATCGTATCTCGATAACCAGTTCATACAGAGTAAGATTTCAAATTCGTCAAATTCGAGGACATAAAGGTTGATAGGAAATTTATAGCTAGCATATGAAATAGGAACTCTCTTACAATATGAACTAAGATTTGCGGGACCTCCAACCGGATTTTTCCCGCAAATAAGATCGTCAGCAAATTTAGTTTCAAGTCCCAATTCATTTACGGTTTGTTGGGAGATAAAGCTATGTGAAGCTCCTGTATCAAATAGAGCTCTAACAGTTCTATTATTAATAGTAAGGTTACCTTCCAAAACACTTTTCCCTTTGTCAGCTTTTGAAGATGAGGGGTCCTCCTTTATCGTGTAAACTTTTGCCACCTGCGCTGGCTTCATCACTGGGCAATCTTTAACTAAATGTCCCGGTTTATGACAATTGTAACATTCTCTAGCTGGTTTCTTCGGTTTTGGGCAGTCATTTGAATAGTGGCCTTTCTCTTTGCAGTTGTAACAAGTGACATTTTCTGTTGCACTTCCTTGAATGTTCCTCTTCTTTTCTTTGCCTTGCCAAGGTTTCTTGCCTCCGAATTTTCGCTTTTTATAATTCTGACTACCTGTACCTTTCTCCATAGTTGCTTCTTGTATATCAAGAGTAGCGTACCTGTACCCCATATCTACCAAATCTGAAAAAGATTCTTTAACATGACCTGTCATTCTTCCATGATATTTCTGGTTCATTCCCCGGATAAACCTTTCGTTTTTCTTCAGAGGTGTATTTAGCAATTCCGGGCCAAATCGAGATAGTTCACTAAATTTATTCAAGTATTCTTCAAACGACAAACTTCCTTGCTTCAAATCCAGAAATTCCTGATACATTCTGGAAACTCCCGCCGATGGCATGTAACGTTTCTCAAACACTTCTTTAAAGCGATCCCAAGTAAATTCTTCCTCGGGTTCATCTATAATGATGGTTTCCCACCAAGCTGAAGCTTCTCCTTGGAGTTGCCAAGAAGCTATAAGTCTTTTCTGCTCATCCTGCAATTTTAGCCCTTTAAAAATCTTTTCACACGATCTTACCCAAGCTTGAGCGTCAATAATTGACTCCTTGCCAATGAATGGTTTGCCACCAAGCTTTTCAAATTTCTTATATAATTCAGCCAAGTCTGGCTGCTGCTGAATTTCTATTACTGCTTCTGCGGCTGCGGGAATTTGATTGGGTGCTGAAGCATTGCCTTGACCCCTAATTCTTCCTCTGCGTCCACTCATTTTCACTATCTGAGATTAGTAAGAAAATTGATTTAGATATATAGATGAAATATCTTAAGGAATATCAGCAGTAAAAAGAAATAGACTAAGAAATTTCAAAGTTTCAGTTTTGATTATACTCATTCTAGGGTATACTTCACCCTATCTCTAATGAGCCATCTAATGTGTTATACTCCGTGGCTAAAGTTCTTACTCAACCAACAGCTCCGATACCAATTTGTGACGACCCAAATTCGATGTCCAATAAATGACATCAAATTCGCATCGCCGGAGCTTATAACAACAATTAGATGTATATAAAACAGCGGAACAGAATCAATATCATAAATAACATCACTGTTAAAACATCAACATAATATCCATACTGCAACAGAGTACATAATACATTCACTACAACTCCAAATACAACATCATGATAATACAACAGTGAACATATATCCAAAAGTTCTCAAATGAGAGATGATAACGAACTCCCAAAAGCTAACACCTGTAATCTCCAAAAGCTCCTAAGATAGCTCCAAGATAAGAGCTCCAAAATACTGCTACTCCAAAATACAGAAACCTGCTACTAGGCTGCCCGTGTGGAAATAATGGGCACCCAGAGTTTAGGAAAGAAAACAATAAACTCCGGATCAGTCATGGGACTGGTATGAGTAAACAAAACAGTTGTATTTAAATAAACAAGATTTATAAAAGAATTTTTGGAATGCTTTTAAAAATGGAACTACCATAAGACCTCCCGCCACACACACAATGCAAACGCAGAATTGGAGGAGATTTCTTCTTGTGATAGTTAAATATGCTTAGTACGAGAAAAGAATTCTTTGATATTATCACTAGTGCATAGTGAAGAAAATCATTTCGAAGATAGAATATTAATCTTAGCCAGCATAGACATTTCGAACTATGCCTACTATAGCTACCATGTTTTGTGGCAGGTTACCGCCACGCTGCATGGCAGGTTCTGCAACTAAAACCGTACAGGGTTTCGTATTGGGAATTGGATTTCCAACAAATGGTCAGGCCAAGGAACTTCCCATTGCCACATGAGAACGCCGCTGGAAGGACGTCCCCGAGAACCAAACCGGATCTCTACCAACACAAGGCCGGGTTACCCCTAACTGGGTAACTACTGACACGAGTATGCCATCTCCCGGTCGTAACCAACCTTTAAACCGGGGCCACAGCAACAAATCACAAAATCATATATATATATATATATATATATCTGCGATATCAACATAAGTTAAGTATCTGGGCTCCATACCATGATACCACGTCTATCCAGAAGGAAATGCACATACCCTAAGGGGTGCTACCCCCAATAACCTTGCCGCATCTTTCCTGTTTTGACCATTTCGGGGTGTGAGGTCCGATGAAGTCACGTTCACAAAAACACACTTTATACAAAAGCCGTGCTTTGGGTCAACAAATGATCATAGAAATGATCACAAAGATAGGCGATCAAACAGATGATCCTATCACAAATAATCAACACAATGATCATTTCACAGCAACACTCAGCAAGTCACATTACCAAATTGGGAATATATTGCTGATAACCTTCTACTACATAACCTCTGAGCTCGTACGTCTCAGAGAAGGGTGTTAAGCTAAGAGAATAAATTCTCCGCCACCAACAGAAATATATTTGAAAGAAATCGGCTTTATATCTCAATTTGTAATTGCAGACAGACTATCCATACAAGTCTGTTCCGGGCACGAACAGAACCGAAGGCACTTCCAAAGAAGTCCTTGAAATCCGGATATTCACAATCCTGATCGGATTCCCCATCACATATGGAGAACTCTATACCGGAGCAACTCGGTGCAGAGTCAATCGAAAGATCATCCTATCGCTCTCGCAAATACCCGGTCTTCAACACCGGTCTTCAATTGCTATCCATAACGTCGAATCACATATTCGAAATGGGTTTTATGACACAAAGGTCCTTTCCCGGTTAATTCGAATAGTGGGTGTCAAATTTCAAAACATGTGGATGTCATTCACAAATATTCACAGAGTCGATGTGGGTTTCGGATAACAAGCTGAAATCCGATCCCCTGTCGCATCGAAGTTTAAATGCTGTTTTACGGACAACAGGGTTTTCACATCAATACAGAACAAATCATAATCACAGTGCAATAACATGGCAATTACATCATACAGAATTTACATTCAATAGTTAACGACAATAGTTAATTACTTCACAATGTGATTTAAATAAATTTTCCCCTAAATTAATTTAATTTAATGATGAGAACTTGGATAAATAAACTAAATTTTGATTACTCAATTTATTGTTTCAAAATTTACAAATTCTTACTTACAAATTTATTTAAACACTTAATTGTTTATAAATCAATTTAATTACCTTAATTATCATTTTAAACTACATTATTTACTTATTAAACAATTTTGTAAAATAATGTATCTGGATTTAATAAATTAACCATATAAATATTATTATTATTATTATTTTTCTTGATTACTTTAAAACGATGATTTATTATTTATAATTACAATTGAATTAAATCTCAATTGACTATATTAATTTATTATTCCTTAATAAATTATCTTAATGTAACTATCAATTTTGAATCCATCAATTTAAATTATCAACTTAATGATTTTTAAATTTACAACTTTAATTTTAATTGCTTTTATTTATTTATTATTATTAATTAAAAAGTAATTTTAAATCATAAATTATTTAATCATTAATTTATTAACTTCACATTCCATTTACAAACGATCTTCATTTTATAAACAATGCTTATAAACATTGTTTAAACTTAAGGTTTCGACAAGCCTCAACTGAACATGCTGTTTCAGGTGGCCAACCCGAGTCTCCCCCGAGTCACGCTCGAGTTCAAACGCTGCCTGCTTCGAGTTTCTGCCCAATTCTACCCGTGTAAATAAAAATTTTCAAAATTTGTTTAAGTCCAATTTTTGTCACGACAAAACCCTGAAACAACTCGACTTCCCCTTCAAGTCTAACCCCAGTTTCCCCCGAGAATTACTTCGAGTCTTCCTCCATGCCACTTCTTCTTCCACAACCCATAATTGTTCAGATACGCAATGATACGCGTATACGTGTACGCCTGAACGGTGACGCTCTGACCTTCCTCGCGACCATCAGCAAGTCAATGATGACTAACTCAACCTAGCCGACCACCCAGAAATTCAGATACTACCGTGGTTCAATTTTAGGTGGTTCGATCGAACAAACCCATCGGCACATCACCACTAAATCATCTCGTCTTCCCACGTATGGCCATTAGAAGCCACAAAAATCTTACTGAAGCTTCATCAAGACGTGACGCCTCGACTGGCACCGGAGACGTGGATTCCGATCACCCATAGGTGGAGCGGCGATCTCATTTGCAACGCGAACTGGAAACAGTCCTTAAACCCTAGTTTAGATTCGAATTCAAAATTTATGCAATAGAAAAAAATTTCAACATTTTTTTCGAACTCAACGATGATCAATCTTGCTTTAACCAAAATCTTAGCATACGATTTCGATTCTATCACCAGATAATGATCAAATTGTCATTTCTGTTCATATTCAAACTGTCCCTTAAATACAAATCTAAAAATCTTCATTTTCGTTTTGAAAATCATTATTTGCAGTAAGGATATAGGCTATGAATTTGAATTAGCTTTTCATAATACTTGGGTTCATCACATTTTCTTTTGATTTCCTGTAGACAACTTTAGTGATGATATCTTACAGCTTTGAGTTTTAAATCTGTTTTTAATAAACCATATTTTGAGTTCCATTATCTTGTTTGATTTTTTTTTTTTAAAACTGAAGCTTTACTATGATTCAGATTAAAACTACTAGAGTTTGAATGGGAATCTACTCTGTAACCCATAACAGAGAAGGACAAATTGCAGAGTATCCTGTATATCTATATATATTTACCAAACTATGTTCAAAGATAACATATACAATGCCATAAAACACAGAATTATCTTTACAGTTAACTTAAAGCCTTTAAGTTGATGTTCACTCACCTGACAAAGGTTTGAAACAAAGACTATATGGGTTTCCTTTGAACTGCAGATTTGAATCTCCTCTCTGGTTTGGTTTTTAACTTCTTTTTATTTTCTGTTTTGATCACCTGAATGCTTTTGAATTTATGAAATATGATGTTTTCTTTTGTTTACTATCTTTGTTTTGAACGAGATTAAATAAATATGAATGTGTGTATGTATATAAGAAGGATGGTGTGCAGGTGAAAGGATAAGCTGAGTCCAGCAAAGCAAGTACAAGTTGAAGTATAAAAAAAAAAACTAACCATGCTTTTAGATCTGCTATGCAGTAATAACATTAAATGAAGTATGTTGCTTGTAGATGCTTGCATTTAATGAAAGTATGTAGTGAAATGTTTATGCCCCCTTTTCATGTTACAGCCTTCTTATTTTGTTATTAACTAATGTTTTGTTTTGTTTTTTTTTTTATTTTTTTTATTTTATATATGTATATGTGTTGTTTTGTTTATTTTGCCAAATGTAAGAGTTTGTTTTTATTTTATCTTATTTTCTTTTGCTTACACATTTACTGGTTTGTATATTTCTTTGCAAACTTGTTTTTATATTCCTTCATATTCTTTTGTTATCTTATTTTATTTGTTTACATTGCTTAAATGTTAGATTATTATGATGCGATTTAAATTTTAAAATTTTATCATAACTTACATTAACAATTTTTTTTATTTCTTTTCTAAAAGTTTTAACTAAAAACACTAAACTTTATCCATATTTCATTCCTTTATAACTTTTCAATTTTTTTATTTCAGAAAGTTAAAATATATTACTAAAAATTAAATTCATAAATTTCGGGATGTTACACTTTGCGTCCCAAATGTAGGATCGATGGCATAAAAATCAAAAAATCTAACTAGAAGGCGTTTCACATCCGCTAGTATATCTTCTGCCACTTTTTTATCGTACATTTCTTCAAGACATAACCTCAAAAATTGGAATTTATATCTAGGATCACGCACACAAGTAATAAATAGAACTTTGTTCATGCTACCAATATTCCCCCAGTATTTATCAAATTTCTCTTTCATATTTCTTGCCATTCGTGAAAGAGTAGGATCCGTTTTCCAATCAAATCTTGCAATTCTTCTTGAATTAAACTCAACTCCGTAAAACATACATTTGAGGTAATATATAAAGTGCTGTTGAACTTTAAAGTAATGTCATAAAAAAACTTCAAAAATTGGACAAAAAAGTTAGCATTTTTCCAATCTAATGAATTCGGAGGTTGAGTTTCATTATTAAAATAGGCAATATAAATACCATCGCTTTCTTTCATTTCATCAAAAACATTCTTATATTTCAAAGCGGCTTCCAACATCATATATGTAGAATTCCATCTAGTTGGCACATCTAAAGCAAGCATAGACTTATTATCAATTGATAAATTAACACAAACCTCCTTAAATTTTGCCAATCTAGCTGGGGACGATCTTACAAATCTAACGGCGGTACGAATCCCAGCAATGGTGCTACTAATTTCTTTCAAACCATCATTAACAATTAAATTAACAATATGAGCACAACAACGTATATGAAGGAATTCACCATTCAAAACACAACCATTGCATCCGTCATAATCATTCAACGCATTTTTCACATAATTAATTGCGACTTCCTTAGCACTAGCATTATCGACTGTGATAGACACTATTCGCTTAATTTCCCACTTTTTGATGAAAGAAACCATAATTTTTCAATGTTATCCCCTTTATGACTAGTGATCACACAAAAATTTAAAATCCTTTTGTGCAATTTCCAATCGTTATCAATGAAATGTGCGGTTAAAACCTTATAATTCACATTTTGACAAGAGGTCCATGTATCGGTAGTAAGACATACTCCATGCAAACAAGTAGAAAACATGGTTTTAAGATAATCTTTTGTGTTGCCATATAAGTTAAGAACATCCCTACAAATTGTTCTACATGAAGGTGCGTCAAAGCTAGGACACATTTTCCGAACAAAATCAAGGAACCCTTCACCCTCAAGAAAACTAAAAGGAAGCTCATCAATAATTAACATCCAAGCAAGAGCCATTCTACACTCATATTTGTTAAATGTCCATGTAGTAAGGGTGTTACTACCTTCACTTTCACTATTTTTTGTAAAAGCTAAAGTTTTTTGTCTTTTATCTTTTTCTCGAGGAATTGATTTACAAGTTGTCCTTATATGATAGATTAAATGTGAAGTACCATTCGCTTTACTATCACAAGCAAATTGTGCATGACAATGATTGCAAATACACTTAGGATGTAAAAGGTTTACCGGATTCTCTTTAGTAAAATGTTCACATACCATACATGGTTTTCAAGTAGAGGCTTTGCGCTTAGGAGCTAACGGAGGCCTTCCTTCATCAATACGCACTACGTCTGGTTCTTCTTCCTCCACCCAATCTTGATCCAATAAATCATCAGCTGCGCCAACTTGCACCTGAAAATAATAGTATGAATATCAATCAGATTAAGACTAAAATTAACAATACATAATTCTGCTAAGAGGTGTATGGATTATGTATGATTTATAAGGTGTATTTTCCAATCAGTTGTCTAAAGAATTTGGTTCATCTACATGTATAGGGTGCATCCAGGGAAAAAGCAGAGAAGAGAATATAGTTATGTTTTTGCATACAACAACAAAATGAGAGGAAATAAAAATTAAAGAAACTAATTAGCAAGAGCGTCTCTAAGAGGTGTATGGATTTCTATGTTTAGATTTTGTAATTTTTTAACCTCTCTTCTATTCTTCTAGTCAAGGCAACCAGGACAAAGAGAAGAAAGTATATTAGTATTGTTTTCTTTTGTTCCAAGTTTCAATCAGAAATTGAGTTATATTCATTATCTGTCCATATTCATGAAGATGTTATAATCTGAGAATTTAAGCTGGCTGCACAATTATTTGTATGTTTTTATCTGGACTCTAGTAATTTGTATGGAAACAGAACTCTAAATTCAAGAAAAACATGCACTGATGTTGGTTACCATTCAAAATTAGAATCCTGCTACTTCTTTGTATGCTTTAACTGTTTTGACTGTAAATATGAACAAAAGAAAGCAAGTTACAAAACTTGCATAATTTTAGTTGAGTATTCAGTGAAAGCACATATTTGCACATGCATGTTTATTAAAGAAGGAGCTAAAGCTACACTTCTTAAATGGTGAGGCCACTTGCAGTCTTGCATGCAGATGCCAATTAAACTAATGAACCCACAATGTATTGTTGCACATGCATTTCATCAAAAAAATTCAATTTAGTACAAACTTGAAGCATATTTTGTCATATTACAATGCATTAAGAAGAGTGAAGCTTCTATCTATCTCAACTGTGATTTTTTTTACCAATCTTACTGTTGAATGTATATTGTTACAAGAGTTTTGTGTTCACAAGTGCATCAAATAGGATAGGTTACATGAGATAGTATGATTCTAAGATATTACATTCAATGTACCAGGTTGTCCTAGTCCTATAATGATTTGTGAGATCACAGTTGATAGTGTTTTCACTTCATGGAACTTATAAAAGAGATGTCAAGTAACAGCTATAACATTATTCCTATTATCAAAACGGAGGCAATGATTAACACCTCTTATATGCAGACGAACATGCTTACTTTTAGCAAAGCTTATACCAAAAGCACAGAGGCAATTAAATCATCATGGAAATCCGCGATGTACCTAATTAACCTTTTTAGCTTCAAATTGGTCGAATGCACAAACAGCAGTTAGAAAAATTATAACTCAATACTCACATGCTTTCTCTTTCTCACTGATATCGATGCCATGAAGTCTTGACTCTCGTTGATCACGAATCCTCGATGCTGCGTCAGTGCGTCGACCAATAATCGATAATGGGTCTGGAGGAGTCACGACTGTGAATCGACCGAGATGTGAATTTGGGAATTGGAATTTGGGATAATAGATAATGTCAATGCCTTTAGTTTAGGGATTGGAATTTGGGAATTGGTATTGTGAAATGTGAATTGAGGCAATGAGGCGGCTGCTGTTATCAGTTAGAATAGATTTACTAATTTAGGCTAGGGAACGAAGCGGGTAATGGGTTTTCATTTTGCAAGGGATTCGGGTGTGTAGTGTGTACTGCTATTTTGAGTATTTTCTAATGCTAATTAAATAATTGTTCGGTTAACGGTTAACCGACCGACCAAATTTTCATTAACCGAACCGAAAATATCGGTTAAGGTCAGTCAGCTATCCAAAGATGTTGGTTAATTGATTTTGTCGGTTAAATCGGTTCGGTTTTGGTCGGTCAAGGCGGTTAAGTCAGTATGGTCGGTTAAATGCCCACCCCTAGTATATAATATGACACCATTTAACGATCTGTAATTTTACCGTCCCGATAGGTAATTAAAATTGTAAGGACCTGATTCTTCGACTTTCGAAAATCGACATCAATACGTCCATTGTATCAACTGCCGAACAATCGAATGCCGAAAAAGCGAACCCTTAGGGTTTAAGAAGAAGAAAAAGGTAGAAGAAGAAGAAAATAGAACGAAAGAAGAACAACAGAAACAATATTAGAATCTCATATATCGCAGCGGAACAACATATAATAGATAAATGAATAATCTTTAAAACAAAGAACTATCTCGGTTATTACATTATATCACATCAGAGTGTACAACAACAATATACAACACAATAAAACAATGGACAGTTATACAACGTGTCATTACAAATAAATTTGCAGCGGAAAGATAATATCATATACAAGTAATACGTCTTGCCATCCAGCTTGCCACTTGAGCTCCATAGCACTTCCGAATCCAAAATGACCTGATAACTTGACTCTAGGCTGCCCGTGTGGAAAATTATGGGTACCCAGAGTTTAGGAAGAGAACAATAAACTCCAGGTCAGTCATGGGACTGGTGTGAGAAGTCAAAACAGTTATTTATCTTTTAAAACAACAACAACAAGGGAAGTGAAAAATATCCGTAATTCTTTTGAAAAATGAAACTACCATAAGGCCTCCCCGCACACACACAATGCAAACGCAGAATTGAAGGAGATTTCTCCTTATGATAGTCAAACATGCTTGATATGCAAATTTTCTTTGATATAATTACTATAAGTGCAAAATGTAGAAACCCATTTCGAAAGTATAATATAAATTTTAGCCAGCATATGTACCATTATAGTATGCTTACTATAGCTACCATATTAAATGGCAGGTTCTACAACTAAAACCGTACAAGGCTCGTATTGTTTCTTTGGATTTCCAACAAATGGCCAGGCTAAGGAACTTCCTACTGCCACATGGGATCGCCTCTGGCGGGACGTCCCGAGAACTTAACCAGCTCTCTGCCAACACAAGGTCGGGTTACCTTTGTAACTAGGTAACTACTACACGAATATGCCACCCCCGGTCCTTTAGGACCTTTATCCGAGGGCCCTCGATCATAAAGCAACAACCACACAGAAAATGAGATTGGAGCAACCACATAGGTTAAGCATCAGGGCTCCATACCTGACACCGCTCATTTCCAAAAGGAAATGACATACCCTAAAGGGCGCGACCCTCATAACCTTGCTGCATATTCCTGTTTTGACCATTTCCGGGGTGTGAGGTCCGACGAAGTCTCGTCCACAAAGCAACGCTTTTTTCACAAAACCACGCTTTGATCAACAAATGATCAATAAATAATCATCACACAGCAACACTCAGCATGCCACATTACCAAATTGGGAGTATATCGCTGATAACCTTCAACTACAAAACCTTTGAGCTCGTACATCTCAGAGAAGGGTGTTAAGCTAAGAGAATAAATTCTCCGCCACCAATAGAGATGTATTTGAAAGAAATCTGCTTTATATCTCAAAATGTAATGTCAGACATGTAACCATACAAGTCTATTCCGGGTTCGAACAGAACCGAAGGCACTTCCAAAGAAGCCCTTGCAATCCGGGTATTCACAATCCCGATCGAATTTCCCATCACAAAGGAAATCTCCATACAGTAGCTAACGGTGCAGAGACAATCGATAGGTCATCTTATCATTTTCACAAATACCCGGTCTTCACCACCGGTCTTCAATGCTATCCATTACGTCGTATCACTTATTCAGAATGGGTTATATGACACAAAGGTCCTCTCCCGGCTAATCCGAATAGTGAACGCAATATTTTTAAAACACATGGATATTGGGATTTCAATTAAGTCACAACTTATTACCCAAACCCTTTCTTCCAAATGGTTTAAACAAATTACCATTTTAAATGTTTAAACAAAAAGATTTACTTTACAAAGTTTACCCAGTTTTACAAAGATTTATTCCCAGATTCTCAGATAAATTTACATTTCAATTGGATTAACTCATTAAATCTTTAATCAAGATTTAACTTATAGCTTTCAAAACTATTCACAATTCAAGTGTTTTATAATATAAAAGATACACCATTTGAAATACTCCTTTATTTCAAGTCAAGTTCAACCACCTTTCACAAAGATCAATTCATAGCCTTCAAAATAGTTTAATTCCAAATTTACATTCTTTTAACACAAATGGGAATTTCTTCCCTTATGTGAAAGCTATTATTATTTGAAAACAGATAGTTTTCGTTTTGGAAAAAAAACTAATTAAATTTTTTTTCATGCGTTAAAGCCACTCAAGTATAAACTTGGATTTAAATTTTAAATTTCCAAAACTATATTTTAAATGGTTAAAAACCCATATAAACACCTTTTACAACTTGTACAATCTTTTAGACCATAATACCCAAATCATTGAATTCAATTTCAAATACTGAATTCAAAATTCAAATCAAATGATTTAAATTCCAATTTTTATTAAGTTATTTAAAATAACTTTTATTTTTGAAATTCATTTTCAAAAATTTCCAATCCCAATTCCAAAACTAATTTGGATTCAAAAATTCAATCTTTAGAATTGTCAAAAATCTGTGACTTAACTGATTTCCACGTGAAATCCACATTTTGTGTGTGTATTGTGTAGTCCAAGGGTTTAACACAATAGTGCAACAACATTCAACCATCACAGATCAAAATATAACAATATATTTGATAAGCGGTATAAACTATAACGCTTACCTTTCGTTCACAGATCACAAATATATATATATGTATATATATATATATATGTATGTATGTATATATATATATATATATATATATATATATCATAGGTAAACAAATTACAGATCACAACACACATCAGGATATATCACAAAGCATCACATATCAAAGATATCAAACAATTCAACATCCAATAAAATTCAAACATCCATAAGTAGGATAAATTTAATCCTCTGATTAATTTAAATCAAATAAATTTCTATGAATAAAATTTGCTAGTTATGGTAAATTAATAGCCAATTAATTTTAAAAACATTTAATAAATTGTCCTTTCATTGATCATTAATTAACTCTTAATTGATAGTTAATACTTGATTAATTATTCTTAATTAATTATCAAAACCAATTAATTTCTGCTTAATAAATTTCCAATGAATTTGCAAAATCATTTCTTTTTAAAATAAATTTCTTCAACTTATAATAATATAAATCGAAATCCATTTATTTAGCCCTTTTTTCCGTAATTTGGAATTTTATTCAATAGGGTTTCAAAAATAACTTTGTCTTTTTAAAACTCCTTTTTAACTTATCCAACTCTCAAAAATAACTTTTTTCTATAAATTTTCAACTTGAAATTTAAAAAATCCAATTTTTTTATCTATTTTCGGTATCCAATGATACCAAAAATATATTCGACTAACCTATAGCCTTCAACAATCCCAATCACAAAGATAATCACATGGATTATAAATCAACCAACACACAACATATGAAATAAATTCAAATGTTTGAGGAATCCAGTTGGATCCCTCCAACTATTTCCCTGCATCCAAAGATGTTAGCACAATACCAATTCCACTTCGAGGTGAAATATCGCGGTATATGGGATTTATAAAATATTATCCGCTATTATGCAGCGCAGTAGGGTCTCATCCGCTATATAATGCGAGAAATCAACTCCAAATACATATATAATACCTATTCCACATCAAGTTGGAATTATCGTGGTATATGTGTTTAATAAATAACATTCGCTTAATATACGACGTATAGGGTCTATTTCAAAACAACAGATAATAGTTTATCATCCAAGCATACAATCATGCAATTTCAAATATAACTATTTAAAATTTAAATCGAAACAATTCGATTGAGTGAGAAGTTCTCACCTTGAGTTTCCGATAACAGTTGTAGCGTTCTATTTCGAATAAAATTAAACGTGCGTTAAATTTTACCCGAAATTATCACTAGCTCAAATAAATCCCAATCCAGCTCCATCGCATAGTGCTCGACAAAACGAATCCATTGCAAGTTGTTTCGTGCTTTTTCAACCTCGTATCAAAAAGTTACGCTATTTTATAGTTTATACAAATTTTAATATAAACAAAATTACAAATTTATTTTAATTTTCAACCTAAACCTCATCTGAGCCGTTGATTCCTTTTCAAACAGATCATGGCCGCGGTTCTCATCTTCCTCCCACGTTCAAATTCATGAACGAGAAAACCCAACATGCCGTCGTTCGAAATTGATTGTCGCACCCCCCACATCGACTTCGACAATGATCAACCACTTCCAGGTCGTAGCCCCCACCGCCGTGCACCACCACCCCTAGATCGGCCCCACTCGGCTGCGTGCTCACGTGGAAAAAAGCGAATGAACTTCGAATGTTCAAGCTTGAATTGACGACGATCCGTAGCACGAAAATCCATCATCACCGTTGAATCTACTCGTCTCAATGAGATCTACAACTTTGTAGTTAAACATTTTTGATGAAACTGAATAGATTTGGAGAGATCGAGAGAAGAAAGTTGTGTATTTTCGGCCATTGAAGGTTGGAGGTGGCGGCTGAAATAGGGTTAGGGTTTTAAGTTGTGTTGCAAATTGAAGATAGTGAAGTCCTTTTATAGAAATTCGCCAAAAACACTATTCATCGTATTTTTTCGAACTCCAAATCTCGCGAGGTGACCGACGTTTCTAGGTTTTACCGCGTTCTGGACACAATGGAATAGGTATCGAGAGCCAGTTCGATCATCTATGCGAGTTACGGAAATAAATGATCAAATTTAAATTAAATCAATTAAACCAATTTCTATGCGTTTTGGCTTACCCCAGACAAACCGCAAATCTGATTGACACGAAATTTGAAACCTTACTATAATTTGACATTATGGATCCGATGAAACAAGTTTCGTAAAAATCCGAGACTGTTTGAAAAATGACTATTTTCTCTAGTCGATTAATATTAAAATATTCAATTTTCACAACTTTTAATTCAATTTTAAAAGTTCACAAACATTGTTCTAACTCCAATATGATTTATTATAACTTTATAAATCATTTTTAATCACATTAAACCCAAATTCCAAATTTTTCTGTAATTTCAAATATTAAATTGTCGATTTAATTATCCAATTAAATCTAAATATTCGAAACAAAATTCATTCGACTTACAAATTTTACTTGTTGATATTTAAAATCAATTAGATATCTGAATTTCAAATGACAGAAATTCTGGGTCGTTACAAAAATATAATCTTTTAAATAGTAACAAATGACGGTAAAATTGATTTTTAACGACCCAGGATTTTGCCACCTTGAAATAGGCTATTTAAATATATTTTATATAATCAATAAATGGATTGTATTAGCAAACAAACCTATTTTAATTATTTAATAATGATGATAAAATAGTTTTTAAAATTTGATTACCAATATAGATAGTTCATAGAAAATAGAAAATGTGACCAAAGAACGTTTTCCAAAATTTTGATTTTTCGACATCCGAAAGTCTTCAGGAATGTTGTGCACACTTGGTGCAACATGCACACATTTATATATGTTAGGATTAGTGTTAATCAAGCATACTTATGTATATTAATTTATATATATATATACACACACACACCTAAGCTTGGATGTGACAAATTATGTTATAAAATGGATATATATATATATATATATATATAAACACACTTATATATATATACACACACACAAATCATCTACATATCTTTAATACACACACATGGAAGCTCTAGCATGATTCAAGGCATGGAAGGGGGTAACTTGTACAAGAGGGAGAGGAGAGGTACGGAGCGCATGCATGTATATATTATTTTATTAAGAACACTTTATATATTTTAATAAATTTCTAAGCCTATAATACCCCTTCCACTTCATGTTTTTCCCATTACAACTTCCATTCTTCCTTTCTTCACATCTTCTTCTTAAGCTCCTCCATACTCTCATAACCTCCTCCCTAAGAAAAAGTTAGTAAAAACATTTCAAAACATAGGTTAAATAACTCTATTTGAATTTCTAAACTCTTCTCTTCACAAAGAAACCACACATCACCTAAAAACCACCATAGCCGAGCCCAAACTCCCATTTGGTCGTGCATATTATTCACTAGGTCTAGCCCATTTAGCCCCCCAAGGGTCCACACCTTCACTTTGTTGAGCCAGGAGCAAGTGAGCTAGGTCGGGAGGAAGTTTAATTTGATTTAGTGAAAGTTTGATGAGTAAAGTTTGTGTTTTTAAAACTCAAGTTACTAACTTTTTTAAAGTTGTAAAATTTATGAGTTAAAATGTAGCTTAAGTATGTAGTAATGTTATAAGTTGTGTATGCATGCATGTACGTTGATTTGGAGTTGATTGCTTATGCTGAAGTTTGAGGAGGCAATAAAGATTATAACTTGAATATTGGAAAAGCTAGTTAGTATTGTGAAGTAATATTTTATTTATAATGGTGTTATAATGTTATGATATGATATTAGGCTGTAATGTTATATTTGGTGTATGTGGGTTCATGACACAATTGTAGCAGTTTGCTAACCAAAAACAACGTAGAAATTCAAGTTTTATTTTTGTTTCAAAGTGAAAAAAAATTTAAAGTTTAAAACTTTGATTTGGTATTTCAAAAGTTCATTTTTATGTTCTATAGGTATTTTATTATTTACTTATTTAATGATTATTTGATCGATTAATTAATTAATAAAGGTAATTAGTACTTAATCATTTGTTAACAATGGTTTTTAAACAAAAATATCAATCAATTAAGTTAATTATGATTTGTTACTTAATTAAAGTTAACTATTAATTAATTATTAATTAAGTAATATTTAATTATTTATTTAAGATAATTATTAATTACTTATTATTTTAAAAAGAGGTTTTATTGAAATTAATCTTTGATTAAAGTTAATTGTGTTTTAATAAGGTTTAATTATTTTAATTAGATTTTAATTACCATTTAACAAGGATTTGACTCTCATTTACAAGGATTTTCTATTTATTTTAAAATCGCTTTGAGTTTAAGTAATCAGTTTCTGTTTTAAACTGCTTTCTTTTCAAATTTATTTTAAATCAAGGGGATTTCTGTGTCACTTACCCTTAAGTAATCTTATATGATGAGAAAAACTAAATGACATCTATTAGCAGAATAAAAGAAAATTCTGCTATTACGGTTAACTTGGACATTTACTTGAGTTGATTGATTATTATGTGTTGATCCATTATATACCTATTGTTATGTGATGCCCTATTAGACTGAATAAGTAAAACAAAATTAAAAGCACCATTGTGGTCATTAAGCCTCCGTTTAATTTTGTAAGGATAAATGTTTCATTTTCTTTTTGAAATGGTTTCAAAATTATTGCATTTTTGAACAACACATTTAAAGAATGATTTGACAAATGGTTTAACTAAAAATGTTTTTAACTAATGGGAATGGTTTTCCATGTTATAAAAAGAAGATTTTATAAAGAGTTTTATAAAGGAATTTGAAATTTTATAAGGTGTTATTGGTTAAATGGTAAGCATGGAACATTTCATAAATAAAGAAGATTTATAAAATGGATTTGCTTATTAAAGGAAGCTAAATTGATTAATGGTTATTTTAGAAGTTAAATAGGAAAGTTTTATAAAGAAGTTCTATAAATGAATTTGGCACATTTATTAAAGAATTTTTAGAAAATGATTTGGATATTCGTAAAGGGAGTTTATAAAAAGTTTGGATATTTATAAGAAATTTATAAAAAGTTTGGATATTTACAAAAGAAATTTATATAAATGATTTTGAACATTTATAAAAGAATTTTACAAATGAATTTGGAAGTTTGGAAAGAATTTTAAAATGGATTTGGATTTCAAGAAAAAGAGATTTCATGAATGAAATAGACTTGATTAAAAAGGATTTATCGAAAGAAGTATAAAAAGCATTTGAGATCTGGGGTTCTCTAAACTGACCTTTTAAAAATAGTGGTATGGAACGTCTGTTCCGCATTTAACACCAAGGGGATAGTGTTAAGGGTTGTCATTACCTCCAATTTAAATAACATTTGTTTAATCCTTTCCAACATGATTTGGAAGTAAGAAGTTATTCACAAATGTTTTGTGTATATACTTATGTCAGAAGATAAGTATATGAATGTTTTAGACAAATGTTTTTGAAAGAGATTTATTAAATATAGATTTGTTTTGAGGCATAGTGGTTGCTATGGATAAATAAATCTCAAATAGAAACGGTTGTTATTTGTTTATTGGATAGTTAAATAATTGAATATCAAATATGGACCCAAAAATTAACTTTGGAAATATGTAGAAGAAACATGTGAGTTAAATGGCATACTCATCACTAATGATATTGTACTGTGCATATAAATCTCATTTCATTCTCCTAAAACAAATGATAAGGAAATCCATCTAATAAAAGTTAGGAGGTGATCCTAACTCTTATCTTTGACTGCTTATTTTTTAAAGAACCGGGGTTGAGTTTATCGAAAGTCATCGAATGTTGTTTCAAAGAGACCGGGATCGGATATGTTATCTAAAAACCATTTCTATCCAACTCAAGCGTTTCGAAATGAAGACATCTTGAAGATGATGGAAATGAAGTCGGGGTTCTTTGAAGTGCAAGGGCTGCTTACTACTAGTCTTGAGGGTGGTTCCAAAATGGATGTAGTAGAAGCAGTGTCGGTTTGTTCATCTTTGGGACAACTTGTATGGAAGAAAGCTGGCATTGCATTATTGCTTGGAGGGCGGTGTTAGCATTCCATGTGGAAAGTGCTATATAAAAGGTAAAACATAGCCTCCAGCCTCATCAAGCAGGAATGACTAAAACATCGGGGATGCAGCAGGGCTAGGTGGTCGCTCCCATTAGGGTATGATTATATCTATCTAGAATCAATATTATCTATCATTTGTGTAACATCCCGCTACAATAAAAAAAATTAATAAAATAAAAATAAAAATAAAATAAGTAAATAAAATAAAATAAAAATCGTTATGCATATAAAATAAAATTTGGTGAAAAACGCCACGAGCAAAATTGTAATCTGAGACAATATCGCGGTAGGGAATTATTACGGTTAAGGGTGTGAAATGTTATTTGAGGGGTATAAAATTATTTATTGAAAAATAAAATAAAAGACTTTAATCTGGACCGTTGTTTCCATACTTATCTGTTTCATCATTACCTTTTAACCTATTTGCTTGCTTAGACATAAAGTTTCAGTGTAACACTATATAATCACTGCATCCCTTTTTCTCTTACACAAGAAAATTCACATTATTATATTTTTTATCTTTTATCAGACTGCGCAAATCAAATTTAAGTGAGTATATTTTACCTTTTCTTTACTCTATACGAGTATTGTTTTTCTAATTAAACTAATATCAACATCTTCCGCTCATATTAATATCAGCGCATATATTTCATTGTTTCACTTCTCTTAAGTGCAAAAGAATTTGCTTGACTAAAAAAAATAGTTAAATGTACGAACATGAAATGCAAAGCAAAAGTACGTGTTTTATTGTATTGATCGAAGAAACTTTTAGTATAATATCATCTCAAAATGTAATACATGCATGGAGCGTCAAAATGAAGTTACTACTAAAGGATATGTAATATATATATATATATATATGATTACGTTGTACATGCATTATTTACATGTTTGCATATATACATTCTTCCTAGCCTGTACCTATTTTTGGTAGCCTTGAATTGTGACCATTCTGAGTATAGGTAAGTTTACTTCTCTGTGTATGTGTATTTCATGTTATTTGCTTACACGTAACAAATTATGTATGCTGCCTTGACCTTGTTCATTTTTTATTATACATAACTTTGCACATATTTTATAGTCTATATTTCTAATGTGTTGCCTAAGTTGACTAAGTTGAACACGATATAAAATTTCGAAACTGATGTTTGAAAGCACTGTACAAAATTCAAAAGTGATTGAAAATAGTGAACAAGTCAATGGATTACGTAAAATACGCATGAAGCATGTAGAAGTATAGTGCGTTGAAAAGAAATCCATAGGCTTGCTAGTCTACATGGCACGTTAGTGCTTTGTAATAATAACTTTGTTGAAACATGCATGTTTACATTGTAAAATAAAGGACATGGTTGCTTTAACGTGCATGCTTGTTTAGATATATAAAGAACACTATCCATGCAAACCTTATAACAAAACAAATTTTGTCTCAAAAATTCAAATATTAATAACTCAAAATCTATGATGATTTTGTTTATGCATCCAAAAGGAAATATGTAGAGAAAAGTGAGACGAACAAATCGACTGGCTTTTGCTTGACCAACGGATCGTATGGTGATCAGAAATGACACCATTAAGTCCACGACCATATAATGAACGAAAGCATTACGGTCAAAAAGAAGGTACCACATGACCGTATTGCGTAGCGCATCACGACGATGGTCTCGGTTCGCTCATCGAAGATGTGTAGAGGGGTGAACAAAATCAAAAAGTTTTAGAGTACAACGCTATACAACATTCCATTCACGTACGGAACACGAAAAACTGAAATAAAAATACGATCGCGCACGACAACGTTACGAGATCACAAAACAGCAATAAAATAAACCGATTAACTTATTTTGTAGAACTTCAAAAAACCCGTGTTTGACGCAAAACGCATCAACTGAAAATATTTTTATTTCTAAATAAAAAAATTATGAAAAAATTCTATAAATTAAATTAAAATGACGTCATCAAAAATCAAGTCAAAATTTGAAACTATATTTTATTATGATATTTAAATCCGATGAATTAGTTCTTCCAAATTGTGTTTACATGTTGTATTTAGGAATGTTCATGACATCATATACTGCTAGTTAATGCTATGTTGCATAAAAAGGACATTTATTTGTGTAAAATAGAAAACGATACCATTTTGGGGATAAATGGTTTATTGGGAAGTTAAATACAAAAGAATTTGAACGAATTTAACCGGTGAAGCAAATGAGACGGGGTGGGTAAGAGACGCTAGAATCCATCCTAGTGGATAGATTCGAGGTCGCTTCTTAGATCGTGACGACCTGGTCCCTTGTCACTTATTGTCCAAATGATCTGTTGCACGTACACAACCACGGTGACAGACGCAATGCAAACGGAAAACGAGGAGAATTGAGAGTAATCTCATTGATGGATATGTGGTGAAAAAAAGATGAAGATTATAGCACAATGGGGTGAGCGACAACGATGAACAGAAGAAGATAGTACAATAATAGATCGTTTGGGGGCACCCACAATTTCTGATCGAAAGATATATGGATGAAAAAGGCTGTAATATCGGTCGATACAGAGTCTAGTAAGAGTGAATAATGAACATGATTCACTAGTAATTCCATATCTCGTAAATGAATGACTTGACAGTAGTATGTCTATTGAATAATGAATGCAACTTATAAGTGAAGAGGATGTGATATCCCGGTTGATTAGAGTTGCAACTGTGATTCACTTTAAATAGTGACACGATACTTGTATTTGAACTAAGATAATTTAATGGGATGTGGGTGGGTTTGGATTATGGAGTATGTGACATATCTATTTCTTTTAATATCACATATATAACCCAACTCCAAACATTTATATGAATTATTGTCACACTATTGTACTCACAGCTAGATTTATAGCCTAACTCGAGGTTTTATTTTGTGACAACTCCTCGGGTCAGACCGAGGCTTTCCACGATGATTACATTTTCACATTTTAAGATGATTTCATACGACATTGAGATGGACAGCAACTGGCATACACTATATAAATTTAAGGTAGTTTTTGAATTAGAGCATCATGAATGTATGCTTGCTACATGTCTCAAAGGACTGTTAGAGTCATCTGGAGGAGAAATGTTAGAGAGATACATTTAGAGTCCATTGAACTATGCTAAGTTGGTTTTGTGTAATCATGTCATATGTTCTTTGTGTATATTGTTTGTGTATGTATTAGGACGTCAATTTTAGGGGAGTTGTGTATAGTTGTAGATATATGGTGATAGTCTAATGTCTGTTTGTACCTATGTATATGTGTGTGTATATATATATATATATATCTTTTTGGTCCGATATTCGGTGAAACCATTATATATTGTGTTCTGCTATGTGATTTAGATACAAATTCTCTGAACTCATGTATACTGCATTGTATCGAGATGAGATATTATCATTTTAGAAATGTTCGGACATTTTAGACGTATCCATATTAATCCAAAGTAGTATAGACGAGAGATCGCTCCTTTCGTGCCCACTGATCCGAGCTATCAGACGGTAAACTCCTCTGATATTTCGATCACTGGAGCCGGGGCATCACAGCTTGGTATCAAAGCGAGGATTTACTAGAATTTATATAAATCAGCAATTAGAACACATTTGACCATAAGGGAGTCGGATTTAGTCTGTTACCCTGTTAGTAAAACCCATGGGAATTGGGATTAACTCGTATAGGAGATAGACGAGTTCAAATAAATGTTTTAAAGGGAAAACATTGGGCTAATACTCGATACATATTTGTATTGCATACATAATTGTTTGTGAAATTTTATTATATAATAAAATGACAAATGTCCTTTATTAGAAAATGGTAGGACCAGGTAGACCCAGAACAGGCTCGACAGTCGAGTCACCAAATGGTCGATTAAACAATCAAAATGTACTTTACTACGGATCAATGGGTCGAAGTCATGAAGCGTGTTCAAGATATGGGCATGCTCAGAGACGATAATCAAAATCCCTAATCAGAATTTGCCAAGCTCTGCAAAGACTACTCAAGTCTAGGTGGTAAACCATTCTTGGGAAATGAAGGCATAATGGGAGTTCCTACGTGGCTGAGAACATGCGAAAGAATCTTCGGAGATCTGAATCTCTCCAATCAGGACAAGAGAAGGTTAGCATCTCGACAGTTACAAGAAGATGCCTTAGATTGGTATGAAGCCATAACTGCTGCAACTCCAGAGGAAGACATATCTTGGTAAGAATTCAGTGATATTTTCAAAGCCCTTTTTCTGCCTGAAGCAGAGAGAGCAGCACTTCTTTGAAAATTTATTGACCATATTCAGAAAAATTTATATGTGATTGGGTATGTCAATGAGTTTAATGCACTATCGAAGTATGGACCAACACTCGTTAGCACACCATTGGAAAAGAATGAGAAGTTTGTGCTTGGTCTAAATAACTGAGAGATAAATTACTTACTCCACTTCAATTTCCATTTGAGGAGATTGCGGATATGGCCTACGATTTGAAAAAGTGCGAGAGTAAGATTTGGTTTCTGAAAGTCAACCTACTTAGAAAAACCAGCAGCAAAGGAAAAGGCTATTCTTCTCGAAAAGAATACAAAATTTTGAAAGAAAAAGCGACCATTCCAACCTAAGCAAGAGGACCAGAGGAAGAAACAATCTAAAGCACAAGAAGAATGTTACTCATGTGGAAAGAAGGGTCATTATGCCAATGAATGTAGAAACAGGGTCAAGGTTCTACGAAGAAATGCTACAATTGCAATGAAATGGGACATATAGCGAGACAATGCACAAAACCGAAGAAGCAGACTCAAGGGAAAATGTTCACACTAGATGGTCCCAGTTCAGTGAAACCAAATAAGGGAAAACAAGCTTTAATCCTAGAAGGTACTGTTTTATGGCCTGGATTATATATTAGAATTCTTTTATACAAGTGCATCACATTCATTTATATCGAAAGGAATAGTAGAAAAGTTAAAATTGGATATATCTTCTCTTAACAATTCTCTTAGGGTGGCCAATCCTGTTGGAGAATGCATTACCCTGGGGTTGAAATGTAGTGGAGTCGTAATTTGCTTATCTGGGTATTTTTTCTCATGTGATTTATTTATTATGGATTCATTGAGTTATGGAGTTATTTTGGAAATGGACTGGCTCGAGCACTATCAAACTCAATTATACTGTTCGGAACGGGTAATCACTCTCCAATATCCCGAGTACGCCAAGCGAATCCTTATAGCTCTAGAAAGTGCAAATGCTAGTTCATGTTATTCATTATTTGTTTTGGAATCTAAAGAAGATGAAATAGGACAGATTCTAGTAGTTAGAGATTTTTCTGATATCTTTGAACAAGTTATAGTCTACCACCACATCGAGCAGTTGAATTCGGGATAGATTTGAAACCTGGAACTCAGCCTTTTAGTAGACCACCTAATAGAATGAACCCCAGTGAGATGGAAGAATTATAATATCAAATAGAGGATCATGAGCAAAAGAATTTCATTAGAATGAGTAGTTCTCCTTGGGGAGCGTCGGCTTTATTTGTTAAAAAGGAAGATGGATCACTTCGACTCTATATAGATTATAGAAAATTGAACGAATGTACGGTCAATAATAAATATCCACTGCCAAGGATTGATGATCTATTCGATCAACTAAGTGGTGCAAAGGTCTTATCACAACTAGATCTAGCCATAGGTTTTCATCAACTAAGAGTTGCAGAGGACAGTATTCCACTGACAGCATTTCGAACTAGATATGGTTCCTACGAATGGTTAGTAATGCCATTTGCATTAACGAATGCTCCAGCATATTTTGTTGATTTGATGTATAGAGTTTTTATAAGCTATTTGGACAAGTTTGTCCTAGTTTTTATTGATGACATCCTTGTCAACTCAAAAACAGAAGAAGAGCATGTGATTCATTTAAAACTGGTATTGAAAACATTAAGAGAGCACCAACTTAAAGCAAAATTTTCAAACTGTCATTTCTGGCAGAAGAAAGTGAAATTTTTGGGACATATAGTCTCGGTGAAAGGAATTTTAGTCGACCCAGCTAAGGTCGAAGCTATTCAAAAGTGGAAGCGACCTGAATCAATAACCGAAATTAGAAATTTCTTGGGTTTACCAGGATATTATAGAAGATTTACAAAAGATTTTTCCAAGATTTCTGCTCCTCTAACTAATTTAACGAAGAAAGGAGTTAGGTTTATCTGGTCAGATAAATGTGAAGGGGCTTATCAAAAGTTGAAAGAATTACTTTCCAATGCTCCAACATTAATAGTTCCAGAAGGTAATCAGGATCTAACAGTATACACAGATGCCTTTGGAACAAAGCTTAGTGAAGTATTAATGCAACAAGACAGAGTTGTAGCCTATGCGCCTAGACAACTTAAGCCTCATGAAGTAAAGTATGCAACTCATGATCTTGAGTTAGCAGCCGTGGTATTTGCCTTGAAACTTTAGCGACATTATTTATTGAGAGAAAGGTTTGTTTCACACAAAGATCACAAATCGCTAAAATATTTATTCTCTCAAAAAGACATGAATATGCGACAACAATGCTAGTTTGAATTTCTAGATGCGAATGACCTAGAAATTCAGTATACGCCAAGTAAGGGCAATAAGGTGGCAGATGCTCTCAGTCGAAAATACCAGGCCGTAGTATCAATGATGTTGATGGAATGGAAAGAATTAGAAGTGTTATCTTCTTGTAATTTTCAGTTTAGAAGAGTGGATGAAACAACAGCCATGTTGGCAAGTCTGGATATTCGACCAAGTTTACTCGATCGAATTCAAGCTAATCAAAGAAATGACCAAGCCCAGGCGATCAAATTAATGAGTTGAAAAATGAAATGCATCTGAAGACCTGGAAGGTTAGAGTTAGACTGGAAGGGGAACTTGAAATTTAAAGGAAGACTTTGTGTTCCAAACACAATTGACTTGAGAAAAGAAGTTCTAGACCAATGTCATCGGTCTTTATTTTCTATACATCCTGGTGGTACAAAGATGTACAATGATATGAAGCGGATGTACTGTTGGGAAGGCATGAAGAAGGACATCGGTGAACATGTGAAGCTATGTGTTACGTGCCGGGTAGTTAAGGCCGAGCATCAAAAGCCCAGTGGACTCTTATTACCTCTCGAAGTTCCTCAATGGAAATGGTAACATATTACTATGGATTTCATTGATGGACATCCCAGATCAAGGTCGGGAAGTGAAAGTATATGGGTGATAGTTGATAGACTCACTAAAAGTGCCCATTTCGTTCCTGTTAGAATGAATAGAACTGCAGAAAGTTTAGCCAAACTATTCGTGAAACATATTATACGATTGCACGGAATTCCAAAGAATATAGTATGCAATCGTGATCCGATATTTACCAACCAATTCTGGTAAAGCTTGCATTTAGTCGTTGGTGGACAGCTCAATCTAAGCATAGCATACCATCCTCAGACGGATGGACAAACTGAAAGAATAAATCGAGTTGTAGAAGATTTACTCAGGATATGTATCTTAGAGTTTGGGGGTTCATAGGAAGAATGTCTTCATTTGATTGAATTCTCCTACAATAATAGTTTTAGATCTAGTATCGGTATGACATCATTTGAAGTTTTGTATGGAAGACCATGTCGTTCTCCAGCCTGTTAGTTAGAAACTTGAGGCATGCTTATTACTGAGAAAATCGAGCTTATTAGAGAACGTGTAAAGATTGCTCAGTCTCGACAAAAGAGCTACACGGACCAACGTAGAAGGGACTTGGAATTTGCGATCGGACACTACGTTTTTATAAAGGTATCCCCAATGAAAGGAGTTATAAGATTTGGAAAAGCAGAAAAATTAGCTCCAAGGTATATTGGACCTTATCAAGTTATGGAGCGTATCGGAAGCCTTGCTTAACGAGTAGAATTACCAGCATATCTATCCGGAGTTTATAACATATTCCATATATCCTAATTAAGGAAATGTCTATGGGATTCCAATATTATTATAGAAACAAAGCAGCTAGAGGAATTAGAAATTGAACCAAACTTGACTTTTACCATTGAAACAGCTAGAATAGTGAACTCAAATATGAAGCAATTAAGAAACAAGCAAGTTCCACTAGTCAAAGTTCAATGGTCAGATAATCCCAAAGACTCCACTTGGAAAACTGCGGAGCAAAATAGGAAATCATATCCTGAGTTAATTGAAACCCATTAGGTACGTATTTATATATTCATCGTGTCATGAATGTTAGAACTTTATTAGTTGATAAGACGATTTTTAATATACGAATATCATATAGCACCCTCTACTAAATTGCGAGGAAGTAATTTCTTTAAGGGGGAAGTCTGTAACACTCTGCTACTATAGCAATAAATTTTGTTTAATAAAATAAAATAAAATATAAAATATAAAATATGTAAATAAAATAAAATAAAAATCGTTATGGACATAAAATAAAATTTGGAGTAAAACACCACGAGCGAAATTGTAATCGGAGACCAAATTGCAGCAGGGAAATATTGCGGTTAAGGGGGTGATATGTTATTTGAGGGTTATAAAATTATTTATTGAAAAATAAAATGAAATACTTTAATTTAACTGCACCGTTATTTACATACTTATCTGTTTCATCATTACCTTTTAACCTATTTGCTTGCTTAGACGTAAAGTTTCAGTGTAACACTATATAATCACTGTATCCATTCTTCTCTAACATAAGAAAATTCACGTTATTATATTTTTCATCTTTTATCAGACTGCGCAAATCAAATCAAAGTAAGTATATTTTATCTTTTCTTTTCTTTACTGTATAAGAGTACTATTTTTTTAATTAAACTAATATCAGCGTCTTCTGCTCATATTAATATCAGCATATATACTTCATGCATAGTTTTGAGAACCGAACCGCGAATTGAACCGTAGCACTTAAAGGTCGGAGGTTTCGAAGGTTGGATCGGTTGAACCGTTAGAACCATGCAAATTTTAGTTACTAAATTATCTGTCATAATTTGAATTTAATGTTTGACCAATTAAAAATACTAATAATAGAAATTTTAAGTTTCATAAATACATTTAACAAAAGCATTTCAAAAGGTTGCCTAAAACCAACACTATGCTTCGTGAGAAATGGTAGGCCGTTTAAAAATTTATTAACACTACTAAGTCCCACATCCCCTGAAAATCCAAACATACATTAGTTTTCCCTATAATAACGTTGTCTTTGCATTCCCAACAACGCAAATGCTTTCCCATCTTAAGCTCCTCTGTTGGGCTTCACGAATTTAGGCCTGGTTTTAGCAAACCTTTTAGTTTGGTGAATTTATTTGCCAAATAAAACCGGGGTGGGTTTTAAAGATTTTGACGGTTTTGAAACGGTTCTATGTAATTAAGGGTTTAACTATTCTCCGAACCGGGCTGCTTCACGGTTCACGGCTTTTTTGGTTGGACTGCTGGCCCGATCCGGTTTTCAGAACATTGATTTCATGTTTCACTTCTCTTTAGTGCAAAAGATTTTTGTTGACTAAAAAAATAGTTAAGTGTACGAACATGAACTGCAAAGAAAAAAGTGCGTGTTTTGCTGTATTGATTGAAGAAATTTTCAGTACAACATCATCTCAAAATTTAATACATGCATGGAGCGTCAAAATGAAGTTACTACTAAAGGATATGTAATATATATATATATATATATATATATATATATATGATTACACTATGCATCCATTATTCACATATTTGCCAATATACATTCTTTACTAGCCTATATATATTTTTAGTAGCCTTGAATTGTGACCATTTTGAGTATGGATAAGTTTACTTCTCTGTGTATTATGCGTATTTCATGTTATTTGCTTACAACAGTGATGGAGTCAGGGTTAGATGCCTCCCCGGGCTAATCAAACATTTTAACTTCACAAGCTTAAAGAAAAATCAATAAAATATCACCAAAAAATGAATAACAAGTTCAAGAAATGTGAATTCTTAAAATGATATCAAGTATTGAACATAAACTATACTGAATTGAAAATGAAAGAACTGAATGAAAAGGTGTTTGAAATTAATCATGAAGAAATATAATACTCTTTAGCAAAACAGATGGGTTCCACCATCATGCATAAATATAATATTATATAGCAATTTTACCCGGGCTGTAGGTAATCAAACCACAGATCCGTCCCAGCTTACACGTAATGAAGTATTTATGCTACCATGACCTTGTTCATTTTTTTTATTATACATAACTTCGCACATATTTTATAGTTTATATTTCTAATGTGTTGCCTAAGTTGACTAAGTTGAACACAATTTAAAATTTTGAAACCTGATGTTTGAAAGCACTGTACAAAATTCAAAAGTGACTGAAAATAGTGAACAAGTCAATCGATTACATAAAATATGTATGAAGCATGTACAAGTGTAGTGCGTTATGCTTGCTAGTATACATGGCATGTTAGTGCTTTGTAATAATAACTTTGTTGAATGTGCATGTTCACATTGTAAAATAAAGGACATGATTGCTTTAACGTGCATGCTTGTTTAGACATATAAAGAACATCTCCATGCAAACCTTATAATAAAACAAATTTTGTTTCAAAACTTCAAATATTAATAACTCAAAATCTATGATGATTTTGTTCATGCATCCAAAAGAAAATATGTAGAGGGAAGTGAGACGAACAAATTGACTGGTTTTCGCCTGACCGACGGACCCCGTGGCGAGCAAAAATGACGCCGTTAAGTCCGCGGCCATATGATGAACGGAAGCATTATGGCCAAAACGGAAGGTTCCAGCAGGACCGTATTGCGTAGCGCATCACGAATATGGTCTCGGTTCGCTCGTCGGAGATGTGTAGAGGGGTGAACAAAACCAAAAAGTCTTAGAGTACAACGCTACGCAATATTTCATTCGCTTACGGAACGCGAACAAATGAAATGAAAATACGATCGCGCACCACAACGTTACGCGATCACAAAACAGCAATAAAATAAACCAGTTAACTTATTTTGTAAAACTTCAAAAGAACCGGTGTTTGACGCAAAACGCGTCAATTAAATAAAAAAATTATGGAAAAATTCTATAAATTAAATTAAAATGACGTCGTCAAAAATCAAGTCTAAATTTGAAACGTACATTTTATTATAATTTAAATTCAAATCCGATGAAGTTCTTTCAAATTGTGTTTGCATGTTATATTTAGGAATGTTCATGATGCCATATACAGCAAATTAATGCTATGTTGCACGAAAATGACATTTATATGTGATATAAAATTGAAAACGATACCATTTTGGGGATAAATGGTATGTTGGGAAGTTAAATACAAAAGAATTTGAACGAATTTAACCGGTGAAGCAAACGAGACGGGGTAAATACAGACGCTAGAATCCATCCTAGCGGACAGATTCGAGGTCGCTTCTTGGACCGTGACGACTTGGTCCCTCGTCACTTATTGTCCGAACGATCTGTTGCACTTACACAACCACGGTGACTAGCGCAATGCAAACGGGAAACGAGGAAGAATCGAGAGTAATCTCATTGATGGATATGTGGTGAAATAAAGATGAAGATTACAGCACAATGGGGTGAGCGCCAACGGTGAACAGAAGAAGATTGTAACGACCCGCAAATCCGTACCCCTTGAGTCAACACTATTCTACAACAATCAACTCAAGCTGTACAGAAATACGAACCATTTGGGTTTAAGAAGAAGAAGTAGAAGAAGAGAAAACAAAATCATCATCAGAATTTATCCATCGCAGCGGAATAAAATATAATAGATAGTAAATAATCTTTACTCAAAATCAAATATATCTGTTTACATGCATTACATCATCAGAGTACATCAGTCCAAGCTCACATCAATAACACACAATGGATACACAATAACTCAAACAGCGGAATATATATATATACAAGTACGTGAGTACGTATCGTCATCCAGCTCGCCTCCTGAGCTCCACAGCATCAAAACCTGTAGTCTATAATACTCGGTCTGACCCGAGCATCATATAAAACAACACCCGAGTCAGTCTGGAATACCAGCGTGAGAAAATCACACCCAATTGATTATTAAAGTTTCAAAATCCTTTGAAAACAAAAGCATCTCGTAAGACCACGCCACAAATAAACATGTCGGGTTTTTACCTTACGATAGCTAAAACAATTTTTATAGAAATCCTCTGATATTATAGTAGTGTCTATAGAAAGTAAATAGAATCTAGCTAAAATGCTTGCATCTCACGTTTCAGCAATAGTTGGGCACAATCAAAACCGTACGGGCGCGTATGGAAAATGGATTCCAACCAATGGCTAGGCACTGGGGTACCACCTGTCACAGTACTTGGTCTAGATCAGCGTACCGAGGAGCCACCCTAACTCCCCTGCAACACAAGACCGGAACCATCCCTTACTGGATAGTCCCGAGCAAGATCACCCCGCGGTTGGGATCAGCAACCGCCCACTAAGCCGAAATAAAGGGACATCTAGACAGGGATGCCCTCACCCTCCAGTGGGGGCTACCCACGAAGCCTTGCTGCATATCCCCTGATTTTCAGCCATTCCCATTTGATGAGGCTTGAGGCAAAGCGTTACCTTTAAAGAACATATCCCTTTGAATGCCCATCGTCCACCTGACGATGTTTCGCAAGCATTCATCCATACAAGTCCGTCCCGGGTTCGAACGGAACCGAAGACACTATTCCTACTACATCCATTTGGAAATATCCTCAGGATTAGTAGCGACTAGCCCTTGCACTTCACTGCTCCATCTTCGAATTCAACATCGTTTACACGAAACGTACAAACCGGATCGAAGTGGTTTTCGAGAAATAAATCTCTATCTCGGTCTCTTCGAAACGATCAACGCATTGTCCAATATCGATAGTCGGTTATTTAACTATCAATTAATATTCACAAACAACCATCAACCAATAGTTTTCCAAATTATTTATTTATCCAAAATATCTTCACAATATATATTTCTATTTTCAATCCTTTGAAAACAGTTTCAAAACCACCTTTCCTTTCAGAATAAACTTTCCCAAATATTTTCTATCTCTTCTGAAATCACCAAGCATAAATTAGATTTTTTTTTAAATAATTTAAACCTTTTACTTTGAAATATACTTTATAACATTTAAGTTAAAACTACATCAATAATTTATTTAAAAATACCATACTATATGAACATTTGAAAATAAGGTTATTTAATAAATATAAAACTAAATTTATACCTTTAAAAACAAAATACTAAGTCACTTTTAAGTAATTACCGTTATAATAGATTTGAGAAAATACTTACTTTAGACTATAAATATTAAAAATAATAAATTTTTCAAACATACCTTTTAAAACAATTTTAAAACTATTAACTTATATATAAAAACTTACTTTGAAAACGTACTTGGTTATCCAGGGAGAATTCCAACTACAATCACTTAAATCAATTTTCCAAATTGATTCCCACTTAACTCCCTTCGAAATAAATTTCTTTATTTATCATTTTATCTCAAAGTTCATTTATCATGGACTTTATTTTATTATTATTATTTTCCCTTTTGATTTTATACCATTTAACTGAAATATACTAATTTCAGCTTCTTCCAAATTTCTTCTTTATTATTTTTTTCAATAAATTGAATCTTAAATTTTAAATAAATGCTTTATTCTTTTAAAATAATAACACTAAAATTTAAAATTCATTAATCTTCTGATTATTAAGTTTTCCCTTACTGAACTTAAGATTCATTTATTAGAATTTTAAAAGGGTACTTAATTTCTTTTCCAATTGATTCTTAAATTTATTCAATTTTCTATAATTATTTTACTTACAAATTTACTTCTTTTATTTTCTTTCCACAATCCAATTTATATATTTTTATGGTAATTCATTTTACCCAATTATATTCAATCAAACCATGGCATTCAATATTCTTCTACAGTTGATCATAGAATATCAATATAATCACAACTGAGGGTATTAAATAATTTAAATAAATGTTGAGGGGTCCAGTTGGATCCCTCCAACCTGTTTTCCCTGCATCCACAGACATTAGCACAACATAATATCCATTCCAAAATATACCAGACTAAAGCACGTCAATAAATTCAACCATTCAAACAATTATTTAAATTTAAATTTAACTGAGTGAGATTAACTCACCTTTGCTTTTAAATTTGCAATCCACTCCATCTCGACTTGTTCTTCATTATTTTTGACCTTGAGTCAACATTATAAGGTTTGTTAATATTTAAATTGATTTAACAATTAATTACTATTTATTTACTTTAAGTTAATAATTTGGTTTTAACCTAATAATTTACTAACTAAAAATTCTAGTCTTAACTAATAATTAAATAAGCTAATTAAACAAGTTAATTACCTTAGTATATATCCTAAAGTTTAAACAATAGGCTTACTATATATATTTATTTTATTATTATTTTCTCTTATTATTATTTTTCCTCTTTAAACTAATAATTTAAATTAAACGAATTCCCCTTTAAACAAAAACAATCCTGTCTAGATATATTTTTACTCTCTGCCTAGAAAATTCCAGGTCGTCACAAAGATAGTGCAATAATAGACCGTTTGGGGGCACCCACAATTTCTGATCGAAAGATATATGGATGAAAAAGGCCGTAATATTGGTTCGATACAGAGTCTAGTAAGAGTGAATAATGAACATGATTCACTAGTAAATCCATATCTCGTAAATGAATGACTTGACAGTAGTATGTCTATTGAATAATGAATGCAACTCATAAATGAATAGGATGAGATATCCCGGTTGAATAGAGTTGCAACTGTGATTCACTTTAAATAGTACCACGATACGTGTATTTGAACTAAGATAATTTAATGGGATGTGGGTGGGTTTAGATTATGGAGTATGTGACATATCTATTTCTTTTAATATCATATATATAACCTAACTCCAAACATTTATATGAATTATTGTCACACTATTGCACTCACAGCTAGATTTATAGCCTAACTCGAGGTTTTGTTTTGTGACAACTCCTCGGGTCAGATCGAGGCTTTCCATGATGATTACATTTTCACGTTTTAAGGTGATTTCAGACGACATTGAGATGAACGGCAACTGGCATACACTATATAAATTTAAGGTAGTTTTTGATTTAGAGCTTCACGGACATATGCTTGTTACATGTCTCAAAGGGACTGTTAGAGTCATCTATAGGAGAAATGTTAGAGAGATACATTTAGAATCCGTTGAACTATGCTGAGTTGATTTTGTGTAGTCATGTCGTATGTTCTTTGTATATATTGTCTGTGTATGTATTACGGCGTCATTTTTAGGTGAGTTATGTATAGTTGTAGATATATGGTGATAGTTTAACGTCTGTTTGTACCTATGTATATGTATATATATCTATCTTTTTGGATGTTGTTCGGTGAAACCATTATATATTGTGTTCTGCTATGTGATTTAGATACAAATTCTCCGAACTCATGTATACTACATTGTATCGAGATGAGATACTTATCATTTCAGAAATGTTTAGATATTTTAGACGTATCCATGTTGATCCAAAGTAGATAGACAAGAGATCGCTCCTTTAGTGCCCACTGATCCGAGCTATCAGACGGTAAACTCCCTCTAGTATTTCGATCACTGGAGCTGGGGCATCATAACATGGTATCAGAGCGAGGATTTAACAGAATTTGTATAAATCCGTAACTAGAACACATTTGACCATAAGGGCGTCGGATTTAGTTTGTTACCCTATCAGTAAAACCACGGGAATTAGGATTAACTCGTATAGGAGATAGACGAGTTCTAATAAATGTTTTAAAGGGAAAACATTAGGCTAATACTCGATACGTATTCGTATTACATACATAATTGTTTGTGAAATTTTATTAAATAATAAAATGACAAATGTTCTTTATCAGAAAATGGTAGGGCCAGGTGACCCGGAACAGACTCGACAGTTGAGTCACCAAATGGTCAATTAAACAATCAAAATGTACTTTTAACTATGGATCAGTGGGTCGAAGTCATGAAGCGTGTTTAAGATATGGGCATGCTCAGAGACAATAATCAAAATCCCTGATTGGAATTCATCACGCTCTGCAAAGACTACTCAAGTCTAGGTGGTAAGCCATTCTTCGAAAATGAAGGCATAGTGGGAGTTCATATGTGGCTGAGAACATGCAAAAGAATCTTCGGAGATCTGAATCTCTCCGATCAGGACAAGAGAAGGTTAGCATCTTGACACTTACAAGAAGGAGCCTTAGATTGGTATGAAGCCATAAGTGCTGCAACTCCAGAGGAAGACATATCTTGGTAAGAATTCAAAGATATTATCAAAGCCCATTTTCTGCCTGAAGCAGAGAGAGCAGCACTGCTTCAAAAATTTATTGACCATACTCAGAAAAATTTATATGTGATTGAGTATGTCAATGAGTTTAATGCACTATCGAAGTATGGACCAACACTCGTTAGCACATCACTGGAAAAGAATGAGAAATTTGTGCTTGGTCTAAATAATAAACAGAGAGATAAATTGCTTGCTCAACTTCAATTTCCATTTGAGGAGATTGTGGATATAGCCTAAGATTTGGAAGAGTGCGAGAGCGAGGTTTGGTTTCTGAAAGTCAACCTACTCAGAAAAACCAACAACAAAGGAAAAGGCTATTCTTCTCGAAGAAGAATGTAAAATTTCAAAAGAACAAGCGACCATTCCAACTTAAGCAAGAGGACCAGAAGAAGAAACAATCTAAAGCACAAGTAGAATGTTACTTGTGTGGAAAGAAGGGTCATTATGCCAATGAATGTAGAAACACAGGACAAGGTTCTACGAAGAAATGCTACAATTGCAATGAAATGGTACGTATAGCGTGACAATTCACAAAGCCGAAGAAGGAGACTCAAAGGAAAATGTTCGCACTAGATGGTCCCAGTTCGGTGAAACCAAATAAGGGAAAACAAGCTTCAGTCCTAGAAGGTACTGTTTTATGGCATGGATTATATATTAGAATTCTTTTTGATACAAGTGCATCACATTCATTTATATCGGAAGGAATAGTAGAAAAGTTAAAATTGGATATATCTTCTTGTAACGACCCGTAAATTTTGATTAATAGATTTGTTAGTTTGATTTAAATTTTGCAATTTAATTTAGGAAGAAATAAAAATTCTAGTAGTTATAACGAAGAAAATGTTATAAATTTAATGTAGCGATTGAAATTAAGATTTACAAATTCAAAAAAAATGAAATAGAAATTAATTAAATTTATGAAATTTGTCATACTTGGTTATAAGTTTAATTTAGGAAACAAACAAGAATATTGAATTAGCTAATGAAATGTTATAATCAGAGGTAGTTGAATGAATTCAATATTATGTAAGATATTTTAGTAATTGGTTGGAAATATAAACTTAAGTAAAAATTGAAATGCTACTAATTTAATATAATAAGAAGGTAAGTAATATAAATAAATGATCGTAAACTTTAGTAAACGAATTAAACATAAATAGCACGAATATTAATGAATGAAGTTTATGCAATAAATTGTTAAATGATGGCATTTATGAATGAAATAAGATTTGTAAGTAATAAAGGAAAGTATAAATAACTGGGTATAAACTTTAGTAAACAATTGAGTTGCTAAGAAATTGGATTAAGCACAAATACTATAAACGAATAAATAAAATATAAATGAAGTTACGCAATAATGAATGAATGAATGAATGAATGAATACATTGCAATAAAAGAAGAAACTGACATGACATTTATAAGCTTAAAGGTAATTAAAGTTAAATAATTACAATTGATAAGATACCTATTTGGGTAGTTAATAAACTTTAATGCGAAAACAATTGAAAACTTTTGACCCAATTTGTGTAGTTATGGTGGTTTTGATTGGCATTGAAGTTTGTTAATTCTAGAAGATGCAATCAATGTTAATTTTATTTATAATATGACGATTGGGTGATTTAAGAAGTGAAAAACCAAGATTTATGAATATATTTGAAATTTGAAATTCAATTTGTGGATTTATTACAAATAAGTGAAATTAATATTTAACTATTACGTTAGTGGAGTCTAATAAATTAAAATGGGAAATCAATAGAAAATTTTGGTTATAAATTGAAATATAGCCATTTGAACAAATCTAAGATGAATATAGGAGTATTGGGCAATAAATTTATTATAAGAAAAACCAATGCAAATGTTAAATTAATCAGTGAAACGATAATAATAAATAGTAATTAATTCAAAATTGGTAACTTAGGAATAATGTAGATTAATATACGTCGGTTATTTAGGGTAATGACTAAAATTGGTAATCCGTTTGCAATTAATGATAATAGTGTTGATATAAGCTAATAAGTTTAAATGTCAATGCAATTAAAAGCACATAAGTTGCAATTTTTAGGTTGCTTGTTTATTTAATAAGTTAAAATAAAATTTGGTGATCGATAACAAATAAATCTTAATTGTACGTTGGTTAATGTAAATTAAAGTAACAGTTAATAAAGGATGGATTGAATTGAAATTTATATTTAATTTAAACGGAAATATTAAAGGCTTATAACAATGGAAAATTTATGTAATAAAAGTTAGCGCAAGTGGATAAATAATAACCATATAAGAGAAATAAATGTAAGCATTTAAAATATTAATTTATGTTGGTTTGTTGATAACGTAACTGGTGATTAATTTGATAGTAACGGAAGTGTGAACGTAAAGTAATAAAAGAGCAGATTTATGTTAAGTAATAATTTGTGGTTTTGGGGAATAAAGTTTAAGTTTTGATAATTAAGAAATTAATAAGAAAAAGTATACAAAGTAAGTTATAGAATGTAAATTAAGAAATAATAATAAGTAGAAATTGGATAACATTAATACAAGATGATGAAGTGCAAATTTTAGGTTTAAAATAAATGGTACCCAGGATGATAATATGATCAATAGTGAATTTAAGAATGGGAATCAACATTTATTTATTTATTTGAATTTTTTTCGTTAAATGAATTAATTTGACTTTTAATTTGATAAATCATGTTTTAAATTCTTAAACCAAATTGCATTTTTTTGTAGATCTGAAAGTTTATATACATATAATTTGCATTTGTGTTGAAACAGAAATATTGTATACACATATTGTCACTTTATCTTGAATTGAATATATCATGAAATTTGAATACTTTGTTGAATAAATTATTTGTTCTTAATCTAATAAATTATAATAGAATAACAATTTTTCGATAATAAATCTAAGCTTTGATTTTGATTACAACAATATTTAAATTTGTTACCTAATTTATTATCTCAAATGTCCTTATTTAAGGATCTTAAAGGTTTATTACTATATTGCTTAATTTGTCGTGTTCCAGTTTTGTTTTGTTAAAAATTTAAATAAATTTCATTAAGGTAAAAAGGTTTAATTTATATGTATATATGTATTTTTGACTTCAAGTAGACATAAGTTTACAAATGCATTAGACAATTTAATGTGGTATGGAAGTATGCTTTGAATTAATTAATAAGCTTTGGTTTAATCTTTATACACACATGTATGTATGTTTGTGTGCATGTGTATACATATAAACATTTAATATTTTAATTTCAAATTGCTAAAGCATGATTTAATTTTTATTATTTTTGTCAAACAATTTAAAATTGAGGTAATATTATATACATAGTAATTTATTGTTTGTTGTTTATGTTTTCTAGTCATAATACAACTTGCATGATAATTAAATGTCGTATTAATAAATTGGCTAAAGTGGGAAAGTGGAATTAATCAACGTCGTTACTTTTTATCTCCTTCCCTATTAGATCCTTATGCGATTGCATCTATATTTATTCTTGTTTATTCCTATATATTGTCACCAGTTAATCGTACTTGATATATGTTTAGCAATTTTGACACACAATTAAAGTATGAATATATATGATGTATTCAAACTTTTCTGTATCTAGCACTTAATTAATTTAGAATCAAACTAACGAAACGTGTCATTTATTTTTGTCCCGCCATATTCATTCCCTTTCTAATTAATAATTACCTCTTTTTAATACCTGCTACTTTTAAAAAAAGGGCTGTTCATATTTACTATATTTCAATGCCAAGTTGTTCATGTTTACTTTATTTCTAATTAATAGCAGCCTCTCCTTTCAAATCTCTTTGTCCCTAAACCTAACTCTAACCTTATAAATACGATATGATGCAAATGAAACCCTAGCCTCCATTCAAATCTCCTTCTTCTTCTTTTTTTCTTCAAATCTCCTTATTATATCGCATTTTAATTTTTCCTTCCTCTTCAAATATTCTTCTTCTCAAGTTTTATTCTATTTCAAACTTTCTTCTTTCTTTTCAAAACTTGATCTTCTCTACAATTTTCAGTTCTTCTTATTTCAATCCTTTTCTTTTTCAAATTCTTCTTTTTCAAATCTTTTCCAAACCTTTTAAAAATACATACATAAATACATATATATATATTAATATAATAAGGAGGGAAATTTAAGTAAATCAAAATAAAAGAAATTACGGAACAAAGCTAGCAATCAATAAGAAGACTAAGGAAGCATAGAGCAAAGCTATTGATTAGAAGTCTATTATTTTCATATTCATATAAAGGTGAGTGATTTAACCCACTCACAACTTCTAAAATTTCTTATGTTTGTTAAATTGATTTTTTGACGTGTTTAAAATTTTATTTATAGCTGTTTGGTATATTTTTCATCAATTTCTCAGTTAAATTGCATTCATTTAATTTACGCATTATTTAATTCATTATTGCATATTAACTGCCAGTTAAATTATATTTATTTTGCATATAAACTGCCAATTAACAGCTATTAAATTTATTTGAGTATAAACTGAATTTGATACCAGTTATTTATCACCTGTTATATATTGATGTTTGTTTAAATTGGATGATGATTATAATTAATGATTGATGTTTGGTTAATGGATGATGTGTACTATATTTTAAAATCTGCAAGTTATTATGTATTTCATTCATTCGGGATTGCGGTTTGAAATGATATACAACCGCATTTTTTTTAAATTGCGGATTGAAATGATAAATATCTATATCACTTGTCCATAGGATAGAAAATTATATACAGGCACCGCGGTATATATATAAAAAAAATTTGAAATGATTTTTCTATGGTTTAGATAGGATACGGTTAATAAATATAGATTTTGACATTATATAAAATCTTATTTTATATATACATCTATAGTTAAAGTATTGAAGATAAGCTATGTATGGATTGGTTAAATAAAATAAATAAGTTGAATGATGGAGTTTGATTATTTTATATTATATGGTTAAGTACATGTTAAGATATTGAAATTACATATAATTTTAAAGGATTTAAATTAATTAAGATAGGGAGTTAAATTGGAAAATTTATTTAGAATTGAGCTTAATTAAGAAGTTAACTTCATAAGTTGATGTAAATTTTATTAACTTGAAATTTTAAAAAAGGTATGATATTTATAACTGAATTCTATTCAAGGTGAATTAAATGAATATTTCTAGTATAAAAATTGAAGGAAATTTTCTTTTATAAGTAATTTGAGTTTTACTTAAAAGATTTCGGGTTTATTATGCAATTATTATTTCAAACTAAATAATAGGACTTTAAATTGGTGAAACAGAAATTTCCAACCTTAGTTCCAATTGTTTAATATTCAAAGTTTGAAATATATTGAAACTAAAGTGGTTTATTTAAACTGAAAGCGATTTTAAATTTATGAATTTTGACTTAATCTTAAATGAAATAAATTGTAAGTCGCGGAAATTATTTTATTTTATAAAGAAATTTTGAATCCAAACTATTGACGCTATATACTGTTTGAATATCCAAACCATTTAAGTTTTAGAAATTATGGTTTAAAGCTATGAATTTTTGAAGTATTATAGTATGAAAGTTATAATTCAATGTTTGGTTTCCGATTATTATAAGTTTGAAAACAATATGATTTTGGAAAAGAAATATATATTTGAAATAAAATGATATTATATTAATTTGGGTTTTTATAAAAATAATATCAAATGAGTTTGGTTTGAAAGGGAAAAGATATCGTATTATGGGTTTTGAAATGGATAATTATATTCTGGTTTTGAAAGTACAATTATTATTTTTAAATGACCGCGGTGTTATAATAACGTTTGGTTGTTGAAGAGACCGGGATCGGAAGTTGTCATACTCTCTGCCAACTCCGAAAACCACTTTAACAACCGTGTGCGCGGTGGAGATTCCAGAATGAAGTAGGATGGTGGCGGCGTTTCCTTTTGAGGTAAATACGTAGACCAGACTCCTGTGAGTTGGCATAAGGTGGCTAAAACAGGAGCGATTCTCGGGCCAAGGGGGTTAGCGCCCTTTATCGGATACTCCTCTTCGATACTATACTCTAACTTTGGATTGATTCGGTGGCCACTTTTACTTTTGATTTTAGGGGGAGTTTGTTCGAGGTGGGCGGTAGCTGCGGCTATGCGTTACCACCAGCCCAGATAGCAATTGGTATATCTACCCTGGCATTGCCTAGTTGTGCCGTGTCACCTACCCTAGCACGCCTTAATACGATTTTGGTTTTGTAACATACCTATGGAGTGCCCTCTGACGACGCCCATTACGGGGGAGATTACAGTTTGTATAGACTATGGGAATATATTATGTTTTAAGGGGAATATTGGGTCACTCCTTAACGCTATTAAAAAGTAAGTTTATTTTACAATTAGACACTATTATAATAGCGAAATATACTACATAGTACATAGTTTAACGGATCCTTAGGAGATGAAAATCCCGAGCATCTCTTAAGTTACTGCACTCATACTTATTCCTGTTGATTTAACTTACATAAGATCTTTTAGTTCTGACTCGAGTGTTTTGTCTTTTCAATTCGCTCGGGTCAGTCCGAGCGTTTCAGGATTTTAAGACTTTATTTCTGGAGGAAGAAGAAGATTTTATTATTATTATTATATATTATATGGTTCCACTACACTGTATTCCGCTGCATTGAGATTTATTGGTATGTGAACTCTGATATTTATTGTATAAAGATGAATCAAATGTTTTGTAAACAGTTTCATGAACTGTATATTTATTATTATATTTTATCCTTCCGCTGTGAGATTCTGTTTGTTTTTTTTCTTCTTGTTTTTTCTTTTTTACCCCATAACTATCTGCCCTTGCGTATGGTTTGAATTGGCATGTATGTCGATTTTAACCGTGCGAAAAGGTGGGACGTTACACTTCTCTTAACAATTCTCTTAGGGTGGTCAATCCTGTTGGAGGATGCGTTACCCTAGGGTTGAAATGTAGTGGAGTCGTAATTTGCTTATCTGGGTATTCTTTCTCATATGATTTATTTATTATGGATTTATTAAGTTATGGAGTTATTTTGGAAATGGACTGGCTCGAGGACTATCAAACTCAATTATACTGTTCGGAACGGGTAATCACTCCCCAATATCCAGAGTGCCCCAAGCGAATCCTTATAGCTCTAGAAAGAGCAAATGCTAGTTCAGGTTATTCATTATTTTCTTTGGAATCTAAAGAAGATGAAATAGGACAGATTCTAGTAGTTAGAGATTTTTCTGATATCTTTGAACCAGTTACTACTCTACCACCACATCGAGTAGTTGAATTCAGGATAGACTTGAAACCTGGAACTCAACCTTTCAGTAGACCACCTAATCGAATGTGCCCCGGTGAGATGGAAGAATTATAATCACAAATAGAGGATCTTGAGCAAAAGAATTTCATTAGAACGAGTTGTTCCCCTTGGGGAGGATCGGCTTTATTTGTTAAAAAGGAAGATGGATCACTTCGACTCTGTATAGATTATAGAAAATTAAATGACTGTATGGTCAAGAATAAATATCCACTGCCAAGGATTGATGATCTATTCGATCAACTAAGTGGTGCAAAGGTCTTTTCACAACTAGATCTTGCCACGGGTTTTCATCAACTAAGAGTTGCAGAGGACAGTATTCCACTAATAGCGTTTCGAACTAGATATGGTTCCTACGAATGGTTAGTACATTCAGATTAACGAATGCTCTAGATTATTTTGTTGATTTGATGTATAGAGTTTTTAGAAGCTATTTGGAAAAGTTTGTACTAGTTGTTATTGATTACATCCTTGTCTACTCAAAAACAGAAGAAGAGCATGTGATTCATTTAAAACTGGTATTGCAAACATTAAGAGAGCACCAACTTAAAGAAAAATTTTCAAACTGTCATTTCTGGCAGAAGAAAGTGAAATTTTTAGGACATATAGTCTCGGTGAAAGGAATTTTAGTCGACCTTGCTAAGGTCGAAGCTATTCAAAAGTGGAAGCGACCTGAATCAATAACCGAAATTAGAAATTTCTTGGGTTTACCAGGATATTGTAGAAGATTTATAAAAGATTTTTCCAAGATTTCTGCTCCGCTGACTAATTTAACGAAGAAATGAGTGAAGTTTATCTGGTCAGATAAATGTGAAGGGGCTTATCAAAAGTTGAAAGAATTACTTTCTAACACTCCAATATTAATAGTTCTAGAAGAAAATCAGGATCTAGTAGTATACACAGATGCCTTTGGAACAAAGCTTAGTGAAGTATTAATGCAACAAGACAAAGTTGTAGCCTATGCGCCTAGACAACTTAAGCCTCATGAAGTAAAGTATGCAACTCATGATCTTGAGTTAGCAGCCGTGGTATTTGCCTTGAAACTTTGGCGACATTATTTATTGGGGGAAAGGTTTGTTTCATACAAAGATCACAAATCGCTAAAATATTTATTCTCTCAAAAAGACTTGAATATGCGACAACAACGATGGTATGAATTTCTAGCTGCGAATGACCTAGAAATTCAGTATATGCCAGGTAAGGCCAATAAGGTGGCAGTTGCTCTCTGTCGAAAACACTAGGTCATAGTATCAATGACGTTGATAGAATGGAAAGAATTAGAAGTGTTATCTTCTTGTAACCTTCAGTTTAGAAGAGTGGATGAAACAACAGACATGTTGGCAAGTTTGGATATTCGACCAAGTTCTTGATCGAATTCAAGCTAATCAAAGAAACGACCCAATCCTAGGCGATCAAATTAATAAATTGAAAAATGGAAATGCATCTGAAGACCTCACCTGGTTACAATTAGACTTGACGGGGAACTTGAAATTTAAAGGAAGGCTGTACATTCCAAACACAACCGACTTGAAAAAAGAAGTTCTAGGCGAATGTCATCGGTCTTTATTTTCTATACGTCCTGGTGGTACAAAGAAGTACAATGATATAAAGCGGACGTACTGTTGGGAAGGCATGAAGAAGGACATCAGTGAACATGTGAAGCAATGTGTTACGCGCCAGGTAGTTAAGGCCGAGCATCAAATGCTCAGTGGACTTTTATTACCTCTCGAAGTTCCTCAATGGAAATGGAAATGTATTTCTATGGATTTCATTGATGGACTTCCCATATCAAGTTCAGGAAGTGAAATTATATGAGTGATAGTTGATAGACTCACTAAAAGTGCCCATTTCGTTCTTGTTAGAATGAATAGAACTGTAGAAAGTTTAGCAAAACTGCTCGTGAAACAAATTGTACGATTGCTTGGAATTCCAAAGAATATAGTATGCAATCGTGATCCGGTATTTACCAACCAGTTCTGGCAAAGCTTGCATTTAGTCTTTGGTGTACAACTCAATCTAAGCATAGCATACCATCCTCAGACGGATGGACAAACTGAAAGAATAAATCGAGTTGTAGAAGATTTACTCAGGATATGTATCTTAGAGTTTGGGGGTTCATGGGAAGAATATCTTCATTTAATTGAATTCTCCTACAATAATAGTTTTAGATCCAGTATCGGTATGATACCATTTGAAGCTTTGTATGGAAGACCATGTCATTCTCCAACCTATTGGTTAGAAACTTGAGACATACTTATTCTAGGACCAAATATGGTCCGAGAAACGACTGAGAAAATCGAGCTTATTTATTAGAGATCGTATGAAGATTGCTCAATCTCGACATAAGAGCTATGCTGACCAACGTTGAAGGGACTTGGAATTTGCGATCGGAGACTACGTTTTTATAAAGGTATCCCAATGAAAGGAGTTATAAGATTTGAAAAAGCAGGAAAATTAGCTCCAAGGTACATTGGACCTTATCCAGTTATGGACCTTATCGGAAGTCTTGCTTAACGAGTGGAATTACCAGCATATCTATCCGCAGTTCATAACGTATTCCATGTATCCGAATTAAGGAATTCTACGGGATTCCGATATTAATATAGAAACAAAGCAGCTAGAGGAACTAGAAATTGAACCGAACTTGACTTTCGCCGTTAAAACAGCTAGAATAGTGGACTCAAATATGAAGCGGTTAAGAAACAAGCAAGTTCCACTAGTCAAAGTTCAATGGTCAGATAATCCCAAAGACTGCACTTGGGAAACTGTGAAGCAAAATAGGAAATCACATCCTGAGTTAATTGAAACCCATTAGATACGTGTGTGTGTATATATATATATATATATATATATATATATTCATCGTGCAATGGATGTTAGAACTTTATTTGTTGATAGGATGATTTTTAATGTACGAATATCATACAACACCCTCTACTAAATTGCGAGGACGTAATTTCTTTAAGGGGGAAGTTTGTAACGGTCCGCTACTATAACAATAAATTTTGTTTAATAACATAAAATAAAAATAAAAAATAAAATAAGTAAATAAAATAAAATAAAAATCGTTATGGACATAAAATAAAATTTAGAGTAAAACACCACGAGCAAAATTGTAATCGGAGACCAAGTTGCAGTAGGGAAATATTACAGTTAAGGTGTGAAATGTTATTTGAGGGGTATAAAATTATTTATTGAAAAATAAAATAAAAGACCTTAATTTGACTGCACTATTATTTCCATACTTATCTGTTTCATCGTTACCTTTTAACCTATTTGCTTGCTTAGACGTAAAGTTCCAGTGTAACACTATATAATCACTGTATCCCTTCTTCTCTAAGATAAGAAAACTCAGATTATTATATTTTCCATCTTTTATCAGACTGTGCAAATCAAATCAAAGTGGGTATATTTTACCTTTTCTTTTCTTTACTGTATAAGAGTACTATTTTTTAAATTAAACTAATATCAGCATCTTCTATTCATATTAATATCAGCATATATATTATTTCACTTTTCTTCGGTGCAAAAGATTTTGCTTGACTTAAAAGAAATAGTTAAGTGTACGAACATGAACTGCAAAGCAAAAGTACGTGTTTTGCTATGTTGATTGAAGAAATTTTTAGTACAATATCATCTCAAAATTTAATACATGCATGGAGCGTCAAAATGAAGTTACTACTAAAGGATATGTAATATATATGATTACGTTGTGCATCCATTATTCACATATTTGCATATGTACATTCTTTCCTAGCCTATACCTATTTTTAGTAGCCTTGAATTGTGACCATTTTAAGTATGGATAAGTTTACATCTCTGTGTATGTGTATTTCATGTTATTTGCTTACATGCAGAGATGGAGTCTGGGTTTGATGCCTCCCCGACTAATCAAACATTTTAACTTCACAAGCTTAAAGAAAAATCAATAAAATAACACCAAAAAATGAATAACAAGTTCAAGAAATGTGAATTCTTAAAATGATATCAAGTACTGAACATAAACTATACTGAATTTAAAATGGAAGAATTGGATGTAAAGGTTTTTGAAATTAATCATGCAGAAATATAATACTCTGTAGAAAAACAGATGGGTTCCACCATCATGCATAAATATAATATTAGGTAGCAATTTTACCCGGGCTGTAGGTAATAAAACCACACATCCGTCCCTGCTAACACGTAACAACGTATTTATGCTACCTTGACCTTATTCATTTTTTATTATACATAACTTTGCACATATTTTATAGTCTATATTTCTAATGTGTTGCCTAAGTTAACTAAGTTGAACACAATTTAAAATTTCAAAACCTGATGTTTGAAAGAACTGTACAAAATTCAAAAGTGATTGAAAATAGTGAACAAGTCAATAGATTACATAAAATATGTATGAAGCATGTACAAGTGTAGTGCATTGAAAAGAAATCTATAGGCTTGCTAGTATACATGGCACGTTAGTGCTTTTGAACATGCATGTTTACATTGTAAAATAAAGGACATGATTGCTTTAATGTGCATGCTTGTTTAGATATATAAAGAACACTATCAATGCAAACCTTATAATAAAACAAATTTTGTTTCAAAACTTCAAATATTAATAACTCAAAATCTATGATGATTTTGTTCATGCAACCAAAAGGAAATATGTAGAGGCAAGTGTGACAAACAAACCGATTAGCTTTCGCCTGATCGACGGACCCCGTGGTGATCAGAAATGACATCGTTAAGTCCACGGCCATATGATGAACGAAAGAGTTATGGCCAAAACAGATGGTACCAACAGGACCGTATTGCGTACCGCATCACGATGATGGTCTTGGTTCGCTCATCAGAGATGTGTGGAGGGGTGAACAAAACCAAAAAGTTTTAAAGTACAACGCTATGCAATATCCCGTTTGTGTACGGACCGCGAACAACTGAAATAAAAATACGATCCCGCACGAGAACATTACGCGATCACAAAACAGCAATAAAATAAACCGGTTAACTTATTTTGTAAAACTTCAAAAGAGCAGCGTTTGACGCAAAACGCGTCAACTAAAAATATTTTATTTTCTAAATAAAAAAGTTATGGAAAAAATCTATAAATTAAATTAAAATGACATCATCAAAAATCAAGTCTAAATTTGAAACGTATATTTTATTATAATTTAAATTCAAATCCGATGAAGTTCTTCCAAATTGTGTTTACATGTTATGTTTATGAATGTTCATGATGCCATATACTACAAGTTAATGCTATGTTGCACGAACATGACATTTATATGTGATATAAAATAGAAAACGATATCATTTTTGGAGATAAATGGTATATTAGGAAGTTAAATACAAAATAATTTGAACGAATTCAACCGATGAAGCAAACAAGATGAGGTGAGACTACTAGATGCTGGAATCCATCCTAGCGGACAGATGCAGGGTCGTTCTCTGAATCGTGACGACCTAGTCCCTCGTTACTTATTGTCGAAACGATCTGTTGCACGGACACAACCAGGTGACAGGCGCAGTGCAAATGGAAAACGAGTAAGAATCGAGAGTAATCTCATTGATGGATATGTGGTGAAACAAAGATGAAGATTACAGCACAATAGGGTGAGCACCAACGGTGAACAGAAGAAGATAATACAACTAATAGATCATGTGGGGGCACCTACAATTTTTGATCGAAAGATATATGGATGAAAAAGGCCGTAATATCGGTTCGATACAGAGTCTAGTAAGAATGAATAATGAACAGGAGTAACTAGTAATTCCATACCTCATAAATGAATGACTTGACAGTAGTATGTCCATTGAATGATGAATGCAACTTATAAATGAGTAGAATTTGATATCCCGGTTGATTGGAGTTGCAGCTGTGATTCACTTTGAACAGTGCCACGACACGTGTATTTGAACTAAGATAATATAATGGGATGTGGGCGGGTTTAGATTATGGTGTATGTGACATATCTATTTCTTTTAATATCACATATATAACCCAACTCCACACATTTATATGAATCATTGTCACGCTATTATACTCACAACTATATTTATAGCCTGACTCGAGGTTTTGGTTTGTGACAACTCCTCGGGTCAGACTGCGACTTTTCAGGATGATTACATTTTCATGTTTTAAGGTGATTTCATATGACATTAAGATGTATGGCAACTGGCATACAGTATATAAATTTAAGGTAGTTTTTGATTTAGGGCTTCACGGACGTACGCTTGCTACGTGTCTCAAAAGAATTGTTAGAGTCATCTGGAGGAGAAATGTTAGAGAGATAAATTTAGAGTCCGTTGAACTATGCTAAGTTGATTTTGTATAGTCATATCGCATGTTCTTTGTATATATTGTCTGTGTATGTATCACTACACCAAATCAGCCAATTTGCAACACTTATCCTTTTATAATTTGTAACAGTTATAATCGTTATAAAATCCTAACGGTTACTTATGTTAGCTTACTTTTATTATGGATAAAACCGTTAGGATACATGTAGACGATGTAAATATGATGAACCAGGGGGATAGATTAGTAATTTCTGTCTCTATACGCTTCTAACGCATTTTAGTGCGTACAGATCTAGGGTTTTCTCCATCTTTTCTCCTCTCTTGCGAATATCAAAATCAAATTAATTTTCTTTTTCGAAATCAAATGGAACCACCAATTGTAATCTTCCTCTTCTTCATCGACTTGGCCTTCAACATCGATGCTATCTTATTTGGAGAAATCATTGTTTTCTAGTGTTTCACGGAACTAAGGATAGCAAATCTCCTATTCCATTTAATCAGTTTTACAATCTATTTACTTTTCAGCGATGGGTAACAAAATTCCAAGATCCAAACCATCCCACTCAAAAAAATGGCCCATAAAGCAGTGTTAATTGGCTGCAACTACCAGAAAAGCGCGGCTCAAAGGCTACATCAACGACGCAAAGCGCATGCGACCGGTTTGACTTCCATGAATCCGACATCACAGTCCTTATCAATGCCTATCGCGCATACACGCAGCCTACCGGTGCCAACGTGCGTTGCACGATCAAGGATATGATTGGATCTACCGACAAGGAAGTTGCTTGTTCATTCATTACAGCGGCCATGGAGTGAGGTTGCCTGTCGAGACTGGCAAAGACGATGACACTGGTTACAATGAGTGCATCGTCCTGTGTGATATGAATTTGATTACAGGTTATTTTTTGTTGATTTTGGGGGTTTTGAGGGTTGAAACTAGATAGCTGGTGCATTTATTGAGTGCGTAGGTAGGTATAAATTCGATTTGGCAAATTATTATTGAAACATTGTACTCATCATCTCGATCCCTTTATGAAATGTCAACTAACCCCGATCTATGTGCTTTCAATCTGTTGGGTAGATTCATTTGGTTTCATTGGCTCAATCGATCATTTGAAAAAGAAATATGTATGAATTGTCTGATACATTTAGAGAAATCGCTATTTTGAAATATGTTTTGAATATTGAACATTTGGTAAGTATACATTTGTAAGGGTGAATACATACACACCTAAAGTATGGTTCACAAAAAAATTTATCTGAGAATTGAGAGACATAGTTTGAGATAGTAAAGCAGCAAAACTCAAGAGTGATTTTGTAAAAGCATTTTGTGAATTGACTAAAGAAAAACATGTGAAAATTTTGTGTTATTGCCTCTATGCTCGTCTAGTCCATATTAACTAGTTTTATGTTTCACTTTAAACACATGCAGTAAAACACATGTTATATGAGACACAATTATGTTATATTATATCGTAAGTTTTATTCGCTCACGTTGGATGGACTTTTTTGGATGCTTGATTTTTGATAAAGTTTCCAAAATATTTTTTCTGGTGGGTAAGTGTAACGACCCAGGAATTTTAATTTATTAAAATTTGAATATTTAATTAATTTTAAATATTAATAAGTGAATTTATAAGTCAAATGAATTTTTATTTGAATAATTGAATTTAATTGAATAATTAAATCGATAATTCAATATGTGAAATTAAGGAAATAATTGAAAATTGAGTTAAATATGATTGAAAATGATTTGTAAAATTTTATTTTATCATATTGAAGTTAGAATGATATTTTAGAACTTTTAAAAATCGAATTAAGAGTTATTTTGTGAAAATTGAATATTTTAATATTTAATCGACTAGTGAAAATAGTCAATTTTTGAACAGTCTCAGAATTGAACGAAACTAGTTCCATTGGATCCATAATAGTTAGTTATTACCGGATTTCAATTTTCGTGTCAATCAGAGTTATCGTTTGATCGTGGCAGCTCGAAACGCATCGTAATTATTTTTAATTTTAATTTGGCGAGTTAAAATAGCCATTTTTCAAAAAGTCTCGGATTTCGATGAAACCAGTTTCATCGGATCCGTAATATTATATTATTGTAAGGTTTCAAATTTCGTGTCAATTGGATTTACCGTTTGTCCGGTACAAATTAAAACGCCTAGAAAATCGCTTAAGTCGGTTTAATTTAAATTGAACGTTTGTTGCCATAACTCGCACAGATGTCCGAATTAGCTTCCGAAACCTGTTCCATTGTGTCCGAAACGCGGGGTAAACCCTAGAAACGCTGGTTACGGCGCGTGAATCGGAGTTCGGAATTTCCGGATGAATAGTGTCGTTCGTTTCCTTATAAATAGCCCCCTACCCTTCATAAAATAAAAAAATAAAAAAAGGATTTGAAACCCTAGCCGCCAGTCAACAGACCAAAGGCCGAAAATTGTCCATCTTCATCCCTCCAAATCTTCAAATCCAAACACTAATTCGACAAACTTTCTACATGAAAGTTGTAGAGCATGGCAAGATCCTTATATTCAACGGCTATGATCGAAAATTGATAAGTGGATCAACGGGAAAATGGAGATGAAGGCATCGAGTTTGGGCACGTTTTCCCAGGTGAATACACAGCCGAGCTCAGGGAGTTGGTGGCTGAAAGTAGCTCCTGCAATGGGCTTCGACATGGAAATACCTGATCGTGTTGTAGCATGGTGTGGTGGTCGAGAAAACTAACCCTAAATTGATGGTATGGGTTCTTGTGTGTGCGGCTGTTGAACGTGAAAGAGGAAGGAGAAGAGGGGGGGGGAGTGCGCACGGATCTGATGGGCTTGGGATTGAGATCCAACGGTCCTGAATAGTTGAGGGTTTTAATTATAAAATTTATGTTGTAATTATTATAAATAAAATCGAGTAAACTTCATAAATTCATAACTTTTTCATACGAGGTCGAAAACGCGCGAAACCAGTTGCGTTGGAATCGTATGGACGAGCACTACGCGATGAAATTGGATTGGACTCATTTGGAGTTAGTGAGAATTTCGGGTAAAATTAAAGTCCGTTTAATTTTATTCGAAATAAATCGCTAAAACGAAAATAAAATCAAGGTGAGAACTTCTCACTCAATCGAATCAGTTTCGATTTTATTTTAAATAGTTAGATTTAAAATATTTAAATGCATGTTTGAATGTTGATTGATATCTATTGATTGTTAAAATAGACATTATGCGCCGTTAGTAAGCGGATGTTATTTAATAAAAACATATACCGCGAATATTTCATAAACAGTGAAATTGGTATTATATATAATAGCAATATATATATATATATTGGCATATGTATATATTGGAGTTGTTGATTTCCCGTATTTTTAGTGGATGAGACCCTATTGCGCCGTCTATTAAGCGGATAATATTTTAAATCCCATATACCGCGATAATTTCGTACTGGAGCGAAATTGGTATTGTGCTAATGTTTGTGGATGGAGGAAAACAGGTTGGAGGGATCCAACTGGATTCCTCAACAGTTTTTATTTGATTTCAGATATTTTGATATTTGATGGACTATCATATCGATATATGATGTCGTTGTTGTCGTGATTGACTATTTGGTGTGTAGCATCATTGGACCAAATTTTGGGATTTTAAAATGATTTTTTTAAGTGATTTTTTGAAAGTATATGTTTATAAAATATTTTTGGAATTGATCCATTTTAAATAAATAAACGTTATAATTTTAAAAGTTATAAAAATTATGATTTTGAGAAATACGATTAAAGATTTATTTTTGAAAATATGAGGTTAATGGTTTTATAAAATAGTTTAAAATTGGGGATTTGAATTTATTATAAAAAGTTGAAAATATAGGATTTATAAAATTTAATTATTTTATGAATAAAAATGGTGAAATTATAAAGGAATTTAAAGACGTTTTAAAGAATAATATAAATTGATTTATTTAAGAGATTTATAAATGGATATTTATAAATTGAAATATTGACATTATAAAACGAGTTTTTATAAGTGTTTGAATGAAGTGAAAATGAATTTTGTAAATGAATGGAATTTATAAAATTATAAATGGTGAAGTTATAAATGAAATTTATAAATAGTAAGATTTATAAATTTTGTGAAGTTATTAAAGAATATATTTGGATAAATAATTGAATCTTATAAGTTATAAGATTTATAATTATGAAGTTTAAAAGAACGATTTTGTAAAATAATCGTTTTATAAGCATTTAACTTATAATATGAACTTTTAGTTTATAATTGAGTTATAAACTGGAATAGGTTAATAAAGGAATTTATAAAAAGAAGTTTTTATAAGATAAATAGAAAAGGAATTTATAAACGTTGTTTTATAAATTCGCAATATGACTTATTTTGATAAGTAAAATTGTTGAAACCTATTAATGAAGTTATATTCACATTTTTGACTGTGAATAATCCTTTAAAATGAAATGTATAAAAGGATGAAATGTGTTAACGTAGTATATTCACGTTTTTGAATAGTGAATAATATGTTAAAGAAAATGTTTTAGATATGATGTTTTGAATTAAATTAAAACGATCTAACGATGTTTTAAAAGCATTAAGATTCGAAACCATAGATTTCAACATTTATTGTTGAAATAGATGTTTTCGAGAAATAGAAGGAAATGGTGGACTATAACACTGTTGTTATAGTAAATGATTTCCGAAAGGAAATGTTTTGTATAGTATTGGGATTTATATATCTATTTTAATTTCGAATCCCTATACTAGTGATTTTGGATTGTCGTAACGATGTTTTACGTAACATTCGTTTTGGCCCAAATAAATATGTTTAAGAGAATGATTTCCTTAAAGAATGAAATATATACTTAATTTCGGTTGAAGTATATTGAATATTTTCCAAGTGTTGAAAATAAATTAAATTTGTGAATTACTTATGAATAAATAAGTATGGAAATTTTTTCCAATATAAAGTGAATATTTTGAGAATTTATCCTTTTGAAGATAAAATTGAAATGAATAATTGAAATCGTATATGCATGGATATTTTGGAATGAAAATTCACTATGGAATTTATAAATGAAAAGGAGAATTTGTTTAAAAATAAATATTGATTTATTTTTGAAGTATTGAAAATAATATATCTTGTAAAGATATTTTGGAAAGTAAATAATTTGGAAAATTATTTGGAATCTGGTGATGTGTGCATATCCATTGATAGTTCAATAACCGACTATCGATATTTCCCTTTGAATGGGTAATTGATGTGATTTGTTTGAATTTGAATGCCACACTTATTTTTGAATAAGCGCTCACTATTCGGGTTAACCGGGAAAGAACCATGGGGTCGTATAACCCATTCCGAATATGTGATACGTCGTTGTGAATTGCATTTGAAGATCGGTGTTGAAGACCGAGTATTTGCAAAAGCGATAGGATGACCTATCGATTGCCTCTGCACTGGGTAGCTCCTGGTATAGAGATTCCCTAAGTGATGGGAAATCCGAACGTGATTAGTGAATATTCGGATTGCAAGGACTTCTTTGTAAGTGCCTTCGGTTTTGTTCGAGCCCGGAACAGACTTGTATGGATTGTATGTCTGACGTTACAAATTGAGATATAAAGCCGATTTCATTCAAATATATTTCTGTTGGTGGCGAAGAATTTATTCTTTTAGCTTAACACCCTTCTCTGAGACGTACGAGCTCAGAGGTTATGTAGTTGAAAGTTATCAGCGATATATTCCCAATTTGGTAATGTGACATGCTAAGTGTTGCTGTAAATGATCATTGTGTTGATTATTTGTGATAGGATCGTTTATTTGATCGTCTATCTTTGTGATCATTTCTATGATCATTTGTTGACCCAAAGCATGGCTTTTGTATAAAGTATGTTTTTGTGGACGTGACTTCGTCGAGCCTCACACCCCGTGAATGGTCAAAACAGGAAAGATGCAGCAAGGTTATGAAGGGTAGCGCCCTTTAGGATATGTGCATTTCCTTCTGGAAAAGGGTGGTATCATGGTATGGAGCCCAGATACTTACTCATGTTGAAAACACTTTATGATTGTGTGAATTGATTGCGAGCGCTCGGTGAAAGGTCCCAAAGGACCGGGGGATGGCATATTCGGTCAGTTGTTACTCAGTTAGGGGTAACCCGGCCTTGTGTTGGTAGAGATCCGGTTTGGTTCTCGGGGATGTCCATCCAGAGGCATTCTCATGTGGCAATGGGAAGTTTCTTGGCCTGATCATTCGTTGGAAATCCAAAGAAACAATACGAGACTTGTACGGTTTTAGTTGTAGAACCTGCCATTTAATATGGTAGCTATAGTAAGCATACTATAATGGTACCTATGCTGGCTAAGATTTATATTCTACTTTCGAAATAAATTTTTCCTACACTATGCACTAGTAATAATATCAAATGTTCTTTTTAATGCGTATCAAGCATCTTTGACTAACATAAGAAGAAATCTCCTCAAAGTCTGCGTTTGCATTGTGTGTGTGGCGGGAGGTCTTATGGTAGTCTCATTTTTAAAAGCATTGCGAATTGACTTTAAAAGTATTCCTCTATTTTGATTTTAAAGATAAATAAACTGTTTTGAGTTCTCACACCAGTCTCATGACTGACTCGGAGTTTATTGTTTTCCTTCCTAAACTCTGGGTGCCCACCAATTTCTACACGGGCAGTCAAGAGTTGGGTTTATCAGGATATTCTGAATATTCTGGAGTTGCTGGAGGCAAGATGGATGGCATGGCGTATTATTAGTATATAGTATTTCTTTTCCGCTGTTTGTTGTTGTTGTTGTACACTCTGATGATATGAAATGTAATGTATAAAATGTAATAACTGATATAGTTCTTTGTTTAAAGATTATTCATTTATTTATTATATGTTGTTCCGCTGCGAATTGTGAGATTCTGATGTTGTTCTGTTGTTTTCTGTTACGTTATTTATTTTCTATTTTCTCTTCTCCCTATTTTCTATCTTTTTCTCTCTTCTTCTTTCTTTTTCTTTTTCTTTTTCTTTAAAACCCTAAGTGTTCGGTTTTCCGTCATTTGATTGCTCGGCAGTCGATAAAGTGAGTATCGATGTTGAATTTTCGAAAGACGAAGAATCGGGTCCTTACAGTAAGACTCTGTACACTTTTGTATTATGTTATTATATGTTTATATCTATTTTATTTGCTTAATCTAATCTCACGGACGATCATGGAAAATTGTTCTTAACAAATATTAGCTCTATCCAACACATTGTAATGCATGAATTGAAACATAAAAACATAATGTGGCTTATATCTCAGAAACATTACCCATAAATAAACAAATAAGGGATGGGTTGAGAAGCAATAAACATAATGATTAGAATAGCTTGTAATCAATGGTGGAAGCCATCATCAAATTTTTTAAAATAGCTTTCAGCATCGTAACCAAAATTGCTCTTAATAGAGTTAGAACAGCAAGAGTAATGGTAATAACAAGAGTATATCCTTTGCTTGAATCTCTTGCTATCTGAAACCATTTTCTTAAATGCATGTTTCCAGCTTTGGTGTTGTTGCTCCTCCTTTATCTTGAAGTTTCATTGTCCAACAGCTGAAACTTTGAATTTGAAGGAGACATGATTCCACAGCTCCAGGTTTGTCCTACATCATCCTCAATACTTTCCGTTTTGTTCATGCTTTTTGAAACTACTCAGAATTAATAATGATTTATTCGGTGCACTGAAAAAACAGTAGGAAGAAGGAATATCTTAGCTAGCTTACTCTTCGGACTTTGCATCCATGGAAAAAACAAATATGGACAAACCTGTGCATTCCACATATTACTCCCACAGGTTGCTTATATAGTTATATTGTATATGTAAACCTACAGGATAAAAAATTTCAATACAAATTAGTAGCTATAGGTGACTTGCACTGGACAGTGCAGTTTGCAACTGTAGTTCAACTGCAATTCTGAACTGGAGTCAATTGCAGTTGAACTTCTGTTGCAACTGCAGTTCAACTGTAATTCCAAACTGTAGTGAACTGCTGTCGAACTTCAGTTGAACTGCAGTTCGCAACGTCCAACTTCCAAACTGTAGATATGCTCTTTTTTATTCATGTCCTTGTTACATATTATTTTTATATATTCAAATTGTCAACAAACTCGGTGCACCACTACAAGTCTACAAATTCAATGCACTACTATAACTCTTTATAATATTTGATTTTACTTTAGCTCGTTATAATATTTAATTTTAGCATATAAAAAATTGTAGATAAATTTATTTTTTCTATTCATATGAATCTGGTTTTTGTTACAGCCTTACTGGATCTTGTTTTCTCATTTTATTTTTGTTTATAAAACTTACAAAAATAAATTTGTAAACAAAATTTATTTTCTGTTCATATAAATTGTAGATAATATTTAATTTTGTTTACCTAATACACTGTCTGTAATATCAGAACGCAACTGAGAAGATACTTTTTGAATGTATTCTAAATTTTCTTCAAGCATATGTGTTACATTTTGCTCATCATGTGCATTTGAGTCTTCTTGAATATTGCTGGTAAATGTTCTATTAAAGTTGCTTCTTGAATTCATCAATTGTAGGCTCATATATTTCTTCATTATCATCAGGGAAAGAATTATTGTTAATATTTGCAGTGTTGACCTTGTCATGTTCTGGTTCACGTAATGTTTGCTAGCCTTCTTCAAATATGTTGTCACCGATTGGATGTCCAATACAGTGCTTGTTGTGTGTGTTCCAAAGTTTCTTCTTGCATTAAAGGATCATATTTATTCGTGAGTTTATGCCTCCTTCACTTAAAGTACTGGAATTTGCAGCCAATGACGCTTGTATGCACCTTATTTTCAGTGGGAATTTAGCTTTTTATCAGTTGTTTGCTTTTCTGAAATATTTATCTTTCTGATGCTCATGCTGTTTTGGTGCCCATCGTGCCTGAGGTTTGTCAATGCATTTACCTTCACTATGTCTAAACACTTCATGATATTTGCATATAGATGGTTGATAATCATATGTTATTGGCATATTTCTATTTCCACATTTGAGCAGAAATTTATGTCTAATCTATATGCTGTTTATGTTAATAATCTTATGCTATTCCACTTGCACCCTCGCTTTTATACTATTTGTACTCCATATATCCTCTGCCTTCTCTAGTTTTCTCTTCTTCTTCATTTTTTAGCTAAGCGATTAATGGCAACGATATGAAGAAATTCACAAGATAAATTGAACAAGGTAATTCTAATTTTTTTTAATATAGTTTGCATTCAACTTTTCTCTCTTTTTAAATCTTATTACTTCAGTTGTTTAAAAAACCGGAGACAAATACTTCCTTTTTTGCATTATTACATGCATTGTTATATCATGATGATTGTAAATGCAATAAGATGGTAATGTCATAAAAGAAATAAAATCATATAGTGGTATTTATTTATTTGCCATTGTTTAAACATTCATTTTCGCAAATTATTTCTTCATGTGTTCTTCCATGAATTCCTTCATATTATATGCTTGTTTATATTTTGTTTAATTCGAAAAATCTAAACAATTAAATTATATTTTATTCTTAATTAGCATTTCAGACGTTGGATTTTTCAAACATTGACCATTGTTCCTCGTTTTTTTTTGGTATCATAATTTTCATTAAATGTCCTTAATGATAATTTATGAGTTTTTATTATAGTGCAATTTTTCTGACATTGATTCAAGGAGCATGGCTATTCGAGAGAACAGGGTATTAAATATTGTGTATATCTAGTATTGTTTTACATCGTCTTGACAAATTTGGTTTATGGTACAAACTGGACAACCATCATAGTCGGAATTGGAGGACTATGGATCTTGGTAAGTCAAAGAATTTGGACATAAATCAAGGCTTATGTGATGATCATGCAACTGCTGGATTACAAAGTAAGCTCCAACATCAATTTTTAACTTTGGCCATATAATAAATAGATTGCATCTTCCTCCAATGCAAAATATTTGCAAACAATAGGCTCTTTATATTTACTAGAGCAAATTACATTACCCTTTTGTAGATTTTATTTTGCAATTAGAAAGACCAATTAAATGTTTGAGGTGATTTACTAGATAAATTTGAATTTATTCCTGCTTAATATTAGATGAAGTTATGGCAGCGAATTGCTTGGCTTTATAGCTTTTCATTCTTTACCATTATAGACAAATATGTTTCTTAACCGAATGTAATTTCTTTTACCAAGTTCTTATTTTAGACTGATTTATGTTTATGAACTACAAATTTTTGACATTTCTTTCTAAATTGCTAACTCTTCTATATCTACATAGATAAATTGTCGTAAATATAACCTGGCTATATTTATGAACTAAAATAATGTCATACTTATGTTTTTTGTACTTATTTTTATTTAATTTTTGCATTATGAATAATTAGCATTCAAGATGTGATTTCTAGTTTTATAATTTATGAATACAATGATCTGTTAACAGTAAAATTTAATATTGAGCATAACAAAACTATTTCCTTTTCCTTTCAATCGTGGTAAGAATGTTAGACAAACTTTTCAAAAATTATGCTTCATTGCGATAATATGAGGAAATGGAACATCGTTATTACTGATTTGTCTCAAAATTTCATAATGGTGACTGTATAGTTTTTCAACTCCTTGATCGAGCTGATTATAAGACTCATCAATTCAAAAGTTGGGGAATATCATTTTTATAATTTAATCTCCCTTAATTTGTTACAGGGATAATTTGATTGCTACACCTCATATTATGAGATAAGTGAGATAGAATATTTATTTGCACTTGATAATTAAAATTGTGTTGAAAATATCATAAGGAGGATTTAGAGATAGCGCATTATTTTTATTTGGTCTATAGGAAACCAAAACTGAGTGTCACGTTTAGTTTTACAATTTGCTTCAGCTGGTGGAATCATGTTGATCACTACTGCAATGAGATATACATTTTTATGCCATGTGTATATGTAAAATGTACACATACTGTTTGCATTTAATATGTTATTTTATTTTTCATTTTTTTGGCTACATTTGGTTAGTTTGATGACCGATGATTGATTGTACGTTAGAACCCATAGGGTGTTTTTACAAATTTTATGCGATGCCTGTTTAGTAATTCTACATTATTATATTTTAAAAGATGGAAATTTTTACATACATCCGTATGATCAAATAGAAATTACCGCTGGATTCCCAAAAAAAAATTGTTTTATAAATTACCTCACTGTTTTGAAAAAACGAGGTGAAATTTATGGGGATATCTAAAGAATCCTTACACTTTTAAAAGAGAAACCATATTTCCTAGGTTTTTTAGACATGTTTAAGGATTCATTTTCTTCAAAAGAAAGAACCCTTCTACAATTTATTGTTCCTCTTTTTTTTTTAAATAACAGCTGATTTGAAGTGTCTGGACTTCCAAAACCTTCCTGATTGAAATACTCAATTTATAGATTGTACATAACTTATATGCTTCATATAAGCCCTTTATATGGCTTGTTAGTAAAACTTTAAGCCAAATGCTCACTTTGTCTTTTCACTGATAAACCAAAATTCTTTATTTCTGTTTGGATTCAGTAGACAGTGATTCATGAACATTTTTTTATTACCGGCTTTTGTTTGGATTTAACAAGCACTGATCATAGGGTATTTTTTGTGGATGAACTGGCTGTTGCCACCAATAATTTCAGTGATGGCTGTCTATTAGGAAGAGGTCCATTTGGTCCAGTTTTTGTAGGAATATTAAAGCGCCCTGACGAGGTATATTTTAAAGCTATGTATTGTGGCATGGAACGTTTAAGTTCATTTTTGTTATAAAGCTAGTTACCAACATATATAATGTTATAGCTTTTCAATTATTTACTATGTCAATAGATTGTGGTTATAAAGAAGATTCATAATGTTCATGGTCAACAAAGTTATGAAGCATTTCATACTGAAGCGAGGATGTTAGTTGAGCTTCGTCATCCTAACCTTGTTCATATGATTGGGTTTAGTGCCGAAGCTATATACGGATACTTAGTACTTGAGTACTTGCCTCTTGGATCACTGGATGACCATCTCTTCAATAAGTATCGCATTTATATTTGTAAATATGCATACAAATTCGTGGTGATTATGGACATATGGATTTGATTTTAATGCATTGTTATAAAGTACATCATTATATCATATAACATGTGTAACATGGCAAAAATAATGCAATTTTGCGATGGGAGAAGTCTTTAAAATGTCTCATGCACACTTCCCAATCAATTCAAATTGAACCTTTTGAATGTTGATTTTTTTAGGTTTGATCTTTTCTCATATACCATCATTAGTTGTGTGTAAATAAGTAAGAAAAATAACGAGTGAAAATCACTAGAGGAAGAAGGTGATATTTTAATTCAAAAGAGTTATCATATTAGCTCTAGGAATTGTTTTATCAATGGCAACTTCTTTCTCGGATTTCATAGGGCATTATTCAAAAATGACACCTCTAGATTGGAAGGGTAGGATGAAAATAGCTCTATGTGTTGCCCAAGGATTGGAGTATTTGCATCTTAGGCCGGATACATCAATTATTTATAGAAATTTGAAATGCTCAAATATATTACTTCAGGAGAACTACCATGCAAAATTATCGGTTTTGGGATTGGCTAAAGAAGGACATGTTGGTCATGAACCTCACGCTACAACATCTGCTGTGGGATCTAGTGGATATATTGCCCCTGAATATGCTAGCTAGAGCTGGTAAATTAACTGTCAAATCTGATATACATGGTTTTGGAGCTGTGCTTTTAGAAATTCTTACTGGAAGGAGATTTGGTGAATATAATAACGGCGAAGCTCTAGATTTTGCTGCTTCGGTATGTGCTTTCTCTAATCATTTTCTTCTGAGTGTTAAAAAAAGATTGAGCATAAAGATTTTACTTCTTGAAAGCATTCATAGCTGTGAATATTAATGTGATATCTTATACTAGAATGTGAAATTTGAAATCTATTTTACAGGAAATCAGTTTATAAATATTTGAGTATATATAAGTGTTCATACATTTTTGCATCATCCTTATTTTTGTAGTGTTATTTATGTATATTATTATTTGTTGAAAAAATATGCATTAAAGTATCTTAATAAATTGAAAATGAGGAGAATTTATTATTTACAGGGTATGTTTTTGAAGTATATCACTATTATTCATTATATTCTATTATATGGAAGAGACAATTACAATGCTAAACACGACATTCAACTTACCATGTTTTACTAATTTATTTTTTGAATTTACGAAGGATGCCACTCAACTTACCATGTTCACTGAAATTTTTTAAAGTTGATTGCAGTGCCTCCAAAAATTAGTAGTGGGAGTGTAGATGGAGTGAATGGAGAAATGTTCATGCAGGATACAAAGCTTTGGAAGAAGAGAGCAGAACACTACAAGAAGGTTGTTAGTAGCTTAGGCCAGAAGGGTAGGATACAGAGTTGGTTGATGGTGGTTTTGTATTTTGGCCGGAGTGTCGCATTCGTTGTTTGTAAGCTTCAAAATATTTTGTAGTAGTGAAATTTGAAGTTTTCATAATGAACTTTGTAGAATTTGATATGAACTAATTAGCATGTTTGATTTTCTTTACAATTTGATGATATATTAATTTTGAAATTTAGTTTCATGTTTGTTATTATTATAAATTTGAATTTGTATAGCTGAATGAAATAATATGTGGTTATACTATAAGATCCAGAATGAGATATGGTTGAATGAAATACTATTAGATGTAGTTTGCATTTGTCATGGTTATAAGTGTTAGAGTTTCCTTTTTGGTAATGGTTATAAATGTTAGAAACTATTGTTTTGTCACGTTTATAAGTGTGATACTATCTAAACTTTCCATGGTTATAAGCGTTAATAATAACCATTTTATCACGTTTATAACCGTGAGTAAATACTGTTCTGTCACGGTTATAAGTGCGATAATATCTAAATTTATAACGGTTCTAAGCGTGAAAAATTACTACTTTTATCACGGTTATAACCGTGAGCAAAAGTTTGACTGAATTTGCCTACGGTACCTATTTTAACGATTATAACCATAACAAATTAGTTTTGTCACGCTTATAACCGTGAGGAAATTGCCTTTCTGGTGTTGTGTATTAGGACGTCATTTTTAGGGGAGTTATGTATAGTTGTTGAGACGACCCGACTTTCTTACCACAGAATATCGCATCATCTTTAAAAAAGAAAGGGATAGAAAAGAGAAAAGAAAGAAGAGAAGAAAGAAACGACATCAAAATCTACACAGCGGAACGAATAAATTATATTAATAACATATATATTACATAATTTACAACCATTATCAGAGTTCACAGATATACAACACATACTAGACAGTTATAAACACCCGTCTAGTTATACAACTAAATACAACTCAAAACAAACAACTCAGTGAACACACAGCGGAATACTATATATATCTACACGCGGAAGCCTCCTGCTCCATTGCTCCTCCACAATTCATCAAAGCTAACCTGAATCCTAACCTGAAATCCCTTGGCTACTCATAAAAATTTGAGTACCCAAGAGTTTATGAAAAACAAAAATAAACTCCGAGTCAGATATGGGTCTGGTGTGAGAAACAGGTTAAAGTTGCTTAACTTTCAAAAACCTTTTGAAAAGAAAGGTATCACGTAAGACTTCCCACACATAAACATGGAAAAGTTTTTACCTTACGCTAACCAAAACATTTGATAGGAAATCCGATGATATTATAATAGTGTCTAGGGTTTTCAAATAAATAAGAAATAGCCGAAATTGTTACATGATTAAATTCCAGCTACTAGCCACAAAAGTGGGTAATACAATCAAAACCGTTGGCACTTATTGGATTTTGGATTCCATACAATGGCAGGGCTACTGGGGAACCGCCCGCCACAGTACGTGGCCTAGATCAACGTACCGAGGAGTACGCTCGCTCCCCTGCAACACAAAGCCAGACCCATTCCTTACTGAACAGTTCCGAACAAGACAACCCCGTGGTTGTAGCTAGCAACCACCCACACAGCCGAATATAAAGGGACCTCTAGACAGGGGTAAATCTCGCTCTCCAGTGGGTGCGACCCACGAAGCCTTGCTGCACCTCCCCTGTTTTAGCCATTCCCGGTTGATGAGGCTTGAAGCTACGATTACCTTTATAGGACATATCACTTAGAATGCTCATCGTCCACCTGACGATGTTCTGAAAGTATTCAATCCATACAAGTTCGTTCCGGGTTCGAACAAAACCGAAGGCATTATCTCGTTACACTCATTTTGGAATCACCCTCATAGTTAACGACAATAACCCTTGCATTCTAAACCACCATCTCGAATCTATAAGAACTAATTTCGTCAACTCATTACGGAATCACCCACAGAGTTATACTGACTCATAGTCCTTACACCTCGAGTCTTCACAAAGCTCCACTTTGATTCACGACCTAACGTTATTTGGAATCGATGTGGTTTTCGGATATCCAAATATGGAAACCCGATCCCGGTCTCATCGAAATCCAAAGAGTGTCTTTTAGGTCCAAGTTGTTTTAAAGGTTTTAAACAATTCAATACAGTATCTATATACACACGGATAGATAATTCATAAATCACAATTGATAATCTATCATTATCACATAACTGGTAATCCACATTATCAATATCAAATAGATATTCCATATATCACCATCACAATAGATAACCTATGTTATCATCACAATACAACCAAGCATTCATACCACACAATATTACTTATCTCATGACTGAGATCACAAGCATCCAAGACAATCAATGTCATCCATTCATACATAAGCAAAGATTTAATCATCACAATATAATTAATTTAAAATGAATTAAATTAACTATCACCAATCTCTAATTAATTTAAAGTGAATTAAATTAATTACTTCGTCTTTAATTAATTTAAAATAAATTAAATTAATTACTTCATCAATATAAACCTTGCTTACTCAATCATTTAATTAATTATAATCAATTAATCATTCATTATTAATCACCTTAATTAATCACGCTTGATTAGTTATCCTTAATTACATTCATGTAATTATCCTCAATTAATTTCACAAAATTAATTATTCTCAACCAAACAGTAATTAACCTTTAATTACTTCAATTAGTTAATTAACTATAACTAATTATCCTAATCATTAATTAATTACAATAATTAGTTACATTAATTAATTACCTATTATTGATTAATTAATCATAATTAATCAACTTTAATTACATCATTAATTATAATAATTAATGATCCTTAATTATTAATTACCTTAAGTAATTAACTTATAATTATTAATCATCCCAGATTAATTACATTTAGTAATTATCTAGCTTAATTACTATATTAAACAAGTTAATTATCCTTTAATTTATTACTTAATTAATCCCTTAATTAATTATTAAATAATTAAACCAAATTATCTCACACTTAAACACCTCCACTTAATTACAATCATGTAATTATTAATTAATTACTTAACTAAGTAATTTCCAAATCATTAATTACATAAAGTAATTATTTATAAAACCCAAGTGTTTAAAACTAATTAAACTTAATTAATTAAAATAAACAATCTCATTAAATTAAATTAATTACATTAAGTAATTAATTCCTTAATTACTTTATCAAGTAATTACACTCAAACCATTCATAATTGATTATTATTAAATTAATTAATCTAATTAATTATAAAAATTAACCAAATTAATTAATTATTAAATAATCCTGGTTAATGACCTTCATTAACCATTCTCTAATTATTTTATAAAGTAGTTAACTTAAATTAATTACCATTTAAATTATCTTTAATCATTCATTAATTAAAGTTAATTATTAAATTAATTAACCTTGATTTAAAACTTGGTTACATAATTAATAATATTCATTCATCATTAATTACTAATCTAATTAATGATCTTAATTATAAATTGATTAATCATTAATCAATTATTAATTCCAAATTTAATTAATTAATTAAATTAATTAATTAATCTTAATTACCTTATTAATTAGACTAATTCTGAAATATTAATCTTAATTAAATTTTCAAGATAAAACATAACTTAATTATGTTGAAACAGTCTAATTGAAACAAAGTATTTTTAGAACTACTTTTAAATTTCCATTTTAAAATACAAGGTTTAAAATAAAACTAAGTTTAAAACTTATCAAAGTTTAAAAAAAATTAAAACTTATTTAAATTTCAGGACAAAACAAAAGTTTGTCTTAAAATGAAATCATAAAATTTTGAAGTTAGATTCATTTCAAAGTTTAGAAATTTTCAACTCATTCTTAGTTTAAACTTTCAATTTAAATCTTCTTTTAAATTAAAACTGAAGTTCACTTTTAAATTTAGATTTCCAGATTTAAAATTAATCTTTAAATCTTACTCACATTTTAAAAACTTCATTATTAAAAAGTTTCAACTTTTTACGCAAAATAAAATAGTTAATTAAGTTAAATTTTGAAACATTTATTTTTATTTAAAAACTGGGATTTATATTTGAATCTGAAATTCAAAAATTGCATTTGAATTTAAACTTAAACCTTACGCTAAACAAAACTACATATTTTAAAATTTTTAAAAACCCAGATTTTTAAAAAAAAAACACAGTTTTACTGTAACCTGGAATTTACAATGACCCGAGAAAATCAAATCCTACTTCGAGTCTAAAGCCTGCCTACTTCGAGTTTCTAATATGCTAGCTTCGAGTAAAACACAGACCTACCCTGCAACACACCCAAACCCAGAATCAATTCACCTGAATCTCATCGTCATGCATATGCACGGCGACCACCACCTCTGCCGATCAACTTAGGTGATCAAGCCATAGCCAAAAACCCCTCAATCCACTAAAATCATCATCAGATTGAACAGAAATCAAAGAATCAAAATTTAGCTTTACAAACCTAAACCTGAAACATGATTTAAAGGTTTTAGTCCCAACCTGTCAACGGCCAATTGTTCGCCACTCCGATCACCTGAATATCCCCCTCTCTGGCCATGAAACAATCCACACATCAGCTACACAATCACCAAGAACCAGAACACTCGATCACCCCTACACCTCACACTGACCCAATCCTCAACCCCTATTCAAAACTAGGGTTTAAACAAAAATTTCCCAACTGCAACCAATCTAGCAATTTGATATCCACTTCTTTGATTTTCTAAGGATCTAAGATCCTTACTCTATAACTCAGAAAAATTTTGAGTTTTCTTAAACTACAATTTGCAAGAATTTTGCTCATATTCAATTTTGGTTTAAGAACAAACTGCTACTTTATCAAACACCTAAAAATACTAATACTTGATTTAAAAATCAAGTTTTTGTTAATGCATTAAGTTTATGAAACTGGATTTCAATATTAATATGTTAGGATTTGATCAAGATTTAACATATAATGTTATTACCTGTTTTTACAGAGATATCACCCTGTATTTAACTCACCTAATTTTTTTTTTAAATCTTAACTTAAGAAAATAAAAAAAAACATATTACTTCATAAATTTGAATTCTAATCTATGATAAGCAAACTTCTTTTAATTATTCTAGAACCCAGTTACTATCTTAAATCAGATCAATTGTAGGAATTCTTTTAAATAGGATGTGAATCTGAGTATACTCTGCAGAACATAATCAACATGCATATACAATTATAATCACAACAGACTTTTCATAAGCACACAACATATTTTATCACAAACATTTATCAAGCAACCTAAATATAGTTTAAGATTTAGATGTTACTCACCAGAATTCAATGCAGAGCTCAGTTAGACCCTTATGAATATTGCAGAAAGAATGCAGGCTTGCTCTCTTATTAAAAATCTGAGTTGCAATTTTGAAAGCTCATGTTTCCATACTCTATTACTTGTATGCAGAAAATAGATGCTATTGCCAATTTCCCAAATGCTATGATTCCCAGTTTAAAACAGAGTGCAGAAAACAATGCAGGCCTTTTATTTGATTTGAAGAAATGCAGGTTGATGTTGAATAAATGCAGATTTGCTTTGGATTTGTACATGTATTTGAAGGGATTAGATATGAGGAGTTTTTGATTTTGAATATGGTTGAATATGCATGAATGAAGATGCAAACTAAACTAATGTATTTTTAGATTTAAGGAAATAAAAGAAAATTTAAAACAAATTTAACACTTGTCAAATTGTTTATCTTAGTTTTGATAACTTGTTAATTTGTAATGCTAATTTTTGAACACATGTTACATGAATGTAACACTTGTCTCTTAAAATAATTAGTACTAATTACAATTTAATGTGTATGTTAGCCTAAGTTAATATGTTAGTTTATATTTAAACATGTGTATAAATTTATAAATGAAAATAAAAACAAATTCATGTTTATAAATAAACTTATACATATTAAAGATTAAAACAAATAAACAATTTAAAATTCATACTTTTGAACTTAAATTCAAACTAAATTCAAAATCAATTATTTTCAAATCAAGTTATATATAAAAATTCAATTTGAAATAACAACTTGCAAATGTAATTCAAAATCTATTTATAAAGATAATACAATATTAATATTATTTTTATAAATCTCTTATTATTAAATTAAAATCATTTTACAAGTGATTATATTTTTATTAATAAAATATCCATTTTATTAAGCCATGAAACCTTTTGTTGAATTTATTCTAAATTTAAAGTCAATCTAATTTAATTCAAACATTTTAAACATTTTCTTATCAATTTTAAAATCATATATTTATTTATTAAATAGTTTTAAAACTCAATACTAATTAAAATCAAAATTTCCAATTTAAAATGTATATATTAAAATTTTAAAACATGGTTCATTTATTAATTTTAAACCAAAATCGTTTATTTAACTTTGAAAAACTTAAATATTAAATAAAACAAATTTTCCAAATTACTACAAATATTAAAACTAGAAAATATGCTTTACTTATTAAAATTAAAACAATACCAAACTATTTAAAATATAAACCATATATTTATATTGTAAATAGAAATCAATTTATTATTTTTAAAAGATAAAATAACCAATTTAAATATTTACTGAAGAAGATTATTAAATCTATTTGAATTATTATTAACAGAATATCAATATCAATTTAATTTTAACTACAGATTATTAAATTGATATTGTTAAAAATTCTGGGATATTGCAATCCTTCCCCCTTGAAAGAATTTCGTCCTCGAAATTTAAAACAAAGGTAATTTAATAATCTCATTAAATTTTAAATTTAAAAACACAAGCATATATCAAACATATGCTAACAACCAAAAACAACCAATCAAACAAATCTAATTATCCAGAAAAATTCTGGATAGAATTTTATTGAGTTTTCCCAGGTGTGTATATATATACCGGAATACTCGCTTTAAAGAATCCAAACAAAGAATACTATGAAGCAACAAAGCTCCTATATAACTATTTATATAACACTGGACAAGCTATCAGACTACAAACGAGTCTGACACAACAACCAAAACTCCAGAACTGCTGGTTCCACAACCAGAGATAGATCATACACATACTCCCTCAGAGATACGTGAAACTCATCGAATCCCAGTTATCCAAACTGGCAATCCAATCTTGTAGATCAATCACTTAAAAGATCCAAAACACCTCAGAGATGGCTTCTCAGACTTACCCAAACTTATAGCTCACTTTTGATTGGAGAAAACTTATCCAAAATTAAATTTACGACTTCAGAATTCAAATCCCTCCGACTCTTATCCACACAATCTCTTCGGACGATCCTGAGCTGCCTACAGCCTTACTGATCAGCTCAACCTTCGCTGATGCTCCTAGAAACAAACTAAACCAATCAACACAACAAAATGATCTCCTCAAGATCAACCAAAACCAAGAACTCAAACTCTACTCCTCAACATCAGAAGACAACAACTCACTTCTCCTGTCCGGGAAAAGAAAAGCAGATACACTTCCAAACTGCTTTCGCTGCTCAACTCTGATCTGAAGTAGAAGAAAATGCTTAAAGAAGAACACAAGCACAAACAGTAAAACACACCCAGAGATATGGTTCAACAAATCCATAAGAAACTTTCAGAAGTTCCCTCAAAACTCTGTGCTGCTACACCAACTCAATCTCCTGGAACCATTCTTCTATAAGGATGAACCACCGGTACCACTCCTGGAATCCCAGACAAAGGAATCTCAAATTCCAGATGCGAACCAAACTCTGACTTTCTGAAGGCATCCAGAAAAACTCAGATAACCCAAGAGAACACTCAAACAATCGCAAGTCACTTTTGCGAACCACCCAAACCAAATCCAAGGAAAACTGTTTTCCCTTAACCAAATTGAACAGCTTACACTTAACTAGCCAACCCATCGAAGAAACAGGTCCACTTAACTGTTTCTGAACTCCACTTCAGAAAAACTGCTAAGACAGAAGATCTCTTGCCAATACCGAGAACACTCCAAACTGCACTGCTGCCACAGATGCCAAAGAATTCCAAATCAAAGTTCTCTGAGAAACTCGGACCTCAAATCAACAGAAACACCAGCTGAACACAGCCACAACACCTAAGCAGACTCACCTCCTTAACTTGTTCCAAAGAAAACATCTTCGGGAACATCCATAGTCACTGCATCTCATCACGCAGCTACTACTTCCTGATGTATCCAAAATACCATCACTTGCTTCTACCCAACCGACAGATCCAAATTCTGCTCATTCAACTTCATAAATGAACTCCGAACCTTAACAGGTTTCCTTCAGAGATCAAAAAGTTCTTCATCACTACAGAACTATCTCGAGACGGTATTAGGTCTACGGTGTCGATAATTACACTTCCAACCTAAGACATTCAAACTCCAACCAATGGTAGCCGTGTTACACACACCACTACCCCATCTACCTTTAGGACTTATATTGGAAAACCTGAACAGGTAACCCCACAGATAGGTAGATATATATATATATATATATATATATATTAAAATTACGAATACGCTCTCTCAAGATAGACACCACTACAGAGCCTAGGTATTCACTCAACCTAATGCTCTGATACCAACTGAGACGACCCGACTTTCTTACCACAGAAAATCGCATCATCTTTAAGAAAGAAAGGGATAGAAAAGAGAAAAGAAAGAAGAGAAGAAAGAAACGACATCAGAATCTACACAGCGGAACGCATAAATTATACTAATAACATAAATATTACATAATTTACAACCATTATCAGAGTTCACAGATATACAACACATACTAGACAGTTATAAACACCTGTCTAGTTATACAACTAAATACAACTCAAAGCAAACAATTCAGAGAACACACAGCGGAATACTATATATATCTACACGCGGAAGCCTCCTGCTCCATTGCTCCTCCACAATTCGTCAAAGCTAACCTGAATCCTAACCAGAATTCCCTTGGCTACTCATAAAAATTTGAGTTCCCAAGAATTTATGAAAAACAAAAATAAACTCCGGGTCAGATATGGGTCTGGTGTGAGTAACAGGTTAAAGTTGCTTAACTTTCAAAAACCTTTTGAAAAGAAAGGTATCACGTAAGACTTCCCACACATAAACATGGAAAAGTTTTTACCTTACGCTAACCAAAACATTTGATAGAAAATCCGATGATATTATAATAGTGTCTAGGGTTTTCAAATAAATAAGAAATAGCCGAAATTGTTACATGATTAAATTCCAGCTACTAGCCACAAAAGTGGGTAATACAATCAAAACCGTTGGCACTTATTGGATTTTGGATTCCATACAATGGCAGGGCTACTGGGGAACCGCCCGTCACAGTACGTGGCCTAGATCAATGTACCGAGGAGTACGCCCGCTCCCCTGCAACACAAAGCCAGACCCATTCCTTACTGAACAGTTCCGAACAAGACAACCCTGTGGTTGTAGCTAGCAACCACCCACACAGCCGAATATAAAGGGACTTCTAGACAAGGGTAAATCTTGCTCTCCAGTGGGTGCGACCCACGAAGCCTTGCTGCACCTCCCTTGTTTTAGCCATTCCCGGTTGATGAGGCTTGAAGCTACGATTACCTTTATAGGACATATCACTTAGAATGCTCATCGTCCACCCGACGATGTTCTTAAAGCATTCGATCCATACAAGTTCATTCCGGGTTCGAACAAAACCGAAGGCATTATCTCGTTACACTCATTTTGGAATCACCTTCAGAGTTAACGACAATAACCCTTGCATTCTAAACCACCATCTCCAATCTATAAGAACTAATTCCGTCAACTCATTACGGAATCACCCACAGAGTTATACTGACTCATAGTCCTTACACCTCGAGACTTCACAAAGCTCCACTTTCATTCACGACCTAACGTTATTTGGAATTGATGTGGTTTTCGGATATCCAAATATGGAAACCTGATCCCGGTCTCATCGAAATCCAAAGCGTGTCTTTTAGGTCCAAGTTTTTTTTAAAGGTTTCAAACAATTCAATAAAGTATCTATACACACACAGATAGATAATTCATAAATCACAATTGATAATCTATCATTATCACATAACAGATAATCCACATTATCAATATCAAATAGATATTCCATATATCACCATCACAATAGATAACCTATGTTTTCATCACAATACAACCAAGCATTCATACCACACAATATTACTTATCTCATGACTGAGATCACAAGCATTCAAGACAATCAATGTCATCCATTCATACATAAGCAAAGATTTACTCATCACAATATAATTAATTTAAAATGAATTAAATTAACTATCACTAATCTCTAATTAATTTAAAGTGAATTAAATTAATTACTTCATCTTTAATTAATTTAAAATAAATTAAATTAATTACTTCATCAATATAAACCTTACTTACTCAATGATTTAATTAATTACAATCAATTAATCATTCATCGTTAATCACCTTAATTAATCACTCTTGATTAATTATCCTTAATTACATTCATGTAATTATCCTCAATTAATTTCACAAAATTAATTATTCTCAACCAAACAGTAATTAACCTTTAATTACTTCAATTAGTTAATTAACTATAATTAATTATCCTAATCCTTAATTAATTACATTAATTACCTATTATTGATTAATTAATCATAATTAATCAACTTTAATTACATCTTTAGTTATAATAATTAATGATCCTTAATTACTAATTACCTTAAGTAATTAACTAATAATTATTAATCATTCCAGATTAATTACATTTAGTAATTATCTAGCTTAATTACTATATTAAACAAATTAATTATCCTTTAATTTATTACTTAATTAATCCCTTGATTAATTATTAAATAATTAAACCAAATTATCTCACACTTAAGCACCTCCACTTAATTACAATCATGTAATTATTAATTAATTACTTAACTAAGTAATTTCCAAATCATTAATTACATAAAGTAATTATTTATAAAACCCAAGTGTTTAAAACTAATTAAACTTAATTAATTAAAATAAACAATCTCATTAAATTAAATTAATTACATTAAGTAATTAATTCCTTAATTACTTTATCAAGTAATTACACTCAAACCATTCATAATTGATTATTATTAAATTAATTAATCTAATTAATTATAAAAATTAACCAAATTAATTAATTATTAAATAATCCTGGTTAATGACCTTCACTAAACCATTCTCTAATTATTTTATAAAGTAGTTAACTTAAATTAATTACCATTTAAATTATCTTTAATCATTCATTAATTAAAGTTAATTATTAAATTAATTAACCTTGATTTAAAACTTAATTACATAATTAATAATATTCATTCATTATTAATTACTAATCTAATTATTGATCTTAATTAAAAATTGATTAATCATTAATCAATTATTAATTCCAAATTTAATTAATTAATTAAATTAATTTATTAATCTTAATTACCTTATTAATTAGACAAATTCTGAAATATTAATCTTAATTAAATTTTCAAGATAAAACATAACTTAATTATGTTAAAACAATCTAATTGAAACAAAGTATTTTTAGAACTACTTTTAAATTTCCATTTTAAAATACAAGGTTTAAAATAAAACTAATTTTAAAACTTATCAAAGTTTAAAAAAAAATTAAAACTTATTTAAATTTCAGGACAAAACAAAAGTTTGTCTCAAAGTGAAATCATAAAATTTTGAAGTTACATTCATTTCAAAGTTTAGAAATTTTAACTCATTCTTAGTTTAAACTTTCAATTTAAATCTTCTTTTAAATTAAAAATGAAGTTCACTTTTAAATTTAGATTTCCAGATTTAAAATTAATCTTTAAATCATACTCACATTTTAAAAACTTAATTATTAAAAAGTTTCAACTTTTTACCCAAAATAAAATAGTTAATTAAGTTAAATTTTGAAACTTTTATTTTTATTTAAAAACTGGGATTTAAATTTGAATCTGAAATTCAAAACTTGCATTTGAATTTAAACTTAAACCTTACCCTAAACAAAACTACAGATTTTAAAAATTTTAAAAACCCATATTTTTAAAAAAAACATAGTTTTACTGTAACCTGGAATTTACAGTGACACGAGAAAATCAAATCCTACTTCGAGTCTAAAGCCTGCCTACTTCGAGTTTCTAATATGCTAGCTTCGAGTAAAACACAGACCTACCCTGTAACACACCCAAACCCAAAATCAATTCACCTGATCTCATCGCCGTGCATATGCACAGTGACCACCACCTCTGCCGATCATCTTAGGTGATCAAGCCACAACCAGAAACCCCTCAATCCACTAACATCATCATCAGATTGAATAGAAATCAAAGAATCAAAATTTAGCTTTACAAACCTAAACCTGAAACATGATTTTCAGGTTTTAGTCCCAACCTGTCAACGGCCAATTGTTCGCCACTGTGATCACCTGAATATCCCCCTCTCCGGCCATGAAACAATCCACACATCAGCTACACAATCACCAAGAACCAGAACACTCGATCACCCCTACCCCTTACACTGACCCAATCCTCAACCCCTATTCAAAACTAGGGTTTAAACAAAAATTTCCCAACTGCAACCAATCTAGCAATTTTATATCCACTTCTTTGATTTTCTAAGGATCTAAGATCCTTACTCTATAACTCAGAAATTTTTTGAGTTTTCTTAAACTACAGATTGCAAGAATTTTGCTCATATTCAATTTTGGTTTATGAACAAACTTCTACTTTATCAAACACCTAAAAATACTAATACTTGATTTAAAAATCAACTTTTTGTTAATGCATTAAGTTTATGAAACTTGATTTCAATATTAATATGTTAGGATTTGATCAAGATTTAACATATAATGTTATTACCTGTTTTTACAGAGATATCACCCTGTATTTAACTCACCTAATTTTTTTTTAAACCTTAACTTAAGAAAATAAAAAAAAACATATTACTTTATAAATTTGAATTCTAATCTATGATAAGCAAACTTCTTTTAATTATTCTAGAACCCGGTTACTATCTTAAATCAGATCAATTGTAGGAATTCTTTTAAATAGGATGTGAATCTGAGTATACTCTGCAGAACATAATCAACATGCATATACAATTATAATCACAACAGACTTTTCATAAGCACACAACATATTTTATCACAAACATTTATCAAGCAACCAAAATATAGTTTAAGATTTAGATGTTACTCACCAGAATTCAATGCAGAGCTCAGTTAGACCCTTATGAATATTGCAGAAAGAATGCAGGCTTGCTCTTTTATTAAAAATCTGAGTTGCAATTTTGAAAGCTCATGTTTCCATACTCTATTACTTGTATGCAGAAAATAGATGCTATTGCCAATTTCCCAAATGCATGGTATGATTCCCAGTTTAAAACAGAGTGCAGAAAACAATGCAGGCCCTTTATTTGATTTGAAGAAATGCAGGTTAATGTTGAATAAATGCAGATTTGCTTTGGATTTGTACATGTATTTGAAGGGCTTAGATATGAGGAGTTTTTTATTTTGAATATGGTTGAATATGCATGAATGAAGATGCAAAATAAACTATTGTATTTTCAGATTTAAGGAAATAAAAGAAAATTTAAAACAAATTTAACACTTGTCAAATTGTTTATGTTAGTTTTGAACACTTGTTAATTTGTTACGCCAATTTTTGAACACATGTTACATGAATGTAACACTTGTCTCTTAAAATAATTAGTACTAATTACAATTTAATGTGTATGTTAGCCTAAGTTAATATGTTAGTTTATATTTAAACATGTGTATAAATTTATAAATGAAAATAAAAACAAATTCATGTTTATAAATAAACTTATACATATTAAAGATTAAAACAAATAAACAATTTAAAATTCATACTTTTGAACTTAAATTCAAACTAAATTCAAAATCAATTATTTTCAAATCAAGTTATATATAAAAATTCAATTTGAAATAACAACTTGCAAATTTAATTCAAAATCTATTTATAAAGATAATACAATATTAATATTATTTTTATAAATCTCTTATTATTAAATTAAAATCATTTTACAAGCGATTATATTTTTATTAATAAAATATCCATTTATTAAGCCATGAAACCTTTTGTTGAATTTATTCTAAATTTAAAGTCAATCTAATTTAATTCAAACATTTTAAATATTTTCTTATCAATTTTAAAATCATATATTTATTTATGAAATAGTTTTAAAACTCAATACTAATTAAAATCAAAATTTCCAATTTAAAATGTATATATTAAAATTTTAAAACATGGTTCATTTATTAATTTTAAACCAAAATCATTTATTTAACTTTGAAAAACTTAAATATTAAATAAATTTTTTTTCCAAATTACTACAAATATTAAAACTAGAAAATATGCTTTACTTATTAAAATTAAAACAATACCAAACTATTTAAAATATAAACCATATATTTATATTGTAAATAGAAATCAATTTATCATTTTTAAAAGATAAAATAACCAATTTAAATATTTAGTGAAGAAGATTATTAAATCTATTTGAATTATTGTTAACAGAATATCAATATTAATTTAATTTATCTACAGATTATTAAATTGATATTGTTAAAAACTCTGGGATATTACAATCCTTCCCCCTTAAAAGAATTTCGTCCTCGAAATTTAAAACAAAGGTAATTTAATAATCTCATTAAATTTTAAATTTAAAAACACAAGCATATATCAAACATATGCTAACAACCAATAAAACAAATCTAATTATACAGACAAATTCTGGATAGAATTTTATTGAGTTTTCCCAGGTGTATATATATACCGGAATACTCGCTTCAGAGAATCCAAACAAACAATACCATGAAGCTACAAAGCTCCTATACAAATATATATATAACACTAGACAAGCTATCAGACTACAAACGAGTCTGACACAACAACCAAAACTCCAGAACTGCTGGTTCCACAACCAGAGATAGATCATACACGTACTCCCTCAGAGATACGTGAAACTCATCGAATCCCAGTTATCCAAACTGGCAATCCAATCCAGTAGATCAATCACGTAATCTCCTAGATCACAGAAAAGATCCAAAACACTTCAGAGCTAACTTCTCAGACTTACCCAAACTTATGGCTCCCTTTTGATCGGAGAAAACTTATCCAAAATTAAATTTCCGACTTCAGAGTTCAAATCCCTCCGACTCTTATCCTCAAAATCTCTTCGGACGATCCTGAGCTGCCTACAGCCTTACTGATCAGCTCAACCTTCGTTGATGCTCCTAGAAACAAACTAAACCAATCAACACAACAAAATGATCTCCTCAAGATCAACCAAAACCAAGAACTCAAACTCTACTCCTCAACATCAGAAGACAACAACTCACTTCTCCTATCCGGGAAAAGAAAAGCAGATACACTTCCAAACTGCTTCTGCTGCTCAACTCTGATCTGAAGTAGAAGAAAATGCTTAAAGAAGAACACAAGCACAAACAGTAAAACACACCCAGAGATATGGTTCAACAAATCCATAAGAAACTTTCAGAAGTTCCCTCAAAACTCTGTGCTGCTACACCAACTCAATCTCTTGGAACCATTCTTCTATAAGGCTAAACCACCGGTACCACTCCTGGAATCCCAGACAATAAGGAATCTCAAACTCCAGATGCGAACCAAACTTTGACTTTCTGAAGACATCCATAAAAACTCAGATAACCCAAGAGAACACTCAAACAATCGCAAGTCACTTTTGCGAACCACCCAAACCAAATCCAAGGAAAACTGTTTTCCCTTAATCAAATTTAACAACTTACACTTAACTAGCCAACCCATCGAAGAAATGGGTCCACTTAACTGCTTCTGAACTCCACTTCAGAAAAACTGCTAAGCCAGAAGATCTCTTGCCAATACCGAGAACACTCCAAACTGCACTGCTGCCACAGACGCCAAAGAATTCCAAATCAAAATTCTCTGAGAAACTCTGTGACGCCCCACCTCTATACCCACGCTAGCCAAGAACACTACGGTGTAGTGCTGTCGACTAGCACGGAGAATAGGGCTGTTGAGGAGCGACCATCCGTGTAATTTCTTTGCGCGAACATTGATATGTCAGATAGTACAGCATGCATTTCATTTAAGGAGGAAATCCGACATACCGATGCAAACTCAAAGCTATCACGCGGTGGCTATATATAATCCTCGGAAACAAATATAGAAATAAGCATAACATAAATCAGTCACAGATAATTCATATCACAACGGCGGAAATAGATATGAATAAACCACACTTAAAAGTGTTTATCAGAGAAGTGGTCTAACAAGATCCACAATAACACAGAAGATTTTAAATAAATGCGGAACACAGATTGAACAGAAAAATCTCATATATATAATAACTGATGGCAGTTACAATACATTTGATATGGTACATATGATGCAACTACAACAGTTGACTCAGGAAGTTATACATACAAGTACATTTTCAATATAATATACATGAATACATATCTTCATATACAATTACATCGACTACTATACATGACGACTACTCCAAAAGATATGAAAGAACTTCATAGCTCAAGCAGCATCCCGAAGCTAAGAATCTACAACCTATGAATACTCGGTCTGACCCGAGTATTAAATTCAAAAGAAAATAATACCCGGGTCAGTCTAATTCAAACTCAGTTATTAGTGCATAGAAGCAGTAATAATACGCAAAATATCCTAAAATCAAAAGCAGAAGAAATAATAATAAAAGCAGTACCGTGTGGCTGCAGTTCACGCTTGCGTGCACTGCCTTGCCACGACAGTGATAATGTACCCAAAGAATACCGTGTGGCTGCAGTTCACGCTTGCGTGCACTGCCGTGCCACAACAGTAAAGATGTACCCAATGAATACCGTGTGGCTGCAGTTCACGCTTGCGTGCACTGCCGCGCCACAACAGTGACGATGTTCCCAATGAATGTAAAAGGTGTACATGATGAATGTACATAACATACCGCACAAGACAAAAAGAATCAGAGGGGTGCACGAGAAGAAGTATACTCAAATGAGCAAGTGCACAAGGCAGTGTACAACATGAAGACACAGCCAAATGAAGGTGAGAGCACCAATGAAATGGCACCATAACACACTTCAAAAAGGGGCAGACTGCAATTGAATTGCAGCAATAACAAGGTCACAAGGAAATGGTTCCAACATAAAATGAATAAGAGGAATGCAATAGGCTTTTAAGTCGATGGCAACCAGTATATGAAATATACTTGTAGAATACTGAACAGAGCAAACACATGAATGCACAGCGCAAACGAATGCACTAAGTAAGTGACACAGCAAAAGATGCAGTTGCAGCAGTTCAAGGCAACAGTAACAACTCAAATGCGACTATGTCATATATGAAACAGTGGCAACTAGCATAAACAAGTTCAAGAGTGCCACAGAGCATATGCAACATAAAAGACATGAATGCAGTGAAACAAACATGTGTGCCCAAGATAAGGTAACCCAGCAACAAGCACAAAGCTCACTGCAACAATACTACAAGTGTAGAACAAAACAAATGTTGACTGCAATTCAAAGCAAAGTTGAAGCTGCAGCTAACACAAGCTAAAGGAAGAAAGTGCATAAACATGTATGCAATGGTGACCCAATGAAATGAGGCCAAGACATCAATTCAAGGTTACAGTTCCCAACAATGAAATGGTTCTAAATAACCATAATTGAACACTACAACTTAATCAGAGTGGAAGAGGATGGATGCCACAATGAAAAATGCAGTAATAACCGATGGAATACAAGTGAAAAAAAATATCAAACAGTCTCCCAAAACCAAATTACAGTGAATCAAAAGGAAACTGCAACAACAGGGAGTGGCAGTCATGCCAATAACATTTATTATCAACAATCAAAGTCAATGCAATTAGTAAGAAGACAACATCAGCAGATGGAAGACCAGAGAACTACACAAGTGTAGCCTCGAACCAAAACATCGAAATACAGGTCTCAATATCAATGCAACTGCTTCAGCAGTCAAAGTATAAAATAAACATGAGTCAAGACAGTGAACTAAAGACATGAATTGCAACTCAAAAGAGCGGACATGGGACCAATGTCCTAGGTTACGACTTCAAATGAATCAGTGATGCAAGCCATGCTACAAGGCTCGAGATTATATATGCAATGGAGGCCATACATGAACCAGATCACAAATCCAGTTACACCACTGAGTTCGACAATGTCAAATACAGAAGTACACAAGTGCAACAGGTCAAGAAATGAAATGTCAGATGCAAACCTAGATAACAATGATGCATGAATGCTACTGACCTCAAATGCAATGACTAAGGCTACAATATGCTCAATGCTCAAACTACAAATTGGACAGTGCAAACTACAACTTGAACGATCAGGTTATGCAACTACAATATTATGCAGACTTGAATGGACAATAGACAGTGCATAGTTAAGACATATGCAATGCAATTGTCATGAATACCAATGACACAAGAGAGGTGAACATCATAACATGGAGCTACAGACCAACAACCACATCAAACAGAAGACATGGGTCGAACAAAGCCGAAAAATGCTCACGCTAGTTGAAATCATTTCGAACAAAGAGTCGAACCAGTCAAACCATATCAAATATCAACAGCCCCAAAACGAACTCAAGGCATAAAAGTATCAACAACGAACAAATATCAAATCAAAGCTGAAGACCACGAAAACAGAAAAGCAAACGAAGTTGAACTGAGTCTAATTAGATGTGAGTACTATAAAGTACTCACCTTTGCTTTGTCGAAGTGGCCGAAGCCCTGAAATCGCCGTTCGAAGTGACGAAGTTGAACTCGAACGAGGTGACGAAGCCGCGAAATTGAAGACGAACGCAGGAGCCAATGAAGTCGTCGCCTTCGAACTGAACGGGCCCTACCTCCTGAAGACGAACGAGCGCGAAGACGAGCAGCCATAATTGACGAAGCCCTAATCTCGAAAGGGGGAAGAATGAGATGCCGCCATTATTTTTTTCTCAATCGATTTAATTAGGGTTTTAAAATAATAACGGGGGCGGGTTTGATTAATGAAGAGGGGAACGGTTATAACTCGAAAACTTCATAGCATCAAACAAAAGAAATATGGGCCAAGTTTATATTAAAGCCCGATAAACCCTTTAATAACTTTTATAAAAGAATTTCAACCCGATTTTAAAATTCCAACAGCAATAACTATCACCATTAAATCGAAATGACGATGATTACAAATTGGTGAGAAATTCATGGGTTGTTACAGACTCCCCTCCTTAAAGAAATTGCGTCCTCGCAATCATAAGGAATAAATGGACAAAAGGTAACAACCATAAAAGCATATCATCATAAAAATGACGAAATTTGAAAATAAGAAGTTCACCATATAGAGTATGAAAGAGAGAGAGAGCTTGAACGTGCTTGCTCAAAGTCAAATCTGGTGAAACTTCAATCTCTTCAATAATACCGGGCTCAAGAATAAAACCGGAATCCCTAAGGCATTTCCGTAGAAGGAAGACGCGTGAAACATGTCATGAATATCAGAAAATTGAGCCGTTAATAAGAGGCGATAAGCCAAGAAACCAACACGTTCAGTGATAGGAAATGGCCCAATATATCGAGGCACTAACTTTCCCGACCGACTGAGACGTAAAACACCTTTCATAGGTGAATCACGAATAATTTGGAACAACAGCGTAGTACAATAACTGTATGCCCAATGAACCGATAACCATAAAAGAACATCAGACGCTATTCCATAAAGGAGATGAGACGAAGCTCGATATAACGAAATATATCAAAACGTCCGATGAACTTGGAAAAAGGATGATTCCATTCGGACATCATCAAAGAAACAACCACTTGTTGTCTACGACTGAGTGCAATTGGCAACACGATTTCCCTTCCTGGGAGAATACAAAGAACATCAAGATCACAAAATGCGAGGAACTTGAGTCAACGTGGTTGACGTAAATTAAGTTCTTTATGAGAAAATAAATATTCCCAAGATTCATGATCAGGGTAGAGAACAAATTTCTTACCCAAAAATAATGATGCCAAAGTTTTAAAAGCGAAACCAATAGCCACGATCACTAGATCATGAGTGGCATATCTAGTCTCAATAGGCATAAATGATTCAGAAGTACAAGAAATAGCATGTTTTCTCTAGCAAGAGAACAACATCCAAACCAATACGATTAGCATTGGTACACAAGATAAGGTCTTGATTCCACTCGGGAATCGCAAGAATAGAAGTATCGGAAAAGAGTTGTTTTTGAATAATATTCTTTTTTCGAAAAGCTAAATCTTTCAAAAATCGTGTCTGATTGTCTCATCAAAGCGTCTAGGAGATTCCTATCGATAACGTTGATCAAGCACATCGACCAGAATTCTTAAAGCACTCAATGGGCAATACAAGCACAAAATCATCTTTTAATTCCATATAAGAAATTCACATTCAATCTCAAACGGACAAGTCCGGAATTAAACGAATCAGTAAAAGAAAGGGGTCATAGTCCTCGATTTTGCTGAAATGTTTAAATCGCTTCCTCATTCTTTTGAAAGCGTAAGCTGTAAAAATTTTGAAAACAATTTTTTTTTTTTTTTTTGAAACAATTTTTTAAAACACGTGATTAAAACAGCGACATCACAAGCAATTGACATCAAAATATAATACCAACGAATTTTCATTCGTCAAAAATGTCACAAGAATCTTCTCAAAGATAGAAAGGGATATCATACCCTAAACTTGTATTCATAACAAGTCAATGACACAAGAATTCACCAATGCATCAAAAATTGATAAAACTTATCAATAGAAATCACGAAAATTGGTGAAGCACAAATTCCAGAAGACTACACAAGAAATCCAGAAATCACAAGATGAGAGTACGAAAACTCAAATGGGAGTTCGGAAACTCGAATGAGAGTATGAAAACTCAAACGGGAGTATGAAAACTCGAACGGGAGTATGAAAACTCACCTACACGCGAGCATGAAATCTCATCAGCACATGTAACGCAAAGCGAGAACGGGAGCATGAAAACGCACCTACACGCGAGCATGAAAACTCATCAGCACGTGTAACGCAAAGCGAGAACGGGAGCACGAAAACTCACCTACATGCGAGCATGAAAACTCATCAACACGTGCAATGCATAACGAGAACGGGAGCACGGAATCTCACCTACACGTGAGCATGAAAAATCATCAACACGTGCAACGCATAACGAGACGCTATCTCATGGTTGCAAGCCATAAATCTTGACACACGAATGGCCCGAAGACCGTGGGGCGCTACCCCACATGTGTGAGTCGGAATCACACAGATTGAGGTCTAGACTAACCTCACAAACAAAAGGAAAGTATGTGTGAATGAAATCACACAAATGGTGTCTAGACAATCCCCAAAGCCCAAGAGACATGTGTGAGACGAAATCACACCGATGGGGCCTAGTCTAACCAAAAATCAAAAAGGTATGCGTGAATGGAATCACACTGATTAAGGTATAGGCTAACCGAAAAACAAAAGGTATGTGTGAATGGAATCACACAAGTGGTGTCTAGCCTAACCTTACAGATAAAAAGGTATGTGTGAGTCAAAATCACACCGACGAGGCCTATGCTATCCACGCCGACAAAGAGATATGTGTGAGTCAAAATCACACCGACGAGGCCTAAGCTATCCACGCCGACAAAGAGATATGTGTGAGTCAAAATCACACCGACGAGGCCTAAGCTATCCACGCCGACAAAGAGATATGTGTGAGTCAAAATCACACCGACGAGGCCTAAGCTATCCACGCCGACAAAGAGATATGTGTGAGTCAAAATCACACCGACGAGGCCTAAGCTATCCACGCCGACAAAGAGATATGTGTGAGTCAAAATCACACCGACGAGGCCTAAGCTATCCACGCCGACAAAGAGATATGTGTGAGTCAAAATCACACCGACGAGGCCTAAGCTATCCACGCCGACAAAGAGATATGTGTGAGTCAAAATCACACCGACGAGGCCTAAGCTATCCACGCCAACAAAGAGATATGTGTGAGTCAAAATCACACCGACGAGGCCTATGCTATGCACGCCGACAAAAAGATATGTGTGAGATGAAATCACACAAATGGTGTTTAGGCTAACCGAAAAGGTATGTGTGAACAAAACCACACAAATGGTGTCTAGCCTAACCAAAAAGAGACATCGCACAATTGCTAGTCTAAATCATAAGAATGATCGTCATGATCAACGAGAAGTGTCAATTACACTAAGTTAGTGAATATAAAAGTTTAGCTTCATGTCCCATAACCACTTGCTTAACTCAGATATTTACGAACAAACTGTAAATCTTCACTAATAAAATTGTCACTAGAGGTTCAATCGAACAAGTCCAAGAATTAACCGACGAAGTAAACGCAAGCGTTTCATACCACTTGTTTTACTAAGCCGTTTAATTAGATTTCTCATACGAGTGAAATAAAGATTTGTATATACTAGTAGATTGGAAAACGGTTTGAGAAAAAGAGTTTTGTATTGAAAATTGAAAACATTTTGATAAAGAGTTTTGATATTTACTACTAGTATTGAAACCTTTATATTTTTAAAGTGACAAATCACAAAAATGATTGTAGAAACAATCAATCACAAGAATTCACGTTCGAAGACGTGAATAGAATCGAATGAAATCGATTAAAATTTGGAAACCAAATCAATTCACAAGAATTCACATACAAAGACGTGAATAGAATCCGAAGGAATCAATATTGAATCCTTCAAAAAGTATGTTCACAAAAATCCCGAAGAAAATATCACCAAAGTTGCTAATAAATGATAGCAACAAATCGGGAAAATAATCAAGAATTGATTAAATTTAGAAATCAAATCAATTCACTAAAATTCACATTCGAAGGCGTGAATAAAATCCAAAGAATTCGATTCCAAGTCCGTCAAAGTTGGAATACCCAAAAATTCCAGAAATAGAAGTTATCAAAGTCGATAAAGGCGATAACAACTAAATGGAAAAGAAGAATCGATTATCAATTGGAAAAATCAAAGCAAAACGAGCAAGGTACTCGAGACAGAAAATAGCAGGGCAAAAGTCGATCAAGTCAGCGACTCTATCTCAACTAAGCACTGATAAACTTTTGATTCTTTACAAGATCCAAAAGTTGTTGGGCAGATATGAATAAGCCATCCAGAGATGGACTACTGGATTGAATAGCACTAAGATTGCCAGATTCAACCAAATCTTCTTCTTTAAGAAAAGAAAGAAGAAAGAAGAAGGTGATATTCACAAAAATGAATTTCAATCAAACTTGATTGATAAAACAAGGAATCATAAAGAGAATAGGATAGAACGGTACGAAGACCCGAATTAAATCCTAAAGCACGACTCCTAAATTAGACTTAGGACGATGATCCTTGTTATAGTAATTCCATATTGTTCCGAAGTTTGGCTCTGATACCAAGCTGTGACGCCCCACCTCTATACCCACGCTAGCCAAGAACACTACGGTGTAGTGCTGTCGACTAGCACGGAGAATAGGGCTGTTGAGGAGCGACCATCCATGTAATTTCTTTGCGCGAACATTGATATGTCAGATAGTACAGCATGCATTTCATTTAAGGAGGAAATCCGACATACCGATGCAAACTCAAAGCTATCACGCGGTGGCTATATATAATCCTCGGAAACAAATATAGAAATAAGCATAACATAAATCAGTCACAGATAATTCATATCACAACGGTGGAAATAGATATGAATAAACCACACTTAAAAGTGTTTATCAGAGAAGTGGTCTAACAAGATCCACAATAACACAGAAGATTTTAAATAAATGCGGAACACAGATTGAACAGAAAAATCTCATATATATAATAACTGATGGCAGTTACAATACATTTGATATGGTACATATGATGCAACTACAACAGTTGACTCAGGAAGTTATACATACAAGTACATTTTCAATATAATATACATGAATACATATCTTCATATACAATTACATCGACTACTATACATGACGACTACTCCAAAAGATATGAAAGAACTTCATAGCTCAAGCAGCATCCCGAAGCTAAGAATCTACAACCTGTGAATACTCGGTCTGACCCGAGTATTAAATTCAAAAGAAAATAATACCCGGGTCAGTCTAATTCAAACTCAGTTATTAGTGCATAGAAGCAGTAATAATACGCAAAATATCCTAAAATCAAAAGCAGAAGAAATAATAATAAAAGCAGTACCGTGTGGCTGCAGTTCACGCTTGCGTGCACTGCCTTGCCACGACAGTGATAATGTACCCAAAGAATACCGTGTGGCTGCAGTTCACGCTTGCGTGCACTGCCGTGCCACAACAGTAAAGATGTACCCAATGAATACCGTGTGGCTGCAGTTCACGCTTGCGTGCACTGCCGCGCCACAACAGTGACGATGTTCCCAATGAATGTAAAAGGTGTACATGATGAATGTACATAACATACCGCACAAGACAAAAAGAATCAGAGGGGTGCACGAGAAGAAGTATACTCAAATGAGCAAGTGCACAAGGCAGTGTACAACATGAAGACACAGCCAAATGAAGGTGAGAGCACCAATGAAATGGCACCATAACACACTTCAAAAAGGGGCAGACTGCAATTGAATTGCAGCAATAACAAGGTCACAAGGAAATGGTTCCAACATAAAATGAATAAGAGGAATGCAATAGGCTTTTAAGTCGATGGCAACCAGTATATGAAATATACTTGTAGAATACTGAACAGAGCAAACACATGAATGCACAGCGCAAACGAATGCACTAAGTAAGTGACACAGCAAAAGATGCAGTTGCAGCAGTTCAAGGCAACAGTAACAACTCAAATGCGACTATGTCATATATGAAACAGTGGCAACTAGCATAAACAAGTTCAAGAGTGCCACAGAGCATATGCAACATAAAAGACATGAATGCAGTGAAACAAACATGTGTGCCCAAGATAAGGTAACCCAGCAACAAGCACAAAGCTCACTGCAACAATACTACAAGTGTAGAACAAAACAAATGTTGACTGCAATTCAAAGCAAAGTTGAAGCTGCAGCTAACACAAGCTAAAGGAAGAAAGTGCATAAACATGTATGCAATGGTGACCCAATGAAATGAGGCCAAGACATCAATTCAAGGTTACAGTTCCCAACAATGAAATGGTTCTAAATAACCATAATTGAACACTACAACTTAATCAGAGTGGAAGAGGATGGATGCCACAATGAAAAATGCAGTAACAACCGATGGAATACAAGTGAAAAAAAATATCAAACAGTCTCCCAAAACCAAATTACAGTGAATCAAAAGGAAACTGCAACAACAGGGAGTGGCAGTCATGCCAATAACATTTATTATCAACAATCAAAGTCAATGCAATTAGTAAGAAGACAACATCAGCAGATGGAAGACCAGAGAACTACACAAGTGTAGCCTCGAACCAAAACATCGAAATACAGGTCTCAATATCAATGCAACTGCTTCAGCAGTCAAAGTATAAAATAAACATGAGTCAAGACAGTGAACTAAAGACATGAATTGCAACTCAAAAGAGCGGACATGGGACCAATGTCCTAGGTTACGACTTCAAATGAATCAGTGATGCAAGCCATGCTACAAGGCTCGAGATTATATATGCAATGGAGGCCATACATGAACCAGATCACAAATCCAGTTACACCACTGAGTTCGACAATGTCAAATACAGAAGTACACAAGTGCAACAGGTCAAGAAATGAAATGTCAGATGCAAACCTAGATAACAATGATGCATGAATGCTACTGACCTCAAATGCAATGACTAAGGCTACAATATGCTCAATGCTCAAACTACAAATTGGACAGTGCAAACTACAACTTGAACGATCAGGTTATGCAACTACAATATTATGCAGACTTGAATGGACAATAGACAGTGCATAGTTAAGACATATGCAATGCAATTGTCATGAATACCAATGACACAAGAGAGGTGAACATCATAACATGGAGCTACAGACCAACAACCACATCAAACAGAAGACATGGGTCGAACAAAGCCGAAAAATGCTCACGCTAGTTGAAATCATTTCGAACAAAGAGTCGAACCAGTCAAACCATATCAAATATCAACAGCCCCAAAACGAACTCAAGGCATAAAAGTATCAACAACGAACAAATATCAAATCAAAGCTGAAGACCACGAAAACAGAAAAGCAAACGAAGTTGAACTGAGTCTAATTAGATGTGAGTACTATAAAGTACTCACCTTTGCTTTGTCGAAGTGGCCGAAGCCCTGAAATCGCCGTTCGAAGTGACGAAGTTGAACTCGAACGAGGTGACGAAGCCGCGAAATTGAAGACGAACGCAGGAGCCAATGAAGTCGTCGCCTTCGAACTGAACGGGCCCTACCTCCTGAAGACGAACGAGCGCGAAGACGAGCAGCCATAATTGACGAAGCCCTAATCTCGAAAGGGGGAAGAATGAGATGCCGCCATTATTTTTTTCTCAATCGATTTAATTAGGGTTTTAAAATAATAACGGGGGCGGGTTTGATTAATGAAGAGGGGAACGGTTATAACTCGAAAACTTCATAGCATCAAACAAAAGAAATATGGGCCAAGTTTATATTAAAGCCCGATAAACCCTTTAATAACTTTTATAAAAGAATTTCAACCCGATTTTAAAATTCCAACAGCAATAACTATCACCATTAAATCGAAATGACGATGATTACAAATTGGTGAGAAATTCCTGGGTTGTTACAAACTCGGACCTCAAATCAACAGAAACACCAGCTGAACACAGCCACAACACTTAAGCAGACTCACCTCCTTAACTTGTTCCAAAGAAAACATCTTCGGGAACATCCATAGTCACTGCATCTCATCACGCAGCTACTACTTCCTGATGTACCCAAAATACCATCACTTGCTTCTACCCAACCGATAGATCCAAATTCTGCTCATCCAACTTCAGAAATGAACTCCGAACCTTAACAGGTTTCCTTCAGAGATCAAAAAGTTCTTCATCACTACAGAACTCTCTCAAGACGGTATTAGGTCTATGGTGTCGATAATTACACTTCCAACCTAAGACATTCAAACTCCAACCAATGGTAGCCGTGTTACACACACCACTACCCCATCTACCTTTAGGACTTATATTGGAAAACCTGAACAGGTAACCCAACAAATAGGTAGATATATATATATATATATATATATATATATATATATATATATATATATTAAAATTACGAATACGCTCTCTCAAGATAGACACCACTACAGAGCCAAGGTATTCACTCAACCCAATGCTCTGATACCAACTGAGACGACCCGACTTTCTTACCACAGAAAATGGCATCATCTTTAAGAAAGAAAGGAATAGAAAAGAGAAAAGAAAGAAGAGAAGAAAGAAACAACATTAGGATCTACACAGTGGAACGAATAAATTATATTAATAACATAAATATTACATAATTTACAACCATTATCAGAGTTCACAGATATACAACACATACTAGACAGTTATAAACACCTGTCTAGTTATACAACTAAATACAACTCAAAACAAACAACTCAGAGAACACACAGCGGAATACTATATATATCTACACGCGGAAGCCTCCTGCTCCATTGCTCCTCCACAATTCGTCAAAGCTAACCTGAATCCTAACCTGAATTCCCTTGGCTACTCATAAAAATTTGAGTACCCAAGAGTTTATGAAAAACAAAAATAAACTCCGGGTCAGATATTGGTCTGGTGTGAGTAACATGTTAAAGTTGCTTAACTTTCAAAAACCTTTTGAAAAGAAAGGTATCACGTAAGACTTCCCACACATAAACATGGAAAAGTTTTTACCATACGCTAACCAAAACATTTGATAGGAAATCCGATGATATTATAATAGTGTCTAGGGTTTTCAAATAAATAAGAAATAGCTGAAATTGTTACATGATTAAATTCCAGCTACTAGCCACAAAAGTGGGTAATACAATCAAAACCGTTGGCACTTATTGGATTTTGGATTCCATACAATGGCAGGGCTACTGGGGAACCGCCCATCACAGTACGTGGCCTAGATCAACTTACCGAGGAGTACGCTCGCTCCCCTGCAACACAAAGCCAGACCCATTCCTTACTGAACAGTTCCGAACAAGATAACCCCGTGGTTGTAGCTAGCAACCACCCACACAGCCGAATATAAAGGGACCTCTAGACAGGGGTAAATCTCGCTCTCCAGTGGGTGCGACCCACGAAGCCTTGCTGCACCTCCCCTGTTTTAGCCATTCCCGGTTGATGAGGTTTGAAGCTACGATTATCTTTATAGGACATATCACTTAGAATGCTCATCGTCCACCTGACGATGTTCTGAAAGTATTCAATCCATACAAGTTCGTTCCGGGTTCGAACGAAACCGAAGGCATTATCTCGTTACACTCATTTTGGAATCACCCTCATAGTTAACGACAATAACCCTTGCATTCTAAACCACCATCTCGAATCTATAAGAAATAATTTCGTCAACTCATTACGGAATCACCCACAGAGTTATACTGACTCATAGTCCTTACACCTCGAGTCTTCACAAAGCTCCACTTTGATTCACGACCTAACGTTATTTGGAATCGATGTGGTTTTCGGATATCCAAATATGGAAACCTGATCCCGGTCTCATCGAAATCCAAAGAGTGTCTTTTAGGTCCAAGTTGTTTTAAAGGTTTTAAACAATTCAATATAGTATCTATATACACGTGGATAGATAATTCATAAATCACAATCGATAATCTATCATTATCACATAACTGGTAATACACATTATCAATATCAAATAGATATTCCATATATCACCATCACAATAGATAATCTATGTTATCATCACAATACAACCAAGCATTCATACCACACAATATTACTTATCTCATAACTGAGATCACAAGCATCCAAGACAATCAATGTTATCCATTCATACATAAGCAAAGATTTAATCATCACAATATAATTAATTTAAAATAAATTAAATTAACTATCACCAATCTCTAATTAATTTAAAGTGAATTAAATTAATTACTTCATCTTTAATTAATTTAAAATAAATTAAATTAATTACTTCATCAATATAAACCTTGCATACTCAATCATTTAATTAATTATAATCAATTAATCATTCATTATTAATCACCTTAATTAATCACTCTTGATTAGTTATCCTTAATTACATTCATGTAATTATCCTCAATTAATTTCACAACATTAATTATTCTCAACCAAACAGTAATTAACCTTTAATTACTTCAATTAGTTAATTAACTATAACTAATTATCCTAATCATTAATTAATTACATTAATTGGTTACATTAATTAATTACCTATTATTGATTAATTAATCATAATTAATCAACTTTAATTACATCATTAATTATAATAATTAATGATCCTTAATTATTAATTACCTTAAGTAATTAACTTATAATTATTAATCATCCCAGATTAATTACATTTAGTAATTATCTAGCTTAATTACTATATTAAATAAGTTAATTATCCTTTAATTTATTACTTAATTAATCCCTTGATTAATTATTAAATAATTAAACCAAATTATCTCACACTTAAACACCTCCACTTAATTACAATCATGTAATTATTAATTAATTATTAACTAAGTAATTTCCAAATCATTAATTACATAAAGTAATTATTTATAAAACCCAAGTGTTTAAAACTAATTAAACTTAATTAATTAAAATAAACAATCTCATTAAATTAAATTAATTACATTAAGTAATTAATTCCTTAATTACTTTATCAAGTAATTACACTCAAACCATTCATAATTGATTATTATTAAATTAATTAATCTAATTAATTATAAAAATTAACCAAATTAATTAATTATTAAATAATCCTGGTTAATGACCTTCATTAACCATTCTCTAATTATTTTATAAAGTAGTTAACTTAAATTAATTACCATTTAAATTATCTTTAATCATTCATTAATTAAAGTTAATTATTAAATTAATTAACCTTGATTTAAAACTTAATTACATAATTAATAATATTCATTCATTATTAATTACTAATCTAATTATTGATCTTAATTATAAATTGATTAATCATTAATCAATTATTAATTCCAAATTTAATTAATTAGTTAAATTAATTTATTAATCTTAATTACCTTATTAATTAGATTAATTCTGAAATATTAATCTTAATTAAATTTTCAAGATAAAACATAACTTAATTATGTTAAAACAATCTAATTGAAACAAAGAATTTTTGGAACTACTTTTAAATTTCCATTTTAAAATACAAGGTTTAAAATAAAACTAATTTTAAAACTTATCAAAGTTTAAAAAAAATTAAAACTTATTTAAATTTCAGGACAAACCAAAAGTTTGTCTTAAAATGAAATCATAAAATTTTGAAGTTAGATTCGTTTCAAAGTTTAGAAATTTTCAACTCATTCTTAGTTTAAACTTTCAATTTAAATCTTCTTTTAAATTAAAACTGAAGTTCACTTTTAAATTTAGATTTCCAGATTTAAAATTAATCTTTAAATCTTACTCACATTTTAAAAACTTCATTATTAAAAAGTTTCAACTTTTTACGCAAAATAAAATAGTTAATTAAGTTAAATTTTGAAACATTTATTTTTATTTAAAAACTGGGATTTATATTTGAATCTGAAATTCAAAAATTGCATTTGAATTTAAACTTAAACCTTACCCTAAACAAAACTACATATTTTAAAATTTTTAAAAACCCAGATTTTTAAAAAAAAACACAGTTTTACTGTAACCTGGAATTTACAATGACCCGAGAAAATCAAATCCTACTTCGAGTCTAAAGCCTGCCTACTTCGAGTTTCTAATATGCTAGCTTCGAGTAAAACACAGACCTACCCTGCAACACACCCAAACCCAGAATCAATTCACCTGAATCTCATCGTCATGCATATGCACGGCGACCACCACCTCTGCCGATCAACTTAGGTGATCAAGCCATAGCCAAAAACCCCTCAATCCACTAAAATCATCATCAGATTGAACAGAAATCAAAGAATCAAAATTTAGCTTTACAAACCTAAACCTGAAACATGATTTAAAGGTTTTAGTCCCAACCTGTTAACAGCCAATTGTTCGCCACTCCGATCACCTGAATATCCCCCTCTCTGGCCATGAAACAATCCACACATCAGCTACACAATCACCAAGAACCAGAACACTCGATCACCCCTACACCTCACACTGACCCAATCCTCAACCCCTATTCAAAACTAGGGTTTAAACAAAAATTTCCCAACTGCAACCAATCTAGCAATTTGATATCCACTTCTTTGATTTTCTAAGGATCTAAGATCCTTACTCTATAACTCAGAAAAATTTTGAGTTTTCTTAAACTACAATTTGCAAGAATTTTGCTCATATTCAATTTTGGTTTAAGAACAAACTGCTACTTTATCAAACACCTAAAAATACTATTACTTGATTTAAAAATCAAGTTTTTGTTAATGCATTAAGTTTATGAAACTGGATTTCAATATTAATATGTTAGGATTTGATCAAGATTTAACATATAATGTTATTACCTGTTTTTACAGAGATATCACCCTGTATTTAACTCACCTAATTTTTTTTTAAAATCTTAACTTAAGAAAATAAAAAAAACATATTATTTCATAAATTTGAATTCTAATCTATGATAAGCAAACTTCTTTTAATTATTCTAGAACCCAGTTACTATCTTAAATCAGATCAATTGTAGGAATTCTTTTAAATAGGATGTGAATCTGAGTATACTCTGCAGAACATAATCAACATGCATATACAATTATAATCACAACAGACTTTTCATAAGCACACAACATATTTTATCACAAACATTTATCAAGCAACCTAAATATAGTTTAAGATTTAGATGTTACTCGCCAGAATTCAATGCAGAGCTCAGTTAGACCCTTATGAATATTGCGGAAAGAATGCAGACTTGCTCTCTTATTAAAAATCTGAGTTGCAATTTTGAAAGCTCATGTTTCCATACTCTATTACTTGTATGCAGAAAATAGATGCTATTGCCAATTTCCCAAATGCTATGATTCCCAGTTTAAAACAGAGTGCAGAAAACAATGCAGGCCCTTTATTTGATTTGAAGAAATGCAGGTTGATGTTGAATAAATGCAGATTTTCTTTGGATTTGTACATGTATTTGAAGGGATTAGATATGAGGAGTTTTTGATTTTGAATATGGTTGAATATGCATGAATGAAGATGCAAACTAAACTAATGTATTTTTAGATTTAAGGAAATAAAAGAAAATTTAAAACAAATTTAACACTTGTCAAATTGTTTACATTAGTTTTGAAAACTTGTTAATTTGTTATGCTAATTTTTGAACACATGTTACATGAATGTAACACTTGTCTCTTAATATAATTAGTACTAATTACAATTTAATGTGTATGTTAGCCTAAGTTAATATGTTAGTTTATATTTAAACATGTGTATAAATTTATAAATGAAAATAAAAACAAACTCATGTTTATAAATAAACTTATACATATTAAAGATTAAAACAAATAAACAATTTAAAATTCATACTTTTGAACTTAAATTCAAATGAAATTCAAAATCAATTATTTTCAAATCAAGTTATATATAAAAATTCAATTTGAAATAACAACTTGCAAATGTAATTCAAAATCTATTTATAAAGATAATACAATATTAATATTATTTTTATAAATCTCTTATTATTAAATTAAAATCATTTTACAAGTGATTATATTTTTATTAATAAAATATCCATTTTATTAAGCCATGAAACCTTTTGTTGAATTTATTCTAAATTTAAAGTCAATCTAATTTAATTCAAACATTTTAAACATTTTCTTATCAATTTTAAAATCATATATTTATTTATTAAATAGTTTTAAAACTCAATACTAATTATAATCAAAATTTCCAATTTAAAATGTATATATTAAAATTTTAAAACATGGTTCATTTATTAATTTTAAACCAAAATCGTTTATTTAACTTTGAAAAACTTAAATATTAAATAAAACAAATTTTCCAAATTACTACAATTATTAAAAATAGAAAATATGCTTTACTTATTAAAATTAAAACAATACCAAACTATTTAAAATATAAACCATATATTTATATTGTAAATAGAAATCAATTTATTATTTTTAAAAGATAAAATAACCAATTTAAATATTTACTGAAGAAGATTATTAAATCTATTTGAATTATTATTAACAGAATATCAATATCAATTTAATTTTAACTACAGATTATTAAATTGATATTGTTAAAAATTCTGGGATATTACAATCCTTCCCCCTTGAAAGAATTTCGTCCTCGAAATTTAAAACAAAGGTAATTTAATAATCTCATTAAATTTTAAATTTAAAAACACAAGCATATACAAACATATGCTAACAACCAAAAACAACCAATCAAACAAATCTAATTATCCAGAAAAATTCTGGATAGAATTTTATTGAGTTTTCCCAGGTGTGTATATATATACCGGAATACTCGCTTTAAAGAATCCAAACAAAGAATACTATGAAGCTACAAAGCTCCTATACAACTATATATATAACACTGGACAAGCTATCAGACTATAAACGAGTCTGACACAACAACCAAAACTCCAGAACTGCTGGTTCCACAACCAGAGATAGATCATACACATACTCCCTCAGAGATACGTGAAACTCATCGAATCCCAATTATCCAAACTGGCAATCCAATCTTGTAGATCAATCACTTAAAAGATCCAAAACACCTCAGAGATAGCTTCTCAGACTTACCCAAACTTATAGCTCACTTTTGATTGGAGAAAACTTATCCAAAATTAAATTTCCGACTTCAGAGTTCAAATCCCTCCGACTCTTATCCACACAATCTCTTCGGACGAGCCCGAGCTGCCTACAGCCTTACTGATCAGCTCAACCTTCGCTGATGCTCCTAGAAACAAACTAAACCAATCAACACAACAAAATGATCTCCTCAAGATCAACCAAAACCAAGAACTCAAACTCTACTCCTCAACATCAGAAGACAACAACTCACTTCTCCTGTCCGGGAAAAGAAAAGCAGATACACTTCCAAACTGCTTCCGCTGCTCAACTCTGATCTGAAGTAGAAGAAAATGCTTAAAGAAGAACACAAGCACAAACAGTAAAACACACCCAGAGATATGTTTCAACAAATCCATAAGAAACTTTCAGAAGTTCCCTCAAAACTCTGTGCTGCTACACCAACTCAATCTCCTGGAACCATTCTTCTATAAGGATGAACCACCGGTACCACTCCTGGAATCCCAGATAATAAGGAATCTCAAATTCCAGATGCGAACCAAACTCTGACTTTCTGAAGGCATCCAGAAAAACTCAGATAACCCAAGAGAACACTCAAACAATCGCAAGTCACTTTTGCGAACCACCCAAACCAAATCCAAGGAAAACTGTTTTCCCTTAACCAAATTGAACAGCTTACACTTAACTAGCCAACCCATCGAAGAAACAGGTCCACTTAACTGTTTCTGAACTCCACTTCAGAAAAACTGCTAAGACAGAAGATCTCTTGCCAATACCGAGAACACTCCAAACTGCACTGCTGCCACAGATGCCAAAGAATTCCAAATCAAAGTTCTCTGAGAAACTCGGACCTCAAATCAACAGAAACACCAGCTGAACACAGCCACAACACCTAAGCAGACTCACCTCCTTAACTTGTTCCAAAGAAAACATCTTCGTGAACATCCATAGTCAATGCATCTCATCACGCAGCTACTACTTCCTAATGTATCCAAAATACCATCACTTGCTTCTACCCAACCGACAGATCCAAATTCTGCTCATCCAACTTCATAAATGAACTCCGAACCTTAACAGGTTTCCTTCAGAGATCAAAAAGTTCTTCATCACTACAGAACTCTCTCGAGACGGTATTAGGTCTACGGTGTCGATAATTACACTTCCAACCTAAGACATTCAAACTCCAACCAATGGTAGTCGTGTTACACACACCACTACCCCATCTACCTTTAGGACTTATATTGGAAAACCTGAATAGGTAACCCAACAGATAGGTAGATATATATATATATATATATATATATATATATATATATATATATATATATATATTAAAATTACGAATACGCTCTCTCAAGATAGACACCACTACAGAGCCTAGGTATTCACTCAACCTAATGCTCTGATACCAACTGAGACGACCCGACTTTCTTACCACAGAAAATCGCATCATCTTTAAGAAAGAAAGGGATAGAAAAGAGAAAAGAAAGAAGAGAAGAAAGAAACGACATCAGAATCTACACAGCGGAACGCATAAATTATACCAATAACATAAATATTACATAATTTACAACCATTATCAGAGTCCACAGATATACAACACATGCTAGACAGTTATAAACACCTGTCTAGTTATACAACTAAATACAACTCAAAGCAAACAATTCAGAGAACACACAGCGGAATACTATATATATCTACACGCGGAAGCCTCCTGCTCCATTGCTCCTCCACAATTCGTCAAAGCTAACCTGAATCCTAACCAGAATTCCCTTGGCTACTCATAAAAATTTGAGTACCCAAGAGTTTATGAAAAACAAAAATAAACTCCGGGTCAGATATGGGTCTGGTGTGAGTAACAGGTTAAAGTTTCTTAACTTTCAAAAACCTTTTGAAAAGAAAGGTATCACGTAAGACTTCCCACACATAAACATGGAAAAGTTTTTACCTTACGCTAACCAAAACATTTGATAGGAAATCCGATGATATTATAATAGTGTCTAGGGTTTTCAAATAAATAAGAAATAGCCGAAATTGTTACATGATTAAATTCCAGCTACTAGCCACAAAAGTGGGTAATACAATCAAAACCGTTGGCACTTATTGGATTTTGGATCATACAATGGCAGGGCTACTGGGGAACCGCCCGCCACAGTACGTGGCCTAGATCAACGTACCGAGGAGTACGCTCGCTCCCCTGCAACACAAAGCCAGACCCATTCCTCACTGAACAGTTCCGAACAAGACAACCTTGTGGTTGTAGCTAGCAACCATCCACACAGCCGAATATAAAGGGACTTCTAGACAGGGGTAAATCTTGCTCTCCAGTGGGTGCGACCCACGAAGCCTTGCTGCACCTCCCCTGTTTTAGCCATTCCCGGTTGATGAGGCTTGAAGCTACGATTACCTTTATAGGACATATCACTTAGAATGCTCATCGTCCACCTGACGATGTTCTTAAAGCATTCAATCCATACAAGTTCATTCCGGGTTCGAACGAAACCGAAGGCATTATCTCGTTACACTCATTTTGGAATCACCTTCAGAGTTAACGACAATAACCCTTGCATTCTAAACCACCATCTCGAATCTATAAAACTAATTCCGTCAACTCATTACGGAATCACCCACAGAGTTATACTGACTCATAGTCCTTACACCTCGAGACTTCACAAAGCTCCACTTTCATTCACAACCTAACGTTATTTGGAATTGATGTGGTTTTCGGATATCCAAATATGGAAACCTGATCCCGGTCTCATCGAAATCCAAAGCGTGTCTTTTAGGTCCAAGTTTTTTTAAAGGTTTTAAACAATTCAATAAAGTATCTATACACACACAGATAGATAATTCATAAATCACAATTGATAATCTATCATTATCACATAACAGATAATCCACATTATCAATATCAAATAGATATTCCATATATTACCATCACAATAGATAACCTATGTTTTCATCACAATACAACCAAGCATTCATACCACACAATATTACTTATCTCATGACTGAGATCACAAGCATCCAAGACAATCAATGTCATCCATTCATACATAAGCAAAGATTTACTCATCACAATATAATTAATTTAAAATGAATTAAATTAACTATCACTAATCTCTAATTAATTTAAAGTGAATTAAATTAATTACTTCATCTTTAATTAATTTAAAATAAATTAAATTAATTACTTCATCAATATAAACCTTACTAACTCAATCATTTAATTAATTACAATCAATTAATCATTCATCGTTAATCACCTTAATTAATCACTCTTGATTAATTATCCTTAATTACATTCATGTAATTATCCTCAATTAATTTCACAAAATTAATTATTCTTAACCAAACAGTAATTAACCTTTAATTACTTCAATTAGTTAATTAACTATAATTAATTATCCTAATCCTTAATTAATTACATTAATTAATTACCTATTATTGATTAATTAATCATAATTAATCAACTTTAATTACATCTTTAGTTATAATAATTAATGATCCTTAATTACTAATTACCTTAAGTAATTAACTTATAATTATTACTCATTCCAGATTAATTACATTTAGTAATTATCTAGCTTAATTACTATATTAAACAAATTAATTATCCTTTAATTTATTACTTAATTAATCCCTTGATTAATTATTAAATAATTAAACCAAATTATCTCACACTTAAACACCTCCACTTAATTACAATCATGTAATTATTAATTAATTACTTAACTAAGTAATTTCCAAATCATTAATTACATAAAGTAATTATTTATAAAACCCAAGTGTTTAAAACTAATTAAACTTAATTAATTAAAATAAACAATCTCATTAAATTAAATTAATTACATTAAGTAATTAATTCCTTAATTACTTTATCAAGTAACTACACTCAAACCATTCATAATTGATTATTATTAAATTAATTAATCTAATTAATTATAAAAATTAACCAAATTAATTAATTATTAAATAATCCTGGTTAATGACCTTCATTAACCATTCTCTAATTATTTTATAAAGTAGTTAACTTAAATTAATTACCATTTAAATTATCTTTAATCATTCATTAATTAAAGTTAATTATTAAATTAATTAACCTTGATTTAAAACTTAATTACATAATTAATAATATTCATTCATTATTAATTACTAATCTAATTATTGATCTTAATTATAAATTGATTAATCATTAATCAATTATTAATTCCAAATTTAATTAATTAATTAAATTAAATTATTAATCTTAATTACCTTATTAATTGGACAAATTCTGAAATATTAATCTTAATTAAATTTTCAAGATAAAACATAACTTAATTATGTTAAAACAATCTAATTGAAACAAAGTATTTTTAGAACTACTTTTAAATTTCCATTTTAAAATACAAGGTTTAAAATAAAACTAATTTTAAAACTTATCAAAGTTTTAAAAAAAATTAAAACTTATTTAAATTTCAGGACAAAACAAAAGTTTGTCTTAAAGTGAAATCATAAAATTTTGAAGTTAGATTCATTTCAAAGTTTAGAAATTTTCAACTCATTCTTAGTTTAAACTTTCAATTTAAATCTTCTTTTATATTAAAAATGAAGTTCACTTTTAAATTTAGATTTCCAGATTTAAAATTAATCTTTAAATCTTACTCACATTTTAAAAACTTAATTATTAAAAAGTTTCAACTTTTTACACAAAATAAAATAGTTAATTAAGTTAAATTTTGAAACTTTTATTTTTATTTAAAAACTGGGATTTAAATTTGAATCTGAAATTCAAAACTTGCATTTGAATTTAAACTTAAACCTTACCCTAAACAAAACTACAGATTTTAAAAATTTTAAAAACCCAGATTTTTAAAAACAAACATAGTTTTACTGTAACCTGGAATTTACAGTGACACGAGAAAATCAAATCCTACTTCGAGTCTAAAGCCTGCCTACTTCGAGTTTCTAATATGCTAGCTTCGAGTAAAACACAGACCTACCCTGTAACACACCCAAACCCAAAATCAATTCACCTGATCTCATCGCCGTGCATATGCACAGTGACCACCACCTCTGCCGATCATCTTAGGTGATCAAGCCACAACCAGAAACCCCTCAATCCACTAACATCATCATCAGATTGAATAGAAATCAAAGAATCAAAATTTAGCTTTACAAACCTAAACCTGAAACATGATTTTCAGGTTTTAGTCCCAACCTGTCAACGGCCAATTGTTCGCCACTTTGATCACCTGAATATCCCCCTCTCCGGCCATGAAACAATCCACACATCAGCTACACAATCACCAAGAACCAGAACACTCGATCACCCCTACCCCTTACACTGACCCAATCCTCAACCCCTATTCAAAACTAGGGTTTAAACAAAAATTTCCCAACTGCAACCAATCTAGCAATTTTATATCCACTTCTTTGATTTTCTAAGGATCTAAGATCCTTACTTTATAACTCAGAAATTTTTTGAGTTTTCTTAAACTACAGATTGCAAGAATTTTGCTCATATTCAATTTTGGTTTATGAACAAACTTCTACTTTATCAAACACCTAAAAATACTAATACTTGATTTAAAAATCAACTTTTTGTTAATGCATTAAGTTTATGAAACTTGATTTCAATATTAATATGTTAGGATTTGATCAAGATTTAACATATAATGTTATTACCTGTTTTTACAGAGATATCACCCTGTATTTAACTCACCTAATTTTTTTTAAACCTTAACTTAAGAAAATAAAAAAAACATATTACTTTATAAATTTGAATTCTAATCTATGATAAGCAAACTTCTTTTAATTATTCTAGAACCCAGTTACTATCTTAAATCAGATCAATTGTAGGAATTCTTTTAAATAGGATGTGAATCTGAGTATACTCTACAGAACATAATCAACATGCATATACAATTATAATCACAACAGACTTTTCATAAGCACACAACATATTTTATCACAAACATTTATCAAGCAACCTAAATATAGTTTAAGATTTAGATGTTACTCACCAGAATTCAATGCAGAGCTCAGTTAGACCCTTATGAATATTGCAGAAAGAATGCAGGCTTTCTCTTTTATTAAAAATCTGAGTTGCAATTTTGAAAGCTCATGTTTCCATACTCTATTACTTGTATGCAGAAAATAGATGCTATTGCCAATTTCCCAAATGCATGGTATGATTCCCAGTTTAAAACAGAGTGCAGAAAACAATGCAGGCCCTTTATTTGATCTGAAGAAATGCAGGTTGATGTTGAATAAATGCAGATTTGCTTTGGATTTGTACATGTATTTGAAGGGCTTAGATATGAGGAGTTTTTGATTTTTAATATGGTTGAATATGCATGAATGAAGATGCAAACTAAACTATTGTATTTTCAGATTTAAGGAAATAAAAGAAAATTTAAAACAAATTTAACACTTGTCAAATTGTTTATGTTAGTTTTGAACACTTGTTAATTTGTTACGCCAATTTTTGAACACATGTTACATGAATGTAACACTTGTCTCTTAAAATAATTAGTACTAATTACAATTTAATGTGTATGTTAGCCTAAGTTAATATGTTAGTTTATATTTAAACATGTGTATAAATTTATAAATGAAAATAAAAACAAATTCATGTTTATAAATAAACTTATACATATTAAAGATTAAAACAAATAAACAATTTAAAATTCATACTTTTGAACTTAAATTCAAACTAAATTCAAAATCAATTATTTTCAAATCAAGTTATATATAAAAATTCAATTTGAAATAACAACTTGCAAATTTAATTCAAAATCTATTTATAAAGATAATACAATATTAATATTATTTTTATAAATCTCTTATTATTAAATTAAAATCATTTTACAAGCGATTATATTTTTATTAATAAAATATCCATTTATTAAGCCATGAAACCTTTTGTTGAATTTATTCTAAATTTAAAGTCAATCTAATTTAATTCAAACATTTTAAATATTTTCTTATCAATTTTAAAATCATATATTTATTTATGAAATAGTTTTAAAACTCAATACTAATTAAAATCAAAATTTCCAATTTAAAATGTATATATTAAAATTTTAAAACATGGTTCATTTATTAATTTTAAACCAAAATCATTTATTGAACTTTGAAAAACTTAAATATTAAATAAATTTTTTTTCCAAATTACTACAAATATTAAAACTAGAAAATATGCTTTACTTATTAAAATTAAAACAATACCAAACTATTTAAAATATAAACCATATATTTATATTGTAAATAGAAATCAATTTATCATTTTTAAAAGATAAAATAACCAATTTAAATATTTAGTGAAGAAGATTATTAAATCTATTTGAATTATTGTTAACAGAATATCAATATCAATTTAATTTATCTACAGATTATTAAATTGATATTGTTAAAAATTCTGGGATATTACAATCCTTTCCCCTTAAAAGAATTTCGTACTCGAAATTTAAAACAAAGGTAATTTAATAATCTCATTAAATTTTAAATTTAAAAACACAAGCATATATCAAACATATGCTAACAACCAATAAAACAAATCTAATTATACAGACAAATTCTGGATAGAATTTTATTGAGTTTTCCCAGGTGTATATATATACCGGAATACTCGCTTCAGAGAATCCAAACAAACAATACCATGAAGCTACAAAGCTCCTACACAAATATATATATAACACTAGACAAGCTATCAGACTACAAACGAGTCTGACACAACAACCAAAACTCCAGAACTGCTAGTTCCACAACCAGAGATAGATCATACACATACTCCCTCAGAGATACGTGAAACTCATCGAATCCCAGTTATCCAAACTGGCAATCCAATCCAGTAGATCAATCACGTAATCTCCTAGATCACAGAAAAGATCCAAAACACTTCAGAGCTAGCTTCTCAGACTTACCCAAGCTTATGGCTCCCTTTTGATCGGAGAAAACTTATCCAAAATTAAATTTCCGACTTCAGAGTTCAAATCCCTCCGACTCTTATCCACAAAATCTCTTCGGACGATCCTAAGCTGCCTACAGCCTTACTGATCAGCTCAACCTTCGCTGATGCTCCTAGAAACAAACTAAACCAATCAACACAACAAAATGATCTCCTCAAGATCAACCAAAACCAAGAACTCAAACTCTACTCCTCAACATCAGAAGACAACAACTCACTTCTCCTATCCGGGAAAAGAAAAGCAGATACACTTCCAAACTGCTTCTGCTGCTCAACTATGATCTGAAGTAGAAGAAAATGCTTAAAGAAGAACACAAGCACAAACAGTAAAACACACCCAGAGATATGGTTCAACAAATCCATAAGAAACTTTCAGAAGTTCCCTCAAAACTCTGTGCTGCTACACCAACTCAATCTCCTGGAACCATTCTTCTATAAGGCTAAACCACCGGTACCACTCATGGAATCCCAGACAATAAGGAATATCAAACTCCAGATGCGAACCAAACTTTGACTTTCTGAAGACATCCAGAAAAACTCAGATAACCCAAGAGAACACTCAAACAATCGCAAGTCACTTTTGCGAACCACCCAAACCAAATCCAAGGAAAACTGTTTTCCCTTAACCAAATTGAACAGCTTACACTTAACTAGCCAACCCATCGAAGAAATGGGTCCACTTAACTGCTTCTGAACTCCACTTCAGAAAAATTGCTAAGCCAGAAGATCTCTTGCCAATACCGAGAACACTCCAAACTGCACTGCTGCCACAGATGCCAAAGAATTCCAAATCAAAGTTCTCTGAGAAACTCGGACCTCAAATCAACAGAAACACCAGCTGAACACAGCCACAACACTTAAGCAGACTCACCTCCTTAACTTGTTCCAAAGAAAACATCTTCGGGAACATCCATAGTCACTGCATCTCATCACGCAGCTACTACTTCCTGATGTACCCAAAATACCATCACTTGCTTCTACCCAACCGATAGATCCAAATTCTGCTCATCCAACTTCAGAAATGAACTCCGAACCTTAACAGGTTTCCTTCAGAGATCAAAAAGTTCTTCATCACTACAGAACTCTCTCGAGACGGTATTAGGTCTACGGTGTCGATAATTACACTTCCAACCTAAGACATTCAAACTCCAACCAATGGTAGCCGTGTTACACACACCACTACCCCATATACCTTTAGGACTTATATTGGAAAACCTGAACAGGTAACCCAACAGATAGGTAGATATATATATATATATATATATATATATATATATATATATATATATATATATATATATATATATTAAAATTACGAATACACTCTCTCAAGATAGACACCACTACAGAGCCAAGGTATTCACTCAACCCAATGCTCTGATACCAACTGAGACGACCCGACTTTCTTACCACAGAAAATCGCATCATCTTTAAGAAAGAAAGGGATAGAAAAGAGAAAAGAAAGAAGAGAAGAAAGAAACAACATCAGAATCTACACAGCGGAACGAATAAATTATATTAATAACATAAATATTACATAATTTACAACCATTATCAGAGTTCACAGATATACAACACATACTAGACAGTTATAAACACCTGTCTAGTTATATAACTAAATACAACTCAAAACAAACAACTCAGAGAACACACAGCGGAATACTATATATATCTACACGCGGAAGCCTCCTGCTCCATTGCTCCTCCACAATTCGTCAAAGCTAACCTGAATCCTAATCTGAATTCCCTTGGCTACTCATAAAAATTTGAGTACCCAAGAGTTTATGAAAAACAAAAATAAACTCCGGGTCAGATATTGGTCTGGTGTGAGTAACATGTTAAAGTTGCTTAACTTTCAAAAACCTTTTGAAAAGAAAGGTATCACGTAAGACTTCCCACACATAAACATGGAAAAGTTTTTACCTTACGCTAACCAAAACATTTGATAGGAAATCCGATGATATTATAATAGCGTCAGGGGTTTTCAAATAAATAAGAAATAGCCAAAATTGTTACATGATTAAATTCCAGCTACTAGCCACAAAAGTGGGTAATACAATCAAAACCGTTGGCACTTATTGGATTTTGGATTCCATACAATGGCAGGGCTACTGGGGTACCGCCCGTCACAGTACGTGGCCTAGATCAACGTACCGAGGAGTATGCTCTTTACCCCGCAACACAAAGCAAGACCCATTCCTTACTGAACAGTTTCGAACAAGACAACCTCGTGGTTGTAGCTAGCAACCACCCACACAGCCAAATATAAAGGGACTTCTAGATAGGGGTAAATCTTTCTCTCCAGTGGGTGCGACCCACGAAGCCTTGCTGCACCTTCCCTGTTTTAGCCATTCTCGGTTGATGAGGCTTGAAGCTACGATTACCTTTATAGGACATATCACTTAGAATGCTCATCGTCCACCTGACGATGTTCTGAAAGCATTCAATCCATACAAGTTCGTTCCGGGTTCGAACGAAACCGAAGGCATTATCTCGTTACACTCATTTTGGAATCACCCTCAGAGTTAACGACAATAACCCTTGCATTCTAAACCACCATCTCGAATCTATAAGAACTAATTCCGTCAACTCATTACGGAATCACCCACAGAGTTATACTGACTCATAGTCCTTACACCTCGAGTCTTCATAAAGCTCCACTTTGATTCACGACCTAACGTTATTTGGAATCGATGTGGTTTTCGGATATACAAATATGGAAACCCAATCCTGGTCTCAACGAAATCCAAAGTGTGTCTTTTAGGTCCAAGTTGTTTTAAAGGTTTTAAACAATTCAATACAGTATCTATATACACACAGATAGATAATTCATAAATCACAATTGATAATCTATCATTATCACATAACAGGTAATCCACATTATCAATATCAAATAGATATTCCATATATCACCATCACAATAGATAACCTATGTTATCATCACAATACAACCAAGCATTCGTACCACACAATATTACTTATCTCATGACTTAGATCACAAGCATCCAAGACAATCAATGTCATCCATTCATACATAAGCAAAGATTTACTCATCACAATATAATTAATTTAAAATGAATTAAAGTATCTATCACCAATCTCTAATTAATTTAAAGTGAATTAAATTAATTACTTCATCTTTAATTAATTTAAAATAAATTAAATTAATTACTTCATCAATATATAAACCTTCCTTACTCAATCATTTAATTAATTACAATCAATTAATCATTCATTATTAATCACCTTAATTAATCACCCTTGATTAATTATCCTAAATTACATTCATGTAATTATCCTCAATTAATTTCACAAAATTAATTATTCTCAACCAAACAGTAATTAACCTTTAATTACTTCAATTAGTTAATTAACTATAATTAATTATCCTAATCCTTAATTAATTACATTAATTAATTACCTATTATTGATTAATTAATCATAATTAATAAACTTTAATTACATCATTAATTATAATAATTAATGATCCTTAATTATTAATTACCTTAAGTAATTAACTTATAATTATTAATCATCCCAGATTAATTACATTTAGTAATTATCTAGCTTAATTACTATATTAAACAAATTAATTATCCTTTAATTTATTACTTGATTAATCCCTTGATTAATTATTAAATAATTAAACCAAATTATCTCACACTTAAACGCCTCCACTTAATTACAATCATGTAATTATTAATTAATTACTTAACTAAGTAATTTCCAAATCATTAGTTACATAAAGTAATTATTTATAAAACCCAAGTGTTTAAAATAAATTAAACTTAATTAATTAAAATAAACAATCTCATTAAATTAAATTAATTACATTAAGTAATTAATTCCTTAATTACTTTATCAAGTAATTACACTCAAACCATTCATAATTGATTATTAAATTAATTAATCTAATTAATTATAAAAATTAACCAAATTAATTAATTATTAAATAATCCTGGTTAATGGCCTTCATTAACCATTCTCTAATTATTTTATAAAGTAATTAACTTAAATTAATTACCATTTAAATTATCTTTACTCATTCATTAATTAAAGTTAATTATTAAATTAATTAACCTTGATTTAAAACTTGGTTACATAATTAATAATATTCATTCATCATTAATTACTAATCTAATTAATGATCTTAATTATAAATTGATTAATCATTAATCAATTATTAATTCCAAATTTAATTAATTAATTAAATTAATTAATTAATCTTAATTACCTTATTAATTAGACTAATTCTGAAATATTAATCTTAATTAAATTTTCAAGATAAAACATAACTTAATTATGTTGAAACAGTCTAATTGAAACAAAGTATTTTTAGAACTACTTTTAAATTTCCATTTTAAAATACAAGGTTTAAAATAAAACTAATTTTAAAACTTATCAAAGTTTAAAAAAATTTAAAACTTATTTAAATTTCAGGACAAAACAAAAGTTTGCCTTAAAATGTAATCATAAAATTTTGAAGTTAGATTCATTTCAAAGTTTAGAAATTTTCAACTCATTCTTAGTTTAAACTTTCAATTTAAATCTTCTTTTAAATTAAAACTGAAGTTCACTTTTAAATTTAGATTTCCTGATTTAAAATTAATCTTTAAATCTTACTCACATTTTAAAAACTTCATTGTTAAAAAGTTTCAACTTTTTACCCAAAATAAAATAGTTAATTAAGTTAAATTTTGAAACTTTTATTTTTATTTAAAAACTGGGATTTAAATTTGAATCTGGAATTCAAAACTTGCATTTGAATTTAAACTTAAACCTTACCCTAAACAAAACTACAGATTTAAAAAAAAACACAGTTTTACTATAACCTGGAATTTACAGTGACCCAAGAAAATCAAATCCTACTTCGAGTCTAAAGCCTGCCTACTTCGAGTTTCTAATATGCTAGCTTCGAGTAAAACACAGACCTACCCTACAACACACCCAAACCCAAAATCAATTCACCTGAATCTCATCGTCGTGCATATGCACGGCGACCACCACCTCTGCCGATCATCTTAGGTGATCAAGCCACAACCAGAAACCCCTCCATCCACTAACATCATCATCAGATTGAACAGAAATCAAAGAATCAAAATTTAGCTTTGCAAACCTAAACCTGAAACATGATTTTCAGGTTTTAGTCCCAACCTGTCAACGGCCAATTGTTCGCCACTCCGATCACCTGAATATCCCCCTCTCCGGCCATGAAACAATCCACACATCAGCTACACAATCACCAAGAACCAGAACACTCGATCACCCCCACACCTCACACTGACCCAATCCTTAACCCCTATTCAAAACTAGGGTTTAAACAAAAATTTCCCAACTGCAACCAATCTAGCAATTTTATATCCACTTCTTAGATTTTCTAAGGATCTAAGATCCTTACTCTATAACTCAGAAATTTTTTGAGTTTTCTTAAACTACAGATTGCAAGAATTTTGCTCATATTCAATTTTGGTTTAAGAACAAACTGCTACTTTATCAAACACCTAAAAATACTAATACTTGATTTAAAAATCAAGTTTTTGTTAATGCATTAAGTTTATGAAACTGTATTTCAATATTAATATGTTAGGATTTGATCAAGATTTAACATATAATGTTATTACCTGTTTTTACAGAGATATCACCCTGTATTTAACTCACTTAAAAAAAAATTAAAACCTTAACTTCAGAAAATAAATTTTTTTTATTACTTTATAAATTTGAATTCTAATCTATGATAAGCAAACTTCTTTTAATTATTCTAGAACCCAGTTACTATCTTAAATCAGATCAATTGTAGGAATTCTTTTAAATAGGATGTGAATCTGAGTATACTCTACAGAACATAATCAACATGCATATACAATTATAATCACAACAAACTTTTTATAAGCACACAACTTATTTTATCACAAACATTTATCAAGCAACCTAAATATAGTTTAAGATTTAGATGTTACTCACCAGAATTCAATGCAGAGCTTAGTTAGAACCTTATGAATATTGCAGAAAGAATGCAGGCTTGCTCTCTTATTAAAAATCTGAGTTGCAATTTTGAAAGCTCATGTTTCCATACTCTATTACTTGTATGCAGAAAATAGATGTTACTGCCAATTTCCCAAATGCATGCTATGATTCCCAGTTTAAAACAGAGTGCAGAAAACAATGCAGACCCTTTATTTGATTTGAAGAAATGCAGGTTGATGTTGAATAAATGCAGATTTGCTTTGGATTTGTACATGTATTTGAAGGGCTTAGATATGAGGAGTTTTTGATTTTGAATATGGTTGAATATGCATGAATGAAGATGCAAACTAAACTATTGTATTTTCAGATTTAAGGAAATAAAAGAAAATTTAAAACAAATTTAACACTTGTCAAATTGTTTATGTTAGTTTTGAACACTTGTTAATTTGTTACGCCAATTTTTGAACACATGTTACATGAATGTAACACTTGTCTCTTAAAATAATTAGTACTAATTACAATTTAATGTGTATGTTAGCCTAAGTTAATATGTTAGTTTATATTTAAACATGTGTATAAATTTATAAATGAAAATAAAAACAAATTCATGTTTATAAATAAACTTATACATATTAAAGATTAAAACAAATAAACAATTTAAAATTCATACTTTTGAACTTAAATTCAAACTAAATTCAAAATCAATTATTTTCAAATCAAGTTATATATAAAAATTCGATTTGAAATAACAACTTGCAAATTTAATTCAAAATCTATTTATAAAGATAATACAATATTAATATTATTTTTATAAATCTCTTATTATTAAATTAAAATCATTTTACAAGAGATTATATTTTTATTAATAAAATATCCATTTTATTAAGCCATGAAACCTTTTGTTGAATTTATTCTAAATTTAAACTCAATCTAATTTAATTCAAACATTTTAAATATTTTCTTATCAATTTTAAAATCATATATTTGTTTATGAAATAGTTTTAAAACTCAATACTAATTAAAATCAAAATTTCCAATTTAAAATGTATATATTAAAATTTTAAAACATGGTTCATTTATTAATTTTAAACCAAAATCATTTATTTAACTTTGAAAAACTTAAATATTAAATAAAACAAATTTTCCAAATTACTACAAATATTAAGACTAGAAAATATGCTTTACTTATTAAAATTAAAACAATACCAAACTATTTAAAATATAAACCGTATTTTATATTGTAAATATAAATCAATTTACTATTTTAAAAGGATAAAATAACAAATTTAAATATTTACTGAAGAAGATTATTAAATCTATTTGAATTATTATTAACAGAATATCAATATCAATTTAATTTTAACTAGGGATTATTAAATTGATATTGTTAAAAATTCCGAGATATTACAGTTGTAGATATATGGTGATAGTCTAACATTTGTTTGTGCCTATCTATATGTATATATATCTTTTTTTTGGTCCGTTGTTCTGCGAAACCATTATATATTGGGTTCTGCTATGTGATTTAGATACAAATTCTTTGAACTCGTGTATACTACATTGTATTGAGATGAGATGCGTATCATTTCAGAAATGTTTAGATATTTTAGACGTATCCATGTTGATTTAAAGTAGTGTAGACAAGAGATCGCTCCTTTAGTGCCCACTGATCCGAGCTATCGGACTTTAAACTCCCTCTGATATTTCGGTCACTGAAGCCGGGACATCACAAATTGTGTGTTTCGAGAACCAATAAAAAAAGAGTTGATCATATTCGATACTATCCAATAAGGGGTAGGCCAGTTCTATATTGCCAGGGTCGATAGATTCAACCTCCGTGTTATTTTATATGGAGATGAACTATGACGGATGGTACCCAGCAGCCCAGTCATTGTATGTAATCCATTCTCCAGTAAGCGTCGTACGGACTTAGTTATGCCCAACTACGTTGAAATGTGAGTTGCAAGCATTTCAGGTATATTTATATTTTACTTTGAACTTTCAACATTATTATAATATCACTGGATGTTTTATAGAAATGGTTTGGTTATCGTAAGGTAAAAACCGTCCATGCCTATGTATGGCGCGGTCTTATGAGATGCCTTTTATTTAAAGATTTTTATAAAGTGAAGGACTAATGCATTACTCATACCAGAGCCATGTCGACGCAGAGTTTATTTTCTTTTTCTAAACTATTAGGTGCTCAAATTTAAATGGGTAGCCAAGTAGTTCATTTTTTTAAGCAAATTCATTTTGGATGAGCTTGGAGCGGGTGGCTTTATCGATAGCTAGTTATTACCTTGTTATTCACTGTATGATATGTATACTATATCTATTAGGTAGGGACAGGCTGTTATAGCCGTCCTAGGGAAAATTTTGTATTAGTATGACTGTGATGTAATATTTTTTAAATGAGTTTATAATATATTATGTTGAGTAATATATTGTTCCTTTGCATTGTGAGATTCTATGTTTTTTATTCTTCTATCTTTCTTTTCTTTTACTCTTAATGGCTTGTCTTTTCGGAGTAAGAAAGACGGACCGTTACATTTGGTATCAAAGCTTAGATTGAGAAAACACCAAGGCTTTGGCGGGGCAAACTCATTATAGAAAGCAGTGCCCTAGAATGAGTCTGAGTGTAATATATATATATATATATATATATATATATATATATATATATATATGAGTGTCTATTTGTTGGTAAATTAAAATGTTTTACATTGTCTTTTTTGATCTATTGAGTGGCTTAAGAATTCTGGTTAATGCGCCTGATCAACGTTATCGATAGTGATTCTCTAAACACTTGAACAAGTTAAATTGACATAATATTGCTTCAAATTTGGTAAATGAAATAATTTTACATAGGAATATATTTTCTATATATAAAAGGGATTATTTTCAAAATCTATGTAGTTATCTAAAAGAAGAGTGGGTTAGGAGTTAATAATATCTAAATTATTAGCATTTAGGGTTTAACTAGTCATGCTCGTCTAGTATCTAGCATTGACTATTGTCAGATTTAACAGTAGATCTCTTTTTTTCCATCATGGGTTAGGTAGATAGAATTTGTTGGAATATTGAATCGAACACCTTGTGAATTAAGTTTCTCAATTTAACTATAAGACGTTCGACGATATGTAGGGTTAAAAATTTAATTTTAATAAAGGCATTTATTAAATGAAAATCTTCAAATAGTTTATAAGATGAATTAAGAGAGATGATTTTACAAATCAGAACTATTAAATGAGTTTTAAAAATGAAAAGGGTTCTGAGAACGTTAAATCCCGGTGGCTTTGATAAATTCTAAATGATTTTGAAAAATAACAGTAATCTTTCTTGAAGATATTTTAAAATATTGAGAGTAAGGTTTTGTTTGGATTGTTTGGAAATAAGTCTTTATCTGCTTTATGATGATAAGAACAATCTTCTAAGTGATAATGAATGTTTGCTTAGGCAAATATGATGGTGCAATTAGTAAATTATCCTCTTTGTCATTATACAATCAAGACAAGTTCAAATTCGACTGAATCCGAAGCAAGTGGATGATTTTGTTAAAAACTATTTGTCTATAAATAGTATTATTTCAAGAAGAAATTTGGAAAAAGAAATATTTTTTTATTAACTAGTTTGAATGTCATTGAAATGACTAAAAATAGATAAGAGATGTGTTCGGATGACAAACACTTCTCTTGAGTATTTCCCATTTTAGTAAAGTGGTACATGGTACTATATGGTAGCACCCAGTTCCATGACATTGTTTTATTGTTAGTCGGGCTATATATATATTTCCAAGAGATTTTTGAAATAAAACCTGGATATTGTGTTCTTGGATCCCTAAAAAGGAAGAGTTTTCAAAATAAAAGATATTTTAAAAGTGGATTAATAAATGAAGTTTTAATTAGCTTAAATTTAATAAGGGGATTTAATAAACTTTGTTTATTTAAACCGTGTCTTTTGATTTTAACATCTAGGATGTGAAGAATTATTTGATGTTATTAGGCCTGCTAATAAACATTTTACCTTAGTAGTGTCTAAAAAAAAGTGGAACCTGCGATGGAGTTTGGATACCAGCATCCTACTCTTCTTAACTACTTACTAGACCAATTAGGGTTAATATGTTGATTTGGTTGACTTAGTTTCCAGGCTAGAATTATTTTTGGCTTATTTTAGTTAAAATTAAACAGAATCAAAATCAAATGTTTGTATATACTCTTAGGATATAGAAGAGTATTGTAGAAGTTAAGAAATTAAAAAAAAAATCGATTCTTATAAAGCATGGTGGGAGGGTATAAAGTGGTTATATAGCAATAATCGTTAAATCAGCATGTAGGTTGTATGAAGATCTTTTCTCTTTTTCACATAGTTCTCGATCCTAGATTCGAATAAAGGAATGGAGGTGTTTTACACCATTTCAATAAGGATTTATGTAACAATCCATAAAATTTTAGCAATTTTTAATTGGTATTTAACGTATTGAATTGGATTTTGAGAAATTATTAATAATAAAAATTTTGAAAAAAAAAAGAAAATATGTTATGTGTATTAATGATTTGTAGTGCGAGCTTTGTACATATATTTTAAAGTTTGGTTATGGTTATACCTATAAGATCTAGTACAAAAACTTTATAAACTATTATTTATAATATAAATAAGTTAAGTTTGATGTAAATTGGATAGCATAATTCATTTCTGTTGGGTATAAATATCAATAGTGTGGGTAATAAATTTACGGTCTCCTTTTTCTTTTCAGCAAGGTGTGCAAATTTAAAGTATATTGAGTACGTTCCATATATATTTATTTTGGAAAACCACTATATATGTATGATGGTCTATTTGATGAGTATATATATATAGTAAAGCATATTTATACCGAGTTTTATTTTATTTATGTGTTATAATAGTTATATATATGTATAAGTTAGTCTTGATACTAGTATATAGTTTTACTGAAGTTTGATTCTAGTCATGTTAAATATATATATTTGATTTTGGGATTTTGTGTCACCATTTCCAGTTTATTTTAGTGCATATTTAGTATATCTATACATATGTCGTCAACTATAAATACGATAGTTAAGGGTTTCATATATCATATGAACCGAAGAAGAAGAGATATACTATATTTAACTACATATATGAAGTATATGTTTTAAGGGTTGATTTAAGGTCTGCATTAAAATTGGTAGTCTGCATGTTTGTTATGTACAAAGATAAGCATATATGAATTCATTCATACGTAGCCTTTACATTTTGAAAGAATATACATAATATTAAATGAATATTGATTTTTTTTTTTATTATATATAAGGTTACTTTCATCTTCATTTGTCTCATATTCATTTATTTATGTATGTTTTCGTTTCAATTATTGTACACATCATGGTTCCTTTTCCACATCCATCGTTTCAATTTATTTTGTGGTCGGTTACTCTGCCTTTTCAAATTTGAACGTGCAGCTGGTGGCATTAAAAAGTTGCTTTAATTATCCACTGAATTATCATGACCATCCCACTACTCTATATTTATTCCTGTACGTTTTATCTTCGTTTAAATATCTCTGTCCATTCCTTTTTCCATTTTAATATCATTGCCTTTCCATATTCACGTGCTTTCCAATCAAGCAATAAATTATTTAAATATCCACCTTATCAACTTGACCGTTATCAAACCAGTATATAATTCAAATCAATCATTATTCTACCGTTTCTTCTTTAATAAATTATATGTAACGGTATATCATGAATGGATAGCTCATTCTCCACCCATTCATTTCTTCTATTCAATTAATAATGGAATATAAAGTTATATATTTGGTATACAATTCAAACAACCGTTACCATTCATACCTCCTAAATTCTAGCGATTGACCCCTCTATTTCCATGGTTCCAATTTATTTGCTGGATTACTCATTCCTACCTTTCAACTATATTAAATATTTATAACGTGTAGTCTCTGAGCCTATTTATCTTCATTTTTTCTTCCTCTCTGTTGCTTCTTGAAAAAAAAGGTATTTTTCCCATTACAATGCTAAAACACATATGACGGAAAAATGAAAAAGGACCAGTTCTCCTTCCTATAGCTTCGTCAAGACTCCGCCACCACAGCTCGAACCACCTGTCAAGAGCCACAACCCACTCCATGCCTCCTCCCCTCGTCATCCATATTTTATAAACGGTATGCGTATCATATTGAAATATATGTTTCGTTTTAAAATGTTTACATATAGCATAAATATGTACTAGTACTATATATAGTCTATTTTGTTTAATGGATATGTTATACAAGCTGTGTTTTCTTTTGTTTAAACTTATAATAAATATTATTGCATTAGTTGTTGTTTTCAACTTCCTGCAACACTTTATTTTTTTATTATAAATTTTAGCTTGCTTTAGTTCTCTTTTCATCTATATTATTGTATTCTATTATCTAATATATACATTTTATCTAGTTATATATATTATACTATAAGGTGTATATATATAAGTTTTCATAACCCTTTATAATATGTAGCTATGTATATAAGATTGGACCTGTTATATATGAAAGCATTGGTTATAGCAATTAAAAATATGCAAAGGAATTTATGGTGATATTTACTTATGAATAGAACAAGATACGTACCACCATCTGTATTTTCGTCTCTCTCCCCATGTTTTATTATTATTATATATATATATATATATATATATATATATTCTTTCTTTCTTTTTTTCTCTTTTCACTCCTTTCATTTTATAGCTTTTAAATAAATTGACAAACGCTTTGGAAGTATTTAAACGCAGTACACGGCAAATTTAATAAGCAGTGGTGTTTTACGTCATTTATAGCAAAAAAAATTTGATAAGTTCATACATTTCTAAACTGAAAATAATAAATATATGATGCGATAGAATTTGAATTTTCATACGTCATGCCATAAGCTGATCTTAAATTTAAAAGAGGTATGATATATCAATCGCTTACAAATAAGACGAAGATAACGTCCTAAATTAACTTTTAGCAAATTGATCGTTACTGTCGTTATTAAGAAACCAACGTATTGTGTCATTTGATTATTTGGGTACTAATAATACGTTACTTTATTCATTCCATCAATTCATTTCACACCACGTTATTTTAAATAAATTGCTACTCTTCTACTGAAATTTATCCAAAAATTTAATAAAAATGATCCGACGGTGTATTAGCCTTCAGGACTAATCCCTGAATTCCAAACGTTGGATCCACTTTGCGTTCTGTTTTTTTCCTCTTTTTCCATAAAACATATATAAAGTATAAAGTTTATATTTGTTTTCTAATGTTAGTTGAAATGTAAATATTGATTTTTAAATAGTATATCTATATATATAAGCTACTTTGTTATTCATATATAAATGGTATTGTATGTGCATTTTTATGAAATAGCGCCCAATGTATATTATTTTATAAAAGAATTCATTTGTTATGTCAACTAAATATATGTTACATTTGGTTTATATAAATATATTATAACTGGTGTTGACTTCTTTCATTATACTCTTTCTTACAGCTAAAATATGTCAGTATTGTAACCTAGCACATGATTTATAGTAGTCTGTTTATATAAGTATTTATTTCAAATTTCATATTGTATATATGCTTGATTCTAATTTATGTGTTTTAAAAATAAAAAAACAATGATTTTGGAAAATATAAATACATATATATTTAATTTAATTTAATATGTGTTGAATTTAGAATATGACTTTATATATATAGTTATATATAGTTATATATATGAGTCCACTTATACCATTATCTTCGCCAATCCCATTCTGGCTTGTTCCATCAATTCTTGTTATCAGCTTTGATCGTTGAATTTATGCCGATTTTGCTTTGCTTCGATTCATAATTCAAATTTCAGTGTCTGTAGCAGTATGCATATCCGTGTCATCTTCTGTATTCTCTAGGCTCGAGAGGTGAGCAATCACTCACGATTAACATATTTTTATTCATTAAATTTGATTTCAATTGAAACGACAATTGAAATATGCTGCTGTAGTTATTTAAATTTGTTATATATGCTATTATCTGTAACTGTTCACCTGCGGGATATGACACTGTATCCTGTTGTTTATATTATATTGTTATTGATGATATATGCCTGTTATTTTATTGTATTTTCTGTTATCACTCTGCAAGTTCCCTGTAGTTTAGAAATCACTATGGGTTGAAATGATACATACCCGAACAGACTTTAGAATAGGAGAAAATCGTTATGGGTTGAAATGATAAACCCAAGCGATTTTCATTTAAATGAATTTGGGATTACGGGTTGAAATGATATCCACCCGTATATATTTAGTATACGGATTGAAATGATAAATATCTATAGCACTTGACTATATGATAGGAAATATATACAGACACCATTGGTCCATATAAATATTTTGAAAATAATTTCTATAATTTTGGAAAGAAATATATGGTTTAATAAATTTGATTCTTAAGATACTATATAAATGGAAATTGTATATATGGATTTAGTAGTAATATTTGATTTAAATTGAGTTGAATTTAAATTGATAAATTGTGATTGAGTTTAATTTGAATGGGAAGGTCGGGTTGATGTTGGAACGTTTTGTTAAGTTGAGGAAATTGAAAATACTTTACTGTATAAATTATTTAATATATATAAATACTATTTTGGGAAATATAGAGATATTTGAAGTGAAAATGAGATTTGGTTTTGAAGTATAAATTAAGCTGAAATGACCACGGTGTTATAGTGTATATTTCTACCTTGTAGAAAGTTCCATGGAACCTTAGAGGATGGTTATCCCAAACATCCTTTAAGTTATTTGTATTTTAGTTGATATTTCACTTGAGTTGAATTTATTGATATAAAAATGTTAATCCTGACTCGAGTGTTTTGTGTTTTGCTTTACGCTCGGGTCAGACTAAGTGATACAGCATTTGAGACTCACCTTTGGAGTTCGGAGCTTCATTTGGAAATCCAACTATCGATTCAGATTCCAGCCTCTCCAGTTGATTGGTTCAGAGAAGTCATCTGTTGCATTGGAGACTTTACTGCATTTGAGCTATTCAGTTGTATTTTTCTAACTCTGATGTATATAGTAGCTTCATGAACTACTATTCTTTATCTATTCCACTGCATTATATTACTCTGTGATCTGTGATTGATTTATTTACTGTATATTTTAAGTTTTGCCAAATTTTAATTAACAATTCGGTATTTTGAATTATTCAAGTCGGATATGTATGGTTTTATTGTCGATTTGAATGGCCCAAAATAGCAGGTCGTTACAGTTGGTATCAGAGCTATGGCTCTAGGCAAAACTTAGCATATATGGTAAATTTATTTATAGAATCACTTTCGCCCGAGTTGAATCTCCTCCTTTTGACTCGATTTCCTTTGAATTTTGGAATGTCCATCAGTTTCGAAATTCATCCTGTCTCTTCCTATTTATATTCGTTTGATTTCGGAGTATCCCATAACTCCACTGAATGATTTGTAAAGGGGTGAAAACTCCTTTCAATTGGCATTAAATCACCGAAGATTTATGTATCCTTGGTTTACGATGCTGCTATATCTTGTTATGCCGAATTCTATATCTCTTGCGATCGAACGTCGAATTGCCTTAGAATTCTACACCGATCTAATTTTGGAATCACGGTTGACCGGTAAAGGTCGCCCGTGATTTATAGAAGTATATCCATCTTCTATTTTGTAATTTAATTATCTCATCTTCGATCGAGTCTATCTTCGAATCAGGATTCTATTGATTGGAGTTCCTCTAAATTAAATCGCTATCTTTGTTTTGAAATCCGTTCTTGAATCATCCTTTGAAAATCGGGTTTTGTTTGTATTTTTGAAATTGTTTTATATATTGAAATTATTATTTTGACAACTATGATTTTTTTATATATAAAAGTGAAAATGTTTTTGTTAAGGATTATATACCTATATATATAAAGCAAATAAGAAATGTTATTCTATATAAAAAGGTTTTGAAAGGATTTGAAATTTTGAAAAATTATAAGAAATTGATTTATATAAAAATGATTTATAACTATAGAGTTAAATTTGAAATTCGAGAATTGAATTCCAGTATTTTGAAATTGGCTTTAAGATTTTGGAAAATATATAAAAATAATACGATTTAATAGTACTTTTCCGAATAAGAAATGTTTCAAATGAGTTCAAATGAATTCCAATAATTTTGGAGAAATTTCAAAGAAGTTTTCGAGAAAATAGAAGTGCAGAACTCACTTATATCGTTGGAAAATAATTTCGGTGATGAGTGCACGCATCATCGACATTGATTTTCGAGTTTCAGAGTGGGGGAGAGGCCACTTTAAAAGCTTCGCTATGCAAGTGATTTTGTAAAACCGTTTTTGATTTCAAATTCCGAAGTATAATTTGATATTTTAGAAAGATATAAGTATATATTTGAAACAATTTAAAATGAGACCGATGTTCAGTCCTCGAGTTTCGGATTTAATAATTGATTTATTGATTTATTGTTGATTTTCAACTCTTGAATTGAAAATTTGAATTCCCTAACTATTTTGAATATTCGAACACTTCCAAATCGAGATTAAATTTTCAAAGATAAGAAATTTCAAAGAGTATAAAATGTTTGATAAAAAATATAAATTTAGTTTTGAAATGTTTTGAAAAAAAAATAGTTGAATAATGGTTTTCAGAAAGGTAAATTGGATATTTCACATAGAAATAGATAGTTTAAAAGTTTTTAAAAAAGGGATAATTATAAATTTGGAAACCATTTTGAGTATAATTGATTTTGGGAAAATATTTGGTTTTGAAATTAAATTGGAATTAAAAACCAGTACTTATATTGTGATTTTTGGAAATGAATTTGTTTGACTTGAATTATTTTAATTTGTAAAATGGAATAATTTTCTAAACCTATTATTTTGGGAACTTTGAAATTTAGATATTTAATTTGGAAGAAAATTTGGTGAAATCATATATGATTTTGAAACTGAATTGATATTAATGATTTGAAATTTGAGAACCTTATATTATTAAGCACTTGATTTGGGAGTGGTCGAACTTATATAAAATGGATTGTATAAGTATGAAGTTGATTTGAAATCTATTGATTTGAAAGGTACTCAATTTGGAAAGAGATTTTATATAATCGAAGTATATATAAGTATGATTTGAACTACTATTGATTTTGGAAAGTATTAGATATGGGAAAAGAATCATATATATATGGACTTTATATAAGTACGATATTTGAAAGTGATTTGAAAAGGTACTATATGATATATATTTTTGCAGTAAAGATATGGAAAGTGCCTTCTGCTTGATATCCGCTTTGTGGCCACATCGTGGATTCATTCTATCGATATTATTCACTCTGATTTTTGGTTTTCCGGATGTAATACTCGAGTGTTCCCAGTGTGGCGTAACCCATGGTTTTTTTCTCTCGCGACTGCATAGCGCAATTGCCAGGCTGAGTCTGGCCTAGGGGTACAGATTGTTTCCTGAGGGATCCAGGCGTAACCATTGTGTATCCTGCAATCTGTGTAGGTCGCGAATAGTAGCGAAACTACCTGGTTGAGATAGCCTAGGGGTACAGATTGTTTCCTGAGGGACCCAGGCGTAACCATTGTGTATCCTGCACTCTACTAGTCATCATGGCGTAACTCGCACGACTGAGCAAGCTTACGGATACGGATTGTTTCCTGGCGGATCCAGGCGTAACCATTGTGTATCTGCAAACCATGATTGGACAAAGGTTTTGGTTTGGTTGTTTTGTTTGGATTGTACTTTCCATATCTGTTTTAAAGGTTTTTCAAGTATTTTCACTGGGTGTTGAAACAAGTCTATTAAGTACTTGAAGAATTCTAGCTTTGCGCCTGATCAACGCATGGCCAGAGTCTGCAAGAACGAGGATAAACTTGTTGAAACATCGAGTTATAAAAGTATTTTCGAAAGGAAAATTTATTTCGATATAATAGTATTTTATTATAAAGGTATTATTATAAAGGTATTTATTATAAAAGTATTTTTCCCAACAAAGAAATTTTGAATTAATATTTGAAATTTAAATTCTTATGGTTCTAGATTAGTTATTCGTGCCCGATATTATTCCTTGCATCTACCTTATCTGCTCAGTTTATTTATTCACCTTGATTCTGTTTTCCAAATCTAGCTTTCTTCTTTGTTGGATATATCCTTTAAAAATATTGTTTAATTATATACTACATGGTTTAATAGAAATTTTAGTGTTATAAATATTTTAGAAGTTATTTATCTAAAATAAAACATATTTTTTTTTTAAAATGATTTGTGATCTAATAATAATATTTCGAAGGTATCTTGAAACAAAATAAAAATTTATGAATTTTGGATTTAATATTTCAATAGCTTCTTTGTAAATATAAGTAATAATGTAAATAATTGTTTTCAAAGGGGTTTGAAAAGTATTAAAGTATTAAAGAAAATTAAATTTCAAATGAAGTTATCAAATAAATATTTCAAATAAAATTTATACAGTTTTAAATTAATTGTTTATCTTGTCTTTCAATCTATTTTATTTCTGGTTGTTCTATTCTCTTACCTCCAACCTTTTCGGGGACGAAAAGTTTTGAGTGGGGGAGAGTGTAACGACCCATAAAATTTTAGCAATTTTTAATTGGTATTTAACGTATTGAATTGGATTTTGAGAAATTATTAATAATAAAAATTTTAAAAAAAAGAAAATATTTTATGTATATTAATGATTTGTAGTGCGAGCTGTGTACATATATTTTAAAGTTTGGTTGTGGTTATGCCCATAAGATCTAGTACAAAAACTTTATAAACTATTATTTATACTATAATATAAGTTAAGTTTGATGTAAATTGGATAGCATAGTTCATTTCTGTTGGGTATAAATATCAATAGTGTGGGTAATAAATTTACGGTCTCCTTTTGCTTTTCAGCAAGGTGTGTAAATTTTAAGTATATTGAGTATGTTCCATATATATTTATTTTGGAAAACCACTGTATATGTATGATGATCTATTTGAAGAGTATATATATAGTAAAGCATATTTATACCGAGTTTTATTTTATTTATGTGTTATAATAGCTATATATATTATATATATATATATATATATGTTAGTCTTGATACTATTATATAGTTTTACTGAAGTTTGATTTCTAGTCATGTTAAATATATATATTTGATTTTGGGTTTTTGTGTCACCATTTCCAGTTTATTTTAGTGCATATTTAGTATATCTATACATATGTCGTCAGCTATAAATACGATAGTTAAGGGTTTCATATATCATATGAACCAAGAAGAAGAGAAGTATATACTGTATTTAACTACATATATGAAGTATATGCTTTAAGGGTTGATTTAAGGTCTGCATTAAAATTGGTAGTCTGCATGTTTGTTATGTACAAAGATAAGCATATATGAATTCATTCATACACAGCCTTTACATTTTGAAAGAATATACATAATATTAAATGAATATTGATTTTTTTTTTATTATATATAAGGTTACTTTCTTCTTCATTTGTCTCATAGTCATTTATTTATGTATGTTTTCGTTTCAATTATGATACAATCATGGTTCCTTTTATAAATCCATCGTTTCAATTTATTTTATGGTCCGTTACTCTGCCTTTTCAAATTTGAACGTGTAGCTGGTGCCATTCAAAAGTTGCTTTAATTATCCACTGAATTATCGTGACCATCCCACTACTCTATATTTATTCCTGTACGTTTTATCTTCGCTTGAATTTCACTGTCCATTCCTTTTTCCATTTTAATATCATTGACTTTCCATACTCACGTGCTTTCCAATCAAGCAATAAATTGTTTAAATATCCACCTTATCAACTTGATCGTTATCAAACCAGAATATAATTCAAATCTATCATTATTCTACCGTTTCTTCTTTAATAAATTATATGTAACAGTATATCATAAATGGACAGCTCATTCTCCACCCATTCATTTCTCCTATTCAATTAATAATGGAATATAAAGTTATATATTTGGTATACAATTCAAACAACTGTTACCATTCATACCTCCTAAATTCTAGCGATTGACCCCTCTATTTCCATGGTTCCAATTTATTTGCTGGATTACTCATTCCTACCTTTCAACTATATTAAATATTTATAACGTGTAGTCTCTGAGACTATTTAGCTTCATTTTTTCTTCCTTTCTGTTGCTTCTTGAAAAAAAAAGAGATTTTTCCCATTACAATGCTAAAACACATATGATGGAAAAATGAAAAAGGACCAATTATGTGGCGCCCCACCTTTATAACCACGCTAGCCAAGAACACTACAGTGTAGTGCTGTCAACTAGCACGGAGAATAAGGCTGTTGAGGAGCGACCATCCATGCGATGCTTATCACACGGTGGCTATAAATAATCTTCGGAAACAAACATAGAAATAAGCATAACATAAATCAGTCACAGACATCCATATCACAAAGACGGAAGAAGATATGAATATATAGCTAACACATGAATGTGTACATCAGAGTAGTGGTCAAAAAGATCCACAATAATACAAAAGAATAGCAACACGTGCTATACAAAATAATACAACTATGAGTCTATATCTCAAGTGTATACAACAAAAACTTCTAATCTAAATAGTTAGCCAAAAGTCGGAGTAGCAAATCCCGGGAAGAAGTTAAGCAGAAGCACCTGTAACATCTCGGTCTGACCCGAGTATTATTTAAGAAAATAATAAACGGTTCAGTCTAGCTATAAATATCAAATGACATGATATAAAATAAAAGATATGGCATAAACATAAAATATCCATACTGACATACTACTATAAGTATGCAAATAATGATCAACAGGAGATCAACCGATAAGAGATAAATCAATATCACAAGAATCTTCTCAAAGATCCGAAGGGGGCATCATACCCTAAACTTGTACTCATGACGAGTCAAAGAAATAAATTCCAGAAATCAACACAAGAAATCCAGAAATCACAGAAAAAGGGAAAGAGGCCTATCACATGACGGTACGAAGACCATGGGGAGCTACCCCATATGCGTGAGTCGGAATCACCCAGATGAGGTCTAGGCTAACCAATAAGCAAAAAGGTATGTGTGAGTGAAATCACACAAATGGTGTCTAGCCTAACCTCGCAACAAAAGGGTATGTGTGAGTGGAATCACACAAATGGTGTCTAGACTAACCTTGCGGACGAAGAGATATGTGTGAGTCGGAATCACACCAATGAGGTCTAGTCTAACCTTGCAAACAAAGAGACATCGCACATTTGCTAGTTTAATCATAAAATGATCGTCATGATCAACGAGAAGTGTCAATCACACTAAGCTGGTAAATACAAAAGTTTATCTTCGTGTCCCATAACCACTTGCTTAACTTAAATATTTACGAACAAACTGTAAATCTTCACTAGAAAATTGTCACAAGAGGTTCAATCGAACAAGTCCAAGAATTAACCGACGAAGTGAACGCAAGCGTTTCATACCACTTGTTTTACTAAGCCGTTTAATTAGATTTCTCGAGTGAGGTAAAGGTTTGTACATACTAGTAGATTGGAAAACGGTTTAAGTAAAGAGCTTTGTTATTGAAAATAGAGTTGAAATCATTTTGTTGAAAGAGTTTTGATATTTACTACTAGTATTGAAACCTTCATATTTCTAAAGTTGTTATCCTGCCTTTTTAGCAAGGCCGTGATACCATAAAATCGACCAAGAAGCCAAAGATAGTTTGTCTCGAAGAATGGTCAACTCAGCATCTCAACAAAGCAAGTTCTGTTGAATGTTTTTCAAATAAAATCCCCTACGGAGGTGGGTCCAGGGGGGTGGCAACCCCCCAAGGTAGGGGAGCAGGGGCAATACGAGGTTCGACCTGCCCGGTCAGGTCGCGGGGGTCCAGGGGGCAGCGCCCCCGGCGGGGTGCGGGCCAGCGCCCCATCCAAAACAGTATGACCTAGTGAAGACCTAAGGGAGGATAGGATCGAGCGACCTAATGGTTGCGACCTAGGGGTGTTCGCGAGTTAGCAGAAGCGAGCGACCTAACAGAGGCGAGCGACTTAAGGGACTCGCGACCTAACAAAAGCACAGGCCTAGTGACCTAACATTTTAAGGCCGAACGACCTAATTAAACTCGCGACCTAACAGGGTACACGACCTAAAGGTATAAAGGTCATGCGACCTAACGGTATTAAGGTCTGAAGGAAGTGGCTCGACCTAAGGTGGGCGACCTAACACGGTCACGCGACCTAAGTGGTCAGGCGACCTAAGTGGTCAGGCGACCTAAAATGGTGAATAGTCGAGCGACCTAACGGTGCCACGACCTAATGGCGAGCGACCTAATTGAGCGACCTAGGTCCAACGACCCAGTGTAGAACAAGCCAAGGCCAAACGACCTAAGGCCTAAAGTGGAGCGACCTAGGGCCGAGCGATTTACGACCTACGACCTAACGACTCAAAGGCCGATCGACCTACGACCTAACGACTCAAAGGCCGAGCGACCTAAGGGAGTGGGCGTAAGGCCAAAGGGGAACGACCCAGTATCTTGCGACCTAACGACGTAGTGGCGAGCGACCTACGACCTAAGCCCTAACGACCCACGACCTAGCGACCTAACTCCGAAGTGACATTACGAGGCAGTGCGACCTAGTAGCAGAAATTCACCAAAAACACTAAAAATTGGAGTTTTTCGCCGATCCAACCCAAACCAAATGCAAATGTACATGCTAAAGTGCCAGGAATTCATTCCCAATAGTCCAAGATAGTTATAGACAAGAATGTGAGATAAAAATCTCACATTTGCACCAAATTTATGAAGAAAAGCTTGAAAGCAATAGAGAAGTAATCACAAGCTTGAATACAATATCTTCTTCTTGAATTTGGAATTGAATGTTGGATTTGCAAGAGAATTTGAGCTTGGAATTTTAATTTCCCCTTCCACTCACCATTAATGCTAAAGCTTGGTTGTTAGGAAATTTATGAAGAGTGAGGAGAAGGAGAGAAGTGGGTTTGAGTTATAATGGATAATCTAACCCGAAGTCCAAAGCGGGAAAAGTAAGTGAAATTCCACTAACTCCAAACCTATCAATGTTTATACTTAAAAAAATTATAAACGGCATTTCGAACTCAATAGAAGTGGTCTTGAGTGCTAATTTTACCATTTGTAAAAAGTAGCTTTTCGGACCAATATTCGATTAACGATAAAATATTTAAATAAAATATTTAAATATAAAATCGATAAATATGCGGGTTGTTACAAGTTCTCCTTCCTATAGCTTCGTCAAGACTCCGCCACCACAGCTCGAACCACCTGTCAGGAGCCACAACCCACTCCATGCCTCCTCCCCTCGTCATCTATATTTTTATAAACGGTATGTGTATCATATTGAAATATATGTTTCGTTTTTAAATGTTTACATATAGCATGAATATGTACTAGTACTATATATAGTCCATTTTGTTTAATGGATATGTTATACAAGATGTGTTTTCTTTTGTCTAATGGATTTGGAAACTTATAATAAATATTATTGCATTAGTTGTTGTTTTCAACTTCCTGCAACACTTTGTTTTTTTATTATAAATTTTAGCTTGCTGCAATTCTTTTTCATCTACATTATTGTATTCTATTATCTAATATATACATTTTATCTAGTTATATATATTATACTATAAGGTGTATATATATAAGTTTTCATAACCATTTATAATATGTAGCTATGTATATAAGATTGGACCTGTTATATATGAAAGCATTGGTTATAGCAATTAAAAATATGCAAAGGAATTTATGGTGATATTTACTTATGAATAGAACAAGATACGTACCACCATCTGTATTTTCGTCTCTCTTCCCATGTTTTATTATTATTATATATATATATTTTCTTTCTTTCTTTTTTCTCTTTTCACTCCTTTCATTTTATAGCTTTTAAATAAAATGACAAACGCTTTGGAAGTATTTAAACGCAGTACATGGCAAATTTAATAAGCAGTGGTGTTTTACGTCATTTATAGCAAAAAAAATTTGATAAGTTCATACATTTCTAAACTGAAAATAATAAATATATGATGCGATAGAATTTGAATTTTCATACGTCGTACCATAAGCTGATCTTAAATTTAAAAGAGGTATGATATATCAGTCGCTTACAAATAAGACGAAGATAACGTCCTAAATTAATTTTTAGCAAATTGAACGTTACTGTCGTTATTAAGAAACCAAAGTATTGTGTCATTTGATTATTTGGGTACTAATAATACGTTACTTTATTCATTCCATCAATTCATTTCACACCACGTTATTTTAAATAAATAGCTACTCTTCTACTGAAATTTATCCAAAAATTTAATAAAAATGATCCGATGGTGTATTAGCCTTCAGGACTAATCCCTGAATTCCAAACGTTGGATCCACTTTGCTTTCTGTTTTTTTCCCTCTTTTTCCATAAAACATATATAAAGTATAAAGTTTATATTTGTTTTCTAATGTTAGCTGAAATGTAAATATTGATTTTTAAATAGTATATCTATATATATAAGCTACTTTTGTTGTTCGTATAAAAATGGTAGTGTATGTGCATTTTTATGAAATAGCGCCCAATGTATATTATTTTATAAAAGAATTCATTTGTTATGTCAACTAAATATATGTAACATTCGGTTTATATAAATATATTATAACTGGTGTTGACTTCTTTCATTGTACTCTTTCTTACAGCTAAAATACGTCAGTATTGTAACCTAGCACATGATTTATATTAGTCTGTTTATATAAGTATTTATTTCAAATTTCATATTGTATATATGCTTGATTCTAATTTATGTGTTTTAAATAAAATAAAAAACAATGATTTTGGAAAATATAAATACATATATATTTAATTTAATTTAATATGTGTTGAATTTAGAATATGACTTTATATATATAGTTATATATAGTTATATATATGAGTCCACTTATACCATTATCTTCGCCAATCCCGTTCTGACTTGTTTCATCAATTCTTGTTATCAGCTTTGATCGTTGAATTCGTGCCGATTTTGCTTTACTTCGACTCATAATTCAAATTTCAGTGTCTATAGCAGTATGCATATCCGTATCATCTTCTATATTCTCTAGGCTCGAGAGGGGAGCATTCACTCACGATTAACATATTTTTATTCATTAAATTTGATTTCAATTGAAACGACAATTGAAATATGCTGCTGTAGTTATTTAAATTTGTTATATATGCTATTATCTGTAACTGTTCACCTGCGGGATATGACACCATATCCTGTTGTTTATATTATATTGTTATTGATGATATATGCCTGTTATTTTATTGTATTTTCTGTTATCACTCTGCAAGTTCCCTGTAGTTTAGAAATCACTATGGGTTGAAATGATACATACCCAAACAGACTTTAGAATAGAAGAAAATCGTTATGGGTTGAAATGATAAACCCAAGCGATTTTCATTTAAATGAATTTGGGATTACGGGTTGAAATGATATCCACCCGTATATATTTAGTATAGGATTGAAATGATAAATATCTGTAGCACTTGACTATATGATAGGAAATATATATAGACACCGTTGGTCCATATAAATATTTTGAAAATAATTTCTATAATTTTGGAAAGAAATATATGGTTTAATAAATTTGATTCCTAAGATATTATATAAATGGAAATTGTATATATAGATTTAGTAGTAATATTTGATTTAAATTGAGTTGAATTTAAATTGATAAATTGTGATTGAGTTTAATTTGAATAGGAAGGTCGGGTTGATGTTGGAACGTTTTGTTAAGTTGAGGAAATTGAAAATACTTTACTGTATAAATTATTTAATATATATAAATACTATTTTGGGAAATATAGATATATTTGAAGTGAAAATGAGATTTGGTTTTGAAGTATAAATTAAGCTGAAATGACCACGGTGTTATAGTGTATATTTCTACCTTGTAGAAAGTTCCATGGACCCTTAGAGGATGGTTATCCCAAACATCCTTTGAGTTATTTGTATTTCAGTTGATATTTCACTTGAGTTGGATTTATTGATATAAGAATGTTAATTCTGACTCGAGTATTTTGTGTTTTGCTTTACGCTCGGGTCAGACTAAGTGATACAGCATTTGAGACTCACCTTTGGAGTTCGAAGCTTCATTTGGAAATCCAACTATCGATTCAGATTCCAGCCTTTCCAGTTGATTGGTTCAGAGAAGTCATCTGTTGCATTGGAGACTTCACTGCATTTGAACTATTCAGTTGTATTTTTCTAACTCTGATGTATATAGTAGCTTCATGAACTACTATTCTTTATCTATTCCGCTGCATTATATTACTCTATGATCTGTGATTGATTTATTTACCGTATATTTTAAGTTTTGCCAAATTTTAATTAACAATTCGGTATATTGAATTATTCAAGTCGGATATGTATAGTTTTATTGTCGATTTAAATGGTCCAAAATAGCGGGTCGTTACAATTTATCACTTGATTTTTAACGGCGAACACTGATGAGGGTTCTTACGTGGAACCAAAAGCTGTCTATCATAGTTTATGGTTATGCAAGGAGAACGAAGGGTTCTAATTGAGAGGACGGATCAAAATCCTCACTAGGAAGTCGGGCGAGTGATACTTGTTCGAAAGTGATGTAATGTGTTCGAGTGAATAATCAAATCATATTTACATAGGAATGATCTATGTACATCATACAGATTGATGAATAGTTTAAGTGTTTTTGAGAATTAGGGTTGTGGTACAATTTCGAGGACAAAATTCTTTTAAAGGGAAAGAGTATAACGACCCAGAATTTTATCACCTTGATTTGCGAATATTTAACAAATTTTAAACATTCAAATAATAGGTTTTATAATTAAAATGTAACTCTTCTAAATAATAACAAATGATGGTAAAATATATTTGTAACGACCTTGGATTTTGCCACTTTGAAATAGGCTATTTAAATATATTTTGTATAATCAATAAATAGATTTTTATTAGCAAATAAACCTATTTTAATTATTTAATAATGATGATAAAATAGTTTTCAAAATTTGTTTATCAATATAGATAGTTCATAGAAAAATAGAAAATGTGATCGAAAAACGTTTTCCGAAATTTGGACTTTTCGACACGCGAAAGTCATCGGAAACATTTTGCACACTTGGTGCAACATGCTCACATTTATATATGTTTGGATTAGTATTAATTAAGCATGCTTATGTATATTAACTTATACATATATATATACCTAAGCTTGGATATGACAAATTATGTTATAAAAGGGATATATTTTCATATAAACACACTTATATATACACACACACAAATCATCTCCATATCTTTAGTACACACACATGGAAGCTCTAACGTGATTCAAGGCATGAATGATGGATAACGTGTACGAAAGGGAGAGGGAAGGGATGGAGTGCATGCTTGTTCATATTATTTTATTAAGATTACTCTATATATATTAATAATTTTCTAAGCCTATAAATACCCCTTCCATTTCATGTTTTTCCCTTTGCAACATCCATTCTTCATTTCTTTACATCTTCTTCGTAAGCTTCTCCATACTCTCATGGCCTCCTCACTAAATTCCAAAGGGAAAACGTTAGTAAAAACTTTTCAAAACATGGCTTAATTGTATAACGACCTAGTATTTTGAACCGTTCAAATCAACAATCATCCACTCATGTCAGACTTAAATTGCTCAAAACAATAGATTGTTAATTTATATTTGGCAAAACGCAGCATATACAGTAAATAAAATCAATCAGAGAATCATAGACACAGAGTAAAATAACAATAAGCAGCGGAATAGATAAATAATAGTTCATGAAGCTACTATAAAACATCAGAGTCTGAAACAAAATGAACTGAATCTCAAATACAAATAAATTTCTACTACATAAGAAACTAACGAGTTTGAACATAAATGACTGAAATAACTGAAAGATGGATAGATAGATCTTTAAACAAAGCTCCAATCTCTAAAGGTGAGTCTCAAATACTGCGACACTCAGTGTGAATACTGCAACACTCAGTCTGGCCCGAGCATAAAGTAAAACAATCGAGTCAGGATTAACATTCTTATATTAATAAATTCAACTCAAGTGAAATGTCAACTGAAATACAAGTAACTGAAAGGATGTTTGGGATTTCCATCCTCTAAGGATCCATGAAACTATCTATTATGTTGTAATATTCTACGCTATTATCATATATCAATAGTAAAGTAAACTATTAAAATAGCGTTAAGGTGTTACCATATCCCCCTTAACACATTTTTATATAGTCCCATAATCTATATAGTACCGTAATTCCTCCATAAACTGAAGGGCTATCAGAGGGTGCTCCATAGGTATGGTACAAACCAAACTCGTAGAAGGCGCGATAGGGTATGTAACAACGCACGTGAGGCAATGCCAGGGTAGATATACCATTTGCGAATCCAGACTGGTGGTAATGCATAACAACTACTACCACCCACCTCGAGACACGCTTCTAAATCAGAGGGTGCACCAAATCAAATCACAAAGTAATAGAATGGTATCGAAGAAATGTACCCGATCGGAACCTCACTTAGCCCAGCATGCACACTGTTTTAGCCACATCAAGCCGACTCACGGACATTAGGGCTGCACTAAAACTTCATATAGAATTGTCACCAAACCATCTTACTTTGTTCTGAAATCCCCACCACGTACATAGTTATTAAAGTTGTTTTCGGTATTGGCAAAGAGTATGACAATATCCAATCCCTGTCTCTTTAACAACCAAATGATTATTTCACACCGTGGTCATTTCATTTCAAATAGTTCACATTTCATATCAAAATATCATATTCATTTCAAATCCATATCCACTCGATATCATTTTTCATTTTAAATAATATTCATTTCCAGAATCGTTACACTTTTGAAATCATAACACTTTTGAAATCACAACCCTTCCAACTTAAATAGTTTAGATATTGAAAATAGTGTGTGTGTATATATATATTAAAATAGTTATAAATTAAAATAGTTTACATATTAAATCAATTTATATATTAAGATAGTTGTAAATTAAAAATAATTTATATTTATTTAAGGAGATTATACTGAAATACTTTTCAAATTAGAATTGTTTCATCCAATTCCACAAATCGATTCAAATCAAATTAAATTCCAAAAATTCAATTTAAATCAATCACAGTTCAACACTTTCAATTTAAAAGGCTAAAGATTCAATTTAAATTCTCAATAAACCATTTCAATTTTTATCGATTTCAAATTCGAGTTTGAACTATCTCTTCAATTCCAGTAAGATTCAAAGTTTAAATATTCAAACATTTTCAATATAAGTTTCATTTAGATTTCAACATTTAACATTAATTTTATTCAAATTGGAAAATATTCACTTAATCATTTAATAATAATTAAATAAAATCTAAATTTATAAAATTAAATCAATATTAAATATTCAGTCTCAATTTTATTTAATTAAAATTGAGAATGTTCATTTATTCACTTTTTATCAAATCAAGTTATCAAACATATCTTTAAAAATCTCAAATTAGTAGGTTTCAAATTCAATTCTATTTAAATACAATTCCTAAACAATTTAAGTTACAAATCAATTTCAATTTATCTTTCCAACCTTAATTTATTAAAGTTATTACAAAATCTATTTTTTTAAAATTAATGTAAATTTAATTAAATATTTTATACATATTACATATATATATTAAGTGAATCATTATTTTTTTCTTTTCTATTTCTATTTTAAATCTTATTTTATGCATATTTGAAAATAATAAAATTATAAGTAAAAATTAGTAAATTATTTTTTCAAAATTAACTTATAAATATAAAATTTCCAAACACATAATTTAAAATCTAAATTTTACAAAATAAAATATCTTTAGATTATATTAAAATAAATATTTATTAAAATCCATATACTTCCTTCCAAAACTCAAAATCATTTTTTTTAAAATCGACCAACGGTTATCGTATATAATTTTCTGTCCTATGGTCAAGTGATACGGATATTTATCATTTTAATCCACGATTTAAATTTAATATTTATGGGTATATATCATTTCAACCCGCAAATTCCAAAATTCAAAATTAATTAAAACCGCTTGGGTTTATCATTTCAACCCATAACGATTTTCTCATAATCTATAAGATCGTTCGGATATGTAACATTTCAACCCATAGGGAATTTCTAAATTAACAGGGTACTTGCAGAGTAAGAACAAATATAATAATATAACATATCAACAACAGTTATTTATCATTGATAAAAACTAAAATAAAATATACAACGGATTATGGTGTCATATGCCATAGGTAAACAATTTCAGATAATGGCCGATCTATTTAACAATTAAATAACATAACAGTTCAAATTTAATAAGATATTTCAATTGTCATTTAGGGTGAATTAAATTTTACTGAATATAAAAATGTTAATTGTGAGTGATTTCTTACCTTTCAAGGCTAGAAAATAATGAGAAATAACGCGAATGGACACGGACAAGCACACAGATCAAACAACCGGGACAGTGACAAGGTTAGAACTGCTGTTGAAAACCTGGACGGCGGTGATAAATCAAATTGGACTTAGATTCGATGGAACAAAATATACACATATGACATAAATCACGTTTTTTCCAAAATTCTTCAAATAAATATTAGACGTATTATATATTTTCGAAAATCTATTTAGAATATTAACATCATACTAAATACCTTAAACATATTATATATACCACTTTTTCTCATCTTTGAAATAAGATAACTTACTTTATTATTATATATAGATAATCAGCAAGCCATTATACAAACTTATATATATAACTTACTTTATTACTATATATATAAACGCTATGCAAAATAATTTTGAAACATATATACAAAACAACTGCAAACATATATATATATATACTCATAGCTAGCAAATATATATAAGCATAAAACATATTACATGTTCCTTTTTCTTACTTTAAATAAAATCAGCTGGCCAAAACTTTGTAGTCTATTTTATATATATATATATATATATATATATATATATATATATATAATAATTTTCCATAAAGCAAAAGAAGTTGCCGGCTATAGATATACACTCAGACTACATAAAGCAAAAGGAGTTGATAAAATCAATATATATATATATATATATAACAGACAGACCATTATATATACATACAATTATATATAGACTTATATATATAAACAACATGTTCTGTAACTTATATAAATTTATATATATAAAGACACATATATATGACTTACATGAACATATATATACAATTTGACAGATCTAATATACCTATATACTGTAACGTATATAATATATTTTAATGTAATATCTTCTTTTATAAACTGCAACATGTATATATCTTTTCAACATATAATATAATACTTAAACAGTAAATGAAAATTTAAAATATATATATAAATACTATGAACCTATTATAAATTGAACATATTCTTTAAACATAGATTGGAAAAAAAACGTTAAAGGCTTTTAGATAAAATATCTACATAAGCATCGAAAAATCATGAAAGTAAGAACAACTCACGCCGTCTAACTTCAATATTATATATATATATATATATATATATATATAAACCATAAAACGAATTGAGAGATGGGAAGGTTGGAGACAAGAGGTGGTGTGGGTCAGGTTATGCACATAGTGGCGATGGGAGGGTGGTTGCCGCCATGAGGAATGAAGGTGATCGGTTGAGTAAGCGAGAATGGCCGTGAAGTTGAAATGGGCAGAGGAGAAATAGGTTTTTTTCTAGTGATTTGCTTGGCTGATCTGGAGGGGAATATGTGGAGAGCTTTGGCACACACACACACACATACATATATATATGGTAAAGGAGGAGTTGGTTGCAAGTGGGATGGTGAGTTTCCATGCACATAGGAGGGCCGATGTTGGAGACGGAGGGAACTGTAGGTTTGCAGGAGGACGTTAAGCCAAGCAAGGGAGAGGTAAAAGTTTATGCGGTGAGGTGGTGGCGTGCAAAGCTTCAAGTAGAGAAAAAAAAATATGAACAAGCGAAGATGAAAAAAATGGTGAATAAAAGCAACTGGCAGTGGGAACATGCATTTCATAGAATTTGGTTGTTGTAGGCAGTAGACAAATTTAATTATATAAACTTTATTAAAATAATTTTTTCTCAGAACGAAGATGCATAAATGAAATGAAGAAGATGGAAATAGAGAAAGAATGAACCAAATGAAATAGAAATTATATTTAACGGCCGGTATATCAAAAGTTTAGATAATAAATTTTGGGAAGAGAAAAGGTTACCGTCCATTTGTTTCTCACGAAGAATAATGAATGGTCACATAAAACCCAAAAGCCGAAATGCGAAACCGATACGAAAATCATTTCGCGTATTTCGACGCGTATCGAATGTCGAAATACAAAAATAAATATACTACTGAGATCAGCAGGACGAGATGGACGAAATGGCACACGGATATCAACAATACAACCATCCTATCAAAAGTCGATTTTTCATTATCAAATGCTGTTAAACCACCGAAAATAAGATAAATGGGGCACGAGAAGTTTTAATTTTACGAAACGAAATATGACGATCACTCAGAAAATGATTTACATTTTTATTGTATAAAAATATTCAAGTTTCGAAAATATTTTATTTACATCAAATTAACTAATTTAAATAGAAATTGAAGATTACACAATAAAACTCACTTTCATATTTTCTGATGAAAATTTACCGTTTGCTATGTTTAAATAGACGCATACAGAATTTTCATTATCAAATTTAATTTTAAATTTCAAGAAAATTTTTAGTTAATTACATTATAAAACCGTTTAAATTTACGGGTCGTTACACTCTCCCCCACTCAAAACTTTTCATTTCCGTAAAGGAACTAGATATGAGAACAGAAGTAATAGAAGAAAATGATAGATTTGAAGTACAAAATACAAAAATTGATCTCCATTTATTTTATTTTATTTAACCCGTTAATTCAAAACTGTATAAATTTCATTAGTTTCAGACTGATTAATATTCAACAAATTTGGTTTAAATCTATTTCATTCAATCAATGAGTGTTCACTGTATTCACATTTGGTTGAATTCAATTCAATAATTGATTGTCTTTCAATTTATTAACAGTTATTACAAAATTTTCTTTCAAACAGAATTTGTCTCATTTGACTTATTTATTTGTTCCATTTGACTTTACCTAAGTTAATTCCACTTATAAACAATCATAACTTGTGACGACCGCCCATGACTCCCGCACCAAATCAAGGAAATAATGCGCTAAAAGGTGTGCCAGGCAGCCATGGACGATAGTCAGGGTAAAACAAAACAGAAGAATCTCTATCGCATAACTCACAGCGCATGGATAAAATACAATAGAGAAATATAATATAGTGAAGCTCCATAGAACAGAACATCATCATATAAGCATCACAGTAGTTTCATACAATCATCTACTCAAATCCATACATGAAAGCCTCACTACAAATCACTCAACCAAATACAGCAGCGGATACCCAGTACATATAGTAAGAAAACTAATATGCAAAGCCTCCTGCTCGTCTTCGTCATCTTCATCGTAGAACTCCTAGCACAGCACCTGTCACCTGCTACCTAGTCTGCCCATCCCAACATGGATGAACAGCCCAAGGTAATAAGAGGAGACATAAAACCTTGAGTCAGACAAAGTCTTAGTGAGCAGTAAATTAACTATCAAACATACCAAAAGAGCATAAAGGATAAAAGGAATAGGAACCAAACCATCCCACTCCACCTCTTTCTACAGTGATAGCCCCAGACATACACTAAGGAGAAGCAAGCATAACAACATAGACAATTAAGGTAAAGCGAATACCACTCGAGTCAAGGACGATGTTTTCCAAATACAAACCCCCAAGGCCTAAACCAAGATCAGATAAGCACCCAGAAAACACCGCTCTTGAAGCCGAATGATAATACAACCAAACATCCATGACTCTGGCTATCACTGTCATCCTTGCCTCGATTTCACCGTTAGTTGAATGACCATCTGTCAAGGGCTAATGGTAACCCCGGTTCTAACCATACTCCGCACACTGCCTTGTGCCTAGGACTTATCTACTTTGCCCAGAGTACTCAACTACCTACCTGTAGTCTTTTGGGTGTCCCGACTACCTTCCTGTAGTCGTTATGGGCGCCCCATGTACTCTTGCTTTTGAGCATGCTAGAACCTTCAACAACGACGAGATCCAAGCCTCCTAGTCATCCTCCTCGACGACTACTTCCTCATACAAGCTCAAGCTACCTCTTGAACAATCCATTATCAACCAACTTGAACTACCCTTCAAGTTATCAACATGCTTGGAATGATCCCTTCCTGGATTAAGCCAAGACTCACATCATACTTCGCTTCATCGCATCAAAGCAAAGTCTCAACTCAACAACATGGTTTGCCTCATCAAATCATGGCAAAGTCCCATCTCAACATCATCCAATCTATACATATGAGCTTCAACATCCGCTACATATGCCTTAAGCAGCTTTCACCATTCAAGAGCCTTCTTCCATAGCTTTTGAATCCTCTTTCATCATCTTGTTCCAAATCAACTACTAGCTAACTTGGAAACAATCAAATCAATCATACATTCAAATAATCAATCATTCAAACAAGATCTATTAAGCAATTTAAGCAATATCAACTATAATGGGAATTTCGTAAATAAACGAGCAAAAGTCCAACATATGTGAAATCATGGTTTTTAGCATAGATCTATCAAATCTAAAACATGGGTTTTGTCTCTAATACTTGTTAAACTAACTTGCATAAGTAAATATCTTCAAAAACAATGGAGCTAGACTCGGATTTAAGAAAAATGCATGAAAACTCTAACTTTAACACTCAAACAAGCCACCAATCCAATATACTCCCTTGGATCCGCGTGAGAGATAACTACCACTCACCAAATCACCAAAACAACCTAAAATCAATCAACTTCAGATCTGGACAGCAAGGACTTGAGCTTGATCCGGAGAAACCTCGCTTAAAACGATGAAATCTAGCTTTGTTGGATGAAGATCTTCAACTTGGACACTTGAATCTTCGATCCCGATCTTCGATCTTGGATGGATGCTAACACTTGATTGGAATGGAGAAAAGAAGATGAAGAAATGTTGTAGTCGAGTCTTCAAAATGGCAGCACTTCGTTGCTTCAAAAACCGGTGCCAAAAAGTGAGCCGAACCCCTCTATTTATAGGCTGGAAACTCCTTAGGTCGTCGCCCCTTAGATCGTCCCCGACCTAACTATGAGTCGTTGCCGACTCATCAGCCCCTACGACCTACGACCTAACCAACACAACATACAACCAAGGCCGACTTACGACTTAACCCAGACGCGACCTAAAACACAGGCCGACCTATCCTTCAAACAACCCAACTACACGACTCAACACCCTACCGACTCATCAGTGCCGACCTAACCCCTATCCAAACTAACCCTTAAGTCGCTAACGACTCAACTGTCTCACCGACTCAACCCAAGGCCGACCCAACGACTCAACTAAGACGCGACTCAAGACCCTGCCGACTCAACATCTACCGACCCAACTCCCTAAGTCGGTCACTTCCTTAGGTCGGTCTAAACTACTGGATCCCTAACACTATGAGTCGGCAACGACTCATTTTGCTAACCCTTAACCCGCTGACTCGGCCTAGACCATGAGTCGTTCCTCTCTTGACTCGGTCACATACTAACTCGGCCACACCTACACTCGCTCCTTCTCTAAGTCGCTCTAACACTATAGGTCATTAACTCTCATGAGTCGGCCACCATGAGTCGGTAACGACTCAAGCCTTAACTCGGCTATGACTCATCACCTGACCCACTAACTCGTCCAAACGACTTACCAAACTTAAGTCGGTTGCTTCCTTATCTCGGTAACTCTTTAACCCGGTAACACGTAAAGAACACTAACTCGTTAGCTACCCTGCACACTATAACTCGCTAACGACTCAAGGCCACTGACTCGTCCAAGCTATGAGTCGGTCTAACCTATAACTCGCTAACACCTATAAGTCGTTAACGACTCAACTCATATCATGTTAACTCGTAAGCCTATGGCTCCACTGACTCGGTCACGACTCATCATCACACGAGTTAACTTTACAACTCGTGCACGACCCATTCCCTTAAGTCGTACACGACTCATCCATGAGCCGTTCACTGCCTTAACTTGTTAACTCGTATGCGACTCACTTCCTAACTCGAACACGACTTAACACTTAAGCACACGAATTAACTTCCTAAACGACTCAGGCTAGAGACAACATCAACAACACTAACAACCTGTCAATTCTACGATATATCGACACGTAAAATACGGGTCGTTACATTCTCTCCCCCTTAGGAATTTCGCCCCCGAAATTCCAAGCAAACAACAGCAATCAAAGATATTCCGCATGCCTACCATCCATAGCAAACAACAAACCATGCATCCAATTCTAGCCTAGCATGCAGAATTCTAAGATAGAAATCAAGATGCAAATTCATGAGATGTCACGACACCTTAGGGCCATACCTCGAAGAGTTCTGGATGAGCTGCCTTCATCCTCTCTTCCTCCTCCCATGTACAGTCGTTAACATCATCACTCCATTGTACCTTGAGCAACGTAATCGTCTTCCTCCTAAGCTGTTTCGTATCGGTTTCAACAATACGAAGCGGCTTACGAGGTCTCGAAACAACAGGATCAACCTCCAAGTCTTCACAGCTATCAGCAGAAACCACCGTAGTTGGGTCGTGCACATACTTCCGTAGATAAGATACATGAAAAACATTGTGCACACCCGCCATCTTTTCCGGTAACTCCAATCTATAAGCGAGCTTTCCAATTCGCTCGATAATCGGAAATGGTCCAACAAATCTCGGAGTCAATTTCCCTTTGTTCCCGAATCTAATAACATTCTTTAATGGAGAAATCTTCACGAAAACCATATCGCTTACGTCGAACTCCAAATCCTTTCGACGATTATCAGCATAACTTTTCTGACGATCCTGGGCTGCTTTCATTCTTTGTCGAATGATCTCTATACAATCCGAAGTCTGTCGAATCATCTCTGGCCCAAGCATCAGCTTTTCTCCAGCTTCCAACCAACATGTCGGAGAGTTACACGGTCTTCCATATAACGCTTCATATGGTGCCATACCAATACTCGACTGATAACTGTTATTATAAGCAAATTCCACCAAATGAAGGTGATCTTCCCATGATCCTCCGAAGTCCAAAATACAAGCTCTAAGAAGATCTTCCAAAACTCGGTTAACTCTCTCAGTCTGACCATCTGTTTGAGGGTGATAAGCTGTACTCAAACACAACTCAGTTCCCAAAACTTCCTGGAAGCTCTTCCAAAATCCACTAGTGAACAACGGATCTCGATCGCTCACTATACTCTTCGGAACACCATGGAATCGAACAATCCACTTCACATACAACTCAGCCAACTTCGATGCAGTTCTAGTCGATCGAACAGGAATGAACCTTGCACTCTTGGTCAAACGATCTACAATAACCCAAATCCCTTCATTCCCTGTCCTGGTTCTAGGTAGACCATCAATAAAATCCATCGACACTTGCTCCCACTTCCACGTAGGAACTTCTAATGGCTGAAGTAATCCACTGGGCTTCTTCTGCTCAGCTTTCACCAACTGGCAATTCATACACTTGGAAATAAAATTTCCAACATCCTTCTTCATACCTTCCCAGTAGTAAGCTCTCTTCATATCCCGATACATCTTATTTCCTCCTGGATGAATTGTCAACTTCGAGTGATGACTTTCCCTCAGAACTTCATCTCTCAATCCATCTACATCGGGAACAACCAATCGTCCTTGCTTTCGAAGCCAACCCTCTCGATCGACCTCGAATCCCTTATCCTTCTCTGGTTCCAATCCAGATTCCAAATCACGGATAATCTTGACAAGCTTATCGTCTTTCTTTTGGCTCTCGCCAATTCTTTCCACAAGAGTAGGCCTTATTGATAAGTTTGCCAACATCTCAGGTTCCAACTCGCATCTAGGCCTGAAATCAAATCCAGCCAAATACTCAAGACTCTTCCATTCCGAAAACATGGCTCCCAATCCTGCATGTCTTCGACTTAACGCATCAGCCACTGCGTTACCTTTCCCTGGAGTATAGGCTATACCAAAATCATACGATGCTAAGAACTCTAGCCACCGTTGCTGTCGAAGATTCAAATCCTTTTGGGAAAACAGATACTTCAACGACTTATGATCTGTAAACAGCTCAAATCTAACTCCCAATAGGTAATGTCTCCACATCTTCAAAGCAAACACTATTGCCGCTAACTCCAAATCATGAGTCGGATAATTCCTTTCATGCGGCTTTAGTTGTCGACTAGCATACGCAACAACTTTATCCTTCTGCATTAGCACCGCTCCTAGTCCAGTGCCACATGCATCGGTGTAAACCACCATCTCATCATTCCCACTCGGAATAGTCAAAACAGGAGCACTTGTCAGTCGTTCTTTCAGGATTACGAAAGCTTGCTCACACTTATCATCCCATCTGAACACTTGGTTCTTCTTCGTCAATCCTGTCAACGGTGCAGCTATCTTGGAAAAGTCTTTGATAAACCGACGATAATATCCTGCTAATCCAAGAAAACTTCTCACATCAGATGCATTCTTAGGTCTAACCCAATCCTGGATCGCTGCCACCTTAGCGGGATCAACCGCTATTCCATTTCCAGAGATAACATGGCCTAAGAACCTCACTTCACTCTTCCAGAAGTGACACTTCGAAAACTTAGCCTTCAGCTGATGTTTCCACAAAATTCCCAAAACAATCCTCAAGTGCGTCTTGTGCTCTTCCTCGGTTCTGGAGTAAACCAAAATATCATCCACGAACACAAGCACGAACTTATTCAACTGATCTCTGAATACCCTATTCATAAGATCCACAAAATATGCTGGCGCGTTAGTCAATCCAAACGGCATTACCAGCCACTCATAAAACCCGGATGGTGTCCTGAAAGCAGTCTTCGGCACACTATCCTTTGCCACTCTCAACTGGTGAAATCCCGTTGCCAAATCCATCTGAGAAAACACCTTAGCCTCGTGAAGCTGGTCAAACAAGTCATCTATTCTCGGCAATGGATACTTGTTCTTCTTAGTCACCTTATTCAGCTCACGATAATCAACACACAACCTCAACGATCCATCCGTTTTGGTTGCGAACACAACTGGCGCACCCCATTCGGACACACTTCTCCGAATGAATCCTTTCTGCAAAAGGTCATCAACTTGCACCTTCAGCTCTTGCTGCTCCCTCGGTGCCATCCGCCTAAGAGGCATCACAACAGGTCTGGCTCCCTCAACTAGATCGATACGAAACTCGATCTCCCTATGCGGCGGCAACCCTTTGACTTCCTCAAAGACATTCTCAAACTCATTCACAATAGGCACCGATGACAGTCCATCCCGTGGAACAACCAGCGAATACATGAAGCTCATGAAGACGCCTTCTTCATGCTTACATCGTATCACAACCTTTCGCCCTTCCACATTCCCGACTGTCACCTCAAGCCTCTCACAATCAATCCTAGCCGCATACTTCCTAAGCCAGTCCATGCCCAAAATAATTCCGAACCCCGCAAAGTTCAGAACAAAGCAATCACAAACAAACGAGCAATCATGACTCGACACAACTAGACCACGGCATATCATACACAAACATGACGAACCCCCAACCGGATTAGTCACAACCAATGGCCTATCAACAATATCCGGTTTCATACCTAACCGGCATACCAACTCATCACAAACAAAAGAATGCGACGCTCCAGTATCAAACAACACTCTAACTGGAACACCACAAATAGAAAGAGTACCTTGAACCACCACACTCTTCCCCTTCTCCTCAGCAGTAGGAGCTTTCGAAGACGATGGAACAGCCCCCAAAGCATAGGCTTGCACAACCTGCCTATCTTTCCTCGGTTCTGGACAATCCTTCTTGATATGTCCCAGCTTATCACAGTTGTAACACTTTCCCGGCACTTTGGGATTCTTACAATCTTTGTAAAGATGGCCCTTCTGTTGGCAGTTATAGCAAGTCACTTCACTCTTCGGCTTCTTCTGGCCATCCTTACCCTTCTGTTGCTGCTGCTTCCTCCTCTTATTGCCATTCTGGTGTGGTTTAGATCCTTCCCTGGTTACAGCAACAACAGAACTTTCCTTAGGAAACAAACTCTCATGCCTAAGGGCTTTCTCCACAAGCTTCTCAAATGGATCGTCCAAATGATCCACTAACTGCCTCCCAAGATAAGCATCCAGACCAGTCACAAACTTCTCATTCTTCTGATAGGGAGAATCAATGTACGATCTGGCATACTTGGACAAAGCTTCAAACTCAGAAATATACTCAAGAACTGGTCTCCCACCTTGCTTGAGCTCTACAAACCTCTTGAACAAAACAGACTTCTGAGCCGTAGAGATGAACTTGGCTTCAAATCTAACTTGGAATTGCTCCCAAGTAATCTCTTCTTCTGGGGTATCAATGGTGATAGAATTCCACCAATCAGCAGCTCTTCCCTGAAGCTGTCTCGATGCAAGCTTTCTCTTAGTTGCATCCTCAATCCCTAAGTCACCAAAGATCCTTCGACATGCATCAATCCATCTCTGCACCTCAATAGTCGACTCCGTCCCCAAGAAAGCTTTTCCTCCAAGAGAAGTATAATCCTTGCAAAGCTTAGCAAAATCCACCGGTCTTGGAGCTTGAACTTGAACTCCCACATCCACTGATGATCCTGAAGCTGGTATCCTTCTCATGATCGAAGTCATCATCGCTTCGAACATAGTTCCATAATCAACAGCTCCTTCATCAGCACGGCTTTCCCTTGCAGCTGGTCTCCCTCTTCGACTCATCCTTAATATCTGTAATAAGAATGATTAGAACACCTTAAGAAACAACTGCATAAGGAGTTCAAATCCTTCCAGGCTACTATATTATATATAGTAATCATTCATCAAAATACAATTACGCCTCTCATACGTCGTTACGTCAGCGAGCGTTGGCTGAAATCGATTAACCAAAGCTCTGATACCAAATGTGACGACCGCCCATGACTCCCGCACCAAATCAAGGAAATAATGCGCTAAAAGGTGTGCCAGGCAGCCATGGACGATAGTCAGGGTAAAACAAAACAGAAGAATCTCTATCGCATAACTCACAGCGCATGGATAAAATACAATAGAGAAATATAATATAGTGAAGCTCCATAGAACAGAACATCATCATATAAGCATCACAGTAGTTTCATACAATCATCTACTCAAATCCATACATGAAAGCCTCACTACAAATCACTCAACCAAATACAGCAGCGGATACCCAGTACATATAGTAAGAAAACTAATATGCAAAGCCTCCTGCTCGTCTTCGTCATCTTCATCGTAGAACTCCTAGCACAGCACCTGTCACCTGCTACCTAGTCTGCCCATCCCAACATGGATGAACAGCCCAAGGTAATAAGAGGAGACATAAAACCTTGAGTCAGACAAAGTCTTAGTGAGCAGTAAATTAACTATCAAACATACCAAAAGAGCATAAAGGATAAAAGGAATAGGAACCAAACCATCCCACTCCACCTCTTTCTACAGTGATAGCCCCAGACATACACTAAGGAGAAGCAAGCATAACAACATAGACAATTAAGGTAAAGCGAATACCACTCGAGTCAAGGACGATGTTTTCCAAATACAAACCCCCAAGGCCTAAACCAAGATCAGATAAGCACCCAGAAAACACCGCTCTTGAAGCCGAATGATAATACAACCAAACATCCATGACTCTGGCTATCACTGTCATCCTTGCCTCGATTTCACCGTTAGTTGAATGACCATCTGTCAAGGGCTAATGGTAACCCCGGTTCTAACCATACTCCGCACACTGCCTTGTGCCTAGGACTTATCTACTTTGCCCAGAGTACTCAACTACCTACCTGTAGTCTTTTGGGTGTCCCGACTACCTTCCTGTAGTCGTTATGGGCGCCCCATGTACTCTTGCTTTTGAGCATGCTAGAACCTTCAACAACGACGAGATCCAAGCCTCCTAGTCATCCTCCTCGACGACTACTTCCTCATACAAGCTCAAGCTACCTCTTGAACAATCCATTATCAACCAACTTGAACTACCCTTCAAGTTATCAACATGCTTGGAATGATCCCTTCCTGGATTAAGCCAAGACTCACATCATACTTCGCTTCATCGCATCAAAGCAAAGTCTCAACTCAACAACATGGTTTGCCTCATCAAATCATGGCAAAGTCCCATCTCAACATCATCCAATCTATACATATGAGCTTCAACATCCGCTACATATGCCTTAAGCAGCTTTCACCATTCAAGAGCCTTCTTCCATAGCTTTTGAATCCTCTTTCATCATCTTGTTCCAAATCAACTACTAGCTAACTTGGAAACAATCAAATCAATCATACATTCAAATAATCAATCATTCAAACAAGATCTATTAAGCAATTTAAGCAATATCAACTATAATGGGAATTTCGTAAATAAACGAGCAAAAGTCCAACATATGTGAAATCATGGTTTTTAGCATAGATCTATCAAATCTAAAACATGGGTTTTGTCTCTAATACTTGTTAAACTAACTTGCATAAGTAAATATCTTCAAAAACAATGGAGCTAGACTCGGATTTAAGAAAAATGCATGAAAACTCTAACTTTAACACTCAAACAAGCCACCAATCCAATATACTCCCTTGGATCCGCGTGAGAGATAACTACCACTCACCAAATCACCAAAACAACCTAAAATCAATCAACTTCAGATCTGGACAGCAAGGACTTGAGCTTGATCCGGAGAAACCTCGCTTAAAACGATGAAATCTAGCTTTGTTGGATGAAGATCTTCAACTTGGACACTTGAATCTTCGATCCCGATCTTCGATCTTGGATGGATGCTAACACTTGATTGGAATGGAGAAAAGAAGATGAAGAAATGTTGTAGTCGAGTCTTCAAAATGGCAGCACTTCGTTGCTTCAAAAACCGGTGCCAAAAAGTGAGCCGAACCCCTCTATTTATAGGCTGGAAACTCCTTAGGTCGTCGCCCCTTAGATCGTCCCCGACCTAACTATGAGTCGTTGCCGACTCATCAGCCCCTACGACCTACGACCTAACCAACACAACATACAACCAAGGCCGACTTACGACTTAACCCAGACGCGACCTAAAACACAGGCCGACCTATCCTTCAAACAACCCAACTACACGACTCAACACCCTACCGACTCATCAGTGCCGACCTAACCCCTATCCAAACTAACCCTTAAGTCGCTAACGACTCAACTGTCTCACCGACTCAACCCAAGGCCGACCCAACGACTCAACTAAGACGCGACTCAAGACCCTGCCGACTCAACATCTACCGACCCAACTCCCTAAGTCGGTCACTTCCTTAGGTCGGTCTAAACTACTGGATCCCTAACACTATGAGTCGGCAACGACTCATTTTGCTAACCCTTAACCCGCTGACTCGGCCTAGACCATGAGTCGTTCCTCTCTTGACTCGGTCACATACTAACTCGGCCACACCTACACTCGCTCCTTCTCTAAGTCGCTCTAACACTATAGGTCATTAACTCTCATGAGTCGGCCACCATGAGTCGGTAACGACTCAAGCCTTAACTCGGCTATGACTCATCACCTGACCCACTAACTCGTCCAAACGACTTACCAAACTTAAGTCGGTTGCTTCCTTATCTCGGTAACTCTTTAACCCGGTAACACGTAAAGAACACTAACTCGTTAGCTACCCTGCACACTATAACTCGCTAACGACTCAAGGCCACTGACTCGTCCAAGCTATGAGTCGGTCTAACCTATAACTCGCTAACACCTATAAGTCGTTAACGACTCAACTCATATCATGTTAACTCGTAAGCCTATGGCTCCACTGACTCGGTCACGACTCATCATCACACGAGTTAACTTTACAACTCGTGCACGACCCATTCCCTTAAGTCGTACACGACTCATCCATGAGCCGTTCACTGCCTTAACTTGTTAACTCGTATGCGACTCACTTCCTAACTCGAACACGACTTAACACTTAAGCACACGAATTAACTTCCTAAACGACTCAGGCTAGAGACAACATCAACAACACTAACAACCTGTCAATTCTACGATATATCGACACGTAAAATACGGGTCGTTACATAACTATTCTTAAGTTCATATTTATTTATTTAAATAACACATTTTATTTGTTATTCAAATTATTTCACTTACATTTCTTATAACGTCAATTAAATATATACCATTCATTATAACCTCAAAATTATATTTACAACATTTCTTTAAAAAAATTCAGTTTTGGACATTTTATTTTGTATATTATTCAATTACATATTCTCTTAAACTTTTTCCAGGTTAGTTATATTTATTTCTGAGTGCATTAAGCACTATACAATTTACCTATTATTTACAAGATTTTTAACTAAGCAAGATTTTAGTTTGAACATCTTATTACTTAAATTTTTCCTTGTATAACCTTCACTTACGTATTCACTTTACTATTTTAACATTTTGGATATTATAGGAAAGTTATATATGGTTTAGAATGTAATTGAGTATTATACAAATAAAATTTATCCTAGTTCAATAGTTTTAAGTTGTTTCAATTTCATTCCAAATTTAAACACTCTTATTATTAAAAAAATTGTTTCATTTTAATAATTGAAAACCATCACTCAACATAGAATCTTAGAGTTAAATTTTCGATTTCACTTCAAACTGTTCTGATATATATATATATATATATATATATATATATATATATATATATATATATATATATATATATATATATATATATATATATATATATTACATCAAATCATACTCAAGAAATTCAAATCCATTTTCAAAACAAAGGTGTAGTAAAGCTACTAAGTGGTCTCTCCACTTTGAGACTCGAAAATGAATTTCGATAATGTTGTAGTCATCACCGAAATTATTTTCCAACAACAAAAGAGGAGAGTATTGATTTACCTTTTTTTAATTCTTTGAAAACAATTTCCATTTGAAAACACTTTCTAATGGTATATTTTCAAACTTTGAAAACTAAATTTTTGAAAAGCACCAGAAATTTAATTCTCAAATCTTTAATTTAAATTCATTTCATTTTAAAATCAAATTTATAAACCATATTCTTAAATTTCACTTCTCATAACATATAACAATAGTTAATGGTTTAGAAATGCTGACAAAACAATTAATGGTAATCTAGTATTATCATTTCTAACAACCAATTCATTTAACTATCATATTCCAGAAAATTATACTTTATATAAAAAATATAATCATACATAAATTTATCCCATTTACGAATTTCAAAAACAATATTGTGTAGGTTTGCTCTGTTCAAGTGTTTTGGAATTTCCATCGATATCATTGGCCAAACGAATCGATTGAAACCCCAAATCGAACTTAACAACTCAAACAACTCAAGATAAAACATTTTTATATTAATTACAAATACACTCTCTCACTCGATGATTCAAGAATGGATTATAGAACAAGAACAGAGATTCAAATTTAGAGGAAATCTAGTCGAAGAGAATTCTAACTAAGAAGATAGGCTCAAAAGGGACATAAGATAATTAAATTACAAAGGGAAAAGATAAATAGATTTCTATTACTCGCAGCGACCTTAACCGGGTCAACCGAGATTTCAGGAATAAGATTGATGGGGAAATTAAATTTTCCTCTTGAGAGGGAGAGAAGTGACTTCACCAAAACATTCGAAAATAGTCGGACAAAAGGGGTGGAGTCAAGATCACTAGGTTCAACATCAAGCAAAGGATAAACTGCCTGCATAATCCTGAGGCAATCGACATTTGATCAAAAGAAAATTTTCTCGGTCGTCTACTAGAGAAATGGTTCGGGCCTTGCAAGAGCTAACAGCATCAACATCGAGGATGTAGAAACCTTCGGCTAATCAACGTCTGTTGTAAAGGAGTTTCACCCCTTTACAAAACATACTAAGGTTGATGGGAACGCTAATGGAATTAGTCATATAAAAGAACGAAGTTGCCAATTGAGGTGACAAGATGAGCTCGAATTTATTATAGAGATCGACAGAAATGGAGCTATAGAATGCTCTAGTATCCAGAAGAACACAAACAAGATAAGACAAGGATGGGTTTCAGAACGAAGGGAACGTCCCAAATTCAAATGAAATCCAAATCAAAGAGGATCCAAACTAAAAATTTCAAGCTCAAACGAAGATGATTCTGTAATTAAATTTACTCTACATACTAAATTTTGCCCAAACCAGAGCTGTTAGAACCTCAATTGTTGGATTTTAATGACAAAAACTATACAATTACGTCAAAGAATTTCTAAGCTAATTTGTAGGTACATGAGTATCAAAAAGAGATAATCAAATACATTCAAAATGAAGATACACGGTATAAAAGGATGAAAGAATGTATGTGGAGATACAAGAAGAGATATATACGACAGAGACAAGATGAAGGTGACAAACAAAGTTTTATTAGTCATATAATGTCGTGCATAGAGTTTACAAATGTGAAAATCTTCTCAAATGGTATAAACACATATACATTCATATTTTAAATGGAAAATCAAGTTTTAAAAAATTGCATGGAGCAGGACTCAAACCCGAGTCTCTAGTTTAGAAGGCAAGTGCTCTAACCAAATGAGCTATGATACTTTTTATTACAGGCTAAATTCAGACTTCTGAAATACTTCATTCAGACGTCTGAATGCTGAAACAAAATGATTGTTCCACAATATTCAGGCGTCTGAATGAAATTATTCAGACGTCTGAATAAGGCCAAAAGTAGCCTATTTTCTTTTTGATTTGCACGTTAACAATTTCAGAAGTCTGAATTTTAATTTTCAGACGTCTGAATTCTTACAACGGATATATTTTTGAATAGACATTTCTTTTCCATGAAGAGACACAACTTTTCATCAATAGATATGTCCATATACTTTCATGATAACTATTCATGAACAATTGCATCTCTTTGTACTATATATAAACATGTTAGAATCATCATTTTTATTCACCGAAATCGATCTAACTCTTTCTATTCTTATACTACTATGATTCTAACACTTCTGTGCATTCAAATTTATTCAAAATCATTCATTTACTTCCATATTCTTCACATACACACAGATATATATATATCACAAAAGGAGAGGATAAGAGGAAGATTGTACTATCAAGAGACAAATTCGTGTTATCAAGAACACACCGTGTCATATACTCTATGTATAAGTTGAAGTCATATTCTGATGTTCAAGCGAGTGAAGTCCTCTTCGGCTGTTGAGGAATGGAAATCATGTTCTTTTGTTCAGGTGTTGTAAACCTGTTCCTCCGGGTTAAGTGAGGATTGTTGTTAGTAAAATTCCATAAGGAGTCTGGGACTGGACGTAGAATGGGAAGTTCGAACCAGTATAAAAATTTCTTGTGTGCTTGTTTTATTTTACTTATTCACATTGTTATAGTATCTTAGTTTATTTCCGCACTAGTATAGTATAATTCCATATAGCACGATCTGCATCGTCTTTTCATTTGGTATCAGAGCCTAGTGCTCTAGAGATCGTAACAACATCTTAGAATAAATGGCTACAAAGAGATCTATTCACGGCAATAAGAAGAGGAAGAGTAATAAAGAAAAATCAAAGGAGCAAACAAACAAATGCTTTATGGCAAAAGATAATGAGGTTGGTGATCTAACTTTTGATGATCTGATAGAAATAAATTCAGAACTTCTAGACACTTTAAAGTGTCTCAAAAGAAAATATAAGGAAGCTCTAGAAAATCATAAGAAAGCAGAATTCGAAAGAGATATGCTTAAAGACGAGAAGAAAATATTAGAAGAAGAACTTGAGAAAATCAAAGATTCACTCTTTGGCAATTCTCAACTCGCTCTATTAAGTCAAGAAATAGAAGCTCAAAAAGTAATGAATAATGCTCTAGCTTCTGAGAATCATGAGTTAAAAACAAAAATTAAAATTATTGAGTTAGAGAACACTAGTCTCAAAACTAAGCTTGATGACATTATTAAAAATATTTTCAATTTTAATAAAGGGAGAGAAAATTTATCCAGGATTATTGAAAATTCTCAACTTGCTTCAAATAAGAAGGGATTTGGTTATGTTAAGAATCTGAAAGCTCACAATGATAAAAGCAATTTAGGCTATAAAAAAGCTAAAAGTAAAAATAGGACTAGATATGCATTCTTGTATACTAATTAGTGCTAGTACTAGTAACCAAGATAGTTTTAAAACCAGTTATAGTCATAATAGTACTTTGTTTAGAAATGATAGAAATTATTCTTCACGTACTAAGCTAATGACTAATAGTATTAAGATATGGATTCCAGCTAATATGATTGATCATGATAAACAACTTTATATGAGCAACTATTATAAGAATGTGATTTGTAATGAAAATTATATTTATAAAGGTTCAACCACACCCAAATGGGTATGGTTTCCAAAGACCTAACCCTCCCGGACCCTAACATAGTAAGTGGGTACCGAAAATGATTATTATTTATTGCAGGTACTTGGAGAAACAAAAGGAAAAGGATAGATTTTGGAATTTTAAAGAATGATCCATACGTTTAATAGAATTACGTGCTTACAATGAAATATGGACTTCAACAAATATGCAAAATCTATTTTATTTTTCTCCTTAATTAATATTGAGTTTATCTCACTATATTTATTATTTCCCTCATTTTTTTGATAATGACAAAGGGGGAGAAATTCATATGCATATTGGTAGATGGAGATATTATACTTAGGGGGAGATGTTATACTTAGGGGGAGCATTAAATATATTAATATTTTTTTTTATATAGAATGAATATTTTTTAAATTTGTATAGTTGTCATCATCAAAAAGGGGGAGAATGTTGGAACCTCAATTGTTGGATTTTAATGACAACAACTATACAATTACGTCAAAGAATTTCTATGCTTGTAATATCCCGGAATTTTTAACAATATCAATTTAATAATCTGTAGTTAAAATTAAATTGATATTGATAATCTGTTAATAATTATTCAAATAAATTTAATAATCTTCTTCAGTAAATATTTAAATTGGTTATTTTATCTTTTAAATAATAAATTGATTTCCATCTACAATATAAATATATGGTTTATATTTTAAATAGATTGGTATTGTTTTAATTTTAATAAATAAAACATATTTTCTAGTTTTAATGTTTGTAGTAATTTAGGAAATTTGTTTTATTTAATATATTTAATTTTTTCAAAGTTAAATAAATGATTTTCGTTTAAATTAATATTGAATCATGTTTTAAAATTCTAATATATACATTTTTAATTTGGAAATTTTAATACAAACTAGTATTGAGTTTTCAAAGACTGTTTCATAAATAAAAATATGATTTTAAAATTTAAAAGAAAAATATTGAATGTTTTAAATTAAATTAGATTGAGTTTAAATTTAGAATAAATTTAACAAAATAGTTTCATGGCTTAATTAAATAGATATTTATTTAATAAAAATGTAATTTCTTGTAAAATGATTTTTAATTTAATAAGAAGATATTTATAAAAATAATATTGATATTGTATTGACTTTATAAATAAGTCTTGAATAAGATTTATAATTTTTATTTCAAATTGAATTTACATTTATAACTTGATTTGAAAATAATTTATTCTTGAATTTAGTTTGAATTTAAATTCAAAGGTTTAAATTTTAAATTGTTTTAATTTTTATGAGTGTAAGTTTTGAAACATGGGTTGTTTTCATTTATAAATTCATGCATTGCTTTGTTAATTTAAATACTAATTACTTTTTAAAAGAGAAACAAGTGTTATATTCATGTAACATGTGTATAAAATTGAGCATAACAAATTAACAAGTGTTCAAAAAGTAATAAACAATTTGACAAGTGTAAAAATTTAGTTTTTCTTTTATTTTAGCAAATCTGAAAATACATTTAGTTTAGTATTGCATTTTCATTCTTCCTTAATCAAGAGAAAACTTCAAACCACCTTTTAAAAATTCTTTATATCTAAATCAGTAACTCCCTTCAAAAATCTGCATACACAAACTCATTAAAAATCAAAAACATCCTCAAATCCAAAAGTCTGCATATTACTCAAACATCAAATCTGCACTTCCTCACATTTCAAAAATCAATCTACAAAATTCAAATCAAAGGGCCTGCATTTTTCTTGCATTCTGTTTAAACCTGGAAATGGAAGCATCTGCATGTATTTGGGGGGTTAGCAAACTGTATATCAATTCAAAACTCAGATTTCAACAGAGGTCAAGCCTGCATATCCTATTTTCTGCAAATTCAAAGGGGAAAACAGATGTCTGCATTGATTTAATGTGAGAAACTTTTTTTATTTTGAAATTTAAAGTTTTAAAAGTTTGTTGCATGTTTGAATGCTGAGTACTACATGAATTTATTAGAAAATGTCTGAGGAGAATTCTTATGTGTAGCATGTTGTGTATTTGAATGGTGTGTTCTGCTTGATTTCAGTTTCCACTTTCTTTTTCTTTATTTAAATCCCTGATCTTTTAAATTAGCTGCTGTTAGAAATTGATTTTGTTTAAAATTTATGTTGGTTTAACTTAGATTTCTGTTAAAATTTTATGCAAGCCAAATTCAAACTTGATGTCTCTGGAAACATATCAAAACACCAATGCATGTTAATATGAACTAAAATTTATACTGTATGATTTGTAGATCCAGTACTATAAATTTAAAACACAAATTGAAATATGATTTTTAATACTGGAATTTGAATTTTTAGTAAAGTAGTCATGCTGCAGTTGGTTTTTTGAACTGGAAAGGAAATTATATGGTTTTCTGGTGATCTATGTAACTGGAAGGCAGCGGGTTCTTTCAGGTGAGGGAGGAGTGTGAGGAGATGCCAGAAAATTATTTGTTGATGTTGAAATCCATAGGGTGGTTGCAGTTTTGGGATTTCATTTTTAAACCCTAGTTTTGATGGGTTTTATGATTTGGGTCATTTCGATTTTATCAATTGACCGAGTGTTATGATACTTGGAGGATGTGTAGTAGAGGTGTGAAGGAGCTCCGAGGCCGGAGTGGGTGGACCTCAGATGGTCGGAGCGGCGTATGGTCGCCGTTGACAGGTTTTGAAGGGGAACTGTGTTTGTTTTCCAGGTTTGAGTTTGAGATCCTCAAACTCGAATTAGGGATTTGAAGCATGAATCGAAGGTCGTAGTGGGTAGTTAGGAGGGTTTCTGATGAGATGCGATGGTCGCTGGCGATCATCAATGGTCGGAGTTACTGTGCATATGCACGGTGAAGTAAGGGTACAGGTGATGTTTGGTTAGTTGATGGTGACTTGGGTAAACCCTGTTTTTGCTCGAAGTAATGTAATGATTTCCTCGGGAAAGTTGTGTTGAGACTCGAAGCAGTTTGCGGGGTTTCAGGGGTTCTGTTTTTACAGGTTTTAATAACCTGTAACATCAGGGTTTAAATTTTGTAAACCCTGAATCTTTTTAAATGTTAAGAGAATTTAAATCATATTTGAATTTATTTGAATTCAAGCTAATTTATAATTTCAGTTTAAATAAAATGAAGTTTAAAAGAAATTTTTACAGGTTTTAATAAACCTGAACTTGTTTTATCAAAAAAATTGTTTTACAAACCTGACAGTATTAAGTTTTTAGAATTTAAAACTAAATTTAAAAAGTGTAGAGCAAGTTTTAAACAAAGTTTTAAAATAAGTTTGAAATCTTAATTCAAAATGAGTTTGAATTATAGATTTTAAAAATATATAAGTTTTATAAAGATAGAAGGTTTTTAACAACTTTGAATTTGTATAGTATTTTATAAAATGTTTTAAAATCTGAAGTTTAAGGTTTAAACAGAGTTTAAAATTTAAATTCAAATCTGGATTCAAAGCTAATTTGAATCTTAAGTTTAAAACTGGAATCAAAGTGGAATATGTATTTCAGTTTTTGAAAATTAAAAGAAAGTTTGAAGTTGCAAGATTTAAACTAAATATAAATTAAGTTATTGAGATGCTAAAGTTATAAATTGTTTAAACTTTGATAAGTTTAAATTATTTTCACTTTAAAACTTGTATTTAAAATGAAATTTGGAAACAAGTTCAAAAGTACTTTGTTTAAAATAAAATTTGTTTTAAACATAATTTAGAGATGTCTTATTTTAGAATTTAGTTAAGAATGAATGTTTTGTAATTAAATGATTAAAAAGGTAATTAAGAAATAATTAATTAATTTAATTAATTATTAAGGTTTAACGCATATTGATTTAGGGTTAATCAATTTGAAATTTAGATCATTAATTAGATTATTAATTAATGATTAATAAATTATTAATTAAGTAATTAAATTTTAATCAAGGTCAATTAATTAAATAATTAGACTTTAAATTATAGATCATTAAAGATAATTAATTTTGTAATTAATCCCGGTTAATTACTTAATAAAAATAATTAAAGAATGGTTAATGAAGGTCATTAACCAGGATTATTTAAGTAATTAATTAATGTGAATAATTTTTATAATTAATTAGATTAATTAATTTATTAATAATCAATTGTAAATGGTTTGAGTAATTACTTAATAAAGTAATTAAGAAATTAAGTACTAAATGTAATTATTTAATTTAATGAGATTGTTTAATTTAATTAATTAAGTTTAATTAGTTTAAAACACTTGGGTTTTATAAATAATTACTTTATGTAATTAATGATTTGGGTATTTACTTAGTTTAAGTAATTAATTAATAATTACAGAATGTAATTAAATGAAGATGTTAAGGATGGAGTAAATTGGTTTAAATTACTTATTAATTAATCAAGGGATTAATTAAGAGATTAATTAAGGATAATTAATTTGTTTTAATATGGTAATTAAGTTAATTAATTACGTAAGGTAATTAATGAAAAGGGAATCATTAATTATTTTAATTAATGATGTAATTAATGTTGATTAATTAAGATTAATTAATCAATGATAAATAATTAAAGGTAATTAATTAATGTAATTAATTAAGGATAAATGTAATTAATTATGACTAAGTAATTAATTGAAGTAATTAAAGGTTAATTACTGTTTTGTTTGAGAATAATTAATTTATGGAATTAATTAAGGGTAATTACATGAATGTAATTAAGGGTAATTAATCAAAGGTGATTAATTAAGGTAATTAATAATGAATAATTAATAAATGATTGATAAGCAAGATTTATATTGATGAGGTAAATAATTTAATTTATTTTAAATTAATTATAGATGAAGTAATTAATTTAATTCACTTTAAATTAATTAGAGATAGTTAATTTAATACATTTTAAATTAATTATATTATGATGGGTAAATCCTTGCTTATGTATGAATGGATGTCATTGATTGTCTTGGATGCTTTGTGATCTCAGTAATGAGATGAATGATATTGTGTGGTATGAATGATTTGATTGTATTGTGATGATAACATAGGTTATCTATTGAGTTGATGATAGATGGAATATCTATTTGATATTGATAATGTGGGTTACCTGTTATGTGATAATGTTGATTATCAGTTATGATTTTATGAATTATTTATCTGTGTATAATGATACTGTATTGAATTGTTTTAAACCTTTAAAACAATTTGGACCTTAAAAGACACGCTTTGGATTTCGATGAGACCGGGATCGGGTTTCCATATTTGGATATCCGAAAACCACATCGATTCCAAATAACGTTAGGTCGTGAATCCAAGTGGAGCGAGTGAAGACTAGAGGTGTAAGGGCTATACGTCAGTATAACTCTGTGGGTGATTCCGTAATGAGTTTGACGGAATAGTACTTATAGATTCGAGATGGTGAATTAAAGTGCAAGGGTTATCGTCGTTAACTCTGAGGGTGATTCCAAAATGAGTGTAACGAGATAATACCTTCGGTTTCGTTCGAACCCGGAACGAACTTGTATGGATTGAATGCTTTCAGGACATCGTCAGGTGGACGATGAGCATTCTAAGTGATATGTCCTGTTAAGGTATTCGTAACCTCAAGCCTCATCAACCGGGAATGGCTAAAACAGGGGAGGTGCAGCAAGGCTTCGTGGGTCGCACCCACTGGAGAGCGAGATTTACCCCTGTCTAGAGGTCCCTTTTATTTCGGATGTGTGGACGATCTTTTGAGCTCTAACCGTCGGAGTTGTCTTGTTCGAAACTATTCAGTAAGGAATGGGTCCGTCCTTGTGTTGCAGGGGTGTGGGAGTACTCCTCGGTACGATGATCTAGGCCACGTACTGTGACGGACGATACCCCAGTAGCCCTGCCATTGTATGGAATCCACAATCCAATAAGTGCCAACGGTTTTGATTGTATTACCCACTTTTGTGGCTAGTAGCTGGAATTTAATAATGTAACAATTTCGGCTATTTCATATTTATTTGAAAACCCTAGACACTATTATAATATCATCGGATTTCCTATCAAATGTTTTGGTTAGTGTAAGGTAAAAACTTTTCCATGTTTATGTGTGGGAAGTCTTACGTGATACCTTTCTTTTCAAAAGGTTTTTGAAAGTTAAGCAACTTTAACCTGTTACTCACATCAGACCCATGTCTGACACGGAGTTTTTTTTTTTTTTTTTAATAAACTCTTAGGTACTCAAATTTTTATGAGTAGTCAAGGGATTCAGCTTAGGATTCAGGTTTGCTTTGACGAATTGTGGAGGAGCAAATGGAGCAGGAGGCTTCTGCGTTAGATATTAGTATTCCGCTGTGTGTTCTCTATGTTGTTGTATTGAGTTGTAAATACTAGACAGGCGCTTATAACTGTCTAGTATATGTGATGTGTATGCTGTGTATCTCTGATTGGTATTGTATATTATGTAAATACTTATGTTATTAATATAATTTATTCGTTCCACTGTTGAGATTCTTGTGTTGTTTCTTCTTTCTCTTCTTTCTCTTCTTTCTTTTCTTCTTCTATCCCTTTCTTTCTTAATTCATGATGCGATTTTATGGGAGTAGAAAGTCGGGTCATGACAGTTGGTATCAGAGCATTAGGTTGAGTGAATACCTAGGCTCTGTAGTAGTGTCTTTCTTGAGAGAGCGTATTTGTAATTATATATATATATATATATATATATATATATATATATATATATTTCTACCTATCTGTTGGGTTACCTGTTCAGGTTTTCCAATATAAGTTATAAAGGTAGGTGGGGTAGTAGTGTGTGTAACACGACTACCGTTGATTGGAGTTTGAATGTTTGAGGTTGGAAGTGTTTTGTTGAGACTGTACACCTAATACCGTCTCGAGCGAGTTTTGTAGTGATAAAGAACTTCATTGAGCTCTGAAGGAAACATGTGAAGGTTCGGAGTCTATTTCTGAAGTTGGATTAATAGAATTTGGATCTGTTGATTGAGCAGAAGCAAGTGATGGTATTTTGGATACATCAGGAAGTAGTAGCTGCGTGATGAGATGCAATGACTATGGATGTTCCCAAAGATGTTTTCTTTGGAACAAGTTAAGGAGGTGAGTCTGCTTCAGTGTTGTGGCTGTGTTCAGCCGGAGTTTCTGTTTTCTTTGAGGTTTGAGTTTCTCAAAGAGCTTTGTTTTGAAATTCTTTGGCATCTGTGGCAGCAGTGCAGCTTGGAGTATTCACGGTGTTGGGAAGAGATCTTCTGGCTTAGCAGTTTTTCTGGAGTGGAGTTCAGAAGCAGTTTAGTAGACCTGTTTCTTTGATGGGTTGGCTAGTTAAGTTTAAGCTGTTCCGTTTGGTTAAGGAAGAATAGTTTTCCTTGGATTTGGTTTAGGTTGATCGCAAAAGTGACTTGCAATTGTTTGAGTGTTCTCTTGGATTATCTGAGTTTTTCTGGATGTCTTCAGGAAGTCAAAGTTTTGTCCGTATCTGGAGATTGAGTTTCCTTATCGACTGAAATTCAGGAGTGGTACGGGAGGTTCAATAGTAGAATGGTTTCAGGAGATGGGGTTGGTATAGTAGCTCGGAGTGTTGGAAGAACTTCTGAATGATTTTTATGGATTTGTTGAACCATATCTCTGGGGTGTGTTGTCCTAATTGTGCTTGTGTTCTTCTTCAGCATTCTCTTCTACTTCGGATCAGAGTTGAGCAGCGGAAGCAGTTTGGAAGTGCATCTGCTTTTCTTTTCGGACAGAAGAAGTTGTTGTCTTCTGATGTTGAAGAAGTTGAGTTTGAGTTGTTGGTTTTGGTTGATCTTGAGGAGATCATTTTGTTCAGTTGATTGATTTAGTTGTTTCTAGAAGCATCAGCGAAGGTTGAGCTGATCAGATAGGCTGTAGACAGCCTAGGATCGTCTGAAGAGTTTTGTGGATAAGAGTCGGAGGGATTTAGACTCTGAAGTCGGAGATTTAATTTTGGATAAGTTTTCTCCGATCAAAAGGGAGCTATAAGTTTGGGCAAGTCTGTGAAACTAGCTCTGAAGTGTTTTGGATCTTTTCTGTGATCTTGGAGAATAAGAGATTGATCTACAGGATTGAATTGCCAGTTTGGAATTCGATGAGTTTCACGTATCTCTGAGGGAGTACGTATATGATCTATCTCTGGTTGTGAACTAGTAGTTTTGGAGTTTTTATTGTTGATTCAGACTCGTTTGTAGTCTGATATCTTGTCTAGTGTTATAGATATAATGGTATAGGAGCTTTATAGCTTCATAGTATTGTTTGTTTGGATTTTCTAGAGCGAGTATCCCGGTGTGTGTGTGTATATATATATATATACACACCTGGGGAAACTCGATAAAATTCTATCCAGAATTTGTCTGGATAATTAGATTTGTTTGATTGGTTGTTTTTGGTTGTTAGCATATGTTTGATATATGCTTGAGTTTGAAATTAAAATTTAATGAGATTATTAAATTACCTTTGTTTTAAATTTCGAGGACAAAATTCTTTTAAGGGGGAAGGATTGTAATATCCCGGAATTTTTAACAATATCAATTTAATAATCTGTAGTTAAAATTAAATTGATATTGATAATCTGTTAATGATTATTCAAATAAATTTAATAATATTCTTCAGTAAATATTTAAATTTGTTATTTTATCTTTTAAATAATAAATTGATTTCCATCTACAATATAAATATATGGTTTATATTTTAAATAGATTGGTATTGTTTTAATTTTAATAAATAAAACATATTTTCTAGTTTTAATATTTGTAGTAATTTAGGAAATTTGTTTTATTTAATATATTTAAGTTTTTCAAAGTTAAATAAATGATTTTTGTTTATATTAATATTGAATCATGTTTTAAAATTCTATTATATACATTTTTAATTTGGAAATTTTAATACAAACTAGTATTGAGTTTTCAAAGACTATTTCATAAATAAAAATATGATTTTAAAATTTAAAAGAAAAATATTGAATGTTTTAAATTAAATTAGATTGAGTTTAAATTTAGAATAAATTTAACAAAATAGTTTCATGGCTTAATTAAATAGATATTTATTTAATAAAAATGTAATTTCTTGTAAAATTATTTTTAATTTAATAAGAAGATATTTATAAAAATAATATTGATATTGTATTGACTTTATAAATAAGTCTTGAATAAGATTTATAATTTTTATTTCAAATTGAATTTACATTTATAACTTGATTTGAAAATAATTTATTCTTGAATTTAGTTTGAATTTAAATTCAAAGGTTTAAATTTTAAATTGTTTTAATTTTTATGAGTGTAATTTTTGAAACATGGGTTGTTTTCATTTATAAATTCATGCATTACTTTGTTAATTTAAATACTAGTTACTTTTTAAAAGAGAAACAAGTGTTATATTCATGTAACATGTGTATAAAAATGAGCATAACAAATTAACGAGTGTTCAAAAACTAATAAACAATTTGACAAGTGTAAAAATTTAGTTTTTATTTTATTTTAGCAAATCTGAAAATACATTTAGTTTAGTATTGCATTTTCATTCTTTCTTAACCAAGAGAAAACTTCAAACCACCTTTTAAAAATTCTTCATATCTAAATCAGTAACTCCCTTCAAAAATCTGCATACACAAACTCATTAAAAATCAAATCTAAACATCCTCAAATCCAAAAGTCTGCATATTACTCAAACATCAAATCTGCACTTCCTCACATTTCAAAAATCAATCTACAAAATTCAAATCAAAGGGCCTGCATTTTTCTTGCATTCTGTTTAAACCTGGAAATGGAAGCATCTGCATGTATTTGCGGGGTTAGCAAACTGTATATCAATTCAAAACTCAGATTTCAACAGAGGTCAAGCCTGCATATCCTATTTTCTGCAAATTCAAAGGGGAAAACAGAGGTCTACATTGATTTAATGTGAGTAACTTTTTTTATTTTAAAATTTAAAGTTTTAAAAATTTGTTGCATGTTTGAATGCTGAGTACTACATGAATTTATTAGAAAATGTCTGAGGAGAATTCTTATGTGTAGCATGTTGTGTATTTGAATGGTGTGTTCTGCTTGATTTCAGTTTCCACTTTCTTTTTTTTATTTGAATCCCTGATCTTTTAAATTAGCTGCTGTTAGAAACTGATTTTGTTTAAAATTTATGTTGGTTTAACTTAGATTTCTGTTAAAATTTTATGCAAGCCAAATTCAAACCTGATGTCTCTGGAAACATATCAAAACACCAATGCATGTTAATATGAACTAAAATTTATACTGTATGATTTGTAGATCCAGTACTATAGATTTAAAACACAAATTGAAATATGATTTTTAATACTGGAATTTGAATTTTTAGTAAAGTAGTCATGCTGCAGTTGGTTTTTTGAACTGGAAAGGAAATTATATGGTTTTCTGGTGATCTATGTAACTGGAAGGCAGCGGGTTCTTTCAGGTGAGGGAGGAGTGTGAGGAGATGCCGGAAAATTATTTGTTGATGTTGAAAACCATAGGGGTAGTTACAGTTTTGGGATTTCAGTTTTAAACCCTAGTTTTGATGGGTTTTATGATTTGGGTCATTTCGATCTGATCAATTGACCGAGTGTTATGATACTTGGAGGATGTGTAGTAGAGGTGTGAAGGAGCTCGAGGCCGGAGTGGGTGGACCTCAGATGGTCGGAGCGGCGTATGGTCGGCGTTGACAGGCTTTGAAGGGGAACTGTGTTTGTTTTCCAGGTTTGAGTTTGAGATCCTCAAACTCGAATTAGGGATTTGAAGCATGAATCGAAGGTCGTAGTGGGTAGTTAGGAGGGTTTCTGATGAGATGCGATGGTCGTTGGCGATCATCAATGGTCGGAGTTACTGTGCATATGCACGGTGAAGTAAGGGTACAGGTGATGTTTGGTTAGCCGATGGTGACTCGGGTAAACCCTGTTTTTGCTCGAAGTAATGTAATGATTTCCTCGGGAAAGTTGTGTTGAGACTCGAAGCAGTTTGCGGGGTTTCAGGGGTTCTGTTTTTACAGGTTTTAATAACCTGTAACATCAGGGTTTAAATTTTGTAAACCCTGAATCTTTTTAAATGTTAAGAGAATTTAAATCATATTTGAATTTATTTGAATTCAAGCTAATTTAAAATTTCAGTTTAAATAAAATGAAGTTTAAAAGAAATTTTTACAGGTTTTAATAAACCTGAACTTGTTTTATCAAAAAAATTGTTTTACAAACCTGACAGTATTAAGTTTTTAGAATTTAAAACTGAATTTAAAAGTGCAGAGCAAGTTTTAAACAAAGATTTAAAATAAGTTTGAAATCTTAATTCAAAATGAGTTTGAATTATAGATTTTAAAAATATATAAGTTTTAAAAAGATATAAGGTTTTTAACAACTTTGAATTTGTATAGTATTTTATAAAATGTTTTAAAATCTGAAGTTTAAGGTTTAAACAGAGTTTAAAATTTAAATTTAAATCTGAATTCAAAGCTAATTTGAATCTTAAGTTTAAAACTGGAATCAAAGTGGAATATGTATTTCAGTTTTTGAAAATTAAAAGAACGTTTGAAGTTGCAAGATTTAAACTAAATATAAATTAAGTTATTGAGATGCTAAAGTTATAAATTGTTTAAACTTTGATAAGTTTAAATTATTTTCATTTTAAAACTTGTATTTAAAATGAAATTTGGAAACAAGTTCAAAAGTACTTTGTTTAAAATAAAATTTGTTTTAAACATAATTTAGAGATGTCTTATTTTAAAATTTAGTTAAGAATGAATGTTTTGTAATTAAATGATTAAAAAGTAATTAAGAAATAATTTATTTGTTTAATTAATTATTAAGGTTTAACACATATTGATTTAGGGTTAATCAATTTGAAATTTAGATCATTAATTAGATTATTAATTAATGATTAATAAATTATTAATTAAGTAATTAAATTTTAATCAAGGTCAATTAATTAAATAATTAGACTTTAAATTATAGATTGTTAAAGATAATTAATTTTGTAATTAATCCCGGTTAATTACTTAATGAAAATAATTAAAGAATGGTTAATGAAGGTCATTAACCAGGATTATTTAAATAATTAATTAATGTGATTAATTTATTAATAATCAATTGTAAATGGTTTAAGTAATTACTTAATAAAGTAATTAAGAAATTAAGTACTAAATGTAATTAATTTAATTTAATGAGATTGTTTAATTTAATTAATTAAGTTTAATTAGTTTAAAACACTTGGGTTTTATAAATAACTACTTTATGTAATTAATGATTTGGGTATTTACTTAGTTTAAGTAATTAATTAATAATTACAGAATGTAATTAAATGAAGATGTTAAGAATGGAGTAAATTGGTTTAAATTGCTTATTAATTAATCAAGGGATTAATTAAGAGATTAATTAAGGATAATTAATTTGTTTTAATATGGTAATTAAGTTAATTAATTACTTAAGGTAATTAATAAAAAGGGAATCATTAATTATTTTAATTAATGATGTAATTAAAGTTGATTAATTAAGATTAATTAATCAATGATAAATAATTAAAGGTAATTAATTAATGTAATTAATTAAGGATAAATGTAATTAATTATGACTAAGTAATTAATTGAAGTAATTAAAGGTTAATTACTGTTTTGTTTGAGAATAATTAATTTATGGAATTAATTAAGGGTAATTACATGAATGTAATTAAGGGTAATTAATCAAAGGTGATTAATTAAGGTAATTAATAATGAATAATTAATAAATGATTGATAAGCAAGATTTATATTGATGAGGTAAATAATTTAATTTATTTTAAATTAATTATAGATGAAGTAATTAATTTAATTCACTTTAAATTAATTAGAGATAGTTAATTTAATACATTTTAAATTAATTATATTGTGATGGGTAAATCCTTGCTTATGTATGAATGGATGTCATTGATTGTCTTGGATGCTTTGTGATCTCAGTAATGAGATGAATGATATTGTGTGGTATGAATGATTTGATTGTATTGTGATGATAACATAGGTTATCTATTGAGTTGATGATAGATGGAATATCTATTTGATATTGATAATGTGGGTTACCTGTTATGTGATAATGTTGATTATCAGTTATGATTTTATGAATTATTTATCTGTGTATAATGATACTGTATTGAATTGTTTTAAACCTTTAAAACAATTTGGACCTTAAAAGAAACGCTTTGGATTTCGATGAGACCGGGATCGGGTTTCCATATTTGGATATCCGTTAACCACATCGATTCCAAATAACGTTAGGTCGTGAATCCAAGTGGAGCGAGTGAAGACTCAAGGTGTAAGGGTTATACGTCAGTATAACTCTGTGGGTGATTCCGTAATGAGTTTGACGGAATAGTACTTATAGATTCGAGATGGTGAATCAAAGCGCAAGAGTTATCGTCGTTAACTCTGAGGGTGATTCCAAAATGAGTGTAACGAGATAATGCCTTCGGTTTCGTTCGAACCCGGAACGAACTTGTATGGATTGAATGCTTTCAGAACATCGTCAGGTGGACGATGAGCATTCTAAGTGATATGTCCTATTAAGGTAATCGTAACCTCAAGCCTCATCAACCGGGAATGGTTAAAACAGGGGAGGTGCAGCAAGGCTTCTTGGGTCGCACCCACTGGAGAGCGAGATTTACCCCTGTCTAGAGGTCCCTTTTATTTCAGCTGTGTGGACGGTCTTTTGAGCTCTAACCGTCGGGGTTGTCTTGTTCCGAACTATTCAGTAAGGAATGGGTCCGGCCTTGTGTTGCAGGGGAGTGGGAGTACTCCTCGGTACGGTGATGTAGGCCATGTACTGTGACGGGCGGTACCCCAGTGGCCCTGCCATTGTATGGAATCCACAATCAAATAAGTGCCAACGGTTTTGATTGTATTACCCACTTTTGTGGCTAGTAGCTGGAATTTAATAATGTAACAATTTCGGCTATTTCATATTTATTTGAAAACCCTAGACACTATTATAATATCATCGAATTTCCTATCAAATGTTTTGGTTAGCGTAAGGTAAAAACTTCTCCATGTTTATGTGTGGGAAGTCTTACGTGATACCTTTCTTTTCAAAAGGTTTTTGAAAGTTAAGCAACTTTAACCTGTTACTCACACCAGACCCATGTCTGACCCGGAGTTTTTTTTTTTTTCATAAACTCTTGGGTACTCAAATTTTTATGAGTAGTCAAGGGATTCAGGTTAGGATTCAGGTTTGCTTTGACGAATTGTGGAGGAGCAAATGGAGCAGGAGGCTTCTACGTTAGATATTAGTATTCCGTTGTGTGTTCTCTATGTTGTTGTATTGAGTTGTAAATGCTAGACGGGTGCTTATAACTGTCTAGTATATGTGATGTGTATGTTGTGTATCTCTGATTGGTATTGTATATTATGTAAATACTTATGTTATTAATATAATTTATTCGTTCTGCTGTTGAGATTCTTGTGTTGTTTCTTCTTTCTCTTCTTTCTTTTCTTCTTCTATCTCTTTCTTTCTTAATTCATGATGCGATTTTCTGGAAGTAGAAAGTCGGATCGTGACAATGCTAATTTGTAGGTACATGAGCATCAAAAAGAGATAATCAAATACATTCAAAATGAAGATACATAGTACAAAAGGATGAAAGAATGTATATGGAGATATAAGAAGAGATTATATGACAGAGACAGGACGAAGGTGACAAACAAAGTATTATTAGTCATATAATATCGTGTATAGAGTTTATAAATGTTAAAATCTTCTCCAAATGGTATACACACATATACATTCATATTTTAAATGAAAAATCAAGTTTTCCAAAATTGCATGGAGCGGGACTCAAACCCGAGTCTCTAGTTTAGAAGGTAAGTACTCTAACCAAATGAGCTATTATACTTTTTGTTACAGGCTAAATTCAGACGTCTGAATGCTGAAACAAAATGATTGTTCCACAATATTCAGACGTCTGAATGAAATTATTCAGACGTCTGAATAAGGCCAAAACTAGCCTATTTGTTTTCTGATTTGCACGTTAACAATTTTAGAAGTCTGAATTTTAATTTTCAGACGTCTGAATTCTTACAACGGCTATATTTTTAAATAGACATTTCTTTTCCATGAAGAGATACAACTTTTCATCAATAGATATGTCCATATACTTTCATGATAACTATTCATGAACAATTGCATCTCTTTGTACTATATATAAACATGTTAGAATCATCATTTTTATTCACCGAAATCGATCTAACTCTTTCTATTCTTATATTACTCCGATTCTAACACTTCTGTGCATTCAAATTTATTCAAAATCATTCATTTACTTCCATATTCTTCACATACACACACACACGCACACACGCACACGCGCACACACACACACACATATATATATATATATATATATATATATATGTATCAAAAGGAGAAGATTAGAGGAAGATTGTACTATCAAGAGACAAATTCGTATTATCAAGAACACACCGTGCCATATACTCTCTGCATAAGTTGAAGTCCTGTTCTGCTGTTCAGGCGAGTGAAGTCCTCTTCGGCTGTTGAGGCATCGAAATCCTGTTCTGTTGTTCAGGTGTTGTAAACCTGTTCCTCCGGGTTAAGTGAGGATTGTTGTTAGTAAAATTCCAGAAGGAGTCTGGGACTAGACATAGAACGGGAAGTTCGAACCAGTATAAAAATTCTTGGTGTGCTTGTTTTATTTTACTTATTTACATTGTTATAGTATCTTAGTTTATTTCCGCACTAGTATAGTATAATTCCATATAACACGATCCTCACCGTCTTTTCAAGAGCTCTAATACTTGTAAAGACTTAGTATTTTGAACTGTTCAAATCGACAATCATTCACTCATGTCAGACTTGAATTGCTCAAAACAATATGTTATGAATTCATATTCGGCAAAACTCAGCAAATACAGTAAATAAAATCAATCACAGAATCATAGACACAAAGTAAAATAACAATAAGCGCGGAATAGATAAATAGTAGTTCATGAAGCTACTATAAAGCATCAGGGTCTGAAACAAAATGAAAAGAATCTCAAATACAAGTAAATCTCTAATACATAAGCAACTGACGAGTCCGAACATAAATGACTGAAATAAACTAAAATAACTGAAAGATGGATAAATGGATCTTCAAACAAAGCTCTAATCTCTAAAGGTGAGTCTCAAATGTTGTGACACATAGTCTGACCCGAGCAAAAAGAAAAACACAAAATACTCGAGTCAGGATTAACATTTTTATATTAATAAATTCAACTCAAGTGAAATGTCAACTGAAATACAAGTAACTTAAAGGATCTTTGGCATTTCCATCCTCTAAGGATCCGTGGAACTATCTACTATGTAGTAATATACGCTATTATAATATGTCTATAGTAAAGTAAACTGTTAAAATAGCGTTAAGACGTTACCCATATCCCCCTTAACACATTTTTATATGTTCTCATAGTTTATACACTACCGTAATTCCTCCATAAACTAGAGGGCTATCAGAGGCCACTACATAGGTATGGTACAAACCAAACTCGTAAAAGGCGCGATAGGGCATGTGACAAGGCACGCGAGGCAATGCCAGGGTAGATATATCGTTTGCGAATCCAGACTAGTGGTAACGCATAGCAGCTATTACCATCCACCACGAGACACACTCCCAAATCAAAGGGTGCACCAAATCAAATAACAAAGTAATGGAATGGTATCAAAGAAATGTGCCTGATTGGAGGAATGACCTCACTTGGCCCGGCATGGCTCCTGTTTTAGCCACATTAAGCTGACTCACGGGAGTCAGTAATTAAGCCATTATAAAAATATGCCAGAATAAATGATCATAATAAGGCATGTCAATTAAAATCACCATTTCATAAATCCATTTATGACTTAACCATAAAATAAGTCATCTTAAAATACACCTAAAACCTATTAACCATAATAAGGCATATCAAACCAAGTCACCGTTTCATAAATCCATGTCAAGTCTCTAATGGACTATCATAAAAAATATGGTGATAATAATTCAAAATTCTCCAGTGCCAAAAGGTAGTAAATATCCATCCAAAAAATTGTAAAAAAAACAATCATTACTAATAAATAATCAAAATCTGGGATCCATAAAAGGTCATGATAGCCTTAGCAAGGTCACTAACACCTACTCATGCGGTTTCATCTACCCTAACAAGGTTGTCAACACCTTCTCAAGTAGTTTTTCCCTGAATGGCAAGGCCGCTAGCACCTCTCTAAGCAGTTTCGTCGGTCATGGCAAGGTCGCTAACACGTTACTAAGTAGTTTCTCCCTTAATGATAAGGTCGCTGACACATCTCTAAGCAGTTTTGCCCTGAATGACAAGGTCTCTAACACGTCCTCAAGCGCTACTCAAATTTAAGAACATACTGACTCTTCGGTCGATGAAAAACGAGTCGGTGTCTCTTAGGGATCCATCGACTTGAAATTTGAACCCGCTAAGATAATACAACTTTAAAGTGCTAATTCCCGTCACTCAAGTAATCGCAAGAATTTAACTAACTGACCCATACCATATAGTAAATTCAATATTTACTAAAATCCAATAACTTCCATTAGAACTCTATTTAACAATTTACAATAATAAGCAAGAGAATTGTAGGAAAAGTCTCATACCAGTTTGACAGTTCAATCGTTTATTAAAATTCCTTTTTCATAGAAAATCATGAAATCACTATAAATTCTAAAATCCATAATAAATAATATAAAAGAGTTTTAAATTAAAATTATTTTTATATACACAAAGATTTAGTTTCCCAAAATCACTTTTAAATCCTTAAATTCATATTTTGAGGAAAAATTATTTAAAAAGGCTTTTGAACACTTTCGAAATCATTTAATTCTCTTTTTTAACTAAAATCACTCGAAACTAAAATTATTACTTTTTCAACAGCCTATGTAAAATAATACTATGTTTTTTCTTTTGTCTTTAAAACTTTTCCAAAATAGATTATCATTGTCAAACCATCCTACTTCGTTATGGAATCTCCACTACGTATACAGTTGTTAAAGTGGTTTTCGATATTGGTAGAGAGTATGACAATATCCGATCTCAGTCTCTTTAACAACCAAACGCTGATTTCACACTGTGGTCATTTCATTTCAAATAGTTCATATTTCATATCAAAATATCATATTCATTTCAAAACCTTATCAACTCAATATCATTTTTCATTTTAAATAATATTCATTTCCAAAATCGTAACACTTTTAAAATCATAACCCTTCCAACTTAAACAGTTTAGATATTGAAAACAGTATATATATTAAAATAGTTATAAATTAAAATAGTTTATTTATTAAAATAGTTTATACCTTAAAATAGTTTATATATTAAAATAGTTGTAAATTAAAAATAGTTTATATTTATTTAAAGAGAATATATTGAAATAGTTTCCAAATTAGAATTGTTTCATTCAATTCCACAAATCGATTCAAATCAACTTAAATTCCAAAAATTCAATTTAAATCACTCCCAAGTTCAACACATTCAATTTAAAAGTTAAAGATTCAATTCAAATTCTCAATAAACCATTTCAATTTTTATCAATTTCAAATCCGGGTTTGAACTATCTCTTCAATTCTAATAAGATTCAAAGTTTAAATATTCAAACATTTTAGATATAAGTTTCATTTAGATTTCAACATTTAACTTTAATTTTATTCAAATTGGAAAATATTCACTTAATCATTTTAATAACAATTAAATAAAATCTCAATTTATAAATTTAAATCAATACTAAATATTCAATCTCAATTTTATTTAAAATTGAGAATATTCATTTAATCACTTTTTCTCAAATCAAGTTATCAATCAGATCTTTAAAAATATTAAATTAATAGGTTTCAAATTTATTTCTATTTAAATACAATTCTTAGAAAAATTAAGTTACAAATCAATTTCAATTTATCTTTCCAACCTTAATTTATTAAAGTTATTACAAAATCTATTTTTTAATATAAATGTAAATTTAATTAAATATTTTATACATATTATATATATTAAGTAAATTAAAAAAAATTCTTTTCTGTTTTAAATCTCATTTTATACATATTTGAAAATAATAAAATTATAAGTAAAAAATAATAAAAAATTTTCAAAATTAACTTATGAATTTAAAATTTCCAAACATATAATTTAAAATCCAAATTTAAAAAAAATAAAATATCTTTACATTATATTAAACTAAGTATTTATTAAAATCCATATATTTCCTTCCAAAACTCAAAATTATTTTTTTCAAAATCGACCAACGGCGTCCGTATATAATTTTCTATCCTATGGTCAAGTGATACAGATATTTATCATTTTAATCCACAATTTAAAATAAATATTTACGGGTATATATCATTTCAACGTGCAATCCCAAAATTCAAAATTAATGAAAATCGCTTGGATTTATCATTTCAACTCATAATGATTTTCTCCTAATCTACAAGATCGTTCGGGTATGTATCATATCAACCCATAGGGAATTTCTAAATTAACAGAGAACTTGCAGAGTGAGAACAAATATAATAATATAACATATAAACAACAGGCATTTATCATCTATAACAAATTTAAATATAATAAACAACAATTTATGGTGTCATGTGTCATAGGTAATGTAACGACCCAACTTCCAAACTCTAGGAAGTCGCATCATTAAGAAGAAAGAAAGGGATAGAAAAGAAAGAAAAGAAAGAAATAGACAACATCAGAATCTCACAGCGGAACGAATAAATTATATTATATCACATAATACTTTACATAGTATCATATACATCAGAGTTTTACAGCCAATACAACACAAACTAGACAATTACAATCATCTGTCTAGCGATTACAATTCAAGTATATCAGAGAAAAACAGATACACTTCAAAGACAGCGGAACCATTATATATATCTACACGCTGAAGCCTCCTGCTCCATTATCTCCTCCAGAACTCGTCAAAGCAATCCTGAAACACTTGACTACTCATACGTAATATGAGTACCCAAGAGTTTAATAAAGCAGAAAATAAACACTCGGGTCAGACAGGGGTCTGGTGTGAGTAAACGGGTTTAAAAGTTGCTTAACTTTTAGAAAATCCTTTGAAAACAAAAGGTATCACGTAAGACTTCCCACACATAAACATGGAAAAGTTTTTACTTTACGCTAACCAAAGCATTTGATAGGAAATCCAGTGATATTATAATAGGTCTAGGGTTTTCAAATAAATATGAAATAGCCGAAATTGTTACATCTATTAAATTCCAGCTACTAGCCACAAAAGTGGGTAATACAATCAAAACCGTTGGCACTTATTGGATTTTGAATTCCATACAATGGCAGGGCTACTGGGGTACCGCCCGTCACAGTACGTGGCCTAGATCACCGTACCGAGGAGTACTCCCACTCCCCTGCAACACAAGGCCGGACCCATTCCTTACTGAACAGTTCCGAACAAGACCACCCGGACAGTTGGAGCTCTCAACCGTCCACACAGCCGAAATAAAAGGGACCTCTAGACAGGGGTAAATCTCACTCTCCAGTGGGGGCTACCCACGAAACCTTGCTGCACCTCCCCTGTTTTAGCCATTCCCGGTTGATGAGGCTTGAGGCTACGATTACCTTTAGAGAATACATCTATCTTAGAATGCTCATCGTCCACCTGACGATGTTCTGAAAGCATTCAATCCATACAAGTTCGTTCCGGGTTCGAACGAAACCGAAGGCATTATCTCGTTACACTCATTTTGGAATCACCCTCAGAGTTAACGACGATAACCCTTGCACTCTAAACCACCATCTCGAACCTATAAGTACTATTCCGTCAAACTCATTACGGAATCACCCACAGGGTTATACTGACGTATAGCCCTTACACCTCGAGTCTTCACTTGCTCCACTTAGATTAACGACCTAACGTTTAATTGGAATCGATGTGGTTTTCGGATATCCAAATATGGAAACCCGATCCCGGTCTCACCGAAACCAAACGCCATTTTAATGTCCAAGTTATACTTAAGGGTTTTAACCAATTAATTCATTTCATTTTATCTATTCCGCACAGATAGATAAACTACATATTCTCATCATAACAGATAAACCATAACATTATCACAACAGATTATCATCACAACAGTCAATCATCACAACCAAAATAATCCATCATACTATAACTAAGCATCCATATCCTATAGATACTACTCATCTCATTTCTGAGATCACAATCATCCAACCAATAACATTCATAAGCAATGATTTATCATCCATCATTTATAATTAATTTAAAATGAATTAAATTAATTACTTCTATCTCTAATTAATTTAAAATTAATTAAATTAATTATCCATCTATAAATCCTGCTTATAATTCTATTGATTAATTAACCTAGTTAATTAATCATTCATTAAGTATTCAACTTGATTAAACATCTATGATTAATCATTCACTAATTACAATAAGTAATTAGTCTTAAATTAATTTCATAAAATTAATTAACCTTAATCATAAGTAATTAACATTTAATTACTTCATTTATTAATTAACTATAATTAATTATATTTATCCTTAATTAATTACAATTAATTAATCACTTAATTAATTAATTATTACTTAAATAAACAATTCTTAATTTCATCATAAATTATAATAATTAATGATCTCTAATTAATATTTAAATTACTTATTTAATATTAATTACATTTAGTAATTAATCTAAAATTAAAATACAATTATTAATCACCTTGATTAATATATAAATCCAGTAATTAACTACTCTTAATTACTTATTAATGAATTAATTATCCAATAATTAATTGTCTATATTAATTAATCCTTGATTAATTACAAAAGGTAATTATCCAAATTACTTTATTAAAATAAATCACCTCTCCATAATTAAAATTCAGCAATTATTACTTCTCTAAGTAACCCTGCTCAATAAATTACATTAAGTAATTATTATCATTAAATTATTAAATTATTTCTTAAATTAATTAAACTAAATTAATTAATTTAACAAAGCACATTATCAGAATTAATTACAATAAGTAATTAATCCCTTAATTACTTTTATAAAATACTTAACCAATTACAAATGATAATCTTCAATTAATTAATCTAATTAATTCATCAAAATTAATCTCATTAATTAATTATTAATTACCCTTAGATAATTAACAACATTTTCATTAATTCCTTACTTAAGCGAATTATCTTAGATTAATTATTCATTAATCATCTTTAATTATAAATTAATCCAAAACATTAATTAAAATCAATTTAATAAGTAAATTTCTAAATTATCTTAATTATTTCCAAATTAATCCATTTACTTATTAATGACTTATTAATTATTCAAATGTATTTAAACAATACACTCCTAAAATTAAACTCAACTTCCATTTTAAAATTTAAGATTTAAAAATGTTTAACCATATAAACATTTCCAAATTTAAATAATTAATAACCTAAAGGTAAAGAAATAACATTATTATATAAGAAAATTTTAAAAATCTAAATTACTTAATTTTACTAAAAATAAATCAAGTCTTTTAAAATGGATAGATTATTTTAACTTCAAAGTTGAACATATCATAATTTTATTTCAATACTTAAAGGAAAGAATTCTTTTAAATTTAAACCTTTATTTGAAATCATATTCATATTTAAATTCTACTTAAAACATCTTCTGTCCAATATTTAAAAATTTTCAAAACTGTTTTGAATTCAAACTGATTTCAAAGTAAAATTGAAATCACACTTAATTTGATTTCAAAACTAAATTTAAATCTGGCTTAAAAATTAAAATTTGCATTTTTAAAACTTTGAATTCAAAAGTACTCTTGAATCTAATTCAAACTTACACCTAAATTTGAATCTCTGTTTTAAAAATTGAATTCGAAAAAAAAAACAAAACCGGTTTTAAATAAAAACTGGATTCAAAGAATCCTGAAACTATACTTACACTGATTTCAAACTTGAATTTAAACCTTAGTTTATATTTAAATTCTTCATTATTTTTTTTTACTTTTTGAATTCATAAACTTACTTGAATTTAATTCAAACCTACACTTTATTTCAAATTATAGCTTTTTAAAAAGAATTTGAGTTTCCCAGATTTAAAAAAAGCACACAATACTGCACAGATTTACAACCTGTACAACAAAACCCGAGACCATCCATCAAATGCTTCGAGTTAATCCCTAGCCCACTTCGAGTTACAACACAAACAGCACGAGAGTAACTTCGGGTCACCAAAACCTGCACACCCAGAGTTCACTAGAGACCACTATCCACTATGCAAATGCACTACTACTCCGGCGACTTCCAGCATCCTTCACCAACCCCTCCAATACACCATCCATCCCTCTACTTGACAATGATCATTAACAAAACCCTCTGCAGCTCGAATATTTAGAATCAAGCAATTCAAACAACCTGGAAAAAACTTCACCAAACACATACCCAAACCTGTCAACTCTCTTGACACTCCACTCTGACCATCTTATGACCTCCAACACCGGCCATTGCTCCACCTATACCCCCTCTTCACAATTCCAAAATATGGCAACGCTCGGTGAAACAAGGGAAATTAAAAAAACTACAAAATCTCTTTCCCCCAAAAACAAGGCTAGTGACCTGTAAATGACAAATGCTGTTGCTACCTACTTCTAATCAACTACTAGGAATTTCTCCCTCACTTCCAATCATCACCCCACCTCCAGGCAGAAATCCAAGTTCCAAAGTCTACCATATGATCAAATACCCTAAAATCCCAAAATACTGCACAGTCCTCAATTTCTAACTCCTCAGAAGATTTAAAAACTTGATTCTTATTTTAATAATCATGTTTTTAAACATGCATTCAAGTTTAAACTTGATTGAATAATTAAAAAATGTTTGGTAATTTTACTTTTGAAAAAAAAAACAAAATCAGTTACTACTGTTTCCCAGAGTTACAGATTTTTTTTAATTTAATTAAATTTTACAAACCTACATCTATGTTATACCAACACAAATTTGTTTACATGATAATTCCTAACTAAGATTTCAGTCATATAGAAATGGTTTTGTATTTAAATCCAAGTAAGAACATAAGCATGACTGTTAAAACAATTTGCACCACATTTTTCTGCATATTCTATAAAGTACACAGAGCATCCATCTACAACAGTCAAAACATACTCAATTCTATCAGTACTTATGCATAGATAAATTTGATACAACCTAAAAATAGTGATGTTGCTTACTAAAAGAAAGAACAGGGCAGTTATTTTTTTTTTATTTACTAATCACTGTTTTGGTTTTCTTATTTGAACAACAATTTAAATTAAACTTTAATTTCTGCAAATTTTGATAGCTTGGTTTTTTTTTTTTAAAGTAGAAACTGTTTTTAAACATAGATTTACTCACCTATAAAATGAACAACAGAAAGCATTCCAGATGCAAGTCAACCCTACAGCCTGAATTCCAATGCAGATTGAATCTGTGCTTGCTCCTAGTTAGAGTTGATTATAACATGTTGTTTGCAGGCTTTGAAACTGCATTTGATGATTTTAGTCTACATGCTTCCCCATTTCATCTTTTCTTGAATAAATCTTACAGGTTGAAGATTTGATTTGGTTTGCAGATTCAAACAGAATTTGCAAATGTAAATTTCTTTTGCGGGTTAAAAGAATTTGCAATTTGGGTTTTCTTTTGCAGGTGTTAAAACTTTTGTTTACAGATCTAATATAGCTGATATATGTAGAATATTGATTGAGTTTGGGCTATGGATTTTAGAGTAAAATTATTTCAGTTTTTCTTAAATCTGATCTTAGATTCATTATAGGAGATAAAGGGTTCGAAACAAAAAGATTTGTTTAAGTTTTTATCTAAAATAATTAATTCAATATTGATTTAGTATGCCACTTGTTACTTAAGCATAAAAATTAATTACAAGTGTCCAAGTAAAAACATGAAGCTTAACACATGTATGATAAAGATATAAAGATGAATTTCTTTTTTTTTAAATGTTTTAATTTAAGATAAAACCAATCTAATTTAAACTTAAGATGTTTTGTATGTTTATTTATATTTAATCTTTAAATGATTACAAATGAATTATCTTTACATATTTAAATATTTACTTGCATATTTTTAAAAATTATTTAAAACTAATTTTCAAAAGAGAAACTTTTAAAAAGAAAAGAATAATGTTGAATTATATTTTATTCCAAAGTTTTCCAAACCAAAATATTATTCTCTAATATAAATAAACTAAGTTTATTTCAAAACAATTTTAAGATAAAACAAAATAAACTTTTATTATAAAATACAATTTTTTTTAACTATTATATTTATAACAAAATATTTACTATAATTTCTTTTGAAAATATAAGATAGATTTATAAATTGACTTATGAAAAGTTTGAATACTAATTTCAATTTAATTTAATCAATTCATAAATTATACACATATATATATTAAAAATTTGAAAATATCCTTTATTAAATTTAAATTTAAAATAAAAATCAAAACACCTGTTTACAATGTATACACATATGTACATTATAAATAAAATATTTTTAAATCAACTTAGAAAGGAAATTTTATCATTAAAATATTTTTAACATTTTAAAACAATAAGATTCTCAAATTCAATTATTATTATAAATTTTGAAAAGAATATTATTTATCAAACTAAATAATTATAAATTTTCAAAAGAAAAGTTTGTTTGAATTAGATTATTAAATCAATATTTCACATTTTAAAATAATTATTAATGAAATTATTAAATAAATATTGCCCAAATTTCCGGGACATCACAGGTAAACAATTTCAGATAATGGCATATCATATTTAACAATTAAATAACATAACAGTTTCAATTTTTATTTCAGGTGAATTAAATTTTACTGAATATAAGAATGTTAATTGTGAGTGATTGCTCAACTTTCAAGACTAGAAAACAATGATAAATAAAGCGAACGGGCACAGACAAGCACACAGATCAAACAAGCGGGACAGTGACAAGGTTAGAACAGCTGTTAAAAACCTGGACAACGGCGACAAATCAAATTGAACTTAGATTCGATGGAACAAAATATATGACATAAATCACATATTTTCCGAAATTCTTCAAATAAATATTTAAACGTATTATATATTTTCAAAAATCTATTTAAAATATTAACATCAATTTTACTAAATATAAACATATCATATATACAACTTTTCCTCATCTTTGAAACAAGATAACTCACTTTATTATTATAAACAATCAGCAAGCCATTATACAAACTTATATATATAACTTACTTTATTACTATATATATAGACACTATGCAAAATAATTTTGAAGCATGTATACAAAACAACCGCAAACATATATATATACACACACACACACACTAGCAAATATATATATGAGCATAAAACATATTACATATGCCTTTTTCTTACTTTAAATAAAATCAACTGGCCAAAACTTTCACTACAAGGGAAACAGCACTTTCCAATGAGGGGCGGCCGTTGGAGGCCGTTGGAAAGCCGTTGGAGGCGGTTGGAAAGGTCGTTGGTATACATTTCAACAGCTTCCAACGGCCTCCAACGGCATCAACGGGGTTATACCAACGGCTTCCAATGGCAAGTTTGCAACGTGGCAAATCATGTTGACCAAACTACCGTTGGAAATCCGTCGGAATGCGTTGGAATTTGGCATTGGAAGCCGTCGGACCATTAGGCCGCTGGTCGCCGTTGAAAATCTGGGTATATTTTTTTATAAAACCAGAAGTGCTTGCTTCCAGCCATACACAACCACAATTATATCAAAACAGCTCCATTTCGAGCATATATATATATATAACAATTATATCAAAACATATCCAAACTTATATATATAACCAAATCATGCATATATTTCAACATAAACCAATATCCAAACATAACACAACATAACCAACATCAAAAAATCCAAACTAACATCAACAAATCCAAACCAACATCCACAACCAAACCATCAGAATGTATCAAATCCAAATATACACCGAAACCATCAGAATGTATCAAACTCTCACCAACTTCAAAATATACATGCCAATAACAAAACATACCTAAATCACTCCGCACCAGAATCACCAAATGAAGGAGGCTGTCCATACTGTGCGATGAACTCCGCTATACGTCGGTTCATCTCCTCCGTCCTTGCTTCATGCAGCAAATTGCATTCCCGCATCTCGGCAAGCTCGGCTCGTAGCTGCGCAATCTCTTCCTTATCTTGAGCCTTTTGATATTCTCTTTGGGCTGTCTGAACCTGTAAACAAATTTAAATTATCAACTACACTAAAAAAATTAGTATTAAAATAATTGCAAATTAACTAACCTATATATATTCACTAACAAATTCATAAAACAAACTAAATCATGATAGTTCAAAATATGAATGGAATACACTAGTATAAGGATATTTACTAACTTAAACCCGAATTCAAGCCAATTAAAGAATTGATTAACACACACTAATAACTAACACACACATATGATTAACACACTAATTTATCGGAATAACTATTTTAAAATTTAACTTAAAATTACCGATTGGCTTCCATATCCGTAGCGTCTGCCGCGGGTCACTGGATCCATGACAGACTCAAAAATGGCGTCCTCCTCATCGGGGGTCAAGTGAGCTCGTCCCGTTTCCTCAAGTAAGGCTGTCCACGCTTCCTTGAACTTTTGCTGTCATGCAAAATATAATTGAATTTAGTTAACGTTATTTCAATTAACTTGTAAGTTTTAGTTACTTATGTTATACTTACATAGGCAGCATGCACTTTGTCATCGTGGTCCGAAGAGTAAGAAACTGCGCCGGAATCATCGACCTGAGGCAATGCATGTGTATGGGTAAACACATCCCAATAACTAACAGCCCCCGCGTGGTCTCTCCTGAAATATGCACATGCAGATATACATTATTTATATTTTAACAAATTAAAACCTAAGATAATTAACTATTTAACTTATTTAATAATTATACCAAATCTTCCCGGTGATGCTGGAAAGACTTGGAACACCGCGATGTGTAACGGGGTTCCTGCTCCTGTTTGCAGAATTCCTCTCGGACTGCCTCTGCAAATTTAAATTGAAAACAAAAATTGTTTTGACAGTTTTAATTATTTATATATTATTTACCTCAAACAATTTAAATTAAATATAAGATAGATTCACCACAAAATCCTCATTGCTCCACCAGGTGGCGAACTCATCAAAAACAGCTTCACTCATCCAATGAGGCATCTTTCCTGATGTTTTGATGTTGTTTATTGTTTCGCGATAGTTTTTTGCAATTTTGCTGCTCCAATGGCGTCGGACAACAGAAGCATCAGAATCGGCCAAGTCCACTTCCCCCTGCACGTTTGAAAAAGTATGAGTTATACAGTTGCTATAAATAGTGCAAACATGAATTGACATAATGTACATGACTACATAATGCAATAATTGATATACCACACATACCAAAAAGTCCTGCCGGATAGCCTCCCGCACCCCCCTCTGGTATCGCAGTCCACCTCGGCCAACACGAGGTCATACGAGCCATATACGCCCGTTGCGAGATCGTGAGCACTATGTTGGAAGGCTCCAACGAAAACCCACCGCTGTGTAAAACAGAAAAAAAAACATTTAATATTCTGTTACTAATATATATATTTGATAAAAGATTGTATGGAATAAAATTTAATTTTGAAACTTTATACTTACCTGCGATCGGCTTTGGGTTTCAGCCATACCATAGGCCGAACACCCAGCTATGAAGGACCAGCATCATCACCTCTCTGTGAGCTGGAAGATACGGAGTGTGAACGTCTGCGTCCCAACATACCTATATGAAATCATAGTATAAAGAAAAGCAAGAGTAACATTGATTAATTTAATATGCAAATGGTGTCAGAATAATGAACATGACGTAACATACATTATGGCGTAACATAAAAGAGACTGTGATACATATCATATAAAATTACTTTGGAAACAGAAAAATGAAAAAAAAAATAGCTTCTCAAAATATTGATTAGTGATCAATCCTCATCGCTTTCGGATTCAGACTCTTCTTCGCACTCTATATTTTGTTCCTCTATACTCTTAAATGCTTCAATTAATGCATTTGATTCATCGTTTAGAGGTCCAAAATCTATTTGATCGTCGGTTACTATTATTCCTCTATTTTCCTCGATATCTGCTTGGTAAGCTTGTTGTTCAGGAATATTCCGTCCATCAAATGTAAACCTTGGTTTGGTTTTAAAAACAGCCGACCAATCTATTTTATCTCTTCTTAAAGATGGGTAAGGAGGATAATAAACTTGAAGAGCTTGTTTGGCAAGTACAAAAGGATTGTACTTATAATACCTCGATGTATGTTTTATTTCTATAAGATTATATTTCGAATCCAAGTTTATTCCAGAACTTGGAACGTTGCTGAACCAGTTGCATTTAAACAAAAATACTTCTTTTGTGGGTCGGGTGAAATTTTTCAACTGCGAAATCTGGGTCAGCACGCCATAAAAGTCATTTATGTGATCATTTGGATCATCACTACCTTTGACAAATACACCAGTATTGTTAGTTGATTTTTCGGCACCGTATTCTTTGCTATTAAATTTATATCCATTGACAAAGAATATTGGATATGTCTTGACTATTCTTTTTGGCCCCATAGCTAAATGTTTCAATCCTTCATCTACAACACAATTTGTTGTATCAAAAACGTAGTTAGAAAACTAAGCAGCAAATTCTTTACCGATATCGTCGTTTGGATGTTGTGATTCGTAAATACTGCAATTATAGAACAAATGTTGCATTATGATTAAAGTACATGTGTGCATATTCGTGTATACATATGTGTAGATGATATGCATGTGTAGACGTATGTGTATATATATTACTTAATAAATGGTGCAACTTCGGCACAGTTGAGAAGAATGTACGTGTGCTACTTGATAATCTCTATCATCCAACCATACTTCCACACATTTACCAGCAGGGCGACCATTTTTTTTTAAAAATAAATAAATTCGCTTGACAATCATCTTCATCAATGTCTTCATCAACGCGTAGCACTTTCAAATGATATGCTCACATGGTCGCTGAAATAGCGAGAGAAAAAAACGAAGCTTCTTCTTCGATGTACGATTTGCAAATCGAACCTTCAACTCGAGCTTTCTGTCTAACTTTTTTCTTTAGATGATTTAAATGCCTAGCAAAAATTATTTTAAATTAATTTTTATACATTTAATTAAATCAATATGTAATAAACTAAATATTAATATACCTTTCAAATGGATACATCCATCAATATTGCACATGCCCTCGAAGACATGCTTCAAATGGAAGATGAATAGGTAAATGCTCCATAACATTGAAAAAACCTGGAGGAAATATTTTTTTTCCAGTTTGCAAAGCAATATCGGGATTTCTTCCTCAAGTTTACGTAGACGATCAACTTTTAATGTAGTAGAACAAATCTCTTTATAAAATAAGTTCTGTTACAACAGTCCAAACTTTTACGGGCAACAGGTCTTTAAAAGCGGCGGGTAACAAATTTTCCATCATAACATGACAATCATGACTTTTCATCCCGCTAAGTTTATTGTTCTTATAGTCAACACATCTACGAAGATTAGAAGATATGCCATCTGGGAATCTTAATCCATCCATCCATTTTAAAAGTAATTTAACTTGATTATTGTCTAGCTTATAGCAAGCTTTTGGCTTTTTTGTGTCATTTGGTTTTATATGAAGCTCAGGACGATTACATATTACTTCGTTATCACGTCTTGATTTCAAATCATCTTTCGTCTTCCCTTTAACATTCAAAATTGTGTTAAACAGATTATCAAAAATGTTTTTCTCATTATGCATCACGTCAATATTATGACGAATCAAGAGATTTTTCCAATAAGGCAATTCCCAAAATATGCTCTGTTTGCACCAGTTATGAATCGATGATTTACCTTGAGTTTCAATTTGTTCTCCGGTTTCATGTATCTTTGGATAATCCTTTATAAGTTCATAAATTTCTTCGCTTGACCAAACCGTAGGTGGTCTCAAAGTTTCATGTCTATTAACTGTAAAGTTTTTTTTATCTCTTCTAAAAGGATGATTAATATGAAGAAAACATTGATGACAGTCAAACCACGAAACTTTCTTTCGATGAGGTAAAAAAATTGCTTGTGTTTCTTCCATGCAATAAGGACAAGCTAGACGACCGGCCATACTCCAACCTGAAAGCATTGCATATGCAGGAAAATAGCCGATTGTCCACAATAAAGAAGCATACATGCGAAAGTTCTTTTTTTGGAAAATATCATATGTCTCTACTCCCTCGTACCATAATTTTTTTTAATTCATCAATCAATGGTTGTAAATAAACATCGATTCCTTGTGTCGGATCATCGTGACCAGGGACGACAACTGTAAAAAACATATATGGAGTTTTCATACACATCCAAGGAGGTAAATTACAAGATGTGACAATTATAGGCCAAGACGAATATTTCGAACAAAATTAAGAGAATGGGGAAAATCCATCCGTACATAAACCAAGTCTAACATTACGAATTTCGGACGCAAAATTAGGATATTTCTGGTCAAAATGCTTCCATGCTTCCCCATCAGCTTGGTGTATTAACGTACCTTCTTCCTGTGTTCTCACACCGTGCCATCTCATATGTTGCGCAGTTACAGAAGATTCATATAACCTTTGAAGTCTAGGAGTAATTGGTAAATAATGCATACGCTTATACGGGACTTCCTTTCCCTTTTTTTTCTTGGTTTGTATCTTTCCTGATTACATATTTTACAATTTCTAAGGTTGATATCTTCTTTCCAAAACAACATGCAACCCTTTAGACATGTATCTATTTTTTGATACGGTAAACCGAAAGCCGACATCAGTTTTTTTTACTTCGTAATGATTTTCGCACATTAGATTATTAGGAGGCATATGTCATTTCACAGCTTGTACAACAGCCGTAAATCCAGATTCTATGAGGTTGTATTTGAATTTCATCGCAATGTATTCAGTAGTTACTTATAATTGGGTTCCGCTTGTGCAGCCTTCCCGAAGGGGTTTTTTCGCGGTATCTAGCAAATCATATATTTTTTTACCCCAATATTTGGTTCTTCTTCAGCATTACCATCGTCATCAGTTAATTGAGGAACAGGAAACATTGAACGTGCAGCATCTTCAACCATATGTTCTACAAGATTTTTCGTACCAATTTCATTACTCACCACCTCCTTATCTTGTACAGGATTAGATGCTAACTGTTTCCCATGACGATCCCAAATCAAATAGTTCGACACGAAACCGCACTGACGCAAATGAACTCTAACCATTTGCGGTATCAAATGCTTTAATAGTTTGCATTTACTACATGGACAATGGATTTCTCTGTAGTTTCCGTTATTACGTAAAGCAAAATCCATAAATACGCTAACACCATTATTAAAATGTTCACTTGTTGAGCCTTCAGTATCGACCCTTCGTTTTTTGTACATCCAGCTCCAATCAGTAAAATAGTTGTCCATTTACCTACGTATATAATTTAAAAGTACGATATAAATTTGCATTGACATTTTTTATTAAAATAATTTTATTAACATTCTTCGTGTTTGTGTTATATGTGCTAAAATAATACTTAAAGCTTATTTTGAAATGAACATTATATTCTATTTAAACAATTTTATTAGCGAATTTGATATTAATTGATCATTGACACTTTGTTGATGGGTCATCCTACCTTCCATTACAAATACAATATCGTAATTAAATCGCATAAATCATTTCAATTTAAACAATTTAACAAAATTTCGATAGCACTTCGCTTTAGTTCCCTGAACAGTACACAATTGCGTGTACAAAGGGAATATAAAGGGAAACGTTGTCGAAATTTGACGAACCATTTAAACTAAAATGATTTACGAGATTTAATTACGCTATTGTTTTTGTAACTTGTCCAATACAGGGAAAAATCCAACAAATACTGTATATGATGAATATAGATGTCCGTTCTGTTAAAAAACGAATATCCACACAACGATCACATACAATACTTATCAGACGGGGCCAAAAACACTCTAAGGGTTTAAATTTTAAAATTAGCGATATAAAAGTTTAAATTTTATTTTCATAAAATTTAAACTTTTATATCAATAAACAATTTGTTGAATCAACGCATATATAATGATTTTTTCCTAAAACAAAAAAAATCCAGTGTGTGTGCGCAAAGTATAAAATAAACAAACAATTATACATATAATCGCATCACAAATCACATCCAGTCATGCACAAAATGTATCACGTATATGTCGTATCATAACATGTCAAAAGTAAACAATTTATATGTCAATATCATTACTTTCAACGTACGCTTTTACGCAATTCAATCACCAATATAATAACAAGTGAGGTTCATGCTTAGGTTAGTAACAATTATTACGTTTGAAACTAATTTATTAATAAACCTAATTTAACAAATCATAGTTAAACATGCAATAATTATTTTAATAACAATAACTAAGGTCCAATATACTACACTACACAAACAATAGCACAATACATACACAAAAATTACCAATTTAACCTAAAATTAAAATTTTAAGAAAATTAGGGTTTTAGCAAATAATACTGATTTTGGAGGTTGTGAAGCTTGCAAACGAAGATGGAGATGCTTGAACGTGTAGAATTGGATAAAATGGGATTGGAAATTTTTTAGGATGGAAAAATTGGGGTTTTAGGTTTTGTTTTCGGGTGGAATGGTAATGAGGAAGAAGAACACTGATCTACAGGTAAGTCGCGGATTTCCAACGGCGTGCAACAGCCGCCAACGGCAATATTCCAACGGCTTCCAATGGCATGTGTTTTTTGTTGTTAAAAAATTCCATGAAAAAGCTTGCCGTTGCTCGCCATTGGAAGCCGTTGGTCAAACGCCGTTGGAGGCCGTCCCCTCCTCCCCCCGCTATAAACAGTATTTCTTGTACTGTTTGTAGTCTATTATATATATAATAATTTTCCATAAAGCAAAAGAAGCTGCTGACTATAGATATACACTCAGACTGCATAAAACAAAAGGAGTTGATAAAATCAATATATATATATATATATATAACAGACAGACCATTATATAGACTTATATATATATAAACAACATGTTATATAACTTTTGTAAATTTATATATATAAACACACAGGTATATAACTTACACGAACATATATATAATTTGATAGATCTAATAGAACTATATGCTGTAATGTATATAATATATTTTAATACAATATCTTCTTTTATAAACTACAACATGTATATACCTTTTCAACATATAATTTAATACTTAAACAATAAATGAAAATTTAATATATATATACTATGAACCTATTATAAATTAAACATAGTCTTCAAACATAGATTGGAAAAAAAATTAAAGGCTTTCAGATAAAACACACACACACAAATCATAAAACAAATTGAGAGATGGGTTGGAGACGAGCGGTGGTGCGGGTCAGGCTATGCACGCGGTGGCGATGGCAGAGTGGTTGCTGCCATGAGGAATGAAGGTGATCGGTTGAGTTTGCGAGAATGGCCGCAAAGTTGAAGTGGACGGTGAAGAAATAGGTTTTTTTTGTTTGTTGGTGACTTGCTCGGCTGATCTGGAGAGGAAGACATGGAGAGCTTTGGAATATATATATATATATATATATATATATATATATATATTTATAAGGTAAAGGAGGAGTTGGCTGAAGGAGGGATGGTGAGTTTCCATGTACGTAGAAGGGCCGACGTTGGAGATAGAGGGACCGTGGGTTTGCAGGAGGACGTGAAGCCAAGCAAGGGAGAGGTGAAAGCTTATGCGGTTAGGTGGTGGCGTGCAAAGCTTCATACAGAGAAGGAAAAAAATAAAAATATGAACAGGCGAAGATGAAAAAATGGTGGCGAATCAAAGCAACTGGCAGTGGGAACATGCATTTCATAGAATTTGGTTGCTACAGGCAGTAGATAAATTTAATTGTATAAACTTAATTAAAATAATTTTTCCTCAAAATGTAGAAGCATAAATGAAATGAAGAAGATGGAAATAGAGAGAGAACGAACCAAATGAAATAGCAATTATATTCAACAGCTGGTATATCAAAAGTTTAGATAATAAATTTTGGGAACAGAAAAGAACAAATGGTCACAGAAACCCAAAAGCCTATGTGCGGAACCGATACGGAAATCATTTCACGGATTTTGATGTGTATCGAATGTCGAAATACTAAAATAAACATACTACTGAGATCAGCAGGACGAGACGAACGAAATGGTACACATATATCAGCAATACGATCATCCTATCAAAAGTCAATTTTCTACTGCCAAATGCTGCTAGACCGCCGAAAATAAGATAAACGGGGCATGAGAAATCCAAATTTGAAGAAAAGAAATATTTCATCTGACTCAGAAAACGATTTACATTTTTATTATATAACAATATTCAGATTTCGAAAATATTTTATTACATCAAATTAATTAGTTGAAATTGAAGATTACACGATAAAATTAACTTTCATATTTTATGATGAAAATTTACCTTTGCTATGTTTAAATAGATGCATGGCGAATATCATATTTTCATCATTAAATTTAATTTTTTAATTTCAAGTAAAATTTCAGTTAACTACGTTATAAAACCGTTAAAATTTATGGGTCTTTACAAAATCACTCCGTTTCAATTCCTAAACTCTTCTCTTCACAAAGCTACCATGCATCACCTCGACACCACCATAGCCGCGCCAAAACTCCCCTATATCCATGCCTATTGTTCACTAGACCGAGCCTATTTAGCCTTCCAAGGTTCCACATCTTCACTTTGTTGAGATAGGAGCAAGTGAGGTAGGTCGAGAGTAAGTTTAGTTTGATTTAGTGAAAGTTCAGTGAGTAAACTTCGTGTTTTTAAAACTAAAGTTACTAACTTTTCAAAGTTGTAAAATTTATGATTTAAATTTTTCTTTAAGTATGTAGTAATGTTATATATTGTGTATGCATGCATATATGTTGATTTGGATTTGATTGCTTATGCCGAAGTTTGAGTAGGCGATAACAATTATAACTTTAATATTGGAAAATTTTGTTAGTATTGTGAAGTAATATTTTGTTTAGATGGTGTTATAATATTATGATGTGATATTACGTTGGAATGTTGTTTTTGTTATATATGGGTTCATGACATAAAGGTAGCGATTCGTTGACCAAAACCGATGTAAAAATAAGTTTTTTGTTGAAAGTTAGATTTTTGTTTCAAAGTGAAATTTTTTTCAAGTTTAGAACTTTGATTTGGTTTTCAAAATTTCATTTTTATGTTCTACAGGTGATAAGAGTTCAAAAGAGAGTTTTAAAAGTAAGAAAATCAAAATTTTAAGTTTGGAAAATTACGGTTCCGTATAGCGATAGTCACTTTAAACGTAGTTTGGAACATCTAACTATTTTCTAATCTAAATCTGTTCACTTAAAAATCATTTGTAATTTTTTTTTAACTTTAGTTTAGTAATTAGAGAACAATTATTTGGTTATTTATTTATTTAGTGATTATTTAATTGATTAATTTAATAATAAAGGTAATTAATACTTAACCATTTATAAAAAGTTTGGATATTTATAAGAAATTTATACAAAAAATTTGGATATAACTTATATAAATGATTTTTAATATTTATAAAAGGGTTTTACAAATGCATGTGGAAGCTTGGAAAGCATTTTGAAATGGATTTGGACTTTCAGTATAAGAGATTTCATGAATGAAATATATTTGATTAAAAAGGGTTTATCGAAAGAAGTATAAAAAGAATTTAAGATTTGGGTTTATCTAAACTGACCTTTAACAATAGTAGTATTGAATATCCATTCCACATTTAACACCGAGGGGTTAGCGTTGAGGGTTGTCCTTATCTCCAATTTAAACAACATTGTTTAACCTTTTTTAACATGATTTGGAAGTAAGAAGTCATTCACAAATTTTTTTTTGTATATACTTATGTCAGAGAGATAAGTACATGAATGTTTTAGAAAAACATTTTTGAAAGATATTTATTAAATAATGATTTGTTTTGAGGCTTAGTTGTTGCTATGGATAAATAAATCTTAAATAGAATTGGTTGTTGTTTGTTTATTGGATAGTTAAATAACCGACTATCAAAATGAACCCAACGTAACTTTGGAAATATATAGGAGAAACACATGAGTTAAGTGGCACGGTCATCTTCGATGATGATGTACTGTACGTATAAATCTCGTTTCGTTCTCCTAGGAAATATGATAAGGAAATCTATCCACTAACAGTTAGGATGTGATCTCTCTCTTATCTTTTACTTCTTATTTCCTAAACATCGGCGTTGAGTTTACCGGAAGCCATCGAATGTTGTTTCGAAGAGACCAGGATCGGATATGTTATCCGAAAACCACTTCGATCAAACTCAAGCGTTTCGAAGTAAAGACAGCTTGAAAATGATGGAAAGATGGAGCTCTTTGAAGTGCAAGAGCTGCTTGCTACTAATTTTAAGAGTAAAATGGATGTAGTAGAAGTAGTGCCTTCGGTTTGTCCATCTCTATGACCATTTGTATGAATGAATGTTAGCATTGCATTGTTACCTGAAGGGCAGTGTTAGCATTTTAAGTGGAAAGTGCTATATGAAAAGTAAAACGTTGCCTCAAGCCTCATCAATCGGGAATGATAAAAACAGTGAAGATGCAGCATTGCTAGGTGGGTGGCTCCCATTTAGGTTTGATCATCGCTATCTAGAGTCAATATTATCTCTCATTTGTATGCTTCAGGGCCCATTAAATAAATGGGTGATCATATTCTGTACTATCCAGTAAGTGGTAGGTCGTTTCCGTGTCGACAGAGGTTGATAGCTTCAACCTCGGTGTTATTTTATCTAAAGATGCACCGTGACAGGCGGTACCCCAGTAGCCTTGTCATTTCATCTATATTCACATTTTACTTTGACCCCTAGACATTATTATAATATCACTGGATTTTATTTAGAAATGGTTTTCTTACCGTTAAGTAAAATCCAGTCCATGTTTATGTGCGGTGTAATCTTAAGAGATGCCTTTGATTTAAAGGTTTTGATAAATTTAAAGACTTAAGCTTTACTCACACCAGACACATGTCTGATCTTTGATTTATTTTTTCCCCTAAACTCTTGGGTGCTTAAATTTGAATGGGCGGCCAAGTAGTTCAAATTTTTCCGCAGATTCATTTTGCAGGGCTTGGAACAGGTGCCTTCATCAATAGTTGGATATTACCTTGTTTTCCATTGTATTATAAGTATATTGTATCTGTTAGGGAGGGAGAAATTGCTATAACTGTCCTAGATTAAAATTTGTATTAGTATGACTCTAATGTAATATTTCTGAAATGACTTTATAAAATATTATGTTGAGTAACATATATTGTTCCGTTGCGTTGTGAGATTCTGTATTGTTTGGTTTTCTTCTCTTCTTATCTTTTTTTTCTTTTACCATTAATGGTTCATCTTTTCGGAGTAGGAAAGACGGACCGTTACAATTTATGACAGTTTCATGAGATACTATTTACAAAGTTTGAGTACACTTTATACCATAAACCAAGTGTTGTAATTGTTTCTATAATTACTATTGCATGTTTCCAGAATATGTTTTCCATTACATACTAATGGCTAACATGCTTGATTATTGTGATACATAATAATAATTTTATAATGGTTCTAACTAGTGAATACCTGCAACCACCTTAGTTTATTATTTTCCTTTAGATCTAGAATATAATATTAAATATACAATACAATGATATAATATTAAATATACAATACAATGATATATATGTTGAAAAATGCGATTTGTAGATGTTCGAAATAAACAAAACGGTTATATTTAGTTTTTTGAGAAGAATTGATCTCGTTTACTATGAAACTAAGGGGATAAGGTATTTGACTTGAGTTTGCTCGATTTTTCCCTGATAGCTAGGTCCAAAAGTGTAAGCACAAGAATTGATCGACCTTGGACTGAATTTGTACGGTTAAAGTTCTACTAAATTCCTGCTATCGCGCATAGCGCTCTTCGATCGCTACGTTATTAAACAATAGATCTGCATGTCCCGTTATTTTCCTCTACACCTGTTAAATTAAGACATTTTAACAAACATTTTAGCAACACTAATATATAAAGGTTGATTTGACTAGTTTTCTTTCAAAACAAATCAACAAAGTTAAGGTAAATGCCTTGTGACGACCGCCCATGACTCCCGCACGGAAACAAGGGAATGGTGCGCTGAAAGTGTGCCAGGCAGCCATGAGTGACCATCAAGGGTAAAATAAACATCACAGACTCTATCGTAAAACTCACAGCGCATGGATAAAATACAATAGAAAAATATAATATAGTGAAGCTCCCATAGAACAGAATATCATCATCTAATCATAATAGCTTCATACATGGTCTGAATCATGAATACAAGAAGCCTCACTACATAGCACTCAGATTAATCAACAAACAGCGGAATATCCATTACATAGAATAATAAAATAATATGCAAAGCCTCCTGCTCGTCTTCGTCATCATCAGCGTAAGCCACTAAGATCAGCACCTGCCACCTGTCACCTAGTCTGCCCATCCCAAACATGGATGAACAGCCCAAGGTAATAAGAGGAGACATAAAACCTTGAGTCAGACAAAGTCTCAGTGAGTAGTAAATCAACTATCAAACATACCAAAAGAGCATAAGGGATAAAAGGAACAGGAACCCAAATCATCCCACTCCACCTCTTTCTACAGTGATAGCCCCCAGACAAACACTAAGTAGAAGCAAGCATAGCAAAGCAGATAATTAAAGTAAAGCAATAATCACTCGAGTCAAGGTCGATGTTTTCCAAGTACAACCCCCAAGGCCTAAACCAAGATCAGATAAGCACCCAGAAAACACCGCTCTTGAGACCGAATGATGATACAACCAACATCCATGACTCTGGCTATCACTGTTATCATTGCCTTGATTTTATCGTTAATTGAATGACCAACACATCTTTCAAACATCCGTCACGGGCTAATGGCAACCCCGGTTCTAGCCATAACTCCGCACGTCCTCGTGACCCGTGCCTAGGTATAACGAATCTACCCAGAGTACTAGCACGTCATCATGACCCGCGCCTGGGTATAACGGATCTACCCAACGTACTCTTGCTTTGAGCTTGCTAGAACCTTCAATAACGATAAGATCTCAGCCTTCTAGTCATCCTCCTCGACGACTATTCCCATTATAGCTCAAGCACCTCTCGAGCCACCATTATCCACCAACTCGAACCGCATCATCGAGTAATCAACATGCTTGGGATGATCCCGTCTGGATTAAACCAAGGCTTCCACATCATGCTTTGCTCCAACGCATCTTAGCAAACTCCATCTTATCATCATACTTCGCCTCAACATATCATGACAAAGTCCATTTCATCATCATACTTTGCCTCAACATATCATGACAAAGTCCATTTCATCATCATACTTTGCTTCCTCTAACTATAGCAAAGTCCTCGAACCCATCCATATGAGCTTCATTATCCGCTTCATATGCCACAGCAGCTTTCACCATTCAAAAGCCTCTCCACTTAGCTTTTGAATCATCTTCAACCATCTTGTCCCAAATCAACTACAAGCTAACTCGAGACAATCAAATCAATCATACATCCAAACAATCAAGCATGCAAACAAGATCTAATTAAGCAATATCAACTATAATGGCAATTTCGTAAATAAATGAACATAAGTCTAACACATATAAAATCATGGATTTTAGCATAGATCTATCAAATATAAAACATGGGTTTTGTCTCTATAACTTGTTAATTGAACTTGCATAGGTAAACATCTTCAAAAGTAATGAATCTAGTCTTGGAACTAAAAAAAATGCATGAAATCTCTAACTTTAACACTCAAACAAGCCACCAATCCAATATACTCCTTTGGGTCCGCGTGAGAGATAACTACCACTCACCAAAACACCTAAACACCTCAAAAGAAACCCACTTCAGATCTGGACAGCAAATACCCAAGCTTGATCCGGGAAAACCTCGCTTCAAACGATGAAATCTAGCTTTGTAGGATGAAGATCTTCAACTTTGGCTCTTAAATTTTCAATCTTGATCTTCGATCTTGGATGGATGTTAGCACTCGATCAAAGGGGAGAAAATAAGTGAAGAAATGTTGTAGTCGAGCTCTCAAAATGGCAGCACTTCGTCGCTTCAAAAACCGGTGCCAAAAAGTGAGCGAAACTCCACTATTTATAGGCTAGTCGCCCCCTTAGGTCGTAACTCGTAGCTCGGTTTTAGGTCGTTGCCGACCTAACATGCTACGACCTAACTATATTACGACCTAAGGCCCACAGTATGCACGTGACTTAAAAACACTGCCTTATAACGACTTACGACTCAACACACTAAGACACAAGGTCGTACGACTCATCAGGGAAAACGACTCATCACTCTACGACTTAACATGATGGCCGACTCAACGATTTAGCAACTCCACACGACTCGGCCTACATGCGACTCACGACCTAATCCTAACACAGGGTCTCAACGACTTATACTATAGTCGACTCAACTCCTTGCCGACTCAACACAACAGTCGACCTAACAAATCCCAAGTCAACGACCTACCGACCCAAGCTCCTACGCGACTTAACAACTTAACATCTATAAGTCGTCTAACGACCTAACTATACACAGAATCACACCCAGGCCACACGACCTAAAACACAGCCGACCTAACAACACACGCGACCTATCCTTAACTCGTCCTACCGACTTAAGCCACTAACCTTTAGGTCTCCCGTCCCTATAGGTCGCCCATTCTACTAGGTCGCTCGAATACTTAAGTCGCTCTAACCTGTTATCTACTAGGTCGTACTATCTTGAGTCGCCCCTCTATCTTAGGTCGCTCACCCCTTAGGTCGCTCAACCAACCTAACTACACAGGGATTTCCTTAGGTCGCTACTTCTATAGGTCGCTCTACTCGACCTAAACACTAACTCGTCTACCACCTTAAGTTGTATCACCGACCTATCTTCATACGACCTATCTCCAAACCCTTAACTCGTTAGTTACCTTAGGTCGCAATATATATTAACCTATTCCAATTACTAACTTGCTAACAACCTATTCCTTAACTCGTATAAGCTTAGGTCATCTACGACTCATGAATACCGACCTAAGCTTTCCCTCACGAGTCAATCTCTACACGAGTTAATTTTCCCACACGGTCTAACATCCATAAAATACGGGTCGTTACATTCTCTCCCCCTTAGGAATTTCGCCCCCGAAATTCCAAACAAACAAGAGCAACCCAAGTTATTCCGCATGCCTACCATCCATGGCAACCAACAAACCATGCATCCAATTACTAGCCTAGCATGCAGAATTCTAAGATTAGAACAAGCTACAAGTTCATGAGATGTCACGACACCTTAGGGCCATACCTCGAAGAGTTCAGGATGAGCTGCCTTCATCCTCTCTTCCTCCTCCCACGTACAGTCGTTAACATCATCACTCCATTGTATCTTGAGCAACGTAATCGTCTTCCTCCTAAGCTGTTTCGTATCGGTTTCCAACAATACGAAGCGGCTTACGATGTCTTCCAACAACTGGATCAACCTCCGAATCTTCACAGCTATCAGCAGAAACTACTGTAGTTGGGTCATGCACATACTTCCGTAGATAAGATACATGGAAAACATTGTGCACACCCGCCATCTTTTCCGGTAACTCCAATCTATAAGCGAGCTTTCCAATTCGCTCGATAATCAGGAATGGTCCAACAAATCTCGGAGTCAATTTCCCTTTCTTCTTGAATCTAATAACACTCTTCAATGGAGAAATCTTCACAAAAACCATATCACCTACGTCGAACTCCAAATCCTTACGACGATTATCGGCATAACTTTTCTGACGATCTTGGGTTGCCTTCATTCGTTGCCGAATAATCTCTATACAATTCGAAGTCTGTCGAATCATCTCTGGCCCAAGTATCAGTTTTTCTCCAGTTTTCAACCAACATGTCGGAGAGTTACACGATCTTCCATATAATGCCTCATATGGTGCCATACCAATACTCGACTGATAACTGTTATTATATGCAAATTCCACCAAATGAAGGTGATCTTCCCACGATCCCCCGAAGTCCAAAACACATGCTCTAAGAAGATCTTCCAAAACTCGGTTGACTCTCTCAGTCTGACCATCTGTTTGAGGGTGATAAGCTGTACTCAAACACAACTCGGTTCCCAAAACTTGCTGGAAGCTCTTCCAAAATCTACTAGTGAACAATGGGTCTCGATCGCTCACTATACTCTTCGGAACACTATGGAGTCGAACTATCCACTTAACATAAAGCTCGGCCAACTTCGATGCAGTCCTAGTCGATCGAACAGGAATGAACCTTGCACTCTTAGTCAACCGATCTATGATGACCCAAATCCCTTCATTCCCTGTCCTGGTTCTAGGTAGACCATCAATAAAATCCATCGACACTTGCTCCCACTTTCATGTAGGAACCTCTAATGGATGAAGCAATCCACTGGGCTTCTTCTGCTCGGCTTTCACCAACTGGCAGTTCATACATTTGGAAATAAAATTTCCAACATCCTTCTTCATGCCTTCCCAGTAATAAGTTCTCTTCATATCCCGATACATCTTATTTCCACCTGGATGAATTGTCAACTTCGAGTGATGACTTTCCCTCAGAACCTCATCTCTCAATCCATCTATATCGGGAACAACTAATCGTCCTTGTTTCCGAAGCCAATCATCTCGATCGACTTCGAATCCTTTAACCTTTTCTAGATTCAATCCAGATTCCAAATCACGGATATGTTGACAAGCTTATCGTCTCGCTTTTGGCCCTCGCCAATTCTTTCCACAAGAGTAGGTCTTATCGATAAGTTTGCCAACATCTCAGGTTCCAATTCACATCTGGGCCTGAAATCAAATCCAGCCAAATACTCGAGACTCTTCCATTCCGAAAACATGACTCCCAATCTTGCATGTCTTCGACTTAACGCATCAGCTACTGCGTTACCTTTTCCCGGAGTATAAACTATACCAAAATCATACGATGCCAAGAACTCTAGCCACCGTTGCTGTCGAAGATTCAAATCCTTTTGGGAGAACAGATACTTCAACGACTTATGATCTGTAAACAACTCGAATCGAACTCCCAATAGATAATGTCTCCACATTTTCAAAGCAAACACAATCGCCGCTAACTCCAAATCATGAGTTGGATAATTCTTTTCATGCGGCTTCAGTTGTCGACTTGCATATGCAACAACTTTATTCTTCTGCATTAGTACTGCTCCAAGTCCAGTACCACATGCATCGGTGTAAATCACCATCTCATCATTCCCACTTGGAATAGTCAAAACAGGAGCACTCGTCAATCGCTCTTTCAGGATTCTAAAAGCCTGCTCACACTTAGCATCCCAACTGAACACTTGGTTCTTCTTCGTCAATCCTACTAACGGTGCAGCTATCTTGGAAAAGTCTTTGATAAACCGTCGATAATATCCAGCTAATCCAAGAAAACTTCTCACATCAGTTGCATTCTTAGGTCTAACCCAATCCTGGATCGCTGCCACCTTAGCGGGATCAACCGCTATTCCATTTCCAGAAATGACATGGCCTAAGAACCTTACTTCACCCTTCCAGAAGTGACACTTCGAAAACTTAGCCTTCAGCAGATGTTTCCGCAAGATTTCCAAAACAATCCTCAAGTGCGTCTTGTGCTCTTCCTCAGTTCTGGAATAAATCAGAATATCATCCACGAACACAAGCACAAACTTATTCAACTGATCTCTGAATACTCTATTCATAAGATCCACAAAATATGCTGGCACGTTAGTCAATCCAAACGGCATTACCAGCCACTCATAAAAACCGGATGGTGTCCTGAAAGCAGTCTTCGGCACACTATCCTTCGCCACCCTTAACTGGTGAAATCCCGTTGCCAAATCCATCTGAGAAAACACCTTAGCCTCGTGGAGCTGATCAAACAAGTCATCTATTCTCGGCAATGGATACTTGTTCTTCTTAGTTACCTTATTCAGCTCATGATAATCCACACACAACCTCAACGATCCATCCGCTTTGGTTGCGAACACAACTGGTGCACCCCATTCGGACACACTACGCCGAATGAATCCTTTCTGCAAAACGTCATCAACTTGCATTTTCAACTCTTGTTGCTCCCTAGGCGCCATCCGCCTAAGAGGCATCACAACCGGTCTGGCTCCCTCAACTAGATCGATGCGAAACTCGATCTCCCTATGCGGCGGTAATCCTTTGACTTCGTCAAAGACATCCTTAAATCCATTCACGATTGGCACCGACGACAGTCCATCCCGTGGAACAACCAGTGAATACATGAAGCTCATGAAGACGCCTTCTTCATGCTTACATCGTATCACAACCTTTCGCCCCTCCACATTCTCGACTGTCACCTCCAATCTCTCACAATCAACCTTTGCCGCATACTTCCTAAGCCAGTCCATGCCCAAAATAATTCCGAACCCCGCAAAGTTCAGAACAAAGCAATCACAAACAAAAGAGCAATCATGACTCGATATAACTAGACCACGGCATAGCATACACAAACAAGACGAACCCCCAACTGGATTAGTCACTACCAATGGTCTATCAACAATATCCGGTTCCAAACCCAACCGGTCTACCAACTCATTACAAACAAAAGAATGAGACGCTCCAGTATCAAATAACACTCTAACTGGAATACTACAAATGGAAAGAGTACCTTGAACCACCACACTCTTCCCCTTCTCTTCAGCAGTAGGAGCTTTCGAAGACGATGGAACAGCCCCCAAAGCATAAGCTTTCACAATCTGTTTGTCCTTCTGTGGTTCCGGACAATTCTTCTTAATATGCCCCAGCTTATCACAGTTGTAGCACTTCAACAACACCTTCGGATTCTTGCAATCCTTGGAGAGATGGCCCTTCTACCGACAGTTGTAGCAGGTCTTTTCCCCCTTCGGCTTCTTCTGACCATCCTTACCCTTCTGCTGTTGCTGTTTCCTCTTCTTGTTTCCACCCTGCTGTGGTTTAGACTCCTCCTTGGTCACAGCAACAACAGATACTTCCTTAGGAAACAAACTCTCATGCCTGAGAGCTTTCTCCACCAGCTTCTCAAATGGATCGTCCAGATGATCCACCAACTGCCTTCCAAGATAACTGTCCAAGCCTGTCACAAACTTCTCATTCTTCTGATAAGAAGATTCAATATATGACCGAGCATACTTGGACAAGGCCTCAAACTCAGAAACGTACTCAAGAACCGATCTCCCACCTTGCTTGAGCTCAACAAACTTTTTAAACAAAACAGACTTCTGAGCTGTAGAGATAAACTTGGCTTCAAATCTAACTTGGAATTGCTCCCAAGTAATCTCTTCTTCTGGAGTGTCCATGGTGATAGAATTCCACCAATCAGCAGCTCTTCCCTGAAGCTGTCTCGATGCAAGCTTTCTCTTAGTTGCATCCTCAATCCCCAAGTCACCAAAAATCATTCGACAAGCATCAATCCATCCCTGCACCTCAATGGTCGATTCCGTTCCCAAGAAAACCTTCCCGCCAAGAGCAGTATAATCCTTACAAAGCTTAGCAAAATCCACCGGTCTTGGAGCTTGAACTTGAACTCCAACATCCACTGATGGCCCTGAAGCTGGTATCCTTCTCATGATCGAAGTCATCATGGCCTCAAACATAGGAGCATAATCAACAGCTTTCCTAGCAGCTGGTCTCCCCCTTCGACTCATCCTTAATATCTACAAAAAGGAATGACTTAGAACACCTTGAGAAACAACTGCATAAGGAGTTCAAATCCTTCTAAACTACTATATTATATATAGTCATCATTCATCAAAATACAATTACGTCTCTCATACGTAGTTACGTCAGCGAGCGTTGGCTAAAATCGATTAACCAAGGCTCTGATACCAAATGTGACGACCGCCCATGACTCCTGCACGGAAACAAGGGAATGGTGCGCTGAAAGTGTGCCAGGCAGCCATGAGTGACCGTCAAGGGTAAAATAAACATCACAGACTCTATCGTAAAACTCACAGCGCATGGATAAAATACAATAGAGAAATATAATATAGTGAAGCTCCCATAGAACAGAATATCATCATCTAATCATAATAGCTTCATACATGGTCTGAATCATGAATACAAGAAGCCTCACTACATAGCACTCAGATTAATCAACAAACAGCGGAATATCCATTACATAGAATATTAAAATAATATGCAAAGCCTCCTGCTCGTCTTCGTCATCATCAGCGTAAGCCACTAAGATCAGCACCTGCCACCTGTCACTTAGTCTGCCCATCCCAAACATGGATGAACAGCCCAAGGTAATAAGAGGAGACATAAAACCTTGAGTCAGACAAAGTCTCAGTGAGCAGTAAATCAACTATCAAACATACCAAAAGAGCATAAGGGATAAAAGGAACAGGAACCCAAATCATCCCACTCCACCTCTTTCTACAGTGATAGCCCCCAGACACACACTAAGGAGAAGCAAGCATAGCAAAGCAGATAATTAAAGTAAAGCAATAATCACTCGAGTCAAGATCGATGTTTTCCAAGTACAACCCCCAAGGCCTAAACCAAGATCAGATAAGCACCCAGAAAACACCGCTCTTGAGACCGAATGATGATACAACCAACATCCATGACTCTGGCTATCACTGTTATCATTGCCTTGATTTTATCGTTAATTGAATGACCAACACATCTTTCAAACATCCATCACGGGCTAATGGCAACCCCGGTTCTAGACATAACTCCGCACGTCCTCGTGACCCGTGCCTAGGTATAACGAATCTACCCAGAGTACTAGCACGTCATCATGACCCGCGCCTGGGTATAACGGATCTACCCAACGTACTCTTGCTTTGAGCTTGCTAGAACCTTCAATAACGATAAGATCTCAGCCTTCTAGTCATCCTCCTCGACGACTATTCCCATTATAGCTCAAGCACCTCTCGAGCCACCATTATCCACCAACTCGACCGCATCATCGAGTAATCAACATGCTTGGGATGATCCCGTCTAGATTAAACCAAGGCTTCCACATCATGCTTTGCTCCAACGCATCTTAGCAAACTCCATCTTATCATCATACTTCGCCTCAACATATCATGACAAAGTCCATTTCATCATCATACTTTGCCTCAACATATCATGACAAAGTCCATTTCATCATCATACTTTGCTTCCTCTAACTATAGCAAAGTCCTCGAACCCATCCATATGAGCTTCATTATCCGCTTCATATGCCACAGCAGCTTTCACCATTCAAAAGCCTCTCCACTTAGCTTTTGAATCATCTTCAACCATCTTGTCCCAAATCAACTACAAGCTAACTCGAGACAATCAAATCAATCATACATCCAAACAATCAAGCATGCAAACAAGATCTAATCAAGCAATATCAACTATAATGGCAATTTCGTAAATAAATGAACATAAGTCTAACACATATAAAATCATGGATTTTAGCATAGATCTATCAAATATAAAACATGGGTTTTGTCTCTATAACTTGTTAATTGAACTTGCATAGGTAAACATCTTCAAAAGTAATGAATCTAGTCTTGTGACTAAGAAAAATGCATGAAATCTCTAACTTTAACACTCAAACAAGACACCAATCCAATATACTCCTTTGGGTCCGCGTGAGAGATAACTACCACTCACCAAAACACCTAAACACCTCAAAAGAAACCCACTTCAGATCTGGACAGCAAATACCCAAGCTTGATCCGGGAAAACCTCGCTTCAAACGATGAAATCTAGCTTTGTAGGATGAAGATCTTCAACTTTGGCTCTTAAATTTTCAATCTTGATCTTCGATCTTGGATGGATGTTAGCACTCGATCAAAGGGGAGAAAAGAAGTGAAGAAATGTTGTAGTCGAGCTCTCAAAATGGCAGCACTTCGTCGCTTCAAAAACCGGTGCCAAAAAGTGAGCGAAACTCCACTATTTATAGGCTAGTCGCCCCCTTAGGTCGTAACTCGTAGCTCGGTTTTAGGTCGTTGCCGACCTAACATGCTACGACCTAACTATATTACGACCTAAGGCCCACAGTATGCACGTGACTTAAAAACACTGCCTTATAACGACTTACGACTCAACACACTAAGACACAAGGTCGTACGACTCATCAGGGAAAACGACTCATCACTCTACGACTTAACATGATGGCCGACTCAACGATTTAGCAACTCCACACGACTCGGCCTACATGCGACTCACGACCTAATCCTAACATAGGGTCTCAACGACTTATACTATAGCCGACTCAACTCCTTACCGACTCAACACAACAGTCGACCTAACAAATCCCAAGTCAACGACCTACCGACCCAAGCTCATACGCGACTTAACAACTTAACATCTATAAGTCGTCTAACGACCTAACTATACACAGAATCACACCCAGGCCACACGACCTAAAACACAGCCGACCTAACAACACACGCGACCTATCCTTAACTCGTCCTACCGACTTAAGCCACTAACCTTTAGGTCTCCCGTCCCTATAGGTCGCCCATTCTACTAGGTCGCTCGAATACTTAAGTCGCTCTAACCTGTTATCTACTAGGTCGTACTATCTTGAGTCGCCCCTCTATCTTAGTTCGCTCACCCCTTAGGTCGCTCAACCAACCTAACTACACAGGGATTTCCTTAGGTCGCTACTTCTATAGGTCGCTCTACTCGACCTAAACACTAACTCGTCCACCACCTTAAGTTGTATCACCGACCTATCTTCATACGACCTATCTCCAAACCCTTAACTCGTTAGTTACCTTAGGTCGCAATATATATTAACCTATTCCAATTACTAACTTGCTAACAACCTATTCCTTAACTCGTATAAGCTTAGGTCATCTACGACTCATGAATACCGACCTAAGCTTTCCCTCACGAGTTAATCTCTACACGAGTTAATTTTCCCACACGATCTAACATCCATAAAATACGGGTCGTTACATGCCTAGTTTTAAGACATAAGTGTTTAATATAGGTTAGAAATTTATTACGGTCACCAAATATATTCTGCATAAACCATGATATTCTTCGGTTTTTCTATATATTGTCAAACAATATTTTTTTTTTCATACAAAAATGATATGAGAACCGATAAATAAGATCCGCTATTTTCTATTATATCTCCGCTATAACTTTTTGCATCTTCACCGCTGTAGAACCGATAAACGCTTTAACTGCACATGATTGAATGTACTTGGAAGTCTATATGTAAAATTCCGATCTGTAGATTCTCATTGGTAAACTCTATTCGGTATTAGACGGATTCATGATACTAAGATCAAGTCAATGATGCAAGGGAAAAAAGATACAAAATGTGCCAAGTAATGATCGACGAACTGGTTTGATGGTTATTATTTTCGATAGTGGAAATTAGGAAGGCATCCCTATCATACTTTCATATTGTAAAGCAGGTCTCTATCAAAGTTTCATTGTAAATCTGGTCCCTATTTTTTAGAAACAAAGAATTTATTTATTTATTTATTTATTTATTTATTTTTGAAATGGTACTTTATATACAACAAATCATTGGGACAACATATCCCATTTCAAATAAACATTCGAAAGCAAGTTTCGAACTTGTGACATCCTACACCAAAGCCGAAACAAAGAAAAATTATTGCTGAAAGTCGGCAACTTTTATAAATAAGTGTTGATATTTCAACAACTTCCCCTGTCAAAGTCTCATTGTAAATCTGATCCCTATTTTCTACAAACAAAGAAAAATAATTGCTGAAATGTCAGCAACTTTTATAAATAAGTGCTGATATTTCAGCAATTTTCATACACTATGTTTAATTGTGTACAGAAAAGTCGTGGAAATGTCAGCAACTTTTATGAAAAGTTGCATCATGCTCTGCAATTATCGTGAATAAAAAAAAGGGACCTAATTTACACTGAAATTTAATGAAGGACTTTTCGTGTATTTTGAACTTTAATAAGAAAATGTGCCAAAAGTACCCTTTTCGATAATGATTCGTGAATTCTAATCGGTACAAAACAATTTCCTATAGTTGGCTAAATTTTCTCTTTTCTCCCCCCTCGTCCTCCCTTGCCATTTCTCACCTTACTCGTCTCTTAGGCTTATTCTTTAATCATTCTTTATTAGACCCACTTGGGGCATTTTTGAACTTTCATTTTTTCTATGTGTCTTTCCATAGTACAAACTGCTTTTTTCTTACGACATATGAGTTTGCAAATTGAGTCACTGCATTGAGACTTAGGTACACTAGTATAACCGTACAACGGTGGAGAAACCGACCGTTCGATTGTATAACTTTGATAAGAAATATACATTTAAAATTTTGTTAATATTACTTAAATATTAAGTGATAACATGTTGGAAAAGAATAAATTGAGATTTGAATCTGAAAATATGAATTTAAAATTTAAATATTAATCAAAGCATTCAAAATTGTCGATTTGAAATTGAAATTTTAGAATTTGAAAATCATAATAGATTTGAATTTGGAATCTTTGATGCGCGAAATAAAAGGAGGAAGTTTAGGAAAACCGCGATGAGATAAGATCCACGTTTTTAGGGAAACCGCGATGAGACAATATCCACGTCTTTTTGGCTTCAGAAAAATTAATTTTGACCAGTGATTGCAAACAAACCTCCATAACGGTCAGTTTGATAATACCTTTCAGCGTTTACAATCGCAATCCTGATTTTTAGTAATTAAAAGGAAAATGGTACTTAGTCGTTACCAAGACTTTTGAAATCAAGAATGTCATTGATGCATTTAACAATAATGTGGTACTAAATGCACCCCTCTTTGTGCTTTGGCCACGACAGTCGGCGGTCAACCACCGTACACACTTAGCTGACTTCAGCGGTTGTTTACCGACCACAGTGTAGAAAGTTATTAAACAGAGAAACGGCTTTTATCCAAAAGCACAAAGCTAGTGCCTTTAGCAGAGCCGGCCCAAACATTGGGTTGCCCAAGCCCATGCATATTTGGGGATAAAAATTTGAAGCATAAAAAAAATAAAAATAAAGATATATATACTATTGCATATGAAAAGAAGAATGTTTACCAAGCACAGGCCTCGAACCCAGCCCATCAAGATGGTAACAAGATTCACAAACAACCTTCCCACAACTATGCATATCAATTTCTATTAAAGTTTGATATTTAGTTTATAAGTACAAATCCTTTCATGTTGCCCCTACCTTAGGGGGTTGCCTCAGCCCATGGACTTGGTGGACTGTCCTATGGGCCGGGCCTGCCTTTAGTGTTTGCACAAAGCACCCGGAAAAGCGTTAAAGAACTCCATGATTACTGTACTTGCAGCAAATCAATAAAAATAACAGCAAACGGATAAAAATGCAAGGACTGAATTTTTAACCAACTATACATATAATGTTTTCACTAACTTCCCTGAAAATCAACTTGGTGTCAATGGGAGTAATCCAATAATTATTAACAGAACATAAACAGTAAACACAATAATAAATTGTAGTCCCAGTTGGAAATCTCTATTACTCCCCTTTTAAGCTTTTTTAGCCTTAGCCTTTTTAACCCTTTTTGCTTTTTTGGTCGAAGATGGAGAAGATATGAATTTGAAAATCCAACCAGCAAGAATAGCGCCACAGAATGTAGGAATCCAGTACACATAAAACTGCTCCCATGTATTATGGCTGTTATAAATATATGCCCACCCATATGCCTGCAATATGCAATATAAATCATAATTAGCAAATCATGTATTATGAAATACGAACCGATTCTGGAGAAGGAAAGAAAAAAACAAAGAAGAGAGGGAGAACTGAAGATTTTTAAGGACATAAATTTATTTCCATTAGGAGCAGGGAACTTTAAAGATGAGGGTAGTAGCAATACAAATTCATTCGACTATAGATGCCTATAATCGAATGACCTTTTCACTGTTTGAAATGCTGTTTTGGGCTATCTCAACATATACATACATACACATATAATGTGTAGATATATATGTATACATATGTACATACCCAAACACACACACATATATACATATGCATACATATATTACAACATGAAACAGACTCAGGTGGAAATCAAAGCAACAAGAAATAGACTCGAGTGGAAATCAAAGCAACAAGAAATAGACTCGAGTGGAAATCAAAGCACTGAACCCATGTTTTAGCCAAGTTGGGCTACTGTTTGTTCGTCATCAGTGACGCGCTTTTGGATACATAAGTTGATATATGACTATTCTTAATATCATTCGTGAATACTTTGTCATAATCATAGTATCCTACATCTCATTAGTTACATGTATCCAATGTCCATATTAAACCAGTGCCATCAAAACTACTAGAAATTCGGATCCGTCCTTTATTTTCAAACTTAATAACCAAAAACCAATATGAAAAACAGCTTTCATGAATTATTTTCAGTAAAAATTACCGTTTATACTGCAAATATTTGCAGTTAAAATATCAAAATATTTGCAGTACATACGGTAGATTCTTGTAAAATAAACATTTGCAATGTAAAATGCTATAAACTTTATTTCTAGCTTTGTCCACATTTAGTCTTGAATAAAAAAGGGTATTATACATTGTTTTTCTTACCATGTTGTGTTTCCTTAAATACAACATGGTTAAGTAAGGCCATGTTTATAAATCGCGAAAGGTAGTGTAAGATTGTTGTTCTAGAAGATCTGGGATAGAATCTTATTTAATCATTTTTTTTAAGTAAAGCCAAGTTCAAAAGGTTTTCTACTAAGCTAGATGAATGTAGGTCAGCCTAGTATGCTATAGGCACACATTGGTTCTCACCGTGATGCTATCTCGGCCCTTGCCCAAGCAAAATCAAAATAAACTTAATATTATCCCCATTTCACAAAATTTCATGGAACCAACAAGTATTCTATGGTAATAACCTGTAGTTTCAGACAGTTAATTATTTCAGTTTATTGCTGCCAGAATAATTTTATGATGACATAGAATTACAGATGTCACAAACAAAAGTTAGCGTCAAACAGAACATAGAAAATTAGTTATTAACTACTTGTGCCTACCAGGGAAAGCAAAACATGTAAATGCACCTTTATAATTTTAAAACGAACACAACTCTATATTAAAATTTATATTTTCAAACAGAACAAAGTACTGTAAAAAAGCACAAGACAAAATCATCTCTACCGGTAAAACTGACAATTCATACTATGATCCATATAATTTTTTGGGTATAGGTACTTCTATAAATATGGAAAAAAAATGAGAAAGGGAAAGGAAAAAAAAATGAAACTTGAAAATAAATTGGAGATAACTAAACAACATTGTTAAAGATTATAAACAAACCGACTAATAGAGATGATTCTTTTACCATAGTCTTGCAAAATTAAACTCTCCAAAACCAGTTTCATAGGGAAATATTGATTGGAAAACAATATATCATTGCAATTGTCTCTAAGGTTTTTCATTATATTCCATTTTATTCCCTTTGACTGTTTCATCCAATTTTTCCATTATCTTAATTTCTTAGTTGATCGGTTTTAATTATTTCAACAAATTAACAAATATGGGATTCAAATGTTTACAATTTAATAGAAATGCTATTTTATTTGAAAAAAATCAGTTTAAAATCAAACATCTCATAATTTTCAAAGCAAAAAAGAAACATTTTACAAAATCAGACATAAGAAAGACCATCGGTTGTTTCTAATCGCTGCAGGGTAGTATTAGCATATCACATAACACAGTATTACCAGATTCTATTAGCATATCACATAACACAGTATTACCAGATTCTATTAGCATATCACATAACACAGTATTACCAGATTCATTTTACAAACAATTGCGTTAAATTTAATATCTTTGGGTATAAGTGTCTGTTTTAGACATCCAATCAAAGGAACGGATGATGCAATATAAAAAATGTCCCAATGGAGTATGACTAAAATAACAAAATGCCAAAAAAGATGACAACTTACATTGATTGGATTCATGGATGGCCCTGTATAAGTACTGCCTAAAACAATAAATACAACTGTTGTAGAGGCGAGCATCACTGCCTTAATGAAGTTATTCGCAGGGCCCTTTACAATTATCCAAAGCACAGGAAGAGTAATAAAAAAGGTCAGAATTCCTTCAGCCATCGCTCCCGTGTGTGAGTCAACCTTCAGAGAAGGGCCAGCTAGCATACTTTTATATGGGTAAGGCATCACCTCCATGATTGCTAGAGCACCCCCAACTGCTCCAAGAGCCTGATCATAACATTAAAGATATCAGTCGTTTTTGTGAACAATGTCATGTTTTTAAATTGTTGCAAGGAATATTTTAGATTCCCGAAAAGATTGAACATGCCAACCTGACTTTTCTCAAACAATGTAAATAAATAAATAAATATTGGAACAATATCCAATATACATGTCCAAGACCATATCCCGGTGGTAAGGCGCTCGGACTTAGGTTCTGAAGTAATGAGTTCGAGTCAAGTGTATCATACTTTGAACCTTGGACATATCTAGACTTGCAGAATGTACATATTTCCCAAGACATGTGATGGCAGTATGTTACCACTGTCTATAAAGTATCGAATTTTGTAAAATATCCAATATACATACTATCTTACGTATCAAATCTTTTTTACATGTATCAATAAAATGTCATCCACCTTCTATATTTAATCTTCTGTTATGGATTAATATACTAGGGCAGATCTGCTTAAGCCTGGGAGGAGCTTAAGTCCTCACTAAGATTTCAGAAAATCATTTGATAGTTTTGTGTATTTATTTTGGTATCATGCCTTTAGTGAAAGAGTGATTGCATAATTTGATGTTATGAGAGTTACTGGTACTTTTTCATTGAAATTTGTGATTATTAGTTTCATCATTCATGATACAAAAACAATTTGATTATCTAAAAGTGGTATTAGAAGAAGGAAGATAATTAATGCTTATTATATTAAGCATTAACATAATAAATTGTAAGGAAACTATTAGAGTTTCTACGATTGTCCATTGTGAAATCATGTGTGTGTGCATGTAAGGCAGCAGTGATTTTTTTTCCCCTTCGGAATATTAACTTTCACGCATGCTAAAAAGGAAATTATGAAAAGAAATGAAATTAATTTGTTAACAACCACTTAATGATAATTGTGTAATTTGAGCCACTATCAGCCAACTTGTTACCATCAACAATGTTCCTTGCAAGAATTTTATGTTACAAAATTTTACATCTATTTGAATTATGGAAGTGTAAATGAATTTTCTTTCGAAAGAGAATACAATAATTAGCTCATTTTGTTATTAACATTTTTTTTTTCGATATTTAGCTCCTTCCGAATAAAAATTCTTGACCAGCCACTGTGAATATATACATGTAAATTGTAATTCTTTAGTACAAAATTATCGTCTAAGGTGTATCTTATTTTCCAAACTATAATAGAAGCATGGGTGGTTCATAAGAGCATCTCTTCTATGAGGATCTGATTAGGAGTTTTAGAGTACCTGTCATGAGAAATTCTGAAAGTAGAGTTTGGACCATTTATTGTCACGTATTTTGAGGGACTTTTTGTAAGGGTTTAATTAACTGGCAACTTTTTTTGGTTCTAAGATTAATTACACACGATGTATCTCAACCTCACAAAACTTTTTTAAGGCTCCACTTTTGTAAGCATGAAATCATGTTTAAAAGTTCTATTTAGATTATGGAAACCGTTCTAAAATTGTGAAATTACTTGTATATCTAAATAAAAAAATATATGAAACACCAAAAGTAATTATTAAAAAATAAATTTTCAAAATTAGAAAGTTAGATTTAAAAATTTGCAACATATATCCATAATAAAACAATATGTAGAGTATTTGTAATAACTGTTTTATAGAGGATAAAATTGGACGAAAAGATGAAGAACGATCAAAAAGAACAACTAATTTGGTGAATTTAAAGAAATGACCAAAATTACAATACACTAGTTTTGATCAATTTATAAAATATTTAAAACCAACTTTTTAAAAACTTGTAAGCAGTGTTCTCATAACCTTTCATCAACAGTTGCGCAAAAAGGATCAAAACCAATGGTTAAAAATAATCACAATCAGAGCCTTTGAAACATACTAACTGTACAATCATATAAAAATGGTGGTGCTATACAAATCCACTTTACTTCTTTTTCTCATCCATCGATATTTTATAAATACCACTCAGCTTTGTATACCCACATCTCATTCTTTCATCTTCTTAATTTCATTAAAAACAACCAATCATTCTTTCATCTTCGTAAAAATATAACTGTAAACTACAATCATGAACTCAAATTTCATCAACTTTAATCATTTTATATAAAAATTTCTAGCAATTTGAAATTTGGTTAGAAAATTGTAGGTATTTGATAATTTTTGAACCTTAGTATACTAGCATGTTAAACTATTTCATTTGAAATCTCTTTCCACATAAAAAAAATTAAAACATATCAAGAACGGCCTGCAAAGAAATAATTGATTAAGTTGATAAATAGATTCAACGTGAGATTCTCTGCAAAGTTGGTAGATATTCAAATCTTTTCCATTAAGAAAAACAGTGGAGTGTTTAAGTGTTTATTTAAATTTCCTTTTAATATCTTTAGGGAGCCTAGTAGTGTTGTACACGGTAGTACCTACCAAAACACAACGAAGATGAAGATTACTTTTAACCTACAGAAACTATCGTGCCACTGATTGTTTTATGTCATAACCCCAATTCAAAATTATCATACAGCTAGCGATCTAAATGCTATTTTTACTAGAAAAATTCAGTTTTTAGTCGAAATGTTATTACCTAAACTGAGAAGAAAAAAAACACGAATTCCAATTTCCAAACAAACCCTGTACATGTACTACTAAATGGACTCCCATTTTTTATCAAAATTAAATCTTTCCCAATCAAAACTGGTAATACCTGAGCAGGAAATCTCAGCGCCATACCGAACAAGGTATCGTCACCAATGCCAGCAGCATAGAACGCAGCATTGTTGGCAGGATTAAAACTAGCATTCCCAAGCAATCTGGAAATCGGATCGAACAGCAAAATGAGAAGTGTGATCAAAATCACAGTGATCCCCATGTCCATATACAAGCTTTTAATCTCGAGTTTGTCGGAGATGATGGCCGTCAGCGGACCAAAGGTCGATACGACCATCATCCATAAGAACGTTATGATGCAGTCTCCGATCGCCGTCGCAATAGCGCCTGCCATTTTCAAAGTGAGATTTGAGAAGAAAAAATTTATCCTTTTGATGTTTTTGATTGATTTTTTCGGAGAACGAATTTAGATTCCTTTTATTGATACCGGATTAGGATTAGTACACGCATATATCGCGATGATATTGGAAGGTCAGGATTAGGATTAGCTTTTTGCTCCGATATACCTCCTGAATATTTAAATACTTTTTGGGATACACTACTTTTTCTCGTTTTAAACAATCCCACTTTGGATCTTTAAAAAGTGAAAAGTATTATTGTCCTTTGCATTTTACATGGTTATTTCCAGAAATTTGCCTAACTATCGTTTATGAAAGGCAAGTTCCCTTCAAAATCTATTTTCATATATTCGCTTTGATTCTACTTTCACTTCAATGAAAATTTTCTGATCTCGTACTCTTTCAGTGGTCAAATTGATAACTTGAAAAAGAGTTTTAAGCTGACTTAAAGAAGCAAACTTGAGAAGATAATGAAATGGGATCCAACGTTACTGTAAAATTGGTGCTATTGTCGTGATTTGCATAACAAAACGAAATGCAGACGTTTTCGGATGCAATAATTATTGGTTTGCTAGATTAAATAAAAAAGCTTTCAAAACTGTGGTTACTTTTAATGGATCAATCCTCCGCCATTTTGTTGTCGTGCACACGTTTCAACAAATAAAATTAAGTATATCGCATCTCGAATTTAGAAGCAGAAATACAATCGGACCACCCAACGAGATTTACAATTATACAAATTTTGTTGTCCTAACTCGTGTCCTAAATGAAATCGGATGGACGCGGACATACGTTTTTCGGACACGGACTCGGACGGACACGAACGGATATTACTATTTACATCAAATTTTATGTTGTTTAATAGAATTTCCATCGGCTATATTATTTTACTCAATTAACAGACTAAATTGTTGTCATATATGTTTTGAAAAACATAGAGGATATACAAAATTATAAGAAATTCGGATGAATTCGAACAAACACGGACTAGACATGATTTTTGCTCATACAAATTTTTTATACTAGCTCGTGTCCTAATTGAAAATCGAACGAACTCAGACAGACGTATTTCGATCATGGACACGAACGGATATCGGATACTCGTATAAAATTAACAGCCCTATTTCAAGGTATTGAATGTACACCTCAGATATAATTCGACGAAGAGGGACTAAAAAAATAAGGCAATTTGCCTACGTCAAGAAGGCATTGGCGCAATGCTAAGACGACGTCGGTAAAAGGTAGATCAGAAATTGTATTATGACGCCTTTTGACACCTTGCATAGGATTGTTATCAATGTCACATAGTCGCCTTTATCCGTCGTCTTTCAGACACTATTAAAATTATATAACTTGAATTTTCGACGACTTTTCGACATCTTAGCGATGCCAAATTAAAATTTTAAAATAAGTTTTTCCACCGACGCCTCAGTTGGAACATATTCGCAGTATTTCTAAACCTCAGTCACACATTCAAATATATACAATATATGTCCACCTCGACATAACATATTGATATCACAAATTCATATACCATACCATCACATACAACCAAATTCATATAGCAAAACATATTACCCAACAAAATAATATTGTAAATATTATCCGACATCATAATATTATTGACCATTACTATATAAACCAAATATCAAGAAATACCACCACAACACAAACCACACATCCAAGCATTATCACAACAATATATACAAACAAAACATCCAAACAATAACAACACAAGTATTTTATACTCCATCGAACCATGCTGACCATCACCGGTTCGCCGACCATCACCATTTCCTTCAGAAATGTCCTCGTTTGGAAAGCATTGCAAAAATACATCCTTAAACAATCCAAATTTCTTCTCTAGCTTACCAATGTATGACTTCAATCGTCTGCTTTCTTCTTCTACAGCATTATTAACTGTAGCAGCTCTATCTAATGACTATTTCTGCATTTTAATAAAATTTATTTGTTAATAACGAGTAATTTTTATTTCAACTATTATATTTACTAATACAAAAATTTTAAATTTGCGTTAACCATATATATTTTTAATTGATTGAGTGATTTAGTTTATATATTTGTTTAACTTTTGGGTGATTTAGAAAAAAACAACTCAAATCGACTAAAATCTTGTTTGATTATTGAAGCAAAATTTATAGTTTAATTCAATTATATATACATTTGTTTAAATTATTGAGTGATTAACTTATATATTTCTTTAATTTATTATCTGATTTTAAATAAAATATGTAATTTAGCTTGAATAAACTCTTGTATGGTTTAGTGAAACAAAATTTATAATTTTACCTACTTATATATACATATTTACACACATATATACATACATATATATATAATTTATTGAGTGATTCGACTTATATATCATACTCTTGTTTAATTTCACTACAAAAGAAGCACTGTTTAGCGACGCCTAATAGCCGTTGGCGGCCGTTGCTAGCCGTCGGTAATAGCCATTGCAAAATATCTCATTGCCACCAAAGAATGCGACGAATCTCGTTGCAACCAAAGAAAACGACGGCCTTAGCGACGGCTACGTTGTTCCTTTTGCAACGATTTGTAAAGGATAAGTGTCCACGTAGAAGCAACTGTTGGGGTTGTTGGTTTTCTGGGTTATTGATGCAAACCGTTGCAATATTTCCGTTGCTAGCCGTTTCTATATTTGACCACATGACCGTGGCTAGCCGTTGCTAAACTGGAATATATTTGCTGCCACATTGCAGCACCTTCAACCCTCAATCTCAATCAATCCAAATAATATAATTCCATCATTCCATACATATAATACTATTCCATCATACCATATAATCAATATCAACACAACCAAATCATCAAATATTGCATATTCCAATATATATTCACAAAATCATATAAGAAAATCAGCATAACCAAATATGAAAATCCACCAAACCAAACCACATAACTAAATTAAACGACCAGTACATATCAAGTGCCAAAGTATCAATCACAACAACCAAAATACCAAATCCACCAAAACACTAAGTATCAACCACAACATCCAAAGTACCAAATGTCAAACCCATCATAATATGTGTGTGTGTATAAAGTGTACCCATCAAAACAAACCAACTAAGCATCATCATCATCATCTGCACCTCCTTCTCTGGGCATTGATCCATGCTCTTGATAGAAGGCAGTAATACGCTCATCTATTTGCGTTGCCAACTAACTCTTCCGCCAATCATTGAACTCATCCAATTGTGTTTGCATCCGTGCAATCTCTTCCTCATCTATGGATCTTCTATATGCCCTTTGGAAATTAAGAGCCTATGAAATAACTCAAGTGAATAAGAAGTTCATGGCATACAATAACAATAAGAAAACTCAAGTTATTGGTAATAAACTCAAGTGAATAAGAAGTTCATGGCATACAGGTTTCTACTATGTAAACATTGAGTACATACCATATTGACGAAACTGTAACGCCTGTTTCGATTTGTCGGTTCAATGATTGAATACCATATCCAATTAGACTCATCAACCATAAGCGACTCCCGTCCACTCGCTTGTATCGCTCGTGCATGCTCTGCATTATATCTCTCCTACAATTACGAACAGATATTTGACACAATTGCTATACAATTTACTTATTTACTTTGAAATAAATGAATATGAAATATTGTCATTACAGAAATAAACATATTTACCATTACGGAAGCAGCCTTGTCGTTCGACCAATCATATAAAACATTCACATCCTCATCTGTATGCTCCACTGCATGTGTGACTCTGAAAACCTCAGCCGTTGTAGGCTCCCTTTCATATTTTGCCCACTGAATATATACAAGAATAGATTATATTGATAATTTGCAAGAGTATATACAAGAATAGATTATATACAAGAATAGAATATATGGTAAAGAGACACTAGTAAATATATACATCAATAACATAAATATTGGTTAATTTATTTACCAATTCCCTCCTATATTGTTGGAAGGATTTCGAGCCACCACGATGTAAAGCGGGGTTTTTGTTCCTATTAGCCTTGTTTATTACCAATAATTCCTATTAATTTATAAACACTATTAAGTAAAATAATTCAACACATTTAAATGTAAAAATATAGTGATAATATAACTTACTTTGAATGCTTCAGATTCCCAATATTGTTGGAATCAGCCCAAATATCATCCCCCATCCAACTTGGCTTTTTCCCTGAACTCTTAGCCCTTGATAGAGTCTCTCTGTAATTTTTCCGCATCTTTTTATTCCAATGATTTATAAAAGCATCCATATCCTACGGATCCACACGTACAGCTGCCTGCATATTGAATTATCATACGTGTTATGTAAAAGAGATTATATAATTAAAAAACAATCAGCAGAACAGAATACGTAAAACTGATATCATAAGGCATGATGGCATATTTTTTTTGGTTTCATATAAGGCATAATTATATATTACAAAATTGTACTTACCACAAGATCAGCCTGTGTAGTTAATGCGCTCGGTAGATTCAAAGCTGTGGAGGTGTAAAATGTCATAGCGAGGATATAGCGGGATATAGCGGATGGCTCTAAAATAACATATAAAACTCGTACGTAATGTTTTTACAAATATATAAATGGTAATTAAATGTAAAAATATCATTCAATTGAATTATAAATAATACATAAATAATTTTAAATAAAAACACGTGCGAATATACTTTAAATCAACGAAAAACTGTTATGTAACATAATTGAATTCGGTGGAATATTAGAGTATTTTCATTTCTAAAAATATATCAAAAATTAAATCAAATAAATTAATTTCATAATTTTATAATGTATAAATGCAATTTTTCAATTCATTTTATTAAAAAAAATATAGCGGAAGTAGCGGAATATAGGAAATAATGGGATATAGTGGAAATAGCGGGGATTAAAGCGGAAATGCTATATTTTGGAGCTATATGGAAAAATTGTAGCGGTAGAAATCCGCTATGAGATATAGCGAGGTTGTAGCAGGGTAATAGCGAGGATTTAACTACACAGAGATCAGCTCATATTGCGTTTTTTATATGTGTTGTGATGTTATCCCACTGAGGCCAACACCCGAACATCCTACTCTTGTATGCTTCCTTCGATACTTGTAAAATGAACTCGGATGGCTCCACCTCGAACCCTCTATAGAAATGTTGATGTATATATTCAATATATTTCATATAATATAATTCAAATAAGTTTGATACATACCCAGAACTTTTCGAAACTATCTCCGCAACTCGACGGAGATCTGGCTCAGAGCTACTCGGACCTGCTTCAAGTGAAGGTGACTAAGATGTTCTACGTCGATTACGTCGTCTATTAGACATATCTGGCACAAACATAAATATAATATCATACGCTGCTTAGAAAAGAGTACCGATAACATAAGCATCACATAATCATCAATCAATATCACATAATCATTAATCATCTCATAATCATCGCATAATTATTAATCAAGTGATAATCATCACATAAGCATACTCTGCACATAATCATCGAAAAAAGCGCACGTGAAAAGAATAATGCATAACTCAGAATGATACAGATCATATACAGTCATCATTATTATTACATAGCTCAGATATTACAGAACATAGTCATTATTGTTAATACATAGCTCAGAATTATACAACAAGCGATGCCATCTATGATCAGTCTTCGTTACATTCGAATTCAAACTCGGTCTCGTACTCTGTCATTTTCTTTGGTACTTACAAATGCATCTATTAAAACATTCGACTCATCAGTCAACGACCCTACATCAATGTCATCGGTTATCACTATTTCAGTATTTGGCTCGAGATCCGCTTGATATGCTACTTCATCTGGAATATTATTTCCATCAAATGTATATCTTGCCCTCGTTTTAAAAATAGCCCACCAATCTTCTTTATCTTTTTTAAGGACGGATATGGAGCAAAATAAACTTGTAAAGCTTGCTTAGCTAATACAAAAGGATCATACCTATAGTAATGCAATGTATGTCTTATTTCAATTAGCTTATAATCTTTGTGGACGTTAATTCCAGAGCCAGGAACATTGCTAAACCAGTTGCATTTGAATAAAGCAACTTTCTATGCAGGTTGTATATAATATGTCAACTCTAAAACTTGTATTAAGACGCCGTAAAAATCTTTTATATGCTCCTCTTGATCATCACTTCCTTTGACAAATACACCACTGTTATATGTTAATTTTTTAGCCCCGTAATCTTTGGTGTTGAATTTAAATTCATTAACGAAGAATATTGGATAAGTCTTGACATTTCGTTTTGGTCCGATAGCAAGATGTTGTAATCCTTCATCAACAACACAGTTTTCCGTATCATGAACGTAGTTTGAAAACCATCTAGCAAATTGTTTACTGAGATCGCCAGATGGATGTTGTGATTCGTATATGCTGCAAATATGTATTATATTCCTTTATAATTAATATATACATGTATAATTGAATTATATATGAATTCATAATTATCTGACAAATGGTGCAACTTCAACACAATTTAGAAGAACATATGTGTGCCCCACATGGTAATCTCTATCACCTAACCATATTTCCACACATTTTCCAACAGGTCTTCCATTTTGTCTAAAAATAGATAACATTGCTTGAGAAGAATCCTGCTCAATAGTTTCTTCATTATGGGGAATACTTACGAATGATAAGTTCACATCGTTCCTAAAGTAATGTGATAAAAAAATGAAGCTTCTTCTTCAAGGTACGATTTGCAAATCGAACCTTCTACTCGTGCTTTTTGTCTAATTTTTTTCCTCAAATGATTCAAGTACCTATAACAAATTTAATTAAATTTATATGGTGGTATAAAAACCGAAATTAATTAAATTACCTCTCAAATGGATACATCCATCCATATTGCATAGGACCACGAAGGAGTGCTTCAGATGGAAGATGAACAGGTAAATGCTCCATCATATTAAAAAAACCAGGCAGAAATATTTTCTCCAGTTTGCGTAGAAGTACAGGGATTTCTGTTTCAAGTTTACATATACGATCTACATTTAACGTCGTAGAACAAAGCTGTTTATAAAACATACTTAATTCTGTTATAACACTCCATATTTTTGCAAGCAGCAGTTCTTTGAAAATCATAGGAAAAATACTCCATCATAATATGGCAATCGTGACTTTTCATCCCACTCAATTTGCTGTTTTTAAAGTCAACACATCTATGGAGGTTAGAAGAAATCCCATCAGGACATCTAAGTCCTTTCACCCACTTTAGAACGAGTTTTACTTGCTTATTGTCTAGCTCATAGCATGCTTGGCTTTCTTATTATCGTCGTATAATTGAAGTTTGGGCCGTTTAAAGAAGTGTAATATATCACGTCTTAAATTTGCATCATCCTTGGTTTTCCCCTTCACATTCAAAATTGTGTTAAACACGTTGTCAAACATGTTTTTTCGTTGTGCATAACGTCAATCTTATGTCAGAGTAGGAGATTTTTCTAGTACGGTTACTTTTAGAATATACTTTTCTTGCACCAGTTATGAATGCCCGATTTACCTGGAATTTCAACCTCTACCCCCAGTTTCATGTATCTTTGGGTAGTCTTTTACAATTTCATGTACCTCTTCACTTGTCCAAACCTTAGGTAGTAGCATACTCTCTACTCTGTTAGCTTTAAAGTTCTTTTTATCTGTTCTAAATTTATGATTGATATGTAGAAAACACTGATGACAGTCAAACCAAGAAATTTTCTTTCCATACTTTAATAAAAATGCTCGTGATTCATCCATACAATAAGGACAAGCTAGACGTCTAGATGTGCTCCAACCCGAAAGCATGCCATACGCGGGAAAATCACTAATATTCCATGATAAAGAACCAAACATATGAAAATTCCTTTTTCTCGAAATGTCATGCGTTTCAACACCTTCATGCCACAGTGTTTTCGACTCGTCGATTAGTGGTTGTAGATAAACATCAATTCCTTGCGTCGGATCATTGGGACTGGGGACGACAATCGTTAGAAACATATATGGAGTTTTCATACACATCCATGGAGGTAAATTATAAGAAGTAATAATAATAGGCCATGATGAATATTTACTGCCAAACTGAGAAAATGGTGAAAATACATCCGTACATAAGCCATGCCTAACATTACGGATCTCTACCGCAAATTCAGAATAAGTCTTATCGAAATGTTTATGTGCTTCTCCATCAAATGGGTGTATCAAAGTTCCTTCTTCTGGTGTTCTCACACTGTGCCATCGCATATGACATGCTGTAGCAGAAGATGCATATAACCATTGAAGTCTGTGAGTGATGTGTAAATAATGCATCCTCTTATATGGAACTTCTTTTCCTTTCTTTTTTCTTATTTTGTATCTTTCCTCGTTACATATTCTACATTTAGTAAGATGAGCGTCTTCTTTCCAATACAGCATGCAACCTTTTACACACGTATCTATCTTCTGGTACGGCAATCCAAAAGCAGACATAAGTTTTTTTTACTTTATAATGACTTTCACACATCAAATTATTAGGTGGCCTGTGTCGTTTTGCAGTTTGTACAACTGCTGTAAATGCAGCTTCTGTAAGATTAAATTTCGATTTTATAGTGATATATTCGGCGGTTACAGATAATTCGGTTCCTCTTGTACATCCATCCCACAATGGCCTCTTAGTAGAATCCAATAAATCATAATTTTTTTAAGCTTCCATGGTCGGCTCTTCGTCAACATTTTCGTTCCCATAATCACCTTGGTCAAAGGTAGGAAACATTGATCGTGCAGCATCTTGCACCATGTTTTCTATAGGATTGGTCATAGTATTATCGTCCTCTAACACTACAGGATTAGGTGTAGGTTGAACAACTTCTCCATGATGATCCCATAAGTAATAATTCGAAACAAAACTAAATTTGTACAAATGTACTTCTACTTCATCTGGTTTCCAATGCTTCAGATGTTTGCACTTACTACATGGACAACGAATGTCTACGTTATTTCGATTATTAGATTGAGAAAATCTAATAAATACGTGCACACCGTTACAGAAACGTTCTTTTATTGATATTTTCATACCTTTTCGAGGTTCATACATCCAACTACGATCGAGAAAATAATCGAACATATTTCCTGATTTATAAAATGTAGGTTAGAAGATTGAATAACACACTTCATATTAAAGTCTTGTAAAAATTCATATATAACCCTTTGCTATTTTAACAAATTCAAATAAATACTGCATTCAAATTTTCAATTCTTAAGTTTATTGGTTTTTTTTACTTTGACGGCCGGTGTCCTACTTTCCATTACAAACACAATAACGTAATCATATTTTATAAAACATTTTAGGTTAAACGATTCTTAAAAATTTTGACAGCACTTCCCTTTATTCCATGTATCGTACACAAATGCGTGTACACAGGGAAAAAAGGAAGTGCCATCGAAATTTTCTGAACCGTTTAAACTGAAATGATTTATAAAATATGATTACTTTATTGTGTTTGTAACTTGTCCAAATACTAGAAAAAATACAACAAATGTTGTATCAGATGAATATAGATGTCCGTTCTGTGGAACAGCGAATATCCATATAACGATCATGTACAACACTTGTCAAACGGGGCCAAAAATTCTCTAAGGGGTTCACATAAATAAAGCATAAATTAAAAAATATGAATATTGAAGTATTAATGGTCTGTAATGAAATAATGATCTTAAATTTTTTTTAGTAATGTAGCCAAATAGAATTCGTTTAATTATGAATCAAAATCCATGGGAACTATCAGTAACTCGAAAAATATGCCTTATCTCACAAATGGGAACTATGAGTTACTATTTTAACAACTACAAAAACTATTTTATAATTCATTTAACTATTTAAATATTTATTAATTAAATCTAAAATTTAAAACGTATTTTAACTTTTGTTTAACTACATAAATTTTAGTTAACGATTTTGTAAACTAAATAATATAACAAACATTCTCGTAAACTTATCAATAAACATATTATTCAATAATCATGGACTATATTTTGTACTTTAAATTAGCCATAATTTTTAACAACATAGTAAACAATAAATTCACTAATTAATACCACCAAATCAACACTAATTATCATCACCTAATATGCAATAATCACCCTTTTCAAACACATAATCAACTAATTTTCTAAATTAGGTTTACCATTATATACCCAATTCAAATAATAAACCATATATCATAAACTAATAACATATATTCATCAATTCCAAACCCCTAAATCATCCAATTCCAAATCCCTAAATCATCAACTATTTAATTTAAACCTAAACTAAACAAAGATAATGGAAAATAGGAGATACCGGCAAGTTTGGAGAGGTTGAAATTAGTGATGGAAGGTTGCGACAGCTCCTGGTGGTGGATGGCGGTGGCTGGTTGCGGGGGGCGGCAGATCTGAGTAGATTTGGGGAGGCTGGAAACGAAAATGTTTCTCTTGGATAGCAGGTTTGTAACATCCCGAAATTTTTAACACGGGATTTGTGAACATTTAATTCATTTTAAATGTTTACTATGGGTTTAAGATTTATTTTGAACGAAAAGATTTGGTTTAAATTAAGATAACAAGTTAGAATTTCTAATGGGGACATTCAATTTGAAATTGAATAATAATAATTAAATATTGGACTGAGAAAATTTGGGAAATTGGATGTGAATTGTTATAAAAATGATGTTTAAATGTATTTTTAAGTTCAATTTGTCATAATTGATATTATTAGATTTTTGGAAGAATTTAAAAGTTAATAAATTAATGTTTGGAATTTTATATTTATTTAGAAATGAATTTAATATTATTAAAATGCAAATAATCAGATTTTGGTCCGGAATGAGCCGAAATGATTTTTAATGTGCTTATAAATTTTATTGAATTATTGTTAAGTTAATAAAATTTTAAAAGTGAAAATTTAAAGCGTTTTGATAATTTCAGCAAATCGCTTGATTTAATAGACGAGTTAAAATAGCCTTCCGGGGCACAGTCTCAGAATTTGACGAAACTAGTTCCATTGGATCCGTAATAGTTAGTTATTAACGGATTTCAATTTTCGTAGCAATCGGAGTTGTCGTTTGACCCCGGCAGCTCGAAACGCATCGAAATCGTTTTAATCGGTTTATTTTAAAATTTATCGTTTAATTTCGTAACTCGCACATACGACCGAATTAACTTACGAAACCTGTTCCATTGTGTCCGGAACGCGGAAAAACCTTAGGAACGCCTATTGGTACGTGAGAATTGGAGTTCGTTTGAGTAGGTTGTTAAAAGTTGAAGAACGAGATTAAATTAATATTAAATAATATTATATATATTTATATTCATAACCCAAACCCTAGGCTGTTTTCTACCGGCCGCCATCTATATTCTCCAATGGCCGAAAACGAATCCCTTTCTCCCTCAAATCTCTCTCAATCCTCTCGATTTTAGCTGAAACTTCCCACTAGAGAATCGTAGAGATCGAAGCAGGCTTCAGATCCAACGGGTGATTCGGAGTATCGTCGTCGATTGGAGATGATGGGAGGCCGCTTAGGGCGCACGTTCGGGCTCGTTTCGCGAAGTCCAGAGTGGACCGATCTCCACCTTGATCTAGGCGTTGGTAGTATGGCCGAGGGGCTTCGCGATGGTGGTATCTGATCGAACTCCGGTCGTGTATAGGAGGAGCGGCCGCGAACCCTAACGTGCGTCGAGATGGGTTTCGTTGCCTGTAGTAGTGTTCGCGTGGGGAAGAAGCTTTCAGGAGCGGGCCGCGTGTGTTTTTGGTAAAAGAATTAGGTGAAATTTGCGGCGCCGGAATCGCAGAGACGCGAACTACGCGATGGTGCAGATCCGGATCCATTCCGGGCAAGTAGAAATTTAGGTTAAATCGGACATCGTTCGGTTTAATTTAAATTTCGAACGCTCGCCGAAACTCAAGGTGAGTTATTCTCACTCACATCTGGATATTGGCTGATTTAAATAATAAATATTTAAATATCTGTGTGATTGGTTGCATATTATTGTTATTATCAGTCTGGATTGATATTTATATATGTGATGTGCTAATATTTGTGGATGCAGGAAAAACAGGTTGGAGGGATCCAACTGGATTCCTCACAATATAGTGTTTATTTTTATAATTGATTATAATGCCTGTTTATATATTGTGATTGATAAGTTGGATTTGAATTGCATTGTGATATTGTGGTATAAACTATAAAACTCAGAATGTTACTTATAAAGAAATTTGGAGTTTTAATTATAAAGGAATTAAATTGGGTTTTCAAAAGGAATTAAGAATAAATAAGGAATTTAAAGGAATATAAAAATTTAGAATCTGTTGGATGGGAAAAACTGAAATAAAATTTTGTATTGGAATATTGCTGGTAAAATTATAAACTCATAATTTAATTATAAATGGATAAATTGAATTTTAAAGAAATAAAAGATATTGTTAAATAATGAATTTAAAGGAATTAAGATCTGAAATCTAATTAGAATGGAAATTGGAAATTTGTAAAAAATCTGGAATGTTAAACAAAGAGAAATGTTATCAATTGACAAATGTGGAAGTAAATTTATGTTATAAAACCATAAAACTAAATTAAAATAGTTTGACAGAAATCGTGGGAAGGATTTCTGTGATGTTTATGTGGAAATGAGATTTCCTGGGAAAAACCAAGTTCGAATTTGAACTGATTTTATAAAGAGAAAGTTTTGAAATTTAAACTGGTTTAAAAGAGTGTTGGAAATTATTATTTTCAAAAGTAACTATTTATAAATTAGAAATGGTAAAGTAATATTTCTTTTACAAATAGATTGTTTAAAAGCTAGTTTTGACTTAAATATATTGAAATAAGTATAAATCCTTTTACAACTCAACTTTTAAAATTTAGTTTAACTAAAACCTTATTTAAATCAAGTTATATCTTATAAAGTAGTTTTTCTTTAAATATTTCGAAATTGTACTTTGAGTAAGTAATTAGAAGTAAACTTACATATTTTAAAGTATATTTCAGAATTAAGTATTTTTAACTGTTTAAAATTTAAATTGTTTTAAAACTTGGTTATTTCCAATGGGAATTAATGGTAAAGGATTTACCATGTAAAGGAAGAATTTTGGGAATTGTTTTCAAATGGGTTTTGGAAATTTGAAAATATATCTTTTAAAGATATTAGAGGCAAATAAAGAATGTGGGAATTATTTATTGTGTGATGGATGCTTATGGATGTTTATGAATATAAATTGATAGTTAAATCACCGACTATCAATATTGGACAATGCGTGATCGTTTCGAAGAGACCGGGATCGAGATTTATTTCTCGAAAACCACTTCGATCCGGTTTGTACGTTTCGTGCGAAAAACGTGTTCGGAGTCGAAGATGGAGCAGTGAAGTGCAAGGGCTAGTCGCTACTAATCCTGAGGATATTTCCAAAATGGATGTAGCAGGAGTAGTGCCTTCGGTTCCGTTCGAACCCGGGACGGACTTGTATGGACGAATGCTTGCGAAACATCGTCAGGTGGGCGTTGGGCATTCTAAGTGAAACGTTCTAAAGGTAATGCTTAGCCTCAAGCCTCATCAACCGGGAAAGATTGAAAATCAGGGGATATGCAGCAAGGTTAGGTGGGTCATGCCCAAGCAGGACAAGATATTTCCCCTGTCAAGATGTCCCTTATATCTTTCGGCTTAGTGGGTGGTTGGTCGCGCCAACCACGGGGTTTATCTTGTTCGGGACTGTTCAGTAAGGAATGGTTCCGGCCTTGTGTTGCAGGGGATGAAGGGAGTAGTCCTCGGTACGGTGATCTAGGCCCCGTACTGTGATAGGTGGTACCCCAGTGCCTAGTCATTGTTGGAAATCCATTCTCCCTACGAGCCTTGTACGAGTTTTGTTTGTATTACCCACTTCGGTGGCTAGTAGCTGGAATTTAATAGATGTAACAATTTCGGCTATTTTATAAGTATTTGTAAATAGACCCTATTATAATATCAGAGGATTTCTATAAAAATTGTTTTAGCTATCGTAAGGTAAAAACCCGACATGTTTATTTATGGCGTGGTCTTACGAGAAGCTTTTGTTTTCAAAGGACTTTTGAAACTTTAAAAATAAATTTGGATGCATATTTATTATCAGCTGGTATTCCAGACTGACTCGGGTGTTATTTCATTATAATGCTCGGGTCAGACCGAGTATTATTTGTCCAGGTCAGGATGCTATGGAGCAGGAGAGGAGCTGGAGCCCGAGACGTATTATATATATCTATATATATATTCTCTGCTATGATTGTATGGTATGTCTGATTTGTGATTGTTGATGTATGAGACACTCTGATGATATGATGTATAAGACAGTAATAGATTTCATTTAGTGTAAAGTTCTATATTTACTATTATATTTTATTCCGCTGCGACTGTGAGATTCTGATATTGTTTAGTTTCTTCTTCTTCTATCTCTTCTTCTTTAACCTTAATGGTTCGTATTTCTGTGCCACTTGAGTTAATAGAGGTAGAATAGTGTTGATTCAAGGGGTACGGATTTGCGGGCTGTCACACTTGGTATCAGAGCTTAGGTTGGCGACAACCTTGGCTTTGGTGGGGAAATTTCTCATTAAACAGAGTCAATAGTACTCTATAATGAGTTAAGCGTATTTATAACTATGAGAGCGTACTTGTTAGTTCATATAAAATTTGTTTTATACTGTGTTGACTTATCGGTTGAGTGTTTATGAATTCTGGTCGGTGCGGGAAGTACAACCGTATCGATAGGGGTTTCTAAACTCTTAAACAAGATAAACCGACATAGTATTGTTTTTAAAGTGGGTAAATGAAATAATTTTACCCAAAATTATATTTTGATATAAAAGAAATGGTTCCTAAGTTATCTTATATATATTGGATGTTTGATTGTTTATGCAATGATCAAATAAGAATTTGAAATATGATCTAAAATTTGAAATGATATATATAAGCAAATAAGGAATTTAGGATAGTAAAATTGAAATGGTTGTAATCTAATAAAATTCTATAGGTATAAATTATACAAAAGAGAATAACAAAATTTGAATTGAACCAGAATTTAAATCCCGGAAGTTTTGGAAAGGATTTTAAAGGTAATGGAAATAAAAGGGTTTGGGAAATTTAAAATCCTGGGAAGGTTTGAAATGTTTTCCAATGTATTGAAGGTAATGATGAAATATTATTTTGAGTAATATGTTTGAATGGGAAACTGTTTTGAAATGAATTTGGGAAAGTAAGAAGCATTGAACTCATAGCAGTCGCTGGAAAATAATCCTGATGATGCTGGCCACATCATTAGAATTCATTTTCGAGTTACTAAAGTGATGGATTGCCTCCCTAGTATTTGGTTATGGTATTATTTGGACTAGTTGGGTATAACAGTTGATTGGACATTTCAAAAAGGGGAATTTGTTTATGGTATAAACAAATTATTTTGGTACAACCAAATTGGTTTGGAAAACAAGGAGATTTGATTTGATATACCAAATGGGTATATATATATTTGATATATTTCAAATGGTTTTGAAATAAAGCCAGGTAAATTGAATTCTGGAAAATTATATTTAAATGATGTGTAAAATTTAAATGAAATAACTATTGAACTTATTAAGTGAAATTGATAATAATAAGAAGGAAGAAATGAAAATTTTAATCTTGAAATTAAAATTTAACTTAAGTAATTGGAAGTGAATAAAATATATTGAAGTAAATAGAAAATTTGAATTTTACTTGGATAAGTAAAATAAATTGGACTTAAATAAAGTTAATCTGAATTAAATTAAAATGTAAGATGACCTTGGAATTGAGGGTCATTGTGAAATGAATTGAACTCCTGAGCTATCAGGTGTTATGCTTATATTTTGAAACTGTGAATTTAAAATTTGCAAAGAATTAAGGTGAAAGAAGATTGGTAACCTTAAGAATTCAGTGATATATATATATGTGAATCTGAAATTGTGATTATAAGTTGTAGATGGATTAAAATGAGCTATATAAGCTTTAAAATAAATAAGTTGGCGAACTTATAAAATAGAAATGGAAACTATAATCACAATGGGAAATAATGGAATGGAAGGGTGGATTCAAAATCTAATCTCAAATGAAATGTAAATTGAGATAAGGTAAAGTGGGATATAAAGAAGTGAATGAACTTCACCTAGTAAACAAGTTTTGAACTTGTATTTAGAGAATTAAAATTGAAATCGAGAAATTGAAATTTAATTAAATCTAAATAAATTTGAATTAAATTGAAATTTAAATAAATTAGAATTAACTTAAATTGGATAATGATGAAATGTGAATTGCTTATAATTTATAAAGAAATACATATTCTTGAGTTATTAAGTGTTATAATTTGGATTTGTAATTATAAGATGAAAATGGACTTAAGTAAGCAATCTAAATTTTTGAATAGGAGTGAAATTGCAATTCAAAGATTTGAATGGTGTGGAAATTCAAAAATTGACCATAAATGAAATGCAAAGTCTAATGAAGCAAAGTGGGAACATAAATGTGGATGTTTTTAAGTTAGCAGATAAGTTTTGAACTTATGTATGGGGAGAATAAAATTTGTTTTGGTAATGAAATTGAAATTGAATTTCAGTTGAGTAACAAATAATATTGAAAGAAATTTAGATTATATTTAAAGGAGTAAAAAGGAAAGGTAGAAATCTAAATTTGCTAAATGAAATAATTGGAAAATTGTGATAGTAAAAATGAATTCAGAGTGAATTGGGAAAGTGTATTAAAAACCTAATATGGATTAGGTTAGAGGCTAATTGAATTACAATTAAATGGAATTTGTTTATTGTAATGAATAGAATTTTGATAATTGATCAAAATTTGGAAAGTAAATAAAAATCCAATTGTGGCATGGGATTTAAATTTGTGGTAACAAATATTTATTGTGTGGATGGAAATGAACTTAGCTTATGCTGGGATAGTTGAATTGTAAATAAATTCAACGGAAAGAAATAATTTAAATGGACTCTTTGTTAATAAAATAAATTTGTAAATAGATTGAATTAGTAAACAAAGAGCATTCAAATTTATAAATAGATTGGAATTGATTGAATGAGAATCAAATGGAAATAAAAACTGATATAAGAAGATAATAAAGGTATTGTGAAAGAACTTAAGTATCTTGAAGGTAAAACAAAATGATTGTGAATAAGTTTTATTAAGTACTCTTGAATGAAATTTGTTAGAAAATAAAATTTTGAATTGCAAGTGAAATAGTATTAATTTCTGTGATAAATTAAAAATGTATGAGTTCCAGAATGGAATGATATTCATATAGGTCTATTGGATAATGAATTGGAAATATAAGATTTGAGATATAATTCAATAATTGTGATAAAACAAAAATGTTTGGACTGTAAATAAAATAGAATGGGATGTTATTGATTTGAACATAAATGATGATCTTGAAGTGTGAATAAGAAATTGATTTAAAAATTGAAATGGATGATTCAGAATGGAGTAAAATAATATAAATTTAAATTGAAATTAATTCTAAATGGTTAAGTTTAAGTGGCAATTGTTTTGCTTGAATGACATGAATATTTGAATATATTCAGAATTGAGTTGTTTAAACATCAACTGAATTGGTTTTGAATAAATTGGAATGCATTGAAATGTTATTAAGTAATTTTGCATAAGAATGTAAATTCTTCAAATTGAAAACAAGAAATCGGTTGTGAATCAAATTGGGAAATGAATTGGTTGAGATTAATATAAATGGTATATAACGAACTTGAATGTAAACCATTTCAAGTGTAATAAAACGAAGTTAGTTTAGATGAAAACAGAATGGGCTAAATCTTAATAAAGAGATTTGAGTATAAAGGTAAGGTAAATGAATTAAATGAATATATTCATTATATTGAAGTGAATATGAATTTGTAGTAGTAATTATGAATTGGAATGGCCGAACTTGTATGTAAATCCTTTATGTGAAATAAAATGGAATTTGGCATTAGAAAATGAACTTTGTGCATGATATAAAATATGGATTTACTTATGAAATTATGCAAAGTGTTGTTTGGAATGGATATAGATATGTTGGCTTGCATTTACATTGAAAATGTTGTTTAAATACTCATATCTTTGAAAACTAATATGATTGTTGAGTATAGCACAGGTGCGGGAGGCGTTCGAGAGGTTTGGAGCGCGTATATGCGATATATTAGCTGATTGGTATTAAAATTTTGCTAAAAAGGTACGCCTACACAAATATAATTGGGAAATGATATATATATATTATGGAATATTTTGGTTTCCGACCGTGTGGGTCGATGTATAAATATTTCTTTGTATCGCGATATCGCAAAAGCTCCTCCGTGTAGGGGAGGCTCTGCCAAAATTTTCCGGAAATTTTGGGAGTTAGAAAATTTTTGGGGTTTTGGGAAAAGTTAATTAACTTGGAAAGTTATAAGTTAAAATTAGAGCTTTAAGGAAGTAAAGCAAATGAGTTTGGGTTTGAGCAAAAGGATTTTGTGAAGTATACATAAGCTTTTAACTAAGCAAATGGGGTAAGTAATGGGTTTGAGAGTATGTTCTACCTTATACAAATTTCGGGGACGAAATTTTTATAAGGGGGGAGGAATGTAACATCCCGGAATTTTTAACACGGGATTTGTGAACATTTAATTCATTTTAAATGTTTACTATGGGTTTAAGATTTATTTTGAACGAAAAGATTTGGTTTAAATTAAGATAACAAGTTAGAATTTCTAATGTGGACATTCAATTTGAAATTGAATAATAATAATTAAATATTGGACTGAGAGAATTTGGGAAATTGGATGTGAATTGTTATAAAAATGATGTTTAAATGTATTTTTAAGTTCAATTTGTCATAATTGATATTATTAGATTTTTGGAAGAATTTAAAAGTTAATAAATTAATGTTTGGAATTTTATATTTATTTAGAAATGAATTTAATATTATTAAAATGCAAATAATCAGATTTTGGTCCGGAATGAGCCGAAATGATTTTTAATGTGCTTATAAATTTTATTGAATTATTGTTAAGTTAATAAAATTTTAAAAGTGAAAATTTAAAGCGTTTTGATAATTTCAGCAAATCGCTTGATTTAATAGACGAGTTAAAATAGCCTTCCGGGGCACAGTCTCAGAGTTTGACGAAACAAGTTCCATTGAATCCGTAATAGTTAGTTATTACCGGATTTCAATTTTCGTAGCAATCAGAGTTGTCGTTTGACCCTGGCAGCTCGAAACGCATCGAAATCGTTTTAATCGGTTTATTTTAAAATTTATCGTTTAATTTCGTAACTCGCGCATACAACCGAATTAACTTACGAAACCTGTTCCATTGTGTCCGGTACGCGGAAAAACCTTAGGAACGCCTATTGGTACGTGAGAATTGGAGTTCGTTTGAGTAGGTTGTTAAAAGTTGAAGAACGAGATTAAATTAATATTAAATAATATTATATATATTTATATTCATAACCCAAACCCTAGGCTGTTTTCTACCGGCCGCCATCTATATTCTCCAATGGCCGAAAATGAATCCCTTTCTCCCTCAAATCTCTCTCAATCCTCTCGATTTTAGCTGAAACTTCCCACTAGAGAATCGTAGAGATCGAAGCAGGCTTCAGATCCAACGGGTGATTCGGAGTATCGTCGTCGATTGGAGATGATGGGAGGCCGCTTAGGGCGCACGTTCGGGCTCGTTTCGCGAAGTCCAGAGTGGACCGAGCTCCACCTTGATCTAGGCGCTGGTAGTATGGCCGAGGGGATTCGCGATGGTGGTATTTGATCGAACTCCGGTCGTGTATAGGAGGAGCGGCCGCGAACCCTAGCGTACGTCGAGATGGGTTTCGTTGCCTGTAGTAGTGTTCGCGTGGGGAAGAAGCTTTCAGGAGCGGGCCGCGTGCGTTTTTGGTAAAAGAATTAGGTGAAATTTGCGGCGCCGGAATCGCAGAGACGCGAACTACGCGATGGTGCAGATCCGGATCCATTCCGGGCAAGTAGAAATTTAGGTTAAATCGGACATCGTTCGGTTTAATTTAAATTTCGAACGCTTGCCGAAACTCAAGGTGAGTTATTCTCACTCACATCTGGATATTGGCTGATTTAAATAATAAATATTTAAATATCTGTGTGATTGGTTGCATATTATTGTTATTATCAGTCTGGATTGATATTTATATATGTGATGTGCTAATATTTTCGGATGCAGGAAAAACAGGTTGGAGGGATCCAACTGAATTCCTCACAATATAGTGTTTATTTTTATAATTGATTATAATGCCTGTTTATATATTGTGATTGATAAGTTGGATTTGAATTGCATTGTGATATTGTGGTATAAACTATAAAACTCAGAATGTTACTTATAAAGAAATTTGGAGTTTTAATTATAAAGGAATTAAATTGGGTTTTCAAAAAGAATTAAGAATAAATAAGGAATTTAAAGGAATATAAAAATTTAGAATCTGTTGGATGGGAAAAACTGAAATAAAATTTTGTATTGGAATATTGCTGGTAAAATTATAAACTCATAATTTAATTATAAATGGATAAATTGAATTTTAAAGAAATAAAAGATATTGTTAAATAATGAATTTAAAGGAATTAAGATCTGAAATCTATTTAGAATGGAAATTGGAAATTTGTAAAAAATCTGGAGTGTTAAACAAAGAGAAATGTTATCAATTGACAAATGCGGAAGTAAATTTATGTTATAAAACCATAAAACTAAATTAAAATAGTTTGACAGAAATCGTGGGAAGGATTTCTGTGATGTTTATGTGGAAATGAGATTTCCTGGGAAAAACCAAGTTCGAATTTGAACTGATTTTATAAAGAGAAAGTTTTGAAATTTTAAACTGGTTTAAAAGAGTGTTGGAAATTATTATTTTCAAAAGTAACTATTTATAAATTAGAAATGGTAAAGTAATATTTATTTTACAAATAGATTGTTTAAAAGCTAGTTTTGACTTAAATATATTGAAATAACTATAAATCCTTTTACAACTCAACTTTTAAAATTTAGTTTAACTAAAACCTTATTTAAATCAAGTTATATCTTATAAAGTAGTTTTTCTTTAAATATTTCGAAATTATACTTTGAGTAAGTAATTAGAAGTAAACTTATATATTTTAAAGTATATTTCAGAATTAAGTATTTTTAACTGTTTAAAATTTAAATTGTTTTAAAACTTGGTTATTTCCAATGGGAATTAATGGTAAAGGATTTACCATGTAAAGGAAGAATTTTGGGAATTGTTTTCAAATGGGTTTTGGAAATTTGAAAATATATCTTTTAAAGATATTCGAGGCAAATAAATAATGTGGGAATTATTCATTGTGTGATGGATGCTTATGGATGTTTATGAATATAAATTGATAGTTAAATCGCCGACTATCAATATTGGACAATGCGTGATCGTTTCGAAGAGACCGGGATCGAGATTTATTTCTCGAAAACCACTTCGATCCGGTTTGTACGTTTCGTGCGAAAAACGTGTTCGGAGTCGAAGATGGAGCAGTGAAGTGCAAGGGCTAGTCGCTACTAATCCTGAGGATATTTCCAAAATGGATGTAGCAGGAGTAGTGCCTTCGGTTCCGTTTGAACCTGGGACGGACTTGTATGGACGAATGCTTGCGAAACATCGTCAGGTGGGCGATGGGCATTCTAAGTGAAACGTTCTAAAGGTAACGCTTAGCCTCAAGCCTCATCAACCAGGAATGACTGAAAATCAGGGGATATGCAGCAAGGTTAGGTGGGTCATGCCCAAGCAGGACAAGATATTTCCCCTGTCTAGATGTCCCTTATATCTTTCGGCTTAGTGGGTGGTTGGTCGCGCCAACCACGGTGTTTATCTTGTTCGGGACTGTTCAGTAAGGAATGGTTCCGGCCTTGTGTTGCAGGGGATGAAGGGAGTAGTCCTCGGTACGGTGATCTAGGCCCCGTACTGTGATAGGTGGTACCCCATTGCCTAGTCATTGTTGGAAATCCATTCTCCCTACGAGCCTTGTACGAGTTTTGTTTGTATTACCCACTTCGGTGGCTAGTAGCTGGAATTTAATAGATGTAACAATTTCGGCTATTTTATAAGTATTTGTAAATAGACCCTGTTATAATATCAGAGGATTTCTATAAAAATTGTTTTAGCTATCGTAAGGTAAAAACCCGACATGTTTATTTGTGGCGTGGTCTTACGAGATGCTTTTGTTTTCAAAGGATTTTTGAAACTTTAAAAATAAATTTGGATGCATATTTATTATCAGCTGGTATTCCAGACTGACTCGGGTGTTATTTCATTATAATGCTCGGGTCAGACCGAGTATTATTTGTCCAGGTCAGGATGCTATGGAGCAGGAGAGGAGCTGGAGCCCGAGACATATTATATGTATCTATATGTATATCCGCTGCTATGATTGTATGGTATGTCTGATTTGTGATTGTTGATGTATGAGACACTCTGATGATATGATGTATAAGACAGTAATAGATTTCATTTAGTGTAAAGTTCTATATTTACTATTATATTTTATTCCGCTGCGACTGTGAGATTCTGATATTGTTTAGTTTCTTCTTCTTCTATCTCTTCTTCTTTAACCTTAATGGTTCGTATTTCTGTGCCACTTGAGTTAATAGAGGTAGAATAGTGTTGATTCAAGGGGTACGGATTTGCGGGCTGTCACACTTGGTATCAGAGCTTAGGTTGGCGACAACCTTGGCTTTGGTGGGGAAATTTCTCATTAAACAGAGTCAATAGTACTCTATAATGAGTTGAGCGTATTTATAACTATGAGAGCGTACTTGTTAGTGCATATAAAATTTGTTTTATACTGTGTTGACTTATCGGTTGAGTGTTTATGAATTCTGGTCGGTGCGGGAAGTACAACCGTATCGATAGGGGTTTCTAAACTCTTGAACAAGATAAACCGACATAGTATTGTTTTTAAAGTGGGTAAATGAAATAATTTTACCCAAAATTATATTTTGATATAAAAGAAATGGTTCCTAAGTTATCTTATATATATTGGATGTTTGATTGTTTATGCAATGATCAAATAAGAATTTGAAATATGATCTAAAATTTGAAATGATATATATAAGCAAATAAGGAATTTAGGATAGTAAAATTGAAATGGTTGTAATCTAATAAAATTCTATAGGTATAAATTATACAAAAGAGAATAACTAAATTTGAATTGAACCAGAATTTAAATCCCGGAAGTTTTGAAATGGATTTTAAAGGTAATGGAAATAAAAGGGTTTGGGAAATTTAAAATCCTGGGAAGGTTTGAAATGTTTTCCAATGTATTGAAGGTAACGATGAAATATTATTTTGAGTAATATGTTTGAATGGGAAACTGTTTTGAAATGAATTTGGGAAAGTAAGAAGCATTGAACTCATAGCAGTCGCTGGAAAATAATCCTGATGATGCTGGCCACATCATTAGAATTCATTTTCGAGTTACTAAAGTGATGGATTGCCTCCCTAGTATTTGGTTATGGTATTATTTGGACTAGTTGGGTATAACAGTTGATTGGACATTTCAAAAAGGGGAATTTGTTTTTGGTATAAACAAATTATTTTGGTACAACCAAATTGGTTTGGAAAACAAGGAGATTTGATTTGATATACCAAATGGGTATATATATATTTGATATATTTCAAATGGTTTTGAAATAAAGCCAGGTAAATTGAATTCTGGAAAATTATATTTAAATGATGTGTAAAATTTAAATGAAATAACTATTGAACTTATTAAGTGAAATTGATAATAATAAGAAGGACGAAATGAAAATTTTAATCTTGAAATTAAAATTTAACTTAAGTAATTGGAAGTGAATAAAATATATTGAAGTAAATAGAAAATTTGAATTTTACTTGGATAAGTAAAATAAATTGGACTTAAATAAAGTTAATCTGAATTAAATTAAAATGTAAGATGACCTTGGAATTGAGGGTCATTGTGAAATGAATTGAACTCCTGAGCTATCAGGTGTTATGCTTATATTTTGAAACTGTGAATTTAAAATTTGCAAAGAATTAAGGTGAAAGAAGATTGGTAACCTTAAGAATTCAGTGATATATATATATGTGAATCTGAAATTGTGATTATAAGTTGTAGATGGATTAAAATGAGCTATATAAGCTTTAAAATAAATAAGTTGGCGAACTTATAAAATAGAAATGGAAACTATAATCACAATGGGAAATAATGGAATGGAAGGGTGGATTCAAAATCTAATCTCAAATGAAATGTAAATTGAGATAAGGTAAAGTGGGATATAAAGAAGTGAATGAACTTCACCTAGTAAACAAGTTTTGAACTTGTATTTAGAGAATTAAAATTGAAATCGAGAAATTGAAATTTAATTAAATCTAAATAAATTTGAATTAAATTGAAATTTAAATAAATTAGAATTAACTTAAATTGGATAATGATGAAATGTGAATTGCTTATAATTTATAAAGAAATACATATTCTTGAGTTATTAAGTGTTATAATTTGGATTTGTAATTATAAGATGAAAATGGACTTAAGTAAGCAATCTAAATTTTTGAATAGGAGTGAAATTGCAATTCAAAGATTTGAATGGTGTGGAAATTCAAAAATTGACCATAAATGAAATGCAAAGTCTAATGAAGCAAAGTGGGAACATAAATGTGGATGTTTTTAAGTTAGCAGATAAGTTTTGAACTTATGTATGGGGAGAATAAAATTTTTTTTGGTAATGAATTTGAAATTGAATTTCAGTTGAGTAATAAATAATATTGAAAGAAATTTAGATTATATTTAAAGGAGTAAAAAGGAAAGGTAGAAATCTAAATTTGCTAAATGAAATAATTGGAAAATTGTGATAGTAAAAATGAATTCAGAGTGAATTGGGAAAGTGTATTAAAAACCTAATATGGATTAGGTTAGAGGCTAATTGAATTACAATTAAATGGAATTTGTTTATTGTAATGAATAGAATTTTGATAATTGATCAAAATTTGGAAAGTAAATAAAAATCCAATTGTGGCATGGGATTTAAATTTGTGGTAACAAATATTTATTGTGTGGATGGAAATGAACTTAGCTTATGCTGGGATAGTTGAATTGTAAATAAATTCAACGGAAAGAAATAATTTAAATGGACTCTTTGTTAATAAAATAAATTTGTAAATAGATTGAATTAGTAAACAAAGAGCATTCAAATTTATAAATAGATTGGAATTGATTGAATGAGAATCAAATGGAAATAAAAACTGATATAAGAAGATAATAAAGGTATTGTGAAAGAACTTAAGTATCTTGAAGTTAAAACAAAATGATTGTGAATAAGTTTTATTAAGTACTCTTGAATGAAATTTGTTAGAAAATAAAATTTTGAATTGCAAGTGAAATAGTATTAATTTCTGTGATAAATTAAAAATGTATGAGTTCCAGAATGGAATGATATTCATATAGGTCTATTGGATAATGAATTGGAAATATAAGATTTGAGATATAATTCAATAATTGTGATAAAACAAAAATGTTTGGACTGTAAATAAAATAGAATGGGATGTTATTGATTTGAACATAAATGATGATCTTGAAGTGTGAACAAGAAATTGATTTAAAAATTGAAATGGATGATTCAGAATGGAGTAAAATAATATAAATTTAAATTGAAATTAATTCTAAATGGTTAAGTTTAAGTGGCAATTGTTTTGCTTGAATGACATGAATATTTGAATATATTCAGAATTGAGTTGTTTAAACATCAACTGAATTGGTTTTGAATAAATTGGAATGCATTGAAATGTTATTAAGTAATTTTGCATAAGAATGTAAATGCTTCAAATTGAAAACAAGAAATCGGTTGTGAATCAAATTGGGAAATGAATTGGTTGAGATTAATATAAATGGTATATAACGAACTTGAATGTAAACCATTTCAAGTGTAATAAAACGAAGTTAGTTTAGATGAAAACAGAATGGGCTAAATCTTAATAAAGAGATTTGAGTATAAAGGTAAGGTAAATGAATTAAATGAATATATTCATTATATTGAAGTGAATATGAATTTGTAGTAGTAATTATGAATTGGAATGGCCGAACTTGTATGTAAATCCTTTATGTGAAATAAAATGGAATTTGGCATTAGAAAATGAACTTTGTGCATGATATAAAATATGGATTTACTTATGAAATTATGCAAAGTGTTGTTTGGAATGGATATAGATATGTTGGCTTGCATTTACATTGAAAATGTTGTTTAAATACTCATATCTTTGAAAACTAATATGATTGTTGAGTATAGCACAGGTGCGGGAGGCGTTCGAGAGGTTTGGAGCGCGTATATGCGATATATTAGCTGATTGGTATTAAAATTTTGCTAAAAAGGTACGCCTACACAAATATAATTGGGAAATGATATATATATTGTGGAATATTTTGGTTTCCGACCGTGTGGGTCGATGTATAAATATTTCTTTGTATCGCGATATCGCAAAAGCTCCTCCGTGTAGGGGAGGCTCTGCCAAAATTTTCCGGAAATTTTGGGAGTTAGAAAATTTTTGGGGTTTTGGGAAAAGTTAATTAACTTGGAAAGTTATAAGTTAAAATTAGAGCTTTAGGGAAGTAAAGCAAATGAGTTTGGGTTTGAGCAAAAGGATTTTGTGAAGTATACATAAGCTTTTAACTAAGCAAATGGGGTAAGTAATGGGTTTGAGAGTATGTTCTACCTTATACAAATTTCGGGGACGAAATTTTTATAAGGGGGGAGGAATGTAACATCCCGGAATTTTTAACACGGGATTTGTGAACATTTAATTCATTTTAAATGTTTACTATGGGTTTAAGATTTATTTTGAACGAAAAGATTTGGTTTAAATTAAGATAACAAGTTAGAATTTCTAATGTGGACATTCAATTTGAAATTGAATAATAATAATTAAATATTGGACTGAGAGAATTTGGGAAATTGGATGTGAATTGTTATAAAAATGATGTTTAAATGTATTTTTAAGTTCAATTTGTCATAATTGATATTATTAGATTTTTGGAAGAATTTAAAAGTTAATAAATTAATGTTTGGAATTTTATATTTATTTAGAAATGAATTTAATATTATTAAAATGCAAATAATCAGATTTTGGTCCGGAATGAGCCGAAATGATTTTTAATGTGCTTATAAATTTTATTGAATTATTGTTAAGTTAATAAAATTTTAAAAGTGAAAATTTAAAGCGTTTTGATAATTTCAGCAAATCGCTTGATTTAATAGACGAGTTAAAATAGCCTTCCGGGGCACAGTCTCAGAGTTTGACGAAACAAGTTCCATTGAATCCGTAATAGTTAGTTATTACCGGATTTCAATTTTCGTAGCAATCGAAGTTGTCGTTTGACCCTGGCAGCTCGAAACGCATCGAAATCGTTTTATTTTAAAATTTATCGTTTAATTTCGTAACTCGCGCATACAACCGAATTAACTTACGAAACCTGTTCCATTGTGTCCGGTACGCGGAAAAACCTTAGGAACGCCTATTGGTACGTGAGAATTGGAGTTCGTTTGAGTAGGTTGTTAAAAGTTGAAGAACGAGATTAAATTAATATTAAATAATATTATATATATTTATATTCATAACCTAAACCCTAGGCTGTTTTCTACCGGCCGCCATCTATATTCTCCAATGGCCGAAAATGAATCCCTTTCTCCCTCAAATCTCTCTCAATCCTCTCGATTTTAGCTGAAACTTCCCACTAGAGAATCGTAGAGATCGAAGCAGGCTTCAGATCCAACGGGTGATTCGGAGTATCGTCGTCGATTGGAGATGATGGGAGGCCGCTTAGGGCGCACGTTCGGGCTCGTTTCGCGAAGTCCAGAGTGGACCGAGCTCCACCTTGATCTAGGCGCTGGTAGTATGGCCGAGGGGATTCGCGATGGTGGTATTTGATCGAACTCCGGTCGTGTATAGGAGGAGCGGCCGCGAACCCTAGCGTACGTCGAGATGGGTTTCGTTGCCTGTAGTAGTGTTCGCGTGGGGAAGAAGCTTTCAGGAGCGGGCCGCGTGCGTTTTTGGTAAAAGAATTAGGTGAAATTTGCGGCGCCGGAATCGCAGAGACGCGAACTACGCGATGGTGCAGATCCGGATCCATTCCGGGCAAGTAGAAATTTAGGTTAAATCGGACATCGTTCGGTTTAATTTAAATTTCGAACGCTCGCCGAAACTCAAGGTGAGTTATTCTCACTCACATCTGGATATTGGCTGATTTAAATAATAAATATTTAAATATCTGTGTGATTGGTTGCATATTATTGTTATTATCAGTCTGGATTGATATTTATATATGTGATGTGCTAATATTTTTGGATGCAGGAAAAACAGGTTGGAGGGAAACAACTGGATTCCTCACAATATAGTGTTTATTTTTATAATTGATTATAATGCCTGTTTATATATTGTGATTGATAAGTTGGATTTGAATTGCATTGTGATATTGTGGTATAAACTATAAAACTCAGAATGTTACTTATAAAGAAATTTGGAGTTTTAATTATAAAGGAATTAAATTGGGTTTTCAAAAAGAATTAAGAATAAATAAGGAATTTAAAGGAATATAAAAATTTAGAATCTGTTGGATGGGAAAAACTGAAATAAAATTTTGTATTGGAATATTGCTGGTAAAATTATAAACTCATAATTTAATTATAAATGGATAAATTGAATTTTAAAGAAATAAAAGATATTGTTAAATAATGAATTTAAAGGAATTAAGATCTGAAATCTATTTAGAATGGAAATTGGAAATTTGTAAAAAATCTGGAATGTTAAACAAAGAGAAATGTTATCAATTGACAAATGTGGAAGTAAATTTATGTTATAAAACCATAAAACTAAATTAAAATAGTTTGACAGAAATCGTGGGAAGGATTTCTGTGATGTTTATGTGGAAATGAGATTTCCTGGGAAAAAACAAGTTCGAATTTGAACTGATTTTATAAAGAGAAAGTTTTGAAATTTTAAACTGGTTTAAAAGAGTGTTGGAAATTATTATTTTCAAAAGTAACTATTTATAAATTAGAAATGGTAAAGTAATATTTATTTTACAAATAGATTGTTTAAAAGCTAGTTTTGACTTAAATATATTGAAATAACTATAAATCCTTTTACAACTCAACTTTTAAAATTTAGTTTAACTAAAACCTTATTTAAATCAAGTTATATCTTATAAAGTAGTTTTTCTTTAAATATTTCGAAATTATACTTTGAGTAAGTAATTAGAAGTAAACTTATATATTTTAAAGTATATTTCAGAATTAAGTATTTTTAACTGTTTAAAATTTAAATTGTTTTAAAACTTGGTTATTTCCAATGGGAATTAATGGTAAAGGATTTACCATGTAAAGGAAGAATTTTGGGAATTGTTTTCAAATGGGTTTTGGAAATTTGAAAATATATCTTTTAAAGATATTCGAGGCAAATAAATAATGTGGGAATTATTCATTGTGTGATGGATGCTTATGGATGTTTATGAATATAAATTGATAGTTAAATCGCCGACTATCAATATTGGACAATGCGTGATCGTTTCGAAGAGACCGGGATCGAGATTTATTTCTCGAAAACCACTTCGATCCGGTTTGTACGTTTCGTGCGAAAAACGTGTTCGGAGTCGAAGATGGAGCAGTGAAGTGCAAGGGCTAGTCGCTACTAATCCTGAGGATATTTCCAAAATGGATGTAGCAGGAGTAGTGCCTTCGGTTCCGTTCGAACCTGGGACGGACTTGTATGGACGAATGCTTGCGAAACATCGTCAGGTGGGCGATGGGCATTCTAAGTGAAACGTTCTAAAGGTAACGCTTAGCCTCAAGCCTCATCAACCGGGAATGACTGAAAATCAGGGGATATGCAGCAAGGTTAGGTGGGTCATGCCCAAGCAGGACAAGATATTTCCCCTGTCTAGATGTCCCTTATATCTTTCGGCTTAGTGGGTGGTTGGTCGCGCCAACCACGGGGTTTATCTTGTTCGGGAATGTTCAGTAAGGAATGGTTCCGGCCTTGTGTTGCAGGGGATGAAGGGAGTAGTCCTCGGTACGGTGGTCTAGGCCCCGTACTGTGATAGGTGGTACCCCAGTGCCTAGTCATTGTTGGAAATCCATTCTCCCTACGAGCCTTGTACGAGTTTTGTTTGTATTACCCACTTCGGTGGCTAGTAGCTGGAATTTAATAGATGTAACAATTTCGGCTATTTTATAAGTATTTGTAAATAGACCCTATTATAATATCAGAGGATTTCTATAAAAATTGTTTTAGCTATCGTAAGGTAAAATCCCGACATGTTTATTTGTGGCGTGGTCTTACGAGATGCTTTTGTTTTCAAAGGATTTTTGAAACTTTAAAAATAAATTTGGATGCATATTTATTATCAGCTGGTATTCCAGACTGACTCGAGTGTTATTTCATTATAATGCTCGGGTCAGACCGGGTATTATTTGTCCAGGTCAGGATGCTATGGAGCAGGAGAGGAGCTGGAGCCCGAGACGTATTATATGTATCTATATATATATCCGCTGCTATGATTGTATGGTATGTCTGATTTGTGATTGATTGATGTATGAGACACTCTGATGATATGATGTATAAGACAGTAATAGATTTCATTTAGTGTAAAGTTCTATATTTACTATTATATTTTATTCCGCTGCGACTGTGAGATTCTGATATTGTTTAGTTTCTTCTTCTTCTATCTCTTCTTCTTTAACCTTAATGGTTCGTATTTCTATGCCACTTGAGTTAAAAGAGGTAGAATAGTGTTGATTCAAGGGGTACGGATTTGCGGGCTGTCACAAGGTTTGCATAACGCGATAAGCGACGGCTAGCAACGGCCGCTTTTTTTTGCCGTTTCTAGGCTATGTCACTTTCTGAAGCCTTTCTAATAGTGTTTATTGAAACAAAATTTATAATTTAGCTCAATTATATGTACATTTGTTTAATTTATTGAGTGATTCAACTTATGTGTTTGTTTAATTTATTATATGTTTTTTAAAAAAAAATCTGTAATTTAACTCGAATAAACTCTTGTATGATTTATTGAAAAAAATATAATTTAACCTAATTATACATATAATTTATTAAGTGATTTAACTTATATAGACGTACTCTTCTTTAATTTATTAAAACAAAGTTTATAATTTAACTCAATTATACTTACATTTGTTTAATATATTAAGTGGTTTAACTTATATATTTGTTTAATTTTTTGCATGATTTAAAAAAAATCTATATCTCTTGTTTAATTTACTAATATAAAATTTACAATTTAAGCTAATTATATATTTGTTTAATTTGTTGAGTGACTTAACTTATATATTTTAAATCAAACTCAATTTACTTTTAAAATGATGATTTTTGGGATACATATAGCATGCATGTGGTTCTTGGAATTTAAAATAACTCAATCTTAATTACAGTAAGCATCCATATAAAATATATATACGCATGTTGTTCTTGGGATTTTAAACCAATGTTTATGTAAAATAGTGTATTATGCATATATATTCGCCTATTTTGCATTTTATTTATTCATTCGAATTTTATACATGTGTATTTAAGTAAATATTATGTAAATACATGCATACATTCCTCAAACTCGGTGTAAGCATCATCTACCTAGCTATGAACGGTAGACTCATGCTCAATTTCACTCCGTAAGTTCTCATTCCTAAGAAACTCAAACACCCGCACTGGTTGCATGGCACGACAGCGTGGTAATATTGATAGAATGAGGCATCGGAAGACTTGCATGGTTGTGTTTTTATAACTAGTAGTAGTGGTTGGTGCTGGTGCTGGTGGCAGTCTTATTACCATTGGTAACGATAATCACCATTACTGACAGTCAATGACTCCAGGGCTAACAACATCCCCTCCAGCACTATCCCAACCAACCACTACTAATTATAATAACACTACTACGTAATCCCTGGTGCCTCCTCAATTAATACTACCATGATGTCATGCCATGCAACCGAGGTGGTAATCGAAGACATGTGTAGTAGTATTGTTATAATGAGTGATTATGCATGGGAAACTGCTGGTGGCGATACTACGACCACTAGCGACGATAACCACCATCACTAATGGTCAATGACTCTAATGTCAACAGCATCCCTCTAGGACTTCCACAATCCACCATCACCAGTTATAACAGCACTACTGTGCATGCTCAGTCACCATCGCTCTGGCTTTATACCATCTTTGTTTTTACAATATAATACAATGATAGTTTTTTCTGATGATGGACTTCGCTCATTTTTTTGTAGATTCCATCAATTTTTCGATCATATCCATATTACCATTAGATGGATATGATTGAAACATTGGTAGAATCTGCAAAAAATGAGCGATGTCCATCATTAGAAAAAACTATCATTGTATTATATGGTGGAAAACCATCTAAACCTTCAAGTGTAACACCTTCAAGTGCAATGAAATTGTTCCTACATGTAAAAAAATTTACATTATCTTTCATACGATAGTATTATTAATTCAAATTAAATACTTTCAGTATAAAAACAAAGTGCATGCATCACTGGTACTTCAGTCGTCTAGAACATATCATGTACATACATTCATCTAAAAGCAGTAGGAAATTTAGACTCGGCATATACATGTTAAAAAATATATTAATTGTTTAAAGATAAATCCAAAACTAACAACTTAACCGACTTCTGTAATCTACCATTTATGTATTAATTAGTTTATTCTTAAATTCACGTATGTGTTCAACGCTACAAGTTCTAGGCTTAAGGTGAAGTGCTTAAATATATGATAGATGTGTATAAACATACTATTGTAAATAACAATTCCAGATTAATATAAACATTCATGTATTAATAAGTTTATTCACAAATTCATGTATTAGTTAAATAATATATTTTTTCCTTGACGAATTAATGTTTTTAAAAAGCATTTCAAACTTTTATAGAAATGATAAATTTACCATAGGTCGACTAATAAATGATACCGACGCTAATATGAACTTATTTTTCTAATGCTTAAATGCAAAGTATGGGCCAGTGCCCTTCTTTCTGTAATTAAGCCCATCACAACTTAAAACATTTTATTTCCATTTAAAAATGTAGACGTTATCAAAATCTGGCATTATTAAATAAAAAATTAAAATGTTAAAATATTCACAACAATGCATAATGTATAGTTACTAAACAATGCATAAGTAAGACATTTGTAAGTATGACCATACAACTAATTCTAAAATTTAAAAATTCTTACCTACTTAAGTTATAGAGATGAATAAGTTATAGAATTGTAATGACCCGAAATTCAATAACTTTAAATATAGATATTTGATATATTATAAATAATTAATAAGCAGATTTTATTACTCAAAATACCCCTTTTTGAATATTAATTAGTGATGGTGAAATAAGTTTCAAAATGTGTTTACAAAAATAAATAGTTCAAAGGAAAATAGAAAATGTAATAGGAAATCCTTTTCCGAATTTTCGACTTTTCAATGTCTAAAAGTTGAAGGTAACGCTGTGTACATTGTAGTTAACATATAAACATTTTCAAGTAAAATAAATATGGTTAAAGTTAATTATAATAAGGTAAACATATAAATTTACTTAAATAAAATGAAGGAGATGTGACATGAAATGAAGTTTACGTGTAAATTTAAACTTAAGGTACATAAGAACATCTTGTTATCCAACATGTAATGCATGGTTTTGTACTTGATGCGAAAGTGTGTAAGAGGGGGGGGGACATGCATTACAAGGTAAGAAAGAAGGATGAGATGATGATGATGTGGAGTTTAATGTGTGGAGGGTATGCAAGGAAGGCTATTTTAGTAATTTTACAGTTTTCATTTATATAAAACTAACTCTAAAATTTCTCTCACCTTTGCCATTTAATTTTCCATCTTTTCAAAGGTTTTTTACTTCTTCTTCCTATGCTTTTCAAAGCTTTTTAATGGCTACTTAAATTCAAATCTATTTTTTCCACTTCTTTCTTAAGTAAAAATCACAAAAGTTAGCTCCTTTTTTCTCTACACGTCAAATACTCCACATCAAGAACCAAGCCACCACCTTTGCACCATGGTCGAGGCCACCCACCCCTAGGCCGATCCCATTAAGCATGTTCCATGGTCCAGAATCACATTTAAGTAAAAGCTTAGATCTAGGGCACTTTTCAAGTTTTAAGCTCTATTTTAAGTTTTATAAAAGATTTGGTTGATTTTGGTGAGTAAATTTCTTTCTTTTGGATAAAAGATTTAACCTTGATATGTTGTCTATTTTGTTGTTTAATATCTTGGTTGTTTGGTTGGATTTGATGTTGGTTAGATTGTGTATATATGTGTTTGGTTGTGATGTAGTATAAACTTGAAAATTTTAGTAAATGTTTGCAAATTAGGATCTTTATATGATGGATGATGTAAAGTTGAAATCTTTACTTGTGTTTGTGGTTTGTTATATGTTGTGTAATCTATGGACATGATTATGTGTTTATATGCTAAGAAAACCTAGCAAATTTAAATGGTATTGGCAACTTAGATTTCTTGTGGAAAGTTATGTCAATTATTTTCAAATACAAATCATCTTCAAGTTATAAACTTAGTTTTACTTTTGCAAACACTTACTTTATGTTTTGGAAAAGTAAGGGAGCTTCCAAAAGTGATTAGTTCTCAAAGTAAACTTAGGAAAATATTTTCAAGTTATGGTATCTATAGTGATAGTGTAACAACCCGGGGTTTTGTAAGAATTAATTATCGTCAGATAACGATTAGATTGGTTTGCTAATTGCTGTTGGAGTTTTTAAATCGAGTTGAAATTCGTTTAAAAATTGGTTGTGTTGTTTGGGCTTTAAAAATTTGTCTCGGCCCACGTTTATCCTTGGTGCCGTGATTATCAGAGGAAAACCGATACCCATCCTTATCATTCCCGAAACCCTAATCAAAGCAAACTAAAAACATGCGAAAAGAAAGAAAAAATGGCGGCTCGTTCGTGTTCATTCCTCTCTTCAAAAATCTAAGGTTTTGAGCTAATTCGAAGCGCCGACTTTAAGTTGGTCGATTATCTCCTCATTGCTCACTTCGGCTGCTTCTTTTCGCATCGAGACTAAGGTGAGTGAATTCTTCACTCACATCTAATTCGAGCCGTGATTCAGCAGTATAAATTTCGCTTGAATGTTGATGATTTCTCTGATGTTTTCGATTCACTAGGTTTTACGCTTGATTGACTTATAGCTTTGGTTTGAACTATTACAATTGAATTTAGTGTTGATTTCTTTCTGGGTGTTTATTTTGTGGTTATCTTCCAATTGATTTTGACACTTGACATTGTAGAACTTTACTTTGATTTGATAATGTCTACGACCACCACCGTTGCATTGATATTGCTTCGGTCATCTGATGTTGAGTATGTTATTCCATAACTTGAAATTCCTGCATGTTGTTATTTGGAGTTGGTACTACTCTGTTCCACTGGTACTATATTTTGTTTTCGGCTTCCTTGTAATTTGAATCTATGGTGCTTTCGGTTCTATATTGTACTAGAAGTGGTAGAGTTCATGTGATCTGTAGTTGTTACTGTTGACATGAACTGTTGCCTTCATGTTCATGTGCATTTTCATTTAAGTTTGCAATCTCCGGTTTCATGTAGTTGTTACTGTTGCCTTAAACTGTTGCCTTCATGTTCATGTGCATTTTCATTTAAGTTTGCAATCTCTAGTTTCATGTAGTTATTACTGTTGCCTTGAACTGTTGCCTTCATGTTCATGTGCATTTTCATTTAAGTTTGCAATCTCCAGTTTCATGTAGTTGTTACTGTTGCCTTGAACAGTTGCCTTCATGTTCATGTGCATTTTCATTTAAGTTTGCAATCTCCAGTTTCATGTAGTTGTTACTGTTGCCTTGAACTGTTGCCTTCATGTTCATGTGCATTTTCATTTAAGTTTGCAATCTCCAGTTTCATGTAGTTGTTACTGTTGCCTTGAACTGTTGTGCAACAGCCCGCAAATCCGTACCTCTTGAGTCAACACTATTCTGCCTAAATCAACTCAAGTTGTACAGAAATACGAACTATTGGGTTAAAGAAGAAGAGGTAGAATAAGGAAAATAGAAAACAACAACCGAATCTAACCATCGCAGAGGAATAAAATATAATAGCTAATAATGGTCTTTACTCAAAAATCAAATATCTCTGTTTATATATTACATCATCAGAGTACATCAATCACAGCTCAACATCAATAACATACATCTGGATACACAGCTACTCAACACAACGGAATATATATATATATATATATATATATATATATATATATATATATATATATATATATATATATAAAACAAGTACGGGAGTACGTATCGTCATCCAGCTCGTCTCCTGAGCTCCACAGCATCAAATCCTGTATCCTATAATACTCGGTCTGACCCGAGCGTTACAGTTAAATAACACCCGAGCATTACAATTAAATAGCTAAAATAATTTTTATAGAGATCTTCTGATATTATAATAGGGTCTATATACAAATACCTATAAAATAGTCGAAATCGTTACATCTATTAATTTCCAGCTACTAGCCATGGAGTGGGTAATACAAACAAAACTCGTACAAGGCTCGTAGGGAGAATGGATTTCCAACTAATGACTAGGCACTGGGGTACCATCTGTCACAGTACGTGGCCTAGATCACAGTACCGAGGAGTACGCCCGCTCCCCTGCAACACATGACCGGGACTACCCCTTACTGGATAATCCCAAATGAAATCACCCCGCGGTTAGGATCAGCAACCGCCCACTAAGCCAAAATAAAAAGGGACATCTAGACAGGGATGACCTCACCCTACTTGGGTGCTGCCCACCTAGCCTTGCTACATAACCCCTGATTTTCAGTCATTCCCATTTGATGAGGCTTGAGGCTAAGCGTTACCTTTTTAGAACATATCCCTTAGAATGCCCATCGTCCACCTGACGATGTTCCGAAAGCATTCGTCCATACAAGTCCTTCACGGGTTCGAACGGAACCGAAGGCACTATTCCTACTACATCCATTTTGGAAATATCCTCAGGATTAGTAGCGACTAGCCCTTGCACTTCACCGCTCCATCTTCGAATCCAAACTCGTTTACACGAAATGTACAAACCGGATCGAAGTGGTTTTTGAGAAATAAATCTCGATCCCGGTCTCTTCGAAACGATCAACGCAGCTGGGCAATATTGATAGTCGGTGGTTTAACTATCAATTATTATTTACAACATCCATCAAATAATGAATAATCTCCTAAATTATTTATTTATCTCAAAAATATATTCACAAGATATATTTTCACTTTTCAAACCCCATTGAAAAACAATTTCAAACTATCCTCCTTTCTCAGAACAAATTCCAAGTATTTTCTGTTTCCACTAAAATCACCAAGCACAAAACTTTAGATTTTTAAAATAATTTAAAACGCTTTACTTTGAAATATACTTTAAAACATTTAAGTTAAAAACTACTATAATAATTAATTAAAAATACATACTATACGAATATTTTAAAATAAGGTTAATTTATAAATATAAACTAGGTTTTCACTTTTAAAAACAAAATACTAAGTCACCTTTAAATAATTATTACAATAATAGATTTGAAAAATATCTACTTTAGAATTTAAACATTTAGAAATAATAAATTTTCTAAAACATGCTTTTTAAAATAACTTTAAAACTTTTAACTTATATTTAAAAATTTACTTTAAAAACGTACTTGGTTATCCAGTAAAATTCCAACTTCAATTACTTAAATCAATTTCCCAAATTGATTTCCACTTTAATCCCTTCGAAATAAATTCTTTACTTACTCAGTTCGTTTCAAAATTCATTAATTATGGACTTTATTATTATTTTCCGTTTGATTTTAAACCTTTTAACTGAAATATACAAATTTCAGGTTATTCCCAATTTCTTCTTTATTCTTTTCAATAATTTAAATCTTAAATTTTAGATAAATGTTTTGTTCTTTTTAAATATTCATTCTTCCCCAACAGAGGATATTCCCTGCATTCAATATTCCAATATAATTTACCATAGAATATCAAATAATCACAACAGAGGATATTAAATAATTTAAATAAATATTAAGGGGTCCAGTTGGATCCCTCCAACCTGTTTTCCCTGCATCCACATATGTTAGCACAATATAAAATACCAATTCCAAAATATATCAAACTATAGCACATTAATTAAGTCATCCATTCAACCAATTATTTGAATTTAATCATTTAAATTTAAATTTAAATTTAACTGAATGAGATTAACTCACCTTTTTATTTTATTAGCATCCATTTGCAATCCAGCTTGCTTCTTTTCAGATGTGGACCTTGAAAAATAATTTATATGATTTATTAATATTCGAAATATAAATCGACCTTTGATTACCATTTTATAATTCAATTAAATTTTAAACTAATTTTCTTGTAATAAAATATATTTTTTTCCTAGAATAATTAGATAAGTAAATTAAACAAATTTATCACCTACTCCATTATTTTCTTTTGAAACTACATACATACATATGAAAATAAATTATAGATTTCAAAAATCGAGTTTTATATAAACTTTCAACATTCATAAATCCTTATGTTTTTTTCCAAACCTTATCTATATACATATTTACTAACTTACCTATATACATATTCTGTTAAATTAAAATAGAATTGTTTTTATATACTTACTGTAATCATTTTTCTCTAATTACAGTAAACAACAAAATAAATGGCTACCTCACTATAAAATTTCCTTTGTTTCAACCCAATATCAAATTTAAATTAAAAGATAAATCTCTTATACCTTGCAGCAAACGTGAACCTAGGCTAGCCGCTCACCCCTTCATCGCGACCGATGCCTTCGCCTCGAAGATCTCAAGTACCCCCAAGCAGTCGCGACACCTCTTCACATGATGCTCTCCACTGCTTCGTCGGCTCTTCGAATGAGACCATCTCCATCACTCGCGCAACCTACCATGCCCAGATGCGACGCCACCCTCGTTCGAATCGAACTCGAGCCACTGCTATTACTTTCCCCTTTCCCACAAACTCGAACTCGAATCGAAATCGAAATCACGCCCAGATCCCTCTTTCCCCATTTTTTTTGAAACAATTTCGATTTCGAATTCAAAGATTTGAGGAGGAGAGTATTCGAATTTGATTAGAAGAATATAGAACACCGACCGTTTAATTTTCTTTCTAGGTTCGGCTATCTAAGTTAAGGGTTGCGTGCGTTATTATATTTTTTAGAAGATGATGGAAATGTCTTCGGCTGGAAGATAACTGATAGCGTGATTTATAAAAACAAAAATCTGAAATATTCCTTGCGTGTTTACAGGGTTAAAATGAAATGAGATGATGTTTTGTATGCTGATGTGAGTATGTAGGTCAATCAACCAATATACATAAATTTACTTAAATTTTAAATCGTTATGATTTTACAACTTAAAATCTTGATCGTATGGAGAAGATGGCCCTTTTTGGATCGACTATTATCAATTAAATTTTTAGCGTGTTTATATATCGTACACTCATACACTAGCTCCGAACGCTACGAAAATTGAAACCCGATAACAATACACTATTACGGATCCAATGTAACCGGTTTCGTCGAATTCAGAGACTGTGCCTCGGAAGGCTATTTTTAAATTCAATTTAAACTGTAAGATTTTAAAACCGAACAAACCACTGTTAGATTCAAATTTTTACAACTTCTATTATCTTCAGTGTTATCAATATAAATTTTATAAGCCTTCAAATTATTTTTAATAGGCTTAAAACTGAAGATTTAACATTTTACCCAACTTCACTTATTAAATTCAATAATGTAATCATTAAATAAATCGTGATATTCACAGTTCAAGTTAAAAATTAACTTTTTAAATATTTAAAATCAATTAAATATCCCGATTTTAAACACTCAAAAATTCCGGGTCGTCACATTCCTTCCCACTTAAAAGAGTTTCGTCCCCGAAATTACTAGTCAGGAAGAATGGTCCAATACCCGTTTACTTTTCTCAAAACCAACAATTCAACATTCTACCAACTATCTTTATATAGAAGACTCATTATCATTCTTATTAACTTCTCAACTCTTTCATAGTTTTTAAATATTATTACTTGCTCAATCATTCAAATTTCAAATTTGAAACCAAATTTTGAATTATCAAAATTTTCTCAAAATTTTTTCTAACTCTCTAAATTTCCGAAAATTTTTGCCAGCGTCTCCTTTGCGCGGTTAGCTCGGTATAACTACAAAAGGCCTCTACGGGCTCCCAATTTCCAAAAAAAAAACAAAAAGCCAAGTGGCTAGATCCAAAAACTCAGTCAAATTTCTCAGAAATTTAAACGCATACCTTTTTGTCGAGCAATTCAAATTTATCTTTTGATATCAAAACCAACTCTCCTTTCCTTTTATAATACCTGCATATTCCACTTAGCAATAATATCCAATCACAACATTCAAAATATTTTATTGACTTCCTTACGAAATGTCAATATTTATTCATCCCAAATATTTACTTAGAATATATTTGTAATATCAATTTCCCATTTAGAATTCACCATTCTTTTCTTAAGTTTAGTATAAGTGTTTAATATGCTTCCTTATTTATTTTCACTTCACTACTTTAGTTGATATCTATTTCTATTCAAATTGATTCTTTCATTTCCATCCGAATTCAATTTATCTTCAACTCTGCATATTAAATTTTATCTTCCATTTATCTGATTCATATTATAATTTTATAGTAGTTTCATTCACTAATTTATTTAAATTTCCAGTTTGAAATCGTTTTGTCGTTAACAAAAATTTTTTTCCAAAAAGTTTTCTAACTCCTAAAATTTCCGAAATTTTTTGGCAGAGTCTTCTTTGTACGGAGGAGCTTTTGCAATTTGACAAAAGATATAAATATTTATACATCGCACACGGTCGAAAAAACCAAAAACAGTTCATATTTCCTATTTTTATTGCGTAGGCGTACCTTATTTAGCATTTATAAGCAAGCGGCTTATTTATTTTAGCATTTTGCACGATCAAATCCATCCATATGGCTACCCTGAACTGTACTTACTCAATTTAAAAATGTAAGTACTAAATATATGCAATTTATTATATTTCACTAAAATTTAAATAGCTAAAACATCGATCATGCAACAATGCATGTGATATACTGGCATAACACAAAATTTCACATATAATGCATGTTATATGATTTCCATAAGCATACATAAGGTTCCGACACTAGTTTTAAATTGTTTGCGTTCAAATTACACACCATTCCATTCAGTTGAAGTGAGTTACAACTTACTTGCTTTTATTTAATTCATTCTAAGCAAAACAAACTCTTATCTATTCCAATTGATGCAAAAAATCAATTTATTAAACTGCTATTGATTCATAAAATTTTGTTTACTTCCGTTTAGTTCGAACGACCAATTTTCTAATGCAATTCGACAATATTATTTGAATAAATAATTACATAAGCTTTATAACCATTTAGATTGATTCCAACTCAATTTACACTTAATCCCAACCCATTTTAATTTATTCACAAAATTTCATTGCATTTTCTTTCATATCTAAAAAGATTCGATTCCAAACCTTTTTATTATACTCGACAACCAATATATTAAATAACCATCTCACAATTTACTTAAGTTATTTATTTTCTTCAAACTATTCCATCCAATAATTTAAGTTTCTTTTATTCAAAGCCGTTTTGTTATACTCGACAACATCCCATGCTTCTATTAATTCGAACTTAAGTTAATTTACTTCAATTTACTACCCTTTCATAACTTAAGTTCATTCTCGTTTTAATTTGTTCATACTCGAATTGGATTTATTTTCATCTCAAATCATTTTTATTTTAATCCAATTCCATACAACTCAAGCTTTATATCCAAACTCTATTACCTATTCACAATCTTTGATTTGATTTTCCTTTGATCAAATCCCAACCATTTCACTAGTTTATTCGATTAGTTTATTCTTTTATCCATTTTAAATTTTAATTTACATTAACAATTCATTGTTGAATTTATTAATAATAAGCCCATTCAATTTATGCTTGAATTGGATTTGTTTATATTTCACACCATATCCATTTTAATCCAATTAAATTTTCATTCAACAACACTTCCAATTATAATCCCATACTTGATTTTCTTTTACATTTATCTTGAAAATCATTTTATTTGATTTCCTTGAGTTCAATCTTATTTTATATCCCTATTTTGCATTTTTATCACAGAATACAATATTTTTATTCCGGCTTATTTATTCTTTTTTTTTTAAATTTTATAAGCTACTCACTTATTAATATTCATTCTTCCCCATCTATTTACAACCAGTTTTATTCACATTTTACTTTTAACTAAGGGTTACATATTTATATTTTCAATGCTTTTCAATTTTTTTTATGAGCTTCTGAAGTTTATTTATTTTAATTCAATACTTGTTTAATTTACATTTATTTGTTTGAGTGGAATTTCATTCCATTCAATAATATCTATAACTCGACTGAATTTATTTCAACCCAAATTTTATTTAACTTCACTCCAGTTAAATCTAGCTACACACCATTCCTTTTGAATTTTGTTAAGCAAGGATTTAATTCCATTTAATTTCATTCATGGCACAACTGAATTTTGACTCAATTCAATCCAAATTTAACTAAACTTTATTTCTCAATATATGAGTTCAAAACTTATTTATTTACTTAAAAGCTTATATTGTTCGGTTTAGTCATTTCATCTTATCATCAAATTCAAATTATATATATATAACACCTACTAGCTTAAGGTATAAATTTCATTTCACAATTATAATCGTTTTACCTTTAAACTTTATATCCAATTTAATTCAATTTCAATTTGATTTAACTTATCCCAAGTTAAATTCAAATATATTTTCTTCACTTCATTCACTTAAGTCAAATTTTAATTCCTGAATTAAGATTTTCAATTTCTTATTATTAATATCAACTTTACTTTATCGGTTCAATAGTTGATTCATTAATTCATTCACAAATTCGTTTTCAACCAATAAATTTTATTTCCAAACATTAATAATTTTTAGTCCGTTTGAACTTACTCTGCGCCTTATTTTACACATATAAATCAAACATCATCCAATATTCAATTTCATTTCATTTTCATACCATATAAATCATTCAGTTACTTACAAATTTTAATCTTGAAACTTGTTTATTTAATTCAACTTAATTATTTTTTTCTCAAACTTAAGTTCAACATTCGATTTTGAAAACATATATATATATATATATATATATATATATATATATATATCTAACCAAACCGTTCCTTTGCATTTTAAAAATCAACCAAATTCTGCCAACAAATGATAATCCAAAACATCCTGGTAGCAATCCCTCTTTTGGAAACTCGAAAATGAACATCGATGATGCTGTAGTCATCACCGAAATTATTTTCCAGCGACCATAAAGAGTTCAATGCTTTTATCTCTTTTTAAAACCCATCCAATATTTTTTAATTCCAAATCTCTCTAGATTTCAAATCTGATTCAGAAATATTTCTCAATATATATTATCTTCCCAACTTTTGAGAATCATTATCAATTCAAATGGAATTTAAACTCATAAATTCCAAATCTCAAATCCTTTAAATTTATATCTAACACTGCTTTGGAATCTTATTTTATTTTAATTATTAATCACACTATAATTCATATTTAGTTTATCTTTACAAATTTCATTTGTATACAATTTGGTTTCTTAGTTTTTAATTATGGTTTCAATTCTTTAATCAATTATAATCACATTTACAAATTTCATTAATTTATTAATTTATCCCTTAATCTTGGTTATTATTTTAATTTCTTATTCAAATATCATACAATGATAATAATTTAATATTACCACTTTCCAACAACCAAACATCCATATATAACTATAATAATTTACGAAAATTATTTTATTTATATACAAAATAATTTTGGGTAAAATTATTTCATTTACCTTATTTAAAACAATACTGTGTCGGATTATCTTGTTTAAGAGTTTAGAAATCCCTATCGATGATATGTCGTCCCATATATCGACCAGAATCCATAAACACTCAACCGATAAACCAACAAAATATAAAAATAATTTTATATTCACTAATAAATACGCGCTCATATCTATTAATATGCTCAAACTCATTCTAGAGTACTTCGGACTCTATTTAATGAGTAATTCCCACCAGAGCCAAGGTTATCACCAACCTAAGCTCTGATACCAAGTGTAACAGCCCGCAAATCCGTACCTCTTGAGTCAATACTATTCTGCCTAAAGCACGAACCATTAGGTTAAAGAAGAAGAGGTAGAAGAAGGAAAATAGAAAACAATAACAGAATCTAACCATCGCAGAGAAATAAAATATAATAGCTAATAATGGTCTTTACTCAAAAATCAAACATCTCTGTTTATATATTACATCATCAGAGTACATAAATCATAGCTCAACATCAATAACATACATCTGGATACACAGCTACTCAACACAGCGGAATATATATATATATAAAACAAGTACGGGAGTACGTATCGTCATCCAGCTCGTCTCCTGAGCTCCACAGCATCAAATCCTGTATCCTATATTACTCGGTCTGACCCGAGCATTACAGTTAAATAACACCCGAGTCAGTCTGGAATTCCAACGTGAGAAAATCACTCAATTGATTGTTAAAGTTTCAAAAATCCTTTGAAAACAAAAGCATCTCGTAAGACCACGCCACAAATAAACATGTCGGGTTTTTACCTTACGATAGCTAAAATAATTTTTATAGAAATCTTCTGATATTATAATAGGGTCTATATACAAATACCTATAAAATAGCCGAAATCGTTACATCTATTAATTTCCAGCTATTAGCCATGGAGTGGGTAATACAAACAAAACTCGTACAAGGATCGTAGGGAGAATGGATTTCCAACTAATGACTAGGCACTGGGGTACCATCTGTCACATTACGTGGCCTAGATCACAGTACCGCGGAGTACGCCCGCTTCCCTGCAACACAAGACCGGGACTACCCCTTACTGGATAATCCCGAGTGAATTCACCCCGCGGTTGGGATCAACAACCACCCACTAAGCCAAAATTAAAAAGGGACATCTAGACAGGGATGACCTCACCCTGCTTGGGTGCTACCCACCTAGCCTTGCTACATTACCCCTGATTTTCAGTCATTCCCATTTGACGAGGCTTGAGGCTAAGCGTTACCTTTTTAAAATATATCCCTTAGAATGCCCATCGTCCACCTGACGATGTTCCGAAAGCATTCGTCCATACAAGTCCGTCTCGGGTTCGAGCGGAACCGAAGGCACTATTCCTACTACATCCATTTTGGAAATATCCTCAGGATTAGTAGCGACTAGCCCTTGCACTTCACTGATCCATCTTCGAATCCAAACTCGTTTACACGAAACGTACAAACCGGATCGAAGTGGTTTTCGAGAAATAAATCTCGATCCCGGTCTCTTCGAAACGATCAACGCAGTTGGCCAATATTGATAGTCGGTGATTTAACTATCAATTATTATTTACGACATCCATCAAACAATGAATAATATCCTAAACTATTTATTTATCTCAAAAATATCTTCACAAGATATATTTTCACTTTTCAAACCCCATTGAAAAACAATTTCAAACTATCCTCCTTTCTCAGAACAAATTCCAAGTATTTTCTATTCCCACTGAAATCACCAAGCAAAAATGTAATGACCCGCAAATCCGTACCCCTTGAGTCAACACTATTCTACAACAATCAACTCAAGTTGTACATAAATACGAACCATTTGGGTTAAAGAAGAAGAGGTAGAAAAAGAGAAAACAAAATCAACATCAGAATCTAACCATCGCAGCGGAATAAAATATAATAGATAATAAAAAAAATCTTTACTCAAAAATCAAATATCTCTGTTTATATATTACATCATCAGAGTACATCAAACACAGCTCAACATCCATATCATACAAATGAATACACAACAACTCAACACAGCGGAATTATATGTATATACAAGTACGAGAGTACGTATCGTCATCCAACTCGTCTCCTGAGCTCCACAGCATCATCCTGAATCCTATAATACTCGGTCTGACCCGAGCATTACAGTTAAATAACACCCGAGTCAGTCTGGATTACCAGCGTGAGAAAAATCACACCCAATTGATTTTTAAATTTTCAAAAATCCTTTGAAAACAAAAGCATCTCGTAAGACCACGCCACAAATAAACAAGTCGGATTTTTACTTTATGATAGCTAAAACAATTGTTATAGAAATCCTCTGATATTATAATAGGGTCTATATACAAATACTTATAAAATAGCCGAAATTGTTACATTCATTAAATTCCAGCTACTAGCCACAGAGTGGGTAATACAAACAAAACTCGTACAAGGCTCGTAGGGAGAATGGATTTCCAACTAATGACTAGGCACCGGGGTACCACCTGTCACGGTACGAGGCCTAGATCATCGTGCCGAGGAGTACGCTGCTCCCCTGCAACACAAGGCCGGGACTGTCCCTTACTGGATAATCCCGAGTGAGATCACCCCGTGGTTGGGATCAGTAACCGCCCACTAAGCCGAAATAAAAAAGGGACATCTAGACTGAAATGACCTCACCCTGCTTGGGTGCTACCCACCCAGCCTTGCTGCATAACCCCTGATTTTCAGTCATTCCCATTTGATGAGGCTTGAGGCTAAGCGTTACCTTTTTAGAACATATCCCTTTGAATGCCCATCGCCCACCTGACGATGTTTTCGCAAGCATTCGTCCATACAAGTCCGTCCCGGGTTCGAATGGAACTGAAGGCACTATTCCAACTACATCCATTTTGGAAATATCCTCAGGATTAGTAGCGACTAGCCCTTGCACTTCACTGCTCCATCTTCGAATCCAAAATCGTTTTCACGAAACGTACAAACCGGATCGAAGTGGTTTTCGAGAACTAAATCTCGATGCCGGTCTCTTCGAAACGATCAACGTATTGTCCAATATTGATAGTCGGTTATTTAACTATCAATTAATATTCACAATATCCATCGCACAATAAATAATTTCCCAAATTATTTATTAACTTCAAAATATCTTCACAAGATATATTTCTATTTTCAATCCCTTGAAAATAGTTTCAAATCATTCTCTTCCCAATGGAAAGGACTCCCAAACATTAATTTTCACTAGAAATAACCAAGCACAAATCTTAAGATTTGAAAATAATTTAAAACTCTTATTATAACTTATCCTTCAAGGCATTTAAATTAAAAATTTCTTTAATACTTTATAAAAATATATACTTTAAGAATATTCAAAATGAGGCTATTTTATAGAATATAAAAACTAGATTTTCTCTTTTAAAACAAATACCAAGTCATTTTTTTTATAATTACTACTATAATAGGTTACAGGAAATACCTACTTTAGAATTTAAATATTAAAAATAATAAATTTTTACAAAGCATACTTTCTAAATCAACTTTAAAATCTTTTAAATTATATTTAAAAATTTACTTTGAATCGTACTTGGTTATTCAGGGAGAATTTCAAATCTTAACCATTTAAATCAATTACCCAAATTGATTTCCAATTTTATTCTATTTGAAATCAATTTCTTTACTTATCAGTTCATTTCAAAAATTCATTTGTTATGGACTTAATTATTATTATTTTCTATGTGATTTCAAACCCCTTTAACTGGAATATAACAAATTCAGGTTATTCCCAAATTCTTCTTTATTCTTTCCAATAATTTAAATCCTGAATTTAAATAAATGTTTTGTTCTTTTTAAATAATACACTGAATTTTAAAATTCATTAACTTCCTGTTTATTTAGATTTTCCTTTCTATATTCACAATTTATTTATTAGAAATTTAAAGTCACTTTATTTCTTCTCCAATTCATTCTTTAAATTTATTCTATATTTACTTTACTTATAGATTCACTTCTTTTATTTTCTTCAAAAATCCAATTTATATATATTATTTTGGTACTGCATTATACCCAATTATATCAACCCAGCCTTAGCATTTAATACTTCCACATAATTCATTATAGAATATCAAATAAGCAGAACAGAGAATATCAAATAATTTAAATAAAAGATGAGGGGTCCAGTTGGATCCCTCCAACTTGTTTTTCCTGCATTCACAGATGTTAGCACAACATAATATGCCAATTTCAAATTAGACCATACTATATCTCATCAATCAATTCAAGCATTCGAACATTTATTTAAATTTAATCATTTAAACTTAAATTTAAATTTAAAATCAGCCGAGTGAGATTAACTCACTTTTCATTTTGTTTTGCAATTCGATCCAACCCGGCTTGCTTCTATCAGATTTTGACCTTGTATAACAATCATAAGTTTTGTTAATATTTGAACTAATCGAACCGTCTATTAACATTTAGTATTGTAATTAAACTAATTTTACTTTATTTATTTTTTTCTTAAACAATTTTAGTAACCAAAACAATTCTATAGGTTAATTAGACAATCTAATTCCCAAATCAATTGTGTATAATTATTTTACTCCCTTGAAATTACTTAACTAAATGACATATATACGTTTATAGGTAAAATCCTATAAACTAAAAATTGAATATCAAACATAACTTACTGTAAATCGAGTGTAAGGCTAGATATATTTCTCCAAACTCAATATATGTATTCATTTAAAACTGAAATGTTTATACTTTACTGTAAACAAATTTCTTCACTTATATATATATAAATAAATTCAGAAATCAATCCAAAATAAGATTAACCTTACTGCACCGAACCCATATTCCAGAACGTGGCTTCACCGATGCAAAAACCTATCGCGAATGCCAACACAGCCCACTGCCGCCCTGACGCACTGCAACTTCGAACCTTGACGAAGACTTAGGCCCACCTAAATCGATTCCTCCATCACGTTCTCGACCAAGCCTTCGTTGCTGAGGTCGAATCGAGTGCCACCACTCGAACCATACGCGAATCGCAAAGACCGCGTCGCTGAAATCGAGTCGTACGCCTCGGCCGAGAAACGCCTTCCCCTCCTCTCCGCGCACGGCTCAAAATCGATCGATTCGATTTCGAAATCCCCTCCTTTAATTTTTCTTTTTTTTTCTTCGGCACGAAAGATTCTGCCATTTTTTTTTAATCGCCGAGCGCTTAGGGTTTTCAAAAAGAAGGAAAAAAAGGGGGGTTCGGCCCTATTGTGTTGCGTTTTTTTTTAATAAACGTGGCTTCCCCCTTAAGCTTCTTCTTTTATTCATCATCATCATTATTATTATTTTCGAGCATTTAGAACTGAAAGGATAATGGTCTCGTTTTCAAAAAGAAACAAGATAAGGGATGGTGTGTTCGAGAAGGCAAAGGAAGCGTGTTGAAGACGCCTTGATACAGTGTTCACTTATTTTTAATTCAAATTCAAATCGATTATTATCAATTAGATTTTCAGTGCGTTTATATAACGTTCGCTCACACAACAACTCTGATCGCTATGAAATTTGAAATCCGATAATAATTCAATATTACGGACCCAATGGAACTGGTTTCGTAGAATTCCAAGACCGTGTCTCGGAAATCTATTTTTAAATTCAATTTAAAACGATAAAATTTCAAAATCGAACAAACACTTTCAAATTCAATTCTTACACTTTTACTATCTTTAATATCCTCGATATAAATTTTATAAACCTTCAAATTATTTTAAACCGGCTTAAAACTCCAAATTCAGTATTTCACCCAACTTCAAATTATTTAATTCAATAGTTAAATTATCAAATAAATGGTGATATTCGTAATTCAAGTTAAAATTATTATATTGAATATTTAAAATCAATTAAATATTCCGATTTTAAATGCTTGAAAATTCCGGGTCGTCACATTCCTCCCCCCTTAAAAGAATTTCGTCCCCGAAATTACAAGTTAGAAAGAATGGTTCAATAGCCGTTTACTTTTCCCAAAACCAATCAGTTCTTGACAATTCAACATCTTACCTCCTATCTTTAATAGAAGGCCCATTACAATTCTTACTAACTTCCCAACTTTTCCCTTTCCTAATAACTTTACTTATACAATCATTCAAATTATAATTCAAAACCAAATTTTGAATTGTCGAAAATTTTCTCAAAATTTTTCTAACTCCCTAAATTCCCGAAAAATTTCGCCAGCGTCTCCTTTGCGCGGCTAGCTCGGTACAACTACAAAATGGCTCTACGGCCTCCCAAATCCAAAAGGAAAACAAAAAGCCAAGTGGCTCAATCCAAAATCCCAATCAAATTCACACCAAATGTAAATACATACCTTTTTGTTGAGCATTTCAAATTTATTTTTTCTGAAATCAAATCCAATTCCCTTTTCCTTTTGTAGTACCTGCATATCCTGCTTAGCACTAATATCTAATCACAATATTCCCAAAACATCATATCAACTTTCTCACAAAATGCCAATATCTATTCATTCCAATATTGACTTGAATTATATTAGCAGTATCAATTTTCATTTAAGAATTCACCATTCCCTCTTAAGTTAGTATAAGCATTTTATATACTTCTTTATTTGTTTTCACTTTACCACTTTAGGTAATATCTATTTCTATTCAAATCGATTCTTTCATTTCCATATGAATTCAATTTATCTTTAACTCTGAATATATAAATTTTATTTGTCATTTATTACTAATTCATATCATTATTTTAATTAGTTTCATTTACTAACTAATTTCAATTTCCAGTTTGAAACCGTTTTGCTGTTAACTAAATTTTTCAAAATTTTCAAAAATTTTCTAGCTCCCAAAATTTCTAAATTTTTTTGGCAGAGTCTCCTTTGTACGGAGGAGCTTTTGCAATTTGACAAGAGATATAAATATATATACATCGACCCACACGGTCGAAAAAACCAAAAACAGTTCATATTTCCTATTCTTATTGTGTAGGCGTACCTTATTTAGCACTTTAAGCAAGCGGCTTATTAATTTTAGCAAATAGCACAACCAAATCCAGCCACACGGCTTCCAGGTACCTGTACTTACTCAATTTAAACATGTAAGTGCCAAATATATGCAGTTTAACTATATTTCACTTAGTTGCAATGGTTAAAACATATGAATTCTAAAGAAATGCACATCCAACATTTTCCGTAAGCAATTTTTGCAACTTTCATACTAATTCAAATGTTTCAATTAATTTATAAACCATTTTCATTCAAATTTGAATGGTTTAAAACTCAATCGCTTACATTTAATTTATTCTTAAGCAAACTCAATTCATATTTAATTCCATTGCTTTCAAAAATCAATTTATTTCACTCCTATTAATTCATAGAATTTTAATTACCTCCATTTACATCCAATGATATTTATTCTATGCAAATTTGACAAGATCTATGTGAACAAACAAATATTTATGTTTTATAACCAATTTAAATGGATTTCAACTCGATTTATACTTAATTCTATTCCATTCTTAAATTTATTCACGACCATATATTCTCATTTTCATTGCATTTCAGATTGAATCCATTCATTCGCATTTCATTTCATTATTCAAACCAGTTCATTCCAAACCATTAACACTTTAGGTTCATCTTCATTGCCAATTAAATTTCCTTTTAATTTCAATTCATTCACGACCATTTATTTAGCTCGACCCATTCAAAGCTTGCATATTACTACCCATTCCCGAATTAATTCAAACCAAGCCTTAATTTAATGGCCTTCCAGATTTACTCGTAGCCGAGCCTCTAATTATTCTTAGTTTAAGTTAATTTACTCAATTTATTCCACTTCAAACTTAAGTTCACTCCCCTTTGATTCTTATTTATTCCATCCATTTATGTATCCAATAAAATCAGTTTATCCACTCAATCCATTTTGAATTTTCATTTCCTTAAATATTATGTATAACCCACCAAATTCTATTTCAATCCAATTTATTTTTAATTGATTTAAATCCAACCCAATATCATTACACTTAGTTTTAAGTTGAATTCAATTCAACTCTCCCTCTTATATTCAGCTTAAGTCAATTTATTCAAATTTCATACCTAAGCTCATTCTCATTTTGCAAGTAAATTCCTCTTTTCAATTTAACTTGATTCTATTTTAATCCAATCTCATGCCAAACTACAAATTTATTTGATTAGTTATTATAAAATTTAACCTTTTTGTTAACCGGCATTTTGGCCCGGTTACAAAACGACAGTCGAAGACATTATTATTAGCGCTAGACAAGATTTTGACCTCGAAGAGCCTGGAGGTGTTAGCAAGTTGTCAGGCCCATTAGAAAAACGTTCGGCATAAAGCGACATTCGGTATTGAATATCGTTCGACACCTAAAGCACATTCGGCAACTAGAACGTTCGGCATGCAGGGTTGTACTCGGCACAAATGAGCACTCGGCACGTTTGAACGTTCGGCTGTCAAAGGGTTGTACTCGGCCTGCTCTTTACTCGGCATATCCTTTGCTCGGCATGTCCTCTGTTCGGCATTCCCTCTACTTGGCATATCCTTTCACTCGGCATCCACGCCTCACACGGCAAACCCTTCACACGGCAAGCCTTTCACTCGGCATGCTCCTCATCTGGCACACAAGTTCCACTCGGCATATCTTCCACTCGGCATTCTTACATGGCAAAGGCGTATCCTTCCACTCGGCATCCCAACATCGTTCGGCCCGCTTCCTCCATTCAACAGAGAGACCCATCGACCTGGAAAGGAAGGCACGACATGCCGACCGTTCGGCCTGTTTCACTCGGCACGCAGAGCGTCCGGCCTCACTTCGTTCGGCATAAAGATGAAGGTTCGGCATTTGGTCGTTCGGCCTATTTGGGTCGGCACATAGGGCTTACTCCATTTGGACCGAGTTATTCAGTTAGCAGGCCCACCAGGGAAGTCCAACCCACCTTCGTCTATAAATAGAGGGGCATGGGCACAGTGAAAGGGACCTTTTTTTCCGGGAACACTGGGGAGACTCTGTCATTTCTTATACTCTCCTCTTTTTAATTCAAACTGGTATCCAAGTGATTGATTTACGGATTGTATCTGTATTCAAGTAATTAAGAAAGCAATAAAGATTAAACTCAAAGTGGCTGTAAGAAGTTACGCCGAACCACTATAAATCTGGGGTTCTCGATTTTGTTATTCTTTTTCATTGAATTACACTATTTTTCAATCCTAATTTACTCTCTTCATTAATCTCTCTACATAAGTCTACTCAAGGGTGTTAGTGACCAATTTTGGTGCTAACACTTTTAGATTCAGCTCATTCAATTTATTACAAAGCCATTTCCAATTTATTTCCACTGATTTGAATTTTATTTACAATTCATACCATTACTATTTTAATCCATTTATATTTTTATTCGATACATTTCAAATTAATTTTAATTTGTTAATACTTCAAGTTAAATTTAATTTACAACTCAAGTTCTGAATCCACTAGCCATTTTCAATTCACTATTCACTTTTATGAATTCACAATGCAATTTCATTCTCAATTCATTTAATTAATTGCAAGGCTACTTTTAATTGTACTTTCTTCACTAATGATTCAAGTTGAATTTGATTTATAACTTGAGTTTTATTTCCAAATTTCATCATTAGCTTACAATTCAGCTTCTATTTAATTTCATTGAATTCCATTTACACATTTCATTAACTAATTTATTTTCAATTAATTATAATCCAACACTTGAATTTTAATCCCAAATATCACTGCATTTAATTTTCCTAGTTCAATTTAGTTTATAATTCAAGTTTTGATTTTTATTTTATTCTCCAATTCATCAATAATATTTATTTTGGAGTTTTGTATCTCACTTTTCAAATTTAATAAGTCACATCTTATTATTTACACAATTCCATTCCTCATAGGCTTGAATATATTATTCTTTTATTTTTAACTCAAGCCGTATGCTTCTTTATAACCCAAGCATATTTTATTCATGCATTTTAATTCTTTTACAAGTTATTCTGGTTTATTTATTTCCATCCCAATCCTTATCCAATTTATTTTCCATTTATTCAAATAATAATCTAATTGCATTCTATAACTTAATTGAATTCTTATTCCAATTCAATTTTATTTTAACTCAAATTTATTTACCTCAATTCGATTTCAACATAATTTGAATACAACTGGATATTATTTTCAGCCTATTTAATTAATTTTAATCCAGTTAAATTTTAGTTGCCAATCCAAGTTAATTTCATTTTCATTTGAAATTTAATTTCCATTATTCAAAGCTTATATTTCTTTCATGATTTAAAAACCATCTCCATTTATAAGCTTACAACTATCTCATCAGGATTTCCAAACACCCGGTTTTGGTTTCAAAACATTTTGAAATCCTCAACATCTCAAATCACATTTCTCAAATGTCAAACCAATCCTGGCTTTTATTTCAACAAATTCCCTTTTTGAAATTTTCAAAAACAACTAGCTTTATGAACAAATCAGTTTTTGGCAGCAATCCATCACTTAGAAATCTGAAAATGAATACTAATGATGCGACCGTCATCATCAGGATTTATTTTCCAATAATCCAACTGATTTCAATGCTATATCACTTTCAAAACCCATATAAAACAAATTTCCATTCAGAAATACCCCCAAAACAATAATGTTATCATTTATCTTCAAAACACTTTGATTACATTCCCAAAATCTCTGAAATTTTGAATTTCCAAATCCTGCATAAATCAATTTTACTATAATTCATTTGCATAGCTTATACTCATACAAATTATCATTTGGTTATATTTCAATTCATAATTTACATTTATAATTCATATTTATGAATTCCATTTTATAATGACTTTATTCCCTTAAACTTAAGTTATATGTTCAGTTTCTAGTTAAATTCCCACTCAAAAATGATAATACTTTAAATATCATCATTCCTAACATCCAAGCAACCATATATTAGTTAAATAGTTTACAAAAACTTTCTTTATATCAAAATATATTTTTGGGTAAAATTATTTCATTTACCCATATTTTAAACAATACCATGTCAATTGTTCTATTCAAGTGTTTAGAAACCCCTTCGATACAGTTGCGCAGACTGTGTCGACGAAGGTTCATATGCCACTCAATAAATCAATCAACACAATATTAAAACAATTTATATTCACTAACAAATACGCGCTCATATCTATTAATACGCTCAAACCCATTTTAGAGTACTATAGACTCTATTCTATGAGTAGTTCCCACCAGAGCCAAGGTTATCACCAACCTAAGCTCCGATACCAACTGTAACGACCCGCAAATCCGTACCCCTTGAGTGAACACTATTCCACAACAATCAACTCAAGTTGTACAGAAATACGAACCATTTGGGTTAAAGAAGAAGAGGTAGAAAAAGAGAAAACAAAATCAACATCAGAATCTAACCATCGCAGCGGAATAAAATATAATAGATAATAAAAAAATCTTTACTCAAAAATCAAATATCTCTGTTTATATATTACATCATCAGAGTACATCAAACACAGCTCAACATCCATATCATACAAATGAATACACAACAACTCAACACAGCGGAATTATATGTATATACAAGTACGAGAGTACGTATCGTCATCCAGCTCGTCTCCTGAGCTCCACAGCATCATCCTGTATCCTATAATACTCGGTCTGACCCGAGCATTACAGTTAAATAACACCCGAGTCAGTCTGGATTGCCAGCGTGAGAAAAATCACACCCAATTGATTTTTAAAGTTTCAAAACTCCTTCGAAAACAAAAGCATCTCGTAAGACCACGCCACAAATAAACATGTCGGGTTTTTACCTTACGATAGCTAAAACAATTTTTATAGAAATCCTCTGATATTATAATAGGGTCTATATACAAATACTTATAAAATAGCCGAAATTGTTACATTCATTATGTAACGATCTTGGATTTAGACTATATTTAGATTGATAATTTAAATTTATTTTTGAATAAAAAATTGTGCAATTAATTGTAAAATTGATTTTTTGTTTAAATTTAACAAAGGTTGTTTTGTTCTTGTTTTAATATTATTGATAAAATAAGTAATTTATTTATATAGTGATAATTTCTTTTATAAATTATTTTAAATTTAATAATGAGCTATTTTCAAACAATATTAACAATAGGTAATTAAATATTGGATAGTTTAAGTTAATATAAAAAGAGAAATAAAATAAGCAAAATCAAATAAAATAAAATATCTAAACATAAATGTTGCCATATCTCTAGCAGCAAACAAAATTGATTCGAATTGTTAAAGAATCATTTCAGCTAAAACAAATAAAATATAAACATGAAAACATAAAGTACAAGCAAGACACCTCTAGCAATGCAGCCTATGATTAAAATATCTCAAGCCATTAAAGCAAGATTCGGCCACCAAAGTAGAAAAGAAAAAAAATGTCTTTAGTCAACCAAAGCAATGTTATCAGACATGCCTATTGTACAAAATAATATACATCCTGTAAATTCACTTTTTTTTTATATATAGTTCATCACTTGTACTAAATATATCAACCTGTAGACATGTTTCCCCTATATCATCTTCATGTCATTTCGTCCATCTTCCAAACTGAGAAAGAAAAGAAAAAAAAAATATAAACAAAACAAAATTCAAGTTTGAAAGCAAGCTCCAGGTTTAACTTCAAATTCTTGAAGCAAAGCAAGTAGCAGATTGAACAAGCTAAAAACAAATCATTACAGATCAAAAGCATTTCCAGAATTATGTTCAAGGCCCCTCTGTTCTTTGTTTTCTTCTCTGCCTCTTCTTTTATAAAGTGAGTAACCTTTAAAATTTGAAATAAACTCGGTTGCATACTAACTAATCTGAAATGAATGTGAATCATATGACATCTGCTGTGTATATATTTTTGTATAGTATGTCTGTTATTCCTTCAGAGTATCCTCTGCTCATACCTTCCAGTACTCAAGTTTTGTTTTAATTTTTTTTTTATCTTGTCTTTGTTTAAATTTAAGTTTCATATGAAACTGGTCTGCTGATCATGAACTTTAGTTTTAACTTATACTTGAGTTGAAATAATATGAAAATATCTCTGGAATTTTTTTTAACAGATGAATCAACTTTGAAATAGTGAAAATTTAAACTTCATAAATTTTTGCTTTAGAGTTAAGATCTGAACCAACATTTAAAAACATGAATTTTAAAAAAAAAATCAAGATTTTTAGAAAAAGGGGTATAGTGCAGTTTTGAAATAAACTGTAAATGCAAATTCGGGATTTTTGGGTGACCACTGTTATCGAGGTGGTCGGGCTTGCTCATGGCGATCGAGGAGGCTAAGGTGGTGATGGGAAAATTCACCGATGATGGTACATTTCACTGTGGAGGAAGTGGTTGGAGTTTTGAATCTGGAACCCTAGTTTTTGCCGCGTCTATTGAATTGATCACCATGGTTTGTGTGATGGACCGAGTGTCACGAGCTTTTGAGGGAAGGTTGAGGAGAGGTGGACGAGGCTACGGCCGAAATTTGGTGGCCTCCGGTGGTCCGAGCATCGAAAGCGTGACGTTGACAGGGTTGAGGGGGAAACCTGTTCGTTTCCAGGTTTGAGAGAAGGGCTCGATTTTGATCAACGGCGCAATCGTGGATTCTAGGTGGTTGTAGCAATCAAGTGAGGCCGTGGCGACGTGCTGGAGGTGGCAACGTTGATCGGTGATGGTCATCGCGATTGTGCACGTATACGTGCATCTTTTCGTATCAATGTTTTGAGTTTCTCGGGGAAGAAGATAAGCGTGCTCGGGTTGATGTTCGAAGTTTTGAAGCGTCTGACTCGAAGTAATATAGCTCGAGCCTGTTGAATTGAAAAATGTTACAGATCTTTAAAATTTTGAAAATCAAATCTGTACCAGGTTTTAAGTTATGAATATCATGCTAAAGTTTAAAACTAAAGAAAGAATAAGACCTGATTTTGGAAACCAAAATAATTAAAATAAGTTATAAACTTAAAGACAAAAGCAAAAGTTTTATTTAGGTTATGTTAAACAAGAATTTTAAACAAAGTGTTAACAAAATTCCCAGTAAAGTTTTTTTTGTTTAACATGTTAATTTAAAAGTTTGAAGTTCAAATTTGTTGTGACTTTGGAAATTTTATCCCAAAGTGTTTTCAAAAAAAATGATAATTAAAGTGATTAATAAAGATAAAATGGTTTATCTTGTAGTTAATTAAGATCTTAAGTTATTAATGATTTATTAATTAATATAAGTAACTAAAGGGTAATTACTTAAAGAATAATTACTTAATTAATGATTGATTAAAGATTAATTAAAGGTTAATTAATTAAAGCAATTAATTGAAGATAATAAATCAAAGATTAATTAATTTATGTGAGTGGTTAGGGATGATCACTTATTGGAATTTTATTAAGTAAATGGTAATTAATCAATTAAGGGTTAAATTATTAATTAAAGATAATTAATTAAATGGTGAATTAAATAATTAAAGGTTAATTATTTAATAATTAAAGGTTGATGAATTATAATTAAAGGTTAATTAATTTATTATTAATGGATAATTAGTAAAAGATTAAAGAATAATTAATCAAAATGATTTGTAAATTATCAATGTTGATTAACCAGGATTTATAATTCATAAGAAATTAATTTGATTTAAAATTAATCAGATAATTAACTGATCTTACTTACGAATATTTGGATTCTATTGGATGACTTGATTGTTGATATCCCTAATTTATGATGCTTTGTATATATCCTGATTTATGTTGTGATCTGTGATAAATTATCTGTGATGTAATTTACTAGCCGTGGCATATATATTTGTGATCTGTATATAACAGATAAGCGCTATAGTTTATATCACTTATCAATTATATTCCTGTATTCTGATCTGTGATAATTGTATGATGTTGCACTACTGTGTATAACCCCTGGACTACACCATACGCACACAAATATGGATTTCACGAGGAAATCGGTTAAGTCACAGATAATTAAAATTTAATGTTTTTGAAATTAAAGTTTTAATTTCAAATTGATTTTGAAAATGGATTTGGGTTAAACGGTAAAACTTTTGAAAAAGGTTTTCACAGATAAAAGCTATTTTGAATAACTCGGTAAAATCTCCAATTTAAATTATTCAATTTGAATTTGAATTCGACATTTGGAATTGAATTCGATGATTGGAAATTATGGTTAAAGATATTATAAACATGTTTGTATGAATTTAAACCATTTTAAAGGTATGGTTTTGGGAATTTGAATTTAACCCAAGGATTTCAACTCATATAAATGAATCAGATTTCCAAAATGAAAACCGTTGTTTTCAAATGATAAACACTATTAGATAAGAACTGAGATTCCAGTTAATTAGGGGAATTTCAAGATGGAATAGAGAAATGATTTTCCTAAGTTATGAATGAATTCTTTTTGAAAGCTATGAATTAAATCTGTTTATTTTTAACAGATTTAAATTGATGATTTGTTTAAATCAAATTGAAATGAAATTGTTTTGAAGGCTATAAGTTAAATCTATGATTTAAAGATTTAACGAGTTAATCAAATTGAAATGAAAATTGATTTGGAAAATCTTTGAATGAATCTTTTGTTTAAAAGATTAAAATGTGAAAATTGTTTAAACCGTTAAACGTTGTGAAAATGAATCTTTTTGTTTAAAAGATTTGAAATGGTAATTGGATTAAACCATTTGAAAGAAAGTTTTGAATTATTAAGTTGTGACTTAATAGAAATCCCATATCCATATGTTTTAAATATTGCGCTTACTATTCGGGTTAGCCGGGAAAGGACCTTTGGGTCGTATAACCCATTCCGAATATGTGATACGTCGTTATGGATAGCATTTGAAGACCGGTGTTGAAGACCGGGTATTTGCAAGAACGATAGTATGACCTATCGATTGTCTCTGCACTGAGTTGCAACGGTATAGAGACTCCCTAAGTGATGGGAAATCCGATCGGGATTGTGAATATCCGGATTGCAAGGACTTCTTTGTAAGTGCCTTCGGTTCTGTTCGAGCCCGGAACAGACTTGTATGGATTGTATGTCTGACATTACAAATTGAGATATAAAGCCGATTTCTTTCAAATATATTTCTGTTGGTGGCGAAGAATTTATTCTTTTAGCTTAACACCCTTCTCTGAGACGTACGAGCTCAGAGGTTATGTAGTTGAAGGTTATCAGCTATATATTCCCAATTTGGTAATGTGACATGCTGAGTGTTGCTGTGAAATGATCATTGTGTTGATCATTTGTGATAGGATCATTTATCTGATCGTCTATCCCGGTGATCATTTCTATGATCATTTGTTGACCCAAAGCATGGCTTTTGTATAAAGTATGTTTTTGTGGATGTGACTTCGTCGAGCCTCACACCTCGGGAATGGTCAAAACAGGAAAGATGCGGAAAGGTTATGAGGGGTAGCGCCCTTTAGGGTATGTGCATTTCCTTCTGGAAAAGGGTGGTATCATGGTATGGAGCCCAGATACTTACTCATGTTGAAAACACTTTATGATTGTGTGAATTGATTACGAGCGCTCGGTTGAAAGGTCCCAAAGGACCGGGGGATGGCATATTCGGTCAGTTGTTACTCAGTTAGGGGTAACCCGGCCTTGTGTTGGCAGAGATCCGGTTTGGTTCTCGGGGACGTCCATCCAGAGGCGTTCTCATGTGGCAATGGAAAGTTCCTTGGCCTGATCATTCGTTGGAAATCCAATTCCCAATACGAAACCTTGTACGGTATTAGTTGTAGAACCTGCTATTTACTTATGGTGGTCACCACTGTTTAGATGGTAGCTATAGTAGGCATAGTTCGAAATGTCTATGCTGGCTAGGATTTATATTCTACTTTCGAAATGAATTTTTCTCTACACTATGCACTAGTAATAATATCAAATGTTTCTTTTTAATGCGTATCAAGCATCTTTGACTATCATAAGGAGAAATCTCCTCTGATTCTGCGTTTGCATTGTGTGTGTGTGCGGGAGGCCTTATGGTAGTCTCATTTTTAAAAAGCATTGTGAATTGACTTTGAAAATCTTTTGTTGAATGTTTTAAAAGATAAACTGTTTTTGTTGCTCACACCAGTCCCACGACTGATCCGGAGTTTATTGTTTCTTTCCTAAACTCTGGGTGCTCAAAATTTCCTACACGAGCAGTCTAGAGTTGGGTTTTTTTCTTCAGATAGTCAGGTTTAGTAGATTATCTAGAGTTAGTTCAGTCTTTGGACCACACCAGTCTTGCTTAGCTTGGTGCATCGTTATTGGGGGTTTGAGCTATTGCTGGATTGATTCTTGTAAATGGAGTTGCAGTTCTCGGAGTTCTCTTTTGAAGACTATCTTAGAGTTATATTGTTCCGCTGCTAGATGTTGTCATCTATTTTCTTTTCCGCCGCTATTTATTGTATCATATCTCTGATGTATATTGATATCTATTGGATCATCTATTGTATCAGATATTGTATCAAAGCTATATATCAATGTATTATTCTTTTATTCTGCTGTGTTATTTACTTAATGTTGTTATAAGCTCCAGCGAATCGGATTTGAACGGTCGAATCTATGGCATTCGAATACGATTTGAAGTATGGATGTCGATTTTTGAGCGGACAAAATTCCAGTCGTTACACATTAAATTCCAGCTACTAGCCACAGAGTGGGTAATACAAACAAAACTCGTACAAGGTTCGTAGGGAGAATGGATTTCCAACTAATGACTAGGAACTGGGGTACCACCTGTCACAGTACAGGGCCTAGATTACCGTACCGAGGAGTACGCCCGCTCCCCTGCAACACAAGGCGGGGACTATCCCTTACTGGATAATCCCGAGTGAGATCACCCCGCGGTTGGGATCAGCAACCGCCCACTAAGCCGAATAAAAAGGGACATCCAGACTGGAATGACCACACCCTGCTTGGGTGCTACCCACCTAGCCTTGCTGCATAACCCCTGATTTTTAGTCATTCCCATTTTATGAGGCTTGAGGCTAAGCGTTACCTTTTTAGAACATATCCCTTTGAATGCCCATCATCCACCTGACGATGTTTTCGCAAGCGTTCGTCCATACAAGTCCGTCCCGGGTACGAATGGAACCAAAGGCACTATTCCTACTATATCCATTTTGGAAATATCCTCAGGATTAGTAGCGACTAGCCCTTGCACTTCACTGCTCCATCTTCGAATCCAAAATCGTTTTCACGAAACGTACAAACCGGATCGAAGTGGTTTTCGAGAAATAAATCTCGATCCCGGTCTCTTCGAAACGATCAACGTATTGTCCAATATTGATAGTCGGTTATTTAACTATCAATTAATATTCACAACATCCATCACACAATAAATAATTTCCCAAATTATTTATTAACTTCAAAATATCTTCACAAGATATATTTCTATTTTCAATCCCTTGAAAACAGTTTCAAATCATTCTCTTCCCAATGGAAAGGACTCCTAAATATTAATTTTCACTGGAAATAACCAAGCATAAATCTTAAGATTTGAAAATAATTTAAAACTCTTATTATAACTCATCCTTTAAGGCATTTAAATTAAAAATTTCTTTAATACTTTATAAAAATATATACTTTAAGAATATTTAAAATGAGGCTATTTTATAGAATATAAAAACTAGATTTTCTCTTTTAAAACAAATACCAAGTCATTTTTTCTAATAATTACTACTATAATAGATTACAGGAAATACCTACTTTAGAATTTAAATATTAAAAATAATAAATTTTTACAAAACATACTTTCTAAATCAACTTTAAAATCTTTTAACCTATATTTAAAAATTTACTTTGAATCGTACTTGGTTATTCAGGGAGTATTTCAAATCTCAACCATTTAAATCAATTTCCCAAATTGATTTCCAATTTTATTCTATTTGAAATCAATTTCTTTACTTATCAGTTCATTTCAAAAATTCATTAGTTATGGACTTAATTATTATTATTTTCTATGTGATTTCAAACCCCTTTAACTGGAATATACCAAATTCAGGTTATTCCCAAATTCTTCTTTATTCTTTCCAATAATTTAAATCCTGAATTTAAATAAATGTTTTGTTCTTTTTAAATAATACACTGAATTTTAAAATTCATTAACTTCCTGTTTATTTAGATTTTCCTTTCTATATTCACAATTTATTTATTAGAAATTTAAAGTCACTTTATTTCTTCTCCAATTCATTCTTTAAATTTATTCTATATTTACTTTACTTATAGATTCACTTCTTTTATTTTCTTCAAAAATCCAATTTTTATATATATTATTTTGGTACTGCATTATACCCAATTATATCAACCCAGCCTTAGCATTTAATACTTCCACATAATTCATTATAGAATATCAAATAAGTAGAATAGAGAATATCAAATAATTTAAATAAAAGGTGAGGGGTCCAGTTGGATCCCTCCAACCTGTTTTTCCTGCATTCACAGATGTTAGCACAACATAATATGCCAATTTCAAATTAGACCATACTATATCTTATCAATCAATTCAAGCATTCGAACAATTATTTAAATTTAATCATTTAAACTTAAACTTAAATTTAAAATCAGCTGAGTGAGATTAACTCACCTTTCATTTTGTTTTGCAATTCGATCCAACCCGGCTTGCTTCTATCAGATTTTGACCTTGTATAACAATCATAAGTTTTGTTAATATTTGAACTAATCAAACCGTCTATTAACATTTAGTATTGTAATTAAACTAATTTTACTTTATTTATTTTTTTCTTAAACAATTTTAGTATGCAAAACAATTCTATAGGTTAATTAGACAATCTAATTCCCAAATCAATTGTGTATAATTATTTTACTCCCTTGAAATTACTTATACTAAATGACATATATACGTTTATAGGTAAAATCCTATAAACTGAAAATTGAATATCAAACATAACTTACTGTAAATCGAGTGTAAGGCTAGATATATTTCTCCAAACTCAATATATGTATTCATTTAAAACTGAAATGTTTTTACTTTACTGTAAACAAATTTCTTCACTTATATATATATAAATAAATTCAGAAATCAATCCAAAATAAGATTAACCTTGCTGCACTGAACCCGTATTCCAGAACGTGGCTTCACCGATGCAAAAACCTATCGCGAATGCCAACACAGCCCACTGCCGCCGTGACGCACTGCAACTTCGACCCTTGACGAAGACTGAGGCCCACCTAAATCGATTCCTCCCATCATGTTCTCGACCAAGCCTTCGTTGCTGAGGTCAAATCGAGTGCCACCACTCGAACCATACGCGAATTGCAAAGACCGCGTCGCTGAAATCGAGTCGTACGCCTCGGCCGAGAAACGCCTTCCCCTCCTCTCCGCGCGCGACTCAAAATCGATCGATTCGATTTCGAAATCCCCTCCTTTAATTTTTCTTTTTTTTTCTTCGGCACGAAAGATTCTGCCATTTTTTTTTAATCGCCGAGCGCTTAGGGTTTTCAAAAAGAAGGAAAAAAACGGGGGGTTCGGCCCTATTTTGTTGCGTTTGTTGTTTCTTTTTAATAAACGTGGCTTCCTCATAAGCTTCTTCTTTTATTCATCATCATTATTATTATTATTTTCGAGCATTTAGAACTGAAAGGATAATGGTCTCGTTTTCAAAAAGAAACAAGATAAGGGATGGTGTGTTCGAGAAGGCAAAGGAAGCGTGTTGAAGACGCCTTGATACAGTGTTCACTTATTTTTAATTTAAATTCGAATCGATTATTATCAATTAGATTTTCAGCGCGTTTATATAACGTTCGCTCACACAACAAATCTGATCGCTATGAAATTTGAAATCCGATAATAATTAAATATTACGGACCCAATGGAACTGGTTTCGTAGAATTCCAAGACTGTGTCTCGGAAATTATTTTTAAATTCAATTTAAAACGATAAAATTTCAAAATCGAACAAACACTTCCAAATTCAATTCTTACACTTTTACTATCTTTAATATCCTCGATATAAATTTTATAAACCTTCAAATTATTTTAAACCGGCTTAAAACTCCAAATTCAACATTTCACCCAACTTCAAATTATTTAATTCAATAGTTAAATTATCAAATAAATGGTGATATTCGTAATTCAAGTTAAAATTATTATATTGAATATTTAAAATCAATTAAATATTCCGATTTTAAATGCTTGAAAATTCCGGGTCGCCACAACTAAACTTTAGATTTTTAAAATAATTTAAAACGCTTTACTTTGAAATATACTTTAAAACATTTAAGTTAAAAACTACTATAATAATTAATTAAAAAATACATACTATACGAATATTTTAAAATAAGGTTACTTTATAAACATAAAACTAGGTTTTCACTTCTAAAAACAAAATACTTAGTCACCTTTAAATAATTATTACAATAATATATTTGAAAAATATCTACTTTAGATTTAAACATTTAGAAATAATAAATTTTCTAAAACATGATTTTTAAAATAACTTTAAAACTTTTAACTTATATTTAAAAATTTACTTTAAAAACGTACTTGGTTATCCAGTAAAATTCCAACTTCAATTACTTAAATCAATTTCCCAAATTGATTTTCAATTTAATCCCTTCGAAATAAATTTCTTTACTTACTCGGTTCATTTCAAAATTCATTAATTATGGACTTTATTATTATTATTATTATTTTCTGTTTGATTTTAAACCTTTTTAACTGAAATATACAAATTTCAGGTTATTCCCAATTTCTTCTTTATTCTTTTCAATAATTTAAATCTTAAATTTTTGATAAATGTTTTGTTCTTTTTAAATAATAACACTGAATTTTAAAATTCATTAACTTTCTGTTTATTCAAATTTCCTTTCTATACTCAAGATTTATTTATCAGAATTTTAAAGTCACTTTATTTCTTTTCCAATTCATTCTTAAATTTATTCTATAAGTATTTTACTTACAAATTCAGTTCTTTTATTTTCAATTTCAAAAATCCAATTCATTTTTTTTTGTAATTCATTATACACAATTATATCTAATCAAACTATAGCATTCAATATTCCAATATAATTTATCGTAGAATATCAAATAATCACAACAGAGGATATTAAATAATTTAAATAAATATTAAGGCGTCCAGTTGGATCCCTCTAACTTGTTTTCCCTGCATCCACATATGTTAGCACAATATAAAATACCAATTCCGAAATATACCAAACTATAGCATATTAATCAATTCATCCATTCAACCAATTATTTAAATTTATGCCTGAATGAGATTAACTCACCTTTTTATTTTATTAGCATCCATTTGCAATCCAGCTTGCTTCTTTTCAGATGTGGACCTTGAAAAATAATTTGTATGATTTATTAATATTCGAAATATAAATCGACCTTTGATTACCATTTTATAATTCAATTAAATTTTAAACTAATTTTCTTGTAATAAATTTTTTTTGCCTAGAATAATTAGATAAGTAAATTAAACAAATTAACCACCTACTCCATTATTTTCTTTTGAAACTACATACATACGTATGAAAATAAATTATAGATTTCAAAAATCGAGTTTTATATAAACTTTCAACATTCATAAATCCTTATGTTTTTTTCCAAACCTTATCTATATACGTATTTACTAACTTACCTATATACATATTCTGTTAAATTAAAATAGAATTGTTTTTATATACTTACTGTAATCATTTTTCTCTAATTACAGTAAACAACAAAATAAATGGCTACCTCACTGTAAAATTTCCTTTGTTTCAACCCAATATCAAATTTAAATTAAAAGATAAATCTCTTATACCTTGCAGCAAACATGAACCTAGGCTAGCCGCTCACCCCTTCATCGCGACCGATACCTTCGCCTCGAAGATCTCAAGTACCCCCAAGCAGTCGCGACACCTCTTCACGCGATGCTCTCCACTGCTTCGTCGGCTCTTCGAATGAGACCATTTCCATCACTCGCGCAACCCACCATGCCCAGATGCGACGCCACCCTCACTCGAATCGAACTTGAGCCACTGCTATTACTTTCCCCTTTCCCACGAACTCAAACTCGAATCGAAATCGAACTCACGCCCAGATCCCTCTTTCCCCCTTTTTTGAAACGAATTCGATTTCGAATTCGAAGATTTGAGGAGGAGAGTATTCGAATTCGATTAGAAGAATATGGAACACCGACCGTTTAATTTTCTTTCTGGGTTCGGCTATCTAAGTTAAGGGTTGCGTGCGTTATTATATTTTTTTTAGAAGATGATGGAAATGTCTTCGACTGGAAGATAACTGATAGCGTGATTTATAAAAACAAAAATCTGAAATATTCCTTGCGTGTTTACAGGGTTAAAATGAAATGAGATGATGTTTTGTATGCTGATGTGAGTATGTAGGTCAATCAACCAATATACATAAATTTACTTAAATTTTAAATCATTATGACTTTACAACTTAAAATCTTGATCGTATGGAGAAGATAGCCCTTTTTGGATCGACTATTATCAATTAAATTTTTAGCGTGTTTATATATCGTACACTCATACACTAGCTCCGAACGCTACGAAAATTGAAACCCAATAACAATACACTATTACGGATCCAATGTAACCAGTTTCGTCGAATTCCGAGACTGTGCCTCGGAAGGCTATTTTTAAATTCAATTTGAACTATAAGATTTTAAAACCGAACAAACCACTGTTAGATTCAAATTTTTACAACTTCTATTATCTTCAGTGTTATCAATATAAATTTTATAAGCCTTCAAATTATTTTTAATAGGCTTAAAACTGAAGATTTAACATTTTACCCAACTTCACTTATTAAATTCAATAATTTAATCATTAAATAAATCGTGATATTCGCAGTTCAAGTTAAAATTTAACTTTTTAAATATTTAAAATCAATTAAATATCCCGATTTTAAATACTAAAAATTCTGGGTCATCACACTCCTTCCCACTTAAAAGACTTTCGTCCCCGAAATTACTAGTCAGGAAGAATGGTCCAATACCCGTTTACTTTTCTCAAAACCAACAATTCAACATTCTACCAACTATCTTTATATAGAAGACTCATTATCATTCTTATTACTTCTCAACTCTCTCATAGTTTTCAAATATTATTACTTGCTCAATCATTCAAATTTCAAATTTGAAACCAAATTTTGAATTATCAAAATTTTCTCAAATTTTTTTCTAACTCTCTAAATTTTCGAAAAATTTCGCCAGCGTCTCCTTTGCGCGGCTAGCTCGTTATAACTACAAAAAGCTTCTACGGGCTCCCAATTTCCAAAAAAAAAAAAAAAGCCAAGTGGCTAGATCCAAAAACCCAATCAAATTTCTTAGAAATTTAAACACATACCTTTTTGTCGAGCAATTCAAATTTATCTTTTGATATCAAAACCAACTCTCCTTTCCTTTTATAATACCTGCATATTCCACTTAGCAATAATATCCAATCACAACATTCAAAATATTTTATTGACTTCCTTACGAAATGTCAATATTTATTCATCCCAAATATTTACTTAGAATATATTTGTAATATCAATTTCCCATTTAGAATTCACCATTCTTTTCTTAAGTTTAGTATAAGTATTTAATATGCTTCCTTATTTATTTTCACTTCACCACTTTAGTTGATATCTATTTCTATTCAAATTGATTCTTTCATTTCCATCCGAATTCAATTTATCTTCAACTCTGCATATTAAATTTTATCTTCCATTTATCTGATTCATATTATAATTTTATGGTAGTTTCATTCACTAATTTATTTAAATTTACAGTTTGAAATTGTTTTGTCGTTAACAAAAAAAATTTTCCAAAAAATTTCAAAAAGTTTTCTAACTCCTAAAATTTCTGAAATTTTTTGGCAGAGTCTTCTTTGTACGGAGGAGCTTTTGCAATTTGACAAAAGATATAAATATTTATACATCGATCCACATGGTCGAAAAAACCAAAAACAGTTCATATTTCCTATTTTTATTGCGTAGGCGTACCTTATTTAACATTTATAAGCAAGCGGCTTATTTATTTTAGCATTTTGCACAATCAAATCCATCCATACGGCTACCCTGAACCTTTACTTACTCAATTTAAATATGTAAGTACTAAATATATGCAATTTATTGTATTTCACTAAAATTTAAATAGCTAAAACATCGATCATGTAACAATGCATGTGATATACTGGCATAACAAAGAAATTTCACATATAATGCATGTTATATGATTTCCATAAGCATACATTAGGTTCCGACACTAGTTTTAAATTGTTTGCATTCAAATTACATACCATTCCATTCAGTTGAAGTGAGTTACAACTTACTTGCTTTTATTTAATTCATTCTAAGCAAAACAAACTCTTATCTATTCCAATTGATGCAAAAAATCAATTTATTAAACTGCGATTGATTCATAAAATTTTATTTACTTCCGTTTAGTTCGAACGACCAATTTTCTAATGCAATTCGACAATATTAATTTGAATAAATAATTACATAAGCTTTATAACCATTTAAATTGATTCCAACTCAATTTACACTTAATCCCAACCCATTTTAATTGATTCACAAACTTTCATTGCATTTTCTTTCATATCTAAAAAGATTCGATTCCAAACCTTTTTATTATACTCGACAACCAATATATTAAATAACCATCTCACAATTTACTTAAGTTATTTATTTTCTTCAAACTATTCCATCCAATAACTTAAGTTTCTTTTATTCAAAGCCGTTTTGTTATACTCGACAACATCCCATGCTTCTATTAGTTCAAACTTAAGTTAATTTACTTCAATTTACTACCCTTTCGTAACTTAAGTTCATTCTCGTTTTAATTTATTCATACTCGAATTGGATTTATTTTCATCTCAAATCATTTTTATTTTAATCCAAGTCCATACAACTCAAGCTTTATATCCAAACTCTATTACCTATTCACAATCTTTGATTTGATTTTCCTTTGATCAAATCCCAACCATTTCACTAGTTTATTCGATTAGTCTATTCTTTTATCCATTTTAAATTTTAATTTACATTAACAATTCATTGTTGAATTTATTAATAATAAGGCCATTCAATTTATGCTTGAATTGGATTTGTTTATATTTCACACCATATCCATTTTAATCCAATTAAATTTTCATTCAACAACACTTCCAATTATAATCCCATACTTGATTTTCTTTTACATTTATCTTGAAAATCATTTTATTTGATTTCCTTGAGTTCAATCTTATTTTATATCCCAAGTTTGGATTTTTATCACAGAATACAATATTTTTATTCCGGCTTATTTATTCTTTTTTTTAAATTTTATAAGCTACTCACTTATTAATATTCATTCTTCCCCATCTATTTACAACCAATTTTATTCACATTTTACTTTTAACTAGGGGTTACATATTTATATTTTCAATGCTTTTCAATTTTTTTATGAGCTTCTGAAGTTTATTTATTTTAATTCAATACTTGTTTAATTTACATTTATTTGTTTGAGTGGAATTTTATTCCATTCAATAATATCTATAACTCGACTGAATTTATTTCAACCCAAATTTTATTTAGCTTCACTCCAGTTAAATCTAGCTACACACCATTCCTTTTGAATTTTGTTAAGCAAGGATTTAATTCCATTTAATATCATTCATGACACAACTGAATTTGGACTCAATTCAATCCAAATTTAACTAAACTTTATTTCTCAATATATGAGTTCAAAACTTATTTATTTACTTAAAAGCTTATGTTGTTCAGTTTAGTCATTTCATCTTATCACCAAATTCAAATTATATATATAACACCTACTGGCTTAAGGTATAAATTTCATTTCACAATTATAATCGTTTTACCTTTCAACTTTATATCCAATTTAATTCAATTTCAATTTCAATTTGATTTAACTTATCCCAAGTTAAATTCAAATATATTTTCTTCACTTCATTCACTTAAGTCAAATTTTAATTCCTGGATTAAAATTTTCAATTTCTTCTTATTAATATCAACTTTACTTTATCAGTTCAATAGTTGATTCATTAATTCATTCACAAATTCGTTTTCAACAATAAATTTGATTTCCAAACATTAATAATTTTTAGTCCATTTGAACTTGCTCTGCACCTTATTTTACACATATAAATCAAACATAATCCAATATTCAATTTCATTTCATTTTCATACCATATAAATCATTCAGTTACTTACAAATTTTAATCTTAAAACTTGTTTATTTAATTCAACTTAATTATTTTTTTCTCAAACTTAAGTTCAACATTCGATTTTGAAAACATATATATATATATATATATTTTTTTATATATATATCTAATCAAACTGTTCCTTTGAATTTTAAAAATCAACCAAATTCTGCCAACAAACGTTAATCCAAAACATCCTGGTAGCAATCCCTCTTTTGGAAACTCGAAAATGAACATCGATGATGCTGCAGTCATCACCGAAATTATTTTCCAGCGACCATAAAGAGTTCAATGCTTTTATCTCTTTTTAAAACCCATCCAATATTTTTAAATTCCAAATCACTCGAGATTTCAAATCTGATTCAGAAATATTTCTCAATATATATTATCTTCCCAACTTTTGAGAATCATTATCAATTCAAATGGAATTTAAACTCCCAAATTCCAAATCTCAAATCCTTTAAATTTATATCCAATACTGCTTTGGAATCTTATTTTATTTTAATTATTAATCACACTATAATTCATATTTAGTTTATCTTTACAAATTTCATTTGTATACAATTTGGTTTCTTAGTTTTTAATTATGGTTTCAATTCTTTAATCAATTATAACCACATTTACAAATTTCATTAATTTATTAATTTATCCCTTAATCTTGGTTATTATTTTAATTTTGTATTCAAATATCATACAATTATAATAATTTAATATTACCACTTTCCAACAACCAAACATCCATATATAACTATAATAATTTACGAAAATTATTTTCTTTATATACAAAATAATTTTGGGTAAAATTATTTCATTTACCTTATTTAAAACAATACTGTGTCAGATTATCTTGTTTAAGAGTTTAGAAATCCCTATCGATGATATGACGTCCCATATATCGACCAGAATCCATAAACACTCAACCGATAAATCAACAAATTATAAAAATAATTTTATATTCACTAATAAATACGCGCTCATATCTATTAATACGCTCAAACTCATTCTAGAGTACTTCGGACTCTATTTAATGAGTAATTCCCACCAGAGCCAAGGTTATCACCAACCTAAGCTCTAATACCAAGTGTAACAGCCTTGCAAATCCGTACCTCTTGAGTCAACACTATTCTGCCTAAATCAACTCAAGTTGTACAGAAATACGAACCATTGGGTTAAAGAAGAAGAGATAGAAGAAGGAAAATAGAAAACAACAACAGAATCTAACCATCGCAGAGGAATAAAATATAATAGCTAATAATGGTCTTTACTCAAAAATCAAATATCTCTGTTTATATATTACATCATCAGAGTACATCAATAACGTACATCTGGATACACAGCTACTCAACACAACGGAATATATATATATATAAAACAAGTACGAGAGTACGTATCGTCATCCAACTCGTCTCCTGAACTCCACAGCATCAAATCCTGTATCCTATAATACTCTGTCTGACCCGAGCATTACAGTTAAATAACACCCGAGTCAGTCTGGAATACCAGCGTGAGAAATTCACACTCAATTGATTATTAAAGTTTCAAAAATCCTTTGAAAACAAAAACATCTCGTAAGACCATGCCACAAATAAACATGTCGGGTTTTTACCTTACGATAACTAAAACAATTTTTATAGAAATCATCTGATATTATAATAGGGTCTATATACAAATACTTATAAAATAGCCGAAATTGTTACATCTATTAAATTCCAGCTACTAGCCACAGAGTGGGTAATACAAACAAAACTCGTACAAGGCTCGTATGGAGAATGGATTTCCAACTAATGACTAGGCACTGGGGTACCACCTGTCACAGTACGTGGCCTAGATCACAGTACCAAGGAGTACGCCCGCTCCCCTACAACACAAGACTAGGACTACCCCTTACTGGATAATCCCGAGTGAGATCACCCCACGGTTGGGACCAGCAACCGCCCACTAAGCCGAAATAAAAAGGGACATCTAGACAGGGATGACCTCACCCTGCTTGGGTGCTACTCACCTAGCCTTGCTGCATAACCCCTGATTTTCAGTCATTCCCATTTGATGAGGCTTGAGGCTAAGCATTACCTTTTTAGAACATATCCCTTAAAATGCCCATCGTCCACCTGACGATGTTCCGAAAGCATTCGTCCATACAAGTCCGTCCCGGGTTCGAACGGAATCGAAGGCACTATTCCTACTACATCCATTTTGGAAATATCCTCAGGATTAGTAGCGGCTAGCCCTTGCACTTCACTGCTTCATCTTCGAATCTGAACTTGTTTACACGAAACTTACAAACCGGATCGAAGTGGTTTTCGAGAAATAAATCTCGATCCCGGTCACTTCGAAATGATCAACGCAGTTAGCCAATATTGATAGTCGGTGATTTAACTATCAATTATTATTTACAACATCCATCAAACAATGAATAATCTCCCAAATTATTTATTTATCTCAAAAATATCTTCACAAGATATATTTTCACTTTTCAAACCCCTTTGAAAAACAATTTCAAACTATCCTCCTTCCTCAGAACAAATTCCAAGTATTTTCTATTTCCACTGAAATCACCAAGCACAAAACTTAAGATTTTTAAAATAATTTAAAACGGTTTACTTTGAAATATACTTTAAAACATTTAAGTTAAAAACTACTTTAATAATTAATTAAAAATACATACTATACGAATATTTGAAAATAAGGTTACTTTATAAATATAAAACTAGGTTTTCACTTTTGAAAACAAAATACTAAGTCACCTTTAAATAATTATTACAATAATAGATTTGAAAAATATTTACTTTAGAATTTAAACATATAGAAATAATAAATTTTCTAAAACATGCTTTTTGAAATAACTTTAAAACTTTTAACTTATATTTAAAAATTTACTTTAAAAACGTACTTGGTTATCCAGATAAAAATTCCAACTTCAATTACTTAAATCAATTTCCCAAATTGATTTCCAATTTACTCCCTTCGAAATAAATTTCTTTACTTACTCAGTTCATTTCAAAATTCATTAATTATGGACTTTATTATTATTATTATTTTCCATCTGATTTTAAACCTTTTTAACTGAAATATACAAATTTCAGGTTATTCCCAATTTCTTCTTTATTCTTTTCAATAATTTAAATCTTAATTTTTAGATAAATGTTTTGTTCTTTTTAAATAATAACACTGAATTTTAAAATTCATTAACTTTTTGTTTATTCAAATTTCCTTTCTATACTCAAGATTTATTTATCAGAATTTTAAAGTCACTTTATTTATTTTCCAATTCATTCTTAAATTTATTCTATAATTATTTTACTTACAAATTCAGTTCTTTTATTTTCAATTTCAAAAATCCAATTCATATTTTTTTGTAATTTATTATACCCAATTATATCTAATCAAACCATAGCATTTAATATTCCAATATAATTTATCATAGAATATCAAATAATCACAACAGAGGATATTAAATAATTTAAATAAATATTGAGGGGTCCAGTTGGATCCCTCCAACCTGTTTTCCCTGCATCCACAGATGTTAGCACAATATAAAATACCAATTCCAAATATACCAAACTATAGCACATTAATCAATCATCCATTCAACCAATTATTTAAATTTAATCATTTAAATTTAAATTTAACTGAATGAGATTAACTTACCCTTTTATTTTATTAGCATCCATTTGCAATCCAGCTTGCTTCTTTTCAGATGTGGACCTTGAAAAATAATTTATATGATTTATTAATATTCAAAATATAAATCGACCTTTGATTACCATTTTATAATTTAATTAAATTTTAAACTAATTTTCTTGTAATAAAATATATATTTTTTCCTAGAATAATTAGATAAGTAAATTAAACAAATTAATCACCTACTCCATTATTTTCTTTTGAAACTACATACATACATATGAAAATAAATTATAGATTTCAAAAATCGAGTTTTTTATAAACTTTCAACATTCATAAATCCCTATGTTTTTTTCCAAACCTTAACTATATACATATTTACTAACTTACCTATACATATTCTGTTAAATTAAAATAGAATTATTTTTATATACTTACTGTAATCATTTTTCTCTAATTACAGTAAACAACAATATAAATGGCTACCTCATTGTAAAATTTCCTTTGTTTCAACCCAATATCAAATTTAAATTAAAAGATAATTCTCTTATACCTTGCAGCAAAACGTGAACCTAGGCTGGACGCTCACCCCTTCATCGCGACCGATGCCTTCGCCTCGACGATCTCAAGTAACCCCAAGCAGCCGTGACACCTCTTCACACGATGCTCTCCACTGCTTCGTCGGCTCTTCGAATGAGACCATCTCCATCACTCGCGCAACCAACCATGCCTAGATGCGACGCCACCCTCACTCGAATCAAACTCGAGCCACTGCTATTACTTTCCCCTTTCCCACGAACTCGAACTCGAATCGAAACCGGACTCGAATCGAATCGAACTCACGCCCAGATCCCTCTTTCCCCCTTTTTTTGAAACGAATTCGATTTCGAATTTGAAGATTTGAGGAGGAGAGTATTCGAATTCGATTAGAAGAATATGGAACACCGACCGTTTAATTTTCTTTCTGGGTTCGGCTATCTAAGTTAAGGGTTGCGTGCGTTATTTTTTTTTTTTTAGAAGATGATGGAAATGTCTTCGGCTGGAAGATAACTGATAGCGTGATTTATTAAAACAAAAATCTAAAATATTCCTTGCGTGTTTACAGGGTTAAAATGAAATGAGATGATGTTTTGTATGCTGATGTGAGTATGTAGGTCAATCAACCAATATACATAAATTTACTTAAATTTTAAATCCTTATGATTTTACAACTTAAAATCTTGATCCTATGGAGAAGATAGCCCTTTTTGGATCGACAATTATCAATTAAATTTTTAGCGCATTTATATATCATACACTCATATACTAGCTCTGAACGCTATGAAAATTGAAATCCGATAACAATACACTTTTACGGGTCCAATGGAACCGGTTTCGTCGAATTCCGAGACTGTGCCTCGGAAGGCTATTTTTAAATTCAATTTAAACTATAAAATTTTAAAACCGAACAAACCACTGTTAGATTCAGTGTTATTAATATAGATTTTATAAGCCTTCAAATTATTTTTAATAGGCTTAAAACTGAAGATTCAACATTTTACCCAACTTCACTTATTAAATTCAATAATGTAATCATCAAATTAAATCGTGATATTCGTAATTCAAGTTAAAAATTAACTTTTTAAATATTTAAAATCAATTAAATATCCTGATTTTAAACACTCAAAAATTTCGGGCCGTCACATTGCCTTCATGTTCATGTGCATTTTCATTTAAGTTTGCAATCTCCAGTTTCATGTAGTTGTTACTGTTGCCTTGAACTGTTGCCTTCATGTTCATGTGCATTTTCATTTAAGTTTGCAATCTCCAGTTTCATGTAGTTGTTACTGTTGCCTTGAACTGTTGCCTTCATGTTCATGTGCATTTTCATTTAAGTTTGCAATCTCCAGTTTCATGTAGTTGTTACTGCTGCCTTGAACTGTTGACTTCATGTTCATGACATTAGCTTGCATTATTCACAACCGCATATATGTTTGTGTGGTCATGCCCGTGACCATTCATGTTGTTGCCTTGGGGAGTACTTCACTGTGTTCATTTGTCTGCACTTGCATTGTTCACTTTAGGCTTTGACTTTACCATTACCTAACTTCGGCACTGCCTTCATGTAAATGCATAGAAGTCTGGGTAGATGTACTGGCCACTGTGTACATTGTTTAGTTTTATATCCCTGCATGTTAAGTTTATACAGGTGTGATTGTACATTCATGTTACCCAAACCTGTAGTATGCATTGACACTATGGGTAATGAAGTTTGTTTATTCAAGTCATATATGCAGCCTGTTTCACATGTATAACTTGTTATGTCATTTTGCTATCTGCTTGGATACTTCATGTATACATATCTCATCACTGTAGTAGGGAGGCAGTGCATGCGTGCATGTACTGTAGCCACGTAGTATTGACCTTTTGAGTTGATATTTCAATTACTTGAATTGTTTTGTGTGTTCAATGCAATATTTGAAATTGTATTTTGAATTGATTTAATTTGATCATTTTATTGTTGTCTAATTATCTTCTAGATAATTAGATTATGAGTTTCTATTTATTTATTTAATAATTAGATTTTGTTGTTAATTGTCGTTTAGGCAATTCTGCTGTTTTCTAAATTATCTTCATTGATAATTCTTTCATTTTTCTTCGTTGATAATTTGAATTTGCTGATTTGTTGTTTAACACTGTTATGTGTTATATCTTCCGTTATCCGATTCTCTTATTGAAGGATTGGATATGAGAGATTTATTTTGACTGTCGTCTATTCGATTATTTAATTATTATTGCTTCCGTGCATTAATAACTGAGTTTGAATTAGACTGACCCATGTATTATTTTCTTTTGAATTTAATACTCGGGTCAGACCGAGTCATTACAGGTTGTTGATATCTTACTTTGGTTGCTGATTGAGCCATGAAGTCTCTTTATATCATTGGAGTAGTCGTCGTCATTTATAGTAGTCAGTGTAATTGTATAGGATGATATGTATTCATGTATATTATTGTCAATAATGTACTTGTATATATAACTTCCAGAGTCGACAGCTGTAGTTGTATCATATGTACTATATCACATGTATTGTAACAGACATCAGTTATATATATATATATATATATATATATATATATATATATATGAGACTTTTGTTATCTGTGTTCCGCATTTAGTTTATCTGTGTTATTATATATTGTGTCCTAAACTATTATGAACCACCATAGTTCGTTTTATATTGGAATTGGGTATGTTGGTGGGAGTAAATAAATAAGAGATGAAAAATAAAAATATATACCACTCCTATCTTGATAACCAATACAAGTGTAAGGCCTAACTATGGATGGCCGCTCCTATCCAGCCTTATTCTTTGTAATAACAGACAGTATTTCTTTTAATACTCTTTGTTATTGTGAGCGTAGAGGTGGGGCTTACAGTTGGTATCAGAGCTTGGGGTTATGAACATAATATAACATAACTTAGATGGAACATGTGTTACAACTATTTGTCGATGTTTTATTGTGCCTTGAGTCAAAACTAAAGTTTTGAAATTATGATGAAATTTTTTAAATATCCTTATTTAAAAATAAAAGTGAAATTGTGTTTTGATGATTGAGAAATTTTTGTTCTGTTTATCAGAGTGCACAGCGGAAACAGTGAGACTGTCTTCGCTGAGTACAGCTGATAACCTTTTTGATTTAAAAATCAAAATATGAAATTGAAATAAATTTCATTTGTTGTGTACATAGCTGTGTTTATTTTGTTTTCTTTGAAAATTTCGAATCCGATTTGAGGATCTGAAGAGATTGCAGTTATGTGGTATTTGTTGAGATTTTTGCTGTTTTGAATTATCTTCATTAAAGATATATTCGACTGATTTCTTTGTTCATTTTGTAGTATACGTGCAAATTTGAGATTGCACGTTACTGCATTAATTTTACGTTGAACTGGTGTTTGATTTTAAACGTATTTTGCGCCATTATTTTTATAACGGAATTTTTACACTAGTATTGTATTTTGAAACATGCTGTTTTGATGACATTTTGACGAATAAAAATTTCTGTTGCTTTGACTTCAGTAACCGTCAAATTTTAAAGTGGATTTTCAAGCGGTTATCCCGCAATGCTGAGTTTGAGATCCGTTTTTACGATGTTTTGAGAAGTACAATTTCCTTATCGATATTGTTACAGATGTTGCTGTTTTTATCATGGATTTGCAAAATTTTTTAAAAATAAAATTGTTTTCCAAAATTTCTACAGTTTATGCTTCCAAAAGAATGAGGAAGCGATTTAAACGATTCAGCAAAATCGAGGACTATGAACCCTTTCTTTTACTAATTCGCTTAATTCCAGACTTGTCCGTTTGAGAATGTAAATTATTACTTTTATAAAATATATGAAACTGTTTTCAGAAGTTTTGCAGTTTGCGCTTTCAAAAGAATGACGAAGCGATTTAAACATTTCAGCAAAATCGAGGACTATGACCCCTTTCTTTTACTGATTCGCTTAATTCCGGACTTGTCCGTTTGAGAATGTAAAATGTTATTTTTGGAATACACAATTTTGCACTTTCAAAGAAACGATGAAGAAATTTAAACGATTTAGTAAAACACATGGTATGGGACATGTGCGTTTGCTATTTTGGTTAATTCCGGACTCGTTAATTGAAATATTTGATGTTTGATGATTTTGCACTTTTAAGGAAACGATGAAGAGAATTAAACGATTTGGTAAAACTTGTGGTATGGGACATGTGCGTTTGCTATTTTGGTTAATTCCGGACTCGTTAATTGAAATATTTGATGATTTTGTGTGCTTTCGAGCCACTATATTGGACCTTCGGGTCATATGTTGGACCTTCGGGTCAAATATCAGTACCAGACCTTCGGGTCATATGTTGGACCTTTGGGTCATTTGTTGGACGCCAAAATTATGTTGGCGGTACTTGGTAGGCTTCGGCCATTTGTTGATGCACGTGCGGCGTAGCTAAAAAACTCGCCATCTGATGGGATCGATCCAACCTTTTATGTTGATTTTCTAGAGTATCTTAATTGATTTCTAGATATTTGTTGTTTCCAATTATCTACAGGTAATTGAATATTTGTTGATATGAGTTATAGTTATCTTTGTTGATAATTAGATATTTGTTGTTTCTGATTATTGTTTTTGATAATTGGATATTTGTTGATATGGGTTCTAATTATCTTTGTTGATAATTAGATATTTGTTGTTTCTGATTATCGTTTTTGATAATTAGATATTTGTTGATTTGAGATTTCTGATTATCGTTTTTGATAATTAGATATTTGTTGATTTGAGATTTCTGGTTATCGTTTTTGATAATTAGATATTTGTTGATTTGAGATTTCTGATTATCGTTTTTGATAATTAGATATTTGTTGATTTGAGATTTCTGGTTATCGTTTTTGATAATTAGATATTTGTTGATTTCTGATTATCTTTTTTGATAATTAGATATTTGTTGATTTGAGATTTTTGATTATCGTTTTTGATAATTGGATATTTGTTGATTTGAGATTTCTGATTATCGTTTTTGATAATTAGATATTTGTTGATTTCTGATTATCGTTTTTGATAACTAGATATTTGTTGATTTGAGATTTCTGATTATCGTTTTTGATAATTGGATATTTGTTGATTTCTGATTATCGTTTTTGATAATTAGATATTTATTGATTTGAGATTTCTGATTATCGTTTTTGATAATTAGATATTTGTTGATTTGAGATTTCTGATTATCGTTTTTGATACTTAGATATTTGTTGATTTCTGATTATCGTTTTTGATAATTAGATATTTTTTTATTTGGGATTTCTGATTATCGCTTGTGATAATTAGATATTTGTTGATTTGAGATTTCTGATTATCGCTTGTGACAATTAGATATTTTTTGATTTGAGATTTCTGATTATCGTTTTTGATAATTAGATATTTGTTGACTTCTGATTATCGTTTTTGATAATTAGATATTTGTTGATTTGAGATTTCTGATTATCGTTTATGATAATTAGATATTTGTTGATTTTTTATTATCGTTTTTGATAATTAGATATTTGTTGATTTAAGATTTCTGATTATCATTTTTGATAATTAGATATTTGTTGGTTTGAGATTTCTGATTATCGTTTTTAATAATTAGGTATTTGTTGATTTCTGATTATCGTTTTTGATAATTAGATATTTGTTGATTTGAGATTTCTGATTATCGTTTTTAATAGTTAGATATTTGTTGATTTGAGATTTCTGATTATCGTTTTTGATAATTAGATATTTGTTGATTTCTGATTATCGTTTTTGATAATTAGATATTTGTTGATTTGAGATTTCTGATTATCGCTTGTGATAATTAGATATTTGTTGATTTGAGATTTCTGATTATCGTTTTTGATAATTAGATATTTGTTGACTTCTGATTATCGTTTTTGATAATTAGATATTTGTTGATTTGAGATTTCTAGATAATTAGATATTTGTTGATTTGAAATTTCTGATTATCGCTTGTGATAATTAGATATTTGTTGATTTGAGATTTCTGATTATCGTTTTTAATAATTAGAAAAGTGCTCATTTTTGTTGATTATGAGATTTCCTAGTCTCTAATTGATTCTAGATTATGTTGATTATATTGAATTGCTGTTTTCTATCTATCTCTGTTGATAGTTAGAGTTAGCTAATTATGGAGTTCGTGTTTTCTAATTATCTGGTTGATAACTAGAAGTTTGCGGTTTTGCGACTTGTGATTTGGTGTTCTCTAATTGTCTTTGTTGATAATTAGATTTTGCTGTCTTCTAATTATCGTATCGATAATTAGATATTGTTGTTTTGTGATTCCTGCATTCTAATTATCTAATTGATAAATGAATATTGCTGATAATTGCATTTATTCAGTTTTGTTGTTTTATGATTATCTATTTGATAGTTAGATTTTGTTGAGAATTTGCGAATTTCTTTTATGAAATTAAAATATTTCTACGACATTTGTATTTTGACCTTTATTTTTCTAGCTTAATCAGATTATGTTAGAAGAATAATGGTTATTACGACCTTCATTATGAAAATTGCGGGGACACAATTTTTATAAGGAGGGGAGTCTGTAACAACCCGGGGTTTTGTAACAATTAATTATCGTCAGATGACGATTAGATTGGTTTGCTAATTGCTGTTGGAGTTTTTAAATTGAGTTGAAATTTGTTTAAAAATTGGTTGTGTTGTTTGGGCTTTAAAAATTTATCCCGGCCCACATTTATCCTTGGTGCCGTGATTATCAAAGGAAAACCGATACCTATTCTTATCATTCCAAAAACCCCAATCAAAGCAAAATAAAAACATACCAAAAGAAATAAAAAATGACAGCTTGTTCGTGTTCGTTCCTCTCTTCAAAAATCTAGGGTTTTGTGCTAATTCGAAGCGCCGACTTTAAGTTGATCGATTGTCTCCTCGTTGCTCACTTCGGCTGCTTCTTTTTGCGTCGAGACGAAGGTGAGTGAATTCTTCACTCACTTCTAATTCGAACCGTGCTACAATAGTATAAATTTCTCTTGATGTTGATGATTTCTTTGATGTTTTCAATTCACTCAGTTTTCCACTTGATTGACTTATGGCTTTGGTTGAACTGTTACAATTGAATTTAGTGTTGATTTATTTCTGGGTGTTTATTTTGTGGTTATCTGCCAATTGATTTCGGCACTTGACATTGTCGAACTTTACTCTGATTTGATAATATCTACGATCACACCGTTGCATTGATATTGCTTCAGTCATATGATGTTGAGTATGCTATTCCATGACTTGAAATTCCTGTATGTTGTTGCGACATCCACCGTGTTGTTATTTGGATTTGGTACTACTCTGTTCCACTGGTACTATATTTTGTTTTCTGCTTCCTTGTAATTTGAATCTATGGTGCTTTCGGTTCTATATTGTACTAGAAGTGGTACAGTTCATGTGATCTGTAGTTGTTACTGTTGCCTTCATGTTCATGTGCATTTTCATTTAAGTTTGCAATCTCCAGTTTCATGTAGTTGTTACTGTTGCCTTGAACTGTTGCCTTCATGTTCATGTGCATTTTCATTTAAGTTTGCAATCTCCAGTTTCATGTAGTTGTTACTGTTGCCTTGAACTGTTGCCTTCATGTTCTGTGCATTTTCATTTAAGTTTGCAATCTCCAGTTTCATGTAGTTGTTACTGTTGCCTTGAACTGTTGCCTTCATGTTCATGTGCATTTTCATTTAAGTTTGCAATCTCCAGTTTCATGTAGTTGTTACTGTTGCCTTCATGTTCATGTGCATTTTCATTTAAGTTTGCAATCTCCAATTTCATGTAGTTGTTACTGTTGCCTTGAACTGTTGCCTTCATGTTCATGTGCATTTTCATGTAGTTGTTACTGTTGCCTTGAACTGTTGCCTTCATGTTCATGTGCATTTTCATTTAAGCTTGCAATCTCCAGTTTCATGTAGTTGTTACTGTTGCCTTGAACTGTTGCCTTCATGCTCATGTGCATTTTCATTTAAGCTTGTAATCTCCAGTTTCATGTAGTTGTTATTGTTGCCTTGAACTGTTGCCTTCATGTTCATGTGCATTTTCATTTAAGTTTACAATCTCCATTTTCATGTAGTTGTTACTGTTGCCTTGAACTGTTGCCTTCATGTTCATGTGCATTTTCATTTAAGTTTGCAATCTCCAGTTTCATGTGGTTGTTGCTGTTGCCTTGAACTGTTGCCTTCATGTTCATGACATTAGCTTGCATTATTCACAACCGCATATATGTTTGTGTGGTCATGCCCGTGATCATTCATGTTGTTGCCTTGGGGAGTACTTCACTGTGTTCATTTGTCTGCACTTGCATTGTTCACTTTGGGCTTTGACTTTACCATTGCCTAACTTCGGCACTGCCTTCATGTAAATGCATAGAAGTCTGGGTAGATGTATTGGCCACTGTGTACATTGTTAGTTTTATACCCATGCATGTTAAGTTTATACAGGTGTGATTGTACATTCATGTTACCCAAACCTGTAGTATGCATTGACACTATGGGTAATGAAGTTTGTTTATTCAAGTCATAAATGTGTTCTTGTATTGCTTGCAGCCTGTTTCACATATATAACTTGTTATGTCATTTTGCTATCTGCTTGGATACTTCATGTATACATATCTATGCTGGCTAAGATTAATAGTATACTTTCGAAAGGTTTTCTGTATTACATACTAATAATAATATTAAAAAGAATTTGCGTATCAAGCATGTTTGACTGCCATAAAGAGAAATCTCCTCCAATTCTGCGTTAGCATTGTGTGTGTGGCGGGAGGCCTTATGGTAGTTTCATTTTCCAAAAGCATAGCGGATTTATTTTCCTTTCTTTGTGAAAATAACTGTTTTAAGATCTCACACCAGTCCCACGACTGACCTGGAGTTTACTGTTCCCTTTCTAAACTCTGGGTGTCCATAATTTTCCACACGGGCAGCCTAGAGTCAGGTTATCAGTTATTCGGAAGCGAAGTCAAGAAGTTTCTGTAGAGATCTGGAGTTGAAGCTGGATGGCGAGGCGTATCATCTATACTATATATTATCCGTTGCGTTTGGGTTGGTGCAAAGTCAATTCCTTGTAGCCAGGTTATGATGACTTTTAGTGTTGTATTGTGTGTCGTTGTAAACTCTGATGATGTATGTAAAACTGATATAGTGCTTTTGTTTTCAAAGATTATTCATTTATCTATTATATGTTGTTTCGCTGCAAAATGTGAGATTCTGTTGTTGTTTCTGTTTCTTCTTCTATCTTCTTCTTCTTCTTAAACCCTAACGGTTTGGTTTTTCGGCATTCGATTGTTCGGCAGTCGCTACAGTGGACGTATTGATGTCGACTTTCGGAAGTCGAAAAGCCGGGTTGTTACAGATTGGTACCAGAGTAATTGGTTAAGTGACAACCTTGGCTCTAGTGGGGATTACTCATTAGAGACAAAGTCAGTAGTACTCTAGAATGAGTTGAGTATAGTAATAGATATGAGCGCGTATTTGTTAGTGAATATAAAAAAATTTGTTTTATATTATGTTGACTTATCGGTTGATTGTTTATAGATTCTAGTCGGTGCAGTTTGGCCAACTGTGTTGATAGGGGTTTCTAAACTCTTAAACAAGATAAACTGTAACGACCCGTAAATTTCAATAATTAAAATTGGTTAAATTTATTAGATTTTGTAATTAAATGTAGAAAGAAATGAAAATCTTATAATTTATATTGGAGCGAATGTTAGAAATTAAATGTTACAATGGTAAATAAAATTAATTCTTGACAATTGGAATGAAATTCCAATAAAGAAATAGTGGAAAACATTATAGTTTTTTAATTTAATATGATTCTGTAATTAATACTGAAAGAAATAAAATTGGAAATAATATTAATGAAGTAATAACTAAAATGAATTGCAACTGTATAAATGTAAGTTAACTGTTAATAACTTAGATGTAATTCTAATAAGTGAAACAATGTAAATGTTATAACTTGGTTACAAAATTTATATACGGAAGTGAATGTAAGTATGAATTAATTAATGGGATAATAGATAGTTAATGATAATTGAATAAAATCAACCTTTTGTAAGAATTGTAACATTTGTTTTTGAATAGTGAATTCATATGTGTAATTAAAAATTGTGATAACGATGGTTATAAGTTACCTGTTTAATTGGTCTATTAAATTTAAATGGGGAATCAATTAGAATTAAATGAACTTTAATGTTACATTAGTAAGTTTAAGACAATAACGGAGACTGTGAATGTAACAAAATGAATAAGAAATGCTAATTTTATTCATAAATTAATAGTTGATGTAATAAAAGAATGAAACCAAGATGAAATGATTAATTTGATTTAAAATCTTAATTTGTGTGCGTGCCTTAATTTATATTGGAATATAAAAGGTAAATTAATAATTTAAAATGTTGACATCACCTTTAAGATGGTAAGTTTATAATTGATTCATAATAAGGAAAATAAGGAAAATTTCAAATGAATGGTAAGAATGTAAATGTAAGCTAATAATTAATTAATTCAATGCAAACCCAATTGATTGAAACAACTATTTGGGTTATAATCGATTATAAATGAGAATATTTGGTAATAAATTATTATAGGAAAAATAAATGTAAATATTTAATTAATCAATGAACTAATAATGAATAAATAGTGATTGAATAAAATCAATGTTCTGTCTGTAATTGTTTGAAAATAATAACTTGTATAAATATGATTAAGGATTAGTGGCAACAATCATTATAAAGTAATCATTTATTTAGTCTATTAAATTAAAACGGGTAATCAATTGCAATAAATCTGAATTAAATGTTACGTTAATGTAATTTAGGGTAATAAGTGGGAATAACGTAAATTTATTCATAATATGATAATTAGTTGAATTAAAAGAATAGGAGGCAGAATTTATTAATTTATTGGAATTTAAAGTTAAATAATTAGATTAATTGCACATGAGTGGAGTTAAATATTAAAATTATTACATTATTTGAAATTAAGATGGAATGTGAGGATATTAATGAAATAGTTTTGAATCTAATGTTAAATCCATCTATTTGATAACAATGAATTGAATAATAGAATGGAAAGTCAATTAAATGGAATTATGGGTAATTCAATTTAAAATTTCTGAATTTAATGGAATATAAATTAAACGCGAAAAGTGATGAATTAATCAACTTGGATTTACATCTAAATTTGTTTAAATTTCTGTAATTGCTTAATAAATTTAAAAATGATAAGATTTACTAATATTGGGAATTGAAATTGAAAAGTGATTTAATTTATTTATTTAATTAATGTAAAAATAGCCGTTTTGGCCACTGACTCATATTTCGACGAAACCAGTTTCATCGGATCCGTAACGGTGAATTATTGTAGGATTTCAAGTTTCGTAGTGATCGGACTTGTCGTTTGATCGTACGGACTCGAAACGCCTTGAAATTAATGAAATTGAAATCAATTTGAAAAATATTGATTTAGCATAACTTCTTCATACGATGGAATTTGGACTTCAAACCTTTTACATTGCGTTTAAAATATTTTAAAACATCTATTTTGATATATGGGTGGACCGAATTTCATTCCGGTGTCGAAACGGGCTTTTTTGGCCGCTTTGTCGTTAGCGCGTATATTCAATCCGATCCGCCTATTTATACCCTGTTATAAACCCTAGCCTACCTCTATTTTCTCATTTGTCTGTGTGTACAATTCCTCTCCACCTCCTCATTTCAATGGTAGACAATTCCCAATCCAATTTCAATTCAAAAATCAAAGTGAAATTTCAAACTCCTCAAAAAATTCAGAAAAATTATATATCGAAGCTCTTGATGTACGCATTTCAGATCTGCCGTTCGTTTTAGATTTTGAATCACTTTTTGTCCGGAAATCGATGAAAAATTCTCGGCCGTTCATCGTGCGTCGATGAACATTGTCTGATCGTCAAACCATTTCTGCGTATCGTAGAGTGGACGATGGGGAATGCATCGGTGGTGTTCGTTCTGCGATTCGACGGTTGGATCGGCCAGAAAATTTTGGTAGGGTTGGCGGCTGCGACAATTATGGGGGTCGATCGGCTTCGTGGAAGGACAGGGGGGTCAGCTGGACGAGGCAAGGCTGATGGTAGCCATGATGTGGCCAACGGCGGCCTGTAGCGGCGAGGAAGAGCGGTCAAGGGTCGGTCAAAAGGGGGTGCAATATGGTCCGCGTGTGTTCTGGGTCTTAAGAGAATTGCGTGCGTACGTGAAAGAGACGTAGGGCATGACGTGGCACTAAGGGGGTGAAGTGTTCTTCTATTTTTATTTTTAATATTGAAATTCAAACCCACTAATCGTCATAACTTTTGCATACGCGATCCGTTTCATGCGCGGTTTTCTCTGCTAGGTCGTATTGGAATTTCGAAGATTTTGGCGCTGTTTTGGACGAATTCTGAGACTGTCCAATTTTTGGGTTTAAATTGGATTTAAATTCAATTTAAAATCAAAAGGTGAGTGTTTTAACCCACTCACAACTTCTAAATTTCTTATGTTTGTTAAATTAAATTTATGTTGTGATTATGCATTTATTTATGACTGTTTTGTATATTCTTAATCATCATCTCAGTTAATTACATTTATTTAAATTAAATCGTTATTTAATTTATTATTGAATGTAATTGCCAGTTAAATACTTGTTATCTATTATCAGTTATCTATTGATACTGATTGATAGTTTTGGATGATGGTTATGATGGATGTGTGATTTGCTAATGGATGAATGGATGTTATTTCATATCATTAAAATCTGCAAGTTCTTTATTGATTTGTTATTATTGATTCGGGATTGCGGTTTGAAATGATATACAACCGCATTTTTATTTTTTTTAAGTTGCGGATTGAAATAATAAATATCTGTATCACTTGACCATAGGATATAAAATTTTATACAAACACCGTTAGTCTATATAAAAATATTTTGAAATGATTTCTATGTTTTGTAAAGAAATATATGATTTTATGAGATATTGATTTGGATATTTTGTAAATGTTATTTTATATATAGTTAAAATCTAGGTTTTAAACTATGTATAAAATTGATTTGAAGTATAAAAGAAGTTAATAATTAAGTTTGATTTTATTAAGATAAAATATGATTAAGCATTTATTTAAATTAAATTTCTGGAGTTTATAATGACTTAAATGAGAATAAGGTTGGAAGATGAATAAGGAATTTATTTAGAATTTAATAAAACCTAGAATTTTAAAAGGTATGATTTTTATAACTTGATTTCCAGTTTAGAGTGATTTAAATGAATATCAAGTTGATTTAAATGAATATATCCAGTTAAATAAATTAAAAGAATATCCAGCTGTTTGAAGTTAAAAGTTTGACTTAAACTATATTGGATTTATTAAGTAAACATTTCAAATCTAAATAATAGTGATTAAATTTGATATATATGGAATTATCAAAGAATTAGTATTGAAATGGTGGAATATTTAAAGCTTTGAAATATATGGAAATTGAAATGGTTTAATTGGAGGTTCAAATCGGTATTTGGAATAAATGTTGCGAAATTTAAGAAGCTATTTTATTATAAAAAGTAATTTAATATTTGAACCATTAAAGTATTAGAAATTATGTTTCAAAGCTATGGGTTTCAAGGTATATAGATTTGAAGTGCTAAGATTTTGGGGAAAGGGTATATTTTGAAATAAAAATGATATCATATTGAATTAGGTTTTAAAACGGAAATGATATCGTATTTATATGGTTTTGAAATGGATATTATATTCAAGTTTTGAAGTATAAATTATTTCGAACTGACCGCGGTGTTATAATTACGTTTGGTTATTGAAGAGACCGGGATCGGAAGTTGTTATACACTCTGCCAACTCCGAAAACCACTTTAACAACCGTGTACGCGGTGGAGATTCCAGAATGAAGTAGGATGGTGACGGTGTTTCCTTTGAGGTAAATACGTGGACCCGACTCCCGTGAGTTGGCATAAGGTGGATAAAACAGGAGCGATCGACGGGTTAAAAAGGTAGCCCCTTTTATCGGACACATCCCTTTGATATTATACTCTGACTTTGGATAGATTCGGTGGCCACTTTTGATTTTTTGATTTGGGGATGTGGCTCGAGGTGGGCGGTGGCTATGCGCTACGCGTTACCACCGACCCGGAAGCGTAATTGGTACATCTACCCTGGCATTTCCTAGTTGTGCTGTAACGACCCGATATTTTCAACCATTCGCATCCGCACATGTCGGACTTGAATTGTTCAAAATACCGCGTCGTAAATAATTTTTTTTGGCAAAACTCAGAATATGCAATAAATAAATCATAGAATCATAGACACAAATATCAGAAATCTCGCAGCGGAATTTAAAAATACTTAGTGGTTCATGAAGCCACTTATAAACAGTCTCATAAATTTTTTTTTACATAGACTTTAATCTCAAATATAGTTTAAGTCATCGAATAGAAAAATCCAAATATCCACTAATCTTGATTTCAAAATAAGATAATGGGCTGATGTTTTGCCGGTAGCTTGAATGATCTACAGAAGTCCTAGCTCCGGAAAGAAAGCTGAACTGCAACTCAGGCTGACCCGAGCGTAAAATAGAACATAAACACTCGAGTCAGGACATACATACTTATATAGTGTAAGCTAATTCAAGTGTACTGTAATATAGAGCAAGTAACTTAAAGGATGCTTGGGACCGCCCATCCTCTAAGGATCCGTTAAACTATTTACTATGTAGTAATATTCGCTATTATAATAATGTCTATTAGTAAAATAAACTTACTTTTAAATAGCGTTAAGGCTTTACATTTTCCACTTTAACACGTAATAGTCCCAGTAGTCCATCCAATATCATAGTCCCTCCTGATCGGGAAGCCACCAGAGGATACCACACGGGCTACGGGAGAAAACCAAACTCGTACAAGGCTCGCTATGGTAGGTGACACGGCACAACTAGGCAATGCCAGGGTAGATATACCAATTACGCTTCCGGACCGATGGAAACGCGTAGCCGTAGCTACCGCCCACCTCGAACAACACTCCCAAATCAAAGGTGCGCATCAAACAATCACAAAAGCAATAGAATGGCATACGAAGAAGTGCGTCCGATCAGAGGTGCTACCTCATTAATCCGTCAATCGCTTCTGTTTTAGCCACCTTATGCCAACTCACGGGAGTCGGATCCACGTATTTACCTCAAAGAAAACGTCACTACCATCCTACTTCATTCTGGAATCTCCACCGCGTACATGGTTGTCAAAGTGGTTTTCGGTATCGACAGAGAGTATGCCCATATCCGATCCCGGTCTCTTTAACAACCAAACGTTATTATAACCCGTGGTTACAACTTTTAAAAATGGTATTTATACTTTAAAAATCAAAATAAATTTCAAATACCTTTCAATATCATAGTATCATTTCAAACATTATTTATTTAAACATCAGTCATTTTATTTAATATAAAATACCATTTAAATCTATTCAATTTATTTTGGAATTAATTGCCTTTCAACTCACATTTAAAAGTTAAATTCTTGCATTTAAAACCATTTAAAGTCAATTCCATATTTTTATTAATTACATATTAAATTCCAAAATTTAAGCCTTTTTCCCCAAAGATTATTTCCATTTATTTTAAACAATCCGAAAATTCAGTTTCCGTAGCATTTATGAAATGCCACCTAAATTCTGTAAGTCAAAACAGTTCATTTATAAAAGACAGTATTTAAGTGTTGTAATAAATTATTAACTTAACAATCAAATTTTAAATTCCCAAATATAACTTATTATCAATTATTTTCTTAACTAAAACTCACTTTTAACAAAATTTCAGAATTTCCCAAATATAAGTTATATTCCAAAAAATTTACTTAAACATTTGTTTATTTAACATTTTGACTTATTCAAAAATCATTATAAATCTTATAAAAATCCTTTAAATATATTTAAACCAGAATATTATAAACTTCCATTTTAGAATAAATTTAAAATATTTCAGAAAACATTATATAAACCACGGGTCTGTATATAGTTTTCTAGCCTAGGTCAAGTGATACGGATTTATATCATTTCATTCCGCAATTTACAAAACCCCGGGTTCTATCATTTCAAACCCGCAATCCCAAGTTAACAAATCAAATTTAAACAATTAAATAAATATATGGATAATAATTGTCGTTCAGGCCTATCATTTAAGCCTATAACGATCTCAATTTACAGGGAACTTGCAGTGATGATTTAACAGTAAATAAGCATTAAATAATATAACTGCAACTATATTACAACAGATAAACAACTGATGAGGTGTCAATTTAAAATGGAGTTTAACATCATATGTTATATTACAGACAAATGACATTTAATAAATAATTTACAAATACACTTGCGATAATTCACAGAAATATAGGTATGTTTGTCTGGTGAGAAATACTCACCCTAAAGCTGCAGAAAAATAGATTCAAACAATTGTATCACTTGATAAAGAAACGTACAAACGGCACGATCAGATTTCCGCGGATGCAATGTCTTGATTCAAATCTATAACAAGATCCAAATAAACCAAATACGCAACTTTAAAAATTATTGTGACGCCCCACCTCTATACCCACGCTAGCCAAGAACACTACTGTGAATGTTGTCAACTAGCACGGAGAATAAGGCTGTTGAGGAGCGACCATCCATGTAATTGCTTTGTGCGAGCATCGATATGTCAGATGGTATAACATGCAATTCTTTTCAAGTGGAAATCCGACATGCCGACACAAACTCAAAACTACTACACAGTGGCTATAATATCTTCGAAAACAAATATAGAAATAAACATAACATAAATCAGTCACAGACAATTCATATCACAAAGGCGGAAATAGATATGAATATTACACATAAAAGTGTATATCAGAGTAGTGGTCAAAAGATCCACGATAATACAAAAGAATAGCAACACGTGCTATACAAAGGAATACAACTATGAGTCTATATCTCAAGTGTATACAACAAAATAAACTACTAATCTAAGTAGTTTGCCAAAAGTCAGAGTAATGATCCTGGATGAGAAGTCAAGCAGAAGCACCTGTAACATCTCGGTCTGACCCGAGTATTATTTAATAAGAAAATAATAAACGGATCAGTCTAGCTATAAATATCAGAAGAAATGATATAGAATAGGAGATATGACATAAACCTATAATAATCACAATGCCAAGCTGTGATTAATAAGTAATTGAAAATCAACAATAGATTAATCAATATCACAATAATCTACTCAAGATGAAAAGGAATGTCATATTCCTAATTTCGTTCACCAGGCCACAATAAATGACATATATATATCCATGCCAATCGTAAAAGTTGGTGAAACATAAATTCCAGAAATCAACACACGAAATCCAGATATCACAATAAAAGGATGGCCAAGACATTGATGTAGTACAAACGGTACATCCAATGAATCCAAAAGCCAAACATCGATGTAGTACAAACGGTACATCCAATGAATCGAAACACATTAGAAAGTACATGGGTCGCTAGCCCACGAAGAAATGAGACGAAGCTCAATTTAATGAGGTACGGTCCTCCACATAGACAAAGAGACATCGTACATTGCTAGTCTAAACCATAAAATGATCATCATTGATCATCAAGAAGTGTCAATTACAATAAGCTAGTAAATATATGAGTTTAGCATCATGTCCCATAACCACTAGCTTAACTTAAATATTTACGAACAAATTGTAGATCTCCACTAGAAAATTGTCACAAGAGATTCAATCGAGCAAGTCCAAGAATTAACCAACGAAGTAAACGCAAGCGTTTCATACCACTTGTTTTACTAAGTCGTTTAATTAGATTTCTCATACGAGTGAGGTAAAGGTTTGTATATACTAATAGATTGGAAAACGGTTTAAGAAAACGAGCTTTGTAATAAAATAGTGTTGAAATCATTTGAAGAAAGAGTTTTGATATTTTCTACTAGTATAGAAAACCTTTATATTTTCAAAGTGACAAATCACAAAGAAGATTGTAAGAACAACCAATTACTAAATTCACATTCGAAGACGTGAATAAAATCCAAAGAAATCGATACCAAATCCATAGAAATAGATATTTCCAAAAAGATCCATGAAAAGAAGTCATCAAAGTCGACAATAAGTGATAACGATTAATAGGATCGCTAAAATCGATAAACAATGGAAATTCACACAAAACAGCCTGAATAGGCAAAAATAAACATCTCCAGACGTCTTATTTGGAATCTAGACGTTTGGATTTGTTTTCTGAAAAATAGTTCAGAAAGCTACCCAGACGTCTGGAATAGCCAAAATAGACGTCTGAGACATGGCCAGACGTCTGGTTTTGAATCCAGACGTCTGGATTTGTTCTCTGGAAATAACCCAAAGAACACCCAGACGTCTGAAACCTCAAGTTAGACGTTTGAGACCTATCCAGACGTCTGGTTTGATGGTTCAGACGTCTGAAAATAGTCTCTGGCTTTTTTATATATAATAAGCGTGCATACATTTTTACTTTCCAGGTCCAAAGAAGACGTCTGGACTTGGTCACCAGACGTCTGGTCACCTGGTCTAGGCAACAATTTGCCTAGGCCAAAGTGGCCAAAACGTATCGGGAGCGATCGGACGAGCAACGACGACTAAAGATTTATGCCTAGCGACAACCCGGCCTTAAAAGCTCTCCGAAACACCTCTTAAAGCATGATCAAACATCAAAGTTATGATTCTTAAAGATTTGGCTTCAAACACCAAAAAATTGGAATATTTACAAATCTAATCCAAATCAAATGCAAATGCACATGAATAATTGTTAGGAATTCATACCTAACAACCAAAGATACTTATAGTCATAGATGTGAGATAAAAATCTCACCTTTGAACCCAAATCAAATGAATGAGAAGCTTGAATCAATGGAAGACCAACCACACTTCAATCTCAACTCAAGAAGCTTGATTCTAAGCTAAAAAGAGAAACATTTCCCAAATTAGGTTTAGGAATTTTCTGAAATCAAAGAGAGAATGAGTTGGAGAAGAAGAAGAGGAAGCTTACCAATGGGTTCTCTTGAACTTTGGAGCAAGAACATGGATTTGCAAAGGAAGCTAGGGCTTGGAGTTTTAATTTCCTCTTCCACCCTCCATTAACATAAAAGCTTGAGTATTAGGAAAATAGAAGAGAAGTGAATGAAGAGGAGAGGGTTGGAACTGAGTTAAGTGGGGTTAATGGGCTCAGCCCAAACCAAAGCCCTAAGTAAAAAGCGGCAAAAATCAACTTTCTCCAAACATATCGAAGCTTATACTCAAAAAGGTCGCAAACATCATTTTGAACTCAATGGGGGTGGTCTCGAGTCCTAATTCGGCTGTTTGCAAAAAGTAGGTTTTCGGACCAAAATCCGATGAACGGTGAAATATTTAAATAAAATATTTAAATATATAATCGATAAATATGCGGGTTGTTACAGACTCCCCTCCTTAAAGAAATTGCGTCCTCGCAATAATTAAGAAGGAAATATAAGAAGTAACAACCATAGAAGCATATTAACACAAAAGAAAATTTGAATCAAGAAGTTCACCATTAAGAGCACGAAGGAGTAAATCCGAAAGTTTTCATTCGATGAATTCTCAAGATTTCACATGAGCAATCCTTAGGATTTGAGAACCATTGAACTTCTATCAAAAAGAATATCTTTATATTGAAGGCGCTCAACCTCCGAAGCAATGATGCGAATGGAATGGTGCTCAAAAGTCAAATTTGGTGAAACTTCAATCCCTCAATAATACCGGGCTCAAGAATAAAAACCGGAAACATAAAAGCATTTCCATAGTTAAAAGACGTGGAAAACGTCAAAAATAGCAAAAAGTTGAGCCGGTGCAACGGCGTAGTACAATCACGGTACGCCCGAGAAACTAGAAACTCGAATAATTTGGAACACCGACGTAGTACAAAGACGGTACGTCCAGTGAACCAAAAAGCCAAGTCATTGATGTAGTGCAAACGGTACATCCAATGAACTAAAAAGCGAAGACATTGTTGTAGTACAAACGGTACATCCAATGAATCAAACAGTAAAGTCATTGATGTAGTACAAACGGTACATCCAATGAATCAAAAGCAAAGACATTGATGTAGTGCAAACGGTACATCCAATGTATCAAAAGCATATCATTGATGTAGTGCAAACGGTACATCGAATGAATCAAAAACACTAATGTAGTACAAACGGTACATCCGATGTATCAAACAGCAAAGGCATTGATGTAGTACAAACGGTACATCCAATGAATCAAAGACACTGATGTAGTACAAACGGTACATCCGATGTATCAAACAGCAAAGGCATTGATGTAGTACAAACGGTACATCCAATGAATCAAAGACACTGATGTAGTACAAACGGTACATCCAATGTATCAAACAACAAAGGCATTGATGTAGTACAAACGGTACATCCAATGAATCAAAGACACTGATGTAGTACAAACGGTACATCCAATGTATCAAACAGCAAAGGCATTGATGTAGTACAAACGGTACATCCAATGAATCAAAGACACTGATGTAGTACAAACGGTACATCCAATGTATCAAACAGCAAAGGCATTGATGTAGTACAAACGGTACATCCAATGAAACAAAGACACTGATGTAGTACAAACGGTACATCCAATGTATCAAACAGCAAAGGCATTGATGTAGTACAAACGGTACATCCAATGAATCAGAGACACTGATGTAGTACAAACGGTACATCCAATGTATCAAACAGCAAAGGCATTGATGTAGTACAAACGGTACATCCAATGAATCAAAGACACTGATGTAGTACAAACGGTACATCCAATGTATCAAACATCAAAGGTATTGATGTAGTACAAACGGTACATCCAATGTATCAAACAGCAAAGGCATTGATGTAGTACAAACGGTACATCCAATGAATCAAAGACATTGATGTAGTACAAACGGTACATCCAATGTATCAAACAGCAAAGGCATTGATGTAGTACAAACGGTACATCCAATGAATCAAAGACACTGATGTAGTACAAATGATACATCCAATGAATCCAAAAATAAAAGACATTGATGTAGTACAAACGGTACATCCAATGAATCAAAGACACTGATGTAGTACAAACGGTACATCCAATGAATCCAAAGAGAAAAGACATTGATGTAGTACAAACGGTACATCCAATGAATCAAAAGCAAAGACATTGATGTAGTACAAACGGTACATCCAATGAATCAAACTCAAATAATCCGGAACACCGACGCAGTACAAAAACGGTACTTCCAATGAACCGAAGCCCGAATGATTTCGGAACACCAACGTAGTACAAAAACGGTACATCCAATGAACCGAACACAATAAAAGAACACTGGACGCAAGTTCATAAAAGCAATGATATGAAACTCAATAAAACGAAGTACCTCAAAACGCCCGATGAACTTGATAAAAAGATAATTTCATTTAGTCATCAACAAAGAAACAACCCCTTGTTTCTTACGACTAAACGCATTGGCAACACGATTTCCCCTTCGGGAATAAAAAGAATATCAAGATCATAAGAAGCTAGGAACTCGAGTCAACATGCAGTTCCTTAAGAGAACATAAATATTCCAAAGATTTATGATCGAGGTAGAGAACAAATTTCTCATCCAAATATGATGATGCCAAATTCCAAAAGCAAAAACAATAGCCACGAACACTAGATCATGAGTGGCATATCTAGTCTCGATAAGCTATAATGATTTAGAAGCACAAATGATAGCACGTTCTCCTTTGCAAGAGAATGGCATTCCAAACCAATACGACTAGTATCGGTACAAATAGCAAAGTCTTGGTTCCCCTTCAGGAATCACAAGAATAAGAGTATTGAAAGGAAGGGTTCTTTTAAATAATCCTCTTTCCTGAAAAGCTAAAACTTTCAAAAATCAAAATTATTTCGATGTAAAAATATTTCTAGAAGAATTTACATTTTACAAGTCAATATATCGTGTCTGATTGTCACATCAAAGCGTTTAGAAAATTCCTATCGATAACGTTGATCAAGCGCATCGACCAAAATTCTTAAAGCACTCAACGGGCAATACAATCACAAAATCATCTTTTATAGGATAAATAAATCTCTTAAAAAGTTTTAAGAATATTCTTTGTTCGTTTCAAGAACAAAAATCTAGTTTTACTTATAAATAAATCTTATGAAAAAGATTTGCAAAATTTTAAATTACTATTTTCATCCAAAATCAATAAATACAAGAATGGTCTCATCGAAATATTCATAGAATATTTGATATATAAAATGGATGAAATAAGCTGGACCAATTGAATGACAAAATAAGTCACTCATAAGAATCATAACGAGTGCGGAATGCGGTAAGTGGTGCTAACTTCCGCAACTCGTAGCAAACGAAAACCGGTGGTAAAGTCAAATTGAAAAGACCTTAACACCACACAAAAGATATTGCTTAGGTGAGATCCTAAGACAAGCTCAAAAATACCAGATTTTTTTTTTCAAACGATATGATTGAGAGAAATAATACTTTCCTTATCATGCGGGTTTTAAGGAATATAATGATGCCATCAAATTGGAATCAAAATCACAAAGGAAAAATAGAAATCTGCTTAACAGATTGAAAATGTCGAAGATGAATAATCACTCGGAAAAATAGGATATGGGCTTCACAATTTAAGCCAATCCTTGCAAAAGTAAATTCCGAAGCCTAAGTAAAAATCGGCTCAGACAGAAAAATCACATAAAATAATTTCGACATCAATAAAAAGTAAATTGAGTGTTGCGGATCTACCATCCGGATTCACAATCCTCAAAGAAGTCATCGAGCCTAGAATATTTAAAGAAAAAGAATTAACAAGTCCTTTTGATATAATATAATGAGATGGAGCCCATATCAAAAAGAACTCAACTAGGAAGATCACGAAATAAAACAATGCCATCAACGATTAAGTGAAAAATACCTTGACCGAGAGAAGAGTTTCTAGGGGCTTGCACAATATTTAGCTTTCTCATGTCCTAGTTCAAAAGTTTGGGACATGCAGATAAAAGATGATCCGGTTTCTTGCAATAGCGACAAGAATGGGGTTTTAGACACATATTCGCATAGTGTTCCTTAGAATTATAATTGTAGCATCCTCCACGATTAAGGATTGGAGTCTTTGCTACAAAAGTAGTTTGCTTCACTCTCTTATTGGGATTAAGGCTGTTGAACTTAATATGCCTCTTCTTGGAAGTCCTAATATCACAAATACTTCCTTTACCAACCTCTCCATGAAGAAGAGTAACATCCACAAGCTGATTGAAAGAAACTTCAAGTTTCAAAGGTAGAACCATTTCGGGGTTCTTACTCAAAGCATAGATAAACTCTTGATTCTTTACAAGATCCAAAAGTTGTTGAGCAGACATGAATACTCCATCTAGGGGAGTAGCACTAGATTGACCGGCGCTGGGACGGCCTGGTCTAACCATTTCTCTTCTTTAAGAAAGAAAGAAAGAAGAGGAAAAAGTTATTCTCAAAATAAATATCAAGCAATCTTGATAGATAAAACAAGGAATCATAAAAGAAAGTAGGATAGAACGTACGAAGACTCGAATAAATCCTAAGGCACAACTCCTAAGAAAGACTTAGGACATGATCCTTGCTAGATTATTATACATTGTTCCGAAGTTTGGCTCTGATACCAAGCTGTGACGCCCCACCTCTATACCCACGCTAGCCAAGAACACTACTGTGAATGCTGTCAACTAGCACGGAGAATAAGGCTGTTGAGGAGCGACCATCCATGTAATTGCTTTGTGCGAGCATCGATATGTCAGATAGTATAACATGCAATTCTTTTCAAGTGAAAATCCGACATGCCGACACAAACTCAAAACTACTACACAGTGGCTATAATATCTTCGGAAACAAATATAGAAATAAACATAACATAAATCAGTCACAGACAATTCATATCACAAAGGCGGAAATAGATATAAATATTACACATAAAAGTGTATATCAGAGTAGTGGTCAAAAGATACACGATAATACAAAAGAATAGCAACACGTGCTATACAAAGGAATACAACTATGAGTCTATATCTCAAGTGTATACAACAAAATAAACTACTAATCTAAGTAGTTTGCCAAAAGTCAGAGTAATGATCCTGGATGAGAAGTCAAGCAGAAGCACCTGTAACATCTCGGTCTGACCCGAGTATTATTTAATAAGAAAATAATAAACGGATCAGTCTAGCTATAAATATCAGAAGAAATGATATAGAATAGGAGATATGACATAAACCTATAATAATCACAATGCCAAGCTGTGATTAATAAGTAATTGAAAATCAACAATAGATTAATCAATATCACAATAATCTACTCAAGATGAAAAGGAATGTCATATTCCTAATTTCGTTCACCAGGCCACAATAAATGACATATATATATCCATGCCAATCGTAAAAGTTGGTGAAACATAAATTCCAGAAATCAACACACGAAATCCAGATATCACAATAAAAGGATGGCCAAGACATTGATGTAGTACAAACGGTACATCCAATGAATCCAAAAGCCAAACATCGATGTAGTACAAACGGTACATCCAATGAATCGAAACACATTAGAAAGTACATGGGTCGCTAGCCCACGAAGAAATGAGACGAAGCTCAATTTAATGAGGTACGGTCCTCCACATAGACAAAGAGACATCGTACATTGCTAGTCTAAACCATAAAATGATCATCATTGATCATCAAGAAGTGTCAATTACAATAAGCTAGTAAATATATGAGTTTAGCATCATGTCCCATAACCACTAGCTTAACTTAAATATTTACGAACAAATTGTAGATCTCCACTAGAAAATTGTCACAAGAGATTCAATCGAGCAAGTCCAAGAATTAACCAACGAAGTAAACGCAAGCGTTTCATACCACTTGTTTTACTAAGTCGTTTAATTAGATTTCTCATACGAGTGAGGTAAAGGTTTGTATATACTAATAGATTGGAAAACGGTTTAAGAAAACGAGCTTTGTAATAAAATAGTGTTGAAATCATTTGAAGAAAGAGTTTTGATATTTTCTACTAGTATAGAAAACCTTTATATTTTCAAAGTGACAAATCACAAAGAAGATTGTAAGAACAACCAATTACTAAATTCACATTCGAAGACGTGAATAAAATCCAAAGAAATCGATACCAAATCCATAGAAATAGATATTTCCAAAAAGATCCATGAAAAGAAGTCATCAAAGTCGACAATAAGTGATAACGATTAATAGGATCGCTAAAATCGATAAACAATGGAAATTCACACAAAACAGCCTGAATAGGCAAAAATAAACATCTCCAGACGTCTTATTTGGAATCTAGACGTTTGGATTTGTTTTCTGAAAAATAGTTCAGAAAGCTACCCAGACGTCTGGAATAGCCAAAATAGACGTCTGAGACATGGCCAGACGTCTGGTTTTGAATCCAGACGTCTGGATTTGTTCTCTGGAAATAACCCAAAGAACACCCAGACGTCTGAAACCTCAAGTTAGACGTTTGAGACCTATCCAGACGTCTGGTTTGATGGTTCAGACGTCTGAAAATAGTCTCTGGCTTTTTTATATATAATAAGCGTGCATACATTTTTACTTTCCAGGTCCAAAGAAGACGTCTGGACTTGGTCACCAGACGTCTGGTCACCTGGTCTAGGCAACAATTTGCCTAGGCCAAAGTGGCCAAAACGTATCGGGAGCGATCGGACGAGCAACGACGACTAAAGATTTATGCCTAGCGACAACCCGGCCTTAAAAGCTCTCCGAAACACCTCTTAAAGCATGATCAAACATCAAAGTTATGATTCTTAAAGATTTGGCTTCAAACACCAAAAAATTGGAATATTTACAAATCTAATCCAAATCAAATGCAAATGCACATGAATAATTGTTAGGAATTCATACCTAACAACCAAAGATACTTATAGTCATAGATGTGAGATAAAAATCTCACCTTTGAACCCAAATCAAATGAATGAGAAGCTTGAATCAATGGAAGACCAACCACACTTCAATCTCAACTCAAGAAGCTTGATTCTAAGCTAAAAAGAGAAACATTTCCCAAATTAGGTTTAGGAATTTTCTGAAATCAAAGAGAGAATGAGTTGGAGAAGAAGAAGAGGAAGCTTACCAATGGGTTCTCTTGAACTTTGGAGCAAGAACATGGATTTGCAAAGGAAGCTAGGGCTTGGAGTTTTAATTTCCTCTTCCACCCTCCATTAACATAAAAGCTTGAGTATTAGGAAAATAGAAGAGAAGTGAATGAAGAGGAGAGGGTTGGAACTGAGTTAAGTGGGGTTAATGGGCTCAGCCCAAACCAAAGCCCTAAGTAAAAAGCGGAAAAAATCAACTTTCTCCAAACATATCGAAGCTTATACTCAAAAAGGTCGCAAACATCATTTTGAACTCAATGGGGGTGGTCTCGAGTCCTAATTCGGCTGTTTGCAAAAAGTAGGTTTTCGGACCAAAATCCAATGAATGGTGAAATATTTAAATATATAATCGATAAATATGTGGGTTGTTACAGACTCCCCTCCTTAAAGAAATTGCGTCCTCGCAATAATTAAGAAGGAAATATAAGAAGTAACAACCACAGAAGCATATTAACACAAAAGAAAATTTGAATCAAGAAGTTCACCATAAAGAGCACGAAGGAGTAAATCCGAAAGTTTTCGTTCGATGAATTCTCAAGATTTCACATGAGCAATCCTTAGGATTTGAGAACCATTGAACTTCTATCAAAAAGAATATCTTTATATCGAAGGCGCTCAACCTCCGAAGCAATGATGCGAATGGAATGGTGCTCAAAAGTTAAATTTGGTGAAACTTCAATCCCTCAATAATACCGGGCTCAAGAATAAAAACCGAAAACATAAAAGCATTTCCATAGTTAAAAGACGTGGAAAACGTCAAAAATAGCAAAAAGTTGAGCCGGTGCAACGGCGTAGTACAATCACGGTACGCCCGAGAAACTAGAAACTCGAATAATTTGGAACACCGACGTAGTACAAAGACGGTACGTCCAGTGAACCAAAAAGCCAAGTCATTGATGTAGTGCAAACGGTACATCCAATGAACCAAAAAGCGAAGACATTGATGTAGTACAAACGGTACATTCAATGAATCAAACAGTAAAGTCATTGATGTAGTACAAACGGTACATCCAATGAATCAAAAGCAAAGACATTGATGTAGTGCAAACGGTACATCCAATGTATCAAAAGCATATCATTGATGTAGTGCAAACGGTACATCGAATGAATCAAAAACATTGATGTAGTACAAACGGTACATTCGATGTATCAAACAGCAAAGGCATTGATGTAGTACAAACGGT